>CAWUFW010005973.1:0-1232689 GCA_963921515.1 Calotriton arnoldi | reverse complement strand
GCTCTCTCGCCTGTACCGGTATAGTTTTGGCTGCCATGACAATGCAGACACCCTTGTGCCATAGCGCAAGATTGTTGGTATTATGATGAGCATAGTTTTTGTGCAGGAAGTGTTCCCTTCTGTACAAAAACAATGCCTTGAGAAAAAGAAAAGAAGGAAGATGTTCACACTTTGTGTGTGTGCTGTTCACTGCACCCCAAATGCAACGAGGGACAAAACAAGGAAAAATTAAAGCTTTTGAATTTCAAAAGTTGAAATTCATTGCCTTAATTGTACAAAAGAATTTCTGAAGGCCAATCAGCTTTAGCAGCCTGTCCAGTTTATGTGTGAAATTGAATGAAAATAGGATAAAGATGCTGCTATGGAGCAGACAAGAATGCAGTGCAGTGCATTAAAAAGGCCGTCCAGGGAAGCGTCTGCCTCACTAACAATAAGCATTCAAGGATGTTCCTTTGTTTGATCATGTCAAAGTTATCTATTTCCATACGAAGATCTTGAACATCCAAACAAGTTTGTCCTCTGGCTTGCAGCCAGATGAAGCTCTACTGGGCTCGCTGCAAGCCAGCACGGTCCCCTCAACCAATGCAAATCTTGCCCGCTTCAAGCCTATTTCAATGATAGTCTTGAACACTCATAAAGTGGGCTCTCCTTCGGACATGTACCCACCTAATTTGTCAGCCTCAGGGGCCTTCATCATCAATCCTCTGGTGAACATGGTACTCAACATATTTGCTAGCAACTGCTATGGTTCCCTGTTCCAGGAAACAAGCGATGATATTGGCTCTGGTAAAGAAACTATCTGCCACATGAATAAACAACTTTTCCTATATCTGGAATCCAATAATGTGCTACACCTGAGACAGTCCGGCTTTAGACCCCATGTTAGTGCTGAGACAGTGCTTATGGAAGTCACTGAATACATCAAAGGTATCAAAGATACCAGGGGAAAGGCTGTGCTGATCATGTTAGATCTATCAGCAGCTTTTGATATGGTCCCCCCTTTAAAGACTTCTGGTGCGTCTCCACTCTATGGGATTAACGGGGCAAGCCTTGGACTGGCTCGCTTATTTTCTGGCAAACAGAATCCAACAAGAGTGGATTCTTCCTTTTTCTACCCTAAGCCCAACTCTATTCAATATCTATCTCATTACCCAGGCGCAGATAGCTGAAACCCTTGGGGCAAAAGTTATTTCTTATGCTGATGACATGCAGCTGTTGTTCTCTTATGGTAAGGGAAAAGAGGTCTCAGGAGCACAGATCAAAATGTGCCTGACTGCGCTTTTCCACGGGATGATATGACACCAACTGACATTCAATGCGGATAATACAGAAACTCTTTTATTTGGCAATATTCCTCCAAAATTTTGCCAGACTTTCTGCTTTGGTTTGTGTTGTATTTATTTATTGTGAAACACAGAAAACAGATACAGCAGCGTCTATCACAATCAGAAGTCATTAGAGGGGAACAACAACATGTAATAGTAATCTGAAAAATGATGGGATACATAGCATTGTCCCGTTCTTATGTGGAGGGGACAGAATGGGGAGGATAGGGAGTGGGAGAGACAAGCCTCGAGGGTAGAGACCTGTGCATTGTTCATGAGGTTCCATCTGGCATCGAGGCGTGACCCTGAAGAGAGCTGTGGGTCTGAGGATGTGGTATGATGCATGGGAGGGAAAAGCGAGGTATATGCCCCTGGGGAGGGTGAGTTCTGGACATCCAGGAAGCAACCTTGGCCACAGGATCGAGTGCCATGGGGCAAAGAGTGCTGACACTGTATTCTTAGGTTAGGAGTGGAAAAAAGAGAGAGGGAGGGTCGCCTGCGCTACCCAACACCATGATCCTATCAGGCGTAGGGGGTGTGCGAGCCGTCTCCGTGCTAATAGTTGTATAACGGTTCCTGGTATGGGTAGGGGGCTTATGATCGGCATTGGTCCTTGCAAGGTAGGGGGTGGGCCGAGGAGGAGTCCAAAGCAGAGATAGTGTGTGGTGCATGGACTGCACCTGCGCATCCTGGGATGGGGGAATGGGAGTGGTGGTGATGGGAGGAACGGTTGCAACTGGCAAGAAGAAGGGTTGGGGTGGGGGGTTAGTAGGGGTGGGGATGGGATGGGAAGGAAACAGAAGTGGGGAGAGGATATGCAGTCCTGTTTGTTTATTTTCGGGTGGGGCAGGAGGTGTGGGGAGGGTCCGTGTTGTCTCAGCCACTATTGGGTCCATCAGAGAGAAAAGGTGCCCATGTCTGCCGGAATATTTTGGTCTGATGATGAATTTGTGGTAGGCCATTTGCAGCATGGCCACAAGCCAGTATTCCTGCGACGGAGGCACAGGAGATCGACATTGCCGGAGGATATATATCATGGCTGTGGCCATTGTCGTGAGGAAAAGGCGGCTTTGTGGCTTGGTGAGGTTTGAGGATGTGCGCACGTCATGAAGAAGAATGGTTGGGGGTAAAAGGAAGATGCAGTTGCATAGAGACATTCAGGGTCAATCCGACGTAGGTCCAGAAAAGTTGGATAGAGGGGCATTTGCAGAAGATATGCATAATGTCACAACTTACGTTCAAGCACCTCCAGCAATTTGGATGTGGGAGAAGGCCTGCCCTGTTCAGTTTCGATAGCATCCAGTGCCATTCGTGTAGTGTTTTAAAAAGGCAGAATTTGAGACGGTCCTCTCTCATTCCCTTGTCCAAGGCTTCCAGTAAGTTATCCTATTTGTCATCTTCATAAGTGACCTGTAAGTGGGCATGCCATTTGGCCTGGAGGGTTCTTGATGGTGGTGCTGAGAAGAGGTGAGAGGACAGTGTGCCATACAGTCTGGACATTACCCCTTTCTGTCGGCCCCATAGGTGCAGGTAGCTCACCACAGGTGAGGTCCCCAGAGACAATGGGACCTAGTTTGTGCCATAGGCAGTGGTGCATTTGCATGTAGTGCCACGATTGCCTAGGGTGTAAGCCAAACTCCTCACTGAGCTGTCATGTATTAATTGATCAAGGATATGGATTCCCTCTTCCCTCCACTGAGTCCATGATATAGTCTGGCCATTAATTCGGATGCAGTCGTTGTCCCATAGAGGGGCTTTCTCATGTAGCCCCAGGTGTATGCTGAACATGCAGTGTGCCTGATGTCAGGCCGTATGCATAGAGTGCAGGACCGGGTGTGGAGGCCCAGTTTCAGCTGCGCATGTTCTGTAGAGGGCAGCCAGGACCACCTATGTTGAGAGTAGATGCCGTTCAATCTGAACCCACTGGGTAGGTCCAAAACCCCCGGTAACATATGTGCCATCTGGGAGAGATGAAGGACTAGGGTACAGTGTTCTACGAATGGCAGGCCCAGGCCACCGCTAGAGCGACACGCCATAAATTTGGCCGCAGCTGTTCTGGGCTTAGAGGACCCCCAAAAGAAAGACCGAATTCGCGTGTCAATGAAGCACATTGTGGGCAGAGGGACTGGGATGGGGACCGTTCCAAGTGAGTATGTAAAGCATGGTAGCATCCCGATCCGGACCGCTTGTGCCCTGATCCAGTTTGGTGAATTTCTCAAAGTCCCGGGTCATCTGTTAGATGATATCTTGGACTATGCACTCTGTGCCCCTGTTTACTAGGATTCTCAGGTATTTGAGTCGGGAGGACTGTCTGTGGAAGGGGTAGCCGTGTATTGCTGCCTTGGTATTGCCAATTTAAAGTGGTAGGGCTTTGCTCTTGCCTCAGTTTATTTTGTAACCGGAAAGAGTGGAGAAGTCGTTGTTGATACCCATCAGGGCCGGTAGTGAACATTAAAGATCAGTCAGGCTAAGTAGAACATTGTGGGTGTACAGACAGGCCTTGGATCAGCCAGTCAGCAGCGCCACTCCCACTATGTCTTCAGACTGATGAAGTGTGGAGGCTAGAGGTTCCATGACTAGGAGGAAAAGGAGTGGCGATAGGGGGCATCCCTGGCGAGTGCCTCTCCAAATCTGAAATGGGTCTGACAGGAATACTCCACAAGTAACCTGGGCCATGGGGATGTCATATAAGAGCTGGACCTTGGCAATTAATTTTTCTCCTAGGCCGAATCTCACCATGGCCGCAAAAAGGTAGTCCCACTCGATGCGATCAAAGGCCTTTTCAGCATCCAGGGAGAAGGACAGTGCGTCCGTCGAAGCAATCTGGTCTGTCCAGAGAGTATGCGCTAAAGTACGCAGGTGGTTTCTGGAAGAGCGGCCCGGCACAAAACTCACCTGAGTATGGTGTATCAAGGTTGGGAGGACCTTACCTTAATGGGCCACTAGGATGCTGGCCAGAATCTTGATAACGCAATTTAGCTGGGAGATTGGTCTGTAGCTGCCACACAGTAATGGGTCCCTAATCTGTTTTGGGGAGGACAGCAATCACCGCTTAGTTGGACAGGGGCCCCAGGGCATATTCTCGTTTGGCCTCTTTAAGTACTGCATGCAAAGTGTTAATCGCTTTCTCCCCTGACCATTTATAGAATTTTGCAGGGGATCCGTCGTCCCCTGGTGCCTTATGATAGGGCAGTTTGGAAACCGCAAGTGCTACTTCCTCTCTACTGATTTCCCCCTCTAATAGTTCTCTGCCCTTGTCCGAGAGATGGGCAAGGTCTACCTTGGTGAGGAACGCACTCATACGTTCTGCACTAGCTGGTGTTCCTGGGGTATAAAGTGAATTATAGTTAGGGCTCCCAGTTTTATGGTATTTATTTTTAGACATTTCTGTCTGTATTTATCCGTATTTATTTTTTTGTCAAATTATTGGTATTTATCCATATTTATTTTCTGTTTTGAGAATAAATGGAGTCGTAAAATGGTATATGTCCACATTTAATTTTACTGATAAATATGCACTCATGCTTTTTTTCCTGTCGCGTTTTAGCAAATTAAACAACCAAATATAGTGAAACACTACTCCCACAGGTAAATATCAGTATTATAATACAAATATATATTAATGTATGCCTGTATTTAGGGAAATATCAACTTGTTTTTTAACTTCCCATGCTGTCTATCTGCTCAGCTGTTGTCCTGGAAATCACGAAGATAGCATGGAGAGTCACTCACATGAAGCACAATATTCCTCATTTTTCTGTTTTTAAAAATAAATA
The DNA here is from genome assembly GCA_963921515.1 of Calotriton arnoldi. Classification (NCBI taxonomy): domain Eukaryota; kingdom Metazoa; phylum Chordata; class Amphibia; order Caudata; family Salamandridae; genus Calotriton; species Calotriton arnoldi. Next base: position 1,227,588 of record CAWUFW010005973.1, on the reverse strand, counting down.
CAGACAGAAAACACTTTGTTTTCTGCCTGTATTTATCTGTAAAAATCAGTAAAAACTGAAAACTGTGAGCCTTACTTATAATATGCGGCAAATTTGTTCACTATGTCCTGGGGGCAGGTAAAGACTACTCCCCTTGTTGTGTGTATGGCCGGGATGGCCATGGCGGCTTCCCGTTGGCACAATTGGGCTGCTAGTAGGCAGCTGGCCTATTCTCCCTGCTCGTAATGCCTGCCTTTCATGGGCTTTAGGACATATTCAGCCCTAGAGTTAAAAGGTTATTGAGTGCATTCCGGCCCGGGCCTGTTCTAGGCCTCTGTGATGCTGCACAGTGAGTTGGGAAGAATAAAGCTGGGCATACAAAGAAATGTCATGCTCCAGTTCTGTCTGCCGTGCTGCCACCTGCTTGTTGGCCACTGCAGCATCACGCCTAAGCTGGCCCCTGATGGTGGCTTTCGCCACAACCCATAGCATTCTATCTGAGGGTGCCGAAGTAGTGTTTCCCGCAAGGTAGTTGGTGGTATGGGTTGGCAGTTGGGATTGACCTTCGGAATGCAGTACCGTTGTATTTGCATCCGCCATGGTTTGCGTCCTGGTGAGGCAAGGCCCAGGTCTAGGGAGAGTAGCACTGGGGAGTGGTCTGAGATTGCTGCTTTGAGGATGTGAGACTCCTGCAACTGCGTGACCATTCTCTGGGAAACAAGGAAATAATCCAGCCTGGATAGCGTGCTGTGGGCTGGAGAAGTAAAAGTGTAGTCCTTATCCTTGGTGTGTCTGAGGTGCCAGTGGTCCACCAGTCCATTCTCCGCGAGTACGTCCCGCATCAGGGGCCTGTCCGTCTCGTTCTGTCTGTCAAGCGGTCTGGACCTGTCTAATGCCGGGTCTGGTGCAAGGTTCCAATCCCCGCCTATGAGGAATTATGAGACTCCTATTTCTGTCAGTAAGCGGTTCAGGTGGGGCAGGAATGATCTTTTGGCCCCAGTCAGCCCGTAAACTGAGCCAACACATAGGGAAGTGTCTCCGAGTCGCAGCTTCGTGAATGCATACCTACCGTCCAGGTCCATCCAGGTCTTTATAACCGTTACGGATAGGGACTTACTGAGAAGGATCGCGACCCCAGATGCTATACAGCTGTGGACAACTCTGCCCACCCAGTCGCGGCACAGTTTGTCTGACTCCAGTGAGTCCAAATGTGTCTCCTGTAAGAGGGCCACGTCTACTCTTTTAGTTTGGAGATAGGAGAGTAATTTTTTCCTCTTGATATAACGAGTAAGACCATTGACATTCCATGAGATGGCACGTAGCAGATGGGGGGCTCATGATTGGGGCAGATCTAGGTATTAATGCTTCGCAGTGCAGGAGGGGAGGATGGCTCACGGGTGCGAGGCAAGACAGTCAGGCAGGATGAGGGGTCAAGTCTTAATCTGTACCAGCGCGGTCTGTGATATCTGTGGGAGTGTCATCCATGTGTGCAAGCGGGGTGGGGTGAGAGAAACAGGAGGGGGTGTTATCTGGTTGGGGATCAGAGGGAAGATTAAAGGGGAGGGGGGCAGGGCCAGTGGGTGTTGGCACCAGGGGAGGATGACTCCCAGGACACGCAGGTAGGGGAAGGGGGTTGATTGAAGACAATAATCTATACCTAAAAGGGTGGGCGGACCCACGCAGTAGTGTTCATAGCCGTATATCCCGATGTGGGGACGTATATATTAACAGAGATAAGTGAGAGGAAAAGGAATGGTAGGGATGTCGAGGGGGGAGGAGAGGATGGAGGAGCCTGCTCCCAATAAAGGGCAGCAAAGGGAGAAAATCTGATCTGTGTCCTGCGGGTCTAAACCTGTAGAGTCTGTGCTATGAAGGGGTCCCATTAGGAGCCAGGTCCCTATTCTGTGTACATCCAGAAGATGTGTGGAGTGGGTGGTGTAGCCGGAGGGAGGGAGGTAGTGGTTGTTTTCTTGCATAACCTTCCTCTGTGGGATGTCAGGTCCATCGAGCCCTGTGGTGGGGCGGGAGGTGGCGTCCCTGGTGTGCATCAGTTTACAGGAGGGGGCAAGATACGGCAGGGTTAACCTGCAGGCGGGGTGGGAGGTTTAGGGGTGGGAGACAGGAGAGTATGGTATATGGTGCAAAATTAGTAGCAGGAGCGCTTACAGAAGTGATAACAACAATACAAGCAAAATAGTCAGCATGAGACAATGCAACAAGCTACAAACTACAAAAAAACGCAAATGACAGGAGGTATGATACTCATCTGTCTGTCGTCCACCCATCTGCTCTGCCCCAGGGTCACAGGTCGGGTCCGCCAGGTTCAGAGTGTCCGGGGAGAGTACTTGGCGCTCATCCTGTTGGAGAGTTGGGTTTCATTTCAAGGGGGAGCGGGATTTGTCTCTATCATGTTCTTGTGTGAGAGTCGCCACTGCCTGGAGAGCCTGTGTTTTGTCCCCATGTAAGCGTGCTGGCCTTTCAGCATCCCTGCCGCATTGTCTAGAGTCACTGTTGGCCCTCTGCCATCCGCTCGATCCCAGGAGAGGATGGATCATGTTATTGTGGTGCTGCTCAGCATACGTGTTAATGACGTCCATGTCTTGCACCTGGCAACTGTCCAAAAAGAGGCGGAGATCCTCCGGGTCATAGAAGTCCTTGGACTTACCATCTAAGTCGGGCAAGTTCGAAGAGGCCGTATTTAGTGTCCATTTGGTGCAGTCGGGGACGTGGGAGAGGAAGGCTTGTGGCAATCGTTGGTCTCCCTGGAGAAGTCCACTGCCATGCGTATTTTGTGGCCTCCATAGGTAAACGGACCTTGGGCATGTGCAGCAGTAAGCAATTGGCATGCTTGCTCATGGCACAGAAAGCAAGCAATAATGGGCCGTGGTCCTGCCACTGCATCTTTCCATGGCGGTCCGAGGCGGTGGGCGCATTGCAGTTCTATTGGGGGTTCGAAAGAGGTATTCATGAGTTTTGGGAGGACGCTGCACAGGAAGGCTTTAACGTTGGGGCCCTCTGTCATTTCTGGGAATCCAAAGAAGCGAACATTGCCTCTACTGCTGCGGTCTTCCAGGTCAATCAACTTGCTGCACAGGAAGAGAAGTTCTTGGTCATGGTCTGGTAGTTTATCAGTCGGCCCTCCACCACTGTCAGTCTCCGGTCCAGCCCTTCCACTCTGGAGTGGAACCCCACAATATCTGAACGTATGGACTTTGTCTCGTCTGTCAGGGCAGAGATGTAAGCATCCATGCCTTCCAGTCAGCACCCTATCACTGAGATTTCTTGCAAGATGCGTTCCATGGTGCTCTGTTGTGAGGCAGAGGGCAAGGGTTGTAACGCAGTGGTCAGGAGGGAGGTAGGACCCTTTGCCATGGCCATGGCGGATGGTTGCTTAAGGGGTTCCGTGAAGATAAGCTGTCACATGGGTTGTCCAGATGCTTTTCCGGAGGGTTTGCCAGTCAACATCAAGCCGTAAGTAAGTTAGAGCATTCCTGTCCAGGAACAGTGATCAGCATCTTGCTCCCACACCCTCCAACCCACCAGCAGCTGTGGCGGTGTACCCTAAGGGGTACTGATGGTCAATGGAGGAGGAGAAGAGATGCGTGGGCCATGTTCACCCAGGTCAGGTGGCGGCAGGAAAACAGCAGGGCCAGAGGTGTCATGGCATGGCCTCAGTTTCCCCAATCAAGAGGCTCTAGAATGACTGTGATGCAGGAGGAAGGGGAGAAACTGCTGCCCTACGAGGAGTGAGGAGTGAGGGGCAGAGAGGAGAGGAGAGGCCCGTGGAAAAAACTGTGGGGGGTCGGGTGAGGCCGCATCTGCCAGGTCTGCAGTTAGCAGGTACAGAGCGGCCGCTGCAAGATGCAAGATGAAAAGTCCTGCGTATATTCATCCAGCACAAACAAATAGTATCACAGGTTTTCGGACCACCTTTGAATTTTTTATTTTTTATTTTTTTTATTGCCGTGGTACTAATTGCGTCTAACCCCCAAACTCCACTAACGTTGCGACCCCTTCTGAGAGTGTGCCCGTGGGGGGGTGGCTGTGGTTTGTTTAGGCATTTCAGATCCCAGTCTCGCCGGCACACGTTGCACTTAAAGGAAGTTCATTGCCATTTAGAAGATCTCTTGAGTGTATAGTCCACATAAAAGGATTGGTGAGGCTCGGTGTGTGATATTTAATTGGGTTGAGCCCCACTAACCAAGGAACTAACCGAGGAATATGAGATCCCGAAAAATTCGACAGACGTCGCTGAACAAATCAAAGAGGAGTATCTCAACAAAAGATTCAAACTCAATCCCAAATAAAAGGAGAAAGAGAGAGAAATTAACATCGCAAAAGGAGAGGCTAGTGCCAGCTCCTACTCCGGAACGAGCATTCTTCAAATTTGGGGAGAAAAACGGCAAGCAGCGATTTCATTTTCTAAAAGATCCAATGGCTGCAATTTATGCTCTAGACGGAGGTTTAGGTCTGCCTAGCCCAATCATTCCTAACAAATTAAGTAATACAAGTCCTCAGGTACTTGGATGCACAAAATTTGAGGCAAAATCAACTCAATTTGATCAACTAGAGGAAAGCCCCATACTTAAAAGGAAAACAGGCCAAGAAATAAGCCAAGTAACAAGTACAAAGGAGGTCAGAGAAGAGGAGCCCACAAAAAAGGGCTGATAAAATAACAGCGCAGGTGCATTTACCCAAGGATTCGTTTGATCAAAACAAAGAAGAGAAACGTGGAAAATACCTTAGTGAAAAAGGAGCCCCATGTAAGACAGGAGTACAAGTCAGCATCCAAATGGATGAATGGACTAGTTCCTTTTCCGTATCCAATGATGCAGACCTCATCCAAGCCCTGGAAATAAACACTCAAAATAAAGAGGACGCTCCCACCCAAAATAAAAAGGACGCTCACTTTCAAGATCAAGGAGACATCCCTATCTTCAGTTCACCCCCAGATCGGCAAGATAGGGAGGTAGGGGGGCAGCCTCCACCCCAATCAAAAGCACAGCTAGTGTGGATTCAGCCACATGGAGTGAAACCCTGTTAAGAACCTTACAGCAAGCCATTGATGTTTTAAATTTTCAATCAGACAAATTGGACATTCAGATTGATTTAATGAATCTAATCGCGGTACACTTTGCAGGTATTAACTCAAAATTGGACACTATTACAGTACATATTACAAAAGATTACAAAGGTAGCGATCCAGGCAGTGGTCGTTTGTCAAATGTAAATTCAAATTGTGGATGTGGTCGAATAATTGACAAACTGGCATCCCTTCCAGAAATACTAACAGAAATCTTAAGTGTTGTTAAACCTGCAAAAAACATGGAACGCCCAGCCACGAAAGAATCAAAAGTCATAAAAAAAGACTGTACAGGTTTGGAAAGGAACCTATGCAATCTCCCACTTGATGGTTCTATAAAATACAATGAATCTATGGACAAAAACGGAACAGGAAATCAAGAAATTATCCAGCAATCTACATCAACACTCAGTTCATCAAACGGTGTTCTAACAAAAAGACAACGAAAACGAGCACGTAAGGCCAGGAACAACGAGTGTAAGCAAGCTGGCCTGGGAGCAAGACAGATTTATCCTTTATTCTCCCAACGGCCAAGATTTAAACAAAGTCAACAAAGTAAAAAAAACGCAGACGAGCAACAAAGTAGCCCTAGGTTATATCGGCAAAACTCTATTGACAGGCTTAGTAAATCCCTCCAAAGTGTTCCATCTTTAAGTGATCAAGAAAATAACAAAGCATATCAAAGCGAAGGCTCTAAAAAAAAATTAAACACGATAAAAGGCCCCCAGTAATTTCACCGGAGACAATCGTCATTCTTGATAGATCTTCTCATCGTATCATATCTGTCTGTGAAGCAGAAAATAACAAACCTCCTAAAAAAAAAAGGATTCACACAAATAAAACATGATAAGAAGCACTTTGTAAACACATCCGGTTGCGAACAAGTAATCAACAAAACCCCCAAAAACGAAGGACATATAAATAACGAAAATGAGCTTACTGTGATCACGAAACCGTCAAGCAATATTACAACTGCAATAAAAAATCAAGAGGGTGAAAATTGTACTCGTATGAATTTACAAAATACTCATCCAATTACTGAAGGAAACCGAAATGAATACCGATTGGTAAGATCAAAGATAAAAACACAAGAAGATTACAAAACAACACAGGATAATAGGTCATTAACAACATCGGCAAAAGTACAGGGAAATCAAATGGATAAAATGTAAATGGAGACTAAAAATCAAATAAAAATTTCCCTTGGAAAAAACGGACGAGTCTGTAAATTACCAACTGAAACATCCACCACTCAAGAACCCGCAAGGACAGCAATAAGCCAAAAAGTTGTAAAACCAGAAGGAGAAAGCATTAGCGAGGGCAAACCGAACTCGTACAAACAAGAAAGGACTATACTCAACAACATAGCTCAGAAGAGAAACATGTTTTATGAACCCGCAAATGCACAAAACTGCACAATCTCGATGGAATCCCAACAAGCAGATTCAGTAGAAATATCACATAAACTGATTTTCGAGCCCAAATATGAAACCAAGGGCAGATCGGACACCCTAAATAGGGGAAACTTATTGAGATTGTTCAACGAGATACCAAAATTATGCAATATTGCATCTGCAGATCTCCTGGCAGTTGAATTTTTGCAAATGGAAAATAGGCCAGAAATAGAGGTGACCCAAACAACCTGGTCTTCGAACAAAATAATTGCTCTGATATACTCAACAAGAGAGGTCTTTGAATCCTGGGGCATATGATTATTATATCCAAAATGCTCAAAATATCTGTATCCATTACTATCAGATACAGTGACCCCACATTCATCAGGTGATGTGTTACGGCCCACTTCATGTTTAAGGGGGCAAGAAGCACAACTCCTAAAAATCCAGTTCTATCAAGCAAAAGTCAGAAAATCTAGATCAAAGTCCACCACAACTAAAACAACAGATAGAAGAAGTTCAAGATTGGTCGTGGGATTCCCACTTTCTGAGCCAACAACGATCCTGATGCAACCAACGGCCTACAAAGGAAACAGCTTTTAGAGGTGCCTTCAAGCCCACCCAAGGAAATCCAAATAACTTTTTGTTCATGGAATATCCATGGTTTTAGAGAAATGGGTCAAGACCCAGAGACCTTAGCTTTTTCAAAGTTTTGATATTATCCTATTGCAAGAAACGTGGAATCTGACTCCAAAAACTATTGTTGGCTATGAGGAATGCCACGTCAAAAGTTATATAATTTCACAAAGAATGATAAGCAACTAAGGCCGTCAAGTGATCTGGAAACCTTGCAGGAGGAAAAGCAGAGTGCAATCGCAAACTGTACATCAATTCTGAAAAAGATCTTAAGGAATTATGCCATAATGGCCCAAACCCTTTAACCAACAGTATACAACTAAAAGAAGTAATAAAAAAACTGAAAACGGAGAGAGCAGCAGGGCCCAATGGCCTTCCAAATGCACTTTTCATACAAGAACCAGATTTTTGGGCCAATTACCTCACGCCACTATTTAATTATCTGTACTCTCAAAATAAGTCTCTATATTCTTGGAAAGGGAGTTTATTTCACCCCATTTATAAGAACGGAAGTACTAACGAGCCCGGGAATTATAGGCTTATAGCCTTGATGAATGTGGAGGCAAAACTTTATGCATCTTGCATCTTGCTAGATCTACAAGCATGGACAGAGTCAAACGGTATAATCCGCAAAAATCAAACGGGATTCAGAAAAGGAATGGGTACAATCACGAACCTGGCGGCATTAGCAATGCTCACGGGAAAAGCCACATTTAAGAAAACAGGACTTTTTGCATGTTTTATTGATCTAAAATCTGCTTTTGACAGAGTCCCACGAGACCGACTCTGGATGAAACTAAAAGAATGGGGACTACTGCAACAACTAATAAACGCCATAGTATCCCTCCATAGTGAAACCTGGGCAAGGGTGAAGCTGGGAGATGGTAGCATTATATCGTCCAAAATAAATATTTATAATGGCCTGAAACAGGGTTGTGTTTTGGCCCCTAGCCTTTTTAACCTGTACCTCGCTGACCTGCAATCTTATTTGTCAAAAATAAATGGTCTTCTTCCAAAGTTGGCTGAAGACCACATACAGTACCTGCAATATGAAGATGATATAGTGGTCTTGAGCCAAACACCGATTGGCTTGCAAAGAGTCATTAACCACCTGATAACTTACTTTGACCAGCAAGGGCTAGAGATAAATACGAAAAAAACTAAAGTTGTGCAACTAGCAGGCCCTAGTCCAGGAAAATTCAGGTGGTTTGCCAAAAACGAACAAATTGAGGAAGTTCGTACATATAAGTATCTGGGGATTAACTTGGGTCTAGGTATGACCTTCACTGAACAGAAAAGAGCAATAAGAGCAAAGGCCCAAACACTAATCTTTGCCTACAAACAATTGAAACAAAAACTGCGTTGCCCATCATACAGTCATCTTTTGAAAGTAATGGCTTCTCAATTACTTCCTGCACTGTCATACGGTTTGGAAATATGGCATGGCCGGGAATCTGAAGTCTTAAATGAGCTACAGATAAAGGTGTATAAAGCCGTTTTTAATCTTCCGAAAAGTGCATCACCAGCACAGGTCCGTCTGGAATTCGGTTAACAAAATCAGGAATTCCAGCGACAATCCGTTTTTGTGAAACTGTGCTGGAAACTCAGTTGTCCTGGTTCTCTGAACAACCTATGCTGTACTGAAATAAAGGCTCAGTTTGATCTGAAAAAATCGTACTCATGGGGTGAATATTTACGATCAGCATTGGCAGCACTAGACTTACAAGAGGCATGGGACAGTAAGATGGAAAGGGCGGCATTTAATGGAGTGTGTAACAGCGCTGCAAAAAATCTGTCCTTTTTCGAAGACAAAAATGTATTGGTAAAACGTAAACACTCCTGGACAGTCATCAATTCTTATGTTAAACCAAAACCGCAAGCTTATCTAGCGGCACATTTTCGATTGGTTCTAAAAAGGAGTTTCATGTTGTACCGGCTTGGAGAATATGAAACCAAGGACCTGCGACAAACATGGAAAGGAAAACACCTAAACGCAAATAGCCGTTTATGTGGATATTACAAAGAATCTTTATGCCATATGATGTGCGTTTGCCCTACAGTGAAAGAAGCAAGAAGGAGTCTTTTAAAGCCGATTTTAAAAGAACTTAACATTTGTACCTGTAGACAAGCCGTAACACGTTAGATGGGGGAACATCAACCAGCTTAATCTGTCGAGGGGCCAAGTTTCTTACCTTGATCGATACACTTTTACGAATAGTGGACAATACTAAATGAATTAGGTTATTAATGAATTGGAAACATTGCATGAATAGTAAAAAAACTTTTTTAAAAATGTATGATCTTTTACGAAATTGTTTTAAATCTTTGTAATTGATTTTGAAACAAATTTTAGCATCATGCTTTATGGTTGTGAAAACCAAATCAAGTTTTTCTTGACTGACTGTGATGCTCCTGTATCGGGCAGGCGGGATGTGCAGGAGCCCCTTCCTTGTGGTGCAGGTACAGGACATCTGCTCTTCTGGTAGTGCCTCCTGTCAGGCCTGCGTGGGGTCGGGTCAGGAGAGTATGAGTCCACAATTCATGCCCCCCTTTGGGTAGCCCTGGGTCTGCTGCAGTGCCCTCCTTGCAAGCAGGCCACAGGGGTGGTCCCATGGGCTGTTAGCGTAGTAATATAAGCCCGTGGTGCGGGCAGTGCCATTGGCTGTGGCAGGTGCAGGAGGCAGTGTAGTCAGGGGGGCGAGCACCAATCCAGGCATCCCTCTTATTGGAGCAGGACAGAGCCCCAGTCGGCTCCAAGACATAAAAGGTGACTGAGGGAGGCTGCTGGTGGAGTGCTTGGCAGTGCCATTGTTGGCGCTTACACTTCAGCAGGTGGGAGACAGAGCATTCAGGAGTGCGACCCAGAGCTCCCCTCCCACTGTGCTTTGTCACCGCAGCTGGCCACTCACCCAAACCCTGGCACACCACCAGGGGGGCAGTTGGTAGTAGAACTTTGAGGGGCCCAGTATCCCCGGGCTTCACCGAGAGTGGCTCCTCTGGGTGTGGCTGGTGGAATTGGCCCAGTGGTTTCATCAGGGGATGCTGTTGAGGGCCTCATGAAGCTGTATGTGGTGTTGGCGTTCCTCCTTGCCTGGGGTGCAATACCAGAGACCCTCCTGTGGTGCCAGCGGGCAGATACAAGTTGGATTCCCCGCAGGGGTGGGGTGGTTACTTACGTGGGCCAGTCGCAGGCCACCGGTGGTTAAACAGCACTGAGTCGCCACAAGGAGGATGAGGCTCCTGCCCCCCAGTAGGCCCAGCTAGCACCCCCATCTACACCACCGTCTGCCACAGATGAAGTGGTGGTGTAGAGTATCCTGGGTCCAATATAGGGGGTTGCACCTGTTAGGGCAGGTTCTGAGGCCCCCTCGGGTTGGCGTGCTAATGATGGGAAGCAGGGGTCAGGCAGGGCTGCAGCGCGAGGGCCAGGGCCTTGCTCCAATCGCAGGTCTGTCAGCCGAGCACACGACTCCGGACGGGATGCCGCTGGGGCACCAGGGCAAGCTGGTGTGCCCTGGGCCATCGTGACGGGTCAAGGGTGAGTCCAGGAGAGAGGATTAGGGGCTCCTTACCACACCCTGGCTCATCGGCATCAAAGGCAGAGACCGGGAGGGGCCAATGCAGTAGGGCTGAGGCTCTGTTTGTACCTCGAGGCCTCATAGATACTCGTCAGCCTGCATATGGATTGCAACAGGGCATACAGGCAAGGGAGGCAGGCGATACACCTCACTCTGGGCTCAGGAGATGACGGTGATCCTGATGAGGTGGGTCACAGAGTGTACCACCAATTGCTAAGGCCACTGGCTCTGTCTAGGACTCGACTCTCGGCAGAGCTCCAGCATCAAGCAGCCATCTTAGTTTGTGGCCAGACCACACCACCAGACTTTCTGGCTTAATTATGTGACCCTCCAAGGTCCTCAGTTATGCATAGTTAAGAATCTAGGGGTCCAATTTGAAGACAGTTTGTCTTTTAAGCCTTAAATTTGTTCAGTGGTAGGCCATTGTTTCAGTACATTGTGCTCTTTAAAATGAGTTCTTACACTACCTGTCCTCTTCTGCAAAAACGGTTATTCAGACCTTGATAGCCTCCAGGTTGGAAAATGGCAATCTCCTCTGTTAGCGGCTGCTAGAGCATCTGTTGGGCAGGCTTCAAATGTTCCAAAATGCAGGAGCTTGCCTTCTTCTGAATTTTCCAGGTATAATGTGGATTTCTCCTCATCTGTGTTCTCTCCACTGGCTTCCAATTAGGGAAAAAATCTTGTTCAAGGCTCTAGTACTAGTGCACAGAGCTCTCTACCAGACTGGGGCGGTCTATCTCAGAACAAGGTTCAGGTTCTACGCTCCATCAAGAAACCTGAGGTCTGCTAATACATTACCAGAATTTGATGTGCCAGAGCAGGAGGCAGGTCTCTTAACTTCCTAGGGTCAGCAGCATGGAATCAGCCCCCCTAGAGGTTTATGCAGTAATTAATGTTGCAGTGTTAAAAAAGGCTGAAAATCTGTCTTTTTGTGCAGGAATAAATGTAAAGAGTTCCATCTTTCTCGACCTGTGCTAAGCGCCAGGACACTCCTTGGAGTAGCTGTGCACGATACAAGTTGCTTTCATCATTTCATCAACGTTAGTTTGAGATTAAAAACATACTGTGACATTCCCTGGGAGGCCCCTCTAATACATGATTTGGATTGAATTCATTAACTGCTATATGCTCTATAAAACCAGAAGTTATCCACCTCAGATTAACCCCTATCCTGAATAAACAGAGAACTTAGCTGCTGGGTAACCCTGATCTGAGAGATACATAGGGATAAACAGAGAATTACATAAGAGCAATTTAAAAGATAAGATACTAATCCCAGTATCAAGGTTACAATCTCTGTGAGGGTTTCTAAAGTGTGGTAAAGCAACATTACAACTAGTCCCAATGAGAAGAACCTTTGGTTATCTCTTGCAACACGAAGCACATATGTATCTCTTTTCCACAACAAGCAAATTTATACAATATACATTGCGAGATATCATTTCACTTGGACTAATCAAAATATTCATGATGAATGTCATTTACTATTGAAAACAAACCATATTCATAGAATGTTTTTTTTGTCAAAATTTGTTTTTTATATGTATTCTATTGCTGAGATAATCTGCATGAAAATGGCATTCCCAAATATGCAGAAGTAGTGTACAGTGTAACCTTCAAGAACTATGAACTAATGTCTCCCTACAGGCAAGGCTCAAATCAATATTTAAAGAAACAGTCAAAAGAAAAGAGTGCCTCAAAAAGAGAGATCCACATGAGAATTTTGGAAAAAATTAAATGCGATACATAAATTAGAAAGAGTAGAATGCATCCTTGAATTTATCAAAGCACATTGAAGTAAATTACAATGAAGTCTGTCAGTTACAGGAATAATGAACCAAAATCCAAGAAAATAGACTAAGGGGCATATTTACAATATGTTTTCATAGGGCAGTGCCACAAGCATTTTAGCTGCACTGCCGTACATCAAAAGGATGCAAACAAAGCAGCTGAGCAACTGCGAGGACAACTTTGATTGTTTTTGTGCAGGAAAGGACACCTTCTTTCATAAAAAAGATCAATGGAGGATATTTTTCTCATACTATGTGTGCTGCAGAAAGTGGAAAAAATGAGGTGACATGTTTCCTTGTTACACCTGCTTCAGGAAGGCATTAATTTTGACACTGCCCCAGATTTACGCTATGTAGAAAATCTGTGGCAGTGCCAAAAACCATGAGTGTTCCGTGGCAACACCCATGGAACTTACCTTCTATGCAGATTAAGGCATTGCCTTTCTCCATATTTACAAGGCCATGGCAAGCCACGCAGGTTGGCTTTGTGTGCCCTTGTAAATAATGGCCGGCACATTGCGCCTCTGGAGCGTCACAAAAGTGAATTGTAAATATGCCCTAAGTCTCATGTGTGAAGAAAAACATTTCCCGGGTCACCACAAATATATTGATCACTTTCTGAATCCCATAGTAACGAAACTACTACTAAATGTTTTATAGAGTTATTTGTATAGTGAGTTATCTACTGTGATGATTAGAATTAATTATATAGTTATAACTTTTCATGTGGTGGTGACTATTGAATTCCTGCTTTTGCCTTCTGCTTTGGCGATGTAACCATGGGGATTGCGTTGACCAACGTCATAAAGGATCACCGACCTCACCGCGAAAACTTAAAATAGGTTTTAGAGATGGTTGTTCTAGAAATGCACTAGAAAAATATGAGTTCCAAGTGTACAGTAATAAACCCTCTAGTGTGTAAAATACTAAAGTATGTGTGGATATAAGTGTTTAAGAGTTTATGGAAAAGGTGTGATCGTCACAGTTAACAATGTCATCATGACGCCCCAACTCACCGCGAAAACTGAAAATAGGTATGAAAGATAGTTTTTAAAGAAACTTAGTACAAAATATGAGTTGAAACATGCTTTGAAAAAGGTATGTATATAGTAATATGTGTGGGGCAATGTTCAGAATGCTTTTCTTTTACATTTTATTTTTGGATGTGTTGGTGGTGATTGAAAGTCTGCTTTTGTTTCTGTTTTCATGATGTATCTGGGGGAATCGTGAGTACCAACTTCATTGCGATCTCGGGAGTCACCGCAAAAACATGACTTTAGAAAATACTGTAAGAAACCCCTAGTAAGTAAAATACTGTAGTATATGTGGATATAAGTGTTTTAGACTTTAACGACGTCACTGTGATGTCAGAAATAACCTCAAAAACAGAAAATAGGTCTTAAAGATGGATTTTAAAGAAACTTAGTACAAAAACATGAGCTTAAACATGTTTTTAAAGATGTATGCATATAGTAATATGTGTAGGGTAATGTTCAGAATGGAGTTTTTTACATGTTATTTTTGGAAGTGTTGGTGGTCATTGAATGTCTGCTTTTGTTTTCCATTTGCACAACGTGTCCACGGATATTGCGACGTCATCACGAAGATCCCCAAAAACTAAAGAAAAAAAAACCTTTAGAAAAAAATGTCACAATATTTTGGGTGACAAGAGCTGTTGTGTTGGTTGTGTGTATATGTCTGCTACACATAAGAACTAGGCCTGGGCAGTGAACTCTGCAGAGCTTGCGGAGTGCAGAAAACTCCACTTTGCGTAGTACAGCGGAGTTTTTTCACCGCTCGTGCTCGCAAACGGTAAGTTCGCGAGCACGAGCCGCTGCTAGGGTAGAATTTCTACCCAAGCAGCAGGAAGACCAGCGTGAACGGCAGTTCGCACTGCACTCTGCCACTTGCAGAACTTCGCAGAGTTTTTTTGTCACTTCACGGAGATCCGCGTAGCAAACTCTGTGAACTACGCCCAGGATGTAGAGTTTCAGGTTACTTAGAAATACCCTGTTACCTTCATCTGTAAAATGCACTCCATCATTTCTACAAATTCCATGCGTGTCAAAATGCAGATTGTTGTTATAGATACAGTCCATGCGATGGTCTGTGAGGAATGCAGAAACAGTTTTATTAGCATGGTCCCTGGCTTTGTCAATCTGTGGATAGAATTGATTTGATCACTTCCATTTTTGTCTTTGGTATACATCAGAGTACACTAAGACAGTGTGAAAGAAAAGAGACATAAGTTTTTCAAAGGTTTCTTTCATTAGGATTTCCAGCCCTACCCCAGTCAATGTTCCTAGGTCATTGCTACCACACTGCACAATCATGAGGTGAGGAGCTTGGGAATCCACAATGGATTTAACCAAAGCCAGCAACTGATGAAACTTTAACCCTCTCTTGATAAACCAAGTAATCTGCACATTTGAAAAACCCAAGTCCTTGTCAATACCCCTCTTTTTTGCAGCCTCGTTAGCCCAATGGCTATAGCTTTGACCCACAAATACCATACTCTAAGCATTTTGTAGTGAAGGAACAATAGTAGTCAGGAGAAGGCTGGAGCTGAATGAGGTAGTTTTGCCAAAGGAAAAGCAGTTAAAATGGAGGTTTAAAAAATAAAAGGAGATATATTTCATTGGATGCTGTCAGCTGTGATTAAAATTAGGTAGTGTGCTTGATGCCTTAGGAAGAAGTCTTATTATTGGCTGTTGTTTAAAAAAAAGAAATGTAATACAGACATGGATAGGATTTTGAATCTGTGACGTAAACCACACCTGCCATATCTCATTTGGAAGTAGCATGTTCCTTCTAGAATGTGCTACAAACCTGTGACCTTTCTGTTCCACTGGGTTGTTAGGTACACTAAGCTAAGAGTGTGTTGGGGGAAGGGTGTTAGGAGATAGATTTTTTTTTAAAAAGTTGAGTGATGATACAATTTAAGTAATCGCAAGCTTTAATTTCCAAATCAGGACTATGTAATAAACAGTTGTGTAGTATTTAAAGTTTAAAAAAAAATTAAGCTCCATATAGGTTTGAATTCCCGTTTTTTTTGCGATTTCCCCACGATGATCATGAAAACATAGCAAACACACATAGATAGAAATCTCTTTTTGACAGAGAGGGAAATGGTTAACATTAACAGATACTACCAATTCACAAGTGGAGATAGTGTACTTTAAAATGAAAGACATGATTTCATTTGCTGCCTTTCTCATGATCATGGAGTGCAAATTTGCCATTTTATGGTTGCTTTGTATGAGAGTAGTGTACCATTCTTGTCCTTAGTTTTTATAAATCCTAACAGTGTCAAAACTGTCCACAAAGAGCTAAAACAGCAATATAATTTACAAACTGAATTCACTGGTATGTACATAACTTTTTAATCCTTCCTAAAAATTGCATAACAAATGTACTCAATCATTCACTCAGGCACTACACATGCACTCATCCAATCACCCAGGCACAACCCATGCAATCATGCAATCACCCAGCTACTATCCATGCAGTCATCCAATCACTCAGGCACTACCCATACAGTCATGCAGTCAACCAGGCACTACCCATGCACTCATCCAATCACCCAGGTAGTACCCATGCACCATTGCACTCATCCATTCACTCAGGCACTACACTTGCACTCATCCAATCACCCTGGCATGCCCATGCAGCATGCAATCACCCAGGCAGTACCTATGTACTCATCCAGTCACCCAGGCACTATCCATGCCCTCACCCAATCATCCAGGCACTATATATGCACTCATCCAATCACCCAGGCGCTACTCTTGTATTCATCCAGTCACTCAGGCACTACCCATGCACTCATCCAGGCACTCATCCAATCACCCATGCACTATCCATGCATTCACCCAATCACCCAGGCACTATCCATGCACCCATGCAATCACCCATGCACTACCCATGCACTCATCCAATCACCCAGGCATTACAAATGCACTCATCTATTCAATGAGGCAGTACCCAAGTACTCATCCAATCACCCTGGCGCTACTGTTGCACTCATCCAGTTAACCAGGCAGTACCCATGCACTCATCCTATCCCTCAGGCCCTATCTATCCACTCATACAATCATTAAGGCACTACCCTTGCACTCATCCATTCACTCAGGCACTACCCATGCACTCATCTAATCACTCAGGCACTACCCATGCACTCATCTAATCACTCAGGCACTACCCATGCACTCATCCATTCACCCAGGCACTACCCATGCACTCATCCAATCACCCAGATGCTACTCTTACACTCATCCAGTCACCTAGGCCGTACGCATGCACTCATCCATTTACTCATGTCCTACCCATGCACACATCCAATTAATGAGGCAGTATCCATGCACTCATCAAATGACCCAGTCACTACCCTTGCACTCATCCAATCAATAAGGTAGTACCCATGCACTCATCCAATCACCTTGGCACTACCCTTGCACTCATCCATTCAATGAGGCAGTACCAATGCACACATCCAATCACACATCCTTTTGAAAAAGCATGGCTTTCAGTCTGGTAAGGAAATGAAAGCGTATGTTGGAAACATTTATCGAAGGCCACAGCGTTGCCTCCCAGATGTTTGTTGTAAGGTGGAAATAGTACTTGTGTACAACAAATAACTATAGAATTAACCGTCACTAGATAAGAGATGCCCAGTTCCATTCCACAGCAACCTTGATCATTCAGCATCAAATAGCTCCCATTGGAGTGTTGTCTGAAAACCGGACGTATCACAGTAGCTGGGGAACCCTTCAAATAACAAGACAAGTTTGCAACAGAAGCATTACATTTCCCATGAAGAGAAATGTCCTTGCTAACTAAGGATCCGCTCATAGCATCCACACTCCACACAGTCGGAACCACTAAGGAAAACCTCTGTGTCCCCTTTCCTGCATCTAAAACTGAATGGTAATTCCAAATACTCGTGCACATAACCTTCCCCTAGCACTTCGTATCTGACTACCTGTTGAAATTTGAGACAATATTGGAATTGGAAGGTCATGACCGGTAGGGTGATGTAACCCTGGATTATCCAGCCAGTGGATGGTGTCTCAGCCACGGTGAAAGGTAATTGGTCTAATATTTCATTGTGCAACATAATATACTTTGCATCTCTATGTGCCATTGTTATCTGTCTTTCTGTTAGATTGTATGCTGAAAACAGATTTGTACTGTTGATATAATGCCACTGCATGTGGCCAGATCGTAGTGTTTGTAACATCCAGCTCAGTATTACAATTGATCTTAATTGTGACTATCCATGTTGTAAAATGGACATGTCCTGCTGAATTATGTTGATTGCAGAAGACTTAATGTTGTCCAGTGAATACATTTTGGATGATAATGTGGTCTTACCGTTGTCAGCCACAGCCAAAGCCTATTCCATATTAACTCTGTTGATGTTGCACAATTGCTCTGCAACTTCCTGATGAGAAATCTTCCATAGCTTGTTGTATTTTCCTTACAAGAAGTGCTTTTGATGTGGGTTTCTGTGACTTAATAAAAAGTCACTGAGATCCAGATCATCAGACAGAAAGAATACGTGTTGTTTCACCTGGGAAAATGTTGAGGACTTTAGCCAATCTAGGCATAACTTTCCAACACTATATGTTGTCACCACCCCTGTGTGTTCTGATTGTACATAGCATAGGTCAGGCCTGTTGATCCTAAACCCTCCTGAGTTACCCAGGAATCTAGACTGACATTTATTTGTTTCTAGAGGCCAAACCAACTAACCCTGCTGATCGGGGTCTGATGTATTGTATGATCCATTACAGAGCATGACATCTAGCTTATCCTCACTGTGTTTTGTTGCCAATGTTCAAAACATGCAAATGGGGGAATGCAAGGAGTGTTCAAATCTTTTGCCTTAGCTAAACCAAGACAGGAAGTCTGTTGCACTGTTTTATTCAGGAACATTATTTGATGGGGTATGAGGCATGCTCTGAATAAGGCCTCTTGTCCTGAAACCTGCCAACCTCTTGTTCCCCTGACAGATTTTGTGTCTTTTCAACAGTCAAAATCCTTTATAGACAGCTGCGAAATAAAGGAAGCAGAGTAAATCAGCTTGGTGTTTGTGAGCATATTCTTTTTTGCAGGTGTACGTGCAAGCCTGGAGTAATATGAGGCTGGGTCTGATGTTTCAAAACCAGAAAAATAAGCAAATATTTATGCAAAAGTCTTTTAACTACTTTTTGGTGGTGTTTGGCAGTGTTTCCATTGTGTGTAATTGTAAACAGCATGTGGGATACTAGCTTTGTGTAAAAAATGCTGACCATAATGTTGATAACAGAACATGTCACCAAAGAGAGTTGTACCATCATTCAATTCATCATCAGAAAATGCAGCTGATTGCTCTAAATCCGAAAGCAAATTATGCACAGTTTCAATGTCCCAATCATCAGAGAAAGTATTAGAGGTGATGATATCTTTTAGATAAATTTGGAATTTTCAAATGTTCAGTAGGAGCATACTTATCATACGATACCCTGTCCCATACTATTCCTTCAGTAACTGGAACTGCTGTAATGTTCAGCAGGGACACGTCTCTTAGTTCACGGTGCGACGATGGCTGTGGTTTTAGAACCAAGTACACGTGTTGAACTGCAGAGCATTCCCGAGATAGTGCCTTCAGCTGCCCATCCAGGTCAGGGAAGACCACCGCCAGGATCCGGAGCATGTGGGGGGTCAGGGTCCGATGTCCGCCCCTCCTGCGAGGAGGCAACAGCTTCAGCTGGACCCTTGCGATCCTCCAGGTCCAGCCACGAAGGTCCTGCCACCTCTTCTGGCAGTTGCGGACCCTGCGCCTGTAGACCCCCACAGATCGTACTGCCCAGACGATGGTCAGCCAGATCTCCTGCTTCTGGTGGGCATCAACCTGTGAGGATGACAAAGTGAAAAGGCCATTACTACACATGCAACATTTCCGTGCATCACACAGTTGGATATACATGTCTCAATCACAGGGGCATATGATCTACACAGGTAGTGCAACTATGGCTATGAACAGTTTGCCAGCAGTTACTAAATGGTATCGTTGCCTGGGAAGTCAAACCTTGTTGGAATGCACTGTTACTGCACTATACCTGTTCAGTGCATGTGACTACACACTTTGGGGGTGACAACTACTCAGTGAGCATGCTAGCCACTGGTGTACACACTGTACGTCTTGCTAGTCAGACAACATGCACAATTAGTAAGGCAGTGGACAGCACACTCACCTGCTCCCTGGTTTCCCATACAGCTTGCTGTACTGTGGAAGGAGGCTGTCCAGCAGGGCCTGGTTCTCCTCAGTGCTGAAGGCTGGGGCTCTATCCACAGTACGTGCCATTGCAGTAGCCAGAGGATGCAGAGACAGCAGCAGTGGTGGTGGCAGATGTTGTCCTGGATCATGTAGTGCAGGCAAGTGAGCTCTCAGGGGAACAGCCAGCATTATATGTGTGCTGCAGAGGCAGATACTGTCCCATGTGTCCAAAGTGATAGGTCCAAGTCGTTTGCATCTTCTGAATCTGGCCAATCCATGG
Organism: Calotriton arnoldi; assembly: GCA_963921515.1. Taxonomy (NCBI): domain Eukaryota; kingdom Metazoa; phylum Chordata; class Amphibia; order Caudata; family Salamandridae; genus Calotriton; species Calotriton arnoldi. Next base: position 1,207,587 of record CAWUFW010005973.1, on the reverse strand, counting down.
AATTGCACCACTTATACACGCCCACAGCATCCTTCAAAAGTTCAACTTCATGACACCCATGAATTTGCAACATTGTTGTGGGTGGCCAACTGAATTCACTGCATCCGACTCGTACAAGCTTCGAAAACGCGTCTGTTACCATGTCAGGCCATAGCCAATGCATGCGCACCGATCGGACCATTGCTGTACGACGCGTATTTCGAAAAAACAACACGCATCCGTTCACATCATATGCAATGGCCAATGCGTGCACACCAAACGGTCCATTGCTGTACGACGCGTATTTGGAAAAATAACACGCATCCGTTCACATCATATGCAATGGCCAATGCGTGCACACCGATCAGTCCATTGCTGTACAACGCGTATTTCGGATGACAACACGCATCCGTCCACATCATATGCAATGGCCAATGCATGCGCACCGATCGGTCCATTGCTGTACAACGCGTATTTGGAAAAACAACACACATCCGTCCACATCATATGCAATGGCCAAAGCGTGCGCACCAATCGGTCCATTGCTGTACAACGCGTATTTCAGATTACAATACGCATCCGTCCGCATCATATGCAATGGCCAAAGCGTGCGCACCGATCGGTCCATTGCTGTACAACGCGTATTTCGGATGACAACACGCATCCGTCCACATCATATGCAATGGCCAATGCGTGCACACCAATCGGTCCATTGCTGTACAACGCGTATTTCGGATGTCAACACGCATCCGTCCACATCATATGCAATGGCCAATGCGTGCACACCGATCGGTCCATTGCTGTACAACGTGTATTTCGGATGACAACACCCATCCGTCCACATCATATGCAATGGCCAAAGCATGCGCACCGATCGGTCCATTGCTGTACAACGCGTATTTCGGATGACAACACGCATCCGTCCACATCATATGCAATGGCCAAAGTGTGCACACGGATCGGTCCATTGCTGTACGACGCGTCCCTGTACAAGTCACTCGCATATGTCACCATGGTTGTCAATGGTGAACGTATGCCAGCCAGGGACTCAGGGGCACACCTACAGCACCACAGCCTGTCCACACTGTATCCTAAGGCATGTAAGGCTGCATTGCCTGTGTGTGTATGGGGGTCAACATGTGTTTTTTTTATGTGCTACTGTTTAGTTCAGAGCATGTGGCATGGTCACATTTCCAGGTTGTGTATGTGTATGTCATGTCACATACACCCTGAGTCCCATGTGGGAAGGTATGTACGTCACAGGGTGACCCATTGCCACAATAGTGATGGCCCTCCACAGTCTGTGTGCATGTTGTGTTTCCGATGTCTCTGATTCCATGTGCACAATGGGAGACAGTCTCCACATCCACGTTGTTTGTGCATGGACTTTGATGTTGTGCGTGTGTGTGTCACAGACGTCCATGTCTGACCTGCAGAGGCAAAAGGGGCCACTACCTGTGGGAGTCATGGTTGTTTTGCTGACGTGTACATGATACGCCATGTCATGCCAGTGTCCATGTGGCAATACAGGGTCCCTGGGAATCTACCTGTCAATGAGCTGTGATGCCTGTGGCACATCTGTCCTCACATGTCACTGTGGTGTGTGTTTGGAACGTGACAGCAGTAAATGGGTACTGTGACACAGCCTAATGATTTCCCATAGCACAACCTGGAACTTGTTGTCAACACATGTTGAACTGTGATGTTAGATGTTGGCCATGTAGGTGCCATATATGTCCATACAGAACGGCACACACATCAGGTACTTGTGTCTCATAATGATGTATCATGTGATATTGAGTATGGTCAATGCCACATATGTGGGGTGACTGACAATCTTTCTTTTTTCACCTATGCACTGCAGGGCACCAGCTGTCCATAGACCATTCCCTGACCTTGCAACGATGGTTGAACGTGACTGCATCCGACGGTACCGCTTCAAGAGGGTGCTGATTGAGGAATTGGCGGTGTGGTTGGCCCTACATTTGCAACCTGGCCGGCCATACCCTACAGCGCTGACCCCCCAGGTGAAGGTGATGGCAGCCCTACACTTCTTTGCCACCGGTACCTTTCAACACACTGAGGCGTCTGCTGGTGGGATGTCACAGACCATGTTCAGCCATGTGCTACGCGATGTTTTGGAGGCAATGTTGAGATACCTGAACCACTACATCTATTTCCCTAAACGTCAAAAACTCACTGATGTCAAGAGTGACTTCTATGCCCTGGGGAGGATGCCACATGTCATTGGCTCCATTGATGGGACACATGTGGCTTTGGTACCACCACAGGCACATGAGCAGGCATACAGGAACAGGAAACATTACCATTCTATCAATGCTCTGGTGGTATGTCTTGCAGATATGACCATCTCACATGTGTGTGCCCGTTTCCCCGGTTCTGCACACGATGCCTACGTGATGAGGAGTAGTCGCATCCCGAGGATGATGTCACAGATGCAGAACCAGCATGCCTGGCTTGTTGGTGTGTACTGACTTTGTACCATTGTGTGTGTTCTGCAATGTTGTATTCTACCCTCTTTTCCAACTCAGCTAATGTGCAATTGTCTGTATGTAGGTGGCTCCGGATACCCCAACATGCCGTGGTTGCTGACACCCCTCAGGAACCCTGTGACACCAGCCCAGATGCACTACAATGAGGCACATGGTCGGACCAGGAGAGTGATCGAGCGGACATTTGGTCTCCTGAAGAGCCGCTTTCCCTGACTAGACAAGACAGGAGGGGCCCTCCCATATGCCCCAGTAAAGGTGTGCAAGATTGTCATTGTCTGCTGCATGCTACACAACCTGGCAGTGCGGAAGGAGTTGCCTCTCATCCTGGATGACGATGACCAACATCCGCCACCTGTGGAGGATCCTGGCCTGGGCCATGATGCCAGTGATGATGATGATGAGGGTGATGTCTGCACACAGCTCATCACCAACTTCTTCAGCTGAATGTGAGTGTCCAGAGATGTCATGTCAATGATGTGAGTTTGCATGATATGTGTTGGTGGTGCTCTGGTGCTGTTTGAGCGTGGCCATGTGCTACTTGACTGGATGCGTGCAGCGATGTGTCCTTACAGGTAGTCTGTATTCCCCAACAGTGTTGACATGCTAACTTGGTTTTGTGTAGGTATCTTGTGACATGTATTGGGCATGAGTATTGCAGTTCTGTCCTGTTCTTCAGTGCTTTTGACTGTGTGTCATGTCTGTCCTTCACAGGGTACTTTCAGAGTTGTTTGGTCAACTCGGATCCCCGACACCATGATTCAGCTTTAAGGGTGGAAGCAGTCGTTTCCCTACAGGTGATGTGCAACACACCCCTGGACTTTATTTCTTCTACACTTGTTGACTGTGTGGCCACTGCCACGTGGGATTACCTTGCATTTGTAGCGGAAACAACATGTTGCAAATGTGTAATAAACCTGTGCTTCACTCTGGGATGTGCGTTGTCTGTGGTCACACATCTGACTGACATTTGCTCACTGCACCTGTGGGCTAGTTAACACAGACTCTGAATAGGTGTGGTGTCTGTGCATTCCACTGTATTTCCTGGCAACATCAGTGTAGGCGATGAGTCAGATGGCCCTGGTGTCTATGTGTTGTGTAGCCCTAGTGGTGTGTCTCCCTCATATGTGTCACGTCGCCATGACTCACATGACGGTGTTGAACTTGCTGTAGCAGTTAGCATGCACAGTGTCATTTAGCAGATCATCATCTCCATGACAAAAACAACGTTGGAATCACAACTGAGGCAAGTATGGTGTATTAGTGACTTTATTTACATACATGTGTGAGGATAGTGCACAGGATGGTGGGTGCTGTACATTGGGATTAGAATCCAAAGTTCCCAGATGAGTTGGAAGTGTTGGTAGCAGAAATGTCCAGAGTAAAGTCCACAGTCATCTGATACATTAGTCCAAATTAAACTCCCCATGTCATGTGGGAGAGTTGGGTTGCATTCGACAGGGTGAACAGTTTGCACACAAAGGAGAATTTCCAGAACAGGTGTTGGGTTCCTGGGGGATGTACATGGCCATCGGCCTCTCAGTTGTCCTTCCTCGGACGACCCCTCTTCTTTCTGGGGGGACCCTCATGTGCAGGCCGCTGCGGTGGAGAGGACTCTCCACCAGAGTCATCCTCCCTCCCTGTGGCAGTTGCAGTTGTTGCGGCACCAGATGTTGAGGGTACACAGGGAGGTGTGGACATGTTGGTGCTAATCTGGCAGAGGCATGTCAATATGTCCCTCTGCACCGCTGTCAGTTCTTCCAATGTGTCCCACTTGGACTCCATGCCAGACATGTGTGTCTCCACACGGGACATGTGTGTCTCCACACGGGACATGTGGGAGTCCAAGCGGGCATGATGGGCAGCCTGCTGCTGTTGAATGTCCTTGAGGATCCCCATTACCCGGCTGACCTCTCCAATGCTATTCTGGTATGCATCAGCAATGCGTGCCAGTTGTGGGTCATCATGCAGTCCAGACCCCTCTGCAAACAGCTACCTCTGCCTACCACCCCACCCACCACCCCTGGCCACACGTGTGGGAGATGCGGTGGCACGCACAGGTGACCCTAGGCCCCCTTGGGCGTTGGTACTGGGGTTGTTGTCCGTTGCTTCACGGTGGGCTGGGGTCCCTGTGCTGTTGTCATTCAGTGTCCTTGGTCTGTCCGTGTCGGCGGGGGTGGTCTGTGTGTTGGCAGATGTTAGAGGAATGGGTGCAGGGGGTGCAGATGGTGGTCCTGCTGGTGCTGCATGATGACTCACACCGGAGGTGCCAGGTTGGCCTTCGCCATCCGATGAGGGCAGAGGCTGTTCCACACCAGAGAGCTCAGGGTCCCCCGGAGCCTGGGACAGGGACTCCTCCTCATCTGCTGCTGTGTCCCCATCATCACCTGTTTTTGGAAGAGACACACAATGTATGTTATGTTTCTGCAGGCATCAATGGTTCAAACACATGACAGTTGTGACTGTACCTCTGGATGCGGCCCTGTACATTGCATTGTCCTAAGTTGTCACAGTCAGAGGTTGATATTGGTGTGGCTCATTGTCCTGCCAACCTGATGCATTTCAATGTGGATGTTGAGGTGTGTGCATGACCAGCATTGGTGGTATTTGGTTGACATCCGGACCTCCTTCTCCCCCAGCCCAGTTATCCCACCACGAAGCATGCCACCCTTGCAGTGGGTGCAGGTTAACTCTCAGGATGTCAGTCAGTGGTGTCCTGCTGTTGGTTGGTGCCCAGTTCCCAGCAGGGCCTGGTACTCCCACAACAGAGCACCATTGTCAGACATCTTAGAAGTGGCTTTTCACTCCCTGTGAGGTGTGTATGCTTCAGTGTGAGCTTGCTGGGCCATGTGGGTGGGGGATGTTGAGCTGTGACTACCACTCCCATCATGCTATTGCATACACCCCCCTTCCCAGCATACCCATACTTCCTTCCTTTTGACTCTGCTTCCCTGTGGGGTAGTGTGCCTGTGCTGACAGGATGGCTGACAGTGTTGTCCTGGCGTTTGTTTGGCTACAAGTCCCAAAAGTGTCCATATCCTAGTGTGGTTGTTCTTTGTGGGATATTTAATTAGAGTGTGAGGCATTGCATTCTCCCAGGTGAGTTGTGTGGAGTTTGTGTTAAGGGGGTGTGTGAGAAAAGCTGCTTGTGACTATGGTCAGAGCTGTCAGTCCTCCTTCCCACCCAGCCAGATATCCCACCATGGAACGTGCTTCCATTGCAGGGAGTGCAAGTTGGCTTTCAGGATGTCAGTCAGTGGTGTCCTGCTGTTGGTTGTTGCACAGTTCCCAGCAGGGCCTTGTGCTCCCCACAGCAGTACCCAGTGTCAGCCATCTTGTCAGTTCTTTTCCACTCCCTGTGATGTGAGCATGGTTCAGAGTGGTGTTGATGGGCCAATTGTGAGGGTGACCAATATCTGTGACTACCACTCCCATCATGCTATTGCCTACACCCCCTTCCCAGCATGCCCATACTTCCTTCCTTTTGAGTCGACTTCACTGTGTGTGAGTGTGACAGCAATGGCAAGATGGCTGACAGTGTGGTCCTGTTGTTTGTTGGTGCACAGTTCCCAGCAGGGCCTTGTGCTCCCCACAGCAGTACCCAGTGTCAGCCATTTTGTCATTTCTTTTGCACTCCCTGTGATGTGAGCATGGTTCAGAGTGGTGTTAATGGGCCAATTGTGAGGGTGACCAATATCTGTGACTACAACTCCCATCATGCTATTGCCTACACCCCCCTTCCCAGCATGCCCATACTTCATTCCTTTTGACTCTGCTTCCCTGTGGGATAGTGTGCCTGTGCTGACAGGATGGCTGACAGTGTTGTCCTGGCGTTTGTTTGGCTACAAGTCCCAAAAGTGTCCCTGTGCTTCACACAGCATAACCCAGTGTGGTTGTTCTTTGTGGGATATTTAATTAGAGTGTGAGGCATTGCATTCTCCCAGGTGAGTTGTGTGGAGTTTGTGTTAAGGGGTGTGTGAGAAAAGCTGCTGGTAACTATGGTCAGAGCTGTCAGTCCTCCTTCCCACCCAGCCACATATCCCACCATGGAACGTGCTTCCATTGCAGGGAGTGCAAGTTGACTTTCAGGATGTCAGTCAGTGGTGTCCTGCTGTTGGTTGTTGCACAGTTTCCAGCAGGGCCTTGTGCTCCCCACAGCAGTACCCAGTGTCAGCCATCTTGTCAGTTCTTTTCCACTCCCTGTGATGTGAGTAACCCTGGGCGTAGTTCGCGTAGTCGCTCTACGCGAAGCTACGCGAAGACGTCGAAGCGCTACGCGAGCTTCGCATAGCTTCGCGAGCGTGCGTAGCTGCTTGGCGCGCCCGTTCGCGATGCGTTTTTCTTGCTCGGGAACGCGTCGTTCGTGTTCGGGACGCTGTTTACGTGCTCGGGGCGCGAACTTACCCATGCGGTCGCCTATGGGCGCTGCCATTTTGATTTTCACTTGTCCCGCCCGTTCGCGATCCCTTATTTCCTGTTCCGGGTCGCGTATAGCGTGCTCGCGATGCGCATTCCATGTTCGGGAACGCGTTGTACGTGTTCGCGACGTTTTGTGCGTGCTCGGGGAGAAATATCGCGCGAACTTACCCATGCGGTCGCGATGGGCGCGGCCATCTTGTTTTACCACTCTATGCTATGGTTCTGGGCCTGCTTTTCTATCCTCCCTCAATCTTTGCAATCCTTAGTTTTTTACACTGTTTTTCAATTTTTCTTTAATTCTTACCTATTTCTCTCTCTGCCTAAGTCTATATTTTGCATTTTTTTCTACTTTTTACTGTGTTTTTTTTACTTTCCAACTGTTTTATATAACTTTCTTCTTTAAGCTCCTACTTCTTCCCCTAACTTTATTTTTCCCTTCTAACTTTTCTTTTTCACCTCCTCCCACCCCAGAACCATGGCGAAGGGTAGCAGCAGCGGGTCAAAGAAGGGCAAGGGGCGTGCGCCCATCGCCGCCTGCCTTGCGGCAGACTGCGCCCCGCAGGGGTGCAAGCCCGCCAGCTGTTTACGGAGGAGGAGGTGGCCGCACTTGTTTTTTTATTCAGCGCCACCTCCCCTTGACCTTGGCAGCAGGCGGCAGGCCAGGCTCCGGTTACCCGACCCAGGAGCGTCACCGTCGGTGGGCGAAGGTGCGTCGGGCAGTGTTTCGCTGCTCCGCGGTCCGGCGCACACATAACCAGCTGGCCCACCGGTGGTCAGACATTCTTGACCGGGAGCAGGACCTGTTGGACCTGCTAGGTGTCGAGGTCGTGGGGCTTGGTGAGTAGCCAATATATATAGTAGTATAAGTATTGTGATTTGTGTATACATTTTTTACAAATAATAACAAGAATAATGCTGCTTACATTGCAGGTAAATTACGTTTCAAAATCTTCTGTGATTGTAGGACACAGGTGCTGGGCGGTACTCTTACTTTTTGCAACTTTGCGCTCGCTTGTCATTATTATGTAAGAGTTTACTTTAGAGAACTTCAGTTAGGTAATGCTATTGCTAGAGAGACTGTAGTCTTTCCTTTGTCCTCCTGTCAAATAGTGGTGGATGGATTTGATACTAGGTTTAGTTACTATTAGTTGATAATTTTTGAGCGGTCTGCGTGACGCATCCTCTGTCACTGAGTGCTGCTTACCCCAGTCCTTTTGTAGTTTGTTTAGTGAGTGGTACTGGTAAGCTTAGCTTAGCAGTGTCAGTCAGCTGCAGAACATCAGACGCAACCAACCAACAATTTGATGTATGCATTATGCACTGACTTTATGCATGTGTCCTCCTTCTCACCTATGCATTTTTGATGGAAATAAAAAATTGAAGTGCATGCTTAATGAACAATTGGCCCGCCTGGAATAGGTGGGCTAGGTCAGGTGGTACTTAGGCTTAGTTAGTGTTCTGGATTTTATTTGAATCAATCAGAATGGAACACTGAATTAGTGTTCCCCAATAAGTAGACTGTCCGTGAATTCCGCAAGCCAGCAGGCGATCGGATTAGATAGGTCAATTTTATAGCAATTTTTGTTTCCTAAAACGTTTTTTGAGCGTTTTTTTAAGATAATTTATTTGTTTCACAGCAATCATTAATGTTTGTGTCTTTCTTTTTCTTTATTATATCTTACATGATCACTGATCTGCAGCACCCAGGGGCAAGAAGACGGGGTCCGAGTCGGCGGGACAACAACCAGAGGACCGCTCCTCTACCGAGTGCCCTGCTGCTGGTCCCAGTAAGTCCTCCAGTGGTTATATTAACAATTATATTGCCCTAACTTTTACTGGACCTTATTTATTCTGAACTATTAATTCTGGCTCCACTCCCTAATTATCTTTTTACAAAAGATTCTTTGATCAGTTGATCTTGACTTGACTATCTGTTTCTAAATTCTGGTTATCCCTGCCTCTAAGTTCTAACTGCCTCTGCTATGAATGTCTGTACTATGTACTACTAATATTAGTCTGTCGCTAAGCTTTCCCAGTTTGCATTGCCACTCTTTATTGTACGGTTTTGAATAAAACTCAGATTGACCAATACTAATAGCTCTAGCCACTGAGTCCAGTCCTTTCGGTTGTCCTCTTCTAGGCTTCTTAATCTTGAGGCTTTGACAATTACCACAAACAAAATGCACAACCAGATATTTGACTATTTTTGATAGGATATAGTACATACTACTTGTATTCTGCACAGCCCCATGCAGAACTATGCACAATGAAAGAGGATGTTGGTGATGAGAGTTTGGAACTTGGACGTTCCTCACACCTCAGTCAGAAGTGAACCCACAATCCCCTGAACGACTAGCTAGTGTCTCATTAGGTCCCCGAACCCCCACCCGAAGATACCCAATGATTATGATTCCACAACCCAGAACATAACACACTTTCGCTCACTCACTCGTGTAAGTCCACCACCACCACCACACCAAATACCACATAGTCTATGTGTAAGTTCAAAAGGTTTATTTTCAAATGACAACTTCTGTAGGTTGTTCTATAAAATTCAGTGTACTCCAGCCAGCTCCAACAGCAAAATGCATAAGATTAAAACAATAAAAATTGTTGCAACAAGTGCATGATGATATAGACAAAAGATCTGTGTGAATTCTGGGCGACTCCTCACCGTAGAACGTAGAATTACTGGTTACATGCATCATTCATAAGCTCTGCAAATCTCTGGTTCGTACTCGTAGAAGGGAATCCTCTGCCTGAGAAAAATGGTGCGTGTTAAATTTAATGCAAGCATTTGTCAGTCCTGCCAAAAAACTGTAACATGTTACCTATGGCTAAGTAATACGGACTAACGGAACTCCATAACAAAGTGGCTTGTTTTCCGACCTCTTGTACGCAACGCTCAGACAGTAGCTGTATGTGCTCATGTGGGCTCAAAAGGCGTCTTACTGTTACTGCACAACAAGCTGCGAGGTAACATGCGCAAAAGACATGAAGCGAAAAATGGTTGCATGGCTCAGGCTAACTTTGCAAAGAGTAGAGTATAGTATAATAATGACCTTAGGGACCATAATAACACTATTAGTGTCTGTCTACTGACTGTACTCTAGTACCCGATTTGGACTATTGAATGTGATTTATAATAATAAATATGTATTAACCTTTTTCAATCTTGCTAGTGAAAAATAATAAATAGGGGGAGGTGTACAGGCATCTAAAAATGTGTCATGTTTTTGCTAGGCGTACTACCGACCACCAGTGCCGGTGGGGCCAGCGGCGATGGCGTTGCGGCCATTCCGGAGGGGGCAGGAGATACAGGGGGTGAGCCAGCAGCAGTGGCGGGCGGTGGTAAGTTATATTCATGACTTATTGACATTGCACTACCTGGAAGGGTGTGTGGAGTGGACTTCACTCACTGTACTGTTGTTGAGACTTATTAGGTATGAAGTTGTAGTGAACATTATACAACGGTTAATAAAGAAGACACCCTTTACTTAGCAGCATGAGCAATGCAGTACCAATAGCATTACCAGCGTGACTTCATTAACCAATGGCCTCTTATATCTGACTCCAACTCAGCTGTGAAAGTTTTATGGAGGAGACTAAAAGTCAGATCAGATGACCTTGATGGATGTGTTGAACAAAAAGGGAAAGAAGGGTGGAAGGAGGAAGGGCGGGCGAGATTTAATATGATGACTGGCAGAGAAGGATACGTTGGAAGCATGGATAGGTGGCTGATAGGAATCAGATGCATGTGTTGTTGAAGGATGGGTGGAAGGTGAAAGAAGAATGGATGCCTGCCTGGGTGGGCGACACAGTATGGGTGGATACTGTGGATAGCAAGAATCATCAGCGGTGTTTGGGTGAAACTCAAAGCCAAGGCAAGCAACGGAGTGAGTGGACGCATGCGTTGTTGTTGTTGGTGAAACAAAGTAAGGTTTGTGGAGAGATTAAGAAGAATGATTGACATTTACTTAGAATGGATGGATGCCTGTATGTATTCATCATAGACAGCATAGGTGGAGACTGTCACGGGATGCTCAGTTTTAGGGAATGTTAAAGAAACCGCGCCAGCGTACCAAAGCCGATGTGGGGAGGGGCTGGTTGGGGGTAGTAGTAAACAATGTATTACGCGGGCAAATACAGGTAACTTTACTGTAACATACAAATAAATAAAGTGAATTTCATTGTGCGCACTGCACCGCCAAATGGGATGCAGTGTGCGCAACAAAATTAGTTTCATTTATTTATATGTTTACTTACCTGTAATTGGCCGTAATCCATAGTTTACTACCCCCATCCTGCCCCTACCCACGCCACCGCCCGGCCAAACTCCCCGAGTCCCACCAACGACCGCTACTGACCTTATGTCGTTGTCCCATATAAAAGCAACGATCATTGGATCAGATATATAATCTGCCTTTTTGTAGTAGCCAAGGCACTGTGAAATTGAGCAATTGCCCTCCATGTAACAGAGAGTATGGCCAGTGCCACCCGTAATAGAAAAATACGAGCTTCCCCACCTGCAAACAGTAGTAAATCAAACTAATGTTACTCTAGCGTCATGACTCGTATGTTTGTCTTGGCTTCAAGCATAGATGACCGAGCTGGCAATGCCGGCTACAACCAGGTTATGTCATTTCCTAAACTAGAGATAAGAAGAACACTGGTGTACTGTGTACTGCTTGGAGTCCATAGTGCTAGTATAATGCCTGAAACTCCCACAAATGTTAGAGGCCGAGGAAGTGGGAGGATAGATAGATTATTACCACAAATGTTATGTACTGTGCTTCTTGCTAGTGCTACTGTGCCATTATGTGTTGAATTAATTTTGTGTTACTGTTTATGTAAGAGTACTGGTTACAACAATATTTTCTTTCTTTCTTTTCCCAAGACAAACCATCGCGGAAGGAGTTGGCAGTCAGGGCCCGGCGCCGGAAACTGGAGGCCATATGCCGGGAGTACCGGAGGCTGGTGGCTCTGGCGGAGGAGGAGGAGGAGGCGGCAGCAGCTGCAGCCTCGTCCGATGCCCCGGGCCCCAGCCAGGCCCCAACTCCAGCGGTACGGCGCCGCGGTCTGATAGCCAGCCGCCGCAAATCATTAGCAGCCAGCACTGCTGCTGTCCCCCATTGTGGATGCCACTGCAGGGCATTCCGCAAGAAGATTCTTCCTCCGGATGGCACGGCAAGAGGAGCAAATGGAGGAGCGGGTGAAACTCCTGGTGGACAAACACCTTAAAGCCCGCCGATTATAACATCGAGGACCCTGTTGCTTTGCCCCTTTTTATTCCTTGTTTTGGTGGGTGGGAATTGGGCGTTGGGGTTTCGGGACATTCTTTGGACTTTTTCGTTTTGGACATTGGTTGGGGTTAGGGAGAGGGTGGGTCAGGTGTGGGATAGTTTATTTTTGTTAGGGTAATAAATTATATTTATACTTAAACATACAATGTTAATGTTTTGTGGGGGTTACTGTTTTACGAATTAACGTCACATTGGTTTGCTTGCTGCTGCAGGACCGCAGCCAGTGTTTGATTTAAATAATCTGCCGATGATGTATAACAAACAGATAGATGCGGTACCCCTCACCGAGTTATTTGTCCTACTAGTATTCTACCTCCCACCAAACTTATCTTACCTGTGATTGATGATGACTACGTTCGGCACAGCGATGGCTGCATGGTTTCCATAGAGAATGTAGAAGATGCCATGGTTGTGGTGGTAGTACTAGAGTAGACACTGGCAGTAGCATTTGCTAAAAATTTTTTAAAAAGAGACAGTCACTTGCCTGAGAAAAACTGTGGGAGGAGTAGTCGAACGAAGTGAAATACAGTACAGAAGACGACTGCCAAACAAACAATATTGCAGTTGCAACTGCTAAAGTCAAATTAAACATAATGGTGGCGGGGACAGCCTAGTACAAGAAGTTATAAACTGCAGTTGTGCTGTCGAGTGAGTCACTTAACTTAACACAATCGTAATTCGTAACCTTTACTGCTGTGTGGTAGGAGTTTGATGATTAATGCAATCAATGACGGCAATTAATTATGATGTACTACTATTAGCCGTTGACGGCTTGCACAATGACAATGCACATAGACTGAGCATGGGTGGCCAAGCAGAAGAAGCTCCTCGCCCTGCCTTGCAATTGAATTAGTGTTGCTTTCACCACATCTGCCCCAGCAAGCGTGTGATCAATTGGTGTACATTTTATGTAGTCACATCACACCTCAATATAAATCACAGCCCGGGGAAGAGGGTTAGGGTTTGATGAATGGATGGGAAGGGGGTTTGGGGAAAGGTTTGAAAATGAAAAACAGTATGCATGGACAACAAAAGCAAAGCGCAATCTTGGCAGACGACCATGATCTTATCCAAAAATCAATAAAGCGAGAAAAGGGAAATGCATGCGTTAATGATGAAGATTAGATAACTTGATGGTTAATGAGTAGTACATAATAACTCCTACTAGACAATTAGACAGTACAGGGCACCAGTATATTCTATTTCTATGCAATTTGCCTTGCCTGTAATATGCCCTCAGAGACCCAAATTCCATGTTGTACTGGGCTTACTTGTAAAGATAGCAAAGACAATTAACAAACATTTGTAGGGATCAATTAGCAAACAAACACACAACACACAGTCCTAATGATTGCAGAGAAAAAGGAATCAAATTAATTAAAAGATGAATGATGAATGATACTAAAGTTACTGTATTATCATGCTAAAATTGTGGAGTTGAATCTCGTCCTTCCTCTTGGTCCTATCTTCCATGGACGCTCCGCACATCAATCTTGGTGGCCTTCCTGATGCCGATTGGTAAGGTAAATGTGAGTTGTGTCTCCCAGTATAGCAAGCACAGGGTAAAGGCCGGCCTGTAACGTCTAGATGGAAAAACAAAAGGGGTATTGAGAAATCAATGAATAAAAAAAAAAAAAAACATCAGTTACGGTGGAGTCCAAGAAGAGAAGAGAGAACACTTTCAGAGTGAGGCGGCTTGGATATATCGTGTAGATTCTGTTTACAGCATTAAGCTACAACAACAACAGGACAGAACAGGCCCACCACAGCACCAGCCCGTGACCCAACCTCCATTTACCTTAATTTTTGACATAGCCAGACAAAAGGCATACACAGCAACTTAGCATTTTCCTAATTAACTGACAAAATCAATGCTCCGCTGTCAGTCATCACTACACTCGTGACTCGACTAGACCACTACATGGACATGTAGGTCTGCTGTGTTTACTACTTTCTTGTTGAATTGTTGTGTTTATGTTTACCTTATGCCACTTCATGAAATGCAATTAGTCCTTGAATCATCTCCGATCCAACTGAATGACTGCGCGCGAAAAGATAGTATGGTCATCATCATGGTGTGGTACGTGTTGTCCAACTACAACTCAGTCTGTATTGTTGACTCCGATTAAGTCCATATTCCATATTAAAAAATTGCAACAGATATTGGCCTGCACCTGCAGTAGTAGGAGTACAATTTGGTTATTAAACAACAAGAAAGGAAACATTGACTGTCACTTATTTACTTGAGTCACTTTGTAGATTAACTAGTAGAGTAGAGTTCGACTTCATGCACAACATCAACAACAAACAACAGCAATCGCTCAGAGTCTGCAAACATCCAATGCATTCCATCATTACCTGTCTTGCTCTTCTCTTTGGCTGTCAGATCATCAGATGCCTAGTGATGACATTTTTTGTTTTGTTTTTGCGGGGCAGTGGCCTCATCATTATTACTCCAGTCCACATTCATTTTGAGTGTTAGGCGCTGTTTCGGTTTTCGTCATATTCATCTGTGGCACCTTTGTCACAGTTTAAGTTGCTTCCCATGGTCAGCAGCACTGTGATGATGGTCCGCGGCCTGTGTAGTGCTCATTGCTGGTCATTTGAGTTTGCACAAATGTCAGCAAGTTTCTTCGAAGAGTCTATTGTCTTTCTCTGCCAAGTACCTTCTGTCCTGACAGTGAGGACCTTTGGATGCCTGCTGAGGCTGTAGCCTTCGGACACTGATGAGTTTCAGCTTGAAAACAAAACGGAGGATAGCTATAGTAGTCACGTTTCACTTCTAATGGAGGCGGGACTGGTAAAGGCAACATTTATTGTACTAATGTCTGGCTTGATGGAAATGTACTTGTGCGAGACAGGAAGATGAAGCAGGACTCTGAAGAGTGGACAGTTAAATGCACAGACGTGCAACTCCAATAGGGAAATAAAAAGAAGACGGTGGTGATGGTTTTGTTGTGATTTGATTTGAACCAGAAAGACAGATACACAGACACATAAAGGAAGGAAGAAAGCAACAATTTGAAAGCCTAGTTGTCAGGGAAGAGGAGCTCGTCCTCAAACTCTGGTGGTTCGGACAGAAGTAGGTCCTGTAACGCACTATTTACGTCATCCAAGTCGCTCTGCTCTTCCTGCTGTGATTCACGTATTTTGTAATCCGGTGGTATAAAGTGCTGATTCATTTTGATCATGGTTAACCTCTCCACGCTTTGGGCCGAGAGACTGGTCCTTTTCGAAGTTACAATGGCACCAGCAGCACTGAAAACACGCTCAGAAGAGACACTTGCGACAGGGGAAGCGAGATACTTTATCGCCAGCCTGCTGAGCACTGTCCATTGGCTTCTTTTCCCATACCAATACACCAATGGGTTTCCATCCATGAAGACCTCTGTTGGGTCATCCAGATAGGCCTGGACCATCCGCTCAATGTTAAGGGGTGCTCGGATGTGCTCGGCCGGTTTTGCCTTTGCATCAGCACTGGACTTACCATACCCCTGCTGTAGAAACCAATCAGTTGCACATTGTGCTGCGGACGATCCTGTTCTTGATGTTATTGTTGGTGTAGGTGACTGCTGGGAGGCAAATGCACTGCCCTCAGGCTCCGAAGTATAACTTGACTCTGGATGCCCTGTAGTACTGGTTATGGCCTGTGGTGGGGGCCTGTAATTAACAGCCGTTCACTTTCGAAAATAGTTGCTTCCTTAGCTATCAAAGTTTTGTAGTTGGCAACATCCACTTCCGAAAAAGGAATTACTGCCTTGCTGTTCAGAAATACTTTGTACCGTGGATCCAAAATTGTGGCACTAATGTAATGTGGTTGTGACAAAATTTTATTTTTAATCCTTGTATTTTCCGATAAGCGAGCGGCTAAGGTCTCCGCCAAATGATATGCGTCTTGTTTGTCATCCACACCTGTGTACGTTTCAGACACATCCTTCAGCTGTTGCTCTAGCATGTGCAACAATGGGATAGCTTGGCCCATAGTACAGTCCTCCCTGCTGACTTCACGTGTGAAGATCTCAAAAGGAAGTAGCATCTCAGTCAGGCATTTAATGAGGTCCCATTGAGCCATCTCAACGGTCATGCCTCTCACAGTAGGTTCCCTATTCTTTGCATGACATAAGCATTGAGTGGTATGTACAGTTCAAACAGACGATCAAGCATATAATAAGTTGAGTTCCAACGTGTTGGCACCTCCTGGATGAGCGCTTTGACTGGCAGTTTATGCTCACGTTGAATGACCCTCAGCTGCTTCCGGGCTTTAAAAGAATGGCTGAAATGTGTGCATATTCTTCTGCAGGTGACCAGTAAGTTGCTGAATTTTGATTCATTTTTCAAAAAGTCTTGAACAACAATGTTAATGCAGTGTGCCAAACACGGGACCCTGAAATAGCCACCATTGCGCATGGCCAAAACTACATTACTGCCGTTGTCCGTGGCAACAAAACCAATCGTAAGCCCTCTTGGGCGCAGCCACTCAAAGACCTTGGTGTTAAACTCTTCCAAAATGTTTGCAGCAGTATGAGATTTCTCCATGGCAAACATGGCTACAGTTGCATGTTTGCGAGTGGCATGAAAAATCTCTGCAGTATCAACACCAGCAGATAGCTGTTCTCTAACACCCACAAAACTGATCCAGTGTGCAGTGATGCACATGTAATCTGTGGCTTGGCAACTGGTCCACATGTCTGTAGTCAGGTGGATACTGTGAACAGCACTCTGCTTCAAGGCCTTTCCTAGCAATTCCAGCACGTCGTGATGTAGTGCTGGAACTGCAACTCTGGCAAAATAGTAGCGGCTGGGAACATGCCATTTTGGGCAGATGGTTGACACAAATTCCACAAAACCCAACCCTTCAACAAAAGAAAAAGGGAGAAGGTCCAGTGCTAACATTTTAGCCAGCTTCGCATTGTACAAACGTGCTATTGGGTGGTTGCGTTCGTACTGCCCCTCACCCCCAAACATGCTGATAATGGTAGGCTGCATGGTTTTCCTTTCTCTTAGGCTCAACGCACTTTTTGGTAGTGCGGACCTGGTACTTCTTGGTGTCTCCGGCTGACTCTTACTCTTGTGCCACTGAGATGTTGCTGAAGATGTGTGCAACGTTAAGACTGCACTGCTGGGGTCAGGGACACCTTGTGTACCACTAGTGAGAATGTCTCCCTGTCCTTCCTCTTCCACCGTGATCGGATCTTCTTCTACTCCTTTATCCCCACCAACACCAGTGGTTGCCGTTTTTTTCTGTCGCGAAGGTGGTCCTCCCAGCTGATCAAGTGGTGTTTTTTCAGATGGGTCATTTGGCCTCCGGTACCATAGTTTGTACCAAGCTTACCACGACTAACAGAGGTATTACAAATGGAGCATATAGCAATGTTCTCCTCCTTTTCGCTAACCGTAAAGAAGTCCCAAACTGGGGAGCTTAACTTTGGCCTCCTGCTGGAGGTGCCACTTCCAATGCCGGATGATCTGTAGGGTGTGTGTTGAATTTGACTCTGTGCTGCTGTACCACTACCTACTCCTACAGAGGTGGTGGTTGTGCTGGATGTAGGTCGCTGCCGGGCCTTTGCTAATGCAAATATGGAAGCTGTAGGTCGTGTTGGTGTTACCTGTGGAGGTATGCGTGCTACATCCCTCGCAGCGATTTTGGATAGAGTAAGAATGTTGGTCTCCATCTCCTCGGGGCCGGGAGTGATGTTCATGATGACTGGCTCGTCGTCATCATCATCATCATCTTGCTGTTCTACATCGACCTCCATAAGTGTAAGGCTTTCTGGAACCTTCCTTTTCCCTAGCTTGGTCTTGGAACGTGGCTCCCTCTCAGACTCAGTTTGAGGCTTCCAAGTGGCATCTAGATCATCAGAAGGGGGCTTGGCGAAGAACTCGATGGACTACCCCTCCTTTTCCTTGCTGGGGATTTGGAAGACAATGGATCTTCTGAATGAGTGGCTTCTTCTTCTACCTCTGCATGAGGCTCAATTTCCTGAACTGCCCCTACTTCAGGAGGAACAACAACTACTATTGCGGGCGGTGGTTGCGGCTGTTGTTGTTGACCACTTATCTGCTGTGTTTCCTCCTGCGTTGATTGGGTACTACTTTGAGATAGCGATAAGTTTATCTCCGGCTCAGCATCACTGCTTTCCACCATTAGGCTGGCTACCTCTTCTCCACTCATGTGCTTGGCCCTGGGTTGGTGGGTTGGGTCCACTGATGCGGATGTGCTGCCCCCAGCTTGCCCCCGGACACCGCTGCTGCAGGCGCAATTTTTTTTCCCCAAAAAGGTACTGGCCGGCACACCAGACTTCAGTGTCACTTGCTTCTTCTGTTCCTTCTTCTTCTCAATAGCAACTTTCTTGGTACTGGAGGACCTGGTACCTGCTTTCTTTGGGCCCATCTTCTTCAGATGTCAGCAGCACTCAGTTGCAGAGATGTCTGGTCAGTCAGGTCACACGTCACGTTGTGTGTCCAGCAGCAGGATGTCTGTCTGGAAGTGCAACAGGCAATGTTGAGAGACACACCTCCTCCTCAGTCTTTGTGCACCTAAAAGCAAAAAGGCAGAACATCAGTCAAACATAGCACAAATCAAACAAATAGAATATAGAACTTAGTGTGTGGTGGCCTCAATTATTAAATTTCAGAAACTCTTCCAACAACAACACACAGTGTAACCATTTGTGAGACGTTGACAACAAGGCCAGGGCTTTCCTGGCTACTGTACACTCTGGAAGAATAAGAATATTAAAGAACTAAAACTAAAATGTACTGGAGCATGTTTGGCCTAAATTTGTGCATCACGTCACGTGTGATGTATTATATAGCAGCATCAGGGAGCTGCAGCTGGCAATGGGGATGGATTTGGCAGCAGTAAAACAAGAGGAAAAATGGAAAGACACGCAGGCCTATTTGGCAAAAACAGCACACTAATAACTACCACAACAAAATGGCCCCCAGAAACATGGTGACTCACAGGCACAAGGCACGGCAAACAATGAACTCAAGCAGGCCTATATATGAGCAGACAAAGGATGCCTTATAAAACACACACCGCTTTCATGCAAAAACAAAAATCCACATGGCTAAAAACACTTTGGAAAGTTAGACAACCACTACAACAACACTATTATAATGACAGTACACACGCAAAAAATGCATTTATTTACCACACCCAATAAGTGAAATAGTCAGACCCTCCAAAAAAGCCAGATTTCGGAATTCAATTTAATCTATTCAATGCCATCTATGGCCTAAATGATGCCAAAGTTCCACAGACTACACAGAAACAGTTTTATGCACCCATGGTGACTACCTCTGGGCCTACTGGCATACTGGGCCGCAAGCTTGGAGGCCTATGGCAAAAGCACAGTGGCTGGTTTAACAAAATGGCCGCCGCCCACATGTCCAGGCCACCCAAAATAACAAAAAGTGAAGACAAAGGACAGGACCAGGCAGTTGGAGACTGTGGGAAACTTGCTACCTCTTGGAAAAAATTGTAAAACAAAGAAAAAATGACTCCTTGATCACCAAACTACATCTAAATGACAACCTGAGGAGTTTTTTGTGCAAAATGAACTAAATCAACATTTTCGAGAAGGTTTACTGATGCTCGAGAGATATTGTTCGCCAGATTGTAAATCCTGCGTGTTCGGCATCGCGATCGTCACAAATTGTCGTTATCGCGCGCGCAAAACGTACATTGAGCGCGCGAAGAAGTTAAAAGTGTAAGTCCGCGTTGTCGCGCAGTGCGGACTTGCCCAAAGTCCGCGAGCTGAAGGCCCAGGGTTACCTACTGGCTGAAAAGGCCTATTTATTTAACAAACACCACAAAAAAGAAAATACGCTCCAAAAACCACTTTTACAAATTAAAAACAATGCCATCCATGGCCTCAATTATGTTACAATTCAACAGACAACAAAAAACAGTTTTTATGCACCCATGAGGATGACTACCGCCGGGCCTACTGCCACACTAGGCCGCAAGCTTTGAGGCCTATGGCAAAAGCACAGTGGCTGTTCACACAAAATGGCCGCCAACAACAACAAGAAAAGGAAGACAAGACAGACAATGCAGGCCTAAGGCAAAAGCACAATGCCTGGCTTCACAAAATGGCTGCCACCCACATGGCCAGGCCACCCAAAATAACAAAAAGTGAAGACAAAGGACAGGACCAGGCAGTTGGAGACTGTGGGAAACTTGCTACCTCTTGGAAAAAATTGTAAAACAAAGAAAAAATGACTCCTTGATCGCCAAACTACATCTAAATGACAACCTGAGGAGTTTTTTGTGCAAAATGAACTAAATCAACAGTTTCGAGAAGGTTTAATGATGCTCGAGAGATATTGTTCGCCAGATTGTAAATCCTGCGTGTTCGGCATCGCGATCGTCACAAATTGTCGTTATCGCGCGCGCAAAACGTACATTGAGCGCGCGAAGAAGTTAAAAAGTGTAAGTCCGCGTTGTCGCGCAGTGCGGACTTGCACAAAGTCCGCGAGCTGAAGGCCCAGGGTTACCTACTGGCTGAAAAGGCCTATTTATTTAACAAACACCACAAAAAATAAAATACGCTCCAAAAACCACTTTTACCAATTAAAAACAATGCCATCCATGGCCTCAATTATGTTACAATTCAACAGACAACACAAAACAGTTTTTATGCACCCATGAGGATGACTACCGCCGGGCCTACTGCCACACTAGGCCGCAACAAGCTTTAAGGCCTATGGCAAAAGCACAGTGGCTGTTCACACAAAATGGCCGCCAACAACAACAAGAAAAGGAAGACAAGACAGACAATGCAGGCCTAAGGCAAAAGCACAATGCCTGGCTTCACAAAATGGCTGCCACCCACATGGCCAGGCCACCCAAAATAACAAAAAGTGAAGAAAAAGGACAGGACCAGGCAGTTGGAGACTCTGGGAAACTTACTACCTCTTGGAACAAATTGTAAAACAAAAAAAAATGACTCCTTCATCACCAAACTACATCTAAATGACAACCTGAGGAGTTTTTTGTGCAAAATGAACTAAATCAACATTTTCGAGAAGGTTTAATGATGCTCGAGAGATATTGTTCGCCAGATTGTAAATCCTGCGTGTTCGGCATCGCGATCGTCACAAATTGTCGTTATCGCGCGCGCAAAACGTACATTGAGCGCGCGAAGAAGTTAAAAGTGTAAGTCCGCGTTGTCGCGCAGTGCGGACTTGCCCAAAGTCCGCGAGCTGAAGGCCCAGGGTTACCTACTGGCTGAAAAGGCCTATTTATTTAACAAACACCACAAAAAAGAAAATACGCTCAAAAAACCACTTTTACCAATTAAAAACAATGCCATCCATGGCCTCAATTATGTTACAATTCAACAGACAACAAAAAACAGTTTTTATGCACCCATGAGGATGACTACCGCCGGGCCTACTGCCACACTAGGCCGCAACAAGCTTTGAGGCCTATGGCAAAAGCACAGTGGCTGTTCACACAAAATGGCCGCCAACAACAACAAGAAAAGGAAGACAAGACAGACAATGCAGGCCTATGGCAAAAGCACAATGCCTGGCTTCACAAAATGGCTGCCACCCACATGGCCAGGCCACCCAAAATAACAAAAAGTGAAGACAAAGGACAGGACCAGGCAGTTGGAGACTCTGGGAAACTTGCTACCTCTTGGAAAAAATTGTAAAACCAAACAAAAATGACTCCTTGATCACCAAACTACATCTAAATGACAACCTGAGGAGTTTTCTGTGCAAAATGAACTAAATCAACATTTTCGAGAAGGTTTAATGATGCTCGAGAGATATTGTTCGCCAGATTGTAAATTCTGCGTGTTCGGCATCGCGATCGTCATAAATTGTCGTTATCGCGCGCGCAAAACGTACATTGAGCGCGCGAAGAAGTTAAAAGTGCAAATCCGCGTTGTCGCGCAGTGCGGACTTGCCCAAAGTCCGCGAGCTGAACGCCCAGGGTTACCTACTGGCTGAAAAGGCCTATTTATTTAACAAACACCACAAAAAATAAAATACACCCCAAAAACCACTTTTACCAATTCAAAAGTAAACAAGGCCATCCATGGATGCCCGGCCTACATGATGTTTAAACTTTAAATTCAACAGACATCACAGAAACCTGCACCCATGGGTACCTCGGGCTCTAGTCTGGGCCTACTGGCTGAAATTCCAATCAAAGAAAAACAACTAGGCCCCTGCAGAAACTACAGGCCACAACAATACATTTAAAAAAATATGGAAATCCCCCAAAAAATGTAGGTACAAACAAGCCCCAATCAAACAAACAAGTACACCAATTCTCCAACTTACTTGTAAAATCTCAAATCCAAGAGTCCTCAAATCCAATCCAATGATATGATGCAGCAGACAGACACAAAAAGTGATCCTTCCAGGTCAAAATCAAAATGCAAGTGAACAGCACATGGACAAAACACTGGGAGGAGCCTGCTGGACAGGAACAGGAAGTTTGAGAATCAGGGGCACTTCCTTCCTCTTGGAAAAAGAGAAAAAGGACTCCTTGCTCACCAAACTACATCTCTAAATGACAACCTGAGGAGTTTTTTGTGCAAAATGAACGAATTCATCTTTTTCGAGAAGGTTTTATGATGTTCGAGATATATTAATCGCCAGAATGTAGTTTCTTCGTGTTCGGGATCGCGATCTTACCAACACTGCCGCCGGAAGTCAGATCGCGCGTCCGAATGACGTGTTCGCGGTCGCACACTCTCGCGGGAACTTGCGGCCGGATTCCAAATCTCGTGGCGCCCGCGAACGGATAGGAAGTCGCGTCGGCGAACGCAGAATCACGGTAGGTCGTTACCGCGCGCGAGAACGTATATTGAGCGCGCGATGAAGAAAAACAGCTACGCTACGCCGCAAATTGCGTAGCGCACGGTAGCTTCGCGTTCTACGTGAATCGCGAAGTTACCGCAACTTCGCAGGCTTCGCGAGCGTAGCGAATTTCACCGCCCAGGCTTAGATGTGAGCATGGTTCAGAGTGGTGTTGATGGGCCATTTGTGAGGGTGACCAATATCTGTGACTACAACTCCCATCATGCTATTGCCTACACTCACTTCAC
Organism: Calotriton arnoldi; assembly: GCA_963921515.1. NCBI lineage: Eukaryota > Metazoa > Chordata > Amphibia > Caudata > Salamandridae > Calotriton > Calotriton arnoldi. Next base: position 1,184,301 of record CAWUFW010005973.1, on the reverse strand, counting down.
CAGCATACACAGAATTCCTTCCTTTCAGTGAGCTTCCCTGTGAGGTGGTGTTCTAGTGGTGGCAAAATATCTGACTGTATTTGTTGGTTAGATTTGTGCCACTGCCTTGCTCTATTTGTTGTTAGGTTTGTACATGTCATGACACAGTTACATATCACTATGAGATGGCATGTATTGTGTTTATCTGACTAACATACACATCTTGGGATGATTATCTTTTGGTTGCTGTGGATTTGCTAAGGGTGCATGGTTTGACTATCCCCTTGACAGTGATGTGTGTATATTGTCACACAATATTGTGTATATTGGCTGTGTACTCACCAGGCTCTGGGATGTTTGATAGTCCATATACGCTCACTGGTGGTAGGATGGCCCGCACCTTCTCCTCCCAGGGCCTGAGGTATACTGGTTTGGCAGAAGGGCCACTGCCGGTGCGCTGACTCAAGGCGTAATCCTTCTTGAGTAGATCCTTGACCCTCCTGCGCACATCATACCACCTGTTCTGGATGTCTTCTTTTGTGCGCAAACATGGTGATTGTGCGTTCACCCTGTCGAAGATCCTCTCCCACATCTTGGTTTTCTGCGACATGGGGGTCTGTTGGACCAATGTACCAAACAACTGTGGCTCTACCCTGAGGATCTCATCTACCAGGACTTCCAATTCACTGTCTAGGAACTTTGGATTCTTCTTTGGGGGCATGTTGATGGGTGGTGGTGGGGATTGATGTGTGTTTGAGTGTGCAAGTGAGGGTGGGTGAGTGTTGGTTTTGCTGGGTGTATGTGAGGGTGCTATTTGGGAGGTGCTAATGGTGTGTGGCTTGTGTGATGGATGAGTTGTGAGTGTGTCTGTGGTTGCTGTCTGATGGTGTTCTGTGCTGGCAGGTCAGTTGAATTTGCAAAGGATCATGGTAGGGATTTGTGGCCTTTATATGGGTGGAGTTGGGGGTGTGTCCTTGTTCCATGTTTATTTCCCCCTGTATTTATTGACTTTGTCATTGCTTGTTTGGCCCTTGTTTTTGTATTTTTTCCTTTGTGTTTTTTAGGCATGTAGGAGACGTTCTTCTGACCGAGTAGGACGCTGCAGTTGGATCGTGCAGGCTTCTCTGAGTCTTTCAAGCTGTGTTCCTGATGGGTTTCATGTGCGGCGTACGCGTCGGTCGCGGAGTATTGGGTTGCTTCGGCTCGGTTTTGTATGCGTGTCGGTCGTACGGCTTGGGCTCCGTGCGACTCGGTCTGGTTTTACACGCATTGCATCGTACTGCGCGGGTCGGAGTTCACGGGTACGTGTCTGTCGGGTTCATTCCTGGTGCGTGTCGGTCGGTTCGATTCGCGTAGTTTCCCGGCCAGATAGCTGGTTTCCGTGCGGTTCGGTCGTTCGGCTTGTGTTCCTTACGAGTCGGTCGTAATTCACATGCATTTCATCGTACTACGCGGATCGGGCAGCGCCGGTACTTGTCGGTCGGACAACATTCCCGTACCGAGTCGGTCGGTACGTTTTCCGGCCTGAATTGGAATCGGCCCCTATTTGTTACTCATCTATCTAAAAATTTGTAATTTCAGACGCACTACCAGTCACAGATTATCTCATATCATTTTCAAAGTTTCATATATGTTATATTCTCTTTTTTATCAAAGTCACATACACTTCTTTTTTTTAATTTTTTAATTTTTTAAATAATTTTATATATAATGTACATACCAGTGAATAGAGTTCATAGGAATCACTGACAGAATATCGAGGAGCAAAATATCGACCTGCCAAAATATCGATGAAAAAATATAGAAGGACAGAATATCGACTGCCTATCTACAAACAGGTAAGTACAAAAATATTGAATCCAAAATATCGTTGTAAATAATATAGGGGCCCATTACGATGTCGGGCGGAAGCACTACCGCCGTGCCATCGGAGGCAAAAACCGCTAGTTACCGTCCGCCAGCTACGGCCCACACGCCCGCTAAATTAGGATGTGAAAAGTCAGCCAAACACCGCCCGTAAGCCAGCGACGCCGCCCGCCATCAAAGTGCGCCCGTCCACGTAGCGGCGCGAGCCAATGGAGACACACCGTCCGACGAAATGACGTACCGGCCGGCGTACAAATTATGATGCCACAACCAAACAGCTCCCCCGGCTAAGAGACACCACACAAGATACCAAGGCGGAAACTCGACTGCTGAGTACGGAGACCAAAAAGGCGGCCCACCCCGACATGAACCCTGCACTCCAGGCCATCCCCATGCTGTACCTGATGCACCACCTAGGAGTGAACGCGCCGTGGCGACGCAGGTAGGCAGACACACAACTAGGGCACGCAAACACTGCACACAATGCAAGGGCGGAAAAACTGTACAAGGGCCCCCCAGACACCCCTGTGTGGACAGGACACATCCACCACTGTACCCACACATGTCCCACCTGTCAAAATGAAACAACTCGCAACATCCGGGCACCCACTACCCGGGACCAGGAAGTGACGTCCCCGTCACGGCACCGCAGCGCTGCGGCGATGACGCAGGTACACATGCGCACAACGCAGAGGCCAACGACAGCGCCATGCATGGGCTGCACACAAACACCACAGGGTCACAACTACACACCCCACACACCAGCCCCACCCTGAAGGCACATGTCACGTGGCCTTCCTGCATCAGTCATGTCCCCAAACGACAACTCACAGTTGCCAACCTGATGTCACACAAGTGTCCCGAACAGGGGAGTGATGTGATGCCAAAATAGGACACCCCCTTGTGTGCAAAACATGGCGAAGCACACAGCGGCTGCTACATAACAGCGCAGAATATGGACCTCGTCCGCAAAATGCATGCCAGTACCATCCAAAAATACCTATACCATCCCGCTCACACTACCAAGACATGCAATATACAACATTGAAAAAGCCTGCTGCCTGAGAACAGGTGTTTCCAATTACTACACCCACACAGAAGCCCCAATGTATAGCGGAAACGCAGTGTCCCGCCCACACACGGGAGAGCAGATAGCACTGAATGGCCTTCCATTCCTACTATGAAATCACATTGCAACAATTCATGCAGGAGAATGGAGCCATTGTACCAACAAGAAGCCAAACAGAGCCATGCAGAGTAAACCGTCCACTGGGCAGATAGCGCCCAACATGAAAGAAAGTTAATAACACAAAAAAGAAATAATACCACTCCTCCATGTGGGTCAAATGCAAGTAATCTGGAAGGAGTCAGACACCACTGGCCTTGACCATACATTGAAGCATGTGGGATGGGGGCCTGTGTCCTCCGCCCAAGCTATAACCCAAGTCCTGCCTCCGTACAACCATTCCAGAATTCCCAGCATCGTCGGAGGTTGCACTCTGCTGACTGCACAGGCAGCCGGAGCACTCCATCACATCGCCCTGTAGCAAAATGGCTGCCTGTGCACCACTGCTTCCCAACTACGCCGGACAGATGCAGCTGTACATTGAGAGCCTGCTACAGATAGTGGGATGTGAAAATCTGGCCATGCTGAACGTAAGTTACCGAGTAACTTACCGCATCGCAATGTTCAGCTGCGTCATCCCCGTTTTCTACTGTCGGAGGTGTCCGTTCCACTGTCCTGTGGATTTATGTCTCTCCAACCCGGCATGTCCAAAGGCGGACTTGGTACACTTGTTTGCACCCCTGGACGCCCACGACAGGATCTCTTCAGTGTATGGGGGCATGGCGTATGTGGCTGCAATCGGACACACACTGCAATGGGACCAGTGTGCCTCCACACAACGTATTCTGGATCACAGTTTCATCGAATGTCATCCAACATGTCCCATCAGGCTTCTACAAGTGGCAACTTACGATGAACACCTTGCCAGCCACCATCCGCTTCATTGGATGGCATCCATGTTTACCACCAATGCCATTGATGCCCTGCTGGAAGGTATCGCATACCTGACAACTTGTCAATTCATCGGGCCCCGACCCAATACCCCCAATTGAACAATGATGTTCAACACCGTACCTATGCTTGGCTCTCGCACGGACTGGGCAGTTAGCTGTACAACAACTATACCATACAACCTGCAACAAACACCACACCATCAACTCCACTGCCATGACATCGGACATTTTCTGGACATGCACTCTGTTCCTCACCATATCCCGTATCTCTGCATGAACAGGGGGAGGCAGAGGTATGGGACTTGTGTACAGTAACCACACGGACAATACTGCATGAACAACTATGCCATAATATGTATTCAGCGCACCTGAACACATGCACCGGTCAGTGCACACTAATCTGTCTGCTGTATTACGTGAGAACTGATACCTCACCATCGTCTGTACTTCCGTGCCAGGACTTTTGCATGGACAACAAATGCAACCCCCTACAACATGGCTCTAGTTATTGTGTCATGATCAGTAGTCACCACATTGCAACAACTAGTGAGACGCTGCTGCATGCATGTAGGCTCATGCTCTGATGTCACCTTTCACGCAGGTGTGTCGGAGTTACTATTGTAGTAAACCTGTACGATGGAACTGAGATGTACGGTGCCCATGATGTCAAGCTGTCTCGTAGGCATAATGAATACTGTCTGTGTCAAAGTCTAGAGCTCTTCAGTAATTAGCAAATGTACTTTAGCATAGCAAGGGCAAGGCAGTTGTAACTCTGAAGCCTTCATCCCACAGTCAACAACTAATCACATCTACCCGTACCCCCTTTTGTATGTGTAATCATGCTAAGTATAACCTCCACATGCATTTCGCTGCCAGTAGTGTCCACTATACTGCATCACAGAGGACATAAGTCCAAATACATGCCTTGAAGCAAATATGTGACTCTGCAGAATTCTTTCACGAAGACAAGTACGAATGAGAGAGGATGAGAGTGTGTGAAGTACACGACAGTGGTGAGATGACCATGTAGTCCAGTGTCATTGGATGTCAACGCATATGAGTAGCCGCAACAGTGGACATAGTGAAATACTACAGCTCGTGGGCCAGGACTTGTCAGACTCTGACGTGGCCTGACAGATCATCACATTAACACTGACGGCCTGGTCACTACAAAGCACAGTCATACAAATGTCTACAATTACCTTCACAGTCTGACATCACACTCAGCAAGCAAAAGTAGGAGCCACGCAAAAGCATGCTACAGCAATGCCTGACAAAACACACACACGACATCAGTGTGGGTGGGCAGGACTGCACAGTGAGTAAGAACTGCGGAAATTCACATACATGCTCAATTGAACAAGGCACAATCTTGACAGTCACACACCCTGCAGACACACAACGTCAGAAACATATCAAGTAGGAGTCAGCCTGAACTGCAAGGACACACCCACACACTGCACACTGTGCAACATACAACACACATGTGATCACATTCACAGACCTGAACACGGATACAAACATCCACCATGGGCCTGGGTAACACATGTGTGTAGTCGACATTGCCAGAGCACACACACACACCAACACTACCCCAAAGTCACACCACTCACACCACACACATCTACACCTCCCATATGCACACATTGAAAGTAAGCCATGTGCCCAGGCACAATGTAGATCACAAGACTAGCATACACCTACACTGCTGGCCACACAGCAAGTAAGCACACACATACCCGCATACTCTGCGCATGCTGCCTGTCATCCTGTGGCTAGACTCACACCCTGTGCATTGCTTGCACGCAAACATGACACAGATACATTTCCCCAGAAATACCACCAAATACATGCAGTCAATCCGTGTCACAAAAAAGCATATTCATCACACACACAAGTAGCAGAGTCTGAAAGAAGTGAAGTCCCTGCCACGTGTACAACACATTGGAATGTGAGACCAGACATTGCAATTGCTGAGGTACCATACACGGCATGTGCCTCACTTAACCATGCACACACAGCAACAACTGCAATCAGCAACTACACAGATACAACCAACTACAGGAACAACACCATCCAGTCACAGATTACATAGACAGGCGGCAACATTTATCAACCCCAGGGACAGTGGCCAGTTCGATGTGCCGAGTAGTGACATGAAGAGCTGCGTATGCAATGTGTGTGAGTGTACCCTGCCATGGCCACCAACACTGCCATGGCAGTCACAATAGCCATTACAGCCACCACTGGGTCACAGGTAGATGTGTGAGTGTGCCTACCATTCAAACAGGATGCCAGTTCGACTCTGTGCTGTATGTGTGCTATGGGACAGTTGCAGCTCCGCCCCTGAGAGAGAAGCACAACTGTGTAAGACACACATGTGTCATGTGAAGCGGGAGTTCCGCTTGGCCCAGGTGGGTGGGTGTGACGGGTAGGTGCACACATGCATTGTTGAAACAGACTGTGTTGGGAGGATTCTGGAGCACTAGATTTCCACTGTCTTGGGCATTTGGAAAGACCACCTGTCTGGGGATGAATGTGAACTTGTGTGGGCACAACAGGCGGGCACACTATCAATGCTGCATCAGGTGTAGACGTTAGCCCACCCTCTGTGGACATGCTGGATACTGCTGTGCGTCTGCCAGGCCCTTGCCAAGGCACTCACATCCCCTGTCCACCAGGTGTACCCCCAACATTGTCCACCTGCACAGGCTACCCAGGGCACGGGCTGGCAGTGGAGCTTGGTGGGTGGGAGGTCATGGTGCCCTTCTCCTGGTCTCATCTCGCAGGCAACACATCCTCATTGTGCAGCATGGCACAAGTCAAAAATAAGTAGTGGGGGTACGCACACATCACGACCGGAAGTGACGTCACGAAAGGTGTCTTGCACCATCTGACTTATTGCCTCCCTTCCCCCACCCGTTACATGCTATTGCAACAGAGAAGCCAGCGCGTGCACAAGCAGCTCCGAGCTCGCCCCAGAGAGGCCAAAGAGTGAATGTGTGGGTCCATTAGCTCCAGTTATCGTGCCCGCGTTAAAATTATTGCTGGCACGCCGTCCACCCGCGTGGCACCCCAAATCGAGGCCTGGTGTGCAGGCAAAGTGTCCTATTGGCTTAGCGATATGTGTGAGTTGCATGACACTCGTTGGCGGGGGATGGCTCGGAGGCCTGTCACCCTGAGGCCCATGTCTCACCACATGGGTCCCTTGTCAATGGCAGCGGTTGTAATGACTATGCGTGCCGGGGTGGGTCTACCTTTCGTCTGGGATTGTGTTCGCGGCCTGGGCCGCTAGGGCATCTACAGCCTCTGTGTGTTGCATGTGGTGTATCCGGATTCCGGAGGCTGTCATGCATTGTGACTGTTGTCCAGGTCTCGAGTCGGGGTACCACGCTGGTGGACGGCGTCCCACCACTGATCATACCGCGAGACAGATAACTTGGGCAAATGGACCCACACTTTCACTCTTTGGCCGCTCTGGGGCGAGCTCGGAGCTGCCTGTGCATGCGCGGGCTTCTCAGATGCAAACTAAATATTAGGGTGAGCGAGGGGAGGCCATTAGTCTGACGGTGCAAGCCACCTTCCGTGATGTCACTTCCTGTCGTGACGTCAGCGTCCCCCCACTTCTTCTTTTTTGGAATCGTGCACTGCTGCTGTCAGATGTGCCACTCCCCAGGGGGGTGGAGAAAGGGTCAGGAATGTCAGCCTGAGAGTGGCCCAGTTGAAGGCCCACCTTGACTGGGGGGGACAACCATTGGACAGTCTGGTGTAGCCCACCCACGCGTACATGTGGGCCCTCCATGAACTATGTCACCTGCGGCAAAGTGATGTCATGGGCAATGACGTCATTGAGGAAAGCTGTCAGCCCCACGCAGAGATGACGCATCAGCTCAACAGACCCAGCACTGAGGGCAGCAGGGGTCACATGTGCAGGGGCAGCTGTGCCTGGTGTGAAGGACACTCTATCCTTCATCCCTGTGCCGACACGTGTTGCACCAGTGGAAGTAGATGGGAGGGCGGGCATTGGCCTCCGCGTGGCTGAAGAGGAGCCAGAGTACACGTCCCCTGTGTTAGCAAACATGGATGCCTCACCTCTGTCCTCAGATGACTCGGAAATTGCCGTCTCGGCCTGTGATTCATCCAGCACACGTCTGGCCCCTCCGAGGCGCTAGTCACATCTGTCTCACTCAGCACCTGTGCAGCTGCTACATCCGATGCCACCCCACTGTTGAGCATCCCCTGTCCCTCAGCACCCAGGGGAGATGCCACATGAGAGAGAGAGAGGTGGCCTCACTCATCTGGCATCAATTAAACAGACATGTGCAAGGGAAGCAGCACAGAACATACCCAAATCCACGTGTTGCACGATACCTGTGCAATTGTATACAGCCACCACAATCAACACGTAATGGCTGGCATACAGTAAATGAAGCCGCAAATTAGTGGCACATGTGTTGTGCACATAGCACTACACCCGGCCTGTGTCACCCTGCCACCATAGCCACAAATTGCGGTGTGCACACCCACTGTCCTGATGGTGGCAAGGATGACCACTACGTAATTAGGCCAAAGACATACCTGCATGTAGCAGAATGGGAAACCACTCACACAGACTGCAACATAACAGGCCACAATGGCCATGAGCCCATGCCATCCACCTGTCGTCCACACGAGCACAACTGCTGTTGCACAGTGTGCCGGATGTGTAAGTACCAGAGATATGAGGTGAGGCATCGCACACATATAACCAAATGAAATCAGAGTAGGCACAGTGCCTCTAACATACATGTGAATTGCCACTCCAGCCTACTACAGGTTGTTCCTGAGGGCTACGACTCTGAGTGCATTGAGAATGCAAAGTGCTCATATTACATCTTGAGCCTCAGGACTAGCATATGCATGTCAGATGCACACAGCACAGAGTGCACTTACAACCCACTGCATCACACAACAAACATCACTTTACCCAGATTATGTGTATGCTGTGGACACATGCTGCCTCTCACAGCAAAAGACACCATCCCACAATACTGTACACTTGCTTGCTGCTGATGCCCCTACGAACATGCATCCGGCACAGGCTGTGTGACTGTCAAGATGCAGACCATTACTGGTGTAATGCAGCGCCGTGCTGATCTGACAATACGAGGGGGAATCCCCCGATTCGTCATCGCCATGTAGTAGCTCATCCGGCAGATGACGTCACACCCTTTGTGGAATTGGCTACACTGTCGGTCACACATACACAGAGGCATCAACTTGGTTGCAATGGCTCATCACAAGCCCTTGGGCTAGAGGACTTCCAACTGCAGGGATGGTACACAGGAGGCTTGGAATATCACTCATACACTTCTCAACATCACCCACATCCACCAATCACAGTGGCATGCTGCTGACCCATACCAAATACTCAGAGACGTGTAACAGTGCCATGAAGTAATCGGACATGGCCTAACAGCATGTGTACACCACACGTGAATGCATGCTGGTAGGAGTGTGTACACAGTACGTGTCCAACCCATTCACATGCAGGTTGCCAGCACATTGAGCAATGTGTAGTCTGCCCACATCTACTGTTCATTGTCAGGTGGACCAACACAAAGATAACAAGGCAGCACATCTTTGTGGGTGTACCCACTGTGTCCAACACTGCACAGCCCTCAACGTACTCGACCTGTGCATGGCTCACCCCGCAATGGAGGTCACATTCAGTGCCACTATCTCTCACACACATCCCTATCACAAGGCAGGGTTTGTCCAATTGACAGGGCTGAGTTAGCGCATTTCAGGAGGGTCCTGAACAAAAGACACATGTAACCCACTGTACAGTCAGTGTTGTCTCCTTGTAGGATTGTGCGGTCAATGTGCAGCCCAGGTCTGCTGAGACTGAGAAGGGCAGCAGGGACCCAGCCTGCCATTCTCACAAGCAATAACTGCCCTGAGTCCTGCATTGCCAAGTGTCTGCGTCACTGGATGTCTGACATGAAGATGCCATGTACCACCACTCGGGAGGGACATGCATGGCTAAGCGCCAGAGAGGCTACATACCCCTTCCACCTGTAGTAAGCATGGTGAGCAGTGTATGTTGGAACCCCACAGGCTCTGACTCATAGTGCTGCGGATCAACGACATGTGTGTCCCCCACATGTACTGCCACACACACTGTAGTTGTCTTTCACACACAACTATTGCATTAAATAGCCTTGGGCAGTGTGCGTGGAGCTCGGATTCCAGGATCTCCAGCTCCTCGCTGGTGAGTGGACCTGGACATATCTTCAGAGTCGTCGACATGAAGGTGGACAGGTGGCAGCAGCAGCAGGTGTTGTTGAGGGATGCCAGGCTGCAGTCCCTGGTAGCTGTGGTACTGCCGGTCTACCTCCCACACTCATATAGCCCCCTGGGGCTGTTTCAGTGGGTCCAAGCTGCTGCAATTGGTGTACCATGTCTGCCTGCTTCAAATGCACACAATGGCCTGCTCCAAGCTGTCCCGGGACGCTTACCTCTATAGTCGAACACGCAGGGTGCAACCACGAGGGCCATTGGAGTTGGACTCAAGGGCCTGGCCCATGGCGGGTACAGTCCGCTGGTGCCATGTGGACTCCACAGTTTAATGTGCGCCATGCATCTGCAGGTGTGGCCATGACTTGTGTGTGGGAGCAGGTCCACACTGGACAGGGCCACTTCATGCTGTCTGCATAGGCAGGGACGGCCAGTGCTCAGCCACCACATGTCTGTTGGCACATCATCATGTACACATTGGCATGGGAGCATGGGATGTGCATATGTACACACATGCCATATTTCTCTATGTACATCTCCCACTTGGCACGTGCAACATTACGTGTCACTTGTGATGTGTATTTGCATTCACACAGCTGTGTTGTCATGGAGTTGTCAATGTGTACACCTGTCAATGTGTGTTGGAGGTGTGATACGTACAGTGCTGTACATTGGGTGAACTAGGGACATCATTGACTGTCTCATATCCCGTTGTGCAACAGGACCCACTTGTTTGGGCCGCTCAGCCTGTGTACATTGTGTTGTTGGTGTGTGCCATACTCACCCAGCCTCGGAAGCTGTGTCAGGCACAGCAGCTAGATATATTGCCGTGGTGTTGCCGCTTCCCACATATGCAGTCTGATATCATCATCATGCCTTACAAGTTATTATGGCGTACATCCACATGTGCATGCTCATAGCAATGGTTTGTGTCACTGGTCATTGCTATTGGTAAGGGGACCTGTGTAAGTGTATTGTGGCTGTGCTGTCCCTACTTGTCAGCTGTTCTGTGATACAATTGCTTTGTCTGTAATTTTTGTTTTGGGCATGTGAAAATGCCATGTGTTGTGTTGCATTGACATGTGTCCACTTCCATCTCTCCTAGGAGGAGACCAAACATACATCGCCCCTACCAATTGCTGTCAGACATGGAGGATGTGGAGGTAATCCGGAAATTCCGTCTGGACCGACCCACCCTGCATCACCTATGTGCCTTGTTGGAACCCCACCTTCGTCCTCGCAGGGTGTATCCAACTGCATTCACCCCCACGGCTAAGGTGATGGCTGCACTGCATTTTTTCGCAACAGGATCATTCCAACACACAGTGGGCAGTGGAGGTGGAATGTCCCAACCCATGTTCAGCATGGTGCTAAGGGATGTCCTGTCAGCCATGATGCTGTACAGGAACCGGTACATCCAATTCCCCAGGGCTCGTGATTTGGCGGCAGTGAAGGGTTCATTCTATGCCCTTGGATGGATCCCCCACGTTGTTGGTGCAATTGAATGCACCCATGTTGGCCTTGTTGCACCACAGGCCATGGAGCACATTTATCGCAATCGCAAGCATTTCCACTACCTGAATGTGCAAGTGGTGTGCCTGGCAGACATGGTCATCACACACGTGTGTGCGAAGTTTCCAGGATCCGCACATGACTCGCACATCATGCGCAACAGCATCCTTCCACGTCTGATGACCAATCTGCAACCGGACCGTGCATGGATTGTTGGTGAGTATGTATACTCGTGTAGCATGCTGGGTGTGACATGCTGTCTTGTATCCTGTTGGAATTGCAACGATTCTCTGTGTTCCTCACACCCAGGTGACTCAGCATATCTTAACGGGGCTTGGCTGCTGAGCCCATTACGTCATCCTCGGACACCAGCTGATGTCCGATACAATGAGGCACATGGGAGGGCCAGACGTGTGGTGGAGCGGACTTTTGGACTCCTGAAGTCCAGATTCAGATGCCTGGACCACACCGGGGGGGCACTGGCGTACTCACCACAGAAGGTGTGCCAGATAGCTGTGGCATGCTGCATGCTGCACAATCTGGTGATTCGCAGGCAGATCCCCCTGATAGTGGATGACAGTGATCAGCCAGGGCCCCCGCCTGCAGATCAGGACGGGTCCAGTGACGAGGACAGTGGAGAGGAGGAAGCTGTGAATGTGCGTCAGCAGCTCATCGCCCGCTACTTCACTTGACGGTGGGTGTCCATGTACGACGGATGATGTTGCTGTAGTTGTGTAGGTGTATGTGTGCATTGTCACGTAGGCCTATTGTTCACTGAGTGCTGTGTGGCAATGGTCCATGTCCAGGGTGGTATGCCACTGACAGTGGCTGTAGCATTGTGCCCTGTTGCTCTGTGAGATGTGTGTACATTGCTTAAAGTTGATGAGAAGTACTGTGTGATGAGTGTGTGACACACACATTCAATGGACTCTTGTTCTGTTTTTCACCCCTAGGTCCCTACAGCCTCTCCTGGCCTATCGACATACCACACTCCAGATTCATTTCTGATCATGGTGACGGTTGCACATCCTTGAATAAACACAGAGCATATACAACAGAATGTGATCCAGGTGTATTTATTTACAGCGGTGACGTGATTGTGGGCAAGGTGATCACAAAAGTGGTGCATGCTGAAACAATGAGTTGACGGTCATGACTGCGTGATGGTCAAGGTGTACCCATGTTGTTCTATGTCCACAGTCCAACAGACACATGCCATTCACATGGCAGTGTGGGGTAGGATCGTAGTCCAAGTGAATGCAGTAGGTGGCCACCGTGGCTGGCTGACTCACTGGCGTTTGGAGCGTGCAAAGTCCTCTCTGGACACCTGTTTCCTCTTCGGACGGCCCCTTCCATGTTTGGGAGGGGGGGTTGTGTTGGTGGGCTGCTGGTGGTGGCTGAGGACTGCCCACTCGCTGTGGACGCAGGGAACTGGATGTTGCACGACCCTGCGCCACAGCACGTGGTGGCGGAGGTGGTGTGGCTGGCCTTGTTTGGGCCCTCACCACCACCACCAGCTGGCCCATGAGGTCAACAAGTTGGTCCATACGGGTCATGAATTGGCCCATATGGGCGTCCATGGACCTCAACACCCCAAGGACTTCCCGCGTGTCGGCAGATGACCTGGCCCATTGTCCTTGGGCCTCTTCATAGGCCCCAAGGACTCTGGCGATTTGCGGCAGGGCTTGGCTCCCAGGCTCAGATGGCGTTGGCCTGACCCTGCTCCTCCCACCATTACTGCTGCCACCGACCTGCCTACTCACCACATTGGTCACCCCGGTCCTCGGTCTGGCTCCCGTGCTCGAGCCCGACGGGCGTACCACCCCTTGCGCAGGTTGAGTGGTCAGGGATGGCCTGGTGGTGGTGGTGGTGGTTGCGGCGGTGGTGGTGGCCGCAACGACCGTGGCAGCAGGGGTCTGGGACTGGGTTGGTGGGTAGGAGGGGGCCTGGGGAGCGGTTGAGCCCTGCCACACCAGATGTGCCTGCTCGGGGGTCCTCGTCCGAAGAGGTGTCCAGGTCTTCCACATCCGTGAGTCCTGGTTGGGGGCTTGTGGACTGGCTGTGCCGGCTGCTGTCTCCCTCTCCAGCATCGAGCTGTTCAGCACCTGTGGGGCGGATGTTTGTATTAGTTGTCTGACATTCACAGTTTGTGCACTGTCGTGTACAGATTTCCCAGATGCGTGTGTGTAGATATACAATGTGTGTATGCGTGGGCAAGAGCAATGGAATTGTGTGATGTGATCATATGGCATGGGACGGATTTTGAATGCCAATGGGTGTGTGTTGCTGTACACCTACATTTTGTGGCTCGGGTGTATGCGGGGTCCAGCCCCATCGACGCTTCTGTGATGTAATATGGTTTTGGGGGACATATGAAACGCTTTGACACACAGATTTAAAATGGGGTACAGCCACATCAACGCTTTTGTGATGAAATAGTGTTTTGGGGTTCAAATGAAATGCTTACATACGCAAATGGCAAAAGGGGTACAGCCCTGTGAACGCTTTTGAGGTGAAATATGGTTTTGTGGTACATACTGTGACATTTGGGTGCAGAAGGGGACATGTGTTTTGGCCACATGACACTGCAGAGACAAAGGTGTGTGTATGTCTAACATACCCTGCATATCTGCTCACTGTTATCATTTAGGGACATCACACTGCAAGCATTGTAGTGAGTGAGTGATGGCTGTGTGCCACACAACGTATTGCAGATGGGAAAATTCCTTGGTGTGCGTGCTACCCTCAGCCATGTGCAGCAATGCAGTGCTCTTGGGGTGTTGACTATATTATGTATGTTGTAAATCACAGTGTGACGTGCGCTTCAGTCACTGCAGACACATTATTGGTCATCGGCAGGAATCTTTGCTGGACTACTGTATGAGGGACAACTGTTTAGATGATATACCTTTCATGACACTGGGGCTGAAAGATGAGATGGATGAGTTGTTGAATGTGCATTGTGTGGCTGTGTGGTTCATGGATCCAGTGGTGTATGTGCCATTACTGGGGTTCCACTCTGTTACTTTGAGACAGGTTATACTTACATGGGTGATGTTGTATAATGTCAAGGGAACAAGCAGACACGACTACATGGACAAGACTTCGATAGTGTTGCTGATGTGTGTGATGAGTGGCACAGTGCACGCCATGTGGGTCAGTACTCCAGTGAGACTTGTGCATGCAGACGTGACTCCTTACGTGTTATTGTATTTGAGATGGCTCATGTGGGCTATGACTCTGTAATTCATGTCCGTGTGCACATTGGTCACATGATTATGACAGGGAGCAGTGCTGCCTGTTCCTCTGCTACGTGACATGTCCCAAATGTTAGTCGTAATACAGTCCTGATGCCTAAAGACACCCCGCCCTGTACAGTAGTCTACCTACTTGTTGGTTTGGAGGGCGCAATGCAATGGATGCCACATGGTTATGAGAGGGAGGGGTGCTCCATCTTGCTGGTCTGTGGGAGTGGGGGCGGTGTTGTGAGTTGTGGTGATGGCTTACCACCCACAGACACCCCTCCATGTAGGGAAAGATATCTACTTGTCGTGTGAAGGTGTGCACTGCAGTGGCTGACACATGGGTGTGGGGAGTGCTCCATCTTGCTGTGCTGTAGGACTAGGGGCCTGGTGGGTGTTGTACTTCAGCAGTCCCCCCTCCGACCCACGGACTTTGTGTTAAGGCTACTTACCTGTTACTTGTTGGTTAGTGCAGCTATGGCTGATACATGTGTGTGGGTGTGGGGAGTGCTCCTTCTGGCGCATCTGGAGTACAAGGGGACCTGGTGGGAGTTGCGGTGCTGGCTGACTGTACACATGCCCCCATGGTTTTGTCAGTTGGTAGCTTTGGGCTGAGTGTGTGGGAGTGTCTGTTGCATGTGTGAGAGGTGTCTTGTGGATTGTGTACTGGACATGGGGGTGTTTGTCCCTCGGAGCTGTGGCATACTGGGAGTGCATGACAGTACATAGCGATGTGCTGGTATACATTTGTTTGTACTTACCAGCCTCCACTCCCCCTGGTATTCCGGTGAGACTCTCCGGATGTAGGATGCCTCGCACCTTCTCCTCCCACGCCTTGAAGGTCTTGAATAGCGCGGGATTTCCTCCGCCAGTCCTGCCAGCCAGCTGCCGATTCTTGGCCTCCTTCTTCCTGACCACGCTTTTCAGGTCGTGCCACCTCTTAGTGATTTCAGCTCGGTTGCGTGGCACGTTCCCGACTGCATTCACCTGGTCTACGATCCTGCTCCACATTTTGTTTCTGGTGGCTACTGGTGTCTGTTGGACCTGGTTCCCATCGATTTGTGGGTGCACCTTGATGATCTCGTCGACCATGACCGTAAGCTCAGTGGCAGTGTACTTGGGCATTCTTTGTGCTGCCATGGTGTGTGGTTTGGTATATGTGGTGCTGGTGCGGTGTGTGTGTGGTGTGTGATGTGCAGGGGGTTAGTGGGGCCGGTGTTTGGTGGTGGTGGTGGTGGTGATAGGTGTGATGGGTGCGTGCGTGTGGTGTGCTGCTGTCCTTTGTGGCTCTCTGTGTTCTCTGCTCTCGTCTTCGCTTTGTAGTGGTGCAAGGGATTGTGGTCTGTGAAGGGGCGGCTATTGTACTTACCTATGTGGGTGTGTCATGATGGGCTGTTGTTTTCAGGTGTGTTGTGGCTGGTGTTCTGGGATTTGTTTTTTTTTGGTTTTGCCAGGGGGGATGTGTCTTTGGGATGTGTTCTGTGTTTGGGTATTTGGGCCTGGGTTGCTGTGTGGACTTGTTGGCAATGTTGTGTGTGTTTCTTTGGCTCCGCTGATGGTTTCCGTGCACGGACGTGGCCGCCAGGGCTTCCACCGTGTCAGTTATCATCACTGTTGTTAACGATGGCGGGCGGAGAATATGTGGATTTACCGCGCTCATGTCGGGGAGATCATAATTTCACGGCCGGTGTCTCGGTCGTCAGGGCGGGCGGTTTTGGGTTGTCGTGCGGGTTTGCGTCCGTGGCGGACGGATAATCTTCTACTCGGACATGGACGGGCGGTATTTTGTGTGTTTTTAACGCCGCGGGCGGTGTTCGCTTGGCGACATCATGATTGCTCGGTCGGTATTCACACGGTGTAGGCGGGCGGTTTTTTAAGGCTATGGTAGATGGCGCATTTTTTACCGCCGGTTATCGTAATGGACACCATAGTTTGTTAAAATTTTGAATTATTTAAATGTCTTAAAAGTAATGTAAACTAATTAAATAATGAATATAATTAGGTAAAACATGCTCAATACTTAAATAACTTTAAAATTAACAAATAATTAATGTAAATTAAAAAAAAAACATGCATTTTTATTTTTTAATACATATATATGTTAACTTAATAATATTAAAAAATATTTAATATTTTTTTAGTTGGATAGCGGGAGGGTAAAATTTACTATTCCCACTCCAGTGAGTGCAACAGTAGGGAAAGCGTTGGCTAGCGGGAGGGTAAAAATTACTATTCCCACTCCAGTGAGTGCAACAGTAAGGAAAGCGTTGGATAGCGGGAGGGTAAAAATTACTATTCCCACTCCAGTGAGTGCAACAGTAGGGAAAGCGTTGGATAGCGGGTAGGTAAAAATTACTATTCCCACTCCAGTGAGTGCAACAGTAGGGAAAGTGTTGGATAGCGTAGGGGTAAAAATTACTATTCCCACTCCAGAGAGTGCAACAGTAGGGAAAGTGTTGGATAGCGTAGGGGTGAAAATTACTATTCCCACTCCAGAGAGTGCAACAGTAGGGAAAGTGTTGGATAGCGGGAGGGTAAAATTACTATTCCCACTCCAGTGAGTGCAACATTAGGGAAGCGTTGGATAGCGTAGGGGTAAAAATTACTATTCCCCCTCCAATGAGTGCAACAGTAGGGAAAGTAATGATTTAATAATTAAATATATATAAATTAATTATCGATACCAATAAAAAATTTATTAAAATTAATTACCAATTACAAATTATTTAATACGTAATTAATTATAAATACCAATAAATATTAATTATTAAACATTAATTACCTATCAATAATTAATTAACAACAAATTAATTTTCAATACCAAAAATTAAGAAGTAATAAAAATAAATTATCGATTAATAATTAATTAACAGTAAATTAATTATCAATACACAAAAATATTTTCAATAATTACGTAATTACAATTAAATTACTTCCCACCCTATTGCCCTATAAACACACAACCCACTCCGAATAATAAATTAATACAATTAATATAATTATCAATTAATTAATTAATAAAAATTAATTACCAATTAATAAAAATTAATTACCAATTAATAATTAACAATACATTATTTATCAATACCAAAAAAAAAAAAAAAGTATTACATATTTACAATTAAATTACTTCCCACACTATTCCCCTATAAACCCACAACCCGCTCCGAATAATAAATGAATACAATTAATATAATTATCAATTAATCATCAATTAATAAAAATTAATTACCAATTAATAATTAATTAACAATAAATTAATTATCAATACCAATAAATAAAAATAAATATTTACTTAATTACAATTAAATTACTTCCCACCCTATTCCCTTATAATCCCACAACCCGCTACAAAACTAAAATGCAAAATTAAATTAAAAATAATTAATAATTCCTAAAAATTAATATTTAATTTACTATAATTAAATTACTTCCCACCCTATTCCCCTATAAACCCACAACCCGCTACGGAATTAAATTACGCAAAATTTAAATAACATAAAATTCTTTACTTTAAAAAATTCATACATACATTACAAAAATAATACATACTTTTAACACATATACTAACACTTAAAACACTATAATTTTTTTTTATATTTTTAACAACTATATTATGACTGTTGATATTACTAACTTCGATATTATTAAAATCGATATTTCTTACCTGAATTTCGATATTCTGCACCACTATATTTTTGCAATTCGATATGCTGTCCATTCTATATAAAAAACTCGATATTCTGTCCAGTCGATATTTTTTTCGATATTGTGACTAGTTACCAGTTCATAGATTGTATTGTTGTTTTCGCTCATATTGGATAGGTTTGATACTCTTAGGATTTTTTTAAAACTAGGCACAAGAATGGTACACCACTCTCATACAAATCAACCATAAAAGGTAGCCTGTTCAAGTTCCACTGTGTGATAATCAGAAGGCAGCAAATTAAATCATCCCTTTCATCTTACATTATTGTTAGTCTTCTTGTGAGTGGTTACTATCTGTTAGCCTTTCACTCACTTTTAAAAAGTTGTTCAAAATGGATACCTATCTATGTATATTTGCAATGTCTTCGCGATCATCGCAAAGAAATTGCGAGAAAAACAGGAGTCCAAACCTATATTTATATTCACATTTGTGTATTTTAATAGCGTAGTACATTTTATTACATAGTTGTTACTAGGAAATTAAACTCTTTGATTGGTAAAATGCATTGAAATAAATGCTCTCTCTCTTTAACACCCTTCCTCAATACACTCTTAGAAAACTCTGTACAGCAGCCCAGTGGAACCAGTGGGCCACAAGTTCAAGGCTCAAACTAGAAGGGTCCTGCTCCTTACAAAATGAGCTGCAGCAGGTGTGGTTTACTGTACTGATTGCAAAGCACTTCCATGTGTGTATCATTTTTTTTTAATTTCAACAACAGCCAATAATACATATACTTGCTAATCCATTCAACACACTACCTAATTTTACTTATCTACATGTTCACAGCATCCAATCAAATACGTGTTTTAAAAAAATACAGGACAACACCTTCATTTTAACTTCCTATCATTTGAAAAGTGCCTCACTCCACTTCAGCCTTATTCTGACTGCTATTGCCTCTTCACTTCAAAATGCTAAGCGTGTGTCCATTGGCCTAGAGAGGCTCCAAGAAAGAGAGGTATAGACAGGGACCTGGTATGGCTAATGTGGAGATTACTTGGTTTGGCCAGAAAGGGTTAAAGTTTCATCAGTTGCTGCTTTTGGTTAAAACCATTCTGGATTGTCCAGCTCCTCAACTCATGATTGTGCACTGTGGTGGAAATGACCTAGGCACAGTGACAGGGGTGAGACTGGAAATCCTCATGAAAGATACATTTGCACAATTATTGCATCTTTTCCCTCACACTGTCTTTGTGTACTCTAACATATGCCAAAGGCACAAATGGTAGTGGTCAAACCATTCTGTCCACAGATTGACAAAGCCAGGAAAAACAGGTGAAGAAAATTGTTTCTGCTTTCCTCAGAGACCATAATATGGGCTCTTTCTACAACAACAACAACCTGTGTTTTGACATTTATGGAATCTATAGAAGTGATGGAGTTCACTTTACAGATGAAGGCAACGGAGTGTTTTTTAATAACCTAAAACTCTGCATTATAACTCATGTGTAGCTCTCCCATACTCACAATGAACCCCAGAGGCTCTTATCAGAGCCCTAGTGTCCCAAAAGTTATATTTTTTTATATAACATAAATATTCCTTTCTAATTTTTTTAAACAATATGTGAATACACAAATCTAAAGCAGACATTCATTATCCAACAACACATTCAACTTTAGTAACTCTAAAATACATTCCAGATTTGTATGTGAGAGTGAATGGGAGTATAAGAGCATGTATGAATGAGTGGTTGGGTGCATCAGAGCCAGTACTGCTGAGTGAATGAATGTATTGGTGTTTGTATGGGTGAGTGAATAGGTGCATAAATGTGTATGAGGGAATGATTGGGTGAATCAGTGCTTGTATGGGTGTGTGAATGGGTGCATCAGTGACTGTATGGGTGAGTGATTGTGTGTTTCAGTATCTGTATGGGTCAGTGATTGGGTGCATCAGCATGTGTATGTGAGAGTCATATGGTGCATCCTATGCCTGTATGGGTGAGTGAATAGGTGCATCAGTGCATGTATGTGTCAGTGATTGGATCAACAGTTCATGAATCTGTGAGTGATTGGGTGGATTGGTGTCTATATGGGTGAGTGCTTGCGTTTATCAGTGTCTGTATAGGTGAGTCATTAGGAGCATAAGTACCTGGATATGTGAGCATATTGGTGCATCACTGTCTGTATGGATGAGCGATTGGATGAATCAGTGCATATATGTGAAAGCGATTGGGTACATCAATGCATGTATGGGTGAATCATTGGGTCCATCAGTATCTGTATCTGTGAGTGACTGGTTTCCTCAGTGTGTCTAAGGGTGAGCAAATAGATTCATCAGTGTATGTATGTGTGAGAGAATGCATGCTTCAGTGTCTGCATGGGTGAGTGATTGAGTGCATCATTGTCTGTATCTGTGAGTGATTGGGTGTATCAGTATCTGTATGGGTGAGTGAATGGGTATATCAGTGTCTAGTAAGAGTGAATGAATGGGTAGATACATGCTTTTATGAGTGATGGTTTGGGTATTTCAGTATATGTATGTGTGATTGAAAGCATGCATCTGTGTCTGCATGGATGAGTGCATGGTTGGGTGCATTAGTGTGTATATGGGTAAATGAATAGATGGTTAAGTGTCTCTGTGGGTGAGTGAATAGGTATATCAGTGTATGCATGTGTGAGTGATTGGGTGCATCAGTGCATGTATTTGTGAGTGACTTGGTGCATCAGTGTCTGTATGTGTAAGCTAATGAGTGCCTCAGTATCTACATGGGTGAGTGAATTCTTCTATGAATGAGGGTTTGGGTATATCAGTGCATGTATGTGTGATTGAATCCATGTATCAGTGTCTGTATGTGTGAGTGATTCGGTGCATCAGTGTCTGTATGTCTGAGTGAATGCATGCACCAGTGTGTGTATGGGTGTGTCATTGGGTGCATCAGTGTGTGTATATGTGAGTGAATGCATACATCAGTATTAGTGTAAGGGTGAGTGATTATGGGCATCAATGTGTGTTTGTGTGAGTGAATGCATGCATCAGTGCCTGTATGGGTGAGTGATTGGATGCATCAGTGTCTCTATGGGTGAGCAATTAGGTGCATTAGTGCATGTATATGCCTGTGTGATTGGCTGTATCAGTGTTTGCATGGGTAATTGATTTTGTAATTCAGCGTGTCTATGAGTGAGTGAAAACTCACAACAGTGTGTGTTTGTCTAAGTGAATGCATTCATCAATGTGTGTATGGGTGAGTTATTGGGTGCATTTCAATCTATATGAGTGAGTGATTTGGTGCATAAGTGTCTGTAGGAGTGAGTGAACGGATACATTAGTGAATGTATGGGTGAGGGAATGGGTAGATGAATTCTTATATGACTGGGGGTTTGGGTGCATCAGTGTTTGTTTGCATGAAGGAATTCATGCATAAATGCCTGTATGGGTAAGTGATTGGATGCATCTGTGCATGTATTTGTGAGTAAGTTTATGCATCAGTGTTCAATAGGTGTATCAACATGTGTATGGGTGACTGATTGGGTACATGGCAGCATGCATGTGTATGGGATTGGGTGCATCTGTGTATTTAGGGACAAGCGACTGTGTGCTTCAGTGTATATATGTATAAATGAATGGGTACATCAGTGTCTATATGGGGAGTGATTTCATGAATCACTCTATGCACATTTGTGAGTGAGTCATTGTTCGAGTGGTTATGTGAGTACCAGTCTGTTTCTCTCACTGGCTCCATGACATGGGTGGCTTTCTTTGCGAATGCATTTTTATTTATCATTTACTGTTTTATTGTTGTCAATATTCGCAAATCTTTCATCACGGTTGTGAAGTATTTGTAAATCTCTCGTGTTGAGACCATGAGAAGATTTTAAATTCATATCTTTTCTCAGTATGTGGTATTTATGTTAAACAGTAGGTCAGGGCATCTCTCCCTGAACCCATATCCCTCTTTCAGTTTTATTTTCAGCCCCAGAGGAACCGTCTCCTTGTTGAATTTTAAATTTAAGGGAAGTGCTTTACTAACAAAATACTGAAGAAAGAAATAATATATATTATTTTAATGGTGTTTTAAGTAGTTTTATGATGCCGCAATGCTGTCGCCAACCCTGCCAGGACATATTTCTGGGTCCGTGCTGGGGACACAACTCTGGAATTATTTTTAGCAGTATTAAATATGTAAGTATACAATTTGTAGATAAGAGGTTTGATTAAAAAGTATAAACAATAATTTGTTTATTAAAAATTCATAGTTTTATGTTGGATTTAATTTATTTTACGGATGTGTGACTTGAGCACTATGGGAACAGGATCCCTTTGTGATGTCATCTGACATGAAAAGAAAACATTTGAGTGGTTAAAGAGCCTTCAATCCTTAGAGATGGAAAATCCAGCCCCTTTTTTTCTGCTTTTGTGTGTGTCTCCTGAGCTTGACACCTTTCATATTTGTCTAAGTATTTTGTTTTTTGGGTGTTTTCTTCTCCTTTTAGGAACTGAAGATGGCATCTGGAAGAGTGGAGAATAAAGAAGAGATGGAAGAGGTAGAAGAACAGGAAGAGCTGGTAAAAAGAAAAAGAGAGCATCGTCTGGGCCTTGTCTATGATCCCTGAAGGTGAGAAGATAGCAAATGCAAGGAAGGTTACTCGCTCTCCTTGTGGTAAAGTTCTTTCCAGAGGGTCAGAGTGAAAGTATTCATGTGGAACATCTCCCATGAAGAAAAGTCTTGAAACAATGCACTCCCAGTGGCGGTTCCTCTGCTATGGTAGAGGAGTGTTGCTCCACTGCTTTCAAGAAATACGAGAAGAGGAAACATAACATGAAAATAACTTTTAGGTATTATCATGTTATGTTTCCATTGTGAGCGGGAGGGCTCTGCTCATGGAGCAGGGCAGGGGCGGACTGGTTTGTTCACTCAAGTGCACAATGACTGTTTGGTCATCCCTCTTGGGCCGCCCAAAGCAGTCATGCGCACTCCCCTGTTCTCCATGCAGGCTGCATTACAGCCTGTATGGAGAACGTGCCACCCGAAAGCCCCTGGCTGAGTGCCATGTCACAGTGCTCAGGCCAATCACAATGCTGCACTGAGCACAGAAGATGCAGGACCCGGCCTTGAGGTAAGTTTTTTTGTGGGTAAATTTCTAAACCCCTCTCCCCCCTGTGTGACACCCCGTAACCCCTATGCCCCGAGATACCTCCACAACATCTGTGGCCCCTGCACCCACCCGCAATCCATGCCAGCTGCCCCATAAACTCCACTCATCTTGCAAGAGAGTAGTGTGCAAGGGACAAAAGAGAGCAAGCTGCACATGGCGATTTAGTGCAACCTAGTACATCATCTTCACCAGTATGTACTTCAGAGCAACACCAGACATTTCCAGAGTTGGCCGATGCTGGTGTGCATTGTTGGATATGTCAGAGGTTTTTGTGTGTGGGAAAACAATCTATCTCTACCATCATAACATTGATCAAGACCCACAAAGTTTTTTAGTTGCTTCTTCAAGTTTCCTGTTTTGTTGGAAGGCAGCATGTTTTGAAGCTTTTTTTATGAAAGTTAAAAAAACTGTCCGGGAGCCTTACTCGCAAAATGAATTCTTCGAAGCCTCACAGGAGCAGAATATCATGCCTAAAACCAAAATCCCCGCCTAGAGTTCTCCCAGCCTCCACATAATTGAAGACTGAGCGAATCCCATAGTGGAAAAGTAGATTGGGATAGAGAAGAGACTGCCTCATCTAGTTCTTCTGGTTCACCATGTAATCTCCTCTGTCTTCTTTCAGTCTCTTTTGTTACTGAAATGGAGATGATGGTTCAATGCAATCATAAAACACAACTGCTACTAATTTCCTAAGCTAGCCTATAACACATTATATCTTAAATAGTCTTTATTTTCCTAAGTTTTGGTCCTACCCTTCAGACTAAGGCCTTTGCTTCTCTTCTGTCATTTTATTCTCTAAGAAATAATCACCTCAGAACATTTTCTCCTTCCTTCTTTTCTTTTCAGAATCGCATAAAACCTTATACTTTTTTATTTAGCTTTTTTATACATTTATGGTAGTTCTCATGCACACTTTTCTTTTCTATGCCTTTAATAAAGTGTTCTTCTTTTTCAGGTAAACAATACTTGTGTGTCCAATGTCTTCTCAGACTCAGGTAAGCTCTTTAATCTGATATTCTTGACTTTCTCAAATTGTGTGTTCATTTAATTCTCTGAAGAGTCTCTGAAGAAATGCATTTTCTAATTCACAGGACCAGGAACTCCAAAGACTAACTGACTACACCCCTGCTGTCGTAAGAAAACTAATCTATCACTAGAAGTAACACACACACAATGAAGACACTACCCTATCACTAACTAGCAATTCACGAGCGGAAAAAAGCGTTTCTTCCATGAAGGAGTTGAGATGAAGTGCGCAGTTCCAAAGGCTGAGCATGCCCTTCACCACTCCTCAAAAACTCTTGTGGGGCCCAAACACAAGACGGGCAACCTCCACCCACGACCGCGTTGAAACTTCTGCCTCTCCTGGAACGATGCATGAGAATCTTGTCTCTTGCTGAGGTTTTAAGGCTCCAGGTAAGCCGATTGAATCTTCCTGCTTTTACTGCAGGGTTCACAATCTGCTGCCCTGAAGCCATGAACATGTTTCTCTGTGTCCAGTTCAAGGTCTTGGAGTGAATCATGACAAAAACACACCAAAAAACACAAAATAGTTTGAAAATACAAAAATGTATGCCAAAACAGTTCAGAGAAAAAATAATGGTTCTTCTAGAACCACCTATTCTGGTATAAGAAAGATATGTTTTTTGCTATGTGTATATTTATAATAGTCTGAACATGTCTTGTTCTATGTCGTGGTGTTTAAGAAAATGTCTAAATAATTTAAAGTGTACGTTAGTAACTGCATTTCTGATTGAATGTGTGAGAGGTTGTATGGATGTGTGCCAGAGTATAGGAATTGCTGTATATGTGAGTGAGTGACTATGAGAGTAAGTATATGAAATAGTGACAGGGTGCATGAGTATTTGTATGGGAAGTGAATGGATATGGAATTCCCGTATGAGTAAATGAATGGGTGTTTTTGTGGTTGTGTGACTGATTAACAAGTGCCTAAGTGAGTATATGGATGTGTGAATAGTGCATCAGTGGCTGTTTTGTGTGAATTTTAGAGTGTGTGAGTAGGTGTATGAGTGCATGAGTGAATGTGAGACTAATTGAATAAGTGAGTGAGTGTCTGTGTATGTGATTGTATAAGTCAGGGAGTAGGTGCATGTGAGACTATTTGGGTGAGCGAGAAAGAGTATAACTTGTGCATGGGCAAAAAGTGAGTGCATAAGTGAGGGAAAGGGTGTATGAATTACTGTATGGGTGAGTTAAAAGGTGTGTGACTGACTGTACAGATGAGTAATTGCATGTATGAGTGGTTATATGGGTGAGTGAGAGGCTACTTGAGTGTTTTCTATAGTTAAGTGAGTGAGTGTGTAAGTAACTGGAACAATTTCTGTGAAAGAGTAGATAAATAATTGTTTTGCTAAATAAGAGAGTGGAATCACTTGGTTTATGTATGAGCAAGTGGGTGTGTGAGTAACTGAGGGCCTAATTAAAAGTCTGGCGGTCCATGGACCACCAGACTCATGAGGGCATGGCAGTCTCCTGACCGCCCTATTAGTATTAAGGTGGTCAGACTGCCTTTGCTCTTCTGCAGCTGCCAGGGAACCACCTGCCATTCCCTGCCGGTGTTGCGGTGGTCAGGAGACATCAATATGCTTGATGGGACTGCTGCCGTCACACCAAGCATATTAGGAGTTTCTTCTCTGCCATGAAATCCCTGGCAGAGAGAAAACAAAGGGGGTCCTACTGGGTACCCTTGTGCCTCTGCACCCTGGGGAGCATGCAGTGCCCCCCTGTGTTTATGCACTGCAGTTCCTGCATGGCAAGCACATTTTAGTCCATGCCATGCAGGAACTGTGTTTGGCATTCCCATTGAGGCACCTGCATGGGAACGCCATAAAAAAGCCCACCAGGCTGAAAGAAAGTCATAATGTTATGGGTGGCCCAACCACAGGTTTAGTGATACTCCAGTGAGCCAGACCTGGCACTGCACCATCAAACTCATAATCAGGCCCTAAATGTGTGAGAGAGTGGGTGTGTGAGTAGCTATATCAGTGAATGGGTGAGTTAGTGGTTGTATGTGTCTGAGTACTCTGGGTGTAGATGGATGTATGAGGGTCTGGCTCTGCAGCTAGTGGTATGGACGATGAAGTGTTTGTACAACTGAGGTTATAGATGAGTGAGTGAGTGAATGAGTGGGTGCATGGATAGTTGTGTGGGTATGTTAGTATTTGTATGGGTGGTTGACTGTGTATGTAAGTGATTGCATGTGTCAGTGATTATATGCATTATGACATTTATATGTAATCTGAATGTAAGGGTATGCATGGACTGCTTTCAGGCTGTGTTAGTGAGTATACAGGTATTCAACTGTGTGTTGATAACTCTCCCCAGTAGGCCTGTAGGCCTACATATATATGATGTACCTGTATATATGATTGAATCTTTAGAAGCTATTGTAGGTGAGTGATTAGATGTCTCAGTGAATGTATGGGTGAGTGACTGGTTGTGTGAATGTGTGCATATGTCTGTCAGTTGATGTCTAACTGGGTATATGAGTGTGTTAGTGGGTACGTGAATAGCTATATGGGTGATTGACTGGTTGTCTGACCACCTCTATGGTTGTCTGGGTGTCTGTGTGTGTGGGTGAGGAGGTGTGTGACTGCTTGTATGGATGAGTGAGTGGTGAGTCAGTGGCTGTATGGGGTAGTGAGTATGTGTGTAAGAAGCTGTACGGGTGAGTGAAAGTCTGTGTGGCTGCCTCAGTGATTGAGTGCTTGTGTCAGTAAGGGTGAGTAACTGGGTATATGAAAGGTAGTATAGGTGAGTGACTGAGTATATGAGTGACTGTATATATGAGTGACTGTATACATGAGTGAATGAATGTGGGGGGCGTGGCCACGGAGCAGATGAGGGAAGACGTGTGAGCTCGGAGCTCCATGCCGACCCCAGTGATTATCCTGATTTAGGACCGCGAAGCGAGCCCTCGAACGAACGGAAGACAGCTGGGGGCAGCTGGTGGCCGCCGCGGCGATCGCGGTCCGCACTAACACCGAATTGGCTGAGTAATCGCCGAAGCAAGCTGGCCGAACCGGACGAAACAAAGATGGCGGCGATGGCGTTGTCCAGAAGCTGGGGGAAGAGCTGAAGACGGCTGTGCAGACAGGTCGGGGACTACGAGGACTATCGGACCCCGGCCGCTGGTGATTGACCCGACGAGGTGGCTGCCGCCTGGCTGGGGGAGCCGAGGGGCCGGCGCTGTGCATTGCCGCGGCAGCGGCATAGAATGACCAAGAGGCGGCTCGGAGACCGGGGAGCGGACGTCGCGGGCGCAGATGCACCAGCAAATAACAGGACGTAGCTCACAGGCACCCGACCCGGAGGGGCAGACTAATCTCCTGGGAACAGACCGGAGGAGCGTCTGAGAAGGTGAGCTACAGTGGACAATACCGCTGGGGGTGGGATCGCGGCACCGGCTGACTGCCTGCGGCAGAACAAAGGCATTGCGCGAGGTGAACACTGGAGAGCCATATCGCCAGTGAAGCCAGGGTCCGCAGGAGGGGAAGGACGCAGACAGCTGATGACCGGCGCAGAGCAGCAGTGATCAGCGACGCAGAGCAGCAGCCGAGTAGGATCGAAGCGGGAGGCCTGGCGGTCCAGAAGGGGGCGTCGAGGAGCAGCCTAGGGAGCAGAGTGATGGCACACTGAGTAAGGAGAGGCCCGGTGGCTTTGAAAAGGAGAACATCCGCAGGACTTTGCTGGCCACTCGGGTGCAGACGGGTGTACCACTAGGGGGAGGCATCGACGGCGCCGCAGAGGAGTGATTGACCACGGCCACTGCTCGGGGCCTTCCTGGTGCCGTGAAGCGAGGAGCGACAGGGCTGCCACTACAAGAGTAGAGAACTAAACAACGAGCCTGCAGTCTGAGAGGCCAAGCAGGCAGAAGAACAGCGAGTAGAGGGCGGAACGGCAACAACCGCAAGGTGGAGCAGGCCCTGGAAGCGGGGGTGACAATAGCGAGGGCTCCAAGAGATTGCAGTAGGGGAAATTCGAACTGTGTCCTGAGGCATCAAAGAGGGGGCAGCCTGGATGGGTGATTAGCCGTGAGGAGAAAAGAGAGGTCCGGGGAGCGGGTGGGGGACAGGCCACTGCCCAAAGAACAAGACAACTGCTGCTAACGAGGACGCACAGCAGGGGACAGTGGCGGTGAACCCACCTGAAGCTGAGCGCAAATCCAACGCCCCAATGGGGAAGCCTAAGGGGAAGCTGGGGGTGTGACCCCGAGCGGGAAGAAGATGCAGGAGCACCGGATACACAGGGGGAGGCACCGCGCTCAACCGAAGGGATACAGCAGAAACAAGTGGACCAGATACTTAAGGCTATTGCGGACACTAGGGAAGCCTTGCAGCAGGACATAGCACATGTCGCACAGGGGCTTGGGCTGCTCCGGGCTGATCACGCCAAACTCGCCGACAGGGTTAAGCAGGCGGAAGGCACCATAGAGACATTGGTGCCAGGCCAAAAAGAAATGGCAGCCAAGATGGAGGATGTCCAGCGTCGACTCCGAACACTGGAGAAACGGGCCGAGGACGCAGAAGGGAGGAACCGAAGGAATAACGTCCGGGTGGTGGGCCTGCCAGAAGGAGTGGAGGGAGCAAACATGATGGACTACCTGGAGGCCTGGCTAAAACAAGCGGTAGCGCCCGAAGGCCTAACATCCTTTTATACGCTGGAACTGGCGCATAGAGTGCCAGCCCGGCAGCTGGCGCCTGGGCGACCTCCTAGACCAGTGGTGGCCCGACTGCTCCACTATAGGGATAGGGACCTTCTACTACAAAAGGCTCGCGCCGCAGGTCCGTACATGGTGGGCAATAGCAAAGTGACGCTTTTCCCTGATTATATGCTTGAGGTTCAGCGCCGTCGCGCTTCGTTCCTGGAAGTTAAGAGGGCGCTCCGCGACGAGGGCCTACAATATTCATTGATGTTTCCGGCACGCCTCAAAATAGCTCTGGATAATAAAACGATCTTCCACGACAGCCCGGAGGAAGCCTGGAACTGGCTGGAGATGCACAAGGCAGGGGAAGCGGGGTGTGGCACGAGCACACAACCGAAGGAGCCACGACCGCGCCGGTCAAAAAGGATTCGACACCATCAATCTACCACACAGAAGCCATCGGAGACGCAGACGGAGAAAGAACGTACTGCTGCCCTGCAGGCAGTCACGGCCATCTCGCAAGAGCCAGGACCAGCATCATCAGTGGCAACGGGATCGGAGAAGGGATCACTGCGATCGGACACTGAAGAGTCAGAAGCTGGAAGTGTACTCCTGCCACACGTGACTGCCGGGACAGCCGATGAGATTATAGATGAGTAGCAATGTGGCTGGGCTGACACAATCACAAGGATTGAGGGAGGGCGATGGTGCTGGCTATCGACGTCTCCTTTGGCCCCGAAACAGTGGGCGCATGAGAGAGGGGGGGTTGTGAAAGAACAGATAGACAAATGTTAAAGTGGTCCCGTTATATCGAAGCCACGGACGGGGCCGACTAGTTTTACTGGGGGTTACGGCATGGGCAGCAGGAGGGCCACAAGGTCGACTCTCTGAAGGTTCGGGCCTCCCCACCTACGTTTGTGTGGGAGTAGCTCCTAGGTGTTCACCGACGGAGCAGTTTGTTAACTAGTTTGGATGGGTACTAAAGTTGTAGCGCCTGTTCTGGGGAGGGGTAGTTGGGGGAGTTTGGGGTTGTGGGGGAGAGTTAGAGCCACTGGTGTGTTCAAAGGTGGGAGGAAATGGGGAAGAGAAAAAGGTCTCAGTATGGGGGCTAGCTGATTTGAAATGTATCTCCTGGAATGTACGGGGCTTCATACAATGCAAAGGCGGCATAAGGTGCATGCTTACCTAGTGCGGAGGGGGCCCATATAGCTTTCCTCCAAGAAACGCATATCAACAGTGCGGAGGGGCTAGCACTGAAACGCAGGTGGAGGGGGCAACTGTTCCACACGACTTATTCGGCGTTTGCTAGAGGTGCGCTGATATGGATTAGAGCGGGGATACCATTTCAGATGACGCAACAACTACTGGACCCAGAGGGAAGGTTTGTGGTGGTGACGGGCCGCCTGAATGGGGTAGATGTGATGTTGTGCAGCGTGTATGCCCCTAATGTGGACCAGACTGCCTTTATGGATCGGCTTTCCAGGAACATAGCGCCGTACATGACTAGCTCAGTATTGATAGGAGGGGACTTTAACACCATAGTAGATGTAGAGAAGGATAGGTCCCATCCACCGCTCCCTGGCGCCCCAGTTCACAGACTCTCTAAGGCAAGACGCGCATGGCAAAATAACTGGGGGCTGATTGACACATGGCGCGAGCATCATCTAGAGGAGCGGGACTACTCCTATTACTCCGGCCTTCATGACCTGCATGTGCGGCTTGATGCAATGTTGTGTACGCCAGAGGTCCATGTTAAAGTAATCCATAGTGAATATTTAACTAGGACGATATCGGACCACAACCCGCTGCTAGTGCGGATAAGATGGGTCCGAGAAAGAGCGACAATACCGACCTGGCGGTTGCGACCAGAAGCGCTGGAGGACCCGGCCTTCCGGGCGGATCTGGGGAGTGTGTAACCCAGTACTTCCGGGAAAATGGAGGGTCAGCGGCATCGGCGGCGGTGGAGTGGGATGCTTTCAAGGTGGTGATCA
Source organism: Calotriton arnoldi (assembly GCA_963921515.1). NCBI lineage: Eukaryota > Metazoa > Chordata > Amphibia > Caudata > Salamandridae > Calotriton > Calotriton arnoldi. The sequence goes on along the minus strand of CAWUFW010005973.1, from coordinate 1,152,945 downwards.
GAGGAGCGTGTATTGCAAAAATGGTAGGGGTGCGGAAAACACTGTTAAAAGATGTAGAAGAGGCGGAAAGCCGCCTCCGTAAGGCTGAGAGAGCCCGCCCAGAAGTGGCGGATATACAAGGGGAGGTCCTGGAGGCTAGAGAGGCAATGGCCGTGCAGGTGGAGAGATTGCGCGCCTTCGATTATAAAACGTACCAAACGAGGGCACACGCAGAAGGAGACAAGACGGGTGCGCTGCTGGCATGGCTGGCCAACCCAAACCCAAGGGGTACGCCTATACTGGGACTGACGGCCCCAGGGGGTGGAGTTGTGTATACACAGCAGGGGATCAATGGGTTGTTCCAGGACTATTACACCGAGTTATACCGCAGCAAACTGCGGGGGGAGACGACACTTCGGAGGAATTCCTCTCCGATTTAACCCTTCCCGCATTAAACCAGGAACAAGCGGATGAATTGGGTCAGGACATCACGCTAGGCGAAATCCGGAGTGCAATCAAGCAGATGGCGCGCCACAAAACGCCTGGGGTAGACGGACTGCCAATCGAATTCTACTCTGTGTATGTGGACCACTTAGCCCCACGGCTACTGATGATGTATCAGGAGGCGCGGAAGCTGGGTAAATTACCAGTGACCACTCGGGAGGCCATTATCATCCCACTACTTAAACCAGGGAGAGATCCGCTAGACAAAACGGGGTATCGCCCACTCTCAATGTTGACCACTGATTACAAAATATTAAGCAGGATCTTGGCGACTCGGCTCCTACCTCATATGACAAACTTGGTGCATGCGGATCAGGCGGGGTTTATCCCTACAAGGAACACGTCTGCAAACGTGAGGCGCCTGCTTCGTATACTGGAGGCGGGGGCAGTTTGGCAGCCACTGCGACGATCCTTTCGGTCGACATTGAAAAGGCCTTCGATAGCCTGGAATGGCCGTTCCTCTTCCAGGTTATGCGATTGATGGGCCTGGGGGAGTCCTACGTGGGATGGACCCGGATTCTCTACAGCCTGGCGACGGCCAGAGTGCGAACAGGAGCGACGATCTCCTCAACCTGCCCTGTGGAGCGGGGGACGCGACAGGGATGTTCACTGTCGCCTCTGCTGTTCGCTCTCGCAATGGAGCCGCTGGCGGCACGCGCAAGGTCGGGGGGCATTATGAGGGACTAGAACTACGTGGTGAAACACAATATATTTCACTGTATGCAGATGACCTGCTCGTGTTCCTAGCTGATACTGGGGAGGGCTTATCAGGGGCGACAACATTGCTACATACCTTTGGGGCTGTTTCGGGGCTCCAGGTGAACTGGACAAAGACTTGCCTATTCCCGGTGCAACAGAAGATGGCGAACCCAGGCCAGAGGGGAGGTATACGATGGGAGCCCCGGTGCCTTACTTACCTCGGGACTAACATCTATCATGCGCAGGAAGACTTACTGGAGGGCAATATAAGCAGGGCACTGCGCGGGATCAAGGAGAGTATGGCGTTCTGGAGCACACTGTCACTCTCAGTGGCGGGGCGCATAGCACTCTTGAAGATGGTGGTATTACCTCGGTTGTTATACTACTTCCGGACGTTGCCAATCTGGATTCCAGGCTCAGTGTTTAAAACGCTCCGATCCTTAATGGTGGGGTTTATATGGGGGAACGGCCGAAGGCGAGTGGCCCTGACCACGCTGATGCGATCCCGAGCCGAGGGAGGGTGGGCAGTCCCGGACCTCGAATTGTATTATTTGGCTGCCCAGCTGCAGTGGCTAACGCAAGCAACAGCGAGGGAGTTTCGGGGCCCGGATGGCCCGGAGGGCCGATGGCTCCCACGCCATGTGTTGTCATTCATAGTACTCAATCAGCGGCTGCGGCTGGGAATGCTAACGCACGAGGAACGGGCGCTGCGACAGTGCTGGATCCGCAGCCAGCGACGGGGTGGAATTACTCGACCATACGCCCGGAGATCCCATTGGGCATGTGTACAGCCCTGCCGCATGGAGGGGATTGGTCCGCCTTGGCCAGGTGGGAGGAACTAGGGATACAAATGATGGGGGATTTATATGAGGACGGTGTCCTTTTGCCCTATCAGACACTGCAAGATAGATACGGCTTACCCAGGGGCGACTTCTTATTGCATTCAGCCCTGGTGACAGCCATCCAACGTCATTGGGGAAGAGGGTTGTCCGAACCGCGGATGACTACCACATGCCAATATATCGTGATGGCGGAGGGGACTGTTAAAGCCGTAACCTGCCTGTACAGGCGGTTGCTCAGTGAAGGAACGCAACCACTGAGTCGGCTGCAGAGGAAATGGGAGACGGATTTGGGAAGGGAAATTTCTGAGGCAGCCTGGACCGAGATAGTGGAGAGGGCATGGAAGAGCACGCGCAATGCTAGATTTCAGCTTATTCACCACTATGTGTTGCATAGGGCGTATCTTACACCGGCCCAGATAAACAAATATTTTAAGGTGGACACAGAAAAGTGCCCCCGCTGCAACTCGGAAGGGGCAGAACTCAAGCATATGTTGTGGAGCTGTCCGCGGTTGGGAACATACTGGGAGGAAGTGGTGGAAGTACTGAGCGGGGTGACAGAGCGGCGGATTGAGCCGGAGATGGGGGTTTGCATATTACATTGGTTTCCGCACACAGCTAGGACGAAAGTTACGAGCAAGTTCATAGACCTAGGGCTGCTGCTAGCTAAGAGAGAATTGACGAGGCACTGGAAATCCAGGCAGGGACCAAATATAGCGAACTGGAAAAAGAGTTCATTAAGTGGGCGACCAGTGAGAGTGCCGTCCGGATCCAGTTGGCTAAGAGAGCTAATCAAGACCAAGCGCTGGAGGCGGCAAGGGCATGGGAGGCACTGGTTGCTTTACTGCAGCAGCCTGACCTGGACTCGGAGGAGGAGACAACTGAGGGGATGACTGGCTCACCACAAGCTGAGGGATAGGGGGAGGGACCATAGGCAGCCCCAGGCACAGTTGCGGCGGAATCCGGTACGACACAGAGAAGGATTTCTAGCCCAGAGGAGAGAGAGCGACACAACCCCCTGAATAGACCTGAAGGACAGCGAAGGTATCTTTATCCGATGATGCCCACATAACCATGGAACGCACCGGTGGCAAGAGGGAGGGAGGGAACCAAGGGAGGGAGACTTAGATACAGGGACAAGTTCGTGGGGTGTCAATTTCAAGACACAGGAGGGGTGGATGAATAGACGGCTCAGACCTACATATAGAGCACAGATACTGTGTAATAGAAGTAGGAATAGAAACAGGGACTGAGGAATGAACCGCTCTCTGGCACTGTGTTGATGACCGAATTGATTGTATTATTTGAGTTAAGACCAATGTATGTGTTAGTAACAGTGTGTAAGATAATCAATGAATATTTTGAGGTTGGGTGAAAAATCAATAAAAATATTAAAAAAACAAAAATGAGTGAATGAATGTGAAAGCTGCTATATGTATGAGTGCATACTTCTATCAGTGACTGTATAGGTGAGTGACTACATGTGACTATTTGTATGAGTAAGTAAGTGAGTGTGTGTGTGTGTGTAACTGTTCAGGTGATTAAGTGGACTGCAAGGGTGAATGTCTAGGTGTGTGAGTAGTTCTATGAGTGACTCACTCAGTGTGAGCATTTGTATGGTTGTATGAGAGGATATGTCAATGGCTGTATTATTGAGTGAATGGGCGTATGAGTGGCTGTGTGTGTAGATCTATGAATCAGTGAATGAGTGTTTGAGTACTGGTATGGCTCTATGAATGGGTTTGTGAATGGTTGAGTGGGAGTGGCAATGGGTGTATAAAATATTCTATAGGGGTGTGAGTCTGTGGATCAGAGATGCTGTGGATGATGTCATCACTGATGTCATCAGTGATGTCATTTGAGATGTCATAAGTGATGTCATCAGTGATGTCACTGACCATGCCATGAGTGATGTAATATGTGAGGTCATAAGCAGTGCATTGCCAGGGCGCAAGTTATAGTTAACTCAGGTAACTATAACAGCTGAATTTCTCTTGTTTTGGATGAGTAAAATCTGACCCTAATTATAACATCCCTGTAACCTTTGGTTTTTTGGGTGAATTTCTAAGGCTTTTCAAAATTCGATTTGCTAACTATAATGTCTTTGTAACTTTTTTTTTTTTAGTGAATCTCTAAAGTTTTTTAAATGCTAATTCCTAACTATAACGTCCCTGTAACCTTTGTTTGTTGAGAAAATTTGGAAGGTTTTTAAACTAGAAGTCATGTTTGTAGAGTGGTGGAGAAAGGGGTCTGGAACCTCCGACCACCTCTCAGGCATTCTGCTGCATAGGACTTACAGGAGGATGAACCAGGAGGGATCTTGACCTCCAAGGTCCCTCTGGAGCCAAGGGGACTTTATCCCCCAACTAGCAGTGCACTGGGAGGCACGTTTGAAGAGTAGTGGAGAAAGGGGCATGGCCTCTGACAAGTTCTCAGCAATACTGCTGTGTGGGACTTACTGGAGGTACTTACTGAAGGTAACAGGAGAGGCTGATTTTGGCCCTGCTCCCACCATCCCATAGCAAACTGCAATGTTCTGGTGATGGGCATCCTGGGACATTTCTGGAGCCAGCCCTGGGCGGTGTCAGTCCCCAGGGCTATTTAAGGCTCCATGAGGGGGTACCCGGGGCAGTGGTGGGGCACGTGGCCCCCTGCATTTAAGTATAATAGCCCCTGGGAGGTGGCAGTCTGCAGGACTGTGTGGGGGGCCATATGGCCCCTGCATTTCAAACAATTAGCCTCAGAGAGGTGGAAGTCCCCAGGGGCTGCATGTGGGGGGCTAGAGCCCCACACATTGTCATTAAACATAGTGTTGTGTAGTTCCTACAAATCTACATAGGATCTGCGTATTAAAACAACATAAACTAAGGGATTCGTGTCCAGACTGATTCCAGACACCCCAAAAGGATATGTTATTTTGTAGACCAGCTAACTCACAGTGCCACTACAAGCCCCACAACCTTACCAAGGAGCGAATAGTTTCTGGTAACTATCAAACATGACAAACCTGACCCCTCAGGGGTCTTGGCAGTACAATACTTTTCGCTCAGTTACTCGTGCTCACTTGTTTTCAGACAGATATACAGAATAAACAATGGGGACACTTTCAATAAGCATTTATTGAACCAGCATCATTCTATTATAAAATACGTGTGCTGCCACAACGAATAGACAGAAACAGATATATAGACGAATACTAGCACCAATAGGGTAAATGGAAGGTAGAATTCTACCAGAGTGTGAAAACAGTGAATATGCGCAGGCATATAGATACATGACAATTATAATGCGTACTCCTATGATGCAACCTTTACTAGATGTACCTAAGTGTACCTAGCCTTGTTGAATTTTAAATTTAAGGGAAGTGCTTTACTAACAAAATACTGAAGAAAGAAATAATATATATTATTTTAATGGTGTTTTAAGTAGTTTTATGATACCGCAATGCTGTCGCCAACCCTGCCAGGACATATTTCTGGGTCCCTGCTGGGGACACAACTCTGGAATTATTTTTAGCAGTATTAAATATGTAAGTATACAATTTGTAGATAAGAGGTTTGATTAAAAAATATAAACAATAATTTGTTTATTAAAAATTCATAGTTTTATGTTGGATTTAATTTATTTTACGGATGTGTGACTTGAGCACTATGGGAACAGGATCCCTTTGTGATGTCATCTGACATGAAAAGAAAACATTTGAGTGGTTAAAGAGCCTTCAATCCTTAGAGATGGAAAATCCAGCCCCTTTTTTCTGCTTTTGTGTGTGTCTCCTGAGCTTGACACCTTTCATATTTGTCTAAGTATTTTGTTTTTTGGGTGTTTTCTTCTCCTTTTTAGGAACTGAAGATGGCATCTGGAAGAGTGGAGAATAAAGAAGAGATGGAAGAGGTAGAAGAACAGGAAGAGCTGGTAAAAAAAGAAAAGAGAGCATCGTCTGGGCCTTGTCTATGATCCCTGAAGGTGAGAAGATAGCAAATGCAAGGAAGGTTACTCGCTCTCCTTGTGGTAAAGTTCTTTCCAGAGGGTCAGAGTGAAAGTATTCATGTGGAACATCTCCCATGAAGAAAAGTCTTGAAACAATGCACTCCCAGTGGCGGTTCCTCTGCTATGGTAGAGGAGTGTTGCTCCACTGCTTTCAAGCAGTACGAGAAGAGGAAACATAACATGATAATAACTTTTAGGTATTATCATGTTATGTTTCCATTGTGAGCGGGAGGGGCTCTGCTCATGGAGCAGGGCAGGGGCGGACTGGTTTGTTCACTCAAGTGCACAATGACTGTTTGGTCATCCCTCTTGGGCCGCCCAAAGCAGTCATGCGCACTCCCCTGTTCTCCATGCAGGCTGCATTACAGCCTGTATGGAGAACGTGCCACCCGAAAGCCCCTGGCTGAGTGCCATGTCACAGTGCTCAGGCCAATCACAATGCTGCACTGAGCACAGAAGATGCAGAACCCGGCCTTGAGGTAAGTTTTTTTGTGGGTAAATTTCTAAACCCCTCTCCCCCTGTGTGACACCCCGTAACCCCTATGCCCCGAGATACCTCCACAACATCTGTGGCCCCTGCACCCACCCGCAATCCATGCCAGCTGCCCCATAAACTCCACTCATCTTGCAAGAGAGTAGTGTGCAAAGGACAAAAGAAAGCAAGCTGCACATGGCGATTTAGTGCAACCTAGTACATCATCTTCACCAGTATGTACTTCAGAGCAACACCAGACATTTCCAGAGTTGGCCGATGCTGGTGTGCATTGTTGGATATGTCAGAGGTTTTTGTGTGTGGGCGAACAATCTATCTCTATCATCATAACATTGATCAAGACCCACAAGGTTTTTTAGTTGCTTCTTCAAGTTTCCTGTTTTGTTGGAAGGCAGCATGTTTTGAAGCTTTTTTTATGAAAGTTAAAAAAACTGTCCGGGATCCTTACTCGCAAAATGAATTCTTCGAAGCCTCACAGGAGCAGAATATCATGCCTAAAACCAAAATCCCCGCCTAGAGTTCTCCCAGCCTCCACATATTTGAAGACTGAGCGAATCCCATAGTGGAAAAGTAGATTGGGATAGAGAAGAGACTGCCTCATCTAGTTCTTCTGGTTCACCATGTAATCTCCTCTGTCTTCTTTCAGTCTCTTTTGTTACTGAAATGGAGATGATGGTTCAATGCAATCATAAAACACAACTGCTACTCATTTCCTAAGCTAGCCTATAACACACTATATCTTAAATAGTCTTTATTTTCCTAAGTTTTGGTCCTACCCTTCAGACTAAGGCCTTTGCTTCTCTTCTGTTATTTTATTCTCTAAGAAATAATCACCTCAGAACATTTTCTCCTTCCTTCTTTTCTTTTCAGAATCACATAAAACCTTATACTTTTTAATTTTGCTTTTTTATACATTTATGGTAGTTTTCATGCACACTTTTCTTTTCTATGCCTTTAATAAAGTGTTCTTCTTTTTCAGGTAAACAATACTTGTGTGTCCAATGTCTTCTCAGACTCAGGTAAGCTCTTTAATCTGATCTTCTTGACCTTCTCAAATTGTGTGTTCATTTAATTCTCTGAAGAGTCTCTGAAGAAATGCATTTTCTAATTCACAGGACCAGGAACTCCAAAGACTAACTGACTACACCCCTGCTGTCGTAAGAAAACTAATATATCACTAGAAGTAACACACACACAATGAAGACACTACCCTATCACTAACTAGCAATTCACGAGCGGAAAAAAGCGTCTCTTCCATGAAGGAGTTGAGATGAAGTGCGCAGTTCCAAAGGCTGAGCATGCCCTTCACCACTCCTCAAAAACTCTTGTGGGGCCCAAACACAAGACGGGCAACCTCCACCCACGACCGCGTTGAAACTTCTGCCTCTCCTGGAACGATGCATGAGAATCTTGTCTCTTGCTGAGGTTTTAAGGCTCCAGGTAGGCCGACTGAATCTTCCTGCTTTTACTGCAGGGTTCACAATCTGCTGCCCTGAAGCCATGAAAATGTTTCTCTGTGTCCAGTTCAAGGTCTTGGAGTGAATCATGACAAAAACACACCAAAAAACACAAAATAGTTTGAAAATACAAAAATGTATGCCAAAACAGTTCAGAGAAAAAATAATGGTTCTTCTAGAACCACCTATTCTGGTATAAGAAAGATATGTTTTTGCTATGTGTATATTTATAATAGTCTGAACATGTCTTGTTCTATGTCGTGGTGTTTAAGAAAATGTCTAAATAATTTAAAGTGTACGTTAGTAACTGCATTTCTGATTGAATGTGTGAGAGGTTGTATGGATGTGTGCCAGAGTATAGGAATTGCTGTATATGTGAGTGAGTGACTATGAGAGTAAGTATATGAAATAGTGACAGGGTGCATGAGTATTTGTATGGGAAGTGAATGGATATGGAATTCCTGTATGAGTAAATGAATGGGTGTTTTTGTGGTTGTGTGACTGATTAACAAGTGCCTAAGTGAGTATATGGATGTGTGAATAGTGCATCAGTGGCTGTTTTGTGTGAATTTTAGAGTGTGTGAGTAGGTGTATGAGTGCATGAGTGAATGTGAGACTAATTGAATAAGTGAGTGAGTGTCTGTGTATGTGATTGTATAAGTCAGGGAGTAGGTGCATGTGAGACTATTTGGGTGAGCGAGAAAGAGTATAACTTGTGCATGGGCAAAAAGTGAGTGCATAAGTGAGGGAAAGGGTGTATGAATTACTGTATGGGTGAGTTAAAAGGTGTGTGACTGACTGTACAGATGAGTAATTGCATGTATGAGTGGTTATATGGGTGAGTGAGAGGCTACTTGAGTGTTTTCTATAGTTAAGTGAGTGAGTGTGTAAGTAACTGGAACAATTTCTGTGAAAGAGTAGATAAATAATTGTTTTGCTAAATAAGAGAGTGGAATCACTTGGTTTATGTATGAGCAAGTGGGTGTGTGAGTAACTGAGGGCCTAATTAAAAGTCTGGCGGTCCATGGACCACCAGACTCATGAGGCATGGCAGTCTCCTGACCGCCCTATTAGTATTAAGGTGGTCAGACTGCCTTTGCTCTTCTGCAGCTGCCAGGGAACCACCTGCCATTCCCTGCCGGTGTTGTGGTGGTCAGGAGACATCAATATGCTTGATGGGACTGCTGCCGTCACACCAAGCATATTAGGAGTTTCTTCTCTGCCATGAAATCCCTGGCAGAGAGAAAACAAAGGGGGTCCTACTGGGTCCCCTTGTGCCTCTGCACCCTGGGGAGCATGCAGTGCCCCCCTGTGTTTATGCACTGCAGTTCCTGCATGGCAAGCACATTTTAGTCCATGCCATGCAGGAACTGTGTTTGGCATTCCCATTGAGGCACCTGCATGGGAACGCCATAAAAAAGCCCACCAGGCTGAAAGAAAGTCATAATGTTATGGGTGGCCCAACCACAGGTTTAGTGATACTCCAGTGAGCCAGACCTGGCACTGCACCATCAAACTCATAATCAGGCTCTAAATGTGTGAGAGAGTGGGTGTGTGAGTAGCTATATCAGTGAATGGGTGAGTTAGTGGTTGTATGTGTCTGAGTACTCTGGGTGTAGATGGATGTATGAGGGTCTGGCTCTGCAGCTAGTGGTATGAACGATGAAGTGTTTGTACAACTGAGGTTATAGATGAGTGAGTGAGTGAATTAGTGGGTGCATGGATAGTTGTGTGGGTATGTTAGTATTTGTATGGATGGTTGACTGTGTATGTAAGTGATTGCATGTGTCAGTGATTATATGCATTATGACATTTATATGTAATCTGAATGTAAGGGTATGCATGGACTGCTTTCAGGCTGTGTTAGTGAGTATACAGGTATGCAACTGTGTGTTGATAACTTCCCCAGTAGGCCTGTAGGCCTACATATATATGATGTACCTGTATATATGATTGAATCTTTAGAAGCTATTGTAGGTGAGTGATTAGATGTCTCAGTGAATGTATGGGTGAGTGACTGGTTGTGTGAATGTGTGCATATGTCTGTCAGTTGATGTCTAACTGGGTATATGAGTGTGTTAGTGGGTACGTGAATAGCTATATGGGTGATTGACTGGTTGTCTGACCACCTCTATGGTTGTCTGGGTGTCTGTGTGTGTGGGTGAGGAGGTGTGTGACTGCTTGTATGGATGAGTGAGTGGTGAGTCAGTGGCTGTATGGGGTAGTGAGTATGTGTGTAAGAAGCTGTACGGGTGAGTGAAAGTCTGTGTGGCTGCCTCAGTGATTGAGTGCTTGTGTCAGTAAGGGTGAGTAACTGGGTATATGAAAGGTAGTATAGGTGAGTGACTGAGTATATGAGTGACTGTATACATGAGTGAATGAATGTGAAAGCTGCTATATGTATGAGTGCATACTTCTATCAGTGACTGTATAGGTGAGTGACTACATGTGACTATTTGTATGAGTAAGTAAGTGAGTGTGTGTGTGTGTGTAACTGTTCAGGTGATTAAGTGGACTGCATGGGTGAATGTCTAGGTGTGTGAGTAGTTCTATGAGTGACTCACTCAGTGTGAGCATTTGTATGGTTGTATGAGAGGATATGTCAATGGCTGTATTATTGAGTGAATGGGCGCATGAGTGGCTGTGTGTGTAGGTCTATGAATCAGTGAATGAGTGTTTAAGTACTGGTATGGCTCTATGAATGGGTTTGTGAATGGTTGAGTGGGAGTGGCAATGGGTGTATAAAATATTCTATAGGGGTCTGAGTCTGTGCGTCAGAGATGCTGTGGATTATGTCATCACTGATGTCATCAGTGATGTCATTTGAGATGTCATAAGTGCTGTCATCAGTGATGTCACTGACCATGCCATGAGTGATGTAATATGTGAGGTCATAAGCAGTGCATTGCCAGGGCGCAAGTTATAGTTAACTCAGGAAACTATAACAGCTGAATTTCTCTTGTTTTGAATGAGTAAAATCTGACCCTAATTATAACATCCCTGTAACCTTTGGTTTTTTGGGTCAATTTCTAAGGCTTTTCAAAATTCGATTTGCTAACAATAATGTCTTTGTAACTTTTTTTTTTTTTAGTGAATCTCTAAAGTTTTTAAATGCTAATTCCTAACTATAACGTCCCTGTAACCTTTGTTTTCTGAGAAAATTTAGAAGGTTTTTAAACTAGAAGTCATGTTTGCAGAGTGGTGGAGAAAGGGGTCTGAAACCTCCGACCACCTCTCAGGCATTCTGCTGCATAGGACTTACAGGAGGAGGAACCAGGAGGGATCTTGACCTCCAAGGTCCCTCTGGAGCCAAGGGGACTTTATCCCCCAACTAGTAGTGCACTGGGAGGCACGTTTGAAGAGTAGTGGAGAAAGGGGCATGGCCTCTGACAAGCTCTCAGCTTACTGCTGTGTGGGACTTACTGGAGGTACTTACTGAAGGTAACAGGAGAGGCTGATTTTGGCCCTGCTCCCACCATCCCATAGCAAACTGCAATGTTCTGGTGATGGGCATCCTGGGACATTTCTGGAGCCAGCCCTGGGCGGTGGCAGTCCCCAGGGCTATTTACGGCTCCATGAGGGGGTCTCCAGGGCAGTGGTGGGGCACGTGGCCCCCTGCATGTAAGTATAATAGCCCCTGGGAGGTGGCTGTCTGCAGGACTGTGTGGGGGGCCATATGGCCCCTGCATTTCAAACAATTAGCCTCAGAGAGGTGGCAGTCCCCAGGGGCTGCATGTGGGGGGCTAGAGCCCCCACACATTGTCATTAAACATAGTGTTGTGTAGTTCCTACAAATCTACATAGGATCTGCGTATTAAGACAACATAAACTAAGGGATTCGTGTCCATATTATTCCAGACACCCCAAAAGGATATGTTATTTTGTAGACCAGCTAACTCACAGTGCCACTACAAGCCCCACAACCTTACCAAGGAGCAAATAGTTTCTGGTAACTATCAAACATGACAAACCTGACCCCTCAGGGGTCTTGGCAGTACAATACTTTTCGCTCAGTTACTCGTGCTCACTTGTTTTCAGAGAGATATACAGAATAAACAATGGGGACACTTTCAATAAGCATTTATTGAACCAGCATCATTCTATTATAAAATACGTGTGCTGCCACAACGAATAGACAGAAACAGATATATAGACGAATACTAGCACCAATAGAGTAAATGGAAGGTAGAATTCTACCAGAGTGTGAAAACAGTGAATATACGCAGGCATATAGATACATGACAATTATAATGCGTACTCCTATGATGCAACCTTTACTAGATGTACCTAAGTGTACCTAGCCTGTATATAGGTGAATCCAAGAATCCCCCTAGGATAGAGCCAACCCGATTACCTGATGTGAGAGAGCGGATGTTAGCATGGAAGTCTTTTCTCCTCTGCCTTATCCAGCAAAGATGTGGTAATTATATACCCAAAAGTTACCCTTAGGGGTTCTACTTAGATGTCTCATAGTACTGTGGGCATGTCGGACAAGGATGACCATAGCAGTGACCCTTATACATAGAGTTATTATGCAGAATATGGTAATCCTGATGTGATACTAAGAATACTCATGCATAATAAATTAGGCTAGCTTTCGGAGAAAACCACACAATATTTATTCAGAACCTAACTAGGTAGAAGGTTGGCACCAGAACCATTATGTAGAGCAAGGTAGGACAGATGTAGGTAAAAGGTCATGCAACTACCTAGGCCTATATTGGGGTAGATTGGGGTTGATAACAATAGCCCAGGGGAGGTGGTGGTCCCCGGGGCTGCAGTGGCCCATGTGGGTCCCCACATTTTTTTTGTATTGCCTCCGGGACCGGGACCTGGCCCACCCAGGGTCCTAAATTAAACAAATTGTCATCTAGAGTTGTGCATCAACACTGACTCCTGACAATGTCTTTTTTTTAAAAAGCTTTTTTTTGGCTGAACAGGCCTAGGGGGTCTCTATCCTGCCCCCTTTTCTTTTTTTAAATGTTTTTGCTTGTGACTCAGTTTAACCGAGTCACAAGATGGCTGCCAACACAAACTGGTTTGAAGTGTTGGCAGACAATCAGATCTCAGGCACTAGATCGGTAGGGTTGGCAGACCTACCGCGGCCAGAGTTGTATATCTGAGAAATCTTTAAATTGTTCAGGAACTACTGAACGGATTTATACAATTTAATAAAAAAGAGTGCATTCTGGACCAAGAGCTACCTTTTTGCCAAAATGTAATTCGTTCAGCAGTTCGGGCTGTAGCCATGTCTAAAGTTTCAAATGGAAATTAACATGGAGAAAAAGCATTTAGAGACCCCCTTTTTCTCGGCCCCCACTTAGCGGATCACTCTGACATTTTTAATACAGGACCTGAAGTGTGTGTCAAATTAGCTTTGAAAATTTTGTGAAGATTCGTCAAACGACACCAAAGTTATTGGCAAATATAAAACTGCTTTTTAATAGAAATCAGGTCCTAACTTTTGGTGTAATTCTGTTGATTAGTTTTAAGAAATTAAAGCTGAAATTTATAGTGAAATCTTTAGCCACGGATATTTCACGACGGTTTTGCGAGTAATCGTGAATTTTTGTGCAAACGGGAAGGCTATGAATGGCTAGACGGTACCTGAACAGAAAGTTTTGGCCACCATTTTATTGATTGAGTACACTTCTCGGGGTTGAAAATTTCTGAAAAAAGCTAACATAAGTGGTCAGAGTAGAGGTACTCTGACCCCGTGTTTGAGAAATGGGGGTGTTAGTGACACAAGTTATGTATCCAAAATAGATTTATTTTAATCGAGACGATGCCAAGACTGCCAGCGCAGCCCCCGGTGTACCATCTTGTAGACGTCATGACTACTGACTTTGTCGTGAATACTGGTAAAAATATAAAAAATATTTATATGTGAATCATTAATACGCATTTCTATTGAGATATTGAGATTCTAATAAATGTTTTATAGGATTATTTATATAGTAAGTTATCCACTGTGATGGTTAGAATTATATAGTTTTAATTTTTGAATGTGGTGATGGCTATTGAATTCTTGTTTTTGTTTTCTGTTTTCTTGATGTGTCCACGGGGATTGTGATTACCGACATCGTCGTGGTCTCTGGAGTCACAGCAAAAATACAAAATAGGTTTTAGAGACCGTTTTTATACAAACTCTGTAGAAAAACATGACTTTAGAGAATACTGAAAGAAACCCCTAGTGTTAAATAATTAAATATGAGTGGAGATATGTGTTTTAGGCTTCATGGAACAGGTGCGATCATTACGGTTAACGCTGTCATTGAGATTGCCCAAATAAATTCAAAAGCTGAAAATAGTTTAAACATGTTCAACAGCCCTGAAGAAGTCCCAAGTGAATAGGGATGAAACGCGTAGGCTGTTTTCAACTTGGATATGTCATCTTGTTTTTTACTTGAAAATTATGAATAAAAATGATGAAAAGCAATCTGAAAGAAAATTGTGTATTATATGATTGTTTACTGTCAAGAGTTTTGTTACAATTTGGCTATAGACATTGTGATGTGTAAGAGATCTCCTTAGACTCTTGCAAATATTTCCGGTTGTGCTCCTCACTTTGTTTGGTTATATGCTCTGAAATAAGTATGGATATATAGTAATATGTGTAGTGCAATGTTCAGAATGGACTTTTTACATATTATTTTTGGATGTGTTGTTGGTCATTGAACGTTTGCTTTTGTTTTCTGTTTTTGCAATGTGTCCTTGGGGATCACAATATCGTCGTGAATATAAGAAATGTAAAGAAAGGATAACACTTATTAATCCATAGAAGACAATACAAGTTTATAGAAATACACATTATAGAGCCATTTTAGAGAGAAAATACAATTTAAAAACCTTAAAAATTCAATAAAAACATCGTAGGTTACATGGACGTTATAGATGGGAAATAGAATTTGAAAAACCTTATAAACTCAATGAAAAAAACCAAAGGTTAAAGGGGCATTATAGTTAGGAAATAGAATTTGACAAACCTTAGAAATTCACTGAAAAAAACAAAGGTTACAGGGACATTATAGTAAAGATGACATTTCACTCATACAAAAACATAGAAATTCAGCAGTAATAGTTAGCTGAGCAATACACTGCTTACGACCTTACATATTACATTACTCATTACATGGTCAGTGACATCACAAATGACATCTCAAATGACATCACTGTAGGCCAGATTGTTTTCATGCATGAAAGGGCATCTTCGTGCACAAAAACAATCCTGAGAGGCCTTTTCCTTTTTCTATGTGTGCTGCAGAAAAAAGAGGAGAAATACAGATATTTCTCCTTGTTACGCCCCACCTGGGATGGCATATTTATTTGTGCATTCCCAGGTTTACAAGTTCTAGTAAATCTTAGAATGTGTGAAATTACCATGGGAGTTGCTTGGGTACACCCACGCAATGTCCATGGAATGCCTACCTAAGTCAGAGTAACGCAACACAGCAATTTGCACAGTATTTATTTACTCCATATATTCAGAGCCAATTAAAGCCACGCATATTGGCTCTGCATGGCTTCAAAATATAACTTAAGTTTTGTGTAGATCTTGCACCACTTTGCATACTGCCTCAGTGACGCAAACTGTGTCATAAATATGGCTAATAGTATTTACGGTTGGATAGTGGTATAGGGTGGTACTGGTGTTTTTAAGGTCTAGGGTAGGCACTTTCTCAGTTATAGAATTAATAGTCTTTGAACTAATAGTATGTACCTGTGCAGAAGCATCATTTCCAGCTCTGACAGCAGGTCTGGGGCTCAAAATACTTTGTACAAACTATACAAGTCTCATGTATAAGGTGACTGTGTAGTTTAACACCCCTAAACTCAGCATTTGTTAACCTGTCAGCGTGAAGAACGGGAGTGTAAAAAGCCAAAACTGGCCGTAGAGCCCCTTCATTGCTCAGAAGTCTCAAACATGCATTTGTGTGCATATGAGGCAACTGACCACTAAATCAGTTCTGTTTTTTTTTTATAAGTTAAACAGATTTCCAAATCTAGGTAAGCCCTTTAGGGTACCGGCGGTCTGTTGCTGTGTGGGTATGAAACTACTCTGACGTAGCATCTTAAGGCTCAAACTTCACCGTGAGTAAAATGTCTGAAAGGCATACGCTGGATGTGTAGCTATTCCAAAATTAATTTCCCCCCTCATCAATGAAACCACAAGCTTTAAGATGCTAATTGACTGCTTCCCTGTATTTGTCCCCCATCACAATAGGTGCTGCCATATTGAATGGAGTCAATTTGAAAATTAGCATCCAAGAATTAGAAAACCCACAGAATGAGGAATAACATTTTATGAGTCAAGCTTGATAAACCTACAGAAATAAGTGCTCCCTTATCCCCAGTAGGATATATACAGGGGTGGGCGGAATTGGCGATGCTTCATTCTGATGATTTCCTCGAAATTCCATTAAAATGCCACAGAATTCAGTGAGGAGTCAGAGTGGGCACGCAATTTACTGTGAATCCCCTTGTGTCCTTACATTACTATTTAATCTGCAGTGGTTTTTAAAAATTAAGGGACTGCTCCCTCTCAACCCTGTTTAAGGGCCATTATAGAGATGATTTTATTACGCTGACTGAACAGCAAAATGAATTAGTAATTTTGCATTACAGGAGTAACACGGAATTACTAAATTATTCCAATAGTGTTGACCACCTCTAGAGGTAACCATGATTACTACAGATGTCAAATTAATTACTAATAATGGTTCAGGTGTGTGTAAATAGTAAGAAAACTATGCAATGCATAACTGTAAGGTACAAGCCCCATGTTGGGTGCCAACTGTTGTGTAAAGAACAACTTTGGCACAGCTCTATAAGGTGTGCTTTACCACCCTTGAGTGACATGGCTTAAGGTTGGGCTATTGTAGAACTATTCAATGAGTAATTGCAGTAGAAGTATTGCTATTGGCTTACTAACAATCCCATAAAGGGATCAGGGCACCTTAGTAACAGTAACAAACCTTATTTTGCTATTCACATTATCACACACACTGTACTAAGAATAATGACCAATTTAAAATAAAACATATTTTTTACTACAGGAATAATCTGTTTCTCAGTGCATTGAAAACTACACATAGAAAAAGCTAGAAGACACATTATAAATTATGAGAAGAAAATGAACATTTATAACATGGTTTAAATGTTATCTAGAAACTAACACCCTAACATCTACTACTATGCGCTAAGCTAAGAGAGCATGTAAGGCAGAGCAATTTATACTCTAGAGTTTTTTAGGAAGAAGAGACGCACTGCATAACTTTTTGAAAGCAAAGGCTGTATTTATCAGTGGAAATGGGAAGACAGTGTTCCCCGTGTATGGCAAACACGCTCTGTGGTAGCAGTCTTGTCATGATGGCTGCTGTTTAGGCTGTATTCCAAATGCAAGAGAGCTCAGTATGGTATTATATTGTACCTACTTTGTGAAAGTTCTACTGGCTATAGATACAACCTAAAAATATACCCAGAAAGCGATTCCAGCATTTCACCACCTGATTGCCCTGAGTCATTAGCTACTAATGGAAAGTCTGTTTTCTGTTAGGTGCATCCCCTATAGAACAAGGAGTATCATTTGTATCTAGGCAATTTCTATACTGGAATTTCATTTTTCATTGGACTTGCTTTCTATGTGCCACACCTGCTTGTGGTGCAACTAGGAGTAACAAAATAGGGGTTAAAGTGGAGGTGGTTAATAAGAAGCTTGGAAAAAGGTAGTGTAGTGCTTCACATTGTGAGAAAGAACTAACCCTCAACTTCCTAAATTATAGACAAGTTTATTTTTTGCCCACCACACATTACAAGACAAGATCCTAAGTCTCAGTACATGGTCATATGGCTGGAGTCCAGAAACCAATTTGCATTGTGGACTACAACAAATACAAGGGTAGGATTGGCAAACACGGCCAGATGCTTCAGCCATATAATGCTGTATGCAAGATCTGAATCTGGTATAAGAAGAAAGCAGGGTACTTGATGCATATGGCAATGGTACATGTTATGCATTATCATTAAACTCCTGGATGCGTAGATTTACTTTCTTAAATTTGAGAAGGCAGTCATCTGCTAACTTGTTCCAGTTGAAGCTAGAAATATCCCAACTGAGTTTAAGTGCATTTCAAGGTTATTTGGGTGACAATTTCCAAAAATTATTCCTGCAAAGAGAAGAAATACAAACCTTACCAGAGATATCAAGTTCAATTCAGAAAGGTAAAAAACTAGGCCTGGGGAGAGTTCGAAGTGCAAAAAAACCTCTGCCCTGCAACAGGGAGCTCCACAAGCAGCAGAGTGCGTTAGATAAATGCCGTTCACTGTGATTTTCAGCGCCTGGTGTTTGTCCGCACTGTGCAATCATTGTGAATGGCACCATGCATTGCACAAGCAGGCACTCATTCCTTTCTTTAGATTTTTTACTTGAGCGGCAGCTTTCTCAACGCAAACAGGCGGTTTCTCAATGTGAGCAGTTGCGAGCGTACACGACCACTTGCAATGAGAAATCTGACTGTCCACACTGAGAAATCTTGCCGAGAGGTTGATTTTCGCGCTCGCCAACTTGACATCGACGATCGTGAAAGAGGAAGATTTGCACCGGGAGGTGGATTTTCCTTGCCCGTGCTCACCAACTTGATGTTGATGAACGCGAGCGAGGAACAAAACTCCGCTCCTTTTTGGAACTCAGTGAGATCCGCATAATGCAGAGTGCGCAAAACTCTACAAACTCCGCGAGTTCACCGCCCAGGCTTAAAAAAACGAGAGAGCAGGAACTACTGTCCCTCAAATCCTGCCTTATGCCACCCCGAATGTTTAATTTTGAATGACACAGAGAAGAACCTTATAACACTCCTTGTGAAAGGAGGTTTTGTGGTTTGTATATTTCAGGCACTGCATTTTAACTGACTCTAGTAAAAAGGACACTTGTGGTCTGCTTGCCATTCTAATGCTTTATCAAACTGTGGTGGAAACTCACTCTGCTCTATTGTAGGTGCATTACACTCAACAGACCACACATAAATGCGGACAGGGCATTAGCCAAGGTTTCATGGAGTACCAAATGCTAAGGTCCTTGGACTTTCTGGAAATGCTCTTCAGGTACCCAGCTGAGCCTGCCTCAGTAAGCTTACTTCAGTTTTCTAAGGCATATACACACACACACACACATATATATGCATGTGTTTCCCGTACCACCAATATGCTGCCAACCCTAGCGAGCAGGTGCCTCAATCCGTGAGTGTTGAACTCATGCATATATGCTTCCCCAAATAGAAATTCAACAGCATTCACAGGGTGGCTGAAAGTGTTATTTATTTAACCACACAGATGCGTTTTGACAAACACCCTTGGTCACTGTGTTTGTTCATTGTGAATCACTTCTACCTACATACGTTATCCAAAAAGTCAGTCATTGATATAGATAAAGGAGCAACTTCGGCATTGATGAAGGGAGGATAATTGACAGCCATCTTAGCATGATCATAAATAAGATCCTACTGCAGGGTAAATTGAGTAACAATGCATATTTCTTACTCTTTGGTTTCATCATCAGTAATTACTTTTTCACTATAAATGCACTTATAATTTTCCAATTATATTAGAATTGATATATGTTAAAATTTTAAAATGATCAAATCCTTCCAAAAAGAATGCCAACATCGAACATTAGACCAAGTTATTTTTTTCAATGCATTCATGTATTAATTCATTAAATTCTTTTCACTAAATATCATACATGATTGTGAATTGTTTAATGGTAGTGTAACTGATAATGATTCCTGTCAATTACTTATATTTATAGTGACCGGCATCAATATAAAATAATCCTCATTGTACTGAAGTAATTCTTCACCTTATGGTTATAACAATCGTGCCCAAATGGGCTAATTAGTGAGATTCTGATATATTTTCATTAAACCGTTATAGATATTAAGCGTGTTTATGTTTTTACACATATTTCTTCCTTTTGTTTTTCCATATACAGCTGTCCTTATACATTCCTGAAATGGCATCCTTTTAGTCAGCTACATGGACCGAAAGTAGTATTTAATCCATACAGTATTTCTGTTTGTAAATGCACTATGTACCTGTATCTTTGTAGCATCAAATCTCTATTTCCTCCTCTTTACCCAGGAGGTATCCGGTCAAGATAAAAGAATTCCCATTCCTTACATAAAATGTCTAGAAACGTCTGGCTACTGGGTAAGTCACATGTTAGAAATGAGAAGTGAGTTGTATTGCCAATGTATTTCTTATTGCAGTAACTTACTAAACAATATTCTGACATAGTCTGAAATACAGTTAAACAGGTGATTGGTCTTAGTGGGTTTAGTCTTCCCTGGTATTTTGTATCCCTTTATTTTGTTACTATATGTACAATCCTGTTAGCTGATAATTTGGTTACCTTTCTTCATGAGAAGAGAAGTTACTATGTGGCAGATAGTCTTTTAGGGAAGGGATTCTTCTGTATGTGATCGGGGGGGGTGAATAAGTATGTTTTCTCCTATAATGCCATCTGTTCGACGTATCTGGCAGTTTTTTTCTAAAGATAGTACTTATTTGAGGTGAATATGCGGAGAAAAATTTGATCATCCTAACCAGTGCCACATTTTTAGCTTTTTTCATATCTAGTAGCCGTTTATCTTGTGTGTGTTGCTTATCCTTATTTCTAGTTGTATTGTGGACAGTCATGGAATGTCCCCTAGCCTTGAATTTACTTATCATAACAGCCTCTGTTGTTAGAGAATCTCCATCAGAGGAACAGTTAAGATTAATATGCAGGAGTTCCCTGCTGTGGGTATTCTAAATATTGAGGTATATATCACTTTTTATTAGAAATAGATTGTTCAGTCTCAGAAATGTAGCTCATATGGCTGGTGAAATGCAGGTTAACTGAATTTTGATTCAAGATGCCAATATATTATTTTTCTACATCTTGTGTTCCTGTCCAAAATATGAAAAGGTCACCCATGTAGTCAGCCCATAAAAGCAAGTGCTCCACCCACTGATGTAATCATCTGCCCAGACCAACTACTTCTCCCACCAGCCTACAAACAAATTTGCATAGAGCAGATGCCTATATCTGTTCTTTGTTTTGGCCTGTAATATTGGCCTCCAGATGAGAATATGTTCTGATTTAGATAACACACCATTAACCATGCAATTATGCTCATAATGCTTAAGTGATTTGCTTTGCAACAATGATTTCTGCCAGTAGGAGTCCGTTTCACAATTGGCAACCAATCAATGAGCATTGATTCAGAGCCAGGGAAGCCACCACAGCCAGTACTTTGGTCGGATACTGCTTAACTAGCCTAAGCAACAATGTTTAGAAACAAATATCTAAGTGTATTCATGTGTGGTTATCATGGCATAGACTGAAATTGTGAATCCTTCCCCAGTGGATGTTTTTCATGAAGACATGGTCACAAATTCCTCCATATGTATTTATGCAATAATTACATCAATAATTTATCTTTATTTTATAAGATATGTTATAAATATGTTTGTACATTTAAGTTTGAAATATGTTTATTCAAACTTACTCATTATTTTAAAAACATATTTCTTTAAGTCTATATTTTAGTTTTTGCTATTTTGGTTATTTTTCATGTTAATATGAAAAGTGTATATTATTGGTATCAATATTTAGCATTTCAATATTTGTAAACTTTCAGTATTTTTGTTTAATGCTATCTTGGATTCAATATTTGGATTATTTTGATTGTCAGTATAGTATAGGGTCAATACAATAAATGGGGATATTTTAACTTCAAGATTTCTATGATTAAATAATTTTGGTGATGAGATTTAGTAGGACAATTGGCCAATCTTGATAACTGCTTCTCACATCCCTTTACATTATTATACGTTGTTTCTGAAGGATCTACACAGGCTCCATCCCTCTTTAATCTCTCTATAGAACTTCTTGAAGCCTTATTCAAGAATTATATTTATTGTCAAAAAGCTAATATTAAGCAGCCTTTCCCTAAGATCGCTTCTCACATGATTGCCCGGTTCTACGCTGTGAGCGTAAAAAACTTGCAAGACTAAACAACCACCCACCACCTGAAAATGAACCCATTAAATACTGAGAGCCTCTTCACTTCATAGACTCATTCTCATATACAGGTCCAGACCCGGATTGATTCATGAAATATTCTTGAGTCCAAACCTACTACCATTAATAGTTCAAAATCTCTAGAGGGCACTATGGATACAAAAGACCTGTCACCCCATTTGTGTGACTGATACTGGTAGTAAGTAACTCTGATTGTGCCCTGGTCTCTGCTAACCAGACTGCTCTGTTTAAAAGGAATATGAAAATTAGATGTAATTACAATTGGTATGACACCCTGCCTGTAAGTCCCAGTATAAATTAGGTCATGTAGGTTACAGACCCAGTAGATTTAATGCACTTAAATGGGTACTGCTGTGTTTCCTACTGTCATTTTCAAGGCTGCTTTCAAAATAAATCTACGTCCAAATTCAACTTTTGAATAAAAGGTACTTTCAAAGTCTTAAACTACCTTATGTTTGCATATTTGCCACACCTAAGGTCTACCCTAGGTGCCCCAAGAAGAGGGTGCATTGTTAAAATAAGCAGGGATATTTTAAAAGATGTTTTATAAGCCTTGCTGAGGGAAAACTGCCAATGACACAGTGCCCCTTTGTAGTACATTAGTTCCATAGACTATTGTTGCAAGGCTTTATTAAACTTGAATAAAGTATACGTTCTGAAAGGAGTGAGCTAAAATAATAATTCAAAGTGCTAAAATAACAGTTAAAATAAACCCAAAAACTTGCCAAGTTGGATTTCTTATAACTACAACAGAAAGAGGTTATATGAGCCAAACTTCTCTGATGAGGTGTGTGAAGTGCCCTGAAACAAAATGATGAGACCTCTGCTGGGAGAACATCGGTGGCTGAGAAAAAGCTTGTAAGAGGGCAAGTACCAGGCCCATCCCCACTCCCTGTACCCCCAGTCAAATGGGAGCCCCTGTAATAGAATTAGCAGAGGGGCTATAAGAGGACTATAAGGGAAAGTTAGCAACATCTGTAGGTTGGGTTAAACAGACCTTAAGCTCCAGGAGAGATTTTCTCCGTTTTGGTTTTAATGGAACAGTGCTTTCTGGGGCAAGAATTTGCCAGACTTCAGAGGAAGTGGTCATGCGTTGAGGGTGGCAACCTGCACCCCATTGGTCGGGGGTACCCCTCTGCTTTCCAGCCTAGATGCCTGACTAAATATGGGAAAGGTGCCCAACTACTAGGATCTCTACCTGTAAGAAGCAAGAAGAGGAAGGACTGCCCTGCTGAGCCCCCGTCCTGCACCAAGAGGACTGCACTCATAAGGACTGTACCTGCTGCACACTTTGGCTTCAGCAAAAGAAGGACTTTGACTGACTCTAAAAGTTTGAGGTGTGGAATACCTGAAAGCAACAGGTTAAAATACCTGTATCATCTCCACCAAGAAGAACCCAACTGGACAGCGTCCAGTGGACTTTTCAGGATTTGGCCCTGTGCATTGTGGGTCTTGTAGTCCCAAATGCCCAAAGAGCAAATCAGAGATTTTGGAACCATGGGTTAATGTTGTGGACACATCAAGAGCCCAGAGGACCATCTGGAACAAGAACCAGAAGTTTTAGAATCATTTGGAGATTTTTTTGTGAAAAAGCTCAATTAGTTGACTCTGCCTGAGATTCAGGTATGCTCTGCCAAAGGTCTGGAGCTTTCCATCCTCGATGAGACCTCCAGGAGTTGGCAGAGGCTTTCACTGAGCCAAGCATCTGTTGTAAAACTGTAGGATGGTCTGATGTGGAGACCTGCTTGACGTCGAGAAAAAAAGCTCGGAAAAAGAGGTTGCTATCAGGCCATATGTTGCAAAAAAGAGGTACTATTCACAAAGAGCTCAAATGCCCCATGAGGGAAACATGTGACCACACTTTAAATGTATCCAGAAGTCCCAACTGGTGCAGCAGCTGTGAATTCCGTCTGGATGAACAGCATATAGGGAACCATCCTGGTAAGACTACCCTTTGAGACCTTGATAATAAGCAATGACTACTACTAAACTGCCGTTCTTTGCTCAAACACAAAGCTGAGATAGCAGCTCTAATTTTAGTACTCCAGCCAGCTGCATTCTTTCTAACAGAAATATTGCTTACAGAAGTCTCAGCCCCTGATGTACTGGATGCAGTTCCCTCTCACTACACCATACTATGACTCAACCTCCCCCCTACTGGCGATAATTTTCAAACGCAGCCTTCAGTGCCAGCTGAAGTCGATAAATATTGCCAATTCTGAGTCAGCTTTTTTCAGTCTAACTCTGAATAGTCAATTTACGTTAGCAGGGTTTTGAATCTATCGCCCACCTGGTCCAGCAGCTACATTTGTAAAAGGTTTATTGGATGTTATCCTGGACTATGCAGTTTGTTATGCCAACTTTATGGTATTAGGAGACCTTATCTTACATATTGATAACAAGAACTGCCCAACTGTTAAAAACCTGGCTGAAGACCTTGGTTTGCTCCAACTCTCCCAACTGGTTAATGGACCCACACATATCCTAGGTGACATATTCGGCCCCTATATTCACTAATTTACACTCCTTAACAGTGGCCGAACCTATCCCGATAGCTTGGTTGGACCACCACCTGATCCTGTTTGGGATCGCAAGGCCCTCCCAACCAGTGGTACCATCTCTAAAACAAAGCATGCATAAATAGGCCCATATTACCCCCACGTCCTTTGCTACAGTCTTAAACCTAAGCAGACCTACACTTGAAGCCTGCCAGTTGTCTGCCAATGTAAACTCAAGGGGTGGATTAAAGGGCTCTAGATACCCTAGCCCCTCTGAAGTCAGTTACAAGCAGGTGGACTAAACCCTCCACACCCTGGTTCTCAGAGGCACTCCAAGAAACCCTGCAAATGGTTGGAAGGCACATGGCTTAAAGAGTATGACAAACATCTCAAATTTGCCTACCTTGTAGCCTTAAAAAAGTATCATAAAGATCTTTGGCATGGCCGTGCAAATTTCTATGGCAGTGCTGCTATTGTGCCAGTGCTAACTCATCGTTTGGCTCTGGCCTAGTTCCTAAAGAGTGGAAACATGCCATGGTGATCCCTCTACTCAAGAAGCCCAATTTAGATCCACCAATGTCTGAAAATCTCTGACCCATCTCACTACTGCCCTATTTTGCAAAAATTGCTCAGAAATTTGATAATCAGCAATCATGCAGTTTGTGGGGGAGGATGTCCTTCTCCATGAGACACAATCTGGGTTTAAACCTTCCTTTAGCACTGAATCGGAATCGATTTGCAAAGTTGCAGACGAGGGTAAAACAATGGCACTAGTCATGCTTGACCTGAGCGCTGCTTTTGAAACGGTTTCTCATGGTCTGCTACTTGACAGGTTACACCGCACAGGGGTGGGCAGCACTGCACTTGGTTGGCTGGCAAACTTCATGGAGGATCGAACCTTCCAAATCACTCTCCAATCTTTTGTCTTGACCAATCAACAGCTGAAACAGGGCTTGCCTCAGGGCTCACCATTGAGCCCGACCCTTTTCAACATATATATGCACCCACTGGCGGATCTTCTGGACAATCACGGGGTACAGACGGTGTCATATGCAGATGACCCGCAGCTGATACTCATCTTGGCCCAGGACAACTGCCAAGCACAGAGGATTTTAAGCTATGCCTATTGGATCTGGCAAACTGGATGAAAAACAGTTGTCTCAGACTAAGGGGTCGATTCCGATCTCGGCCGGTAGGGCTCCGAATCGGATTCGGCTTTACCGGATCCGATTCGGACGCCCTGTTTCCGGCCGAGTCTGACGTGCGTCCGGGCGAGCGAGTACGATGCGAGCGTACGCGAAATCGCCGACCGACTCGTTCGCGGGACCCAACCGCTCCGACCGACTCGCACCGCGCAATGGAGACGTTCCCCGGCTGGGTAAGTACGATGCGCGCCGCGAGCAGTCCGACCGACTCGCGCCATCCGGCTCAAGAGAGCAGTCGGAGCCGCTCTTTGGGGGTCCGTGTCAGACCCCTCTGTACGACTAGCCGCACGAGTCGCACACAGGGGGGACCCATGGGTCCCCCCTACCTGTGCGTGTACGGCTTGACCCGCTTCGACGCGTACCCGCTATAGGGGGCGCCCTTGTTCGCCTCGCACCCATTGAGTCAATGGGAGCCCACGTACGAGTTGTACGACCGGCTCCCATTGACTTCAATGGGAGTCCGACCAAATCGAGTCCGATAGCATGCGCACGCATCGTACTCGTTCGGTCGGACTGCTAGGGTCCGATTCGGTCGGAAATCTCTCCGGGTCCGGCTCGGTCGGAGAGATTTCCTGCCCGAATCAGAATCGGCCCCTAAATGCCAGTAAAACTGACATCCTAGTGATAGTGAAGCAACCTTACATTTCATACTCCAGCTGGTGGCCTAGTGAGTTAGGGTCCCCATCTTCTCCAAGCCACAAAGTTAAAAACCTTGGAGTTTGGTTAGACTCCACACTATCTTTCTCTGACCAAATCGCCACCCTCATAGGTACATGTTTTGGGACCTTAAAAATGCTCACAAAAATCCTAGGGCTTATCCCGGACTGCACAAAAAAGATGGAGGTCCAGGGCATCCAGATTAAATTACTGTAATGTTCTCTATCTGGGGGCTTCAAAAAGGAGCATACATATGCTCCAACAGGTGCAAAGAGTGGCAGCTCATATGCTGCTGAACATCTCCAGATTTGCGCCCACAGGACGTGCCATGGAAACACTCCACTGGCTTCCTATTGAGGAAAGGATCTCCTTTAAAGCTCGGTGTTATGTGCAGAGAATACTACAGGGCAAAGGCCCAAAATACCTCAGTCTGATGACCCAATCATACCACCCTACGTTGTCTGAGATCGGCTGGAACAGGATTGGTTAGTATTCCCAAATATACTAGAAAATGCTTCAGCTGTACCTCCTTCAGGCACTTAGCTGCCAGGCAGTGGAACTCACTTCCTTTACACCTTAGACTGGAGACGTCTGAACAGGTTTCCCAAAAAACATAAAACTTGGCTGTTTAAAAAAATCTTACTCTACAGTAGCATTCTCCCTGTTTTCTTTTACTGAGTTCAGTCTTGTTGGATTCCAGCCCGAGGACACTCGAAACTGGAGTAACCAGGCCCTATGCAAGCTGCAATACTAATAATAATAATAAGAAGGTAAGAACTTGACCGTGCCCTACCACTCATTGTATCCAACCCATCCTCCAAGGCTGTCACCCAGAAACTTTGACTTTGTCCTGGTCAAGCACTGGTAGTTTGGGCATTTAAGCACTATAACACATTTAGAACCATATGCACAAACGTTTTTCAGTAACAAATGTAAACAAACCACTTGCAACCTGGATAAAAAACCTTTTTACATGCACTGAACCCTATTTTGTGATTCAGTAACCTATTACTGAATCTCATATTGAGTTAGCGATTCAGAATTAGGAACGGGCATATTAAGGGCAATCCCTTCCTAATAGCAACTCACAGTTTTATGTATGAATATCTTGCGACTGAAATGTGGTCGCAAAACATTAGCTTTTTACCACCAAACTCAATTTGGTGGTAACCCATCCAGAAACACAAGGGGTCCCCAAGGGAACTCTACCCTTTGTGAATGTATGCAAAAACATTTTTCAGGAGCAGCAAGGGGTCCCACAGAATAGTTCCTACTCTTAAAAAAATTAAAAGAAAACTTTTCATTTTTGTGTTTGAAATGCATCCCATTTTCCTTTAAGGAAGACGGGATGCATTAAAAAAAAACCACCCTGCTTTATTTAAAAGCAAACACACCCAGGGTGGCCTGCTGTTCCCAGTAGTCCACCATACCTGAGTTTTTTGCAATTCCCAATGGGTCGCAAATTGTGGCCTACCTCCTGAATTTAATGAGGTAATTCAATTGCAATCCACTGGGAATAGCTAACCTTGTAAAACACACTGTTTCCAATAGTGAATCACATCAATTTGATATTTGGAAATCGCATGCAGAAGTCTATGTATACATGGCCCTTAATCTTTAAATATTCATATCTCCAGGTCTTTACATTGGATTTTTGTTGTTTTGGTGTAATTTCTTCATAACAAATATTTCCTGTTTGGATAATTTGGTGTTAGATTTTCATTGTGTGTGGTATCTTATTTATATATTGTATTGGTGTTTTCAATTGCTTTACACACTTGTCTCCTAAGTAAAGCCTGTCTGTTCAAAGCCAATCTACCAAGGGTTGAGCAAAGATTAATTTATTGAGAACTTGCAGGACCTTATTTGTGATTGTGGTGTAATTACTAGCTGTAGGTGTGAGAAGTTGGCCTGGTATATGCTGTCCACTAATTATAGTGGGCACCTTGCACCAGTCCAAACAACCCCTTATTGGAGATAGGTTAAAGACAACCTTTATTGAAAGCTATCCTAGTGGTAGCTATGGAGAGCAGCCTTCAGGCTAAGTCTTGAAGGAATGTAAAGCAGCTTGTTTTACCAGTCTATAATCTCTTGAGTGACCAAATGAAAGAGCACCACACCAGGTATATATTCAAAATATATGTATTTATTGCTAAACACACCCCTCTAGTCTCTTTAAACACAGTAATAGCACAAATACACGTTTGGGCCCTAGGGGCGTACCAAACCATATACCAATAAAGTGGTATAAGAACCACGACTGAACTAGACACTAGGCCTAGAGCCTCTAGAAGTGCTTGGACCACAAGGAACCACCCAAGGTAGTGACACAGGGGACCCACGGGGGACGCGTGCAGTGTAAATACACAACCGCGATACGCCGTTGACCTCTATGGAGAAAGTCGTGATCGGGAAATTAAAGAAAAGGGACACTTAAAGGAGGACTTGGAGCAAACCCTTTGAGATCTAGGACTTTGAAGAGTCTCTACGCAACGGAGCACCGGAGTACTCGTGTTACCTCACCCAGGGAAGCCGGGTGCATAGGTGCCTTTCGGGGTCGGCTTTCGTCGTCGATTTGAATGGCGATCTGCTGCAAAGTGGAAAGTGTCCGGGTGGATCCAAGAGTGGATCGGAGATCTGAAGAACCTGAAAGCAGAGGGGACAGAGTCTGGGTCACTAGCCAGTGACCAGGAAGGCGATGGACAGATGCCCACCGATGTCGAGTGCTTCAGGTGCGTTGATGGTCGTCTTGACTCTTCAGCCACGAGGTCCAGGAGGCGTTGTCGGCGACCAGGAGCAGGATTCGGGCTGGTACACAATGTCTGTCGAGTGCTGAGGTGTCGGCGACCGCATTGGACCCAACAAGCCTTGGCAACGGCAAGTCTTGATGCAGAGGAAGATCGTCGATGGTGCAGACCAGCAAGGTCTGGGGAACTCACCCAGCGAGGGTAAGTGAGGGCAGGCCTGGAGCAACCAGGATGCCAAGTAAGAAAAAGATTGGCCTTCGTTAAGGGCTACTAGCCAACGGGCTAGCGACCGCGAAGGAGCCTCGAGACGGTGCACGTGGATCTGGCTCACAGGACACTCGTGGAGTGGAGGCCAGTGATCTTCGGTGCAGTTGGTGCTGGAGGCTAGGGCTACTCGGAGCCCAAAGCACGACTTCGTGGGATACCCAGAAGAGGATGCACTTGCAAATGTGCTCGGTGTCCAGGGGTCACGGTCTCAAGTCACCCACGATAGCCTCGGGGAAGTCTGAGAATCCACCTCTGGTGATGTGATGACTTCGGCGTCCGACGGGAGCTTCAGAAATGCGAACCGGACAGATGCTTCTTTGGTGCCTGCCAAGCAGGGGAGTCACTCCTTGACCCCAAGGGAGATTCTTCTGTCCTCTAATCGTGAGTAGAGCGTCGAAGGTCCAGGATTCAGTTTCAGAGTTTCGTCCAGGGATAATCTAAAGTCCTAAGGACTGGGTTCCTATACTTATACCAAGTTTAGGGGTTGGATTACTCTGTGGCCCCACCTATGGGTGGGTCAGGGCAGAGGGGTGGCTACACCCCTTTCCCTTTGTCCAGTTCGCGCCAAAGCAGGGGCTGGAAGCCCCTGATCCGGTTTGAACTGGGGTACGCACAGGGACACCAAATGTGCCCCCAGTGCAGGACTTCAAAGCACCCAGAGGGTGCTCCCGCCCAGCCCCAATATACATTATCCTGTCTGGGGAGGTGGTCACACCTCCCTGCAACAGGAAACCTATTGTCCAGGCCTCCCCTGCCGGAGTTTCGTCCAGCAGCAGGAGGCCAGACTTGTGTCTGTGGCAGCAGCATCCATTTTGTGATGCCAGGGCTTTAGGAAGAAGTTACCGGGTAGACCAGTGTGTACATGTCTCTCCCTCTAGAAGGGTGGAATGCTACACCCGCCGCCAGGATTGGCGGGGGTTAGTATTCCAAGATGTTTGACACCAAACACGACATGTTTTGATGCAGTCATTCCAAAGTTAGCATTCTACCGCGAGGATATAATGCACTTAAGAGTATATGGTTTAACCGCATTTACAAACAGCCCCAGAGAATGGACTCTGGGCACTGCAGAGGGGCCCTGCTCATGCAGTGGCACCCTCTCACATAAGAACCAAGCACTCTGCCTTCAGGATTGATAAGGCCTGCTATAGGAGTGACGTATAGGTTTATATATGTGTAAGTATGTAGTGATATAGGTAACCTATATCACAGTAAGGGGTGCATGCACCACCTTACCCAGGCTGCAGTAGCAGACCTGTGGTGTCAGTTTGGATGGCCTTCCAGGGGTGGCATAATACATGCTGCAGCCCCTGGTAGGCCTCTGAGGTACCTATGCCCTTGGTACATAGTATACCATATACTAGGGACTTATAAGGGCACTCCAGATTCCAATCAGTGATGTGCCTAAGGCACATGGAAACCATTTTAGAGAGGAAGCAGCTATGCTGGGGTCCTGATTAGCAGGGCCCCAGCCAGGCTAATGTCGAAAAACAGTGAAGCATCAGCAAAAAGTGGGGGTACCCATGTGAAGCAGATCCTACTCTCCTACAGTAGGTACCTACCTGCACCAACTAATAAGCCAGCTTCCAACAAGACCTCACTTAGAGTTTGGAGGCAGGACTTCTGTTCCTCATTATTGATTGGACAGATATGTACAATGGTGTTACTCAGCTGGGGTTGACATCCTTAGTTGGTGGTTCCTCCATCATTCATTAGTGGCCATACCTCCATCAAGGTATGTGTGGTGGTACAACATTTGTCATATTTATGAATATCTACCATAATCAATGAAGATGGAAATGGCTGATAGGATCATGTGTGTTGAATGTTCGCCACATTTTGGCAGATTATCTGTCACAATACACCTGGCAGAATAAACCCACTGTTACAATTGTTAGCCCTCCTTCAAAGCACATACAAAAAAAAATCCTTTTGCCACTTACACCATGGACCTGTTTCTCATGTCAGCGGAAGCCATTACCATGTCATCCAAATGAACCACTTGCATCTTAAAGAATAAGCCAAATATAAGGGTTAACTAGATGGTTTAGATATGTGTTTGGAGCACAGGTGCAATCGACTACCATGAGTCATCATAGTGAAATGTGGGCCAGAGTAGTGGATAGAGTGAATTCTGTGCCAAATATGTGATGGTTACAGACAAACATGATCAGAGAGGTGGAGTGACTAGTGGGTGAGAGTTCCTTCTTTGCTGTCTGCACACACCAATAAAGGATGAGACAGGTGGTGGCCCAAGGCCTCTTGTCAAACCCTGTTCAGGAGCCACATGAAAGAGAGAGTTTACCACTAGTGTGTTGGGGTTCCTTCAACTATGACTTTGCAACCTGGGTCAGGTACAACACTTTCTGTGCTCTCAAGGTATGTAGAACAGGCTTTCACAAATTTCTCTGGGAGGAGGTTTACTGGGCATAAACTTAGAAATCAGCAATCAGCCAACAGCCACAATAATTCAATGTCCAGCCCAGTGCTTGTCTTTTTGAAAAAGAACATAGGGGCGGATTTACAAGCCCCTTGCGCCACTTTTGCATCATTTTTCCCATGTTAAAAATGACGCAAAAGTGGCGCAAGGGGCTTGTAAATCTGCCCCATAGTTTTTATACTAAATCCTATACAGTCCAATTGAATTATACAGTGCAATACACCTGGTCACCATTTTTTTAGTGGGAAGTTGTACTCTGCCTTTCTCTCCAACCATCTTTTCCAACTGCATGATGCTCTCTAAGAGAAACCTATAGTAATTTGTGGCAGGAAACTCATTTTGGCACAAGTACATACTGTCAAATGGAAGGCTTGTTGTATCCCAAGAGTTCAGTGTGCACAGACTCTCCAGTGTGCAGATAGATGCTGATCAGTAAACCTTCAGAGTTTTCAAGACTTGTGGTTTGCTTCTGTAGCAACACCAACCAGCACATAGTAATACCGTTGTAGCCAGATATGGATCAGAGCATGAATAATGCTGATGGGTAGGTGAGGCCCAAAAGCGGCAGATACAGGATTCGAACAGTAACTCAGAATTAGCCTGACAGAGGCTGGTGCAGGGGTTATGCAGCATGGCATTTGCAGTCTGCAAAAACATGTGGTGCAAAGTCATGAATCACAGCAGCTGCAGCACTACAAGGACCAGTGCAGTTCTCTACAGGAAGAGAAAAGAGAGTCAAGGAGTCCTACAGCAGAATGGGTTACTTCTGGATTTTCTGTCTCAGGCTACTTCTCACTGTCTCAGACTGTCATCTTTATTTTGGTGTTGGTCAACAGGAACACACAAGGCTTCTTGCCCCAGACAATCTCTTCTCCTCCAGGGCCCAGCAGACACCTTCCCTCTCTCTGCAAACAAGCAGTATTCTAGGCAATGGACAGGCCTTCAGCTCTTCAAGAAGAAAGAGCAGAAGTCAGATGATATTCCCTTGCTTTGCCTCTGTGAGATTGTCTATCAGGCAGGTACCAGCCTTGATTACAGAGCCACCAATAAAGTACTCTGTGGATTAGTCCATTACTTAGTCATGAAGAATCTGGAACAAGAACAAAGTGGTATGTTTTTGGCTCTACTTTTATAATACTTTCCAAAGGTGAATCCTGTGCTCAGACTTTACAACTGGTTTGGAATGGTTCTGTTTTAAGTGTTATTCTCAAGATGCTTTTCAGACACAGCCTGTGTGTAAAGTAATACTTCTCACAGCAGGTTGCACCGAGGCAGTTAGTGCACATGAACAGAGTGAATCTGAAGGGTTCCTCACCAGGCTGTCATTTTTATTAACAGTAATCAAGGACAGAAAAGGGGTCTAGCCTAGAAGCTTCCTCCCTACACAAAACATAAACTGCCCCTGTCCAGCCTCTAGCCCCTACTATCAGCCAAATATGAGTATTCAGGAAGAACTATTTAGGAACACCTTCCTAACAAAGTCTTCATGGAATTTCTAAAGATAGTCCTGCCTCCATCCTTCTTATTTGACTTTCTGAATCTCCAATTTCTAGCCACTGGAATTCAGGATATACACTTCCTTATCCTCTTCCTTGAACTATGCCAAATCAGGTGCATCCATAATGGATCCCACTGGTTTCAGTATACATGCACAGTCCTACTTCCTCACATATAGTAAACACACATGTACTTGACATAAACTCTGGAAATCTGCAGACAGTTCCGGACATCACGTATCAATGGAACTTTACATATGAGGGTCCTATACGCCACATTCTCACTGATACAGATGAAAATGTCTATCCATACCAAACACATATACACAGTAACCTGCCATCAATGTTCTACTTTGAGGATGTGCTCGATGTATCCTTACAGGTCACATGACAGATCTTTGAGCTTCTTTTGTCAGGGACCGTTCAAGGCCTCCAAATCCATGCTCAGATTAGTATAGCGCCATGGACAAAGGAAAAGTCAGGACACCAGATACATATGCGTTCAGACAAGGAGGGCATATGACAGAGGGTTGGCATAGTGTAATTCTGAGGGTTGCCATGCCACATCCATAAGCATGCACTCTATTTAATTTGTAGCAACTTTGCACTGCATATCTTCACTGCCAGGATCTGTTTAAGGTTTCAAATATCACATTTGATTCAATAGTTATTCAGCAGAAAAACACAATAAAATTACCCGTATAGGGATATCAGCTTTACAATGAAGAGGAAAAAATACCAAATGTTGGGTAAACCACACTTACCCACAATTATCATTAACAAACAACATACCACATGAGTGATTCTTTATATCACTTTTTGTAAGAATAAAAACACACATATGTACCAGATGTACATGTCTGTGCACAACAGTGCAGTCCATTATGGAACATACACATGAATCCATGAGAACATATATTGCTGTTCTTTTTTGCTACATTATTTGACACAAATTCATTCAGCATGCATAAATTTACCATCAGTCAAAGAAGTTTACAATCATGTCTGCCTTTTCACCAACTTCCTCATCAATGTCATCATGCTGTTCTACCCCGAACATCACTCTTGGGCTGAGCCTGATAGCAGGATTTTCCCCAACAGAGGAATGTTGTGAAGCATAAAACATCACCACAATTTGGCTGACCTAACATGTAGAAGTTAGTAAGGAACAACCGTTCTTATCAAGAAATATGAAGTCGGCCTTCAGTAGAGTACAAGTAGGGTATAGTGTTTATCAGGAAAATTGTGGAGCTGCTGCCTATCCAGATATTTTGTTGATCCTTGAAGGCTTTGTATCGTTTCCTCAGACATGTAAGGGAAATGCATGATTTCAGACATAATTTGTTGTTTTCTGTGCATTCTGGATATTAAAAGGTAGTAGGATCAATGCAAAACATAACAGCCTCAATTGCCCTGGCGGTCTACTTTTCAGAAACATCTGCATTTAGTTTACTATCTGGAAACTGAGCCTGGGCTTACATTCTGCAGCTATCCATATCACCAAAACATGTAATTGTTAATTATGAACATTTGATGTCTCCACATTTTATTATGGGGCCCATTACTGTTGTGTGCACAAGACCAGCAACACAAATAGTGTATTTGTTTATTGTGAGAAGTATGGGAATACAGTGTGGATCCCTGCAGACTCTGGAACTTTGTTTCATAGGTATACACTGACAATTTATGATTTTAGACACATTTTGCAGTTTATGGAAAATGTTGCTTAAGAAAAAATAGTGGTAGCCATGCAAATCACACCTTCCTGGGCTACCCTGTGTGTCTAGTTTTCAGAAATGCTGTATTCAGTAGGATTCATTGGTTTCCAGCTGACTCAGAGGCAGATTAGTGCAGCTACTCAACATAGCAAATGATAGGGCATTGAATGAATGAATTAATAAATGAATTGTACACTTGTGTAGCACATTGCCACTCACAAGGATAGTCCTGACACTGCAAGTTTAGACAGGTCTTCAACTGCTTTTTAAAGAGGGCTTCGGATTCTACACACTGAAGAGGGCAGGGAAGCTGATTCCATGCATTGGACCCCAGCACTGAAGAGGATTTGGCAGCTTGGGTTTTAAGTCTGAATGATGGGGCTTGAGAAGGTTCATACATGAGGATCTGAGAATTCTTAGGGATATGTGATGTGCAAATCTGGCCATCAATAATTTGGGACTGGCAGCTTTGAATGCTCTGAAGACCAGTCTGATGAATTTACAGAGAAATATTTTGTGTATTGGATGCCAATGTATTGTAAGCCAATGTAGAGTTTTCAGAGCTGTGGAAGCCAAACTACCTCTGGGGAGTTTCAGCACAAGATTAACACATACCCCACTCCTATGCCAAAAATATGCAAAGAATTGTGTAAAATTTCTCACACTTGCCATGGGGTGTGAGATGCTCCAGGATCTGAGTGGGTAAAAAGACTGCTGGGTCTTTTGGTGTGGGGACAGTCTTTAGGGCTGAGGGGCAAACTCACATCCTATAGCACTCCGTAAACATTCCACTGGTGTCTACTGGGATTTCTGCTACCACTCCTGTGAGGGCAGATTTGTGGTAAACCCCCAGGAGCAGAAGGAATGTTTGTCCCGTTCTGTGGTGGGACACAGCCCAATTCCTATTTGAGATGACTCCCCTCCCCTTCTTTTTTATCATTTTTCCCCTGTTTTCTAGTGGAAATTCTGCCCCAGATGGGGTGAGAATATAAGTAAACAACGCCCTATTCTGCCTGAGGAGGCAGACAGAACTGTGCACCCATTGTGCTGTGCGGATACTGCCCAATGCTTGTTCAGAAGAGTCGTCCTCAGCACTAAAGTTAAAATTCGGCATTTATCCTGGGGAGTCGAAAATAGCAAAATCACTTCTAATTGAAAAGTCTTTCTAGCAAACCAAAATAGTATTTCATTCCATGATTTTAACAATGCCCTATTCTAACTTTTTTATGGATTAATGGCAGATATCTAGGAAACGTTCCTGCCCCCGCTCCTTCAGTGCCTTTGAATAAACTGTTTAATTGTCTGTATATGTTTATGGCTCATGATAGCATCTCTGCAGTCTCTGCTGAGGGAGGATGGAGGCACTCTAGGGCCTCATTCTAGGGCACATCAGTGGACTGCCACCTCACCTGCAGAGTTGAAGACATTTTGGGACTTATGTTCAAAATGGAATTAGTTCACAAACCAAGATTTTAGCACAACAGGTCTACTTGCAAGATTTGTGTAACGCCCATTTTTATACCGTCCATTAGCAGAGATCGGTTTTTGCTATTGTGACGTATGCTGCATTCCAATGATAATTCTGCAAAATTTCCCTGGGACATTTGACTGCCAGGTTTCTCTAAATGTATGCTCCTGGAAAGAATATATCAATTAATGTATCATTGATCATCTACAAAGTGTATCTTCTATTTAGGCAGTAAATTGTGAGCAAAAGAACTTGCTATGGCATCAAGTTGTACACTATAATTTGTTGTTGCCACAAAGGATTCCCGCAGGGGCTTGTTTGTAAGAAGCTTCAAAAATTCCCAATTGGATTCCCAAAAACTATTTACCATCACGTTCTCTGATAGGCAGGATGCGTACAGGCTCACTACAATTCATAATGAGAGCACTTTCCCTGTCACAGTTTGAGGTCAGGTGGCTGAAGTCCACAGGCCCATCTGCATGCTAAATTACAACAAGTACATGGGTGGAGTGGATAAAAATGACCAGGCTATTCAGCAATGCACTTGGAATAAAAAAATATTCATCCACCTGATACAGATAGCAATATACAATGTGTGTGATGTTTATCATCAGACCACAATGGGAAGACCTGTGTTTTTCCTTGACTTCCACTTGATCGTCATTGAAAGTCTTACTGCTATAGAAGCAGCAGCCTCAAAGGGTGTGGCAACGCTGCATGATCGATACTTTGATTACTGCATTCCTGCAAAAACTAAAAAGACTCAGCCATGTTATTCTTACAGAATCTGCTTTATGCAAGTAAAGAGGCATACTTTGCATACTTTGGGCACCGGAGAGTTACTGTTCCCAGTGCACATTTGAGCCAACCCAGTGTTTTACTACCTGCTTTTTGGGGTACCATACAAAAGTGAAGTATTGAGAAATTGACTGAGGTGGAGCTGTAGTAGCATATACACTTCAATTGCTATGCATGGATACCTACCTTCCAAAGGCCATTGCTTCACTAGACATGTAGCCGTTTATTTGTTTTTTCTACTTGAGGAAATGATAAAAGTGCTCATGGCTTGCTCCTCACATTTATCCACCATCAGAATGTGGTAGGTGTTCTGTTTAGTGAATGACAATTGCATTATATTTACCACACTACACATAATGGTTGATGAAACATAAGCCACTTTGTCACATAGTACCCTGTGTGGTAAAGACTTCATGTCTTGACTAGTTTTTGAAGTGCTCTTTAGGTAACACAAGAGGTTTTCCCACAGGAACCAGGGTAATTGTAATGAGCCACACAAATGTCCATGGGATTCAGTCTCTTCCACTTTTGCTTTGGAAGTGTTCACACTTAATTTGTAACTTGTATCATGATCAACATGATGAAAAATTATACAGGACACAATATCTTGCATGACGATTTTTCACGTTTTTAGTGTAATGATCCTATCTGTTCATAGCACATCACCAGAACAGGAAACATTTACTCCTAAAGAGCAGAGTGACCTGCCCTTACGCAGAAAGCTAAACACTTTGCTCTTCAACCTGGTAAATCCATGGATCAAACCCTGATTTCTCCTGTGTCAGAGACAGAATACCCTCCGAGGTGATAGTGTACTTTACAAAAGATCACAACATTGCAGAGAACTCTTCATCAAACCCTACATGTATGGGTAATATGTTCGTCCTGTTTGCCATGTTAATCCTCCATCAGAACTTAGTAGATGTTCAGTCATCATATAACAAGTACATTACAGTCACATCACTATACATAACAGTGAACAAGACATATGTCACAGTCTCATTGGCTATCTTGTGTGTCAAAAATGAACATTTCTTGCAGTTTAGGACATGCTCTTTAGGAAACTTAGGCAGTCTTTCCTAGCATGCTTGCCTTTGTTTAAAATGTTGATATAATCACTCGGGCCATATTTATCCTCATATCATGCAGCGCAGCAAGTCAGCTTGCTGCACTGCGTGAAAGGGAAAGAGCAGGAATGTCCATACATAACATTGTATGGTGCATTCCTGCCTTTTCACAGCGCTGGCGCACAATGTGCTGCCTAGGGCCAACGCAGGCATTTTTGTACCATGCTACAAGGGTACCTGCATTGTTAGCAGGATTGCTTTTGTGCAGGAAGGGGCACCTTCTTGCACATAAAGAATCCCCTGATGCATTTTCATGTTTGTTCTACTGAATATAGCACAAAGAGAAAGCGGAAAAAAGGATAAATGTTGTTACGCCTCGCCTGGGGAGTAGTAGCAGTTTTGTTGCATTCCCAGGTCTACCACTTACGGTAAATCTGGGAATGCATCAAAATTCACGAGTTTTGCACCCCCCATGGAATGCCTCCCTGGGACGCGTTGATTTGTGCTGCATTGTTTTACTCTGGATTTATCAAGCCACTCAGGGCCACACAAGGGAAACATTTGAGTTTGATAAATTGCATGTCAAGGGTTGTTTCATTTTTGCACCCCATTGCAAAACTTTTGATAAATATGGTCCTCGGTTGAAGAATGTGGCCACCGAAGGCAATCTTGGATACCCCCCAACTTGCATCCACAATCTGGAAAGTGTTGAATTTAGCACAGTCAGTGTGCTAAAGGCTCAAAAAAGGCACCTCTTCCTGAGCCCTACATGGCTGTCATGGGAACCCGCTACAGGAATAAATCAAACTAAGCTCAATGGAAGCCCTCGCCAGGGTTCTCATATTGACCTTGGCTTCATCTGTTTCTGTTGCAGGCATTCAGCCAAGCCACACAAGAGGGTTGCAGGGCATACAGGGTAAGAAAGCCTTGTGTGATCCATGCATGGCACACCACCCTGGAATTCCCTGGTTGTCTTGTTTTCAAAAATGTTTGTGGTTTGTAGGTTCACATGAGTGGCTTCCCAGTACAGCCCCAAATGCCACAACTACTGCTATTGCTTATCTCTCAACGTAGCTCTCCTGGATCTTTTGTGTCTTGGTCTCTTGGCCCACCCTTACAAGTGAAGTACCGTTCTTATCAAGAGACATGTAAAACCTTAGGGTAGTAGGAGATTTGTGACTCTCCACAGGTTCCATAACTTTGCATCACAGAAATGTGAGTCAAATGTGTGTTTCCTATCAATGTTCGACATTTGCAGTAGCTTCTGGGTGAAATTACCTAGTGAGAGTCATGCAAGTCACACACCTCTTGAGTTCTCTGGCACTCCAGTTGTCAAAAATGAGCAGGTTTGTTATGTTTGCATAGTTACCGGCTGAGGTAGGGATTAAAATCCACAGCTACTCATATTGCAATAAAGGGTCAGTTTTCAATTAAAAAATGTGATGTATATATATATATATATATATATATATATATATATTCGTGTCACGCTGTTGCCGGTTATCATGCTGTGTGGTACCTGTTCGTTTTCATAGAGAACGCAATTTTGGGCTTTATCGACAGTTGTTTGTTCTATACTTGAGGACCACTGTGTGCTCTGGGGCTTCATACTTTGGATGCCCATTTGACCCGTTCTAAGATATTGTTGTTTGGTATAATCCATATTTGTCCTCTCAGAACGAATGGGAGCGGCTGTTTTTACATTTGTGCTATGTATAATGAGATAAAATATATCGTTTTGGATGATTTTTCTATGTTCAAGAGATACTTGGACTGATTTAATTGGGCAATCTAAGTTGATGATGATACACCTTACGGAACTTTTTTGGTGAATTCCAGTTACATCTATTTACTTGACTTTTGAGCAAGCCCTGACGAAGTTCCCGTGGCACTAGGGAACGAAACACGTTGGCTGTGTGCTGGTTTTAAAAAACAAACAACTTTAATAAAAAGAAGATTTTTTGTACTACGATTGTTTCCTGACTGACTTCAACCAGAGTGCACCTTCCTTTTTTGTGGACTTTATATATATATATATATCACTGCTCCAAGGTTGTCCACCTGTAAGTAGCACTCGAGCAACAGCTTGATTCATGTGTAGGTAAGGATGGGGAACCGCCCGTAGGAGCCGCTCCATAGTGGTATTGCCTGACGCGTTATGAAGCACCATATGCTTCTCTTCAGAGGCTTTAATGGAACGGTGTGCGCAACCGCTGACCCACTTCTGACACCCCCCCCAATGGGAGGCTCGAATGAAACTGTGCCTTCTGGGAAGTGTAGTGCGGGTAGCACATAATCAAGTCCTGTATGGACCCCACAGGTGGGCCCGTCCACGATCCTATATACAGCTGATGTTCCACTTTCGTGGCCCCCAATCTTACGGGGTGGTGCACACTCCGCGGCTGGACTGCCGCGTTATAATCACTGCTCCAAGGTTGTCCACCTGTAAGTAGCACTCGAGCAACAGCTTGATTCATGTGTAGGTAAGGACGGGGAACCGCCCGTAGGAGCCGCTCCATAGTGGTATTACCTGACGCGTTTCGAAGCACCATATGCTTCTCTTCAGAGGCTTTAATGGAACGGTGTGCGCAACCGCTGACCCACTTCTGACACACCCCCCCAATGAGAGGCTCGAATGAAACTGTGAAACTGGAGCGGCTCCTACGGGCGGTTCCCCGTCCTTACCTACACATGAATCAAGCTGTTGCTCGAGTGCTACTTACAGGTGGACAACCTTGGAGCAGTGATATATATATATATATATATATATATATATATATATATATATATATATATATACATATATTATCTACTGGCGGTCGCCAGTAGATAGTTATAGTTAGAACCTATTTTCCATAGGAAATCCGCGACATTCTATTTGAAATAATTCTCTTGCCGGTTGACGTATCTTCGCAACATTTTCAAACTTTGTGGGGCGCTCCGGTCCGCTCGTACCCTGAAAGTCTCGGGGTGATTCGTCAAGCAGGGGCCGAGAAAAAGGGGTCCCAAAGCGCGTTTTCCCCATTCATTTTCCATAGGAAACTTTAGACACGGCTACAGCCCGAACTGCTGAACGGAATTACACCAAATTTGGCAAAGAGGTAGTTCTTGGTTCAGAAAGAACCCTTTTTGTTAAATGGTGTAAATCCGTTCAGTAGTTGCTGAGAAAATCAAAAGTAAAAGTACATATATATCTATGGCCGCGTAGGATTCGCGCACCCTCCCGATCACGAGCTGTCTGCTAATTGGCTGTCAACACTCCAAACCAGGAAGTGTTGGCAGCCATCTTGTTCCTCGGTAGAACCGAGGAACAAGAAAGCAGTAAAAAGTGCACAAAACGCACAAAGGGGGCAGGGTAGAAACACCCTGATCCCCTAGGTCTGCTCAGGGGTCCCACAAGGACCCCCTGGGCAAAAAGCATTTTTTTTTTAAATCGGCAGGATGCGCTCAGGGTGCGCGGATCCTGCCGATAAAAAAAATCGAAGCGCGGTCTCCGCGCTTCGATGTTAATTGCCCCGGGTGGGCCAAGTCCCGGGGGCATGCTGGGAGGTGTTTATTTTATGTATGGGGGCCTCTAAGGGCCCCCAAGCCCGGGGACCGCCACCCCCGGGGCTTTCTTTTAAAATGGTGCGGGAGGGCTCTGAGCCCTCCCGCAGCCCCGGGGACCACCACCTCCCCGGGGCTTCTTTTTTTTTTCCTGTGTGGGGGGGACTCTAGGACCAGCCCAGTACTGGTCCTGAAAAGTAATTTTAACCGTACTTACCAGTAACTTGAATTTCCTTCCATAGGCTAACATTGACTGGTTTCACTTGGAAATTCTTCTAAGTGTGGAGTTTTGGAACTTTA
Organism: Calotriton arnoldi; assembly: GCA_963921515.1. Taxonomy (NCBI): domain Eukaryota; kingdom Metazoa; phylum Chordata; class Amphibia; order Caudata; family Salamandridae; genus Calotriton; species Calotriton arnoldi. The sequence goes on along the minus strand of CAWUFW010005973.1, from coordinate 1,110,697 downwards.
AAATATTCCTCTAAAATCAGCCGAAATACGAATTCCGATTTACTCACCTGTTATCAGGAGAGACCTCAGTGCTGTATCTTTCAGCCCAGTACTGGTCCTGAAAAGTAATTTTAACCGTACTTACCAGTAACTTGAATTTCCTTCCATAGGCTAACATTGACTGGTTTCACTTGGAAATTCTTCTAAGTGTGGAGTTTTGGAACTTTAAAATATTCCTCTAAAATCAGCCGAAATACGAATTCCGATTTACTCACCTGTTATCAGGAGAGACCTCAGTGCTGCATCTTTCAGCCCAGTACTGATCCTCAAAAGTAATTTTAACCGTACTTACCAGTAACTTGAATTTCCTTCCATAGGATATCATTGCCTGCTTTTTGCTGAAAAAGTTTCTAAGTGTTGATTTTGAAACATACAAATATTCCTCTAAAATCAGCCGAAATCCGAATTCTGATTTACTCACCTGTTATCAGGAGAGACCTCAGTGCTGCATCTTTCAGCCCAGTACTGGTCCTGAAAAGTAATTTTAACCGTACTTACCGGTAACTTGAATTTCCTTCATAGGCTAACATTGACTGGTTTCACTTGGAAATTCTTCTAAGTGTGGAGTTTTGGAACTTTATAATATTCCTCTAAAATCAACCAAAGTACGAATTCTAATTTACTCACCTGTTATCAGGAGAGAACCCAGTGCTGCATCTTTTAGCCCAGCACTGACCCTGAAAAGTAATTCTAACCGTACTTACCAGTAACTTACATTTCCTTCCATAGGAATCCATTGTCTGGTTTTCAGCAGAAAAGTTTCAAAGTGTCGATTTTCACAAATTACAAATATTCCTTAAAAATCGCCTGTATGACTTAAACGCATTCTTTCAACTGTTTACAGGAGATGCACCAGTGCTGGATCCAGGATCCAACACTGAGTAAGAAAAAGTAACGATAACACTACTTACCTGCTAAGTGAATTTCCTCCCATAGGATAACATTGGTGATTCTATGTGAAAAAGTTTCTGTCAACTTTTAAAATACAATAATATTCCTTAAAAATCACTACTGTAACCAAAACGCTTTTACTCAACTGTTTACAGGAGATGTCCCAGGACTGAATCTAGGATCCAGTCCTGTGGTTAGAAAAAGTAATCCATAAAGTAACTAATTGCATTTAACTAGAAATTCACATAGAGCTCAATGTTGCATTGTGTTTGAAATTGTGTTGCCCATTGCAACAACTGTAACTACTGTACTTAAAACTCTATTGCCTATTTGCAAACTATTTAAACTAAAGAAATTCATTCTGAGAAAGTATATTTTGTAATGTAATGTATAATGTAATTACAATGTAATTTAATAAATAAAATATATAAAAATAAATAGTTTTAAAAAATGTAGTAAATCAGTATCAAAAAAATAAATATAACAATTAATACATTTAAAAATTGTCATTTACAAAACCTTTGAAATTCACTGAAAAAACCATAGGTTTTAGGGGCGTTATAGTTAGAAATTAGCATTTAAAAAACCTTTGAAATTCACTGAAAAAACCATAGGTTTCAGACATGTTATAGTTAGAAATTAGCATTTAAAAAACCTTTGAAATTCACTGAAAAAACCATAGGTTTTAGGGACAGTTATAGTTAGTTGGACATTTCACTCGTATAAAACCCGTGAAATTCCCCTGTTATAGTTAGTTCAGCTAACTATAACTCGCGCCTCATAATGCACTGCTGATGACGTCACATATTACATCACTCATGACATGGTCAGTGACATCACTGATGACATCACTGATGACATCTCAAATGACATCACTGATGACATCATCCACGTGATAATCTGATGCACCTCCTCACACCCTAATATAACCTTTGATATACCCAATCTAAATTACAGACTGCCATTCGCAAAACCATAGACACTCCAACACCAATAACTACATACCCACTCACTGATTCTTAGGTCTACACACACACATCCACTCACTCACCCGTACAGTCACTCATACTTATGGTCACTCAGTACAGGACTATCATATGCACTCTTACTCCTATATAGACACTCAAACACCGCCACTCATCCATAGAGGTACTCACACACCTAGTCAGTCATGCAAATAATTAAACACACTGCCATTTACTCACCTATACAGTTATACACACACCAGCTCACTTAATCATACAAATACTACCACATTGTTACGCTCTTATACAATCACTGATACAAGCACACACTCATCCATACAGCCACTATCACAATCACTCACTCTAGCTTATAGCTATTTATATACTCCAACACACATATATACTGCCTTTCACATATGTAGTTACTCACACATGTACCACTAGGACATATATTCACTCACTAACACACTCTTACACACACTTACCCACCCATACAGTCTATCACAGATGCACTCTTGAAACCATCCACCCAGTGAATCACCCACTCACACATCTATGCACAGAGTCGCACACACCCCTCCCACACAAACACTGAGGCACCCATACAGATACTCAGAGAACCATTCAATAACTCATATAGACACTCATGTAGCTATTCACAAACACATGCAGCCACTTACACAGCAACAGACAGACGGATACAGACATTCACCCAGTTTAGTCACTAACCCATGCATTCAGTAAGATACGTTAAATCACTCACTTATAGAGTCAGTCACGCACCTACTAAATCATCCATACAGACACTTACACACCCACTCATTCTTCAATACGTCTTTTCCTATATATATTAAAAATATTTATACTTTACAGAAACACACAGTCACTGGATGATGTCATCAGTGATGTCATTTGAGATGTCATCAGTGATGTCATCAGTGATGTCACTGACCATGTCATGAGTGATGTAATATGTGACGTCATCAGCAGTGCATTGCGGGGCGCGAGTTATAGTTAGCTGAACTAACTATAACAGGGGAATTTCACGGGTTTTGTACGAGTGAAATGTCCAACTAACTATAACTGTCCCTAAAACCTATGGTTTTTTCAGTGAATATATATATATATATATATATGTTGCATTCAGGGATGTTTCACATTGCCGACACTAGGCCTACCACACAAGCTAGGTAGCGTTTTTATTGGGAGACATGAGGGAGTGCTAGGTGGTAGAAAACTTGGGGCACCCGCAGATTTCAGAAGATTTCCTCACAGACATCTGATGGATATGTGTGGTTTCAGATAAAGTTTGAGGTTTTCTAAGGCTTATTGGTAAAATTACCTTGTGAGAGCAATGCAAGGCACGCACACCTGTTCTCCTCTGGTGGTCTACTCAGGTTTGCTAGCATTTCCCTGGTTTTCTGGTTTCAAAAATGTGCACACCCAAGACACATACCCCTGGACTATCCTGGTTCTCTAGTTTTAAAATATGTGCATTTTTACTAGGTTTTCTAGGTTCTGGCTGCGCTGGGACCAAAAATGCACAGCGACCCATATTGAAAAAATTGGTGTATTTTTAGTGCAAAATTAGTCTATGTTGTATATAGGGTCCTTTTCTGTTGCGGGAACAAGGCCTACCCACACAAATGAGATAATGTTTAACAAGAGATGTGGGGGAATATGGGGTGTAAAATGTCTATTTTAAAGTCAGCAGTTTGCAAAGGTTTCTGGTTAAAATGACCTTGTGAGAGCCATGCAAACCATTCACTACTGGACTATCTTGGTTATCTAGTATTCAAGCATATGCAGGTTAGCTAGGTTCACATAGGTGCCGGCTAAGCTACGACCCAAAATCCACAGCTACTCACATTGTAGAAAAAGGGTGCGTTTTAAGTGCAAAAATGTCTATGTTACATTTCTGGCCTATTCCTATCATGGGCATTGGGCCTAATCACATAAGTGAGGAAACAGTTTTATCTGGAGACTTGGGGTAATAGTAAGTGGTAGGACATGTGTGCCTCCCCAAAGATTCAAGACATTTTCCTCACAGAAATGTGTGAAAAATGTGTTATTAGTCAAAATCTGAGGATTGCAATGGCTTCTGTGTAAAATTAGCTGGTGAGTGCCTCTCAAGTCAAGCACCTCTGGACTCTCATTGCTGTCTAGTTTTCCAAAATGTGCAGTTTTCCTCAGTTTCCCTAGGTGTCGGCTGACCTAGGGCCCAAAACCCACCTATCCAACCTTCAAGAAAGGGCACATTTTCAGGGCTTAAATATAATGTTTCTATGTTGCATTTGGGACCATTTCCTATCATGGGCACTATGCCTGCCCACATAAGTGAGTTGGAATTTTTATTGTGAGACTTGCAGGAATGCTGGCTGGTAGGAACATTGTGGTTCCCTGCAGATTCCAGATCTTTTTCTCATATGAATGTGCGGAAATGTATTTTTAATCAAAGTTTGAAGTTTATAGGTAATATTTCCTGGTGAGAGCCACACAGGTCATGCCATCCTGGACTTCCCTGGTTTGCCTATTTTAAAAAAATATACAAGTTTGGTAAGATTCTATAGGTGCCAGCTGAGCTAGGAGCAAAAATCTATAGTTTCCCACATTAAATGAAAATGGAACATTTTCTGTGGAAAAATGTGATGTGTCTATGTTGCATTTTGGGAATTTCCTATCTTGGGCACTAGACCTACCCACACAAGTGAGGTAGCATTTTTCTTGGGAGACAGAAATGTGTGAAACATGTATTCCTTTATTCAGTGTTTGAGGTGTGCAAAAGACTTCGGGTAAAAAATAGCTGGCGAGAGCCACACAAGTCATGCACTCCTGCATACCCATAGTTGATTAGTTTTCAAAAATGGGTATGTTTTCTAAATTACCCTATGTGCCTACTGAGCTAAGGCCCAAAATCCACAGCTATCCACATTGCAAAAAAAGGGTGAGTTTTCAGTGTGAAAATGTGATGTCTCTATGTTGTGCTTGGGGCTCTTTCCTGTCACGGGCACTAGGCCTACCCACATAAGTGAGGTAATATTTGTATTGGGAGAGTTGGAGGAATGATGGTTGGTTGGAAATATATGGTGTCTCACCGAAATGTATGGTAAATCTGTTTTTTTGTCAAAGCTAGAGGTTTACAAAGGTTTCTGGGTAAAAGTACCTGGTGAGAGCCATGCAAGTCATTCACTTCTAAACTCTTCTGGTTGCCTAGTTTTCAAACATCTGCAGGTTTGCTTGGTTTACTTCGGTGCCAGCTGATCTTGGGCCAAAAATACACGGATACCCACTGTGAGAAATGTGGTTACTGGTCTATAGGGGTGAAATCCTGCTCAAACAACAACCACAAGCTAGTCAGGGTGAAGTCACAGGTAAATCCTCAATTAACCTGCACTAAACCCTCTGGTAGCCTGTCACAAGGCAGTCAGGCTTAACTTAGAGGGAATGTGTAAACAATGCATGCAGTACTGCAAACAGTAATACAGTAAAAACACAGAAAAAGAAAAACCCCACACTGATAAAACAAGAACAATTTGACAATTAGTAGAATTGGAGATATGCAATTTTAAAGATGTCAGTGAAAATGGCACCAAAAGGCACAAAACTGTGGCAGCTGGAGTGCTTCCATGAGGGTGGAGGAACATTGCCCCTTTGCTAAAAGTGCAGGAAAAATGAAAAATAAAATGGTATTAAAACAAATTTGTTACTAGTTATTTATGGTGGCAGCAGGCGAGTCTGAAGGCTGGGTCAGCAGAAGGGAGGAACAGTATGTACTTCAGTGCATGTCTCTTTGGTCGGCTGTCTTGTGACAGCTAGCCTGGTATGCAAACTTTAAACTAGACCTGGGCTGTGAACTTCACTCCATTCGCAGAGTTTGCAGAGTTTTCCAAACACTGTGGAGCATGTGGAGTTGTGAAAAATTCAGTTCCGTGAGTTTTGTCCTCACTTGCACTTGCCAACGTTAAGTTGGTGAGTGAAAGCAAGGAAAATCCACTGCTAGACCACCTCCCAGTGAGATTTTTCAATGCAGGCGGTTGTGGATGGTCGCGACCGTTCGAGTTGAGAAACCTTCCGTTCGTATTGAAGAAGCTGCCTCTCGAGTAGAAAATCTATTCGAGCAGCAGAACTGAAGCTGTGCCCTTTTGCGCTGATCGTGGTGCTGTTTGTGCTGATTTTCCCAGCATGGGACAAACACCCAGCCCTAACAACCAGTGTGAATGGCACGATATAACGCTCTCTGCTACTTTTGGAACTCCATGTAGCATTGCAGAGTTTTTTGGTCACTACGTGGAGTTCCATGTAGCAGAACTTCACGAACTCCACCCAGGCCTACTTTAAACACTGCACCAGAGCTGTCTTACACAGCTGGGTGGAGAGCAAGCACAGGCCCCAACTACCTGAAGAAGCATCGAACCAGTGCACTCCAGCCAATCCTGGTGATTCTCTCATGATGCCTTAGCAGCATGAGAGTAGCGTATGGATTGGCTGAGGCTGTGGAAGCCTATGCTGGAGTCACACACTGCCAAGACGAGGAGGAGTACCGAGCACGAGGCAGTGGGTAAGTAAATCATTTTTTTATTTTAAGTAGATTTAACTCACTGACAGGCACTGTGAGAAACTTGCAGTGCCTTAAGCCTCAACTCCATAGCTCTCAATCATAGCACATTATAAACAATGTGTAAAACAGACCATGATTGGGAGCTCTGGCATTGAGCCTAAGAACACTACTGTTTTTTTTTAACGGTGCCTGTCAGTAGGTTAAAAATTCTCCCCACCAGTTTTATTTGCTGCTGGTCATCACTGAAATGTGGATATATGATGGTGGTAGACTGAGATAAAGTCAGATCCACTGCAATGGAGCACTAGCTGGCTAAAGGGACCCACTTGGGACCACTGAACAGGACTTTAATGGTTGTTGTAATGCATTGCGGAGTCCCACATCAAGGAAGGGCTACACAGCAGTGGCAATGCGATGTCCAGGTGAGGAGATGTGCCCAGCAGAGGCAGCAATGCTAGGTCTAGGCGATGAGAAGTATCATGCAGTGGTGGCACTGGGGGAGCTGAGGTAGGCAATGGGGAGTTCTTACATTGGGATGTGTCAAACAGCAGTGATTCCTGGAGGCTGCTGCACACTATGCAAAGTCTTTTTGTGGAGAGGTGTCACACAGTGAAGGTACCTAGATGTGACTGGAGGTGATGTGAATGCATGCATGGAGATACATCACATATCAACTGTTCTGATGGGCTGTGAGTTGCAATGCGGTTTCTGCTCTCAGGAAGTGGCACGCAGCTGAGGTGATGCACAGATGGGCTGGCAAAAGCCTGCAGGCCCACTTCCAAGGGATTAGGACTAGGTGACACCACTTGTAAGGTAGGAATCACAGATGGAAGAATACAGGTGCTGTAGACAGGGTTGTTGAAAGCCTATCGTGTCCTGAAGGTTTTTGGTCAGTAGAACAGCCAACTAGCCCTTGGAGATTCAGAAATGAAGATTCATTCCTTCTCACCCAGACAAGAGGGCAGCATGTAGCATAGCATGTGAGCGCAGTAGACCAGAAGTCCAGCAAAGTGGCAGTCCTTTGAGTGGCATAGCAGTGCAGAATTGTACAGGAGTGATGGTGTCTGAGGTTCAATATTTATACCTGATGGCCTTCTTTGAAGTGGGAGTAGATTCTAGAAATTCCTCTTGAGGCTCATTGTGTTCTTGCCTTCACTGCCTTAACTGCTAAATAGATGGGCTATGTAATTGTTTGTGTGGAGACAGGACACAGCCTATTTAGGTGCAAGCGGGGCTGTGCTTAGCTCCACCCTCCCTTCCTGCCAGTGATGATCCATCTAGGCGTACATTAGCACTCGATTGTGTGGTGCTGTCTGCAAGGAATACACAAAGACAAACTGCCAACTATGCCCAGTCAAGAGGCACATGCAGGCTGATCTGCCTCTACTGCAGTATGTGGTTGAAAGGAAGTGGGATGTAGCCAAAAATGAATGAATTGGGTTTGTGCATAGTAAGCATAGAGACAGATGTTGGGGAAATTGAGATTGCCTTGAGTTTATGATCTATGGAGTGAATGAGTGCAACAATGGTTTGGAGTTTGTGCGCAGTCAACTGCCCCAGCTGATTGGTCTGGCTGGACAATAATAGGCGAGAGATGCAGAAGGCAATTGGCTGGTAATTTGGTAAGTGTTCTGTTGTCAAAATTGAACATTGGCAGCTGCCAATAAGAGTCACATTTATTTGTTGGCTTGCCAGGTTTCAAAATAGTTACAATGACTGCCTCACGCAAGAAGAGCGGTAGCTGGCCCAGGGACAAAAAGTCATCATACAGTGCTAATAGATATGGGCAAGGAGCTGGATGTACTATTTTTAAAAAGACATGGTGAGGCCATAAATACCAGGTGGCCAATCGCAAGGGATGCTTTGAATGACCTGCACTATTTCCTCTAAATCCAGACAATGTGCATTTTCAAGCCACAAGAGTTAGAGCGTTTCCAAATAGGTATCTAAGACTGCTGTATCAGGGGCCATATCGGTCTTGCACAAATCAGCATCGTAAAATGTCCTAAACTGCACAACCTCAACTGACTGAGTTTGATGTACCTGTTGGTTACATAAGAGTTCTGGGATGTACAATCTCACCCATGGTTTATGTAAAAGACCCTACAGTGTCCTGCCAAGTCTATCTCCTTTGCCATTTCAACGGGACACAGCCTCTAGATTGAGATAGTGGGTGACTTGGGTTACCTCCTCCTAATACTTGGAAAGCCTTTCCCTGAGTGCTGCAAGGAACAGTGGGTTACTTGGTGAGTTGAGTGCATATTATCTTGAGGATGCTAGATTGATTGGTCATGCTAGTGCTACTAATAACAACTTTGATTGCCTCCCAAAACATGAAGGGAAAAAGTACCAATCCCTGATTGTGAGAAAAGAAATCTAGAATGTCTTTGCAGATTTCATCCCAGAACACCACGCCTCAAATGCGTTTGGGGCTAATTTCTAGGTGAAAGGCCAGAAGGGGCAGCAGGACTGGAGCATGATCAGAAAGGGTTCTGGGAATGTGGGCAACACCAGTAGTCCAGGCAAAGGCATCCGCATGAGGAGCCAAAAGGCTATGCAAGACCATGTGTTATGTGTGGAGCTGACACAGGCGCTCTCAGTGCTCTGGGCATGCCACAGGCACCAGACATCATGTAAATAGATATCCCTGATGATCACATGCAGTTGATCTGCAGCACCTGGGTGGGGGCACAGAGTGTTGCAAGATCAGTCTACCATGTGATCTAAGATTGAAATCTCCACCCCATATAATTATGCACACCCCAGTGTGGATATTAAGTGCCAGACCTCTGCAGGGGGTTAGTGCAGGTGGCCAACCAGGAAGAACAAGTAGCAGTCTTGATCCAACAGTGAGACTGAAATCTGCAACTATGAAGCAGCAGTGGTATTATTACCACAAATGAAAAGAAGCATGTCAGGTGAGCTACGAGTCATCCACAGCAGAAGAACTGTGCAGATCAATAAGAAAAATCCACGGGGTAGCTTTTGTTCTATCTCAGTAACTGAAATAAAATCATTCTTTAGATCTTACCGGCTCAATGAACTCCTAACCTCTTCAACTTTAGGTATATAAACATACAAAGGTTTAACAACAAAGCAGTTTTCTTGTGCAGAGTCTTTTTTAGATGATATAGAACCAACCTGGCTAGGAAACTTTACATTCTCTACAGATATGGCACATTGACTCCCTCCACTTTCACACCAAGATGGGCTAAGTCAGCTGATTCTGTCACTATGGGATGCCTGTGAGAAGTTGGCCTGGTATATGCTGTCCACTAATTAAAGTGGACACTTTGCACCAGTCTAAACGACCCTTATGATGTATGAGGTCAAAGATAACCTTTAGAAAGCTATCCTAGTGGGAGCTGTAGAGAGCAGCCTTCAGGCTTAATCTTGAAGGAATGTAAAGCAGCTTGTTTTACCAGAATATCACCTCCTGAATGACTAAAGGAAGGAATACCACACAGTAGTTATATAAAAATATGTATTTATTAATATAAAACTCTCTACTATCCTCTACACGAGGATAGAACAAAAAGTACACAATACAAGATCAATAGAACAGTTGTAAGTAGCACAATACATAGTGGGCTCCAGGGGGAGACCAAACCATATACTAAAATAGTGGTATAACAATCACGACTTGACTAGACACAGTGCCTAGTGCACGTAGAATCTCCAGGACCCCAAGTAACAACTCAAGGTGATGACACAGGGCGCCCAGGGTGGACGGGTGCAGTGAGGAAACACGACCGCGTGCTCCATACAACTCTACGGCAAAGTCGGGGTTGGAAAGTTAAAGTTTAAGGACCCTTCTAGGAGGACTTTGAGCGAACCCTTTGGAACTTAAGAGCTTCAAGAGCCACCCCACCCATGGATACCATAGTACCCAAGTTACCTATCCCAGAGGAGCCGGGTGCATAGGTCTGAAGTGGTGTCGGAAACCCTCATCGTTCTCAATGGAAGGCTGTGAAGAAGTACTGCTGCCATGAAGGTGAAAAGGGTCCGGTGGAATACAAGCCTGGATTCTGGAAGGAAGGAACCTGAAAGCAGAGGGGACAGAGTCTGGGTCACTTCAGAGTGACCAGGGGCTCGGGAGACGAATGCCCACCAATGTCGGGTGCTTCAGGTGCAAAGAAGGGATGCTTGACTCTGCAGCCACGAGGACCAGGAGTTGTCAAGGATGACCAGGAGCTGAAGGTGAGCTGTCCCACAAAGGATGTCGAGTGCTGAGTGGTTGGTGTCTGGCGGGAGCACCAACAAGCCTTGGCAAAGCAGGTTATGGTGTGGACCAGCAAGGTCCAGGGACTCACCAAGCAATGGGGAGTCAGGGCACGTCTGGAGCAATCAGAAAAGCCCACAAGACATCATGATGACCCTCAGGAGGACCTGCAGGCCAAATTACCAGGAGCCGCGAGGGGACCTCAAGCAAGATTGCAAAGCACCAGCCCACGGAGCACTCGGTGTGAGGAGGCCAGAGTTCTTTGGTGCAACTACTGGTCAGGGTCAGGACTACAAGGATTCCTATGCACAAGCTTGGGAATCGCCAACAAGCATATCCAACTGCAAATGGACACTGTGCACAGGGGTTCAGATTATCTAGTCCCCATGAGGGATACTTGCCTCAAACTTGGTGAGAGGACAGATCGACCTCGGGGACCTTTGGAAACCCACCTCCTGTGTTGCTGAAATCTTTGGAATCTGCAGGAGCTCAGGAGCAGCAGACCAGTCAGTTGCAGTTTGGTGCCTGCGGATGCAGGGGAGTGACTCCTTCACTCCAAGGGAGATTCTTTAGTTGTCTTAAGTGCACAAGAGGTCCTGCACGGAGCCTGTATGTAGCAAAGGCACAAAACTAAGCTTCGGATGGAAAGGGGGACGAAGTCGAGCCCAGTTGAGGTCCAGCGAAGTCCAAGGTGTCCAGACGATCGAAGGTCAGTGGTTTCTTCTTGTAGAATCTTGTTCACATAAAATCTAATGTCTTACAGCCAGGTAAGCCCTTTTGTACACATGGGAGAGGGTTGGACAGATTCAGGGGACCCTCCTAGGGGAGGGGCAGGACAGAGGGGTGGCTACACCCATGTCCTTTGTCCAGTTTTGCACCAGAGCAGGATCCAATGGCTCCCAGAACTGGTTTGAGCTGGACTATGCACAGGGACACCAAATGTGGCCCAAGTGCAGACTTTAAGGCACTCTCAGAGTGCACCCACCCAACCTCAATACACTAAATCCTGTCTGGGAGGTGTTCACACCTCCCTGCGACAGGATGCCTATTGTGCTGCCTTCCTCTGCTTGCGCTTGGCTCAGCAGCAGGAGGGCAGTAATGTGTCTCTGGTCGGCAGCATCCATTTTGTGCTGTCCGGGTCGAGAAGGCTGGCACCGGTTTGACCAGTGACCCCACAAAGCTCGCTTCTGAAGGGTGGAATCATACCTCCCACACCAGTTACTGGTGTGGCGGTATGATTCCAAGGTGTTTGATACCAAACACGATATGTTTCTATACAGCCGTTTTCGAGATAGCATTTACCGCAAGGTTATAATGCCCCTCTACCTATATGTCCGGCTGAGTCACAGACAACCCGGGAGAATGGTCTCTGAAGGCTGTAGAGAGGCTCTGCTCATGCAGGGGAACCCTCTCACATAAAACCCAGCACCCTGCCTTCAGGATTGTTAAGGCCTGCTATAGGGGTGACTTATAAATTTTAAGTGTAGTGACCAATAGTGACCAATAGATATAGTGATATAGTGATATAGTGATATAGTGATATAGTGATATAGATATAGTGATATAGTGAACCTATATCTAAAGTAGTGAACCTATATCTAAAGTAAGTAAAGCACCATCTTACCCAGGCTGCAGTAGCAAACTAGGCCTGGGCGGTAAATTCCGTTCTGCTCGCGGAATTTGCGGAATTTGGGTAATTTTGCGTTCCGCGGAGAACGCGGAATTGCCAAAAATTCCGCGATCCGCGGCTTTGCGGAATTTTTTGCTTGTTCGCGCTTTCATTAGTGCATGTTCGTGAGATATTTCCCCCCGAGCACGCAAACAGCGTTCGCGAACAGGAAAAAAGCATCGCGAACGGGTGGAACAAGCAATTCCGCGTGTTCGCGGAACTTTTGCGTGCTCGCGGAGATTTTTTACCATTTCGCGGAGCTTTGCGTAGCGCGACTACGCACATTCCACCCACCCCTATGCAGACCTAGAGTTCCATTTTGCATGGCCTCTCATGGGTGGCATAATACATGCTTCAGCCCATTGGAGGCCTCTGGGGTACCTATGCCATGGGTACATGTATACCATATACTAAGGACTGATAAGGGTACCCCAGTATCCAATCTGGAGTGTACCAAAGTACAGGTATGTCAATTTAAGGGAGAAAGCAGATAGACTGGGGTCCTGATTAGCAGGATCCCAGTCAGACTAGTCAAAAACAGTGTAACATCAAGCAAAAAGTGGGGGTAACCATAAGAAGCAGATCTCACTTTCCTACAATGTCCATCTTATAGACATGAGCGAGAATATGTAGCACATATATTGTCTTCTGACCAGCCTACAGTAGTGCGAGGGCCAGGTGGATATTGCCAATTTGCAGGCATCTAGGAGTCAGAAGGCATTTGGAGGCATGCAGAATCCTCCAGGCAGATTAGTTGGCCCCAGAGGTATTTGGCAAATCAAGGTTTTTAATGAGTATGTGGTTTGTGTGGAAGAAAACGGGAGTAGCTGCCTAACCAGATACATTAGAATCCTCTAGACAGATTTGCTGGCCCCGTTTGTGATCAGAATACTGAGGTCTATAATGAGTATTGGATTTGCACTGAAGAAGGTGGGAGTTGCTCCCAAATTTGATAAGCCAGGAACTTTTAAGTTATATCATTGATGATGACAAATTGATTCTAAATCATCCATCCTGATGTTAAGGAATTGTGTTGCATACCAATATGTAATTAATTTTTTTATTTATTTTAAGATCATAAATGTATTTTAAGATTAGGAATGTATTTTATGATAATGACTGTTATTATGATCTTATATGTATGTCTTTTTCATGGTATTTTTAATTACCGGAATAAAGAGTGTTGATCAGAGAAAAATCAGTGGATCTCTAGTCAATGTTGCTATGGCAGTTGTCGCCGGCCTCTGCAATCACAATAAAGGAGCTGACTTAGTAAAGGCTGAGTACCGGGAGCAATTAATGGAAGTATTCGAGTCTGTAAAGAAGTGTTGTTTTCCACTCAGGTGAATAAGAAGTTTGGCTGGGTAGATCAGGGAGTAGGAAATCACAGGGAGAAACTCTTATCGGGCAGCCTGCACAGTGACAGTAAGGTCAGGATATATGTCAATGGTAATGCGCTGATGCTGGATCACTTGACGTTCCCTGGCAAGCTGTATAATGGTATCTTAATCTCTATAATTGAGAAGTCTAGCCACAATGGGTCATGCCTGACACGACAGGAGGTGGATGAGAACTCAGATCCTGATTTCCTTGCTCCACAATGAAGATCGGCAAAAGGACATCGCCAAACAGGGACCAGAGCATGTTTTCAATGATGGTTTCCATCTTGTCGAAAGCCGTGAACTCAGGAACACCCAGGATGCGGAGGTTGTTCTGTCTGGAATGCACTTAAAGGTCTCCATTGTTAAGCTTAATTACCTCCAGATCTTTGAACATGCATAAAAGGTGCTCTCCTGCAGTCGTGTGATAGTCTTCAATATCGGAGGTGTGAGTTTCTAAATCATTGATGCATTCATCATGCAGTCGAGTCTGCTGGTCAATAAATAAATTTTTGCATCAATGGATCTGAGGATGATTTTTACATTTACCAACATCTCCTTGAAGTCTTAGTCTAGCGTATTTGCAGCAGGAGGGGGCACATTAGTGGTGCAGTGGCCCTGGTCCGTATCAGTCATGCACGTTTGATGTTTGCTCTCAAAGGCCAGCTTAGACTGCTTAGTGTCCTGCTTCACCATAGTGAACAGGCACCGCCCATGGTAAATTATTGATTCCTGCCTCACCCCAGTGCTGAAAATTGTAAAGGGTCCTGTGGGGGCACAAGCAGACTCAAGCTGATGCTGAGATGTCGTTGGAGAGCAAAGGCAGTACTCCCATGTATATGGAATTAAAGGCAGTCCAGCAGATACAGTGGAACCTGTAGCAAGTGAATGCAGATCAGTGGTGCCCTCTATGTCGGGCATAAACTGCCCAAATCCCCTCAGGTCCCGCCTCATCCCAGAACTCACTATGAGGGAAACCGGGGGCACAAGCAGACCCAAGGCACTTTGGGGCTAGCTGCAGGAAGTAGGTTCAAGATAGCGCTGGTATGGGGCCCAACAGCAACCTCCTCACTTTCCTCCAAGGATCCAAGTGGGGGGAGGAACCCATCCACCAGAGACAGAGAGGAAAAGGTAAAACAGGGCTGCCCCCACGTGACACTAGCCCACCAATGCAAGGAGCCGTGGCCACTGCACACTGCAGATAGTGGCATCAGCCCAATACCCCTCACCTCTGCAGTAGCAGTTCACCACCCCGATGGCCTGGCCACCAGTCTGATATCAGGCAAGGCTGTCACAGGGCTTTTCCAAGTGAGGCTTTCAAGGTCCCAGTGACACATGTTTAGGCTGCAGGCACCACCCTGGATATGGTCCTGATGTGTCCCTGGGTTGAGAAACATATTGTGGCCAACAGTGCCAACTGCAGCATGAGGATCAAGCCCACCACGGCCCATAAGGGAAGGCAACAGATCACTCTTCCTGGGCCACCGATCAGGGAAATCAGAAGCACGAACAACTCACTCTGCTCTTCACTGCAGATGGCAGGTCAAATCTGATAAGAGAGCAACCTGGCACTGAGGATACGTGTAGAATTATTCCTTCAGTCAGCAGAGCCTTGCTAAGTGACAGCCATCTTGAGGCCATGCTCTCTGGTGTGCCCCCAACCCTGGGTATCTTTAGAATTCCCAGGATGTTGGAAAAAAGGACACACATTTGGTAAGGATACCTAATCTGGACAAAATTGAAGCCTGAGCCCAAACTACCCCAAATAGTCAAACATGGACTGAGCACTTACAGGGAGATCAGGCAGTTAAGGGGTTAATGTACATTGGTTCTGCTCTGACCACTGATACAACACTAGTTATAAAACATTGCCTCAAGCTAATGGAAAGCCCCTCGTTGTCATATGGGTAATATGAAAATGTGGATTGTTGGTTGACTGGGGTGTTATCCCTGGTCAAACAACTGCCACAATGCCTTGCAGGGTAAACCACTAAAAGTCACTAAGTTAAGTTAACCTGTGCTTAACCCTGGATAGATTTACACACAAATCAGTCAGGCTTACCTTTGAGGCAATGTGTAAATTATTCATGTAGCACACAAATTGAAAACACAACACAAGAAAAATCCCAAACCAATAAAAAAAATAACTGAGTAGATTTTAATAAATGATTTGACAACAAAATGACAAAAATACAATTAGTAAAACCAGAATTATACATTGTTTCAGTTTTTAGTAAAAACTAGCATATAAAAGATCAAAGTGCCAACTGTGGACATCTAATCACGTGAGGCCAGGTCGAAGTAAAAAAATTTGGAACACTGTGATAGAGAGCAGTTCAGTTACAAGAAGTAGATTGGGCCCGGTCAGCACTCACCTTTAGACTTAGAAGACATTCTGAGAAGAAGGTTCTGAGAAGTTAATTTTCAGCAGGTTAAGGCTACAGGAAGTGAGTCTTGGAAAATGGTGGAACAATAGAAAATGAAGAATCTTCTGTTCCCCTCACTGCATAAACAATGTAGCTGACTAACTTGCTGGCTAAATTATGCCATCGCTGACTGCCAGTGTGACATTCACACCTGCTAATTTTCGCTGAATAAGTATTTACGATTTAGTAAGTTGTTAACATCAATATTAACAATTCATTAACATATTGAGGGGTATATTCACAAGAACGTGTGATAACTACCGCAAGAGTAGCGTAACGCAACTTTCAATAACGCAGCCTATCACGGGAAAATAACCTCGTGTCAATGTGGAATTCACAACAAGGCGGTACCATGCGATAGTCACCAGATAACGCGTCAAATGCCCGCGTGAAAATCAACACCACGCCTAAAAAATGCGAAACGCAAACGCGAGAAATCATGCGATGAGGCCAATCGCGGTACATAAAGTAGTGAAAAGCAGCCTCAGGCCTGCAAATCCCATGCGTCTGGCGGGAAATTGCACCATAAAAATCAGAGACACAACACACCAGAAACAAGCCAAAGCACGTAGCAACATGGATGCACCCTGACCCAATGCAGAGGTCAACGCGAACCCCACAACCCCCACAGACCACCAGCAAGGAACAACTGGACCGGGGAAGGCCAAGGAGAAAATGGAGAGGAAGACAGGGTGCAGACCGCAGGAAAACAAGAGTAAGGCCACGGAGGCGACACAACACTACCAGCAACTGACCCACATGCAGAACACCTGGAATGCAGTCGCAGTGCCCAGGAGGCCAATCCAGGAGGCCAAGAGGCACCAGCAGGACCTGACAACCTAAACCAGGTACAAACCCGCTGCCAACAGGAAGGCTGCAACGGCGACAGGAGGTGGCAGTCCAGCGCCACTGGAGGAGCAGGAGGAAACCCAGGCCACCGTCATCAGTGTGGAGAGGGTGCAAGGAGTAGGACACAGCCCGACAGGACCTGACACAACAACAACAGGGTGAGGATCCAACAGGGACTGGGGGAACGGGGGGTGATGGGCACAATACCACACATGCACAATGAGGTGTAACACACTGCACACCCACAATTACCCAGGGACATGTCCACATCACTGTGGCACACTGCAGCACACACACATAGCAATCACAGCACATACCATGACAATGTGGCACAAAGTGCAACACCCACACTGCAGAACAGGGGACACAACTGGGTCCAACCAGGCACAGTAACAGAACAATCACATCAGACAGAGCAGGGAACTGTGAGATGCACATCTATCCCTACAACCCCACATCAGCCATGTAGACCAAATGTACACTGTCCCAACTCAAATAGCCACCACCGCCCAAACAGTCTCAATGTACATCATCACACAGTCTGCATGTCGACAAGAGCAAGGCGCCAACACAATGCCAACATGCACCGCCCCTTCACAATGCAGAGGGACAAACAACACCTCCAGCAGGTCAGAACAGACAACCCATCAGTGATGCCCGAGACGAACACCACAGCCCAGACACCAACGCCATGCAACAGCCCATGGACATCCCACACAACCCACCACCAGGACCAGGGCAGACAAGCTACTCAGAGGAGAACCCAGCCCCTGCAACAGACCACACAGCATGAAGCACCCACAATCACGGCTGCCTCACAACGCTTCACCCACCCACACATGGCACCCCAATGCCAGGTGGCAGAACGCCAAAAGGAGGTGGCCCAAAAGGTGAGGGTGTTTCCGAACCCATGGAATGCGAACTAGAACACATACGTGGGTGTCCAATACCCTTCAGGGAACCCCATACCCCACAAAGGAGACCCACACCTCCACAGAGACACATGCACATATCATGTTGAACTGGCTACGGGCACGTGCGCCCGGCCCCTTTATTGGCAGGGCCACATGTACAGTGACGCCTGTGCTGGATGTGTGTAGGGTGAGTATAAGCCAGCCCCCACGAAGTGCTTGGTGCTGCCAACAACCTGAACTGTGGACACCAGTGCAATGGAAACAGAAAACACCAGCATAACAGAGTCAAATTCAGAGCAACATGGAGGGATCTGGAGTAAGGACAGAGGTCACCCAATATTCAGTCTGGACATTCCTTGAGTTGCAGTGCACTGAGGTAGGGGCACTAGAGAAGAGCGCGCTCGAGTGAAGAAATTGCTAGGATTGTGTCCCTTCGGGTCAGTCCTGATGCAGATGCAGTGGGGTGTGTTACATCTGCATCAACTTCCTCATCAACATCCCAGGTCTCCCACACTGCCTGAGGTGACAGTTGCGTCCGCAGTCCACAGCGCAATACCCAGCAATAGATCTGGGTGTGTAGCTTCACTACCACCACCTGTCTGCATTCCTTCCTTGGGGCTGTTGCCTCCTGCCCTCCCATTGTCTGTGCCCTCTCCCTTCCGCACACTTGACACATCTTCCTCATCATAGTCCCAGGTCTTCCCCACTGCATGAGGTGACATTGCTGCGTAACCTCACAACAGCACAAAACACAATCAGTAATGGAGAATGGCTTGTGGTGCACTGAGTCACTGGCACCTGGAGTGCTGAGCAGGGTATCAGGCCGATGATGGCATCCACGACAGGTCTGAGCAACTCCTTAGGTCTGTCAGAACCACCTTTTCGACTCTGGCAGATGGCGGTTGAAGGTGGTCCTTGTGGTGGTGGCGTGTGCCTCCTGCGGTGATGCAACGTCCGGGCCGGTCAAGACTCGATGCCATGTGTGGGCCCTGGTGGACCACAGTTGGGGCCGGAGGAGGCGGACAGCGCAGTGCCACAGACACATGGCGTTGATGACCCCAAGACCATTGCTACAGAGCCCATTCAATGTCTCAGAAGAAGGGGTCCCAGGCCTGAGCAGCACAGAGTTAGTGGCCGCAGATGCACTGCAGCCGGCACAGGCACCCAGCCACGGGACGGTGACTTGCGGTGCAGTCAGATGGGCCATGCGACCTGAGCGGGTCCCCATCAATGCCCGAGGTGTATGTTGTGGAGGGTTTCGGGGGACAGTGGAAGGTGTCCTCCAGGGCATGAGGCAGAAGGTCTGATGTTATCTGGAAGCAGCAAATGGAGGAGTGGAAAGCGCAACCCTCGTTTGCATCAACAATTCGGGATCAGCTACATGAGGATGAAAACTAGCCCCTAGTCCATAGACTCAAACGCCACCAATGTATGACCAGTGAGTGTCCATGAATTGCGGGGAACAGACTTAGTGGCACAGGTGCTGTGAGGGCATGCAGTCTGCGATGATGCTGGTACACATATATGAACTCCAAGAATGCCAAATCAAGGCTCTGTGACCTACTGGACCGCAGTGTAGGCCGGAGGCAGTGGTCAGCAGTGGCCCACCGCCACGGGTCGTTGGCTCACGAGGCACAGAGTTAGTGACACAGTGGCAGCTGTCGGAAGTGTTCAATCACCTCCATGACCCTGATCCTGTTCCCTCCGGACTGCAACGTGTCATCCTCTTACGCCCCTCCGTGTGTGCGAAGAAATGTATTCTTCCTCTTGAATTACCTACGTTCAGTTCCAAATCTGTGATCCCACTTGTGCGAAGCCTAGGCCGAGGGCAGTGGTCCACGTAGGCACACAGACACGTGTGGTTGTGATGCCATGCACAGACCTGTTGCCACCACATCGGAGGGTGTATTGTGAATTGTTCTCTGCCATAATTAATGTTCACTGCCATGGTGTAATCAAGAATCAGTTCCAAATGTGTGACCTACCTGACCATGGTGTATGCCTGATGCAGCGGTCAGCATGGCCCATTCACCGAGTGTCTCAGGCATAGGTTGGATGGCCCCACCGGCCTGCGTTGTTCAGGTTCAGTGGCACCACGTGTAGCAGGCTGGCGTTGAACAGGGTTAGTGGCACAACATGTAGCAGGCCGGCGTTGAACAGGGTTAGTGGCACCAAGTATAGCAGGCCGGCGTTGAACAGGGTTAGTGGCACCACGTGTAGCAGGCTGGCATTGAACAGGGTTAGTGGCACCACGTGTAGCAGGCCAGCGTTGAACAGGGTTAGTGGCACCACGTGTAGCAGGCTGGCGTTGAACAGGGTTAGTGGCACCACGTGTAGCAGGCCGGCGTTGAACAGGGTTAGTGGCACCACGTGTAGCAGGCTGGCATTGAACAGGGTTAGTGGCACCACGTGTCGCAAGATGCCAATATGGAACTATGCCTCACTGAACTGGGGGGGTCTGGTGCTGTGGCCGCTGGCCGGGATATGGGGTCACTGCCATTCATGACTCAAGACACAGTTCCACATGTGGGACCTACTGGTCCGAAGAGTAGGCCGGGGCGGCAGTGGAGTATGTCAACAAAAAAGGAATAAAGTGGCCCGGTGTCATGGTGGCCATGATGGTCTGAGGTGGCTGCCAAGGTCTCGGGCCTCGGGCTTGTGGCTTGCGCCGGCATGTGGTGGGCCCTCCTTGACACACGCCGGTGTCGGAAGGTGATCAGTGTGGCCTGGCTGCACAGGGGCTGGCCTGACGGGTTCGCGGACCAGGGTGCCGGGGTCCGGCAGGCGCACAGCATCTCAGGCAACTCCACTCACGAGGATGGCGTCGGCCTCGTGGCGAGGTGGGAGGCGCCGCCCTGGCAGAGACGTGGGTCTTTCTGGAAGTGGAACACGCCCAGGCCTACGTGGTTTTTATTCACACCCCTACACTGGTGTGGCGTACGCTGGACCATCCCACTCTGCTGACGCTTAGGGGGGGCATAACAGGCAACATTTCCACGAGGTCCCCCACTGGCTGTGGTGACATGGTGGTGTCCACTGTCCACTACACTCCATACGCAGGCGGTGTATGTCGCCATGGATATGGGTGTGTTCTGCATACTGCAAGGTGTCCAGTACATCTCCGGCACTGTTGGCATTGTGTACTTTCCCAATCATGGTTCTACTGCATCCTTCACACATGCCTGGTTGCCACCTCTCCCCACATTCGGCTAGTATGTGGCTGAGGTGCCATGCCGTTGCAGGCTCATTTTCAGGGCTTGCCCATGTGGACATCGTAAGTTGTTCTGTCGTGTCTGGTGGGTGGGCATATTGTTGTGCCTGTTGTATGTGATTTTGTGACGTGTGCATTGCCAGAGTTGTGAGTTGCATGGTTGTGGTGTTGAGATGTGTGGGGTGTTCATTTGTATGTTGCCAAGGGGCTGTACATTTCCCTTGTTGCCATCCTGGGAACGCTGGTTGATGATGGACTGTTGGAGGATGAAGGTATCATGCACACTGGCTGTGTATTTGAAAGCGACATTGTTGGGTATTCCACGGTGTTCTGTTGTTGCCTGCACATTGGTGTGGGACGTGTGCTTCCTGTTGTGGTGGTTGTGTGCTGTGTCACCAGGGGGCACAGGTAGTACATGTGTGCTGTGTATTGCCCCCAACACGTGCGTGCATCCTGCTATGGCGTATGGTCCTTGCTTGGTCTCCAGCAGATCCTGTGCATTGTGTTGTATGTATGGGGACTGGGGTACCAGGGTGATGGAGATGTCCAGGACAGGTGTGGGGGACTTGGATGTGGCTGGCTGTGAGACTCCTCTGACTCTGGCGGGTGTTGGATGGGGGGTCCCAGGGGCCAACAGGTGCAGCCACGCCATCAGCTTTGTGTGGGGTGGGATGTTGGTTGTCCGCTGTATTGTTGCCTTAGGCCTGTTAGGCGATGATGATCAGGATGCGTAGGTTGGTTGTCCCTTTCAGCCTGTAGTGGTGGGTGATATTGTCAGATGTTGGGTCTGTGCGGCTGGTACGTTTCCTGGGGTTCCGCTGTCTTTGTCTGCACTGCGTCTGTGTTGGTCCGGAGGGGGTATTCCGGGTCTGGGATGGGGTCCTGGGGTGGTGGGGGTGGGTGTTGTGGCCCTCTTGGGTGTCCGGGCTGCATGATGAGTGGCTCCATGGCATCTGTTGCCCTTCGGATGTGGCCCTGGGCTGTGCTCCCTTTTGTGGTGCTGGCTACCATCCGAGTTTACACCAGGTCAGAGCAGATGTAGATTTCCTGGTGCTAACGCGCCTTATCGCCTGTTTTGTGTTTTTATCGCGGATGTGGCTGGTCGTTGTGAATGTTGAGGCTTGCTGTTGTCTCGGCTTTTGTAACGTGAACGCCTACTCTGCATCTCATTAGCGATATTTGCGGGGGTCCTCTGTGGCGATGTTTTTTGCGGCTGCTATCGCGGTTAAACTGGTGCTGTGGGCTGTTAAAATCGGCTTGTGAATGGGGGGGTACATTTATTACGACTTTGGCTGCGATAAAGTGCCATTAATTCGGAGATAGCTCCTTGTGAATATGCCCCTGAGATGTCTGTGTGAATCAAGAATAAGGATTCATATTTTGTGAGTCATTATTAGTTGCAAATTACAAATCAGTAATTTTTCTTTTTCATTAATCAGGCACACCGATGCCTAACTGTAAACTGACACAAATGTAAAAACAAATATATTAAACATTTGTTTTTCATTACAGAAGATTAAACAAATGAATCTCTCCATTTCCTTTCCTAAGGCATGAAGGACACTACAAGAAACAAACAAAGGGGGGGGCGTGGCTAACTGCCGACGGGAATGGCCGCTCGGTAGCTCTGCTCCGGAGCGCCACTCCCAAAACATCCTGTTTGCTTCGACTCCTGCCGGCCCGATTCACGCCCCAGTGCCTCCGGAGGGTTGCCGCGGTGCCCAGCAGCCAGCTGACCAAGTTTGGCGGCGATCGGGGGTGAGGTCCCGAAGGCGACTCTGACTCGGGTCTTGGTGGACGGCTCTCCCTGCCGACGTGAGGCGACGTGCGGGTGCGTGCCTCACACGAGTCCTCTGCTGTGGCCTATACTGGCGAGGCCTTCAAACGCGGCTGAGGAGACCCCAAGTTGCCAGACGCTCCATTTGGGGACGGGCGGATGTGGCGGCGGTCCTCCCCGGCCCCCCGAGAGTGAAGGAGGCAGAAAGATTGCAGAGGCGGCCCCCGCGATGTGCAGCTAAACGGGGGCGTGCAGACCTGAGGCAGACCGGAGGCCCGCAGCCAGCCACCAGGTACCATGTTGTTGGCGGCCCCCCGACTGGGGGAAGTGCTTTGGTGGCCCCGGATCCTTGTGGTGCTGCGGGGGCCTGGGACGGGGAGGCGGTGGGGGGGCCTTAAAATCCTGAAGTGCCTCTACGGTGGGCTTGCCAGATGTGGGGACGAGAGGAGCGCTGAATAAACCCCTGGCACCGCGGCGGCGCCTGACATGGGCACAGCGTGGGGACTGCTTTTGGGTGCAAGTTGGCAGAGGCCCGGTATTGTGGCCCCACTCTCCGGGAGAGCGCTATTGGAGACCTGTGGCCACATTCATCTGAGGGGAGGGTCTTGGGCCCTGGAGGTCCACCAGAGGAGGGGCGCCTGACCCGGGAATGATCAGCTGGGATCCACAATAGGCGTGTGGAGACAGCCATGCCGTGCTGGACACAGCGACTTGAGAAGAACTACTGAGGGGCCCCGGGCGGACAAATTAACGATTGACCACTTGAAAGGTAGGCTGCCAGATGATAGGTGAGCGGCGGATATCACATACGTGTGGTGCATCATCGAAATAGACGCCCTTCTCGCTCCCTCCCAGGATTGGCTACTGCTCTGGAGCGGTGTGTGGAGGTGGTGGCGGTGCAACGGCTCCTGCTGCGGCTGTGAACCCAGTTATCCCCTACACCGGTTGTCTGCGGCTTTGACATTGGGGTACACAACTCTTCCAGTGGCCCATCTGATACGTTGACACAAGTCAGGCCCCCCCCTATATAGGGCGCTTTCTGCGAAAACCGACAGGCCGGGTGAGTGTTTTCTGTTCACTGCAGGCGGCGGGGAGTAGCGGTGGCACCCTAGCTCTGGGGGACTCAACGACGCCATTGAAACATGGCATCCGGCCACGCCGGCCGGACGGCAGCCCAGACCAAGCTGGAGAAGTTTGTTTGGCAGAAGCAGCATACGGAGGAACGAACGGAGGGGACGACCCCGAGTGACGCTATGGAACCCTCGAATAAAGACCTCCTCGAGGCTATCACGGCTATAAGGACCTCCCTGGAGGTTAAGGTCGACACGGTGGCCACGGAGGTAGCTCTAATCCGCGAGGATATGAAAAAAACATCGGAGAGAGTGAGTGCGGTGGAGGGCACCGTCAGGGAACTGGTAGCTGATACTGCCCTGCTCAAGAAGCAAGTTACTGAACTGCGATCGGCCCACGAGGCGATGACCCTACAGCTGGATGACTATGAAGGGCGAATGCGGCGAAACAACATCCGCATTATTGGAGTGCCGGAACGCGCAGAGGGGCAGGCTGCAGACCTTTTTGTGGAGGAATTGGTCCTCAAGCATCTGCAACCCAGGGGCCTATCCAAGTGCTTTACGATTGAAAGAGCCCATCGGGGCCGACCGAAGCTGGGAGCGCCCCCCAGACCGCTTCTTGCTCGAGTATTCAACTTTAGAGATCGTGACATCATTCTTCAAATGGCACGAGCGGCCCCGCCGCTCACCCTGGAGAACAGCAAAATCCTGTTCTTTCTGGACTTTACGCTGCGGGTGCAGAAGCAGCGTTGAAGTTTCCTTGAGGTAAAGCGGGCCCTCCGGGAGCAAGAAGTCAAGTATGCCATGATGTTTCCCGCCAAGCTCCGAGTGGAAGCCAATGGGAAATTGTGGTTTTTCACTCGCCTTGAGGAGGTTTGGGACTGGCTGGAGGGCTGGCGGACGGTCGGAAAGAAGACACAAAAGGGACTCTCGGCAGCGGACGACCACGCAGACTGGCGCCAGCAGAGGCGATTGCCTACACACTCTGACTCTCAGGGGCACACTGGAGGGCGCTGACCTGGCGATTGGTGGGGCCGTGTGAGATTGACCCTGGCCCAGTGAAATGTTCCGAAGGACCAGTGCAGGTGGTCTCGGAGGTGGGGCCTCCTGAACTTGTGATCTCGGATGACCAGGTTTGGTGGAGGGATAGGGGGGGCGCTCCCGATAAATATGGGATGAGACTGCTCTTGTTTGGGGGAACGACCTCCAGCTTGATGGCCTACTTGGGACTTTGTTTGCTATCTCTGCTCAACCAGTTTAACGACCATGAGGGTGGTGGGGGATGTTATTATACCGATTTGAGCCTACACACTGGAGAAGGATGGGCACTGTGGAACATTTGTTGAGGACAGTACCGGGCCTCTGGATGTTCTGATATGTTTGGGGGGGGGATGGGCCGGGGAGCGAAGTGTTTATTGAATGCGAGTGGATAGTTGGGGAGTGGGGTAGCTCGCGTTCCCTGGAATTGTTTATGGGTGGGCGACAGGCACTCTGCATGTTGGGGCGGGCAGGCAGTTCTAGTCCCATTAAGCAGGGAGGCAGGGAGGGGGGTGTGTTCTGTGGGTTAAGGGTAGTTTGATTTTAATTTGTTGGGGGGATTGTAATGTTGAGTATTCTGCAGCAGGACGAGTTGGTAGCTTGAATATGCACATCTTGGCTGGTAGCCATACTACAAATGTGGTGGGCACGACCCAACATGCTGTGTTTGGCATTGCGGACCTAGGGGGCGCCCAGATCGACTTGAACGAGGGTGTACAGTATCATATATCTGCCACGAATACCAATGCATTACTCACTTTAGCAAATGGTGAAAGGTCAGGAGCTTAAACTTATCACATGTAATGTCAACGGGCTGGGCGATAAAATCAGGAGAGGAATCGTGGTGCAGTATATCCACCACCAGGGACTTGACCTAGTGCTGTTGCAAGAGACCCATCTGATTGGTAACTCCTGTAAGGCCCTTGATCAGAAGGGATATCGAATGGTAGCACATTCGGGTTTCACTACGGGGTCCAGAGGGGTGGGAGTCCTACTTCGTAAGGGGTGCCCATATGTGGTACAAAATACGTGGACTGACCCACAGGGTCGATACGCAGCTTTCAGTGGTATGTGGGAGGGTAGGGTCCTGAATGTCCTCTCTGTATATGCCCCACTGGGTCTACAACGCCTGACATTGACTGACATAGGGGCACTATTGTTAAACTTACCTGTTGGAATTTTGCTTATGGGAGGTGATTTTAACTTGACGATGGATGGCTTGCTAGATAGGTCCCAACCCAGATGACTCTCCGCACAGGGTTCCCAGCTGCGAGACTTTATCGATGCCCTGGGGATGGTGGATGTTTGGAGATGGTCCCACCCACACGACACACGCTTTACTTTTCAGTCTGGGGTACACGGTAGTCACTCACGAATTGACTATTTGTTCACGCACGCACAACATATACATGAATTTTCTGAGGTGGCGTGTCTGGCTCGGGGAATTTCGGATCACTCCCCTGTTTTAGCAATTTTTCATGCACAGCGCGCTCCGCAGCCTGGTCCGATAATGATCCAGCCTTGGGCGCTCAAGATTCCACACATTCGGGAAACCTTGCGGAAGGACACTGACTACTACTTTAATGAGAATATAGGATCGGTTAACTCAGCGATAACGCTGTGGGGGGCATATAGAGCGGTGATCAAAGGGAGAGCTCTATCGGCGGTGGTCGGTCACAGAGCTGAGCGACGTCGGAGGGTGGTGGAGCTGGAAACAGAGATTTTGTGCCTTGAGAGCGCTGGTGACCGGAGCTCGGACCCCGAAGCTCAACACCTACTGAGCATTAAGAGACAGGATTATAGGCAGTTGCTCCTAGAGGATGCTAATAGATGGGCCCTAGCCACCCGGCATCGGATATACGAGCACGGCGTGCGAACCGGGAAGCTGCTGGCGTGGCTGGAGCGCAGGGAACAAGCTGCACAGTGGGTGCGTGCAATTAAGGGCCCAGATGATGAGCTGATTACAGACCCCCAGGGCGTTACTGAGGCCTTTGCGATCCATTATAAAAAAGTGTATGATATCCCGCCTGACTCACAAGCATCAATGGCGGCAGAACTTCTCGCCTCCATCGGGGTAACATGCCTATCCGAGCAAGGTAGAGAGGCATTGGACATGGACTTAACAACTGATGAAATACAAAAGGCAATTCAAGACATTCGTGCGGGTAAAGCGATGGGCCCCAATGGGCTCCCTATTTAATTACTTAAACCTATGGCTTCCAAACTTGTGCCCCATCTGCTCAATTTATATACAGAAAGCTATGATAACGCTGCTCTCCCAGCTGATATCCGAGCGGCTACCATTGTGGTCATTCACAAACCGGGTAAACCAAGGGAGGAGTGTGCCTCGTATAGGCCCATCTCTCTTATAACGGTAGAAGCTAAAATTCTAGCCAAACTGCTGGCGAACCGCCTACTCCCCTATCTTTCTGACTTGATACACCCAGATCAGTCAGGATTCATGCCGGGACGGAACACAGCGCGCAATCTCCGTCGGGTGCATGGGGCGCTGGGCCGCGTAGCCACACTGGAAGAAGAAGGGATCCTCCTAGCGCTTGATGCCAAAATGGCGTTTGACACTATTGCATGGG
Source organism: Calotriton arnoldi (assembly GCA_963921515.1). NCBI lineage: Eukaryota > Metazoa > Chordata > Amphibia > Caudata > Salamandridae > Calotriton > Calotriton arnoldi. The sequence goes on along the minus strand of CAWUFW010005973.1, from coordinate 1,083,098 downwards.
AGTACTTGTTCGCAGTTCTCGCCCGCATCGGGTTTGGACCCAAATTCATAGGGTGGATCAGACTCCTCTATACCCAACCCATGGCCCACGTCTCCGTAAACAACCACCGCTCTACTCCCTTCCCCCTTTGCCGGGGCACGAGGCAGGGATGTCCGCTGTCGCAACTCTTATTTGCCCTCGTTCTTGAGCCACTGGTGGTTTGGATCAGAGGAGATCCTGCCATTAGAGGCCTTAAATGGTCAGATGACCACGAAGACCGCATTTCGCTCTACGCTGATGATATTCTGCTTTATCTTGCCTCACCAGAGCGCTCCCTTAGTCGCGTACTTCATATTTTCCATATTTTTGAGGCGCACTCTGGGTATCAGATAAATTGGTCTAAATCCCAGCTCTACTCTCTTTGGGAGTTCCCCACGTAGCGCGCGAGGGTACGATATACCAGTGGCGGCCCACGGCTTTCGCTACTTAGGAATTTTTGTAACTACTGAGGCCGCCCTATTTTTTAGCGAAACCTGTTGGAACCGCTACAGCGATTTCGAACGGATGTCAAATATTGGAAGACGCTTCCTCTTACCCTGCTGGGGCGGGCGTCTTTATTTAAAATGCTCGCTCTGCCACGCTTTCTCTACGCCCTTCAAAACACTCCTATCCCCATACCACACACCTATTTTTCACAAATTGAGGCAGTAGTGCGGGACCTATTGTGGGACAATAAGCCACCTCGGATAGCCATGACCAAGCTCACTATGGGATGGTACAATGGGGGGATCGGACTACCTGACTTGCGCCTCTATTATCAGGCTTCACAGCTCATAGCCATCAATCAGTGGGTGTTCGGACGACATGATGATCCCAGCTTCCGCACAGACCATTGGTTGATGGGGAAGGGGGGCTACAACAGAGCATTGTATACCAATCATAAGAAATTGAGCCTGACCGGCCCAACGGCATGCACGGTGGAGGTGTGGCATGGCATACAGCGACGAATGGGGTGGCAGGGGCGCCTAACGAAGGCTACCCCGCTGTGGGAACCTGATGTGTTGGGGCGGCTTAGTGCATATGCGGGATTCGATAAGTGGGATCTGATCGGGATTTCAAAGGTGGGGGACATGTGGGTTCAGGGCAACATGGCATCGTTCTCGGCTCTTCAAGCCAAGTATCGATTAGCCCCATCGGAATACTTCCGGTATCTCCAGATCCGTCATGCCATTGATTCCACCCACCCTAAAGATACCCCCTTGCCGGACTCCTCTCCGCTGGAGGACAGGCTCCTACTAGATCCTATGGATCGGAAGGCAATCTCCCTCAAATATCGAAAACTAATAAATAATCAGGTCGATCCAATGTTGAAATTACGAACAGCCTGGGAGGCGGACTTGGGAGAATTGGCCGATGAGGACTGGATTGAGGCGTTGTCCTCACCTAGAGAGGTCGCCATTCCGATGTGGCTACATCTGGTTCAACTAAAAATTCTCCACCGGGTATATTTTGATGCCCCACTACTCCACTGGTTGGGTAGGAGACCTGATGCGCTTTGCCTCAGACACTGCAACCAGATGGGTACATTCTCACATATCTTATGGGACTGCCCACACATACAACTGTACTGGACTGATGTCACCAGCCTACTGACTAGGACTTGCGACAAACCGATACACCCAACTCCTACACTATGCCTCCTTAATATCTGGGAGGCAACCGACCTCACACAAACCGAACAAGCATGGGCCATGACGGGGTGGAGTATAGCGAAACAGAACATTGCTCAACGGTGGGGTGTGGACACATTACCACAACTGAGGGATTGGACGAGGGATATGGACCACGCCATGATTGCCGAAAAAACTGTGTATAAAGAAAGGGGTTGCCCACGTAAATGGGATCACAAATGGGGATTATGGAACAAGTTTAGGGGTGAGATATGTGTTTCCCCGACGGTAGAATTGAGAAGGGAGAGACTCCTGGAGCTGGAGGGAGCAATGGATGAGCCGACAGCACACACCGAGAGTAATCCTGATTAGGATAGGAAGTGATCCTTCCCCGGCCCGTTGGCGCATAAGTCGCCCTCTTAGCAGATGGTAATAATATGTTTATGTTGTATTAAACTGGACTCCCACTGGGTCTAAGGCTGAAGTTAATATGCTGTACTCTCAATGCATAATTCATCCAAGATGTCAATGTATGGTCACTGTTGCGGCTCATTGTTTCTAATAAAATTGTTTTTTTTTAAAAAGAAACAAACAAAGAATCAAGCTAATATGATGAAATATAGCATTCACAACCTGGTCACGGAAGAGTTTTGTTCTGGGTAGATATTTAAGAAAGAATGAGATTTCTTTAAAAACTCAAGAACACTCACTGGAGCTATTGACACCTCTGAGGATTTCCTAGTCCTAACCATGTTTAAAAGGCCTGCCACTTTAGGTAATATTATTTCACTGTGACTAAATGTCTGAGCTGTTGAATCAAGCAAGATACCCTAGCCGAGTGACCTAATACTTCAAGATTCAGCCTGGTCAAGAGCCATAACGCCAACAGGAGTTGCATCAACAATCCACCTAGGATATCTATAGCTCCTTCAGAGGATATGGAATCTGACGAATGAACCAATGGGGTTGGACTGATAAGTGAAGGAGAAGCCAAAAGTGTCAGTTTTAGCATTCTTCATTTACCAATAAGACCTCTGCTTGATCATCTCTGATCTTCTATAATACTCTCATGATGAACAGAATGAGAGGAAAAGCAAAGAAGAGATCCTATTGCCATGATAAAGAAAGATCATCCACCCTCCGTACTTCCAGACATGATGCTAATGTGCAGACGCAAGGATAAGGAAGAAGAGCATTCTCCTTATTCGCAAAAATATCTACCTATGGGAGATCACATGCCCTCGATTTCTGCTGTGATTAAGTCTGGGTCAATAATAAGTGTATGAATGAGGGAAATATCCTGTTGAGGTGGTCTGTTATCCTGTTGTCCCCTTGGTTAATGTTATATACACAGCATGAGGTGAGGACTGAGAAGAGGATGACAAAGAGGTGATAACAGTGTTCCTGGTGCACTGCAATTTTATTTCAGTACATTTTGTATATTTTTCCAACTATAACATAACAGGTTACATTTTGTCTTTCATAACAACATTGACAACAAAATCACAGATTTGTACATTATGCATAAGAGAGATATGCAGCGTATTATGCCTTACATCCCACAAAACAGGGTAATAAAGAGTAATACATTACCCGGTTTCAAAGAAGGTGAGAAGAAGAGGAACAGAGATGGAAGAAGCTAATGGATTTAGTTGGAGTAAAAAGGTAGGGAAGAAATAGTCATCTCTACTCACTTCCTAATCACCTACAAATCTTCCATAATTTTTAACATGGCAATGGGCTTTTTCTGATTCAGTCTGATTCATACACATTGTTCAATCTTCATTAGATGCACCACCAACATCAGCAGTATCCACCGAAGCCCCTGATAATCTCTGTAGCTGCTGTATCGACTAAATACAAACCCATCCATGGACTGCATGGTCATTCACACCTACTATATCTATCATGTATTTTATGTCTCATTATTACCTTTTGCCCAAACGAACAGCCTACTTAATAGGTCTGTCATTTATTGGGGAAGAGGATGATGGTAGGAGAAGCTTTGGGTTGACAGACGGTGGTGTTGGCCTAAAATGTACTCCTGTGGGTCAGCATAATATATGACACTCCACTGCAGCCCTCATGCAATGTCACAACTTCTGATTGCCCTGGTCATTGAGTCCATTATGTGTGCCTGGCTGTGTTCCATTCTCCTCTACTGCCCTCTCTCCTCAGACAACTCTGTGTACAGCTGCCCGATAGCCCCTGTAAGGGCATCAAATGTTCTTCACTGCAGGCCTGGTTTTCAGCCATCTGTTGAGTGATGCTTAAAAATCTCTGGCTCAGCTTGGAGTTGGTCAGCCTATCTGTTTTTGTTGCAGGCGCTGAACCTTCAACTTGTTCCAGATCACCAAACACCACCTGAGTGGCTGCTCTAGTTTGGGTGGGAGTATGCATCCGCGCTTGCACCCGCTTTCTTGACTGCATTGTCGTACGCAGCAGCTGGATCCTGGTGCCCGGAGGGTGCAGCAATGGTGCTGGCTGCTGTGTTGCTGGTATGTCATGCACTGGAGCCTGTGGTGACCTGTATTCAGCAGGTGACTGGACATTGGAACAACTTGGCTTACCTGCTGTTCCTTCATCCTGCCTTTCCTCCATCTGGACCTGATCCTGGTGTGCGTCACTTACATCCACCCTTGGCTCTCCTCCCAGAGGTGTATCTATGGTACAAAATCTGAGTCACTATCTCAGTGGTGGTACTATGCTCATGTCAGTCCCTAACTGCACTGTTTATGTACTACGTTTCCGATAATGCACCAACTGGGAATTTTGTTTCATGTAGATGGAGCATCTAGATGTGGTTGGTTTGGGGTGTGTGCCATTCATGTCAGGACCAGGCCTTGGTTTGACATACAGATATGGTACACATTTCACACTTACCATGGAGTGTCCAGGGTCCCAAATCCCAATGCTGCCTCTGTCTGCAGTCACCCACTCATATCCGTAAGCTGTAAGTGGCATCGGCCCCAAACGGAAGCAGAGGAGTTGGATTTTTGTAGCCTGTTGAAATGAACAAGAAAATGAAGGTGGCATAGATAAGAGTTGATACAGGTCGGCTGATGGTACAGCAGTAGCTCTTGCACAGATGGCCTCTAGGTCATCGTGGGCAGATAACAGCTTTGCCTGCTTCACCAGAATTTCTGCTAACTGTTTCGGGGGAACAGACAGTTGCATCAGATCCTTGGCTAGAAGTACCTTGATGAAGTCCAATTAAAATTTAGTTAAATCTGATGCCTTGTTTTAAATAATATTTCAAAAGAGCCATTTTCTGTATTTCTCATTTTAACTCAAAGATAAAAGAAATCAAGCATAACTAAAGTAATCCTGCCTTGTTAAGTCAAGCTCAAGACAGACGTGTGCCTGCGCATTGCACTTCAGGAGATGAAAAAGGCGTCTGTAGCTACAGCATTTAGCACGATCCAGCCTGGGGAACAGTCCATCCTTATATGCAAATGATCCACATGTCAAAGTAGGCATCAGTTTACTTTCAAAGGCTTCGCAGATAACAGACAGATCTGGACCAGAAAGGCCACTGGAGTAGCACTGGAAAGCAAAAGTTACAGAATTCTCTTCTGAAGTCAATGCTTCAATTTGTGAGGCTGTTGAGCCATACCCCCAAGTGTTTTATTGAATCAATTCTGTTGATTTTTTGATTGTTTAAATACTAGGCACTAAACTTGATTTACCTGTTGCTAAAGACCAGAATCTTAGTTTTGGACATGTTAATGCACAGTTTATTGGCTTTACAATAGGCAGCTATTGGGAGCAAAGATCATTGTAGTCCTGTTTGGTCCATAAGGATGGTGTCATTAGCATGATTCAAGCTGCTGCCCTCTATTTTAGGTGGAAATCCCTTTGTTGGTCTTAACTTAAATGGTTGTTCAAATCAGCCAAATAGATTGAAAAGTAAGGGCGTCAGGGCTCTGTTTGTATAAATCTTCGCAGATGTTACCCAGTTTCTGCAAACTCACACCCTCACCCATGTATTTGAATACAGGCTGATAATGGCTGTTAAAAGGTGTGCAGGGATGCCCCAGGCTGTCAGTTTGGACCACTACTGTTCTCTGTCAACCTTCTCAAAAGCTGTTGTAAAGTCAGTGAATGCACAATATGAAGGGCTTGCCCCCTTTTTCATAGCTCACTCCATTATTGCAGATATGCATTGCAGGTTAACCCTTCGGAAACTAGTTTTTAGGTCGAGCCTAGCGTTGCGGCGCATGCACTGCTCGCTTTGCGAAGCATGGAGTATACAGTATAGTTTGGAAGCTTTGTGGAAGCTCCGCCCACTCTCCGTCCATCTTTTTCATTGGCTGAGGTCCTAAATGCTGCCTTACGATTGGTTATAGGCTTGTTAGTCCCTCCTCATGACGATCATGTCGTCATTAGTATCCTTCCATGGCTACTGGCTCCTTTACTCCTAACACTATAGTCTTCCCTGTCTCCCCCGCCCCCTCCTGCAGTCCGTGACTTCTCACCCCCCCACCACCCCTCCCCACTCACGTTCGTGCCATCTCTCCCCCACTCCCGTTTACAATGCAATAGGTCTTGCGTAAATGCGAGTCCTATTGCATTGTAAATGCTTGTTTTTTTTAATGCAACTTGCGTTGATGGATTGTGCGAGTGCTATTACTCTCATTTTCCACTAGAAGGCACTAAAGACTGGCAATTTGATTTTGGGATACACAGAGGCACTCTGAAAGCTTTCCGCTGTCCGGTACTAGAGATTTAAGTGTTTGTAAAGGCAATCGCAGCCCATAAATATTTTACTTTTGACCTGACCTACAGTGGTCGTGTCAGTCATGGCCATTATTCTTTATAATAAAGCCTGAAATTGTTGGCACCTTTTCTGTTTTGAATCAGAGGAGTAGTCCTCTAGCTGATGAAAATGCCAAGTTCCTGTAAAAATGGAGTTGCATAAAGTGGTGCGGATCATACTGAAAATATCTGCAAATTCATCAAAACTTGTATTGACTGCTTCAGTGTCCAAGAGGACTGGCATTGTGCACACTGCTTTTACGTTTTCCTCTACTGCCTTTTATAGCTCTGCTCTGCCACGCATTCATTCAGGGCTAAATTCCTCTCGTTTGTCTATATGACAACCCCTATGTATCACAGTTCTGCACATTCTTCCAATAAAATCTATTGCTTATGTTGTTTTTACATTGCGCTGAACTTAAGGTTTCTGATGACGTCCTTAGAACAAGGGCACCTTATTCTAGCCCATTGCTTCTTTTGACAAAACACTGTAATTTAAAAAATGAGGCCAATATAGAACCTGGACGCAGCTCCTAGAGTACAATGGTTTTACTGAAGGACAAGTCAGGTCTGGTATGTGACGCCCCTGGTGACAGTGCCATTGTGCAACCGTCACTTAATTCTAGTGCTTATATCTTTTCTATGTGCTGCAAATTTTGACATGTAACGGAATATAATGAACCTGGAACTAACAGGGTTTGCTCAAGATCACACAATTTGGTCACTTGGGGAAACAATGACTTGAACTTCGATCTTCTAGTGCTACGGTCAATGATTTAACCCCCCAGACCAGGTCTTCTCCCTGCACCAATTATCGTTTTCTGTTTCTCAGCAGTAATTTTCCCCTCCATTCAGAGCCCCCAATCCGTTCAGAGCCTAACACTATGCAGGGCAATTCTACTGAGTCGAGGCATCACTAGTTATCAATGCAGGGCATGCAGCGCTGCACCCTGACACACCCTGGCTGTCCCTGTGTCTGGCAGCCAGCCTTTGTTCTTCAAATTATCTCCAAGTGAATTTTAGTCGCAATGTGCATAGCAGGCAAAGCCAGGCGATCCCATTAATTCTAAGTCTGACAACTGAGATTCTCTCAAAACAGCGAGCCGCGATGGACACATTTTGATTAACAATAATTGATTGATGAAATTACAGCATTAATTGCAGGCCTGCCATGTGGCAGAGGAGTGCGCGCAGAATACGTGAATGTGGTTGTTTACTTTCGTTGTGGTGGCACAGGAAGGGTGTCATGGGCTCCAACGCAAGCAGGGATTAGGCTTCTATCCCCTCTGGACCCGGTGCCACTGGACCGTCCGTGGGGCGCAAGTGCAGGCCGCCATGTACGATGAGGGATGATATTGGCGCATGCCTCGCTGTCCAATATGGCCTCCCTGGCGCAGCCAGTGCCTGGGGACATGGAGCTCATAGGGGCTGCTCCCATGCCTCAGCACCAGGACCGTCTGTGGGGCGCAAGTGCAGGCCACCCTGTACGATGAGGGATGATATTGGCGCATGCCTCGCTGTCCAATATGGCCTCCCTGGCGCAGCCAGTGTCCAGGGACATGGAGCTCATAGGGGATGCTCCCATGCCTCAGCACCAGGACCGTCTGTGGGGCGCAAGTGCAGGCTGCCCTGTACGATGAGAGATGATATTGGCCCATGCCTCGCTGTCCAGTTTGGCCTCCCTGGCGCAGCCAGTGTCTAGGGACATGGAGCTCATAGGGGCTGCTCCCATGCCTCAGCACCAGGAACTCAGGACATCCTGCAGCAGATAATGGCAATCACCGACCAGAGCCCTGACGAGGCACAGGCCAGGTGAGACTGTATTTTTTTTAGGGGAGGAGAGTTTGAAGATGTCGTAGCACCAGAGCAATGACACCTATGCAGGGCCCAGAAGAGGGTTACAAGAGCCATGTAAGGTGTAGAAGTGGACCATACAATCCAGTGTGGGCCCTAAGTGATTCAGCTTTGAGTCCACTGGTAGCCCTGACTTGTGGAAATATGAATCCTAAAAGCAAAAGTTCCTGCTGCTATACGTTCCATGGGTCCCAACAGTGTATCTATTGGGCATTAAGAACACATGGTACTTTTTAAGTTCTGTCGGACCGCAGGGGTCAAGCGATGTGCTCCAGAGGGTAGGGCTTTAAGACTGTGAGTTCTCGAGAGATCCCAGGATGTAGCTAGGAGTGTTATTTGTGCATTAGGAGTATGTGGAGTTCTGTGGTGTTCCAGTGACTCGGATATGTTGCTGTCCTACTGGGCTACAAGTGGGTGGAAATACATAAAGACTTAAGGTAAAGGGGCACAGGCCTGACAGTGGGGGCATTGGTTGTGGGGCTGCAGCTGCGGAGGGGAATGAGTATGTTGGAGGTGGGGACCCAAGTGGTTTATATCCAGCTTGAAACTACAGGGAAGCAAGGGAATACCAGTAGTTGCAGGCACTTGGGTAGACCTTTCAGTTTCTTGTGGAGGATATTGCAATGAAAGTAAGAGAAATCAGGTTTGGGGACTGTCAAAGATCTGAGGCTCATGGGGTCAATAAAGGATCGCAATAAGATAATTGTATGAGTGTTTTGAAGACTGCATGGATCCTAGAAGATAGTGGCAACCAAAGGTACTAGGGAACATCTCTGTGTGATGCAGCAGAAGGCCAATGTGATACCCTGGGGGTACACATAATTATAAAGGACCTGCATCATACCTATTGGATCATCAGAGAGTAGGGTCTAAAGGAGGCCTTTGAAAGCACAAGGTGTGGGGCATAGGAGTCCTAATCCATCTCTGGTTGATGTTTGGAAGTGCAGTTCAGAACTATCTGTAGGTCTTAAGGGAAGAAATTTGATGTCTGGCTGGGGCATTGTGGTGTGGTGTTCACAACCTATTTGAAATAAATGCTTAATGTCTGAGATGAGGAGTAGTGGAGGATGTTAATGGAGATTGATTAGCTTACAGAAGGTCATGTGCCTGCACATTAATTGCTTTGGTTTTGTCTGCTGAGGTATTCATAGGTTCCTTCAGTCCCCCATATGGTGAGTTAATTACTCTGGTTTTTGCTATGGCCGGAACAGTTATAGCTGAAACATACTTGAACTTGGAAGAAGGAACACCAGGGAGTTCTGGACATTCAAGTGTGAACATGGAGAGAGAGAATTTACTAGAAGTGTAGCTCATCTTCATTTTGATCTTTGTTGGTTTAAGCAAAGTAGATGTTTCAGCACCCACACTAATGTGCTGCATAGCTAAATACATATAAGGTCCTAAAGGCGAGGCCGATTGCATTGCAAATGCTTGTTTTTGCAGTTGTCCCCCCACTTTCTGCTTGGTATTTGAAGCAGCTTTTACTGAATGTGTACCAGGTTCCTGCTAACCAGGTGCCCTGTACTAGTGTTCCTTCCCTAAACTGTATCATTGCTCCACAATTGGCATAACTTTTCGCTCCATGTAAGTCCCTAGTAAATGGTACCCCTGGTACTGAGGGCATTGAAACTAAGGAGGGTCCCCGAGGGCTGCAGCATGAATTTTGCCACCCTTACGGTCCCCTCACCAATTACATGCACATTACCTTTGCAGCCTGCATGTCTTGGTTCCGAGAAAAGAGAAGAGTCAACAATGACACACAGTCCCGCATGTCTTGTCTGCAAAGCACTAGATGCGGTATAAGTAAGTCACCCCTACAGCAGGCCTTACAGCCCTAAGGCAGGGTACACTGTACTCCATGTGTGGACATGTATGCTGGGATTGAATATGTCTCTGTGTTGTATAAGTCTATTCTTAGATATCCCAAGTGCACAGGGAGTATATGGGCTGATTATGAATTCCCCGGCTTCATGATGGCTTCACTGTACCCACAGATATTTGGTACCAAGCATCTTGTATTAATAAACCCATACTAATGGCAGTTATGATTTTATTAATAAATACACCTAGAGGGTACCTTAGAGGTGCCTCCTGAAAACCTTCCCCAGTCAGCCACCAATGACAAGTTGCTGACCCCCTGAGGTAAGAGCCTTTGCTCTTGGAAGTCAGGAATAAAGCCTGCTCTGGGCAGAGGTGTTTACACCTCCTCCATGTAGGATCTGCATTCAAGGACGGAAAACTTCAAAGGCCCGACAACCTGTGTTATGTGACCCCAGCCTCTCCAGATAGTGGAGATACCCGAACCCCCAATGTCCTGACCCTACTTTTTGGCAGCAAGACTGGCAAGAAAATTTGTCAGATTAGGAGGTGTGTCCAACCCCAAGCCACTAATTTGAACACCACCTTTTCAGATTCCTCCATCTTGTTTTGGATGGATTCGCTTTACAGGGTCAGGGCCACCAACGCAACAGAACAACAAAGAAGAATTTCATCCAGAACAGAATCCTCACCAACTCCAGCAACTCTAAGGAACACTTCAGCATCATACAAAAACTCACCAAACCCCCAGCAAATCCTCTGATGTCCCTCCCTCCCAGGACCTCTGTAAAAATCTCAGCTCCTACTTCCATCTCAAGATCAGGACTCACTACGGCAACTTTGACAAGCAGAACCTAGGCACTGATGCTTCTCCTTCAACCGACAACGCAACCCAGCCTACCATCAATGCCTGGAGCCCTGTCATCACAGAAGACTCCACCAAGACCATGAGAAGTATACACTCAGGAGCCCCCACCGACCCCTGCCTGCCCACATCTTCCAACATAGCACCCAAACTACGACGTACCATTAACTGCTCCCTAGAAAAAGGCACGTTCCCAGATGACTGTAAAAGCGCAGAAGTCAAGCCCCTTCTCCAGAAGCCCACAGCAGACACAATGGACCTCAAGAATTGTGACCCATCTCTCTTCTCCCCTTCGCAGCCAAAGTCACCGAGAAGATCGTCAACACCTAGCTCACTAACTTCATAGAAGCCAACTCGATCCTCGACTCTCCCCAATCTGGATTCTGCATCAACCACAGCACCAAGACCGCCCTCCTAGCTGCCACGGATGACATCCGCACCCTCCTCAACCAGCGCCATACAGCTGCCCACATCCTACTAGACCTTTCAGCAGCATTCGACACGGTCTCCCACTGCACACTAACCACCAGACTCCATAACGCCGGCATCCAGGGAACCGCCCTCAAGTGGATATGCTCCTTCCTCACCCACTGAACCCAAAGAATCAGACTCCCGCCCTTCCCCTCCGAACCCACAGAGATCAGCTGCGGGGTACCCCAGAGATCCTCACTCAGCCCCACGCTCTTCAACATCTACATGGCCCTCTCGCCACCATCATCAGAAAACATGGACTCAGCAGCATAGTATCTTACACCCAGCTCATCCTCTCCCTTACCAACAAACAAGACATCACCAGACACAGCTTCTAGGAAGGTATGAAAGACGTCGCCTCATGGATGAGCAACAGTTGCCTAAAGCTCAACTCAGAGAAAATGGAAGTCTTCATCCTCAGAACCACCCCCTCTCCATTGGACAACACCTGGTGGCCCACTGCTCTCAGCAACCCTCCCACACCCACAGAACATGCTCATAATCTCAGCATCATACTCCTTCCTCACCATGAACCGACAGATCACCAACGTATCTTCTGCATGCTTCAACACCCTCTGCATCCTCCTATAGACCTTCAAATGGATCCCCCCCGAATCCAGAAAGATAGTCACCCACACACTCATTACCAGCAGACTGGACTACGGGAATGCCCTCTTCATTGGAATAAACAAATCTCTACTCCTCAAACTCCAGACAATTCAGAACGCCGCAGCTAGCCTGGTCCTTAGCATCCCACAACAACACCACCTCACCCAGCACCTATGAGAACTCCACTGGCTCCCTGTTGAAAAGAGAGTGACCTTCAAGCTCCTCGCTCACACCTACAAATCCCTCTACAACATTGGACCCAAATATCTCAACAAAAATATCCTTCTATGCACCCAAGAGAAGCCCCTGCTCCGCTGTTCTTGCCCTAGCCAAAATCCAATGCATTTGCAGAGCCAAAGCGGGGGGGTGACCCTTCACCTACATCGCAGGCAAGACCTGGAATGAACTCCCACTCAGCATCAGACAAACCCCCACAATGCAAGCATTCAGGACAAGCCTCAAGACCTGGGTCTTCAGATGAGATGGAACTTCTCAATACCCCTTCTCCCCCAGCACCTTGAGACCCTCACAGGTGAGTAGTGCGCTTCACAAACCCCTGATTGATTGATTGAGGGTTATGCCACGTTCCACAGGGAGGGGTCAAATAGAGGGTGTAGACACCGAAAGGTAGGTAGCCCATTAGCTACTACCTATCACTCCCCTAATGTGGGTATTTAGGTGGTACTCCTGAACCGAAGAACTCAGATTCTATGGATCAAGAGAAGCTGGATGAAGAAGTATCACTGCCTGGCAAGAACTGCAGAAGAACTGTGAACTTTTGGCACAAATCCCTGCCTGCTTGCAGCTCTCTCGACAATTATGACAGAGTGACTTATCCTGCAAGCTAGAGAACTACCAAAGCCTTGAGAAGCCTGCCACTTCTTTGAAAATTGCCTAGAGTCTCCCTTGGAGTAGAGAACCGTCTTCTCTGCACTCCGCAGGCACTGAAAAGCAGAGTCTGGTCCACTGCCTTGCTGCTCCTAATTTAATGACTTTTTGTGGTCCACCCTGCAAGGAATCGTATCTGTTGCTTGACCAGGGCTCGCATCCCAGTCAACCAACAACACAATTTCTCACAATAAGTGTGGAAAGTTGCACCTTTTACAAGGCCACTCCCTCTTTTTTCAGAATTTTATGTCTAGTTTTTAGACATAATGGCTAACTGACGTCCAGCACCCAGGGTATGTGGTCAGACCCCTAAAACATGTAGAAATTGGCTAATCTATGTGTTTTTTTAACATTCATATATGGTCTGCCAAATATGCTCCTAGAATAGAAAGTTAAATGTCACCTGTAGACTGCAGCACTTATTGTTCCATTCACTAGTGTGACAAATAAAACATGGCTTTATCCCTACTTCCAAAGCTTCCCAGCAACAGTTTGAACCCAGTTGCACAGACTTGTCAAAACGACCCTATTGACAGGTAGGAAACCAGGATTTTAAATAGTTAAAAAGTTGCCCCTAAGCACTCATTGCTGCCCATAAGGTAGGAGGCATAATATTTATGAACAGAATATGTGTGGCATGAGAAATGTCAAGATTCCCTAATGACTGGATCGAAAAAGAAATTGTCACTGGTCAGGTTGTACTTGGCACATAAGTAAAGTCAAAATATAGATTAAACATGTTAATCAATAACTTTTATAGCTGTACCAGCTATAGACTCAATTCAATTAGTTATTTTTATTTTTAATGAAAATCCATTCTAATGTTGAAGTCAGCTGTTTTTAATATAGGTGAAATATAACAGTTAAAAAATATGTGGGACGTGAGTCCCTTCCTTGCTGTGCCACTGGATTCAAGCTAGCCTGGCTGATGAGGGGTGTTACCCCAAAACCAGTCCAAGGATACTTGTTTCTGGTCCAGGGAGGACCGGATTGGCAGTTCGGGCTGGGCTGTTCCCATGAGGAGCAGGGTCAATACTTATTTGCAAATGGCCCAGTCCAAACTGTGGTGGCGTAGTGAGCACAAGAATGATGGATTTAACCAAGATCTCTTGGCTGAGGTTGAATGTCTGATTCATTAAGCATTCAGTCTATCATTTGTTGCCGCAGCACTTTTCACCCAAAGCGGGATGGGTATGTTCGGACGGATGAGGGTAGTTTCCCCGAAACCGGTCCAAGGATGCTTGTTTTTGGTCCAGGGAGGACCCAGTCTGGCAGTTATGCCTTAATTGTTCCCATGAGGAGCCTGGTCAAGACTGATTTGCATATGGCTGGGTCCAAACTGTGGTGGTGTAGTAAGCAAAAAACAGATGGATTTAACCCGGATCTCTTGACTGGTGGTGAATACTTGATTCATTCAGCATTCTCTCCATCAGCAGCACAATTATAATCACACTGTAAAATTGAGCCTGTCCATCCTTTACCATACAAAATTAGTTTGTGTTCAATAGTATCAGTCAGTCATTGATGCTGAAGGAGCAGGTCGCTGCATTTCTACACACCTGGAGTCTGTTTTGGCGTTTCCTCACCTGCATGGAGATGCAATAGTCAGAATCGGTACACCTAGTGGTAAGTACACACTTATTGGTCGACAGACCGACTTTCAAGCAATCATTGATTCACAATGAGCATTACATTACAAATAATATTCCACATTTATTCTTTCATTTTTTACATAAAATGTGCAGTGATTACGAGAAAACAATATGGGTGGAGAACAAATTTGTACTATGTCCACTAATGTACTGAAATACAACTCCTTTTGAACTTTAAAATGCAGATTTATTGATGAAAAATGGGGATGATGTGCGCTGAAATCTCAGATCATTTTAACATAGTTTAACCGCACATGATCCCCTTGCCCCCTATTTGTGGAAGATTTTGGGGGATATTAGCAACAAATGGCGATATTTATCGTTAACCACGATTAGCGCAAGATTTTTTATCGCCATCGAACGCCAGAATCTATCGCCGTGTTAGTAGCGTATTAGCAACACGCCGCTAACAGGCGATAGCCTCCCTTTCCGGCAAAAATGGACGGCGATAGATTTAGCGTGAAAGCAATAAAAAGCCTCACGATAACGTAAAAAAAGTGGCGATGGGCCAATTAGCAACAGAATCGGATCGCTAATTGGCACCAAGCCTGCATTTCTCACGTTCAGTGGGAAAATGCACTACAAAAGGCCCGCCAAGCAGAAAAAAAAAAATGGAAAATAGCAGAGGAGCCATGGATGAAGCTGGGACCAGTGCAGAGGCCACAAACAACCCCACAAATCCCCAGGAGGACCAGCCAAAGACCCATGTGAAGGCCAAGAGGAAGAGGAATCCCAAGTTCAGCCAGCAGGAAAACCAGGTCCTGATTGCGGAGGTGACTGAACACCAAGAACTGTTTGTCACCTCCACAGTGACATTGGCAAGAAAAAAAGAAATATGGCAGGACATTGTGTCCAAGGTGAATGCCGTCGGAGAGAGGAGGAGGACAGTGGACGACTGCAAGAAGCGCTGGCATGATACTAAGCGCAACACCAAGGAGAAACTAGCAGCCAACCTGAAAGCAGCAAAGCAGACTGGAGGTGGGAGTCCAGCGCCACAGGAGGAGCTGGATGAGTTGGAGGAGCAGGTGTCCCGAGTCATCAGTGATGCGAAGGTGGTCAGAGTTGCGGGCCAGGATACTGCTGAACGTGACCAGACAGAACAACAACGGGGATGAGTAACAACCAGGGACTGGGGGGACGGAGGTGGATGGGCCCAATGGCACTCATGCACAATTAATTATATTGCAGTGCATACCCACAATTACTGTGGATCATGTCCCGGATACCCTTGTCCATGGTGGCATAGACACATATCACCCTACTCAAACAATACATTGCAAGACACATATTGGTGGGCACACAGACTTGGAAATGTGCACAGAAAAGTAAGCCCAATATAGTCCAAGATCAACATCAGACCACAAAATAAGTGCTACATCAAATGGCAAAGTGGCACATTAACTTGAGATGCGGTAGGGTGGCAAAATGGCTCCCTTGCCTCATCACCACGCATATACAAATCGTCTGCACAAGGACGCATCTGTCTCTGATGCCAAAATGAGGACGCACTGTGAATGTGACTGATCATGTGCACGAAGAGGCATGCCACCACCAATGTCAGCACACCTGCAACATTATGCACGTGTGTCTGAGTTGTGTGCAAGGTTGTGTATGTGCAGTAAAGTCCACCTATATGCACATGCACATTCCTGCACACAACTCAGACACACGTGCACAATGTTGCAGGTGTGCTGACATTGGTGGTGGCATGCCTACTCATGCACATGATCAGTCACATTCACAGTGCATCCTCATTTTTCCGTCAGAGAGATGTGGCCATGTGCAGATGAATTTGATATGCGTGGTGATGATGCAAGGTAGAAATTATGACATCCTCCCGCATCTCCAGGCAATGTGCCCCCTTGCCTGTTCATGAGATGCAGTCCTGTGTACACCAAGTGGAGAAGCATCTAGTGAGTCTGCATACCAGACACACATGCAATGTCACAACAAAGTGACCATGTAGGCCGCTGGATAAAAGATGCACATCCAAAAATGCACTCAAACAGCAGAATACAATGAGCAGGGGGGCTATGCCTACAACACCACAGTACGTGGACAATGTAGATCAGGAATGTGTCACACAAATATGTACTGCATGCCTTGTCTGTGTGACATACTCACAGAACCACAATGTGCCTGTAAAGCAGTATGACAACCAAAGTATGACAAAAAGCAAGGATAGCAAAGTTGCAACAATTAATGGCAAAGGCCCAAATGGCACCCTCAACCCTTAGGTCAAATTGCACTCCTCCACCCCCAAGTGTACACATCTGCCATACAGAAAACAGCATTCCACATCAGTCCTCATGTGAGTTGCCCATCACACCATCATGTGCAATTAAACTTAAGTGTTTGGCAAGTCAACTGTGTCAGTGAACAAATATGCAGTCAGGTAGTTATCACCCACACGCTAAGCCAGGCATTGAATACCAGAACCAGGACAGCATGTATCATCCATGTCAGCAGCTGCGTGGCACATACACAAACACACATCACCCTGCCATTTGCATCTCTTGTGAGGGTGGCGGTGACATGGCCTGAGCACCATAAATAGGCATTATGAAATGCACATACATCAAATTACGGACCACTTACACAACACACGTGGGGTCAACCTTGAGGGCAATGGGTGTTGACACTGTCTGTTCAGACAGCAACAACAATAGAAACTCACGCTGCACCATACTCACAACGGGTAAGCCAACTGGAGGGCAGTAAGCAATGCATGCAAGATAAAACATGAAGGACGACATGCACACAAGACTAATCACAATAGACAAAGCTACCTGGATGCCCATGTATACTACATAGTGCAGCACACGTTGAAACAGCAAGTAGGCTCTCATTGCTAATGTGCCTAAAGGAGGCCCTCCTCACACATAACTAATCTTGCACAAAACACATGCACATGTGCAGTACCCTGCAAAGCTGCGTGTCCGTGAGCCACACTGACAAGGCAAGTGACAGTGCATGATGAATAGCATGCCTGCAGGCCCAACATATTAACATGGTGCAGGCCACCTCACTGAGGTGGCTGAGTGTGGACCACATCCTTAAAGGAGCAGGTCGCACTCTGACGCATCCTCGTGTACATACAACCCCTGACTTAAACAAGACATTTGATGACAAACAATGCACAAGTCTCCCAACTCTGACCAAGACCCATATTCCACCCAGCTTGCAACATCTCAGCATTGTAAATGCACAGAAGTGAAAGGCTCACTGCCTAAAAGGTATAATGGGCAGTAAAACCAAATGCTGCAAGTGCCACTATCACACAATGCAGTGCCCACACATACAAATCTGAGCTCATCAACATTGACTACTATGTGGTACAAACTGCATTCCTCACACAAATGAACAGAGGACACAACTGGTGCCGCTTGTGTGTAGAAATTGTACAATCACATTTGTCATAGCTGTAAACTGTGAGATGACAATGTACAACAACAACATCACATCCGTGATGTCCTCAAAATAATCACTATCCCGCAACAAGTAGGCATCTCCTCAAAAACAGAATGTACATTGTCCCGCAGTTTGCTTGTAAACTCATCCAATGCATGATCATACATGAAACACACTGTTAAACTGTATCTCCCCTATCACATTGCAGAGGGAGAGATATCACCTCCTGGACAGCAGACTGGCCCAACCTTCACAGATGACGAGGATGATTACCCCACCATAAATCATGATGAACTTCAAAATCTGCTAGACTCCTTCAACACCCCACCACCAGGAGCAGGGCAACCCCGCAGCATTGCGGCAACCCTACCCCCTGCACAAAACAACCAGCAACAAGCACCTCCCACCACAGCTGGCTCCCAGGACCTCGAGGACCAACATCTGGCCTTCTAACGCTGTGTGCTAGAGGTCCAGCGGGAGATGGCTGATCAGGTGCGGGTGGGGTTTGAGAGGCTGGTGGCCAAACTTGATGCCATACGTGGGTGTCTGAGTCCCATCTGGGACCACATACAGAAGATCACAGACACCCACAGCCCGCTCGATGCTCTCCAACGGTCCATGGCTGACATTGCTGGAGTCATGATTCTGAGAAAACAACAACTGTCTGGTCAGAGTGGCTCCAGCAATGTCAGCCAGGATTTGGGCAACATCCGTCAGATAATGGAGAGCATGGAGCGGATGCAGGCACAACAAATGGCTGCCAGGGCTGCACACCAGTATGAGGTAGCTGGAATCTATCATGCCCTGCAGCTGCACATCACTGCATTGCTGCCGCAATGTCCGGCGCTGATGAATGCTGCTGCTTCTACATCCTCAGCTCCGCCCCCTGATGTGTCAGTGCCTAACAGTGCTGCACCCACATATGAGGCACATGACAGATCAGAGGATGAAGAGGAGGATGATAGTGCATTTGTGATAAGGAGAAAGCAGTAGCATCCATCGACGCCAAAAGGCCTGTTTCTTCTTGGTTCTGGGCTTAGTATCATGCCACGGAACATCATCTTCCACTGTCTTCCATTGTCCCCCGACACTCACCTTGGACCTCCACATGGACTCCCATATTATTTTTTCTTACCAATGACATTGCAATCAGCCTGCGGACTGAACTCTGCCGCCTCCCTTGGACCTGTTACCACCAAAGGACTCTGTCTGGCCCTCTAACAGGCATCTATGCAATGTGTGCTTGTATGGCCAAGCAGTGGTCCAGTCTTCATCATTTTTATGTAAATAAGAATCTTTAACTCACACGATGTGTGTTGTCTATGACCAATCAAGTATAGAAGTCTGTAAAAAGTGTATGGACAGTGAATCCACCAGAAGGTACACCAAGGGGAATACGAGCAATGTACATGTTTTACCTGACCCAGCTAGGCAGTGAGATGACTGGGTATGTGTGAACTAGCTGTGCCCTCATTGCTCCAAAACAACAATCTAGCAATATCCCAACCTAGTCCCACATCCATTAAGGAAATAGGCATGTGTGATAAAATGTCCAAGTCTGTTGCAGGCCACAAGTAGTGTACCCCTTAACAATTGCAAACAATTATCTCTTGGCATATCTACTCACACTCTATGGGGTGGACAAAGCCTGTTGTTATGGTGCGCATTGCATGTCACATCCCAAGATGGTGCACACCATATTCACATTGATGAAGACACATAAGGGCATGTTGTCTACCATACATATATGGAACCACAATGTCTGCCTCAGTGAAGTAGAGTTGCCAATAGGGACTCACCCCAAATTGCATGGCCTCAGTCAGCCCCTTCCTGTGGACAAACAATGCATACCAAATATGGACCCCTCTCATGCTGCGACCACTGTGAGCGTATCAGGAAAGGTGTCTAGGGATGTGTGGTGCACTGCACTTAGCATATACTCAGATGCAAGGCCAACATTTCAAGGGTGGCATCACTATGAGCCAATGCCAGAAGTAACAGCTGGGACAAGTGGCTATGACACTGTCACTACAGGGAGCAATGCAACAGTTCCCCCCTTGTGTGCAGCAGAACAGTGTGCCTGCAACAAAACGTTAGCTGGGACAAAATCATAACTTGACAAATTAAGGGAGTCACGAAAGGCATTTAGGAGAAGTGAAGTCAGTATACCTAACTGTACTACTCCTAAATGCCATTTGTGAATACCGTAAAATGTAAAGTTATTACTTACTCTCAGATGACTTTTGTGAATCAGGAACACTGTTGTGCCATGTGCCGTTCACAATGGACACACAAATTTACTAAATCATGCATGGCCCGGAGATTGAGCGTCCATGCACAGGAACATATCATTCTAAGAAACTGACACACTGGCACTACGCAGCAAGTGTGCCAAGGTCTGTGCAATGTAGATGGACTCAGCGCCAGGAGCATCTGATATGCAGGTGTGTGATGGAATCTGTGGTAACCAGCGCATACATCCATCTCCATGATGGATAACAGTAGCAAATTCTATATCCTCTCAATGCCATGTCCCTAGGTTGTGTTGTAAATGGGCAACAATGTGCTGTCCAACTCTGTGAGTCACACTTAAGATATAGAACGTCACATACGACTGTCCCTGGACTAGGGTGTAAATCCTACTTGCCACCCTGTCATCCATGCAAGTTCACATCTAAGTTATCCTGACACAATACATCCTGCTAAGTAACATGTAATGTCCAGACTTACACATTCCATGGATTGTCCAGTGATGGTATGAGTTGCATACAAGGGAATAAGCCACACTCCCCAACATCATCCCTGACATAAGTGCAAGCCAAAATCCAAAATAGTAAACATTTATTAGAACAGTAAAAAGAATGAACTACCTTAAACTAACACTGATCACTAGAACTACTACTAAAATCTAAACTAACTAGAAAATTCGTACTTACCTAAACTATCTACCCTAACTAATCCTAAACACGCAACAACATATCTTAGACATCAACCTCCCTCCCACCCTTAAGGCACACCACGAGACAGGACAAAGACATCTAAGCTATACATAAACGATCAATGCAGAAAATGGGAGTAGTGTATACAGGGGTCGCACATCAATGATTATACATATATACTGGGCTGCCAGGTGCAAAACAACTCTCCAAATGTAACCAGCAACAGGAACAAGTCTAATGGTGCCACTAAGGGCAAAATGTACCCTACTACCTTGGGTGCAGAAACACACAGGGACCAACAGGAGTCACTGTGAGATAAGATATGACAGAATATACCCCGACACTCAAAACATTTAAATTCCAATTAAATGACTTTGATAAGTTGGTAATATATGGGCAGAGGTCAGTATATCACAGTCAAACAAAAGAGATATGTTCATACAAAATTACTTCCATTTGATTTGTGCAAGTATTTACAAAATTACTTCCATTTAATTTGTTCAAGTATTTTAGAAACCAATTATAACAAATTCTGACAGGACTGTAAATGCCACAGTTCTAAAACAAGTTCAGATAGAAAGACATTCTATCAAACATAATGACATATATCAGTCCTAATCAGCATGCACGAGAACAGTTGACACATGTTTCGTCACATCCAGTGACTTCCTCAAGGCTGCAAAGACAACAACATAAAAATAAATACACTATTACTATCAAAACATCCATTTTCTCATATTTACAAAAAACACAAGAACCATAACTTGCACACGGATTTTGGAAAGTAAGCAAAAGAAGATCTGGGAAAATGTGTAATACAGCTTAAAAGTGAGCTGGAGCGAAAAAATAAAATAAAATAAACTTTGCTCCAGTGACTGTAATTTTTTTTAAAGTATTAATACAATAGAAACCATTATTCTGTTTAAAAAAGAAACCAAAGAAGACCCAAAACCACAAAGTGAGACTGTGCAGTCAGAAAAGATAGTGAAGGATGACACCCGATTTGTAGATAGCAGATGAAGGACACTCATTGGAAAAGAAAGTGGTTCAGAAGACTAACCCCTCGAAGTAAATTCAATAGTCGCGTTGTTATCCGACCATCTTTCATCATTGAATGTATACAATGCGTGTAACTCTTCGGGATCCAATTACGTTCTGAAAGCTATAATCAGAACAGAAGAAATTGACAGTCTCCCCGAGGAATTTATTTAGAATTTAACATGCGTAAGTAATTCCTCCAGTGAATACTTACGTGAGAATCTGCCCGTAAAGATTATGCTCGCTGTTCAAGCAGAATCCAAAATATCAGCTCGAGAACAGCTAATGGTGAGCTTATTCTAAGTCCCTAATAGACGATAGAGAAGAGCGAAGAGGGAACCGTTACATCATTGTCATATCTGACAGATCCAACTTATACAACCACAACCCCTGTATGTTTTATGTATTTGGCTTTATTGGTCCCAAGAAACTTACATCGTCCAAAAAAAGGGTAGAAGTACACAGTTTCAAAGGTATCGTATTTCAAGCTATATTTTCGGTCAACCCGATTCCGTTTCAGGGGATGAGACGGATACTGTATGCCCCTAAGAGAATTCAAGCAGGCAATTGTTAAGTACCTGTCACACTATTTTAGAACAATACTCTATGTTCTGTGTCAGACCCTGTCTCTAAAGGGGTGTACTTACTTCGATGTATGACCGCAAAATTTCACCAGTATTTAAATACTGATCAGGGCTATGATAGGCCCCTGCAAAGAACAGACAAATAAGAATACTAAGTGTCCATAAGACGTTCATAAAATATTTGCTATACATGCTGTCCCCTTGTATGGAAGCCAATCACAGTCTAGCCCCTTTTGAGTGCCAAACTTCCTGGAGGTGGCACGAACATGTAAGAGCCAAATATATTAAAATTCCATACCCCTGTTGCATCCCCGTATGTATGGCTACCCCCACTCTTATCCAGATACTAACATGTATGAGTTGCTAGGACCTATATTAGTCCCCAAGTAAAACCATAAGGAGTGTTGGGGGAGATGATTTTACAAAATGCACAACGTGTTTCAAGACCCATAGTCTTTCCCCGCACTCACCTCTCATGCAAATGAGCCATCCGTAATCGCGGGCTCCAAGTTCGATAGTAAGCAAAGAGTGATGCGCAGGAACACATACTCTCTTTAAACAAAATAGCGGTCCCGGAAACGGAAGAAGTTAGACGCAGAAAAAAGGAAAGTGCTTCCGGTGATATAATACTGAATCTCCGCAATGTGTATTCATGGTGGCCATGTTGGAGGAGAGTAGTTCCGTATATTCGCCCCGTATTCCAGAGGCTATAGAATACCTCTTGAGTTATAAATTATTAACTTGATGAAGAAATGAGAAGAATAAGGCAATAAATTACTTAGCACAAATATCAAGCACATATTAGTAAAAAATTTGACCATTTGCCACATATGCCTAATAATTTATATAGTTGACAAACCCTAATATTAGTGTCTCCCTAATTACGACTGGTTCCCTGGTACAAGCACATGATCGATACTATGAATAGATCTAGAACTTGGTGAGTTGAAAAGAAAATCCTGAATATATTGGCATGCATGCGATGTACAATCAAGAGTGATGGCACCCAGTATTGAGGTAGAAACAGGATCAATACTATAATTAGATCTAAAGCTTAGTAAGCTAAAAAGGAGGATCCTAACAATATTGGCATGCATGGGATGTACAGTCAAAAGTGATGGCACCCAGTGTGAGATAAGAACAGGATAGGCCATTCAGAAACCATGTGCAAATATATCTGCTCAAAACACTGTAAATCACTTGTAACAATACGTGTCTTGGAACACTTTGTAACAGCTTTCCATGTGCATTACAGTTGAAACTTTCATGTTGACAACGTCTCATAATTGCTTTCAAAACATTATGTATATGACAGATAGGCCCATTCAGAAACCATGTGCAAATAGTTCTGCTCAAAACATTGTAAATCACTTATAGCAATACGTGTCTTGGAACACTTTGTAACAGCTTTCCATTTGCATTACATTTGAAACTTTCATGGTGACAATGTCTCATAATTGCTTTCAAAACATTATGCATATGACAGATGACTACTTCAACAATACATGTATAGTCATATACTTGATTGAACATTCATTTGTTAATATTCCCAGCACCCTATATCTCAGTTGGACAAAAACACATGTAGCTCCTTGTCAAAATTGAGCCCTAGCTCTACAGCACGTAACTTAAGGATCCACTGTGTCTCAGCTCTTCTCAAGGTTAATAATCTGTCTCCACCTCTGGGACTACACTGTATATGTGTTATGCCATGAAACCTGATTCTTCTCATGTCCTCCGGTGTATGTGTTCTGTTGAAATGGACCGCAAAGGGATAGCTAGAATTGTTGTTACATACTGCCCTTATATGCTCTTGCAAAGACAACAGAATAATGGTTTCTATTCTAATAGCACTTTTAAAAAAAATTACAGTCACTGGAGCAAAGTTTATTTTTTCGCTCTAGCTCACTTTTAAGCTGTATCACACGTTTACCCAGATCTTCTTTTGCTTACTTTCCAAAATCCGTGTGCAAGTTATGGGTCTTGTGTTTTTTGTAAATATGAGAAAATGGATGTTTTGATAGTAATAGTGTATTTATTTTTATGTTGTTGTCTTTGCAGCCTTGAGGAAGTCACTGGATGTGACGAAACACGTGTCAGCTGTTCTCGTGCATGCTCATTAGGACTGATCAATGTCATTACATTTGATAGAATGTCTTTCTAGCTGAACTTGTTTTAAAACTCTGGCATTTACAGTCCTGTCAGAATTTGTTATTATAATTGGTTTCTAAAATACTTGCACAAATGAAATGGAAGTAATTTTGTAAATACTTGCACAAATTAAATGGAAGTAATTTTGTATGAACATATCTCTTTTGTTTGCCTGTGATATACTGGACCTCTGTCCATCTGATACCAACTTATCAAAGTCATTTAATTGGAATTTAAATGTTTTGAGTGCCGGGGTATATTCTGTCATATACATAAACTAACTACACATGTAACCTACACAAAGATATATTTTTTTGTATATAATTTAAAAAACAATTTAACAACAAAGACATCAACCCCACACCCCGGTACGGTCCACTCCAAAGAACCGGAGCATCTGTACCCGCACACGCTCCCACTTCAGCTTTTGCACACTTACATTGTATCCTGCAAGGATATGGCCTCCCCTCTCCAACATCAAGTGCAGGTAGAATTTGAACATCCACAGGAAGCCCCCAATGCCCCTCGGACATCCTGCCCTCCTGCCCACAGCCGGCATCTCCCTGCACACCTGTGACCCCACTGCAAAAAAAATGAACCCTCAATAATATCCCCAACAACAACAAAGAAAGTTAACTACCCCAAGACAAACACCCAACAAGATTGAGGACAGGAGACAAGAAAACACGTAAAAACCAGTACACAACACTTCACAGACACTATCAACAGGACACAGGACACAGCAACACTCTCCAAATCTCAAAACTGCAGCACACACCAACAAACACCTCCAACACCAGCAATGTGCTCAAAAGAGAAAGTGAAAGTGCATAACACTCCTCCAGTAGACAGGAAGCATGCAGACATAACTTCCTGTGTGTTTGCAGCCCGTTCTTGACAAATCGGTGAAAATCTGCACGCAAATAGGCTCATGAGTAATATTTTGTATTGTCCAATGTGTTTAGCGATGTATTTTCCATCGAGCATATGAAAAAACATTGCGTTATCGATTTAGCGGTCAGATCGTCACGCTAAAAGCAAGTTCATACACAGATGTACAGTCTTAGAGCAAAATTAATCAGAGCCCAATAACAACATGAAAAGCTTGTTTAGCACACAAATGACACCCTAAATATAATATTTCACCCCAGATGACACCCTAAATAGCATCTTTTACCCCATTTCACGCCCATTTTTCTTCTGTTACCCCATTACACGTCCATTTTTCATCTTTTACCCCATTACACGCCCATTTTTCATCTTTTACCCCATTTCACGCCCATTTTTCATCTTATACCACATTTCACGCCCATTTTTCATTTTTTACCCCATTTCACACCCATTTTCATCTTTTACCCCATTTCACGCCCATTTTTCATCTTTTACCCCATTTCACACCCTAAATTTCATTATTTAACACAAAGGACACACTCAAATAAATTATTTACCACAAACGACACACAATTATGAATTTAGCACAGAGGACACCCTATAATTCATGATTTACTCAAAATGACACGCAAAATATTTGAATTTGGTACCACAATTTACACCATGAAAACTCTACTTTTGCACAACTGACACACTAACAAGCCTCTCTGTACTGAGGAGACATACCCACCATGAATTGACTATTGTGATATTATTTGCACATATTGTGCAACAGACACTTTTCAGAGTGATGTATTTATGCAGGAGAGTAACATGCAGACAGGGTATATATGTTGTGTTTTTTATTGGCACAAACCGTGATTGGGGTCATTTTGCACTGATAAACAACTGATAAGGACTGTCAGAATGTGACGTGCTCAGTTGAAGAAATTGTTTATTATTCGGTTCCTTCGGGCAGGTCCTGCTGCATTAACTGTGGGGTGTGCTCCACCTGCCTCATCTTCATCATCATCCTGGTCATCGTCTGGTGTAGCAGGCACTTGGATCCATGGGGCATTGGTGCGCACACATATATTGTGCAATACACAACATGCTATTATGATTTTGTTCACCATTTCAGGGCTGTACAGCAGTCTGGCACCTGTGATGTCCAGGCAACGAAAACATGACTTTAGCACATCAAATGTGCGCTCCACAATGGACTGGGTGCGTCTGTGGGCCGCATTATACTGCCTCTGGGCCTGGGTGTTGGGGTTTCGGAATGGTGTTATCATCCACAGGCAGAGTGCATATCCTTGATCACCTGTAACATGTGATGGAGAGATGTGTCCATTAATGGTTATGCATGCTGTGTTGGTAGTGTTGATATTTTTGTGGTGTGTGATTAGTGCTATTTTGGAATTCATGTTAGCCATGTGTCGCTTCTGACTATTTACCAGCATCAATGCTAATTACATTACCTCACAGTTGATCCTCCCTCCACCGAGCTGATTTGATTGTGTGCGCTGCGCGGTTGCATCACTGGCACTCCTACTGTGCAACAATGTTAAGGCCATCTGCACATATCCACAGGCCTAACACGAACACCAGCAGGCACCCTGCCTCTCCTACCATCTAGCGATAGCACTCATCCGCCCTCCTTGCAGTCAACACCATGAGAACGTTTAACTGCCAATAGGCCACACCAGAGACGGCTCACGTTCAGTTCTGCTGCTGCCGCCAGACCTGCCCCACCGCACAACACATACAGTTTCATGTCCAGACCTGCCACAAAGCAACACTCGGGTAGCCATTATGAAAATGGGGTGAACCCAATTCAAGTCTTGGACATGGGCGATAAATTGATATAGAAACAGTTGGACTGATAACAAATTGTCAGTCTTAATTGGCCTAGCCACCAATCGATCAGATTATATACAATTACTATTTACAAGTTTTCAATCATTGGGGATGTGTCGTTTTTTAGCATGGAGAGCGATCAGATCTTTTTTCTGGCATTCAATGCGAACTTCGCATTGAATACCAGAAAAAAGATCTAATCGCTCTCCATTACTGATGCATGGATGAAGACCAGAACCTTGATTAGGAGAGAAAAAAATTCCCCCGGCCCGCAACTCATTGCGGGTGTTAAACTCGGACACCACCCTTGGTTGCCCACCCCTGTCCTGAAGAAGACCCGCAGGCTGAGGCCCCAAATAGCCCTCTAGGCCACAGGTCAGGTCGAAACATCAACGCCCACACATTCGGAGCCTGGACCACTAGCCCCCTATTCTACCGTGCTAAAAAACGACACATCACCAACGATTGAAAACTTGTAAATAGTAATTGTATATAATCTGGTCGATTGGTGGCTAGGCAAATTAAGACTGACAATTTGTTATCAGTCCAACTGTTGAACTGTCTTAACCCCTTTCTTTGAGCACCTTCACCTGAGCACACCTTTTGCAAGTTCCCTTAGAGCAACCTTTTTTCCTTAAATTCATCCCTTGAATACAGCAAGACATCTACTGCTGTTCTAATTATGAAGTAATAAAATACTGTTGTTTTGATATCTCTTCGGTTGTTGCACATTACTAATGTTGATTGTTTTTTGATTACCCAGAGCTGATAAGTTTACACGCTCAGAATTGTTAAATGATTAATGGAATTTAGATTTATACATTTCCAAACCAAGGTCTAGGACCATTGTTTTTCTATATCGACAAAGCAACACTCAGCAGCCCCCTCGCCTGCAGGGCCCACTGAGGGCAGGAACGCTTCACCCACACCATCAATATCATCAGACGGCAACCTGTCCACTCCCTGGACTACGTACTCATTCCTGAGCGGAGCCTCCAACTCACATACCATGACTACTCAAAATCCATTACACTCTGGGAAATGTTTGCTGACATCAGACTGTCCCAAATCTTCACCACACTGAGCCACAAGGCAGGGCACACCTTTGAGACCTTCTTCGCATGTGTAAACTTCATCCACTTCATGAACCCCACTAAACGCACATGTAGTGACCACAAACGCATACACTTCCTCGTCGGTCAACCCCAAGCCACCCTAAACCACATCCGGAACCACACAAAGTTAGTGGAGCTGAGTCACCGAGGAGATGCTACACACCACAATCAACAGCAACACCCACAATGCTGTAGTCGACACCAATAGTGCTAGTCCACGATTTACAGACATGTATCTCCAACTGCGCATACACACTTGCCCCACTATGCAAATCCAACATACAGCATGCAATAAATGCCACCTCGGTCACCAACAACCTCAAAATTGGCAGATGCATCTGCAGACACATGGAGAAGAACTGGTGCAACATTGAGGATACCATTAAACATCACCACCTACAAGGACATCAAGCTCATGATCTCCCTCAACAATACACCCACACACCAAACTGGGCTTCCAGGAAGGATTGCTGTAAGTTGCAACATGGATGATCAACAGCTGGGGGGTGTTATACGCAGAGGAGACATGAGTCCTCATCCTCGTAACCAACCCATCAGCATGTGACATCACCTGGTGGGCCAACGCCTTCGGAAGCCCCCCCCCCAACTCTAGGTACCTAGGCACCGTATTTGGCCCCTCCCTCTCCATGAACCAACAGGTCTACGCAGTGGCCTTCAGCTGCTTCAACTGCCTCTGCATCCTCCAAGCAGCCTTTACATGGATCCCCCATTGTCAGGTAAGACAGTCACCCACACAGCCATTGCCATCAGGTTGGACTACAGAAACACACTATATGCGCACATGGGCAGGTCTGCGCTCAGCTTAGTCCCGACTGTCCAGCACAACACCGACACACTGGGCCTTGTGTACATACTTTCCTTATGGGTCGAGTCCCTCAGTCACACATACTTGGTTCCCAGCTCTCCCCACATTTGCAAATGAGTGGCAGAGGGGCTAGGCCTTTGGGGATGGTTTGTCTACATAGCTAGCTACAGTTCCCACAGTTAATTGTGTTGTTGTGTCTGGTAAGTGGGCATGTTGATTGACATGTTGTATGCGAGATTGAAACATTTACATTCTCACAATTGTGAGTTGCATGAATGTGGAGTTGAGGCGTGTGGTGTGTTCAGTTAGTACTTACCAACAAGAACTGCATTTCCATATGTGCCATCCTGGAAGCACTGGTTTATGATGGACTGTCGGAAGATGTAGGAATCCTGCACACTCCCTGGGAACTTGGCAATGACATTGGTGTACAGTCCCCGGTGGTCCACTATTGCCTGCACATTAATAGAATGGGTGTGCTTTCTGTTGTGGTATATGTGTGCGCTGTCCGCAGGTGGCACAAATAGGACATGTGTGCAGTCAATTTCCCACAACACCTGCGGGAATCCGGCTATGGCATGAAAGCCTTGTTTGGTCTCAATCTGTTCCTGCACAGTGTTGGGGAAGTGAAGGTGCTGGTGTATCAAGCTGAGTATGCCATCCAAGACAGTCGGGAGGAAGATTGAAAAGGCTGCCTGTGAAACTCTGTCGACTCTGGCCGTTGTTGGTTGAAAGGTCCCAGAGGCCAACATGTGCAGCACAGCCAGCAGCTTTGTCTGCGGAGGGATGTTGGTTCTCCGCTGTGTTGGTGGCGTCAGCCTGTGGTCTATCAGGTTCAGGATGTGTTAGATGGATGACCTTTTGAGCCTGTAGTGGGCAATGACATCCTCTGGCGTTAGGTCTGCGAGGTTGAGACGTCTGTGCAGGGCCTGCTGTCTTCTTTGGCGCTGCCTTGGTGGTGGACCTGGGGGAGGTGGCAGTGGCGGTGGTGGTTGTTGTCTTCGTGGTGATCCAAGCTGAATGATCAGTACCTCCATGCAGGGTCGGATTAAGAACACAAAGCAGCCCTGGCAATTCTATCGGACTGACCCCCCTGCGGGGGTAGGGGGTGGCTAGTGTGCCCCTGCTGCAAAACCGTCCCCTAGTAAAATCAGCCCCCACCCTTCCAGCCAACCAGGAAAACGCCCGATGCCCGCTATGGCCAGTCCGGCCCTGCCTCCATGGCGTCAGTGGGTCTTCAGTAACCCTGGGCGAAGTTTGCGTAGCTGCAAGGCTATGCGAAGTAGCACAAACTCTCTGCAGTGCTACGCATAGCTATGCAAGCATGTGGAGTTGCTTGTTTCCACATGCTCGCGTGTGCTCGCATATGCTAGCGAGATGTATTTGAAGTTTGGCAACGCAGATGACGTGTTTGGGGGAAATATCGCGTAAACTTCACCACTTGGTCGCCAATGGGCGCGGCCATCTTGTTTTCCTATCTTTTGCATGGTTCTGGGGCCTGTTTTTCAATCCCTCTCCAATCTTTTCAATCCTTTGTTTTTAAACTGTTTCTCTGATCTTTTTTATTTATTATCTATCCCTCTCTGTCCCTAAGTCTATATTTTGCGTTTTATTTCTAGTTTTACTACGTTTTTTTAACTTTTCTACTGTTTTATATTACTTCCTTCTTTACTCCTCTACTTATTCACCTAACTTTATTTTTTCCTGCAAAATTTTCTTTACCGCCTTCCGCCGACCCCATAACCATGGCTAAGGAAAAGGGAACCAGCTCCAAGGGCAAGGCGCCAGCGCCCAAGAGCCGCCTGCCTTGCGGCAGACTGCACCCTGCAGGGCTGCGGGCCCGGTCCCTATTCAGCAAGGCAGAGGTGGCCACCCTTGTTTTTTTTGTGCAGCGCCACCTCCCCTTGACCTTGGTAGCAGGCGGCAGGCCTGGCTCCGGGTACGCTACCCAGGAGCGTCACCGCAGGTGGGCAAGGGTGCGCCGGGCAGTGTTTTGCTGCTCTGGGGTCCGGCGCACCCATACCCAGCTGACCCACCGGTGTTCAGACATCCTGGACTAGGAGCAGGACTTGCTGAACCTGCTAGGTGTCGAGGTCGTGGGGCTTGGTGAGTAGCTAATACTATTGTGTGTTCTCTAGACTGTGTTACTGTTATTGCGAATATATATTTTTTCCAAATAGCAAGAATGCTGCTGCTTACATTGCAGGTAAATTAAGTTTAAAAATCTTTAGCAATTGTTATTCTTCTAGACACAGGTGCTCAGCACTACTAATCTCACTTGTTTGCAACTTTGCGCTGGCTTGGGCTGATTATTTAAGCGTTTACTTTAGAGAACTTAAGTTAGGTAATGCTAGAGAGACTCTAGTCCTTCCTTTGTCCTCCTGTCACTAAGATAGTGGTGGATAGGTAGTTTAGGTACTTAGTAACTTAGCGTTAGTTGATAATTTTTAAACGGTCTGCGTGACGCATCCTCTGTCACGTCACTCACGTCACTCACGTCAAGTGCTGCTGAGTGCTGCTTACTCCAGTCCTTAGCAGAATCTTTTGTAGTTTGTTTAGTGAGTGAGTAATAGGCTTAGAACAACATCAGCAGCAACCAACCAACAATTTGGTGTATGCAAAAATGTATGCATGTGTCCTCCATCTATGCATTTTGAGGACTAAAATAAATGGAAATGCAGACTTAGTGAACAATTGGCCCATCTGAATAGGAGGGCTAGGTCAGATGGTACTTAGGCGTAGTATTCAATTTCTGGAATCAGAATGGAACACTAGATTTGTGTTTATAAATAATAACTAAACGATCCGCGAATCCCGCAATACTACCAGGCGATCAGATTAGATAGGTCAATTTTATTGCAATTGTTTCCCAAAAATTTTTGGGGAGCGTTTTAAAAAATATTTTATTTGTTTCACACCAATCATCAATGTTTGTCTCTTTCTTTATTATATCTTACATGATCAGCACCCGTGGGCAAGAAGACAGGGTCGGAGTCGGCGGGAGCAGCTGGAGAACACCAGGGCCAGGACCAGGACCGCTCCTCTACCGAGGGCTCTGCTGCTGTACCCAGTAAGTCTTCCTCCTGTTAATATTAATAATTATATTTCCCTAACTTTTACTCCACCTTATTTTTTTCGAACTATTATTTCCGTTTCCTAATTCTACTTTACCAAATCTTCTTCGATCTAGACTATCTGTTTCTAAATTCTTGTTATCCCTGCCTCTAACTGCCTCTGCTCTGACTCTCTTTACTACTACTACTATATTAGTCTGTCTGTAGCTAAGCTTTCCCAGTTGGCCACTCTTTATTTTTATTTAAAAGGTTTTAAAACTCAGATTCACCAATAGCACTAGCCACTGAGTCCAGCCTTTGGGTTGTCCTCGTCTAGTCTTCTTAATCTTGATAGGCTTTGACAATTCCCACCAACAAAATGCCCAACCAGATATTTTACTATTTTTGTTAGGATAGGACATACTCCTACTAGTGTCTACTCTACTCTAGTACCCGGTTTGTACTAGTGATGTATGTGGAATATATATGTATTTTAACAATTTTTTCAATCTTGCTAGTGAAAAAAAATAAATAGGGGGAGGAATATATAGCATCTAAAAAATGTGTAATGTTTTTTCTAGGCGTACCGACCACCAGTGCCGGGGCCAGCGGCGGGGCAGGCGACACCAGCCAGGAGGGAGCAGCGGATGCAGCAGCTGCCACATGGGTGGGTGAGGCAGCAGCAGTTGCGGGTGGTGGTAAGTTATACTTATATTCCTTACTTATTGACAATAGTTACACACTCGCTGCAAGGGTGTAAACTGTATGTTGAGAGAGACTAAGTTGTTGTGAACAATGGTTGAAGAAGAAGACACCCTTTACTTAGCATTAGAGCAATAGCATTAGCGGTGGGAGTAGTTGAGTAACTAATGGCCTCTTCAATCTGACTTCAACTCAGCTGGGAAAGTTTTATGGAGAAGACTAACAGTCAGATGAGCTTGATGGATGGGTTGAACGAAAAGGGAAAGAAGGATGGAAGGAGGAAGGATGGGCGAGATGTAAATATATATGACTGGCAGAGAAGGATACTTGCCACGTGGGATGCGTGCATAGGTGGCTGATAGGAAGGAATCAGATGCATGGGTGGTTGAAGGATGGGTGGAAGGTGAAAGAAGAAAAGATGCCTGCCTGGGTGGATGAAACTGTATGGGTGATAGCAAGAATCCTCCGGAGTGTTTCATGGGTCAAACTCAAAGGCAAGCAAGGAAGGAAGGACGCATGGGTGGTGGTTTAAAAAAATAAATAAATGTTTGTTGTTGTTAAAACAAACTAAGGTTTGTTGAGAGGTTAAGAAGATTGATAGACATGTTTACTTTGAATGGATGGATGGCTCGATGGTATTCATCATAGCATAGGTGGAGACTGTCACTGGATGAAGACGAGTCTTTGAAGAAAATGTAAAAGGAACCGCGCCAGAGTAGCAAGCAAAGCCAAGGAGAATAGAAGTTGTACGTTCAGAATACTCCCTTGACTCACAGTAGTTTACAAGCACAGCATATTTGTGTATGTGTGTTATCAAGCGACTCCCTCCGACTCCGATGCCCACTGAGTACCGATGTGAATTTATTTTTGACTGTTTCAGCCTGCCATGGGTGGCCTATCAGCTGCATGGATTGTTAGTTACTAACCGGTTACACAATCAATCAAAACAAAGTACCTCATGTCGTCCCATACATATATATAAGCAATGATCATTTGGATAAGATATCATCTGCCTTGTTGTAGTAGGCAGGGTGAAAGTGAAATTGAGCAGTTGCCCTGGCCTTGATGTAACAGAGAGTATGGCTAGTGCCACCCATAATAGAAAAAATAAGATGATTGTGTAGTCAGCTTCCCTACCTGCAGACAGTAGTAAATAAAAATAATGTGAGTCTGTGTCACGAGTATGTTTGTCTTGGGTGCAAGCTGACTGAGCTGGCATGCCAGCTGCAACAAGGTTACTTAATTTAGCTAAACAAGAGAGAAGAAGAAAACTGGTGTACTCGAGTCCATACTACCACAAATGTTATGTCATGTGCTTGCTAGTGCTACTGTGCCACTATGTGTAGAATTCATTTTGTGTTACTGTTTTGCTAACATTATTACAATTGGCTTTTTTAGTTTTTTGATATAGCTACTCCTTCCCAACCAAAAGCAAGACCAGACAGGAAGGTGTTGGCAGCCATGGCCCGGCGCCGGAAGCTTGAGGCCATCCGAAACGAATATTGGCGGCTGGTGGCTCTGGCGGAGGAGGAGGAGGTGGAAGCAGCTGCAGCCTCCTCCAATGCCCCGGGCCCCAGCCAGGCCCTTCGAGTGGTACAGCGCCGCGGTCTGGCAGCCGCCCGCCGCACCACATCCAGCACTGCTGCCCCCCCTGTGGTTGCAATTGCCGAGCTTTTAAGTGCCGTGTGCACCTCCTAATGGCGCGCCTTGAGGAGCCGGTAAAGGAGGTCCTTTAGAGACAGCGAGCCCGCCGATAGACTGACATCCCGTTGGATTGCCCTTTTTGTTTTTTGTTTTTTGGTGGGCATTGGGCTATGTTTGGGGAAAAGTTGGGTTTTATATTTTTTATTTATTATGGACAATTTTTGAATTCAATGGACATTGTTTGGACTATCTTTTTGGACATTGGTTGGGGTTAGGGAGAGGGGTGGGTCAAGTGTTGTGGGATTTTTTACAATAGTTTATTTTGTTAGGGGATTAAATTATATTTATACTTAAACTTTACATACAATGTAAATGTTTTGTGGGCGGGTTACTCTTTTATGTCACATGGTTTCCTTCCTTTGCTGCTGCAGGGCCGCAGCCAGTTTTTGATTTAAATAATCTGCCAATTTTGCAACACACAAACAGATTTTTTTTTTTTTAAATTCATTCTTAATATAGCGCATGGCTACCCTTAGGCATCCCAGAGCTGGTAGCAACCACTAGAGGATTACAATCTCATGGCAGGTTCTGGAAGAGCTGTGTTTTTAGTTGCTTCCTGAATGCAAGGTGGTGGGTCATTGAACGCAGCTGAATCGGGAGCGTCTTCCATAGAGTAGACGCATTGTATGAGAACATACGACCACCAGAACGTACTCTCCTGACTTTGGGAACAGTTGCTTGGAATAGATTGGCAGATCTTAGGATACGAGAGGGGCAATGAAAAGATATCACAGCGCAGTTTATTTTTGGACCTGTACCCCAGAGGGTTTTGTGTGCTATGCATAGTGCTTTGAACATTATGCGTTCTGTGATGGATAGCCAGTGCAGTGCCTTCAGTGCTGGTTTAGCCGATTGTTTTCTGGGGATGTTGTGTAGCAGCCTCACTGCGCAGTTCTGCACCACCTGTAGTTTCCTTGTGGTAGCTTTCGGGGTGCCCAGGTATAGAGAATTACAATAGTCCAACCGTGGCAATACCAAAGCTTGTACCATAGTTCTGCGTGCAGTTACCGGGAGCAGTGGCAGAATTTTCCGCAGTTGCCTTAAGATGCCATAGCATGAAGCTGCTACTTGTACTGCTTGGTGGTCCAGTATAAGTGATTTGTCTAGCCAGATTCCTAAGCTTTTGATCCTTTCTTTGGGTTTTAGAGGTGAGCTCAAGCAGCTGGGCCATTTCACAGTGGAAGAGCTGCTAGTGTGATTGCCGAGAATCATTAACTCAGTCTTATCCCCGTTAAGGGTTACAACTAGCTGAGTGTCGTCTGCATAGGTCACAATCTGGACCCCATACGGGAGGACTATCTCAGCAAGGGGTCTTAGATACACAATAGATAGATGCGGTACCCTCACTGAGTGACTTGTCCTACTAATACTGTCAGTCTCTCCTCCTAGTCTATGCAGTCTGTAACTAGACTCAAGGGTGTGGGTATGTGAATTAATGAATCAATTAATTTCCATTATTAATTATGCCTCCCCCAAACTTCTCTTGCCTGTGATTGATGTTTAAACTTAGGCACAGTGATGGCTGCATGGTTTCCCAAGATGCCATGGTTGTGGTGGTAGTAGTAGACACTGGCAGTAGCATTTGCAAAAAAAGAAAATGAGACAGTCAGTCAGAGAGACTCTGGAAGAAGTAGTAGAATGAAGTACAGTACAGTAACAGTACACAAGAAGACTGATTAGCAATGCCAAAGTCAAATAAAACATAATGGTGGCGGGGATAGCCTAGTACAACAAGTTACAAACTGTAGTTGTGTCAAGTCACTCGACACAAGCGTAACCTTTAGTGATGTAAAAGGAGGATGATGAATCCAATCGATGACGGCAATTAATGATGGATTATGTTCCTTTGGAAATATACTGAGCATGAGTGGGCAAGCAGAAGAAGATCCTCGCCCTGCCTTCAAATTGAATTAGTGTTGCTCTCACCACATCCGCCCCAGCAAGTGTGTGATCAATTATTGGTGTACATTTAATTTAGTCACACCTCAATATAAATCACACAGCCCGGGGGAAGAGGGTTAGGGTTTGATGAATGAACAACACACAATCTTGGC
This sequence comes from Calotriton arnoldi, assembly GCA_963921515.1. NCBI lineage: Eukaryota > Metazoa > Chordata > Amphibia > Caudata > Salamandridae > Calotriton > Calotriton arnoldi. Next base: position 1,046,227 of record CAWUFW010005973.1, on the reverse strand, counting down.
AGACGACCATCATATCCACAAATCTGTTAAGGGAGAAAAAGGAAATGCATGCATGATGATGACTTGATGGTTAATGATAAGTAGTACTTACTAACTAGACTAGTAGACAGTACAGGGCAGCAGCATATTATTAATTATTATTATGCAATTTGCCTTGCCTGTCAGAGAGACCCAAATTGCATACATTTTATGTTCTGTTGTACCGGGCTTCCTTTTAAAGCTAGCAAAGAAAATTAAAAAATAGCTGTAGCGATCAATTATAACACCTTGACCGCGGCGCGACTTCCGCCGCGGTGCGGGTGAAATAATGAGTGGGCGTGTCTCGGACGGCCTCCGGCCGTCCTCCGCACACGCCCACCATGACGTTGGACGGCCGGGGGCCGTCCGACGCATCGAACGGGATAAGCAAAGAGCAACAATAAGTTCAATAACAACAACACACAGTCTTAATGATTGAAGAGAAAAAATGAATCAAATTATTTAAAAGGTGACAATACTAAAGTTACTGTATGTTATCCTGGTCAAATTGGGGAGTTGCATCTCGGCATTCCTCTTGGTCCTCCTGTCCATGGACGCTGCGTCCGTCAATCTTGGGTGCCACTGCCTGCCTGGCTGATGCAGATTCGTAGGTGAGTGTGAGTTGTTTTTCTCTGTTTAGCACAGGGTAAAGGCTGGCCTCTAAGTGTAGATGGAAAAAAAAAAAGGGATATTGAAAAATCAAGGAGAAAAAAAAAACATAAATTACGGAGGAGTGCAAACACTTTCAGAGGCGGCATGGCTAAATCATGTCTACTCTGTTGCCTGTTTCCAGCATTAACCTACAACAGCAACAGAACAGAGCAGGCCCACAGTGCCCACCCAACCTCCACTTAGCTTAGATTTTAACTGAGCCAGACAGAGCACACATATACAGTAACATAGCATTTTCCAAAGTAAGTAACTAAATCAATGCACAGCTGTCAGTCATACCACTACTACACTCGTGAGTCGTGAGTCGTGACTCGACTCCACCACCACACAGACATGTAGGTCTGCTGTGATTGCCGTTGACTTGTTTACCTTTTATGCCACTCATGAAAAACGCCCTGAGTAATTCCATCAATCATCTCCAATCCTACTGACTGACTGCGAAGATACTATGTCACTGTGGTCATCATCATCATTGTGTTGTCCAACTCAGTCTGCAGTGTACCAAGTGAGTCCAGATTCCATATTCAAAAATGCAATGGATCGGCCTGCAGTAGAAGTACAATTTTGTTATTAAACAACAAAAAGGGAAACATTGACTTGAGTCACTTTTAGTGTGTAGATTAATTACTAGTACAATTTGACTTCACTTCATGCACAACAAACAACAACAACACAAACACCAATCACTCAGAGTCAGCCCGTCCAATGCATGCCATCATCATTACCTGTTCCTTCTCATATTAAGTTAAGGGGCAGTCTCTCTCTGCTCGGAAAGGAGGATAGCTATAGTCATCATGTTCCACTTCTTTTGGAGGGACTCGACGAGGCAACATTTCTTGTACTATTCTCCATCCAATAATCTGGCTTGAGGGAAATGGATTTAGGGTGAGTCAGGAGGAAGGAGCAGGACTCGTAGGAGTGGACTTAAATGCACACAGCTGCAACTCCAATATGGCAATAAAAAGAGAAGACTGTGGTGATAGATTTGTTGTGATTCGAACCAGAAAGACAGAGACACACACAAATAATGAAAGTAAATAAGGAAGAAAGAAAGTGACAAGTTCAAAGCCTAGTTGTCGGGGAAGTATAGCTCGTCCTCAAACTCTGGTGGTTCAATCAGAAGTAGGTAATCATCTAACACACTACTTCCATCACCTAAGCCGCTTTCCTCATCTTCCTGCTGTGATTCACGTATTTTGTAATTCAGTGGAATAAAGTGCTGATTCATTTTGATCATGGTTAACCTCTCCACGTTTTTGGGCGAGAGACTGGTCCTTTTCACTGTTACAATGGCACCAGCAGCACTGAAAACACGCTCAGAAGAGACACTTGCGACAGGGCAAGCCAGATAGTTTATCGCCAGCCTGCTGAGCACTGGCCAGTGGCGCATTTTCCCACACCAATGGGTTTTGATCAATGTTAACCTCTGTTGAGTCATCCAGATAGGCCTGGACCATCCGCTCAATGCTCAGGGGTGCTCCACTTTGCTGGGCCTCTTTTGCCTTTGCATCAGCACTGGACCTAACAAGCCCTTGCTGTAGATACCAATGCTGTGCCGATTTTACTGTGGCTGATGATCGGGTTCTTGCTGTTGTTGATAGTGTTGGTGACTGCTGTGAGCCAAACGCACTGCCCTCAGGCTCTGAAGTTGAACTTGACGCCCGATGCCCTGCTGCAGTACTTGTTGTGGGTTGGAGTAGCGGGCCTTTCCCTTTAATTACCAGCCGTTCTTTTCCAAGTCACTGGCTGCCTCAGCTATCCAAGTTTTGTACTGGACAACATCCACTTCTGAAAAAGGAATTAATGTCTTAGTGTTCACTGCTGATTTGTACCGTGGATCCAGAATTGTGGCACAAATGTAATGTTTCTCTGACACAATGCTAGTTTGCACCCTTGTATTTTCAGCTAAGTGATAGGCTAAGCTCTGCACCAACTCATATGCTTCTTCTTTTTCCTCCACACGTGCGTACAAATCAGACACCTCCTTCAGCTGTTGCTCTAGCATGTGCAACAATGGGATAGCTTGCCCATAGTACAGTCGTCCTTGCTGACTTCACGTGTGAAGAGCTCGAAAAGAAGTAGCATCTCTGTCAGGCATTTAACTAGGCCCCATTGGTCCATCTGAAGGGTCATGCCTTTCACAGTAGCATCCTCTCTTTGCATGACATATTCATTGATTGGTCTGTACTGCTCAAACAGACGGTCAAGCATGTAATAAGTTGAGTTCCAACGTGTTGCCACCTCCTGGATGAGTGCTTTGACTGGCATTCTATACTCACGTTGAATGATCCTCAGCTGCTTCCGGACTTTAAAAGAATGGCTGAAATGTGTGCATATTCTTCTGCAGGTGGTCAGTAAGTTGCTGACTATGGCATCTTTTTTCAGAAAGTCTTGAACAATAATGTTAATGCAGTGCGCCAAACACGGAACCCTGAAATAGGCACCATCCTCCATGGCCTTAAGTACATTACTGCTATTATCCGTGGCAACAAAACCAATGTTAAGCCCTCTTGGGTGCAGCCATTCAAAGACCTTGCTGTTAAACTCTTCCAAAATGTTTGCAGCAGTATGAGATTTCTCCATGGCGAATATGGCTACAGTTGCATGTTTACGAGTAGCATTAAAAATCTCAGCACTGTCAACAACACCTGCTGCAGTTATCTTTTCTCTAGCCCCCGCATAAGAGATCCAGTGTGCAGTGATGCACATGTAATCAGTGGCTTGGCAACTGGTCCACATGTCTGTTGTCAGGTGGATATTGTGAACAGCACTCTGCTCCTAACCTTGTCCAAGCAATTCCAGCTCGTCGTGATGTAGTGCTGGAACAGCAACTCTGGCGAAATAGGACCGGCTGGGAACCTTCCATTTTGGGCAGATGGCTGTCACAAATTCCACCCCCTTCCACAAAAGAAAAAGGTAGAAGGTCCAGCGCTAACATTTTTGCCAGCTTTGCATTGTTCAAATGTGCCGTTGGGTGGTTGCGTTCGTACTGCCCCTCCGACCTAAAGATGCTGACAATGGTAGGCTGGATTTTTTTCCTTTCTGGTGCCGCTGATGCAGATGACTTCTTGAACCCAGTTAGGCTCAACGACGCACTTTTTTTCATTGCGGTACTCTGTTGCCTTGGTGCCTCCGCCTGACTCTTACTACGGTGCCACTGAGATGTTGCTGAGGCTGATGAGGATGTGGGCGGTACCACTGCACTGCTGGGATCAGGGCTACTTTGTGTACCAGAGAAAATGTCTCCCTCTTGTTCACCTTCCACCGCGATCTTATCTTCTTCTTCTTCTTCATCCCCACCAACAGCAATGGGTGAAGTTTTACTTGTTTGGCCGCTAAGGTGCGCCTCCCTCTGGATCAAGTGGTGTTTTTTCAGATGGGTTGTTTGGCCTCCGGTACCATAGTTTGTACAAAGCTTACCCCGACTACACCTATTCGACAAATTGAGCATATAGCAACGTTCTCCTCCTTACTGCTAACGGAAAAGAAGTCCCAAACTGGGGAGGTGTACTTTCTTGTGCTGCTGGAGGTGCCACTTGCAATGCCGGATAAACTGGAGGGTGTATGTGGAATTTGACTCCGTGCAGTACCACTACCTACTGAGGTGGTGGTTGTGCTGGATGTAGGTCCCTGCCGGGCCTTTGCAAATGCAAATTTGGAAGCTAGAGGTGGTGTCAGTGTTACCTGTTTTGGTGATATCCGTGCCATATCCTTCACAGCAACTTGGGATGGGGTAATAATGTCGGTCTCCATCTCCACTGGGGCGGGAGTGATGTTCATGATGACTGGCTCATCATCATCCTCCTCTATTACATCAACCTCCATAACTCTAAGGCTTTCTGGATCCTTCCTTTTCCCTAGCCTTGTCGCGTGGCGTGCCTCACTCTCAGACTGACCTGGTGGCTTCCAAGTGGCATCTAGATCATCAGAAGGGGGGCTTGAAGAAGAAGTTGATGGACTAACCTTCCTTTTACTTGCTGGGGATCTGGAAGACAATGGATCTTCTGAAAGAGTGGCTTGCTCTTCTTCTTCAGGAAGCTTAATTTCCCGAGCTGCCCCTACTTCGGGAGGAACAACTACTATTGTGGGCGGTGGTTGCGGCTGTTGTTGCAGCTGTTGTTGCCCACTTATCTGCTGAGTTTCCTCCTGCGTTGATTGGGTACTACTTTGTGATAACGATAAGTCATTTCCACATCACTGCTCGTTGGCGTTTGCACAATTAGACTGGCTACATCTGCGACACTCATGGGCTTGGGCCTAGGTTGGTGGGGTGGGCCCACTGATGCGGAGGTGCTGCTCCCAGCTTGCTCCCCGGACACCGCTGCTGCAGGCTTAGTTTTTTGTTTTCCAAAAAACAACCTGGGCAGCACAACCGTCTTGGTAAGTGCCACTTCTTCCTTCTTCTGTTCCTTCTTCTCACTGGCAACTTTCTTGGTACTGGAGAACCGGGTACCTTTCTTTGGGGCCATCTTCTTCAGATGTCAGCAGGATGCAGTTGCACGAGTTGCAGAGATGTCTGTGGTCACACGTCACATGACGTTGTGCGCAGCAGGACTTCTGTCTGGCAGTACAATGGGTGATGATGATGACACCTCCTCCTCAATCTTTTGTGCACCTAAAAGCAAAGAAGCCAGACGAACTTCAATGAAATGTTGCATTTGTTGTTGTGGTTCAATTACTACTAGTACAAACAAACAAATATAATATATAACTTAGTGTGTGGTGGTCATACTTGTTAGTGTTATTATAACTTATATTATTACATTTTATTAACTCAGTTATACAAAAAACAAAACAACAGTGTAGCCATTTGTGAGACTTTGACAACAAGGGCTCTCATGGTATACTGTGTACACTCAGGAAGGATAGGAAAGAAGAAGAACAAAAACAAAAATACAAATGTAATGGAAGTGGAACCTGTTTGGCATTAATTTGCGCATCACATCATTCAGGGAGCTGCAGCCCTGCAAAGGGGATGGAAGCAGTAAGCCAAGAGGGACAAAGGAAAGACATGCAGGCCTATATGGCAAACGCAGCACACTACTAAACTACAACCACAAAATGGCCACCAGCCACATGGTCACTCACAGTCACAACAAGCAGGAGGCCTGGAAAACAATCAACTCAAGCAGGCCTATAATGGCCAGGCAAAGGAGGCATGCTAAACAACACAGCTTTAATGCAAAAATGCAAAAACGAAAATCCACAGTGCTAAACAAGGTTTGCAAGTTACACAACAACAACCACACCACACACACACATCCAACAAAGGCATTTATTTAACACACACCAAAAAAGTGAAATACCCCCCAAAAACACATTTTGCAATTCAATCCAATGCCATCCATGCCCTAAATGATGTTTAAATTCAACAGACACCACAGAGACAGTTGTTTCATGCACCCATGAGTAGCTCGGGGCCTACTGGCTACCCGCTATAAATTTTAAAAAACTGATGAAAAGTACAAAAAATTGTAGTCGCAAGTACTTGCAATGCCCCAATCAAACAAACAACACCAATTCTCCAACTTACTTGTAAAATCTCAAATCCAAAAGTCCTCAAATCCAATGATATATGATGCAGCAGACACAAAGAGTGATCCTTCCAGCTCCAAATCCAAATGAAAAGTGAACAGGTCATGGACAAAGCACTGGGAGGAGCCTGCTGGACAGGAACAGGAAGTTGGAGACTCTGGGGCACTTCCTTCCCCTTAAAAAAAAAGAAAAAAAGAAAAAGGACTCCTTGCACAAAAAAGTACAGCCAAATGTCAATCTGAGGCGTTTTTTTCATCCAAATTATCATTTTCAAATAGGTTTTATGCTGCTCGAGAGATATTCTTCGCAAGATTGCAATTTCTGCATGTTCGGCATCACGAGCTTCACCGAACTTCCGCCGGATGTCCGATGGTGCGTCCGAATGACGTGTTCGCGATCGCACACTCTCGCGGGATCGTCGGCCGGCTACCAAAATCTTGTGGCGCACGCGAACGGATAGTAAATATCGTCAGCGAACGCAAGGATCCCGGTAAGTTGCTGCCGCTTGCGCAAAAACACATTTTAAAAGCGCGAACAAGGAAACAACTCCGCTACGCCGCAGATCGTGGAGTTTTCGGTAACTAAGTGTTCTACGTGGAACCCGGAGTTGCTGAAAATCCGCAAACTCCGCGAGCGGAGTGGATTTTAACGCTCATGGTTAGTCTCCAGATGGGGCTCTGAGCTAGTCTCCCTTATATATCTCCCTTTATCACCATTTTTAGACCAGCTTTTTTCTGGTCTTAAGTTCCTGCAGCTAAAGGGCCTTAGCGTGACTTTTTTTATCGCTTCTTGGGTCCGGGCCATCATTGCTAATAGTGCAATGTGGTGTTAGGGACAGTTTCCAGAAATTTTGAGACAGAACGCCTACCTTGCCTGTCATGAGCGATAAATATCGCTGGCTTGTAAGGCGATAAAATAAATGCGTTAGCGGCAGGAAAGTGCTGCTAATGTGGCGATAATGGGCTTGATAATATGCCCCTTAGTGTCTTGTATGTTTGCCAAACACCACATCTTTAAGCAGCCAACTTCTACCTGGTGGTTATAAAGAAAACATTTATGTCATTATGCATGGGGCAGTCACTTATGATGTCACTGTGGAGAGATAGATTTCACATTGATAGTGACAGAAACAAGAGTGTTGATTCAGTCTTGGCATGATGATACAGTCTTTCTTCAGCAGAAGCACATTGATTTAATTAAAATATAAATAACAGGGCTGCAAAAAGAAAATTAAAGCCATACCTGTGGGGAAGTTTGATAAAGTACAGAAACAGAGTTATGCTTACTCTTTCCACAAGCTCTTCACTAGGGGTGGGCAGGACTCGTGGAGTTTTATTTCACAGAATTCCTCTGAGTTACAGAGAAAGTCCACTAGATTCTGTGAAATTCCACAAATGGGTGGAAAATATGCTGCTTGCGCTGCAAATTAGCACCAATAGCGTGAGCAGTGGTGAAAATCAGCATGGAACAACACCATGTATTGTGCAGAAGATACAGCCATTTGGGTTGATTTTGCTGCTGCTCGAGTAGAAAATCTACTCAAGTGGCACTGAATCTACTAGAATGGCAGCCCTTTGACTGTGACCACTTGTGAACGTCGGCGACCACCCTCGTTAGAAAATTGTGCGAGGTGATGCAAAATGTTGCTCACGCTCACCAGCTTGCATATTGTGGAGCATCTTAGGAGAAAAATTCAGCCAGGTGTTGAGTAATGTAATGTAATGTAACTGGGTACTTGTAAAGTTCGCGGATTCTCCACAGAGTGTCCCGGCGCTAAAAGACCACATGACAGGCAGAATGTACTCGAAGCAGCTAGCATATACTACTGTTGGAATAGCCAGGTTTTTCATTTCCTCCTAAAAACAAGGAGGTCCGTTATCTGTATAAGAGCAAGTGACAGACTATTCCATAGTCGAGATGCCACCACTTGAAAAGAGCGGCCCCTCATGCGGGAGCAGGAGAACTTATGGATGGTCGACAGGCACTGAGTAGAGGACCTTAGCGTCCATTGACGGGCGTACTGCAGGATCCTTTTCCTAATATAAGGTGCCCCAGAGTCGTGTAGGGCCTTAAATGCCAAGACAAGAGCCTTAAACTGGATCCTCTTGCGTACCAGAAGCCAGTGCAGCGCTCTTAAGTGGGGAGTCATATGTGCCCTGGGACCAACCATAAGAATGGCTCTAGCTGCCGAATTCTGGATCACCTGCAGGCAACCTAGTAGAAAATCTGAAAGACCCAAGTATAGGACATTAGCATAGTCTAGTCTTGATATGATCAGGGCCTGGACTACCATCTTCCTGAGGGAGACAGAGAGTAGGGGGAGGACATTCTTGAGCATTTTTAGATCCCAAAGCAGGTGCCGGCCACAGTTTGGATTTGAGTCTTCCTGGACAAGTCTGTATCCAGCTTAATGCCTAGGTTTTTTATGACAGTTACTGAGGTCGCTGGGGGGGACATGTCCTGTGGCCACCACTGATGCCATGCCTCGCAAGGATTGGAACCGAAGAAAATTATCTCTGACTTTTCGGGGTTACACTTTAATTGGTTTCCTCTAAGCCACGAGAACACCTCAGTCAGGCAGGCGTTAATCTCGCTGCCTCTGAACGTGGAGTCCTTCTTGCAGGTGAACAGAAGTTGCGTGTCATCAGCGTAGGACACGATTTTTGCACCATGTTCCTCCACTAGAAGCGCGAGGGGGGCCATATACACATTAAAAAGGGACGGGCTCAAAATCGAGCCCTGGGGAGCTCCAACTTTCATGGGGATGATGGGGGCCGAAAAAGGGGGGACCATACTGTTTGCCTACCCCCGCTTAAAAAAGAGGTATATCATTTAAGAACCGTGCCACCAATGCCGCAGTCCCGAAGTCTATTCAGGAGTCGGTCATGGGGCACGGTGTCGAAGGCTGCAGAAAGGTCTAACAGCACCAGAACAGCATTGCCCCCGCTATCCAAGGTAGTTTTGATAATTTCAGAGACTTCAAGTAGGGCAGTTTCTGTACTTAAGTTTGTTCTGAATCCTGACTGACTCGGATGAAGAACGTTGTTAGCTTCCACATATTCCGTAGTAATTGTGTTTCCATATTTCTCCAAAACCTTGGAAAAGAAAGGCAGCAATGAAATTGGCCTTTAGTTACTAACTACCAGTGGGTCTGCTGTGGGTTTTTTTAAGAGCGGAAGAATTCTTGCATGTTTCCAGCTCTCAGACATTAGCCCCTCAGAGAGGGAGGTGTTCAGAACCCGATTGACCGCCAGGTTAATCACTTCAGCGATTGACACCAGTACTTTGGCTGGACAAGGGTCGACGGGAGAGCCGGATTTGAAAGCCTTCATTATCTCGAGGGATTTCACCAACGAGATGGGGGGAACTGTAGGAGAGACGTCCCTAAATTAGGATTAATTCTGGGGGGAACATCTATATTTTCTCCCTGTGCTGAGGGCAACACATTAAACGAGTCTTGGATTATTTTAATTTAATCTTATCGTAAAAATAGTGAGCTAGGCAATTGGTCCAGTCGCTGGTAGGGGTGAAAGGACTGTCCATTGCATTAGGGGAAGTAAAGTCTTTAACGATTTTAAACAGTTCTTTTCTCTTGTTACCCGCCTGCTCAATTTTTGTGGATAGGAAATGTTTCTTTTCGTCGCGGACTTTGGAGTAGTGGACTTTCAGGGCCTGTTTATAAGTGGCTTTGTCAGAGGGGTTAAAATTCTTCCGCCAAGCTCTCTCAAGGCATTTACATGCACTTTTACTTTTGTGGAGGGCCTCCGTAAACCGTGGTGCCGATGCCCTACTGGCTTTAGAGTGGCAGAATTTGGACAGAACTCCATGTTAAAGAGTAATGAGGAGTGGCCAAAATCTTGCCAATTCCGCTGGGGGGGTCAGAATATTTCAGCCACCTCTACTCTACACTCAAAGGCATTTCGACCACAGATGCAGAGTATGACCAAAGAGTGTACACTAAAAGATGGCGCCAGAAAACCGAAGTTTACTGAAAGATACAGTGTTCCATCAATATTGCAAAGATTCACATCCTATGTACTCATGCGGATCAGAAACACTGCATGAGTGAATAGTGTGCGAAAAGACACAAAGAGCTGTGTATAAATGAGGGTGTGAGTGTTACCCTGATATTATTTATTGTTTTTTACATAGACTATGTAACCTTCAAGACTGTGATGGTCCCTGAAGGATACACATCACCTAATTATTGTTAGGGAACAATTACCTCATTACTAGATTAATGCGAGACCAAGATAACTGTGGCCCAATTTCAATTTGTGACTGCACTATAATGATAGCTGTATTAATATTTAATTAGAGACATAATCCTCTTTTCCCAGCATTGACATTGCAACTCTAGGATGCAGTAACTATTGGTAAGGTATTGGCATACATTAATATATGCCACTTAAGTAGAGTCCTGTGATCACTAAAATACGACTGTATGTTATGTGTGTCATGTGTGTGTGTAAATCATTGGATGCTCACTTATTCATAATTTCAATGTGCTTTGTGTCATTAGATGACCTAGTGGTTGTCACCTTATCCCTTGAGTATTACACTTGCTATCCTCTGAAACTTAGTTTGATGTGGGCTAAAATTCATTTATATTCCTCTCTTTCTTGGTATTTTTAAAGCATAGGGGTCACCCTTACCCTGATGAATGACACTTGTACCTCCATATAGGCTACTATACTGACATAAACATGGTGCCCTTTGCTAGTGGGTTGAAATAACCTTCACCATTATTTTAATACGATCCCTGGGGATAGAATAAAGCATATAGAGTCCAGCAGTGAAATTTTTATTTAATTTTCTCCTTTTACCCCTCTGCAGTGTTACCCTCACACCCACTTCTCAGTAAGAGTGGTGTCAGCATGACCTCTAAATCCACTGGGACCTGGAGTCACCGACTCTCACCTGGAACCTGATAGCAATCTTTTATGTAACCTTGTTACATTAAAAATTCTTAGGTCATATTTATTAAAAGGCTTGCGATAGACAGAAAGTTGTATGGTCTTACTACAGTAATGTTAAAAAATTCAATATTGATGAAATAATGTCTCCCAAGTCTTATGCATGGATATTTCATAGCAATAACTATTCTCCAGTGAGGTGCTAAATTCTTGAACACATGTATAAGACCAACAATAAATAGCTATTACATCAATGATGGAAAAGTCCATGAACAGCAGAGGTGTTGCGTCAGTTTTGCTCAGGGTTGCTAACCCACAAATGGGATGGTGGACCACCTTCAGGCCCACTATAAAGGGTCCAGGAATGTGGAGGGCAGGACTCACAGCTGGTAAAGTCCAGGTACTGGGTTCAAAGTTGTTAGAGCCTATTTTGTTCCTGAGGCTCTGATTGGGATACCATCCAACTCGCCCTTGGAGTCATTCTGGTGGTCCTGGGTTGAAACTGCAAGTCCAGTCATCCTCACTCAGGTAGCAGGGCAGCTATGCAGCAGTGCAGCAGTCCAATAGGACAGCATCTCAGTAGGGTAGCGGTCTTACAGCAGCACAGCACAGTTGTTCACAGGTCTAGAAATGGACTGAAGAGTCGGGTCTGTGGGTCCAATATTTGTTTGTGGTACCCACTTAGAAAAGTATAAGTGTCTAGAAGTTTTCTTTTGAAGTAGTCAGAGCTTTCTGAATCCTTTGCCCTGACTCTTACCTAGCTACAGGAAAAATACATTGGTGACAAATACTTTGTGTGATGGCAGAGCACAACCTATTTAGTAGCATGTAGGGCTGTGTCTAGGTTTGTCCCTATCCTTTCTGTTGATGACCCATCCAGGGAAAACTAAGCACTCTATTGTGTGTCATGCAACCTAGGACAGGCTGCAGCACCAATTGGCTAAAGCAGGAGAATGCCAACTTTCTAAAAGTGTAAATCCGATTTCACCATAAGAGAAGATTTGTCAATACAATTCCAAAGACACCAAACCTGAACAGGTTCCCTGTTCCCATTCAGAAGTTACAGCGTTTTAAATGTTATAAGGTAACTCCATGTTAGTCTATTAAAGATGTAGGCCTTGCAGTAGTGAAAACAAACACATTTAAGAGTTTTTCACTACCAGGACATATACATTCTAAACGTATATGTTCTACATTTTAAATGCACTGCATTCTGTTTTACGGACTGTCTAGGACCTACCCTATGGCTGACATGTACGTACCAAAAAGGAAGGTTTGGGTCTGGCAAAATATTATTTTTCCAGGTTGAAATGACCATTTAACTGCACACGCTAGCTGCAATGGCAGGCCTGAGAAAAATTTGAAAGAGCTACTCAAGTGGGTGGCACAATCATGTCTGCAGGTTCACTAGTAGATGTAACTTATAAGCCCAGGGTACATGTAGTACCACTCTACCTGGGACCAATAAGTAAATTAAATATGCCAATAGGGTACAAGGCAATAGTACCATGGTTTAAGGAGGGAGCGCATGCACTTTAGCACTGGTTAGCGCAGTAATGTGTGCAGAGTCATGAAACCAGCAAAAATGAGATCAGCAAAACGTAGCGGAGAAAGGCAAAAGTTTTGAGAGGAAGACAACCCTAAGGCTGAAATGTCTAAAATAGTACACATGAAAAATGTCAAGACCAAATTAAGGTTTTACTGTGGCATCACAATAATCTTGAAGGGAACGAGTGTCAAAAAAAACATCTCTCTACCCAGTAATTTAAAAAAGGATGGTTGATCTGGTAAATGCATAATGTCTGAAAAGGCTGATAAATAACTTTGAAATGATTCACTGCAAGGCTTTGCTGGGTCAAAGAAAGACAAAATAACCAGCAACATATTAGACAGTTTAGCCGGTAATGGCTCTGCCCTTTGGTCTCCACATCAAGCCACAAGTTTGTCCCAGCGTCTGGCGTAAATTTACTTTTTCTAAGGGTGCCCGGCAGCCAGGATAACATCCACAATTTTGGTTTGCAAGTCACACACCATCAACCGTCACCACTGCATGCCTAGAGGTTAGATTGCACTGGGTCAGGTACAAATTCCTGCCCTGAGGCAGCGACACATGAATTTCCCAAAATGGTAAAGTGATTTGAGGGCAGACACACATTGTCAGAAGCTCTGGGTATAACACACTCCTAGCCCAATCCAAGGCCCACTAAGATGTATTGAAAATGTGTGCTCCATATATATTTCTAAACTCTCATCTGGGGAGGCAGAGGCAAGAAGGCATACAAGAATCCCATGCTCCACACCAATTGAAATGAAAAGAAAGTTGGACCTTTGCAGGAACTTTAGCTTGCAAAATGTTTAACTCTGCATGCTCACAATAGTCGCGAAGAGCTCCAGTCAGGGTATGTCCCATTGACTGCGCCACCTTGGGATGCAGCCACAATTTGGCATCCATCACATACTATCATCAGAGCTCGTCTAACCTTTTGCTCAATAATCCCATCAGGTAGTTCACAATAAGGGAAATGCCCTGATGGTCCAACCATTTCTACAGGGCATAGCCTCCCATCTCAGGAAACAACCTTGTACTTCTGGAAATGCCTCTGCAACTGAAGGACAGACATATGCAAGTACATGTCCTGCAGGCCCAAGGCTAACATCCATTTTTCCAAATTCAGGACAGGAAGAACCTGGGCCAGTGGGAGCATTTTGAATATATCAGTGCTCAGAAAGGCATTCAGCAAGTAAAAATCTAGAATAGGACAGAGGCCTCCATCTTTCTTTGGCATGAGAAAATAGAAGGGGTAGCATTCTGTCTCTATTTCTGAATCCAGAACCCTCTTGGAGCCAGATCCCTCAGCAAACACGCCACTGAATTCTGGAAGACAATTTCCACCCTCACCCCTGACGTAATCTTCATCACAGAGACTTGGCTCCACCTCTCATCTGCTCTCAACATCGCCACCACAATGCCCAATGGCTACAAGATGACACACCAGGACAGCACTAACAAACACGGAGGTAGCATCGCCATCATCCACAAAGAATCAATCTGCTGCACCACCACTGAAGGCAACACCTCATTGATCATGGAACACCTGAATTTCCAACTCCACACTGACGACAAAACAGCCATCAAAGGCACCATTGCCTACAGACTAGCAGGACCACACACCAGCCTTTACGATCCCATCACAGTCTTCATCCCCCCACTCACCATCGAATCCAAGCAATACACCTTCCTAAGAGACCTCAACTTCTACCTGGATGACCTCAAAGACACAAACTCCGCTAACCTCTTGGAACGAATGGGCAACATCGGCTTAACCCATTTGGTTACAGACCCCACACACAGAGCTGGGCACACCCTGGACCCTACATTCATGTCCAGCAACAGAGTTAAATACAGCCATAGCACAGAACTCACCTGGACTGAGCACTCCATCATCCACTTCACCATCACAGGATCACCCCACACCACCCCAAATCCTCCCAGCACCTCCTTCCACTGCTGGGAAAAAGTAACCCAATGGAAAGACCCCCTCAACACCATCCAGCCAAGTGCCACAACCAACCTGAAACAGGCAGCCAAGAACTTCAACACATGGATCTCCATCCCAGCCAAAACCTCATATCCAACAAACAAACCAGCTGGTACATACTGCAACAGGGCACAATGAAATGCAGCTGCAAACAACTGGAGAGAAGATGGTATACCGGTAGAGATGATACAGACCGAGCCACCTTCAAGTCAACCCTCAACAAATAACCCCAATGACTCAAAGCTGAGTAAAAAGGATGCCCTTGCAGAACGCATCGAGACTGGCAAAACTCACACCAAGGAACTCTTCACCAGCGACAGAGAGTTCTCCTGCCCAACAGCCACCGGTAACACAATCCTTCCCTCACAGGAACTCTGCGATGCTCTAGTGAATCACTTCCATAACAAGATATCCACCATCTACAGGAAATTCGAGCCCCAACCCATTGACTTCCTCAGCCTCCTGACAAACATCTCACCACATAGGAACAGCTCACCACATCGGACACCATAGCCATCATGAACTCCATCCACTTGGGAAACCCAACTGCCCCCTGCCCCCATAGGCTCTTCAACCTCGGAAGCCACCAACTCACCACTATCCTTGATGCATCCATTGCCTCAGCCACCTTTGCCAAAATGCATGGGTACACATAGAGGTCAGACCTATCCTCAAGAAACCCTCAGCAGACCCCAGCAAACTCCAGAACTACTGCCCCGTCTTACTGCTCCCGTTCCCAGCCAAAGTCCTGGAGAAGGCTTTCAACCATCAGTTCACTGAATACCTGGAGAGAAACAACCTGCTAGAGGCCTACCAATCTGTTTCCTATCTAACCACAGCAGCAAGACCTCCCAGATCGCCACCCTAATTCACTGAGGAGAATCGGTTGCCCTGATCCTTCTTGACCTCTCTGCAGGCTTCGACACAGTTTACCACCAAACACTCATCAAGAGACTGCACCAGATTGGAATAAAGGGAAATGCACTCAGTTGGATTGCATCCTTCCTCATGCAACAGATGCAAACAATCCACCTTGAAACCCATGGACACTATATGCACATCCCTCAATGCTCATCCCTCAGCCCCACCCTCTTCAATACCTACATGAAGCCTATAGAGGACATCATCAGGCCCCCCAGTGTCAACATCTCATCCTACTCCAACACCCAGCACATCCTCTCATTCTGAGCAGACATCTCCAAGACGAACTTCCAAATCTGCATGAGGAACAGTGCTGCTTGGGTGAAGGGCAACTGTCTGAACCAGAACATAGACAAGACCGAAGTGCTGATCTTTGGCAACCATGCCACCTTCTGGAATGAAATCTAATGGCCCTCAGAACTCAGACCCACCTCCACACCAAAAGACCATGCTCGCAACCTTGTCATTATCCTGGATACCAAACTCACCATGAAACAACACATCAACACAGTCTCCTTTGCCTGCTTCTATACTCTCTGCATGCTCTGAATAATCTTTAAATTGATCCCTCTAAGCACAATAGAAACACAGGCAAGCAAGCCCTAATCACGAGCTTGTCTGGAATATAGCAACGCACTGTACGCAGGAACCACCAGCGAACTAATGAGAAGGCTCCAGGCGATACAGAACTCAGCACCCAGGCTGATCCCCAACCTTCCCAAACAGACCCACATCGCCCAATACCTAAAGAACCTCCTCTGGCTCCCGGTCAAGGAATGCCAATTCAAACTACTGCTGCACGCCTACAAAGCCCTCCAAGATCAAGGACGAGCTTACATGTACCGCCACCTAAAGTTCCACCAACCATACAGAAAACTTCACTACGCCTCCCTCACCCTTGCACAGACACCACACATCCACTGTAGCCAAAGGAGAGGCCACTACTTCCCCCACCTCGCCGCAAAGACATGCTACACCCTCCATCTCTACCTCCAAACATTGCCCTAGCTGATGGACTTAGGGAGAGACTCAAGACCTGGCTTTTTGACTAAACCCAGCATTTGGATATGCTCAAGGGTAATAAGCCGTGCTCTACAAGCTCTTGAAAAGGGATGGATAGGTCGAAAAGACTCATCAGTCAGATGTCATGAATTATCACCCTTTGAAAAATGTTTAATCCTACCTCCCTCAGGGGGCTTGCGCAATACTAAGGGCAAACTAAATGGGTTTCAAGGCTGATGCTGCAGAGGGAGGGCCTTAGAAACTCAGTGTCTCTGGCAGCCTGCACAATGACTGCTTGGCCCACATCCTTGGCCATTAAAGGACTGGGGTGACTGCTGTGGGAGCAGAGGGAATGACATTGTCTATTAACAACATCTCTGGAATTGCCTCCAAAGAGCTGAAACGTATAAAAGAAACTGTTTGGCATGGGTGGAAATGTCCAAAGAACTTGCCAACACACTATTTTCTTTAAGTCTATGTACAAACTATCACCCCTATCATCAAAACTGACATCTTCAAGTAGCCTGAATCATAACCAAAAAGATGATGGCGCCTCTGAGTATTGCTGTGCAGTAGATGGAGCACTTATCTGAACCAGGATGTATGGGGACTAGGTCACTGGAGTGAAGTTAGAGGGCAATCTCAATCAGGGTCGAGACATATTCAGCTCAGTGGCAGGTAGTGGAGTCAGAACCAAATCCTCCTCCAGTGCCAGCCAAAAATACACAGCATGACCTCATTAAAGGCCTCAACTTTCTGCAGCATCAGGGATGGCTCAGGGTGTTTGGGGTGCATCTGGGCCAGTTGTGAAATCAGCTCCTCATTCAGGAATGAGTTCATTGGCACTTTGTTGCAGTTAAGACTTCTTTTAGACAGAGAGCGTCAGGATAGGGTTGAGTCCATCTTCGACTTCGTATTCCTTTTCTTCAACTTGGACTCCTTCTTACTGTGAAGAAGGACTGTTGTAGGATTGGCCACAAGAGAGTGATTTGGTCTGCACACTCGACTTGAAGCAGAACTTACATGATGTCCTTTGGTGTTCGTGACATATAGTTTCATTTTATAATCTTGGATCGCTTTCAGGCTCGTGAGTGTGCATTTTCTGCATGACTTAAAGTCACGCCCTAAGCCCAACCACCAAATGCACACCTCATGCAGATCTGTTAAAAACATCTGTTTACACCAGTAATGCCATGGTTCTAAAACAGTAGTCTGATGTACGGTCTTTGTTCCCATGCACACTGGAATTCAAATTGCACAAAATCTTAAATCAATAAAAAAGTAAGCACAGCTCTGGATTTGCATACAAAGGCACCTAATTAAAGTAACTGATGTCAGCATGCATGGGTGGTACTTATATGCAGCTTTGCTACATCACCACACAGCCTACACAAACCTACACAGAGCCGTACAGCTCCCCGTAGTTGCATACTGGATCACAGGTGTGAAAGTCTTCAGGATTCAGTCTGGTGCTGGGGGTATTCAAAATGGGAGGAATCTGTGGTTAAAAAAATCCATCAGAAAAGGTTTATCTGTGAAATTACAATAACAGAATCCTCCTGCAGTGAGGGTTATTGGTAGTTCTTCATCTGGAGTATGAATAGATCAATCAATCAATCCATTTACTTATGTTTTGGAACTCCGATGAAGACCTGCATAGAAAGTGCAAAAATACAAGTACAAACATAAATTATACAGTCATAATTAGAACAACAATACCTATACATTTAAAAAATCAATCTTAAAAACTGGTGACACACAAAGTGCAAAAAGGGCATTCAAAACTATGTGGTTTAAATTGTATGCAGTTATCACAAGACAAGAGGGACCGGGGCTTGATAGGTCCAGCATACACGCCTCTAGTAAATATGGCATGAACAAAAGTATGGAGTTCCTAAAGGGGATTTTGAAGGGTCAGGGTAAAAGGGGAAGGGGTGGTGGTAAGAAAGAAAGTGTTCCTGGTATAAAATAGAAACTAAAAGTGGAATAGCGCCAATAAGGAACAAGGGCCCTCACACACCCGAAAGGGTATCATGCTTCATTATAGGGCAGATTCTAGTTGGCCCGGCGCTGCAATGCCCAACGGGTACCACAGGGGGATCTTTGCTGGATGTCTTCTGTGGTTGCAGCTGTGAAGCTAAAAAGTGGTGTGGGGGCATATGTGTAGTGAGTAGAGGTGGGAATCAAAAAGTATGATTTAAAAATAGCTATAGGGATCCAAAACCAATTTTATTCAGGGAATTCCTCTGCTACCAATAAAAACAAGTCGTGGCTGGTGAGGAAAATTATATGGTCGACATGTTTCATGCCCTCAATCGTCCAATAGGATCAACGGCATTTCTTCAGGACTTGGGTTTCCTTATCTACTCTCAAAGGGATGGTCAGAAAAGTATAGAGAGATCACGTCCCCTATAATGTGGACTCGTATCGTAGTCCTGTGTGAAAGTGAAAATACAAGAACTAGTAGTCTACCTTATGGAGAACACCTGGAGGGAAAAAGACAAATCAATTGAATTGAGCAGAAGATCACATTCACTTATGGTTGAAAAGGGTGCTTGGCCCAAGGGAGGGCATAGTCAGGAGACATCATTTGAGAAACAAGGGTGCATTTTCAAAACTATAGTGAATTTAAAGAACATGCAAAACACATTTGTGCTCAATCATGTGTCTGTGTGTGGTAAGGACATGGACCAATAGTCTGCCCAGGGCTGCTGGGTCATCCGGTGGAGGTGGGTGGTGGTATCCCATAGCAGGAATGTCCACTGGCATGTGTCTCTCATCACGGTGAGGAAGAACTCACCTAGAAGGAATGTAGATATAGCCCTAAACTTGAAATCTACGAAACTCATTTCATGGCGAGGGAGGGGCAACCTGTAATGTGAAGGCACACACTTAAAGAAATGAAAGTTGGTATTTTGGGGTACTGTACCAATGAATGGACATCAAGCTGGTAGGATGTTGGTGGGAAAGGCCAACAGCATAGAAACAGGTGAGTGGCTCCGCATACAGGCTGGAGTATTGGTGGTTAGCCCAGGGTAAGGTACCGAAAGTCTGAGTCCCAAGATAAGTGGTAATGGGCAAACTGCTGGTATGCTCACAGATAAAAACAATACAGAAATTGCCAGGTGTGAATTGCGTCAAAGGGGGAAGGAGGGTGGGGGGTGAAACAGGTGTAAGATGTGGCAACTAAGAATCATTGAAAATCATTGCCCCAGATGCTTGACGGATGTCGATTGATTAGCAGGGAATACCCATGAGAGACGCTGACCCACACTGCTGTAGTCATGTGGCTAACAGGGTGAGGAAGAGAGAGCAGGGGGAGGCGGGGCGAGTAAGATTCAAGATGTGTTGGAGGTGATGCTGGTGGGGGAGACGGGATAGAGAGTGGGGGTGTTGTACTGTGGATAAGCCCGTAAATCAAGCCTAGTGTTATCGGGCAATATGCAAGGGAGGGGCGGTTACAGAGGTCATGTAGACCACGGGAGAATGCAAGGTGAGGCATGCGCATAGTAGCCTTGTTACATCTGGTAGTAAAGAGGCTGGTGGATGGCCGTCCTATCAATGGAAAGGAATTGTTACTTACTTAGCGCAAGGTCCTCCATGGTGTGAGACCTACTCATGTGTGGATGTCAGCAGGGGTGCCCGGCCCAGAAACGTTGTGGTCTTACAATATATTTTTTGGTAGCATGGAAAGACTAGTTCGTGTCCAAGCACACGGTGGAAGAGGCAACACGTGGTGGCCATATTGGAAACGTGAGGGGAAGTGAAGAGAAGGGGGGGCACCATCTTGGAAAGGTGTAAAGGAATAGGGAAACATGGCTCATTGGTGTAAAGGGGTAACAATGCTGTGGATGTAAGGACACTGGGGAGAGCGGGGGGTTATGCCCGGGGGTCAAGGGTAGGAGGTGGTACCCTGTTCCATCATTGTGCATACTGAATTGTGTCAATGATGTTATAGTAGGATGAAGAGCAGCCCCAGAACAAGGACCATCTGGTTATCAGTGCAGAAGAGAAGCACATGTGAGTGCACAGGTTAACCATCCATATTGTGGATAAAAGTGTAACAGCATACTACCTCGCCCCAAGGAATGTCGTGATTAAGTCCTGTGAGGTGCATGGTTAGTCTGTACACCCAACGTTGTTCTTTTGAAAAGACGCCTTGTTGGGTAATGTTGACATGGGATTCAAGAATAGTCCAGTGCAGCTTGTCTGGTGTGTGGCTCATCTCATTGTAGTGGGTCAGCATCTTTCTCGTAGTTCTGTCACACCTGATATTACTACAGTGTTCGGTTATCCTATCCTTTTCTGCCCTGGTTGTCATCCCAATGTACCATCTCTGGCAGCGGCATGTGATCATGTATACACAGATGTGGGTGTTGCAATTAGTATGAGTCTTCTGGATCCACACGTCTGAGGGACCAAGTTTGATTTGTTTATATGGTCATGTCAAGGGACATAAACTACAAGAACCAGAGGGATAGTGGCCAGTGACTGGCGGGAGGCCCCAGAGCTGTGGCTGTCGTGCTGTTCTTCTGGGGGTTTCTGGTGTATACAATTATGTCTTTAATATTGGCAGTGCATTTGAAGGCAAAACGGGGGTAGCTGGTGACATATCACCAGTGTGAAGTATGGACAAGTGTTTTCTGATGATCTTTTGGATCTGATTAGAATGAGGTGTGAAGGATGTGAAGCAGGTAATCACAGAGGAGGGGGCCCGTTCTTGGTGTTCTACAAGACCTTCCCTGTTGTTGATCCTCGCCCTCTTGTAAGCTCTCTGTACCACAGTATGGGGTTAGCATCGGGCTACTAGATCAGTGCTAAAGGCTTGGGTCTGCTGTTTGTAGTCATTGATGGTGCTACAGTTGCGACGCAAACGCAAGAATTACCCAAACAGGAGATTGTCCCGCAGATGCTTAGGATGGTGGCTGTCGTACCTAAGCAGGCTGTTTGAGTCGGTTAGCTTCTTGTATTTTTTAACTGACAGTTTTCCTTCATGGAAGAAGATTAACAGATCAAGGAAAGGTAGTTCTGAAGTAGAGATATTCCTGCTAAACCTGAGGAAATGGTCAATGGTGTTTATCCATTCACAAAACTCAAGACACAATTTGTGTGTGCCATGTCACAAGATGAGGATATCATCTATATATAGGCTGTCCTGTTTTAGTTTTAAACCTATAAAAACTGATAAAGCCCCACTAAAAGGAAAATAGCCCTCACCAGTGCAAACATATAAACACTGCAAAAACACCATCGCAACCACAAACTAAATGCCATTCAAAGAAAGGAAAAGGTGAGTGAAAGAGTCATTTTTATTTCTTCCTGATACAATGTAACTTTGTTACACATGACAGCCGCAAGAAAGACCTGGCTAACATTATTCTGCTTGAGTTTTGTTGTTTAGGGAAGTCACTAAATTTATTGTTTCTTCTTCCTTGTGCCTTTTTCAGTTTTGTGGTCTTTCGTCTAAAGATTCAGCGTTTGGAAGCATGTTTTAGGTCGTATTTAATTATTTCATAAACTGTAGAGAATGTGGAAATATCAACATCATATTTGATATTTTGTCTACGTTTGATTCGTTCACTGATAGGTAAAAAGCCTGGTTTAATAAGAATCTTTGCCAATATGTATCATCACATTTATCTACAGACAGAGAATGGGTGAAACACTTTGATACATCACCCCCCTTTTCTAGCAAGTCAGTATTGATAGTAGGTACATTGCCAAACACCCCAGGCTTTAAACATTCAATGCAAGGTGTAGTGACAGGTTTATGGGAAAAGAGTGCTGTCATCAAGCATCTAAGATATTGGTGAGAACATGACACTAGACATTTGGAAAACATGGAACGCAGTGTCACTTGGAATGCTGCTGCAAAAGTTCTTACCAAGTTCAATAAAGATTAGAGTGATATTGTTTGTATTTGCAGTAATCCAGCTATGTATATGAAACAGTTGTGTGATGACCTGTCAAATTCGATACCTGAGCTGAAGTGCTTCCCTGTAAGAGATCCTTGCCACTTGCTAGAAGTTAGGCTGAAAGCATCTTTACAATCTTCAAAGTTAATGAAGAATGCTATTGGCTTTGTAGTCCATTCTGGTGCACTGTTTTGTTATGCGCAGGAACTAAAACGCAAGTATTTCAAATTGTTTTCTGTGGCATCAAAGAAAGAGTCATCCCAACTGTGTCATTTAGCTGGTGGTTCTCAGTCCTGGAGGCCTTGAAGGCTACATTATCCATGTGGTGATTGTTTACAGAATTTTGACTTAGTGATGATGCTAAAGGCTAAAAATGTGAGGATCTTTGGTCGCTTATTAATAGTGAAGTGTAAAAAAGTACACTCTACTGCATTCTTAGATTTTTACAGGAAAACATGACTGCTGTAGTGGACATAATCAAAAAGCTAGAGTCTGAAAACACCCTTGTCTACCAAATGTTCAGCATAATTGTTGTAGATGTGAAGCATCTTGAGAGTAGGCTGGGCGACACTTTTAGTGACTTTGGCACAGCAACATATTCCATGTTAGAATTTTTGCCACTTGGTAAGTAAAGACATGTTAAGGAGCAATTCAGGAAATTTTATTTTATAATGTATGAGAAATGGCTTGCAATGATGCATTGAAATGTCCCTTCACCAACCATGGCATTTGAAGTAAATAAAGCGTCACTGAGGTACTCTGCACAAGTTCTAGATCTCTTCCGTAAAGAGGAATTTTCTACAGACTTTGAAAAGTACTGTTTCAGTTTTGACTGCTTGAATAACTGAGGGCTTATGGGCCCAGTTCAACGCATAAGTTGCAATACCTGTCCCAGAGAATCGCAATGCTCAGGTGCACCAGTATTTGCGTAGAAAGCTATGTCACTGGCCAGAGTTAGTAAATTGTGTACTGGCTGTTTTGGCATTATCCGTCTCAAGGGCCAATGTTGAGAGGGCCTTTTCACAGATTAGCATTTACATAGGAAAGAAAGAGCGCAAGCCCATGACCAAAGACTCGCTAAAGAAGTATTGTATTGTGTAATACAATAAGTTTGATTTGTAAAAATGTATTTGGACCTCATATACCCTGTGCGTACACTGTCTGTACACATGCACTATCAGTGCAGAAAACAAGCAATAATAAAAGCAAAACATTCCATAAACACGGGAAAAACTGTTGTTTTTAATGGCGGAAAATGTGTAACCACTGATACCCACTGTTTTGTTAAGGTATTGAAAACACTGAAAAAACACCACCAGAATTTACCACAATTAGAAATTGAAAACAGGAAAGCCTATTTATATACCTCCGCCAAACCAGGATGTTGGTCTGGTAGGGGTTGCCAATGCTCTGGATGTATTTTTGTTATAAATTGGCCATATACAACCAGGCCAGGCTAGGAGCTAAGGTACTACCCATCGAGGTGCCTTGTATTTGATGGTATAGCTGGTCATTAAATAGAACAAAGTTTTCCTTGAGGGCTATAGTGGCGCACTCCATGATGAAGCTAACAGGAGTCAAGTATGACCAAGCCTCAGCTTTGATACTTTTTTCTATTACCTCGAAGGTGGCATCTTGAGGTATATTGGTATAAAAGGCTTCCACATCAAGGGTGACCAATAGGTCAGTGGCACTGCCCTCATCCACACTTTCAAGAGGGTTAAGAGCTGCAGTGGTGTCTTTGAGAAAAGATGGGGTCTTGGTCACCAATGGTTGCAGATAGTGATCACAGAACTGTGAAAGGGGTTCTAGGATGGTTCCCATCCCGACACTATAGGTCTCCCTGATGGTGGCCTTATGAATCTTCAGTGAGGTATAGAATTAGGGTATACTTGGATGGTCCTTGTTCAAAAAAGCAAATTCCTTTTTACTGATTCAGCCCTGAGTTGCTGCTGTAAAAACCATGGATGTTATGTGTTTGCTCAGTCATCCTGTAGGGTTCTCCCTGATTGGAGTGTAGTATGATCGATCAGATAGTAGGTGCTCACACTCCAGGTTGTAGTCAGCAGTGTTAAGGATGGCGATAGCTCCTCCTTTGTCTACAGGTTTTTTTTTTATCACGATAAAACCTGTGGTGGGATACCACCACCCGCCCCCACTGGATGACCCAGCAGCCCTGGGCAGACTATTGGTCCGTATCCTTACCACACACAGACGCATGATTGAGCACAAATGTGTTTTGCATGTTCTTTAAATTCACTATAGTCTTGAAAAAGCACCAGTGTTTCTCAAATGATGTCTCCTGACTGTGCCCTCCCTTGGGCCAAGCACCCTCTTCAACCATAAGTGAGTGTGATCTTCTGCTCAATTCAATTGATTTGTCTTTTTCCCTCCATGTGTTCTCCACAAGTTAGACTACTATTTCTCATATTTTCACTTTCACATAGGACTAAGATACGAGTCCACATTATAGGGGACGCAATATATCTCTCTGCACTTTTTTGACCGTCCCTTTGAGAGTAGACAAGGATCCCCCGGTTGTGAAGAAATGGTGTTGATCCTATTGGACGATTGTGGGCATAAAACATGTTGGGCATCTCCACCCTAAACGTAACATTTTGAACTGCAGCAGGTATAATTGTCCTCTCCAGCCACAACTTTGACAGTCAGTTGTTTTCATGAGTAGCAGAGGAATCCAGTGAATAAAATTGGTTTTGAATCCCCCTAGCTATTTTTAAATCATACTTTTTGTTTCCCACTTCTACTTACTACACATATGCCCCCACACCACTCTTAAGCTTCACAGCAGCAACCACAGAAGACCTCCGGCAAAGAGCCCCCTGTGGGGCCTGTTGGGCATTGCAGAGCCGGCCCAATGAGGAACTGTCCTATGATGAAGCATGACACCCTTTGGGGTGTGTGAGGGCCCTTGCTCCTTATTGGAGCTATTCCACTTTTAGTTTCCATTCTATACCAGAAACACCTTCTTTTTAACCCCCTTTCCCTTTTCCCCCTTCCCCTTCCAAAACTCCTTTAGGAACTGCATACTTTTGTTCATGTTGAATTATATGCAAGAGTAGAGCAAAAGTCACAACAATTCACATAGAAAGTGCAAAAACCATGATTAGATAATTCATGTCATGTCGTTTCTGTCAATACTGCCATGTGTTCACCCGGTTTGCTTATTTTATTTCATCTCACAGTCTTAAGAGAACATGGTACTGTCATAACTCCGGATTTGCTACTGACCTGCCCCATTCAGTAGTTTGATCTGTGTTGTCTAATAATAAAAGTGCCTTCTCTTTGGCAGCTAAGGTATTTGATGCCTTCCTGTTTTGTTTCCTGCAGCGGCTCGACAAATGTAACACTAAATAAGGGAGTAGTTCATTATAGCATTTATCTGGGGTAGCTTTAACCAGTTTCAGCATCTTCTCTCTGTCTAAAAGGGCAAAGCTACAATTTGAGGTATATTGTAGTGTTAAATAGATCAAGGTACCACTCTGTTCTGAAATGTGCAAGGATTCAATAGATTTTGGCTGGTAGATTGGATGTGTCATGTGTGAATTATGAGTGAAAGCAGACCATGGATTATGTATGGATGTCTTACACTATTACTTCTTGCATGAAAGGTTGCTTCTGAGCCTAGCTTGAACAACTCCACATGCTCATTAAATTGAGGTTGCATAACTCTGTTGTTTCTTTTCGAGTTGGTGGTCACTGGGAAGCTGATCCCTGTCTGCATACATCATTGATAAGATAGATATTTATGTTTGCACATTATGCACAAGTTGCGTAGTTGTAAGGGTTATATTTGATCCTCGGTTGTTACCATCATAATGGTAGGAGACAGTATTGCTACACTGAGAGCCGAGCAGGTGTAGTTTCTTACTATTCTTGGTGGAGGGTTGAACCGGCGAGGTACTGACGTCTTTATTGATTTGAATGATTCTATTCCCCACCATCGGAACCCATTGGTGCATTTAATCTGAAGGGTTGCATTGATTGTTAAGGTGTTTGCCATGTTCCTACTGCCACCCCAGGATGGCATGTTTCACCTCATTTTTTTGATTCTTTGCTTCATGCCTGTTAGGATTTGCCTGCACAGCTATGCTTGTGAAATCTATTATATTAATTATAAATCTTAAATGGGGCTTACATCCCACCCTTACATTTCAATGGTTAATGTACTTGTCACTTACTTTTCCTCTGTTTCTATTGGCTGTACCATACTATTTCCTGTTATTCCTTGTGTATTTCTCTTATCAGTGTCCCATGGCCCAAGTACTGTTTTCATCCTCTTTAAGCATCTCAGCACCCCAGAGCTGTCTGAGTGTCGTGGGCTCAGCGTGCTCAAGTGCATCAGAGACCGGAACTTATTTGGATAGCAAAGGGCACTCACCAGTGCCCCCAGGGCTGAAGCAGGGATACACTCAAGTGCATCAGAGGCCGGAGCTTGTTTAGATTGCAACACACACTCACCAGTCCCTTCGGGGCAGAAGCAGGGACCCACTTCAGTGCAGGAGTGGCTGACACTTGTTTGTTTATTTTCTTTTTATCCACTATATAGTGCAAACAACACTCAAAGGTATTGGAGGGCTTTACATGAGCACCAGTTACTTTTCACACGGACACATTCAGCAGCCTTCCGACCACTGGGCAAAGGTTACTACTGGGCAAGGAGGGAGGGTAGCCTGAGGGACATTGAGGAAGCATTGTCAGCTGCCAGAGAGCAGAGAAATTAGCGACCTGCTTATTGGTTAACATGAAGCAAAAAAATGTAAAATACATTGGCCAAAACCATGCAGGCTACAGCTCTCCTCCCAGCTTATCACCGCTCTCCTCCCCCACATGCCTGCAGAGGTATTTATTTTTTTAAATGACGCAACATCTTACAGTACATTCAAATCATTAACCCTGAGCCTGCTCTCCTTTGTTGTTGGGTGCCTGTCGCTCTCACCACCACCTCCAGCTCATTGCTGCTTGCCCCACTGTACACAAATCCTCTCCTCCCCAACTCTGCTTTTCCCATTTTTTTGTTTAATTTCTTTTTATCCACTATATAGCACTAACAACAAAGCTCTGTACGTGAGCAAAAGTTACTTTACACATGGACCCATTCAGTTGCTCTATGACTACTGGTCAAAGATTACTACAGGGCAAGGAGACAAATGAGCCCTGAAGGACATCGAGCAAGCGTAGTCTCCCAGTGAGAAAGAGTACTTAGCAGCCTGTTTGTTGGAAGCATGCATGCTAAAAAAAAAATAATAGACATTGGCCAAAAGCATGCTATTTATAATCATTAAAGGCAACCCCTTGCCATGACACAACATTGCCATTACTCTGATCCCCTTCAGCCCCATAGGTTCATTTCCTTGCTGAATGCAGCAGTATCTGTGGAACTGAAAGCTGTGGTAATGATCTGCCTAACAAAACGATGACACGAGTGTGCAATTTTTTTATATTGCTGTATTCAGCCCACAACTCAAGGGTTTTAGAACCATTTGTATGCAGTCCTGTGCTTGTCACCCAGACTCACCGAAAGACTCGAACACCGTCACTCTCACTCATGTGCAAATGCTCACACACTTGCACCCATAGGCATGCACCTCCAAACACTTAAAATTGAAGCCTGTATTCCACCAATCTCACTCTCTTACACACACTTTGTCATGTGCAAAACCCTGTCCAGATTCCACCGACTCACACTGACACACTTAAAACACAATCACTCATGCACTCAACCACACAACATGCTAGTGGAATACAGGGATACCTTTACTCGTCATGTAAAAAGTGACCTGTGTCCCACCTCGGAAGTGACACCATCATTGACTGGGACTTTTGGGTCCCTGGGCATTACACCCCAGAATTGAATACATATAAGGAGCTCCTAAGGGCCTATGCAACAAACAAGAGCCATCCTCCAGACAGATATCTTGCTGGTATTATGAAGAGATACAGCCACCTCAGCTAAAAGGTGGCCTCCGATCGTGGATTAAACAGTATTGATAG
Organism: Calotriton arnoldi; assembly: GCA_963921515.1. Classification (NCBI taxonomy): domain Eukaryota; kingdom Metazoa; phylum Chordata; class Amphibia; order Caudata; family Salamandridae; genus Calotriton; species Calotriton arnoldi. Next base: position 1,017,697 of record CAWUFW010005973.1, on the reverse strand, counting down.
ATATTATCGGGTCCTGACAACAGACACCAGAGGTCATGGATGAGAATGAGCAGCAGAGTGCCGGTAAAGATGGGTGTTGCGATGTTACAGGTTTTCATGATGACCTCTGCCTTCGGATGGATGCGCTCAGCCTCAAGGATCTGCCTCAACTGATATCCCCTGTTAAGGGTGCCAGTAGTGACAGCTAAACCTTGAGTAATGAAGTAAATGCTAGAAACAATTTCATCGACATGGAAGAGGGTGAAGAATCTATAGTATCTTCTAACTCACCGATCTATGAAGATATGGGGTTTCTGGAGGAAGCAGTTCTGCAGACTGTAGTAGTGCAACAGTTCACAGTTATGCATCAATGGAGCAAGAACACTGACTCATTGTCAGGGAAATTGCTCTCCCACCCTCCCAGCTCCACCCTTAAGTGAGGCCTGCCCCTGCACTCTCGAGTGTTGGTGATCAAGGCCCTCCTCCACCCGCAGGTTTCCCTGCGCCTCATCCCTGGTGGTCCAGTGGACCTCTGACTCCTTCCTCTCGCTCTGCTCTTTCACTCGTTTTCACTAGTTTTTCTACCCTTTTTTATCTTTCACCTTTCTGCACTTTTCTGCATTTCTGCTCTTTTGTGCCTTATTTCTGCTTATTTTCCCTTTCTCTCGCTCTGCTCTTTCACTCGTTTTCACTCGTTTTTCTATCCCTCTTTTATCTTTCACCTTTCTGCACTTTTCTGCATCTCTGCTCTTTTGTGCCTTATTTCTGCTTATTTTCCCTTTTTTCTTAATCCCTTATTTCCTCCCTTCACCTTTCCCCGCCGCTGCTGCCCCCGCGGCCCCTCTCCCCAGCGCGACCGGCCCAATCCAGCTCCCCTCCCCGCTCCCGCCTCCCAGCTGTCCAGCCCTCCCTGACCCCTACTTAATGGCCGCTGCTGCGCGGCTGTGCAAAGGTGCACGCAGTGGGCGTGCCGCTGGTGCGCTGAAGGTGCACCAAAGGCAAGCCCGTCTGCGCCCGTCCGCAACCCACCCGCGACCAGCGCCAGGAACCCTGGACCTCCGCCCCGCCAACGCTACGACCCAGCAGCACTCCACGCACTCGACCTAGGCCGCAACAACAACTGCAAGCAAGCATCACCAGCCGACACCCACGGACCCTTCAGCTGTCACCGCTATATTCACACAATTCATGTAGGCCACTGGATCTGTAGATAGTTTCAGGATATTTCCTTCATCAGATTCCAGGATAAACTTGCCTCTATGAATGTGTATAAATTAATGACAAATTGTACTGTCTCTTTGTTTCTCTCTTTAACTCTATGGTATGTGTTCTCCTTATTGAATATGGAGGTTTTGTTGTGTGTAAATAAGAGTTTATACTTACTTTGTTGAACCAATTGTCAATAGATTGGTTTTTTAAAAAAATATGAATCTATTTTAGCATATTTTATATTTGGAATTTTTTTTATTAATACATTTTTTGTCTGCATAAGTCTCTTTTCTTATCTTTATTCCTCTTGTGTGGGTGTATGAGTAGCATGCAGATACTCATGTGAGTGATTGATTTATTGATGTGATAGTGGGTGGAGCCCTGCCTTGTTTGAATCAATAGGTACCAAAGGGAAATTTCTCCTTTTTACCGCTGCCGGCACACCTGCAGCACTGCCAAGTTCACGGATCCAGCACAACCCGCCCACAAGAACACAACCGAACCGAAGACCCTGCAATGCATCCTCCTCAACGTCCGATCCCTCCACAAACACGCCATCGAAATCTGGGACCTCCTCGACAGCACCACCCCGGACGTAGCATTCTTCACCGAAACCTGGACCAACACCACCTCGGGACCGGACATCGCCATCGCCATCCCCCAAGGATACAAGATCTCCAGGAAGGACCGCCCCACCCGCCCGGGAGGAGGAATCGCCATTGTCCACAAATCCAGCCTCCACCTGAGCACACTCCCCGACGAGCCCACAGAACTGATGGAACACCTTCACTTCAAGATACTGGCCAGCCCTACCACCACCCTCCGAGGAACCCTCATCTACAAACCCCCTGGATCCCGCGGACCCTTCGCCAACTCCATCACGGACATTATCTCCCCGCAGGCCATCGCATCCACCAACTACACCCTGCTGGGAGACCTCAACTTCCACCTCGACAACCAACTGGACCCCAACACCACATCCCTCCTGAACAACCTCCACAACATTGGACTCCGCCAGATCGTGACTGAGCCCACGCACTGAGCAGGACACACCCTCAACCCCATCTTCACTACAGGAAACTCCATCACCTTCAGCCACACCACCGAACTCCCATGGACCGACCATCGTTGCATCCACTTCACCTTCAGAACACCCACCATCCACAGACACCAGCACCTGCTCCCATGAAGAAACTGGACCAAAATCACCGACGACCAGCTCACCTCCTCACTCAACAACTCCAACCCAACCATCACGGAAAACGACGACTCCAACACCGCAGCCCGAACCCTGCATAGATGGATCTCGGACAGCACCAACACCATAGCCCCCCTCAAGAAAAACAACAAATCCCGTGCCAAGAAAGCCAGATTGTTTACCATCAAACTTCGAGAGTCCAGACGCACTTGCCGCCGCCTCAAAAAGGCCTGGAGGAGCACCAAATTCACAGAAGCCCACAACAACTTCAGAGCCAACACCAACGCCCACCATCAACTCATCAGAGAAACGAGGAAAAAAGCGATTGAAGACAGAATCTCCACCCACGCGCACAACAGCAAGGAACTCTTCAGCATCATCAAGGAGTTCACCCAACCCACCAGCGAGTCTACTGACATCCCTCCCTCACAAGACCTCTGCGACAAACTCAGCACCTTTTTCCACCACAAAATCAAGAGCATCTACGACAACTTCGACGAAGACAACCAACACACTGAACCCTCACCAACCACCCCCGACACCCGGAAACCAGCGATTGACGACTGGACAGCCCTCACCACCGAAGACACACTAAAGACAATGAAGTCAATACACTCAGGGGCCCCCATGGACCCCTGCCCCCACCACATCTTCAACAGAGCCGCCAACACCATCGCACCCATGCTCTGCCACACAATCAAACACTCCCTGGTGACCACCTCATTCCCCGACAACTGAAAACATGCTGAGGTCAACCCCCTCCTAAAGAAACCCTCAGCGGACCCCACCGACCTCAAAAACCACAGACCCATCTCCCTGCTCCTGTTCCCAGAGAAAGTCATCGAGAAAGCCATCAACAGCCAACTCGCCACATTCATTGAAGAACACAACATCCTCGACTCCTCCCAATCCGGCTTCAGAAAAACCACATTACGGAAACCACCCTCCTCGCCGCAACAGACGACATCCTCACCCTACTGGACAAAGGAGAAACAGCAGACCTCATCCTCCTCGACCTCTCAGCGACATTCGACACAGTCTCCCACCGCACCCTTATACGCAGACTCTACGATGCAGGAATCCAGGACAAGGCCCTCAACTGGATCCGCTCCTTCCTCTCCGGCAGGACGCAGCGGATCAGACTCCCCCCTTTCCTCTCAGACCCCACACCTACAACCTGCGGAGTCCCCCAGGGCTCCTCCCTCAGCCTGACGCTCTTCAACGTCTACAGGGCTCCACTCGCCCCCATCATCAGAACCTATGGACTCAACATTGTGTCGAGAAGGCATGGAAGCCATCGCCAAATGGATGAAAAACAGCTGCCTACAACTAAACACCAACAAAACAGAAGTACTCATCATGGGCCCAAATCCCGACGCCTGGAGCGACACCTGGTGGCCCCCGCCCTCGGAAACCCGCCAACCCCCACGGACAACGCACGCAACTTTGGAATCATCCTGGACTCCGAGCTCAAAATGGACCACCAGATCAACTCTGTCTCGTCTTCCTGCTTCCACACCCTCCGCCTCCTTTGTAAGACCTTCAAATGGATCCCCCTCGAACACCGAAAGACCGTCACTCACGCCCTGGTCACCAGCAGACTTGACTACGGCAATGCACTCTACGCCGGAATAAATAAAAACCTCACCCGCAAGCTACAGAACATCCATAACACCACTGCAAGACTGGTCCTCAACCTGCCAAAACACTGCCACATCTCCCAGCGGTGGACAGTAAAAATATCGATTTTTAAATATTGAAGCCCAGTTATATCGAGTTTTAAATATCGTAGGGACAAAATATCGAAGTCAAGAATATCTACAACCAGAATATCGAAGTTAAGGTAAGAAATATCGATGTTGCAAATATCGATGTTAGTAATATCGATAGTTAAATTATCGATGTTAATATCGATATTTATATGAGTGTTATGTATTTTAGTATGTATTTAATATGTATGTGTTCTATATTTTTTGTTAAGTATTGTACTGTTTTTCTAAATATATGTATACATTTTTTAGAAATTAGTAATTTTTTATAAAAGTAAATTTTGCGTTTTAGTACCGTAGCGGGTTGTGGGTTTATAGGGGAATAGGGTGGGAAGTAATTTAATTATAGTAAATGAAATAATAAGTTTTAGGAATTATTAATTTATTTTAATAAAATGTTGTTTTATTTCTGTAGCGGGTTGTGGGTTTATAGGGGAATAGGGTGGGAAGTAATTTAATTTTAATTAAGTAATTATTAATTTTTATTATTGTTATTAATAATTGATTTATTGTTAATTAATTATTAATTGGTAATTAATTATTAATTGATAATTATTTTATTTGTATTAATGTATTATTGGAGTGGGTTGTGTGTTTTTAGGGGAATAGGGTGGTAAGTACATTATTTGTAATTAAGTAATTAATTAAGAAAAATTGAGTATTGATAATTAATTTTTCTGTTAATTAATTTTTAGTTGGTTATTAATTTTTATTAAATATTATTTATTGGTATTGTTAATTCCTTTTTTGTTAATTAATTATTAATTGGTTCTTACTGTTTATTAAATATTATTTATTGGTATTGATAATTACTTTTTTTGTTAATTAATTAATAATTGGTTATTAATTTTTATTACATATTATTTATTGTTATTGGCATTTTTTTAAATATAATTATCAATTGCAAATTAATTTTTATTAATTGATTAATTGACAATTAATTTAATTGTGTGAAAATGTATGTGGAGTGTGTTGTGTGTTTATTGGAGAATAGGGTGGGAAGTATTTAATATTATTAAAGTAATTATTATTATTGATATATTTGTAGTTTTTTTTTCTAAATGTATTAATAAATCATTATTTAATTACAATATTTATTTCATTTATATATATGTTATTTTCAACATCTACGTTATCCAGCGCTTTCCCTACTGTTGCACTCACTGGAGTGGGAATAGTAATTTTTACCCCTTTTCTATCCAGCGCTTTCCCTACTGTTGCACTCTCTGGAGTGGGAATAGTAAGGTTTACCCCTACGCTATCCAGCGCTTTCTCTACTGTTGCACTATGTGGAGTAAGTATATATATTAATTTATATGTATATGTTTAATTTATTTTAACATTTAATGTATTAGTTATTATTTTTAAATATCTTTTAATATTTTTAACTATATTTCTTTTAATTATATGTATTATTTACTTAATTTTACATTATTATTAAAACATTTAAAAAAACGATAATTTTAACTTCGATATTTTTGACAACTATATATTTTTTTCGATATTTTTGTACGTTACCTTTATGTAGATTGGACTTCGATATTTTTGACTTCTATATTTCTGTGTCGATATTTTTGCAGGTCGATTTTCTGTCCGTCGATATTCTGTCATACATTCCTCCCAGCACCTGCGCACACTCCACTGGCTCCCCGCCGAGGTGAGAATCACCTTCAAGATGCTCACCCACGCACACAAGGCTCTCCACGGCACCGGACTAGCATACCTGAACAGCCTACTCAAATTCCATGCACCCCAAAGGACCCTACGATCAGCCCAGATCTCCTACGCCGTGGTCCCCTACACCAGAAAGACCAGATCGGGAGGCCGCTCCTTCTCCTTCCTCACAGCCAAAGCATGGAACGCCCTTCCGCTCCACCTCAGACAGACAACATCGCTCCCCATCTTTGCAAGAAACCTCAAAACCTTGCTCTTCGACAGACCCCCTCCTTGATGGAATGGAACCTGCAACCCCCACCCCTAGCACCTTGAGACCCTTACGGGTGAGTAGTTGCGCTTTAACAAACCCCTGATTGATTGATGGACCTTTGCGACCCTCAAGATTTCAGAGTAGCTGCTGAGTCCCACGAAAATGCAGAGGTTAGTAATAGAAAACAAAAAAAACGCTATAGACACAACCTTTATACGGTTGCATTTTATTTTAACTAATTGTGTCCTCTCTTTTTTGAACCGTAGAAAGCCTCAGCAAAAAGAGCCAGAGTAGAGGGGCAAACTCCAAAGGTTAATATTGTTAATTTATACTGCTTATGCTGTTCCAAAAAGTCTGAAAGTTCCACAAGCCAAAACAAAGAGCTTCGCAAGAAATGTGTTTGTTCCTGTAATATCGCAGATTTTGAAAAAGGAAACTCCGACATCCTCTATGATGTCAGTCTGTCAAAATAACTTTATTCGGTTCCACAAACCATAAAAGTTTCACACAAATACTAGCTAAAATAAAATTTAAATATCATGATTACAGAGGCATAGATAAAAACAAACAATAAAAAGGCAGACAGTAAATAACGTTTGTGCAGTGTTAGGAGGAAATATAAACACTAACATCGAATACCCCAAACGTCCATCTCTAGTATCAACCATGAAATTTTGTCCATGCGATTAATTTTAGAAAAGGGTTAAACAGGTTTTATTAGGCTATAATAAATCATAGCGTTTTCTTATAGACATTGCAACTCTAATAAAATTCGAAACTGCAATGCAGTTAGTTAAAGTAGACAAAGACTGTAAGTAATTAAAACCTCCAATATAGGTACGTGGCCGTATTTCCCTCAAAAGTGGGCTCGGACCTTTATAAAGGGGACAGAACAAATTGAAGTGCAACGTGCTCTGAGCTGCCAAATTATCACACAGACAAGGTGGTAAACTGAACCCAACCTGATTGTTTAGGGAATGCCAGTAGAAAGTGCAATGTGCTTAATCGAAACCTAGTCAAGTAAAATCGTGCTTGAACGTCAATAGTAAAAGTTAGATAAAATTGCTGTTCTACAGGAAATGAACATGGGGGGCCTGATACTACCATTTGTGCATGGCGCAGGAGAGCCCTAGCATAACATTCCTCTTTTATAACTGCTTTTGCATTTGTATCATTACTTGCAGGATTGTCATAATAGTGCCCCAAACCTAACTCATGCCATTTGTCCTTCACAAAGCGGAGCCAGGGGATAGAAAATGCACTATCTAAGTTGGTAAAATCTTTGATAACATCCCTTGAGAACATTAGGTCCTCAGACAACCAAATCTTAGCCCATAAGAGCAATGGGGCAATATCAATTCGATCTTCAAGATAGGCCAAGCCTAGGTCATGGTGACAAAAAAGGTGTGGGGGCACTGTTTGGGGCAAGCAATAACCTTTTTATAAACTTATTTTCCAGGACCTGCAATTGTCAGGTTTTATGGAAGACCCTATGATGTCATATAGCATGTTAAAGGTTGTGCTGTGACTGTTGTGAACACATGTGTCAAACATGAATATTATAACCTTTGTTACAGTCATATAATTAATGATCAAGAGCAGGAGGCCCACGAGTGTCCATTCGACTCATACACAACAAGAACAATCCACCATATATATAGTTTGTTAGACCCTAACAAGGTATATCAACTGTTAAGGTTAATGTATGGGCTGACCGAGGGAAATAAATATGTCCACCCAGCTATGATTAAGGTCTTGTCAACAGAGTTCAAAGAGATCCGATACTCCAGTGAAAAGCTCAAAAAAGGTTGTATGCAAGGGCTGTGTACGTTTTTTAACAGAAGGATGATAGAAAGGGTTATAGAAAGCCATATGTCTGATATTTAATTTAAAAAATAGAAGAATAGGTTCTTTAGCCCCTGAAGACTATTTGAAAAAAGTGCTGAGTCCTTAGGTAGTGGGTCATCAATTTGTTGTTTAACGTTACTTACTTATTCACTTTTATGATGAGTATCAGAAAGTCAATGGAGTGAAATGGCTGAGTTACTCCCAGGAAATGTATTGCCATATTGGTGTATGTGTTGCTTAAAGAAAGAATAGTGGAAATACACCCTGTAACTATGCGTTATCTGAAGCTTTGTGAGCCACCCACAGCTATGCAGTGCGACAGTCCTGAGTGTGTAGCTAAGTGGTGTATCAACGTTTGGCTACCTACAATGGATAAATACTGGGTTGTGTACAAATGCTGTACGTGTGAGTTAAGACTATCACCGATGACCAGCTTACTCATTGCCTTGGAGCTTCTGGCTGAAGATTATTTCATAAATAAAGGTTTTGCATTGTCGGACCGAGAACTGTGCAAATGTTCGAATGATGTTAGTATCCTAGGTGTACAATGTTATAGGAGGGGTGAGCGGGAAGTCCTGCCTAGAGCCATTGAGTTCATATCTGTAAAAATATCAAAACTTGTGACCCTGGGCCGATCAGAGATGATCCCACCTTTTTCACCACACTATGGGGCAAAATATTAGCCATTGGCTCGATATTTGTAATTTGGGGAGGGGATTCCAACACAGCACTGGAGACCCAGTGCGACAGATCATATCCCGCTCCCCAGCATTACATGGCAAAACAAAATCAAATGCAAGGCATAATAGTGGAGCACAGTCTAGTAGATGCTTGGTGATACATTCATCCCGATACCAAGGAAGGTACATATCATTCTATGGAGCAATCAACATGGTCAAATCTCAAATATTACATAGTCTCCAGAGGGATGGCCCCCTGGATCACAAAAATAGAACATCTAGCATGTACATATTCAGATCACTCTGTGGTACAAATGGTACTGATACCACCTGAGGCTACTACACCTCATATCACCTGGTGACTTAACCCGACAACACTATTAGACACAGCCTTTAGGGAAGAACTGGGTCTGGAGATAGCTGAATTCTTTCAGTGTAACATCGGTTCGGTTACACAACAAGCCACTATATGGGAAGCCTTTAAAATTACAATGCAGGGAATCTGCATTTCCAAACGAACTGGGGTGGTACGGGGCATACAAAACACACTCAATAAGATGGAAGCAGAAATAAAAAGGCTAGACCATAAACTTTCCTCCTCCCTGGATTGAGACACTCAAACAGACCTCTAGAACAAAATGACTGCATATGAGACACAGTGGATAGAGCATGTCTGTTCTGTGGTAAATATTTAATGGCTTGCAGGTATGGGGAGGGAGAGAGACCTGGGAAAGCACTAGTGGAACAAATTAGGAAGCCCTACTTTTCAAACTATGTATTGGAGATATAAGACTCCACTGGCAAAATACATAGAGACACAGCAGATCTGGTACAAATATTCACCAGACATTACTCCACGCTATACACAGTATAGAGAAAACACCTGATCACACTAGTTACTTATTTAGATGATGTGGCTCTGGGATGGCTTGAAGTGCACAAAGAGGATTTCTATCCGCTCCTTTGGAAGAGGATGGAATTCGCACAGTGTTAATGCAGATGAATTCTGGTCACGCCCCTGGACCAGACAGCTGCCCAGACATATTTTATAAAACATATATAAATATCAATTGATCCCCATTAATTGTAGGTATAAGAGGAGGCTAGGGAAGCTGGTACCCTTCCACCCTCGATGAGAGAGGCAATGAATAGTTCACTGCTTAAACCATGACAACTAGCAATGAAATGTGAATCCTATAGACTGCTCTCCCTCATCAACTGCAATGCCAATATTCTAGCTAAGGTTCTGTCAAAAATATTAAGCCTCCTTAGGACGGCATTGATATTACCTGACCAGGCAAGTTTTATTCCTGGGTGAGCCACATCTTATAATCTCTGTACCCTGATTTCTGTGATGCAAGACATAGACCCCGAACTTGCAACAGTGGCAGTCTTTATAGATGCTACTAAAGCATTCAACTTGGTCAAATGGCATCACTTGATTGACATACTACAATGAATTGCCATACCAACAAGGTTTCCATCCTGGGTGAAGTTATCATATACTCAACTGAAAGCGAGGATCCTCAACATTGGGGTATGTTCCTCCTCCTTCTCTATATCATGGGCACATGCCAGGGGTGCCCACTCTCGCCCCTTCTCGTTGCGCTCGCTATTGAACCACTAGCCGCCAAACTGTGACAACCCTATTGGGAGCACGTTATCAATTATCCCATGCAACAGATCTTAATCTCTATATATGCAGATAACGTTATATTAGGAATCCACAAACCAATCTCAATCCCACACTAAAAGAATTCATAATCTTTGGTGAGCTTTCAGGGATGTACATAAATTGGGAGAATTCCCAGATCTTCCCTATGAATGAAGATATATCTCCATATAAACTTGACTATCCAACAGAATGGTGTGAAGCAGAAGTAAAATACCTGGATATCAAGATTACAAAAAATAATGCAGAGTTAATAAGACTCAACTACGGAGTGTTAATCACAACATTAACAGACACTATCATGCCCTTATCACTAGCTGGTAGAATATTGTTGATAAAAATGATAATCCTCCCAAAGTTACTTAATCTATTTATCAACAGTCCCTTTAACCCAGTTCTTACCTTTTTACTGAATTGAAGACACAACTTATAAGATTGGCATGGGGAGGCAAATAAACCAGACTGAAATGGGAAACACTGACATAGCCATGGGCTCATGGAGGTTTTGAGGTGGCAGATCTAGAAGTATACTATTTATGTGAACAAGCACACTTTGCAGTTTATTGGTTCAATCCCCCAATGCATGCCACACCTGGTGGTAGAACAGTGATATATGAATCCAGTCCCACTAACAGGAATGATATCAGTCAAATCTAAGATTAGAGATCCGGACCCCACCACAGTGACGTGTACCACAACAGCGTGGCAATGAATTGCCGAAAAACAGAGACTCCAATAGTATACTCACCATTTCTACCTCTCCCTGGTCAACCAGACCTAAAGGTAACTCAAGAACTAGGCTGCAGGCAGATGTTAGAGAAATTACGGATACAAACATGGGGGGACCTTTACATTGAAGGGAAATTCAAAACTGGGGAATAAGTCTTCTGTGATACAGAACCCACACCCATGGACTTATTCTTATAAGTGAGATTAAGACAGAGCGTCAAGGCAACCACACCTACATTCCCAGATGAACCATCCATTTTATACCCAATACATGCCATGTTGCAATCTACACAACCCAAACACACAGTCTCACTCTTATACCATAATGTTCAAAACTCCTCAATGCGAAATCAGACAATAGCCCACACACAATGGGAAACAGAGCTGGGGGTCAACCTACTGGACAAACAATGGGAATTCTGCTGCCTATAGACTAGCCTACTCTCTGCTACCAGCAGACTGCAAATAATTCATTATAAATTTCTACATCGATTATACTACACACCCGTAAAACTGCACAGATTCCACTTATGAGATAATGACAATTGTGACAGATGCAGAAGTGAAGCAGCGGATTTTCTGCATTTGGCATGGAAATGTACTGCTGTCAACAAATATTGGATGCTGGTGTTTAATGCGATGGCTCAAATGATATCATTCCAGATGAAAGTCTCACCTATCATTGCCATATTGGGATATACAGAAGAAATGCCAAAGGCAAACAGGAAATATGTGGCACTAGATTTTTTGATAGTCAAACGAAAGGTAGCCTGTAGATCGGGGAGAGGGGGACCTCCCGAATTTAAAGAAGGGCTCCAGGATTTGATATTTTGGCAGGAACAGACCTTCACATATGCAGAATTACCCCCACTAGCGTCAAGGCCAAAAGATATTTGGGACCCATTAAAAATATATCTCCTGAATATCCCAGTATAATCACTGAACCAGACAAGGTAAAATTGGGTCACCAATTGATAACTGAAGAGCGACCACAAACTCGCAACAATTAAATTGATCTAGTATGAAATACACTGAGAAGTGAACTGAAAAGATGTTTACCTATTCTTTTTTTTCTCTTTTCCCTCGCTCTTTTTGTCCTCTGTTTTTTTCATAATTTCAACACACCAAAAAATCCATGTTTCTAATAAGATATGCACTGTGTTGTTAAAGGAATAATGCTCTGTAACACAGTATAACTACAAAAGTACTCATGTTACTATTGAAGCTGAAAATCCGAATAAAAAGATATAATAAAAGTAATGTATGCACCATGTGTCATATGTGTACATAGTGAAAAGAGAGCAAATTGTCCAACAACGATAAGTAGACCACTTGCGTTAACAGAGAATCAGGGACCCGGACGACACACATTGGCATCTTTACCTGTGATATTACTTTGGACCATGGGCCCCTCAACCTTTGACTGCTGGAATATAACATTCTAGGACAGCTTTATCCGTGATATTTCCTTAAATCATGGGCCCTTCAACCTTTGGCTGCTGGGATATAGCACTATAGGACAGCTTTTTAAAGCTTACAGTCTTACGTTTTTATGAAAATATTTACCGTGCTGCTGTGATTGTTAGATTCCACTTATCGCTATCAAAACCATTGAATGTGCTACTCTTACTTATGACTGAGTTCATAACTTCCCCCCCTTGAGGACCCCAGGACAACTCATTCTTATAACTGATGACTATATGAAAGTTAGTCACTCCAGCCTTTAGACATCCTTTGGCCTTTTTGAATTACCAGTGATACAGTTCCTGTGTGCGGGGACTTTCTATCATCCCTAGAGGCTTAGCTTTCCTGATCTGGAACTCTGGACAACTTGTGCTTAACATTGTACAGAGCCCTGGTGCACTATAATATATGGATACAGTGCACGAGTTACAGATGGCTTTTCTGACCACTGCATAAATTATTAATTCTGCGCCCTGATGAAGGAGTGTTTAAGTACATGGTACTTCCGAAACGCGCATCGGCGCATTCCTTTTGTGTCTTTTGCACAATGTATGTAATGTTGTATATATGTTCACTGTAGTCTAGTGTATTATTGTATTGTCTCTTCACTATATGGTTTTTTTCTGTGCTTGTTATTTTGGAGACATGTACAGTTATTGTATGGTTTCTTTATCATGTGTTTGGGGCTCTTTTTCTATTTATGTATAATGCTGCTGATTGTTTACTATATGTATAATGTCTGAATATGTATTTTTTAGACGAGGGAAAAAAAATCTTAACAAAAATAATGAAATATACATTTTTTGATAATAAATGATTTAAATTACAAGTCGTGTGGGGCATATTATTTTGGATATATTACCGAATTTAAAAATATCTAGTGGGGCAAGTGTTTGTGTTTATTATTATTGCTGGCCAGCTCACTGCAGAGTATGTGAGTACAGGGAGGTCTTACTGCAGTCCTCAGGATGGAGACAGCGCCCTTTTATATTACCCTACCATCCAACGCCTCTAAGGACATGTTCCCAAGCAATCAAATTTCAAATTAAACCTGTGGACCTGAATTGGAGTGGAGTGGAAGGTCAAACAAACAAACAAACAAAAATACAATACCTAAGAACATGGAATACTTTTATATTGCTTGAGGCCAAATGTAACATAAAGCGTGAACAGGACCCCTTGAGCATTTACGCCGGCTTTCCTCACGGAAATTACCCAACCACCACTGTGGTGGTCAGGGTCATCAACGACTCCATAGCCAACACTGAAATGAATACGAATATTCAGCTAGTATTATATTACGTTAGGAGGCAGGTGTTTCTTATACCGCCAAATTGTGATACAACCTTTAACTTATGGGTATATTAAGAAGGGTTTTAGGCAATGTACATCATATTAAAAGCCGGTCAAGCTGAATCCTATGTGTCCCAATATCAACAGGGGGTTCTATACACTTTTCGTGTATAGTTATATTGTAGAGGCTCAGAAGATCGGCTGATAGTTATTCACCTCTGTTAAGGTGGGTACAGGTGAAGGAGGAAAATAACACAATGGTTAATATTAAATTTAACAAGCCGGACTAGGTGGCACTTTATAAAAAACACTTTGTCACTATTTCAATGATGATCCTGTGTTGTTTAAATACGGGAAATGTATCGTTAAGTTTCATTTAAGCCTGCGATGCGACAGCAACTTTTAAGAAGGAATCATGTTGAGCATGAAAACATACAGTCCTTCGTAGTTTGTTTAGAAGAGCTAGGGCTTTCTTGAAAAGAGGTGATAAAATTGCAAAACCCCACATTAAAGCTGCGATTACGAACATTGCCCAAGATGTGGTGGGTCCAGTGACGTCCGCTGTTGCAGAGCGCATTAACAAGACAACCCCAAGAAGGAGCGGGTCTGGTGTACAAGCCACGCAGAGTATGTGAGTACAGGGAGGTCTTACTGCAGTCCTCAGGATGGAGACAGCGCCTTTTATATTACCCTACCATCCAACGCCTCTAAGGACATGTTCCCAAGCAATCAAATTTCAAATTAAACCTGTGGACCTGAATTGGAGTGGAGTGGAAGGTCAAACAAACAAACAAACAAAAATACAATACCTAAGAACATGGAATACTTTTATATTGCTTGAGGCCAAATGTAACATAAAGCGTGAACAGGACCCCTTGAGCATTTACGCCGGCTTTCCTCACGGAAATTACCCAACCACCACTGTGGTGGTCAGGGTCATCAACGACTCCATAGCCAACACTGAAATGAATACGAATATTCAGCTAGTATTATATTACGTTAGGAGGCAGGTGTTTCTTATACCGCCAAATTGTGATACAACCTTTAACTTATGGGTATATTAAGAAGGGTTTTAGGCAATGTACATCATATTAAAAGCCGGTCAAGCTGAATCCTATGTGTCCCAATATCAACAGGGGGTTCTATACACTTTTCGTGTATAGTTATATTGTAGAGGCTCAGAGGATCGGCTGATAGTTATTCACCTCTGTTAAGGTGGGTACAGGTGAAGGAGGAAAATAACACAATGGTTAATATTAAATTTAACAAGCCGGACTAGGTGGCACTTTATAAAAAACACTTTGTCACTATTTCAATGATGATCCTGTGTTGTTTAAATACGGGAAATGTATCGTTAAGTTTCATTTAAGCCTGCGATGCGACAGCAACTTTTAAGAAGGAATCATGTTGAGCATGAAAACATACAGTCCTTCGTAGTTTGTTTAGAAGAGCTAGGCCTTTCTTGAAAAGAGGTGATAAAATTGCAAAACCCCACATTAAAGCTGCGATTACGAACATTGCCCAAGATGTGGTGGGTCCAGTGACGTCCGCTGTTGCAGAGCGCATTAACAAGACAACCCCAAGAAGGAGCAGGTCTGGTGTACAAGCCACGCATAAGCATTAAAAGGAAGCATAGTTCTTCAAAGCGCAGGAGTCTACCTGCTCCTTATAAAAAAGACAACACTCTTTAAAAAGCACTCAAAAAAGAACATCTGCTGGGCTGAAGAGAGCTTCATAGAAGAAAAGCACAGCCTATAAATTATATATTTTTATAGAGCACCAGTTTGAAACATGGCTTTTTGTACAATGCACCAAATCAGTAGTTTTTTCATAAAAGTATCTCCTGTAGCTGCTTTGACGCCTTTGGCACTGATATAGTTTTATGTGTCATGGTCCACGAATATGTATCTGGATCTCAACATCACTCTGCTGCATCAAGGTTTTGTAAAAAGAGCAAACTTTGCTGCATTCAGTAGACAGTTTGACCTCCTAGGGCGTATACACCAAGACCTCTTCTTCTAAGGTAAACTGCTCGCCAATGATATGAAGATTAGGGGTGGGCAGTATACTCCGCTCCGCCAGCATAGCGGATAAAGCCAGCCACCCCTGCTCCCCGGCCCGGTCCCTGCTTCTGAAAGCAGCCAGGCCAGGGAGAGCCTCCCCGGGCCCCGGTGGACCCCCGTCCCCAGCGCCCGGACCCTCGGCTGGCTTGCAGGACGGGGGGCTTCCACACCCCGGGGCCCGCCGGACGGAGCATGAGCCCCGGGCCCGGTCCCAGCTTCCGAACCCTAGCAAGGCCGGGACCCTGGGCTGGCTTCCAGGATGGGGGGCTCACGCAGCCTGGGACCCTGGGATGAAGAACGAGCCCCGGGTCCGGTCCCAGATTCCAAACCCTAGCCAGGCAGGGGAGAGCCTCCCCGGGCCCTGGTGGACCCCCGACACCAGCGCCCGGACCCTGGGCTGGCTTCCAGGATGGGGGGCTCCCGCACCCCGGGGCCTGCTGAACAGAGCACAAGCCCCAGGCCCGGTCACAGCTTCCAAACCCTAGCCAGGCCGGGGGGAGGCTTCCCGGGCCCCAATGGGACCCCCGGACCATCGGCTGGCTTGCAGGATGCGGGGATCCCGCACCCCGGGGCCTGCCGGATGGAGCTCAAGCCCCAGGCCCGGACCCAGCTTCAGAACCCTAGCCAGGCTGGGGAGAGCCTCCCCGGGCCCTGATGGACCCCCATAACCAGCTCCCAAACCCTCTGATGGCTTACAGGATGGGGGCTCCCACACCCTGGGGCCTGCCGGATGGAGCTCAAGCCCCAGGCCTGGACCCAGCTCCAGAACCCTAGCCAGGCTGGGGAGAGCCTCCCCCGGGCCCCGGTGGACCCCAGTCCCCAGCACCCGGACCCACGGCTGGCTTGGAGGATGGGGGGCTCCCGCACCCCAGGGCCTGCCAGACAGAGCTCAAGCCCCGGGCCCGGTCCCAGCTTCCAAACCCTAGCCAGGCTGGGGAGAGCCTCCCCGGGCCCCGGGGGACCCCCCCGGTCCCCAGCACCTGGACCCTCAGCTAGAACCAAGGAGGGTTAAGCCCAGGCCATGTCCTCACCCTGACGGCCTGCCTGGGGAGCCCATTTTTCTCGACTATTAAGCCCCCACATAGTGGGGGCTTATAGAACTTTGGGGAAGGACAAAAGTTGGAGTCAGCCCGGCCGGCCGGCCATCTGGTCACCCAGCCCTCAGGGCCATCTGGTCACCCAGCCCGAAGGGCCATCTGGTCACCCGGCCCGCAGGGCCATCTGGTCACCCGGCCCGCAGGGCCATCTGGTCGCTCAGCCAGGCGACCAGATGGCCCGGGACGACCCAGCGCCCAGATGGCCTGGGAGGGTGCCATACCCAGTCGCCCTTGCAGTCCGGCGAGGGGTGGCCAGGCGCTCCGAGGCAGCCACTCAGGAGGCTCCTTCCCCGGGGCTGCTGCTCGCCTCCCTGCCCGACTGGGGCAGCAGGAAGGAGAGGCCCGGCCAGCCCAGGCTGGGATCCAGGAGGCAAATGAGCCCTCATTGGGACTTCCAGGGTGGCCCGGCCATCTGGTTGCCCCATTGGAAAGCATTGCGTGCGACCAGATGGCCGAGGGGAAAGGTGCGACCAGATGGCCGGGGTCAAAAGGACTCCCATCTGCCTGCCCCGAGCCGAGCCTTCCCGGTAGGGCTCCCGTCTGCCCACGCAGGGCTCGGGGGCTCCGCGTCCCGGGGGGCTCGGGAACCCCGGCTGGGCCTCAGGCATGGGGAGGACCACCGGAGCTCTCTGGCCCGGGCGCCTGGGGGAGGACTGCCCGGGACCCATGGAGCCCGTCCCGGGCACCTTGCCACACCGTGGGCCGGAGGAGGGAGCCCCGGATGCCTCGGGAGGTGTTTTCCGGGCATAGCCCATCTGGGTCCCGGCAGAGAACCGACAGCCCGGGAAGGGTGTCCCGGCATACCCTGCCCCTAGTAATCCGGAGGAAGGCTACCCCGCTTTCTGGGAATCTGTGCGCACCGCGAGGCTCAGGGGACCCTGGGCGTGAACGTGCCCGACCTCCTGGAGCCCTGGCTGGGATTCGGGAGGCAAATGAGCCCTCATCGGGACTTCCAGGGCAGCCCGGCCATCTGGTCGCCCCATTGGAAAGCATTGCGTGCGACCAGATGGCCGGGGTCGAAAGCACTCCCATCTGACTGCCCCGAGCAGAGCCTTGGCGGTAGGGCTCCCGCCTGCCCACGCAGGGCTCGGGGGCTCTGCGTCCCGGGGGGCTCGGGGACCCCGGCTGGGCCTCAGGCACGGGGAGGACCACCGGAGGTCTCGGGCCCGGGCGCCCGGAGGAGGACTGCCCGGGACCCATGGAGCCTGTCCCGGGCACCTTGCCACACCGTGGGCCGGAGGAGGGAGCCCCGGATGCCTCGGGAGGTGTTGTCCGGGCATAGCCCATCTGGTCCCCGGCAGAGAACCGCCAGCCCGGGAGGGGTGTCCCTGCATACCCTGCCCCTAGTAATCCGGAGGAAGGCTACCCCGCTTTCTGGGAATCCGTGCGCACCGCGAGGCTCAGGGGACCCTGGGTGCGAACGTGCCCGACCTCCTGGAGCCCTGGCTGGGATCCGGGAGGCAAATGAGCCTTCATCAGGACTTCCAGGGCAGCCCGGCCATCTGGTCGCCCCATTGAAAAGCATTGCGTGCGACCAGATGGCCGAGGGGAGAGGTGCGACCAGATGGCTGGGACCGAAAGGACTGCCATCTGCCCGCCCTGAGCCGAGCCATAGCGGTAGGGCTCCCGCATGCCCTTGCAGGTCTCCAGGGCTCTGCACCAGGGACCCTTGTCCCGGGCAGATGGACACTTGGCAGGCGGCAGGACGGGGGCTCCCAAACCCCAGGCCCTGACCGAAACGCAGTCCCCGAGGCCGGTCCGTGCTTCTCAACCCAGCCAGGCCGGGGAGATTGGGGACCCCTGTCCCGGGCACACGGACTCTCAGGACGTGCGCTCGTTTTCCACACATTTTTTCCAAAATTCTGCGTAGTGCCGCTACGCCAACTACTCCCAGCCCTAATGAAGATCAAACTCAACTGCAAAAAGGACTCATTTTGTCTCATCAGTGGTGATACAGAATAGTATAAACTGGGGATAATGTCCGCTAGCCTGTTTGTAAACAGAGTGAAAGTGTCTCCAAGCATCAGACTAGCTCACGCCGATACTTTACAGCTAGTGAATGCCAAGAACTTAATTGAAAGAGTAGCTCTGAAGATATTCAGCATCCCAACAGGCACCAGATTATCCCAACTGCAACATTTATTTTTGGGGCAACTTCCAAACCTATTATCATAGGTTTTGACGACAACAGAGCTTTTAGCGGCCTCTACACCTCAAACCCTTTCAATTTCAAATACTACAACATCAACTACACTGGGATGGTCCACAAGGAGTCTGTAATTCCAGCAAAACCATACACACCTAGTTTTGGAACAGTTAATTTTATCAGTGAATATCTCAGCCTGGTTTTGAGAACCAGGAAACACCTGCAGGACTCGGGAGTGGTTGTGCCAAGAGAAGCATATTGGGCTAGCTACACGTTGTTCGCTTTCGATCTGACGCCCATCATGGAAGATGGCAACCACTATAATTTCATCAAAAACTGAAATCTAAAAGCTGAAATATGGTTTAATCAGCCCTTGGCTACGAATGTGAAGATAGTTGTATTCTCTGTATTCAGCTGTGTCATCCAGGTCAACCACGCCTGACTCTGTTTGGCTATCTTTAAAATTGTGTGACAGGGACATGTTTCAGTTACAAGAGTTCTTTAGCCGTCATAACTACACTAAGAAATACTTTTTAGGTATTTTTCCAAGCTACTGGCTACCTCGGGAATTAGGGGTAGAAAGACCACGTACTTTCTTCTTCAACACAGATCCGCATTACAAGTACGGAACACACTGAGCAGTCCTGTTTTTGGATATAGACAAGATTATAGTATTTGACAGTTCTGCGGCATCCCCCGAGCATAGCATCTATACAAAGCCTATATTCAAGTATGTAAAAAAAGCTCCTGTTCATGTAGAGCATAACAAGATGTGGGTACAGGATTCTCTAGCCATATATTTTATTAGTAAAATGTTGGAGGGCATGACGTTTAGACATTTTTTAAATCTATATTCAAATGACCTTGCTAACAGTGCCAGTATTGTTGTGAAATATGTAAAAGAAATAGGTAGGTCTACAGCAAGAGCTGTTAAAACAGAATACAAAGTTGTAAGATTGTGTAACCCCTGTATGTGCATGGATGATTGTCTAAAATTAAAATAATTTAAAACCTGATTTCTGACTACGCGGTTTTCTTCTTCTGACAACAGGACACACATTTAAAATCTTTTTAAAAGATGACAGAAGCATATTGAAAATTAAAAGGGTTTATTACAAGCAGGTTTTTAGTATGAGTATTATGCTGATAAACTTGCTACAGAAATCGAAAGAAGAAAAACCTCTACCAATATGCAAATATTCACTAATCTGAAGAAACATCAGAAGGTAAGCCACGTGTGGGATTTTGGACAGAATATTTTTTTAGGTTCCACAGACAAGGCCGGCGTGCTTCAGGAGGGGGACAACCGGAGAAGGATAGATGCACCAGGAGAATGGGGATGAGGCTTTGAAGCATATATCGGTGGTCGGCATTAGAACTATCATCAAAGGAAAGTTGAGGTCTGCTGAGGTGCACAGAAACTGGGCCCAGCCTCTAGGCATGTTCTGGGGCGATAGTGTTTTGGCATGTGTAAGACCTCTGACTACGTCGTACATGTGTAAGCCAATAACTGATTGCCTTTTGTAGAGGAATTGACCTAGGAGGCCAGGTCTTTAAAATCAACCTTTTCACTTAACAACATATGCACGGCCCCTCTGTACCTTTAACTTACATTTTTTTTAAGGTCTTGAACAAAAATGTTTGGGGTTTGTGTTGGTGGTTGTGGTGGTGTTTGAGGCATTGCAGGGTCTGGTGGAGGCTGTTCAGAGTCAGGGGTATATAGAGTCAGCTTGCTTTTTTCAGTATTCCAGTGCTTATAATAATGTAAAAAGTTCTGAAGAGCGCTGGAGTAAAGCCCTGCTTTGTTGTGAGGTTATAAATCAGTACAGTTCAAAATGTCTCTAATTTCTGCATCTAGGCGTTGTGCCTAATTTTTCCGTATATCGCAGGCGTCGCCTGAAGACGGTCTCAACTGTTCCAGCTGTTGGCGTGGCAACAGGCACAGCTGTTGGGCGTGATCCATCACTATCCAATCTGGAGGTTTGTAATTAACAGTATAGCTATGCCCAACAAAGAATGTAAAACCCACACCATGGCTTTACCATTTTCTTCTCAGAAATAAGGGAAGCCCGTTTATTACTTACCTTCTTTAAAAGGTGGCGCTTCTTCTTCAATCCATGGAACTGATGGTCTGATATAGGGACATTCCCTTTTAGGGTATTTAGGCCAATTTCTGAAATGGATGGCCTTTCTTTGCTGGGGGCTAGCTATGACTAGCATTTTTAGGAGGCCTAATTACGGCCTAGATACACAGACATGGTCAACACCTTATATTATAACGTTCAGAGTCTAAATGTTATGATAGGTTTTTAACAATTCTTTTTTTAGTCTTTGAATCTGGTTTTAGGTGTGTAAGCCATGCAGAAATCAGATGGGAAAATATGAGCATGCACCCTGTAGTCCTCCAGAGGATTGAATTTTAACTCTATCAGTAAGTAGCCATGTGGTTTCTCAGTAGCATCGTTAAAGACTTCCAAGGAAAACTGTATGGTCCTCGGGTACATATGTTTAGCTATGATAAATATTGGCTATTTTTCACTGGAGTTTTTAAATAAAACAAGGTATGAGTTTTAAGAGCTATTGAATGACTGATTTTAGCCCTGTACAACAAGTTCTGCACGATGTAGCATATGCTTAGATTGTGATGGTGTGAATAGTGAATACAAGCTTTCTCTATCTCAGGGTGATCCCCACCTTCGTGCATAAGATTGTCTACAATCATCATGTTTACAAGGTCCTTAGGTAACAATGCGTTGTTGTTGAGATTACTAGACATGCCTTCTATAAATTTGATGTGTGTGAGCCTTAGGGATAGTTCAGTATAAAGGTCTTGACAGCATGAATAAAGCTATACAATATTTTTAGAATTTGGGATAAAACCCCTGCAGCATTTTCTAATAGCTTCTTTATAAAAAAAAAACTTTTACCGTAATTTGAAGGTCCTGCTAAAACGCAGGAGAATGAATGTTGCAATCTGGTGTCCATAGTGGTGGGAACCGTGACTCTAATGTACCATTAATAACCATACTGCAGGGTTTTGTAGTCCTCAGTCAGGACCCTTTTATCAAACACTACGCATAAGATTTGATGTAAGGGTTGGGTTGTAATTTCCCATTTTGTTTGGACTGGACTATGCTATGCTGATTGTTTTGTCATTTTCACGCTCTCTCGATACAGAGTATTCAGTCACCAGATCCTTCAGACTGTCAAAATTGATTTTGAGGGTGTTGTTAAAATTTAAATGGATGCCTTTGACTTTTATACATACTTATTTGTTCTTCCTTTTGTAAGAATAGGTCTTGGGACCTGATGAGGTGAACTCAATGATGTACTCAACCTGTTTGAGTTTGCTGGTCAAATTGCCTAGATAATCTCCTAGTTGACGGTCTGTATCCCCAAATTTACACACAAAAATAACTGAGTCAGTATCATGATACAGACATTTGTCCGTAGGTTTATCTATCACATTGTAAAGCTTTAAACGAGCATGAGCGGTTGTGAACCAGGCTATGAAGATATTTATAATGTTACACATTGTGGGGTACTCTTTGGTGTATTTTCAACACAGAGCTGTGGTCTATTCCTCGATAAACTCACAGCTGGACACATCATAATAGGGTGCAATAAGGTACTTAAACAGTTTGTCAGGATCCATGATGATGGTTGTGTTTGACAAATTTGTATGCTGGGCGAATTTACCCCATAAGGAATTGAGACATAGCTTCGGTAACTGGCGTCTGGGAGGTAGACCTCTATGAACTCGGGTCTCAAGTTTATACCCTTGTGTGCATGGTAATCATTGATGTACTTTTGCTTAGAGACCTCATTAATGCACCATTCTGGATACCCAGATGTCTCCTGCTTGTCTCTGAGAATTAAGAGATGGTTTGTAATCATTTCAAAGTGCCGTATTTCCAGTATTTTGCCAAGTCTGTATCGTTTCTCTAGGACTGCTTGGACCTTGATGCTACGCCAGGTCCCCGCCAGCAACATTTGCACGTCAGCGTGTCTGCACTCTCTAGTCTCTTTACTTTCAGCGCATGTTCGACATAGTCGGAACATCATCTTACCATAAACCCTGTAGGGTAGCATGGAAAATTAAATCCTCCCGGGTGGAGTTAATAGGCATTTAAAGAGCCCAAAGTATTTGCCAATGGGTTTAAAGTCCCTATATATGATGGTGGGATGGCCTAAGGGGTATAACTTCAGTTTGTTCACAAATGAATACAGGCTCTCAAAATCATAATAATGCATTTTCTCACCATCACCCACGGCCCTGAACAGTTGTATTGCATTTGGATGACCACCAAATAAAGCGTCACGGGGCTCCAAAGGTTAAGGGAACATGCGGCTCTTAATGAAAGTGATGAGTTCTGCATCAGGTGTTAGCATTTTGATCTAATCATGCTCCCAAAGGGGCCGCAGAACAAAGCAACTGTTTTTATCATATTGAGACTTCACCAGAGTACACCTGTATATGTGTTCAAACTTGGCACCCAACAGCCTGGGGTTTGTAAAAATGAGCACAATCATGGTAAAAGCACTTGTATTTAAAGGCCGCTGGAACGCCATTAATTATGGCATGCCCACCTAGGTAATAAGGCCCCAAGCAGTATTCACCACCCTGTAAGGCATGTTTAATAAAGATGTTTTCCTTGTCAGAGACGTAAATGAGCCATTGGATAAAGGGGGTTGAATAACGCTTCTGTTTACTGTTATAGAGGTTGGGTGGTACTAAAGCTATGCTTTCAGGTTTTAAAAACATGTGCTTGTAGAAAGACATACACATGGAAGCCAGCGTAATGTGTTGAAATGGTGCATGTACTTTATGGATTTTGTCATCTTGGATGTGTTGGGTTTCAAAACCATTTCTTTTTTGTCACCTCCACCACAATGTCTCTGAAGAGATTGCAGGCTTTTCCCAAGAACATAACATCAGCCAGACAGTAAGCTTTCAAGTTTGTTTGAAAATGAAATTTATATTCACTGCTTTCACCATACCATTGTAGAAAGCTCTCTTTCTCTGCTGGCATCATATACTCAACACCATAGATGTTGTGTGGCTGCATGGGGCACTCTTTATTCTGATTTTCCCAGGTGTTAAAAAAGTGGGGGGAAATAACCTTAACACCCAGGAAAATCATGGGTAGAAAATTCAGGGTATCTATGAACCATATTTGTAAAGGTCCTACCATTAACAGCATCAGTTTGGAGCCCTGGGTGATACATTCTACGGGCATCTTTCCTCAAATCATGTTCTTGCAAAATAAATAATGAGTCATAAGCTTTTGAGTTAAGAGACATCAGGGTTTCCTGAATTTTGGCTGAATTAAAGAGCTGAGGAAATCATTCACACATGAACGGTATTCAAACTCGCAGTTGTCATCGGAAGTTAGATGTGAGCGTAAATATAGTTAGATTGGTGTAAACTTGTCTCTTGTGTACACTCTATATCAAACGCTATGTAGGTTTCTGTTTTGGTCTGTGGCCGCCCTTTAACCATGTAATACGTGTTCTGTTCCCACCTGGAAAGACACCTTACACCTGGGACATATCATGCCTTTGCATTTGTGATCTTTGGCTACATAGTGCCCACACCCCACACAATCTGATTTTAGGATGCAACACACTAACCTGTTGTGTATGCTCAAACAGTTTTGGGTGCGACATGACAGATTACATGTGTGGCATCTCACCTTCTAATGGGCGACTACAATGCATCCGTCCCCTACACACATTTTACATTGCATTTCACAATGGTAATTTGAATGAGTGTGAAAGATGTGGTTGAAGTGGGCACACACTTACTTGGCTCCCAGGGATTCCATAAAAGTGATTTTCATAATAGAGAACATAAACTGTCTTGTTTTTCGCATAGTCCCCAGTTGTGAAGTAATTCCAAGACCCGTTGTGGTAAAGAACTTTCACCATAACGGCAAAATAGTTCTCAAAAAGTCCCAGGTCCCCAAAGCCTACCAGTCTGTTATGCAGTATTTCAAGCGCCGCATGAGCTTCATCCGATTTAGATATAATGATAGCCTTGGGATGCTGCGATCCATCAGTAGCCCTATGATGCTAGCCGCCAGACATGTGTTGGTTGTTCCGATGCTAAAGTTGAGCAACCAACGCTGTTTCTTTCCAATGATTCTACTGTACAATATTCTCTTTAAAGGTTTGGAAAAATCCCCCCTTACAGCCTTAAACAAGGAGGGCTATCACTCTGAAGGTCCCATATGCTACTATTTCTGTCTTACTGTATAAAAGACTAGAGAAGCTCTCGAAAAATTCAAACAACTCTTGGGGTGTTTGTCTTGTGAACAAGGGACTGCCAATACCCTTACTATGGAAGTGTAGTTGGAAGAAATCATTAGGCTGCACATTGTGTAACAATCGCTGTATGAGTGTTTGTTGGGCCTAGTGGATAGCTAAAATCCCTTGATCAGAGGAGTTTATGTGCTCTAGGTTAACAAATCTGAATTCTTCATAATGCTCTGTAGCGTTAAATCTCTCTACAGGATGCCTGTACCTTCTAACACTATCTAAAAACACAGGCTCTGAATCCTTGATGGGGGAATGGTGTTGGATGGTGAGCTCTCAGGTGAATCAGGGTATTTAAATCTCTGAATTATACCACATGAGCGACTCAAACATCTGGAGCTCATGAGGTTCTCTCCTAAATTTATGTTTTGAGACCTAATAGGGGCTGATTTAGATGGTGCTGTCAAGGTGTTTGGAACATTTAGACCTTGACTGAGGGGTTATAGTTGCTTCTTGTTCTTGGGGCTTTAGTCAGTATATCTTGGATCTTCTTTTTATATTTTGACCTCTGGACAGATTAATGAATATGGAACCATCACTTTTTAGATAGTGCCTCAGTCCTAGTCATGTTGGTATAACCCCTATGTCTGCATTGGCTGATACATAAGCTTGTAGCACCTCTCTTCCACACCTTTCCACCCTCTGAATTATCTCCCTCTGAGCATCTGTCTTTTCTCACTACCAACCGTTCTCTGTTTTAAGGTCTTAGAGTTCAGCTTGGATTTTAACTTTCTGACAGCCTGTTGTATATCTTTGCTATATGTACCTAGTACAGTTTTCTTGTCCAAAACATCATATTCTCGGGCATTATCTATGGTTGTTGGGGTGGGGTGTATATTAACTCAAATCTCCCCTAGTACAGCTCTCTGTTTAACCCGGCTAACAGCTTTCTGAAGGTCAGGACTTGAGGGGATCAGAAAAACAGGGTCCCAGTGCCAGCCCCCGGGTGCCATTGAGGATGGTTCCCTGCTAGATGTTGATTTAAAACTCTGATTTTGACACCCACTCCAACCTGTAGTACTGTTGGGATATGGTGAGGCAGGTGATGGTATATTAACACTTGACGGGGGCTGGTGGGATCGTATGCTTCCAGGGAGGTAACAGGGGACATCGGGTATGGGAAATTTAAATACTGATCATAATAGCTCAGGGACTCAGAGGTGTAGGAAGCTCCGGGACTGAGAGCAGGTGTATGAAACCCCTTGAGGTCTACATTAGAAGGACGACTGTGTGGAGCTGGTTTTTCAGAACTCCCCACCAGCCCTGTTAGTGCCCTGAGAAGCCCTGTACATGCATAATAAGGGTCCTCAAAGGGCTGATCATTTTCAACCTTAAGTCCCAACCACTATGCAGGCTAGTTATAGACTGTATTGGGGAGAAACCTCTGGGGAGCACATCTACATTAGACACCTCAGATGTTGAACATTTAGAGATCTGCGGATTATCAGTACATGTCTGAGGGGTAACGGTATTTTTTAAGGATAGATCTAAAGCAACTGATTGTACCTCAGGGACCATCGGCTTCTTCTGCAGATTTTTTAAGCAAAAGCAATTCACTTTTTTTTGCGCAGCTCGATATCTTCTGCAATGGTTTTACAAAATCCCTTCTGCAGTGTGTCGGCTGCTGGGAGTGAGCACCCTTTTGAGTCTCCAGCCCTATGCAGAAATGGAGTTCCTGTAGGAGTGATCAGTGTACTGTTTGTAGGCTTTACTCGTAAAGTTGTGTCTGGGTTTAAGTCAATACCAGTTCTATGACAGTTATATGTAGAGCCAGTGTAAGGTTTGTTGTGACGCACAGTACAGCTCTCACCAGTTGTTGATGCCTGACCGTTTTGATGGGTCTTCATGATGTCCTTTAGAGCGTCAACATCTGCTTAGCCTTTAAGAGGGACTTATCCAAAGATCGTTGTTGCTGGCTCTACAAATAAAACTATATGTTAAAAAAAGAGCCTGTGCAGCTGTGTACAGCTCCGCAAGCCCATCCCCACTCTGGCCTAACTCCTACATCACATTTTATACCATTACTATGTGTTGGTGGAACAAGCTGATTGAGAGAAAAAGACGTTAGGGTTCTTTGGACTCTGCATTTTGTACAAAAACAAAAAACTCACCTAATTTGCTCCTTCATGGCATCCCTTTCTTTGTAGCAGGCCCTTCTTTCGATGCTGAAGACTTCCTTTTTTGGACCACCTTTTTTGTAAGTGCCTCTGCCTTTTGTGGCGGTACGCAGTCCCTATACTCCTCCATGGGAACTGTAAAAATAAATAAAAATAATTAAATGTCACATTTACAGTATAATACAAGGCCTTGGTTAGCTCTCTGAGGACCCCTCTAAAGGCCCTCTATGGGTTTTTGGACTATCAGGGCCTAATGATTATACAATGTTTAGAGCAGGACCCTTTTTATTTACCTGTATGAGTAGGATTATGCTGTACGCTGAGTGTGGCGTCTTGATCCTCTAGGATATACTGTAGCACATCGACCTCCATTTGAGCCTCCATGTCATAACCTGAAAAAACACACGTACATAAGAATACAATTAGAAAAACTGCGATGATGAGACACTACTGCTAGCAAAGGGCTCATAACTATAATACTCTAAATATATATAGCTTGCTGAAAGGCTATTGTTTCCTCATGACTCAAAGTTATTTCAGGGAGATCCTGTGGTGAGGTAGAGCAGATAGGTTTGCTTTAAAATCAGTTCGAATAAAGAACGCAATACCATTTGTTACATTTTCATCAGAAAATGCTAATACACTTTAGCATAGCACAGTGTCTACAAACACATTCACAGTTTGCAAATAATTGTGCCTGGGAAATACATAAAAAACATGACTACAGCCAACCCAGGTATCAAGATAATGTAGGTCATACATCTACGCCATATAAAACCCCACAAAATAAAAAAGCTTTATACCATCTTAACCATTTTTACCACCTTGGGATAATGAAAGTTCAGGGATTAAAATCATAACTAGGCCTTATAGTGTACTTACAACTCTTTGTGACAGTTAATAGCACTGCATTCTATATTAGGATTTTAACTACAATTAAAAAAAGGATCTCTCAGCCAAAAGCAGTATTCCCCTGAACAATCTACAATATACGTAGATTGTGATCTGTATGATACACGTTCTTTGAAACAGGCATGTTAACTCCAACTGCGCACCTTTAGATAAGTACAAACTACCACTAGACACAACTCTGATTTCCCTGCAACAATTCCACCATAGTTAACTTGGCTTTTTTGGAGAAAAAAAAGCACACTCTCCTTTATTTCTGAAGTAGATGTGTTTAGACGCACTGAATGTATGACAGAATATCGACGGACAGAAAATCGACCTGCAAAAATATCGACACAAAAATATAGAAGTCAAAAATATCGAAGTCCAATGTACATAAAGGTAAGTACAAAAATATCGAAAAAAATATATAGTTGTCAAAAATATCGAAGTTTAAAATATCATTTTATGTAATGTTTTAATAATAATGTAAAATTAAGTAAATAATACATATAATTAAAATAAATATAGTTAAAAATATTAAAAGATATTTAAAAATAATAACTAATACATTAAATGTTAAAATAAATTAAACATATACATATAAATTAATATATATACTTACTCCACATACTGCAACAGTAGAGAAAGTGTTGGATAGTTTAGGGGTAAAAATTACTATTCCTACTCCAGTGAGTGCAACAGTAGGGAAAGCGTTGGATAGCGTAGGGGTAAAAATTACTATTCCCACTCCAAAGAGTGCAACAGTAGGAAAGCGCTGGATAGCGTAGGGGTAAAAATTACTATTCCCACTCCAGAGAGTGCAACAGTAGGGAAAGCGCTGGATAGCGTAGGAGTAAAAATTACTATTCCCACTCCAGAGAGTGCAACAGTAGGGAAAGCGTTGGATAGCGTAGGGGTAAAAATTACTATTCCCACTCCAGAGAGTGCAACAGTAGGGAAAGCGCTAGATAGCGTAGGGGTAAACATTACTATTCCCTCTCCAGAGAGTGCAACAGTAGGGAAAGCGCTGGATAGCGTAGGGGTAAAAATTACTATTCCCACTCCAGAGAGTGCAACAGTAGGGAAAGCGCTGGATAGCGTAGGGGTAAAAATTACTATTCCCACTCCAATGAGTGCAACAGTAGGGAACGGGTTGGATAGCGTAGGGGTAAAAATGACTATTCCCACTCCAGAGAGTGCAACAGTAGGGAAAGCGCTGGATAGCGTAGGGGTAAAAATTACTATTCCCACTCCAGAGAGTGCAACAGTAGGGAAAGCGTTGGATAGCGTAGGGGTAAAAATTACTATTCCCACTCCAGTAAGTGCAACAGTAGGGAAAGCGCTGGATAGCGTAGGGGTAAAAATTACTATTCCCACTCCAGAGAGTGCAACAGTAGGGAAAGCGTTGGATAGCGTAGGGGTAAAAATTACTATTCCCACTCCAGAGAGTGTAACAGTAGGGAAAGCGCTGGATAGCGTAGGGGTAAAAATTACTATTCCCACTCCAGTGAGTGCAACAGTAGGAAAGCGTTGGACAACGTAGATGTTAAAAATAACATACTTAGAAATGAAATAAATATTGTAATTAAATAATGATTGATTAATAAATTTAGAAAGAAAAAAAACCTACAGATATATAAAAAATAATAATTACTTTAATAATATTAAATACTTCCCACCCTATTCCCCAATAAACACACAACACACTCCACATAAAATTGCACACAATTAAATTAATTTTCAATTAATAAAAATTAATTTGCAATTAATAATTAAATAAAAAAATGTAAATAACAATAAATATGTAATAAAAATTAATAACCAATTAATAATTAATTAACAAACTAATTAATTAGCAATACTAATAAATAATATTTAATAAAAAGTAAGAACCAATTAATAATTAATTAACAAAACAATTAATTATTAATACCAATAAATGATATTTAATAAAAATGTATAGCTAATTAATAATTAATTAACACAAACTATCAATACCAATAAATAATATTTAATAAAAACTAATAACCAATTAAAAATTAATTAACAAAAAAATTAATGATCAATACTCAATTTTTCTTAATTAATTACTTAATTACAAATAATTTACTTACCACCCTATTCCCCTAAAAACACACAACCCACTCCAATAATAAATGAATACAAATAAAATAATTATCAATTAATAATAATTAATTACCAATTAATAATTAATTAACAATACATTAATTATTAATAACAATAATTAAAAATTAATAATTACTTAATAAAAATTAAATTACTTCCCACCCTATTCCCCTATAAACCCAAAACCCGCTACAGAAATAAAACACAAAATTTTATTAAAATAAATTAATAATTCCTATAAATTATTATTTAATTTACTATAATTAAATTACTTCCCACCCTATTCCCCTATAAACCCACAACCCGCTACCGTACTAAAACGCAAAATTTACTTTAAAAAAATTACTAATTTCTAAAAAATGTATACATATATTTAAAAAAACAGTACAATACTTAACAAAAAATATAGAACACATACATATTAAATACATACTAAAATACATAACACTCATATAAATATCGATATTATTAACATCGATAATTTAACTATCGATATTACTAACATCGATATTTGCAACATCGATATTTATTACCTTAACTTCGATATTCTGGTTGTAGATATTCTTGACTTCGATATTTTGTCCCTACGATATTTAAAACTCGATATTACTGTGCTTCGATATTTAAAAATAGATATTTTGACTGTCCTCCAGACGCACTATGGGCCTCACTGCAATGCAAGGTCTGGTTTCGTCTTTGGCTGCGCCCTGTGCAACAATGTTTTCTGATGCCTCAACCCTGCCATAGGAGAAGTGGTGTCCAACTCAACCACCCTGATTCCTTTCCCACCACCTTTGTAACAGTACACTCAAGTCTCCACAACCCCTCTCATTCAGATGCATTTAATTAGTTATATAGCGGCACTCATACCACCGTAGGGTGTCAGAATACTTTGCATCATACACATGACATTGAGATAGACAAGCATAGGTGTTTAAATCAGCATTTAGGAAATGTTACATAAGCCGGAGGACTACAAAATGTCTGAGCCACATGTTATCTCTACTGATAGACAGTAGAGTTAAAGAGTGCATGTTCTGGAGAAGTACAGACTAAGAATTGAAACGTAAACACCGTAGTTTGGTTCTCTTTAATAGTAAGAGTGGAATGCTACCCCGAAAAACTTTCTGCAACGTTAATCTATACATAGCAGTGTGCATGCTGTTTTTTGATTACATTTAATAATTCACTGCTTCATGTTAGGATTTTAACTTATAAACTGCAGGTAACAAAAGGACATCTCTTAGAAAAGCAGTAACCCACTGACCTCTTTACATTATAAGCACGGTGTGGGCTGTACGGTGCACACTCTTTGCAACAGGCTTATTAGCCTCTGTGATATATTAGGATCGGTCAAAACCACTACTAGTCAAAACCCTTATATCGCTATAGGAAAAACAGGAATCCCCCGGCGTTATCTTGTCGCTTGTCGTTTTTAAAAAATGTTATTCTTTGTTTTTTGGTTTGCCTGGAAAGTGCTGGAGGAAACTAACACGGCAGTCCCGCATTTGATGTACAGCCCCAGGCTGCATTAGCAGCCCCCGGGAATACTACTGTGGACCGGGGCTGCAAAACCCCCTGCATATGCACGTAGGACGGGGTCATGGTGAGCGGGTCTGGTCTTCCATGTCCCCAACGAAGGCCGCCACCCCCATGATGCTGTTGGCGGCCCACTATGACGATGTTACTGGGTGGGGCCAGACACCACAGAGGATGCGGAAGGCCAACCCCTAAGCCATTTGGCCAGCATCACAATCCGCAAGGGTCCAACGACAACACCAACAACAGCCCACGGCCCCCAGAACTGCACACAGATGAAGCAGTCTCTGGGGCCTGAATTGCCATTTGGAGACCACGATCCCCACCCGAGGACCAGCCATCACTTCAACACAGCCCCCAGAGCACCACATGGTTAATCGGTCTCTGGGGGGCTGAATACATATCACAGGGTACAACGGGCCCGAACATGGACCATGCAGCACTTGACGCCCAGATGAAGTAGCCTCGGGGAAGGATTTAACCAGATGGTTCAGCGATTACCACCCACTAACCAGTCATTTTACTAACAGAGCCCCGGAGCAAAGGTTAAGTGGGCTCCGGTGGGGCTGAATCGGCATGTCTGGGACAACGAGCCACACCGAGGATCATGCAACACCCGACCCCAGCCCCCAGAGCACCACAGTGGTGAAGCAGTCTCTGGGGGCATGAATTATGAAACTGGGATAACATTACCCACTGGGATAACCAGGCAGCACACAGTCCCAGACCCTAGAGCCCGGCATAGCTGCAGCAGGCTCTGGGGAGGAATAGGCCTGACTGGGGGCAGCGAGCCCCACACCAAGGACCGACCAGCACACGAAGCACAGCCCAGAGCACCGCGCGGCTGAGGCGGGCTCTGGGGGCTGAATCTCCATGCCCAGGACAAGGGGCGCCACCTCTGCTATTTCAGCAACACGACCCTCAACCCCCAGAGCACCGCACACAAAAGACTCTCTTGTGTTACTACATGCAAGCATTGTTTATATTTGTAAAATTGCTTAGTATATTCGTATGCTCTGTCCCCTCTTACAAAAATACATACAGCCTGGAAACTGTTTTTAGAAGCTGTAAAAGCCTTACGGTTACAGCCTAGTGCGCATCACAAAACCTCCACCAATATTGTACAGTATTTGGCACATTAAATTGAACCCCAACCTGTATTAAATACCTATCAAAATACATTGTAAATATAAAACAAGCCCCCCATTTTTTTACCTGAAGCAGTTGGGCTGCAGCATCCGATTGCGCACTGCCATTCTGATCCATTCTTTTCACCTTGTGGTCCTTTGTAGCCCAACTCCCCAGAAAACTTCAAATAAGTAGTTCAAAAGTGGCTTGCGAATGTGGCTTTGTTATTGACCCTTAGGGTGGGGTTTTTATACCTGTTACAGCATGCTAATTGTGTACAGGCTTCACTTTGTTTAGGGGTGGACTCTTATTAGGTCTTGCTTGGTGTTTTGGGGGTTTCACTTCACAACCTTCGGCTGTTTCCCACGCATCACTTTATACTTTGACATCTGCTGATCATGATTGTCCCCTCTCCTGGGAAGTTTGGAGTAATATCGTTGTTTGGATTTCATTTCACAGCCTTGGGGGGTGTTTCCCAGTGTGGTGACTTTATACTTTGATCTTTGATAATCACGTTTGAGCCTTCTTGTGGGAAGTTTGGAGCAGCATCTGTGTTTGGATTTCTTTTCACAGTCTTTGGGTATTACCCAGAGTGTGCACTTTATACTAAGACATCTGCTATTCATGTTGGAACTCTCTTGTGTGATGCTTGGAGCAGCATCTGTGTTTGTATTTAATTTCAAAAAGTGATGAGCTGATTCTAACAAAATACACTTCTTTCATATTTGACCAGCCCTTTTGGGTTAGGTATCCCGGGGGGTGACTGTGCATTTCCACGGCTCCTCCCTGTGATGAGCCAGACATCTGTCAGAGTCAAACCTTCAGGACTGTGCCTGTCTAACCATGCCCAAGCAGATCCTCTTGGACTTAGAAACAGGGTGCAGACTGGTAGGGTTGCAATTTCACATATCACATAGCTCTAGATATTATGGCTATTACCCTGACATGTGGCTAACATGTGTTCAGATGCTGTCACAACCCGCATGACCCACCTACCCCTACGTCACTTCCGGGGAGGGCCTGTGACCCACTTACACCTATTTCAGTTCTGGGGAGGGCTCTCAGACAATCATAACATCACTTCTGAGGCGGAGCACCTGTCACTTTTTACATGATGCGTAAAGGTATCCCTGAATTCTACTCATGCTCACAGTGATTTTCAAACACTTACACTTCCTACACCCTACCAGCAGCTCGCACTGCTGTGTAACATCTAAAAAACACATTGACAAACCAATAGACTTTTTTTTAATAACTTCCTGATTCCTTACTCCCTCTATTCCTGAAGGTGTGGTGATAGGATTTTGATTTTTGGACTGTATTTACGAAATTGAAGGCTTTTTAATGTTGAATGGGTGGAAAGCATTGTCATTTAATGTTTAGAACTGATGCTGCAGGTTTAAAAAATAGGATAGACGAATAGTACATTCAATATGTCTGGGATCATATTTTCCTTGCATAGATTTTTCACTTTTCTTAGCGCCTTAATTTAGTTTCACAGTTATAATGTCAATTGCAGACTTTTTGTTGGTGATTTCTCCAAGTTAGCAGATGGGTGCTTCATCTCACTGTCATGCTCTGTTATGGTCATCTATTCCTTAAGGTCCCTGATGACTGCCGCCTGGGAATTATTAAGGGGACGGACATTGATGATGCAATAGGATAGATTTCTATGCTCAGTGAAATGGTTTCAGGATCATTCAGAGGAAAGTTTGATTCTTCTGATTAATACTGCGAGGGGGCTCCATCTTGCTCAGTTGAGCTCATCCTTATTGTGAATATACTAAAGCAGAAGTGAAGTGTGGGTTGGGCTTAACTCAGTTATTTCACCTTATGGGGGTCTCCTCATCCTTTCCCTTTTACTGCCGTAGATTTTTTCACTGTCTCTTTTCCAATGAATATTATATTTTTGGTGTTTTCAATTTGGTCTCTAAGTCCAGTCCTGATAGAACCATGATTGCCAAGGAATTGGATAATTATTGCATTGTCTCTTGAAACCTTTTTATAGTTTATGCAAACTTGAATTTGGTACTTCTGATACTTGTTTTTTGTGCCTGTGGTTACTACAGGGCACAGCTAAGGCCACAGCTGCTTATTTTTGCCTCATTCTCCTCCAACAGTCCACATGATTTCAATGTCCTTTGGAGCAGGAAGTTATATGTAGACCATTCTCCTTGCTTTGGAAATACAAGGTCCTTCTTTTTCGTACAGTGTAAGGCCAAAATTATTTGCTAAGTTTTAGGTTGAAATTGTAGGTTAGAGTACCTACATATAGCCCTAAATCCTTTAAAATACTGTGCACAGCTGTGTGTCACGTTGCCCGACTTTGCACCATTGCAAAATCTTGATAAATCTGTGCCTGAAAGAGAGGATGTTAGGGCAGTTGGTGGTGTAGGTGGTGTGCATGTGTGAATGAAGATAAACTGCAGGGTTATTGAGTGAAGGTGAGAATGTGGTGAGACATGTCTTGCATTTATGATCCCTTGCTGTGTTTCAGTGATAAACTGCTGAGTGTTTCCTCTTTATGAATCAATGCTGCATATTTCTCTTGTTTACATCTCTCCCATGCCCTTTTTGATATTTATTCCTTGTGGTTAAAAGTTCATTTGGCATTTGACTTGTGGCTAAATTATTTGGGCACGTGCCATATGTGAAACTGTGTAAACTGGTAATTGTTGGAATAGCTAAATTACTTTTTCCTGAGTATTGTGGAATGTTCTCAGAAGCCATTTCCTCTGCCTTCAAGATGCATAAGCATGTGGGGACGTGGCTGGTGAAGATGTTTTGCACGCATTAGAGATAGCTGCAGGGGAGTGGTCATTGTGCAGTAGGACATCCCACCTTCTGTCTCCTCCTATGGTTGCATTCCCTATAAAAGAAGAGTGTCTGCATGCGGAGGCGTGCACTGTACAGAGGGATCCTTCAAGTACAGACTGAAGTACCTGTACCTGCAGGGACCTCTTCAGGAACCAGGTAAGGGACAAGCAATGTGCGGGGTAAGACATGACTCTTATCTTGTGGTTTATTTACCGTCCCTTATGATTGTTTATGATAAACATTTTATTTCAAAATAGGGAAAGCGTATTATCTGAGCTGTTCTTAGGAGAGCCAGGTAGCAAATCTACAAAAAATAGTACTTTGATCATTCGCATGCCTAAGCTTACCGTGGATTTAGTAATTTCACAAACTCAAAATATTTAGACGTGGCAATTAAAATAATTAATTTCCACCCGTGCTCTTTTCTCCCAAATCCAGGGATTTTGAGAATGTGGAAATGCACTTTTTATCTTCTTTTTATGTCCACAAAGTCAATATTTTTCCATGTAGAGATAACTCCATGAAACAGGAAGATTCTGACTACTCCAACTGTTTTGGGGTATTTTCACATGTGCATGTATGTTGATAAACTGCAGTTGAACTAAATATGTATTGTGAGTGAGTGAATGTTAGAGTCAGTGATTGAACAAGTAAATATCTGGGCATGTATGTAGAATTTGTATAGCAGGGACATAGCCAGGCAGCAAAAGAGAGATGTTCATGGTGAAATGCAAAGTTACAAAGAGTGATTAATAGACTTTACTGTTACTTTATCCTGGTGTAGCGTTTTTGGATGGAGTTGACTGCACGCGGGGGTTGGGCACAGGGTTTTGCCGCACCCTTGTCATGCATTGCTTATGGTCTTACATACTACATCACTCATAGCATGTTCTAAGACATCATTGATAGCATCACAGATTACCCCACAATGCAGAATTATCATCTAACAAAGAGGTGTCAGGAGAGAGTGCAGTCTTTTCCCACACCCTCCTGTGCACAACCATCATCCAAGAAAGGGGTATAAGCGGAGAGACTAGTACCTTTCCAACAACTATTATGCATACTCATGACAATGTGGAGGGGGATCCGTGGAGAGGTTAATTCCTCCCTATACCCTACTAAGTACATCTGACATTCTGAGTAAAGCTGTCAGCAAAGAGGCCAGCTCCACTTACACTCTACTTTGTATACCTGTTATCCAAGACAGAGGTATCAGCAGAGAGGCCAGTCCCTCAACATGCCCTGCTAGGAATACCTCTTATCTGAGAGAGAGAAGTCTAAAGGAGAGGTCAGCTGCCAGCCCCTTCCCACACACTGCTATGCATACCTGTTATCTGAGAGAGAGGTCTGAATTGAGAGGCCCATCCTTCCCCACTCACTACTATGCACAAACATCATTTGATTTAGAGGTGTCAAGGAAGAGGCCAGTCCATGCCACACCCTATCATGCACATTTGTCATCTGAGAGAGGTCTGCAGGAGAAGCCAGTTCCTCCCCATGCACTACTATGCACCCCATCATCAAAGAGACAGGCTCAGAGGAGAGGCTAGTTCATCCCCATACCCTACTAAGATTATTCATCATCTGGGAGAGGGTCACTCCTTCCCTACACTCTACTGTGCACACCCGTCCTCTTAGAGAGATGTCTGAAAGGAGGATCCAGTCTATAGCCACACTCTACTGGGCACTTCTGTCATGCAGAAGCAGGTCTCAGAGTAGGGGCCAGTCATTGCACAAGCCCTGCTATGCACTCCTGTCATCCAAGAGAGAGATCTCACTATGTGGAGGGTTGGCAGCAGGGCCTTTGGCTGTGCATGGCAGGGGATTTTATTTATGCATAGTAATTAAATATCACTTTACTTTAAAACATTATTAGAAGTTCACTTAAAAAAACAAAGGTTACATTAAGGTTATAGTTAGGTGAATATATCAGTGACAACATCAATGCTGTGAACTAAAAAAAACACAAAAATTCAACAGTTATAGTTAACAGCACTAGCTATGACTTGCGTCCCTGCCATGCACTGCTTATGACTTAAAATATAACATCACTCATGACATCAGTGAGTGAATGTTAGAGTAAGGGACAGAACAGGTAAATATCTGGGCATGTATGTAGAATGTGTATAGCAGGGACATAGCCAGAGAGCAAAAGAGAGATATTCATGGTGACATGCAAAGTTACAAAGAGTGATTGATAGGATTTACTGTTACCTCATCATGATGTAGTGTTCTTCGATGGAGTTGGCTGCCTGAGGGGGTTGGATGCAGGGCCTGGCCACACCTTTGCCATGCATTGCTTTTGGGGGGCGGTAAATAAATCACACAATAAGAGTCAAGTCTGACCTTAGTTTGCATTGCTTTTGGCCTCACAAATTACATCAGTCATAGCAAGTTCTAAGACATTATTGATAGCATCTCTGATTACCCCACTATCCACAATTATCATCCAACAAAGAGGTGTCAGGAGAGAGGACAGTGTATCCCCACACTCTCCTGTGCATTACCATCATCCAAGAGAGGGGTGTAAGCGGAGAGACTAGTCCCTTCCTACCCACTATTACGCATACTCATGACAATGTGGAAGGGGTTAGTGGAGAGTTTACTTCCGCCCTATACCCTACTATTTACATCTGACATTCTGGGGAAAGTTGTCAGCAAAGAGGCTAGTTCCCTACACACTCTACTACGTATACCTGTTATCTAATACAGAGGTATCAGAGGCCAGTCCCTCTACATGCCCTGCTAAACACAATTGTTCTCTTAGAAAGAGGTCTGAAAGGAGAGGCCAGCCCCTTCCCACACACTATTATGCACACCAGTCATCTGAGAGAAAGTTATGAAAGGAGAGACCTGTCCCTTCCCACTCACTACTATGCACAAACATCATTTGAGATGGACGTCTCAAAGGAGAGGCCAGTCCATTGGCACACCATACCATGCACATCCTTCATCTGAGAGAGAGGTCTCAAGGAGAAGCCAGTTTGTCGCCATGCACTACTATGCACACTCATCATCTGAGAGACAGGTATCTAAGGAGAGGCTAGTCCATCCCCACACCATACTACACATATTTGTCATCTGGGAGAGGGCCAGTCCTTCCCTACACACTACTATGCACACCAATCACCCAAAAGAGAGGTTTGAGCAAAGAGGGCAATCCATCTCCACAGCCTACATACTTCTGTCTCAGAGTAGGTGTCAGTCCCTGCACATACCCTACTATGCACTCCTGTCATCCTAGAGAAAGGTGTCAGCACGTGGGGGGTTGGCTTCAGGGCCTTTGGCTCTGTGCTGCAGGGGGTTGCATTTACGTATAATAATTAAATATTTCATTACTTTAAAAAAAAAAACTTGGAAATTCCCTGAAAAAAACAAAGGTTAAAGTAACAGTGATAACACTTTCAACTTAATAAACACACAGACATTCACCAATTATAGTCAGCAGCACTAGCTATGAGTTGCGTCCCTGCCATGCTTATGACTTCAAATATTACATCATTCATGACATGTTCTATGACATAATTTGTGTTTTAAAGTTTATATAGTGAAAAGTGACTACCATATTACTTTTCTACCTATTTTTGAAGAGTCTGGTTCCAGCTAATGTGTGTAAGAGTTTACAAAATACATATGCTCCTAATGCACCATAAGTGTGTAGAGGTATTGAACAGTTTATAAATCTTTGTAATCAAGAGTAACTCTGTGTTCAGGTGATAGCTGACTTGTGTTCATTGTGTTCCACACATGTTTTTGGGTTTTGCACCAAAAGTTTGCAATAGGAGAACGATTCTACAGAGTAGATGCTAACCTTTGTAAGCAGCCCTCAGTTATTGGGCAAAATCGTCTCAGCATGACAATTTCTACATAACATAGAATATTGTTGCACCAGGTTTTAACTTTTGTACATGTGCTTGCTTTGCTTTCGAAGATGAGCCATCTGTAACGTTTTTACAACAGTATGAAGGGTGCAGATAGTATGATCATTAGCACCTTCAGATCTTGGTTATTATTAGCAAATAGTGTCTTTCAGTAGTATAGATTAAACTCTCTCCATAGAGCAAACACTGTTTACAGTACCCACTTCTCTACTGATATCAACTTCATTTCCAATGTAGGTTCAGTGAGTGTCAGGGGTATTTTAAAGATAAAAGCTGTCCATACTAGGGCATTCATTTTGGAACAGACATTCAGTATTTTTAAGAACGTAGCTTCTTCTGAACAGTTGTATACAGATTGAGCACCGTACTCAATGAGGGTTTCCAGTGTATCTGTGGTTGATTGTTAATGTGAACTATACTTCCTGAAAAGTCTATAATATACAGTCAATGTTGCATATAATGCATGTTTTCTACTCCTAAAGTTGTATCTGGTATGGCACCAGTGATGCACAAATTTATTGTACCACATAAGGCCTCAGTTGATCCTTAGCAGCCTGGAAGCTGCAACCTCATCACGATTTCCATTCAAGACCCAACAGCTAAGAACAAAACCAGTAATTATTGATTGTCAACCTCTCTCCTGAGAACTGGGTGCAAACTGGTCAGCAGCACACTTTATGATACCAGAGCTCTGAACCAACTTCTCGAAAGTCCAAAGACTCCCTCAAGCAACTGCCATTTTATGATGGTTTTCTCCTTCTTTCATTTTTAGGTCTCGCCTAGGCAGCGCATGCGCTGTCTCGTTGAGACATGCAGTATATGCTTTAGTGAGGGAGTCTCCGCCTCCTTTTTCCTATTGGTTTTTGAGTGTGTCTTTTAAAATGTCTTACTTGCTATTGGCGTAGTGTGTTTTATGTCCCTCCTTTTTCCCTGTTGGGCACGCCTATGGCTATTGGCCCCTTTATTTGTATTAGTCCACTTTTTTTGGTCTGTTGTTTTGGGAAGATCTCTTTTTAATGTGCCTTGCTTTTTGACAGAGTTGAAATGCAAGCTGTTAAAGTATTTGCTAATTACGTCCCTTTATTTGTTCATTTTTATTAATTTAAAGTATTTGCTTTTTTACGTGTTAATTTAAAGTATTTGCCAATAATTGTGTCTGTTTACTTGTTCATTTTTATTAATTTAAAGTATTTGCTAATAATTGCGTTGAGCCGACGAGGCTCGAACACTGGTCCACAGCTCCCGAGTCAGCAGCTCTCACCACTGAACCATAACCTCTCCCACCGAAAGCAGCATACAGTTCTCTCTACATGCTTGATCTGGTATGAGGTCATCAAGTACCACCAATATGCTAGTAACAGTCCTCTTGGCTGCAAGTTGCCGGGCAACGGCGTCGCGGAGTAGTGACGTTCAGCCGGCAGCAGCCGCTGTGGCTGAGCTCAGCGATCTCCGCTTGTACATTTCCTGGTCAGAGTTTTACCATCAGCTGCAGCAGCATGTGTCACCACACCGGCATCCAAGGTAACCGCCCCTAGGCCACGGGAGGGACCCTTGTCCTTGCACTAGACCCCACGAGTGCTTGGGATACCAGGGGCTCCAATAGCACAGCATTTACTTTCTTTCGCAGACAACCCTTCCAGTGCTGTAAAGAGTAGGATACAACTGCTGGGACTCTTTGTGTGGCTGCGGCAGCCACGCCTCTCAATCCTCGGGCTAGACGGGGAGGTGCTGCCTTGTACTGCCTTATTTTGAGGGAGTAAAAGCGGTTCCTACGGGAGTAGAGGTGGGTGTGGACAGGATATACAGCCCTGAGAAGCGGTGCTGAAACCATTTTCAGAGCGCAGATTTACGTGATTTTAAATGGCAACGGGTAATCAAGCGCTGCGAGGTTTATGTGGCTCTTTGTGAGAAGAATAATTAAACTTCGCTCGATTTTGTTTCCTAAATCTCCTTCTGCGATGCGTAGCAAGTGAGGGCAATTATGTGATGCGAATTTGCACTTCCATTACTTTTGTGCTTGGGAGAGTATTGTTTGTGTCCACGCATCTTTATATTGCATACGGACGCAGGTACTCTGTAGTGTAGATGAAGGGGTTAACGCTAAAACAAAGCTGCCTGGGACCGGAAAGAACAAAAGGTTTAGCTCCTGTACCTGCCGCTTATGCCCCTTTGTCCTGTCTTCGAGTGCGATCCTCCCCCTCGCCTGCTGTGCTCTCGCCAAGAAGTTCTTTCATTCTCTCGGGCACAAAGGTCCAGTGTTCAAGTATTGACTCACTGAGCCAGCCCTTGAAAAGGAAAACCTCTAGTTCACAACTCTCAACTTTCCGAAGCCCATTTGTAAATAGTCTTCTTATGTTGATTCTCTAAAGACATAATAAACAGGACTGCCTTATGTAACGCAACTGGTTCTTTTGTAAAGCGCTCTGACACCTTCGGGTAATGTTCGCGCTATATAAAATCGCATTAAATAAAATAAATAAATAAAAATAAAGTTGCAGAGTGTACGGATGAGTTATTCAAGCATGAATCTGGAAAACTTCAGCGCTCTGAGTGACTTGGTCTTACGGTGCCTACTTCCTTTTAAAAAAGTTATTTAATAATCCCGGGGCAAATATTCACTGCTCTTGAGCACTAGTTAAGAACTGCTGTTGAAATATTCTTAGAGTCATTATGGCTCAACTAAAAAATGCCAGTAATCTGCTTTTAAAACCAAATGAATTATTTAGAGCATGACTGTTCTTATTTACATCCTGCAGTTAGCACAATATGCTTATTGTGTGGAGCCTGATTTGGTTACATTTGTTTTCCACAAAAATCTGCCCTTGCTGTTTGCATATCGTTTTGAATTCTAAGCTGATTTTCCTACACGGCCTGTGTGTGTCGAGCTCATTTACTGTGAATGCTTGTTTTAAATAACAAACAGAGGTAATGTGCTGAGGGGGCCCCGTAGAGATAGGCCCCCCCCCCTTCGTTATTAAACTCAGGCGTCACGCGCCGGACTATGTGCGGGGCTCCCATGCACCAAGGAGCACGCGATGCATGTTCCCCTTTTAACTCCCAATGATGTGGAATTACCTCTTTCGACCACCTTACATTCCCGCCTCCATGCCGCTATGTAGAAACACAAACAGCAGCTTATCCAGTCTTCCGTTTTTCATTTGCTATCTGGTGCTAGTTATTATGCTTCAGCTTCATA
Source organism: Calotriton arnoldi (assembly GCA_963921515.1). Taxonomy (NCBI): domain Eukaryota; kingdom Metazoa; phylum Chordata; class Amphibia; order Caudata; family Salamandridae; genus Calotriton; species Calotriton arnoldi. The sequence continues at coordinate 974,609 of CAWUFW010005973.1, read as the reverse complement.
AATACATGACTACGAGTCCCACAATGCAAAGGAAATGGACTGGATGAGTGAGACACTTTGAGGTCTCCATTCCTTCTTTGACTAGCTAAAATGTTGTGAACTGGAGCACAGTTCACTACCCTGGAAACACAGGTCTATGTTTGTTTCGCTATTTGTGGTCCTGTTACAGGTTTATTGGATGTGGCAGTATTCAGGGTTCAGTGGGCCCCTGCACCTGCTGCACCTGCTGCACCAACTAACACTCACTCCTTTTTCGTGTGTCACTTTCGCCTCTCCCGCTCTCAGGCGTTCCTATTTCTCGCTTGGTGCTTGAGATTTGCATAGCGCCAACCTAGCTGTCTGGCTGGCTTCTCAGCGCCCACATACTCTTTCTGGATCTTTTCATTTCAGTCTATTTATCGTGTCTTTCTCTCTATTTCACGTTACCTACATACATACATACATCCTCCCTTTCACCCCACGTCTCTTTTTTCCCATTAAGTGTTTTTGGGGGTTTATTCACTGCACAGCCCTGGCCTCTGAAGTGTGTGACGCAGTCTGCGCACAATGCGGGGCCACATCACATTCCCCTGCTGGTTACCAATAAACTGCGTGCATTTACGAAAGTTCACATACAAAAATCACACTTTGGTAATTAGCTGGGGCGTCAAACATTCGTGAAAGGATTCGGAAATACTTCAGTGGATTCTCGCATCCACTGCTGTCACCTGTGTTGTCACCAGGGTCACAGGTTCACATCCCTGTCTTTCATCCTCCTAAAGTCGATACAATAACTACAAATCGGGTAAATAAAGGTCAAACAAGGGCAGACAGGATGTGTCTGCCACTGAATGCATGCTGCTTATCCTCTACATCTCCCTGTAGCGTTACCTCAAGAGCAAACTCTGTGGGGTCTCTATCAAACCTTTTCTAAATTGCGTCATTGAGGTGTTGCACATCTCCTAAATTCATTCTGTTTTTTGGGCCCCAGTGTACAGCAGTGTCGCTGGTAACCATTAAAAGTGGTACTGCGTAATACTAGCAAGCATTTCACCCCACTTTTATCCCCAAAATTTGCCTTCAGAGATCCCCCATATCTTAGGAATTACCGACATTGTGCCAAGGCCCGCATTTTGTTATGGGTACCTGCTTATATCAACAGTTACATACAATATTTCAGTACCAGAAATTTGCCATCCATGCTGCCCATATACCATTGGTGTGTCAAAAATTACCTCCAGTATTTCAGAGGCCGCATTTTATCATGGTTTGCTTCCCCCAACCGCACCCCAGTGCCCTAAATTGCCATGGCTGCCCTCGCTAGGCATAAAATTGACATCTACTATGCCAGAACCAGCATTTTATCATAGCTGTAGCCTTATGTCAGTACTGGTTTTGTATTTTCCAACATGTTCCTACAGAAAAGTGTCTCCATATAGGTCTGTTCTCCACAGTTAACTCGCTCAAAAGTGCCTCTGCCCAGGTGGCCTGTTCTCCCCTTCTTTCTCACACACTCTTTCTGCTCCTCTGTCTGGAGTTTCACTGGAGATTCACCACTTCCTGCACAAACTACCTATCCCTCTCTATCTTCCTTTTTGTCTATTATATGGAGCTCTTACTCATATCTGTTCACCATACCACATAATTTCACTACACAAATACACCACACACCACACAATTCCAACGCACACAATTCCACAGCTAACAAGTCCAGTTCAACCACAAAAATCCACTCCACTCCACTCCAAAGCAAAACACATTGGTAAAAGGCATTATCATTTACAATCCCAATAGCTTTAACTCTAACAAATGCGAGACCGATGCATTGCAAATGCTTGTTTAATATCCTCATTCATGTGTGTAAATGAATTCACTTGCTTTCAGGCCTCTAATGTCTGAAAGCAAATGTCAATTTGTAGAGCAGTATGTTGGGCAAGCAAAGCTTGGATGTTGCCATCAGTGAGGTAATCAGTGATGTCATCAATGATGTCATTTGAGTTATCATCAGTGATGTCATAAATGATGTTTTAAAACATCTCATCAGTGATTTAACATGTAAATCAGAAGCAGGGTACGGCAGAGGGGCACATTATAGTTAGTGCTACTAAATGTAAATGATGAACGTCTGTGTTTTTTTAAGTTAAAAAAGTTTATGTTATCACTGACATTTTTACCTAACTATAATGTTACTTCAACCTCTGTATGTTGCAGCAAATGTATCTGTGTGTGTGTGTGTATATATTCACAGAAAAAACAAAGGTTACAGGGACGTTATAGTTAGGAAATAAAATTTAAAAAACCTTATAAATTCACTGAAAAAAACAAAGGTTTCAGGGACTTTATAGTTAGGCTGACATTTCACTCATAAGCTATAGTTAGCTCAGGTAACTATAACTACCAAATATCACTGGTTTTGTATGAGTGCCTGTAAGGATGATTCAGTGGGTGTAAGACTGACGGTATAAGTGAGTGATTAGGTGTCTCAGTGAATGTATTGGTGAGTCACTAAGTTTTGAGAATGTCTGTATCAGTCTGTCAGATGGTGTCTAAGTGGCTATATGAGTTGGTGAGTGAGTACGTGAGTGGCTGTATGGGTGATTGTTTGGATGTCTGAGTACCTGTACGGATATATGAGTATGTGTGTGGCTGAGTGAGAGGGTGTGTGATTGACTGAATATGTGTATGGCTGTGTTGGTGAGTGAATGGATGTGTCAGTGGTACATAGGTGAGTGAGTAAGTATATATATGAAAGGCAGTATAGGTGAGTGTTGGAGTATATAAGTAACTATGTGTCTATGTAAGGGATCGGGATAGTGATTGTATGGGATAGTTAGTGTGTATGTGAGGGGTTGTATGAATGAGTGAGTGTGTGTTAGTATCTACAGGAATAAGTGACCGGGTGGGTGTATAACTGTATAGGTGATTAAATGGCTGTCTGATTAACTCTATAGTTGAGTGAGTAGGTGTATGAGTAGCTCTATGACTGACTGATTGTGCGAGTTGCTCATTGGCTGTATAATTGGATATGTCAGTGGCTGTATTAGTGAGTGAGTCGGAGTATGAGTGGCTGTATGGGTACCTGAGTGGATGTGTGTGTAGACCTATGAATCAGTGAGTGGCTGCGTAAGTATTGGTATGGGTATGTCAATGGTTTTGAGAATGGTAGTGTAGAAGATAGAGTGGGTGTATGAAAGGTTATCTTGGGGTCTGAGTGGCTGTGTCAGAGATTCTATGGATGATATAATCAGTGATGTCATCAGTGATGTCATTTGAGATGTGATCATTGATGTCATCCGTGATGTCACTGGCCATGTGATGTAATAAGTGAGGTCATAAGCAGTGCATTGTGGGGGTGTGATTTATAGTTAGCTCAGCTAACTATAACTGCTGAATTTCACTGGTTTTGTACGATTGACCCTTGACCCTAAGTATAACGTCTCTGTAACCTTTGGTTTTTTCAGTGAATTTCTAAGGTTTTTTTTAATTATATTTCCAAATGATAACATTCTTGTAATGTTTGTTTTTTGCAGGTAATTTCTAAGGTTTTTTAATGCTAATCCCTAACTATAACGTCCCTGTAACCTTTAGTTTTTTTTAGAGAATTCTGAAAGCATTTTTTATTTTATTTTTCTAACTGTAACCTGAAAACTTTGAGAGTGGGTGTGTGAGTCACTGTATAGGTTGCTGACTGGGTGTGTGAGTGGTTGTATGGGCCTGTGAGTGAGTGTGTAATGTCTGGGTAATTATGTAAATGCATGAGTAGTGCATGGGTAATTGTATGATTGCATAGGTAGTACCTGTGTGAATCTATGAGTGCAATTGCCGAGGACAAACTGTGAATACCGTGTTTTTGACAAAGTGTAAAACACAGATATAGACATTGAAGAGGTGAACATTCTTCAGTATGTAGGCGTTCTCCACTAAAAACTGTACAAAAATTACTTCTATTCACTAATTATTTTTTCTGGTTTTGTATCTTCATGCATAATACCATTTTGTCATGAGTCTTCATTCTATTTATAATCAAAATGAAAAGCTTCCTCTTCAAAGCAAAGGCCTTATCAACTACTCTTTCAACTCATTCTTTCTGTCTCAGTGCCTTTCTACTTCTTCTATACTTTTTCATAGTTCTCAGTAGATTTATTACTACTCTACTATGAAACATCCTGGCTCTGATTTTCTTAAACTGCTTCTGTCTCCTGGTTAAGGTGTGTCCAGCTTTGTTACATTCTTTCCTATTAGTGTATTAAACATTTTGCCCATTGCTAATCTTTCTCATAGTATGAATTTTATTTTCATTATTTAATAATCTTTGGAAATGTCCACAAATATTTTTAAGAAACAACTTTTTCCTCTTACCAATAGCTCTTTTGTCGTTCGCCACTTTTTCTTCATTTTGTCCCTGTTCCTTTTTCCTCCAAGTTTTTGTAGGCATTCTGACTGTAACTATGCAGATATTGTTCTGCTAAAAAAAAAAAAAAAGTATATTTCATATTGTTTTCTAGCCAATGTACAAACTACTTCACTACTGGCTTCCACATAATACAAAAACAGTTTTTATGTTATGTTGCAGTTTTAAATCTACAAATGAACCTACATATATATTACAAGCATGTACTTCAATGTACCAAACTCAAACCAAAACACAAAACTTAGGTGTCCATTACGATACCGGGCGGTATAAAATCCGCCATCTACCATAGCGGCAAAAAAACGCCCGCCTACACCGTGTGAATACCGACCGAGCAATCACGATGCCGCAAAGCGAAAACCGCCCGCGGCGGAAAAAACACACAAAATAGCGCCCGTTCATGTCCGATACTAAGTCCATCCGTCCGCCACGGACGCAAATACGCACGACAACTCAAAACCACCCTCCCTGACGACCGAGACACCGGCCGTGAAATTAGGATGGCACCGACATGAGCGCGGCAAATCCACAAAAACACCGCCCGCCATCGTAAACAACAGTGATGAAAATGGACACGGCGGAAGCCCTGGCGGCCACGTCCCTGCACAGAAACCATCCGCGGACCCAAACAAACACACACAACATGGCCAACAAGTCCACACAGCAACCCACGCACACATACCCAAACACAGTACACATCCCGAAAACACATCCCCCCTGGACAAACAAATAAACTACAAATCCCAGAACACCAGCCACAACACACCTGAAAACAACAGACCATCATGACACACCCACATAGGTAAGCACAAAAGCAGCCCCTTCACAGACCACAACCCCTTGCAACATTACAAACTGAGGACAAGAGCACATAACACAGCGAGACAGAAAGGACAGCAGCACACCACAGACACGCACCCATCACACCCATCACCACCACCACCACCACCAACAAACACCGGCCCCACAAACCCCCTGCACATCACACACCACACACCGCACCAGCACCACCAACACCAAACCACACACCATGGCAGCACACAGAATGCCTAAGTTCACTTCCACTGAGCTGACGGTCATGGTCGACGAGATCGTCAAGGTGCACCCACAAATCTATGGGAACCAGGTCCAACAGACACCACTAGCCACCAGAAACCGGTTGTGGAGCAGGATCGTAGACCAGGTCAATGCAGTCGGGAACATGCCACGCAACAGAGCCGAAATCACCAAGAGGTGGAACGACCTGAAAAGCGTGGTCAAAAAGAAGGAGGCCAAAAATCGGCAGCTGGCCGCCAGGACTGGCGGAGGTAATCCTGCGCTATTCAAGACCTTCAAGGCGTGGGAGGAGAAGGTGCGAGGCATCATACATCTGGAGATTCTCACCGGAATACCAGGGGGAGTGGAGGCTGGTAAGTACAAACAAATGTATACCAGCACACCGCTATGTACTCACATGCACTACCACTATGCCATAGCTCCGAGGGACAAACACCCCCTTGTCCAGTACACAATACACAAGACATCACTCACACATGCAACAGACACTCCCACACACTCAGCCCAAAGCTACCAACTAACAAAACCATGAGGGCATGTGTACAGTCAGCCAGCACCGCAACTCCCACCAGGTCCCCTTGTACTCGAGAAGCGCCAGAAGGAGCACTCCCCACACCCATGTGTCAGCCATAGCTGCACTAACCGACAAGTAACAGGTAAGTAGCCGCAACACAAAGGCAGTGGGTGGGAGGGGGGACAGCTGAAGTACAACACCCACCAGGCTCATAGTCCCACAGCGCAGCAAGGTGGAGCACACCCCACACCCATGTGTCAGCCACTACAGTGCACACCTTCAGCCGACAGGTAGAAATCTCACCCTACATGGAGGGGTTTCTGTGGGTGGTAAGCCAGCACCACAACACACAACACCGCCCCCACTCCCACAGACCAGCAACATGGAGCACCCCTCCCTCCCATAACCATGTGGCATCCATTGCATTGCGCACTCAAAAACAACCTGTAGGTGGAAAACTGTACAGGGCGGGGTGTCTGTAGGCATGAGGACTGTATTACGACTAACACATGGGACATGTCACGTAGCAGAGGAACACGCAGCACTGCTCCCTGTCACAATCATGTGACCAATGTGCACACGGACAGGTATTACAGAGTTATACCCCACATGACCCATCACAAATACAGCAACACCTAAGGAGCCACGTCTGCATGCACAAGTCCCACTGGAGCACAGACCCACACGGCGGGCACTGTGCCACTCATCACACACATCAGCAACACCATCGAAGTCTTGTCCATGTAGTTCTTACTGCCTGTTACCCACACATCCTACAACAACGCCCATGTAAGTCCAACCTGCCTAGAAGTAACAGCGTGGGACCACAATAATGCACATACACACCACTGGACCCATGAAACACACAGGCACACAATGCACATTAAACATATCATCCATCTCATCTGTCAGCCCCTGTGTCACGAAAGGTATGTCATCCGATCAGCTGGCCCACATACAGTAGTTATGCAAAGCGACCTGCCCATGACAAATAATGTGCCTGCAGTGACTGGAGCGCACGTCACACTGTGATTAACAACATACATAATATAGTCAACACCCCAAGAGCACTGCATTGATGCACATGGCCGAGGGTAGCACGCACACCAAGGAATTGGCCCATCTGCAATACGTCGTGTGGCACACAACCATCACTCACTCACAACAATGCTTCCAATGTAATGTCCATAAATGATACCAGTCAGCAGATATGCCGGGAATGTTAGACATACACACACCTTTGTCTCTGCACTGTCATGTTGCCAAAACACATGTCCCGTTCTGCACCCATATGTCACAGTATGTACCCCAAAACCATATGTCAACTCAAAAGCGTTGAGGGGGCTGTACCCCCTTTTGCCATCTGCGTTTCTAAGCGTTCCATTTGAACCCCAAAACCATATTTCACCTCAAAAGCGTTGAGGGGGCTGTACCCCTTTGCCATCTGCGAGTCTAAGCGTTCCATTTGAACCCCAAAACCATATTTCACCTCAAAACGTTGAGGGGCTGTACCCCTTTTGCCATCTGCGTTTCTAAGCTGTTCCATTTGAAGCCCAAAACCATATTTCACCTCAAAATCGTCGATGGGTCTGGAGCCCGCATACACCCAAGCCACAAAATGTAGGAGTACAGCAACACACACCGATTGTCAGTGCCAATCCGTCCCATGCCACATGATCACATCACACAGTTCCATTGCCTTGCCCAGGCATACACACATCGTACATCCACACACACGCCCCTGGGAAACCTGTGCACGACAGTGCACAGACTGTGAATGTCAGACAACAATTACAAACTTTGCAAGGTGCAACACAATAACCTATCTCATTCTCCCCACAGGTGCCGAACTGCTGGATGCTGGAGAGGGAGACAACAGCCAGCATAGCCAGTCCGCAAGCCCCCGAGCTGGACTCACGGATGTAGAGGATCTGGACACCTCTTCGGACGAGGACCACCCAGCAGGCCCATCTGGTGTGGCAGGGCCCAACCGCTCCCCAGGGCCCATCCTACCCACCAACCCATCACCCAGGGCTGCTGAGCAGTCCCAGACCCCTGCTGCCACGGTCGTTGTGGCCACCACCACCGCCGCAACCACCACCACCGCCGCAAACACCACCACCGCCGCAACCACCACCACCGCCGCAACCACCACCACCACGCCATCCCTGGCCACAGCCCCTGCCTTGCGCAGGGGCTGTGGCCAGGGATGGCGTGGTGGTGGTGGTTGCAGCGGTGGTTGCGGCGGTGGTGGTGTTTGCGGCGGTGGTGGTGGTTGCGGCGGTGGTGGTGGCCGCAACGACCGTGGCAGCAGGGGTGAGCAATGTGGCCAGTGGGCCGGTCGGTGGCAGCAGTACTGGTGGGAGGAGCAGGGTCAGGCCAACGCCATCTGAGCCTGGGAATCAAGCCCTGCCGCAAATCGCCAGAGTCCTTGGGGCCTATGAAGAGGCCCAAGGACAATGGGCCAGGTCGGCTTCCGACACGCGGGAGGTCCTTGGGGTGTTGAGGTCCATGGACGCCCATATGGGCCAATTCGTGACCCGTATGGACCAACTTGTGGACCTCATGGGCCAGCTGGTGGTGGTGGTGAGGGCACAAGCAAGGCCAGCAACACCACCTCCGCCACCACCTGCTGTGGCGCAGGGTCGTGCAGCATCGAGTTCCCCTGCGTCCACAGCCAGTGAGCACTCCTCAGCCACCACCAGCAGCCCACCAACACACCCCCCCTTCCAAACGTGGAAGGGGCCGTCCGAAGAGGAAACAGGTGTCCAGAGAGGACTTTGCACGCACCAAACGCCAGTGAGTCAGCCAGCCACCTTGACCACCTACTGCATTGACTTGTAATACGATCCTACCCCACACCGCCATGTGAATGGCATGTATCTGTTGGACTGTGGACATAGAACTTCATGGGTACACCTTGACCATCACGCAGCCATGACCGTCAACTCATTCTCACTGCATGCACCACTTTTGTTAACACCTTGCACACAATAACATGTCACCGCTGAAAATAAATACACCTTTATCACATTCTGTTGTATCTGCTCTGTGTTTAATTAAGGATGTGCAACCGTCACCATGATCAGAAATGCATCTGGAGTGTGGTATGTCGATAGGCCAAGAGAGGCTGTAGGGACCTAGGGGTGAAAAACAGAACAAGAGTCCATTGAATGTGTGTGTCACACACTCATCACACAGTACTTGTCATCAAGTTTAAGCAATGTACACACATCTCACAGAGCAACAGGGCACAATGCTACAGCCACTGTCAGTGGCATACTACCCTGGACATGTACCATTGCCACACAGCACTCAGTGAACAATAGGCCGCCGTGACAATGCACACATATACCTACACAACTACAGCAACATCATCCGTCGTACATGCTCACTCACCGTCAAGTGAAGTAGCGGGCGATGAGCTGCTGACGCTCATTCACTGCTTCCTCCTCTCCACTGTCCTCGTCACTGGACACGGCCTGGTCTGCAGGCGGGGGCCCTGGCTGATCACCGTCATCCACTATTAGGGGGATCTGCTTGCGAATAGCCAGATTGTGCAGCCTGCAGCAAGCCACTACTATCTGGCACACCTTCTGTGGGGAGTACGCCAGTGCGCCCCCGGTGCGGTCCAGGCATCTAAACCTGGACTTGAGGAGGCCAAAGGTCCGCTCCACCACACGTCTGGCCCTCCCATGTGCCTCATTGTAGCGGACATCAGCTGGGGTCCGAGGATGACGTAATGGGCAGCCAAGGCCCATTCGGGTAAGCAGAGTCACCTGGGTGTGAGGGACACAGAGATTCGTTGCTATACCAACTGGACACAAGACAGCATCGCACACCCAGCACGCTACACGAGTCCACATACTCACCAACAATCCAAGCACGGTCCGGTTGCAGATTGGTCATCCGACGAGGTAGGATGCTGTTGCGCATGATGTGCGAGTCATGGGCCGATCCTGGAAACTTCGCACACACGTGTGTAATTACCATGTCCGCAAGGCACACCACTTGCACATTCAGGGAGTGGGTGTGCTTCCTATTGCGATAGATGTGCTCCGTGGCCTGTGGTGCAACAAGGCCAACATGGGTGCAATCAATTGCACCAACAACGTGGGGGATCCGTCCAAGGGCATAGAAAGCACCCTTCACTGCCGCCAAATCACGAGCCCTGGGGAATCTGATGTACCTGTTCCTGTACAGCATCATAGCTGACAGTACATCCCGTAGCACCTTGCAGAACATGGGCTGGGACATCCCACCTCCACTGCCCACTGTGTGTTGGAAAGACCCAGTGGCGAAGAAATGCAGTGCAGCCATCACCTTAGCCGTGGGGGTAAATGCAGTTGGATACACCCTGCGAGGACGGAGGTGGGGTTCCAACAAGGCACATAGGCGATGCAGGGTGGGTCGGTCCAGACGGAATTTCCAGATTACCTCCACATCCTCCATGTCTGACAGCAATTGGTAGGGGCGATGTATGTTTGGTCTCCTCCTAGGAAAGATGGAAGTGGACACATGTCAAAGCAACACACCACAGGGCATTTCCACATACACACAACTAAAATGACTGACCAAGCAATTGAATCACAGAACAGCTGACAAGTAGGGACAGCACAGCCACAATACACTTACACAGGTCCCCTTACCAATAGCAATGAGCAGTGACACACACCATTGCTATGAGCATGCAAATGGGGATATATGCCTTACAAACTTGTAAGGCATGCTGATGATATCAGACTGCATATTTGGGAAGCGGCAACACCACAGCAACATAACTAGCTGCTGTGCCAGACACAGCTTCCGAGGCTGGGTGAGTATGGCACACACCAACAACGCTATGGACACAGGCTGGGTGGCAAAAACAAGTGGGACCTGTTGCACGAGGGGATATGAGACAGTCATTGATGTCCCTACTTCACCCTATGTACAGCACTGTACGGATCAGACCTCCGAAAAACATTGACTGGTGTACACATTGACAGCTCCATGACAACACAGCTGTGTGATTGCAAATACACATCACAAGTGACACGTAACGTTGCACGTGCAAAGTGGGAGATGTACATAGTGATAGATGGCATGTGTGTGCATATGCATATCCCATGCTCCCATGCCAATGTGTACCTGATGATGTGCCATGTGGAGGCTGAGCACTGGCCGTCCCTGCCTATGCACACAGCATGTTGTGGCCCTGTCCAGTGTGGACCTGCTCCCACACAAAATTCATGGCCACACCTGCAGATGCATTGCGCACATTATACTGTGTAGTGCACATGGCATCAGCGGACTGTACCCGCCATGGGCCAGGCCCTTACTGCCAACTCCAATGGCCCTCGCGGTTGCACCCTGCGTGTTCCACAATGGAAGTAAGCGTCCCGGGCCAGCTGGGAGCAGGCCATCGTCTCCAATTGAAGCTGGCAGACATGGTACACAAACTGCAGCAGCTTGGACCCACTGAAACTGCCCCAGGGGGATATATGAGTGTGGGAGTGAGACCGGCATTACCACAGCTACCTGGGACTGCAGCCTGGCATCCCTCAACAACACCTGCTGCTGCCACCTGTCCACCTTAACGTCGATGACGCTGAGGATATGTCCAGGTCCACTCACCAGTGAGGAGCTGGAGATCCTGGATTCCGAGCTCCACGCACACTGCACATGTCTATTCCTTGCGAAGGTTGTGTGTGAAAGACAACTACAGTGTGTGTGGGAGTGCATGTGGGGGACACACATGTCGTTGATCCGCAGCACTATGAGTCAGAGCCTGTGGAGTTCCAACATGCACTGCTCACCATGCTTACTGCAGGTGGCAGGGGTATGTGAGCTCTCGGGTGCTTTGCCATGTCTGTCCCTCCCGAGTGGTGGTACATGGCAACTTCATGTCAGACATCCAGTGACACAGCCAATTGGCAATGCAGGTCTCAGAGCACTTGTTGCTCATGTGAATGGCAGGCTGGGGCCATGCTGCCCTTCTCAGTCCCAGCAGGCCTGGCCTGCACATTGACTGCATAATGCCAGTAGGTGTCAACACAGACTGCCAAGTGGGTTACATGTGTCTCCTGTTCAGGACCCTCCAGATAAGCGCTTACTCAGCACTGTCTATTGGACACACCATGGCTCGTGATAGGGATGTGTGTGAGAGATAGTGGCACTGAATGTGACCTTCGTTGCGGGGTGGGCCATGCACAGGGTGAGTACGCTGATGGTTGCGCAGTGTTGGTCGCAGTGGGTACACCCACACAGATGTGTTGCCTTGTGATCTTTTTGTAGGTCCACCTGACAATGGACAGTAGATGTGGGCAGACTACACATTGGTTGATGTGCTGTCTATATGCATGTGCCTTCACACCAGGCACAGCTGCCCCTGCACATGTGACCCCTGCTGCCCTCAGTTATGTTATGTTATGTTAATTTGGATTTATAGCGCGCTTAATACCGGAAGGTCTCTAAGCGCTATACGAGGAATGTCGTCAGACCCAGGCGAGTGAAGTCAGTGAGCCCAAGCTTCTGTAAAGAGAAAAGTTTTCAGCTTTTTTCTGAAAGGAAGAAGACTGCGTTCTGCGCGGAGCTGACTAGGCAGCTTATTCCAAAGAGTGGGTAGGATAACGGAGAAGGATCGACCTCCCTTGGTAGCATAATTGAAGCGTGGGCAATTTAGTAGGTCCATCGAGGATGATCTTAGCGAGCGGCATGGGGCGTATTTCTCAATGCGTTGCCTAATGTAGGCGGGAGCTTGTCCATAAATAGCTTTATGCACAATACAGAGGCCCTTGAATTTGGTCCTCTGTTTTAAGGGCAACCAGTGGAGGCTTTGCAGAAGGGGGACGCCCGTGTGTGTCTGGGAACTTTAAAAATAAGCCTTGCCGCATCGTTCATGACTATCTGTAGTCTGCCAACTAGAGAGTCTGGCAGTCCGATGTAGAGCGAGTTGCCATAGTCGAGGCGGGACAGGATCATGGCAGTCACTACTGTTCTCATGGTCGAGAAGGAGAGAATCGGGAGAGTTTCCTAAGAAGCCTGAGTAGGCCCACACAGGTACCAAACACAGTGGAAACTTGATTAGCCAAGGAAAGCTTGGCATCTACTCTAATTCCCAAGCTTTTTACCACTGGGACTGGAGCAGGAGCAGCGCCCAACTCCTGCGGCCAATAGAGGGAATTCCATGGGTTATCGGCATCGGTCATGGCCAGAACCTCAGTTTTGTCTGGGTTAATCTTAAGTGCGTTGGCTGACATCCAGTTGACCGTGAAGCGTAGAACATCTTTCACCCGAGAGTATGCTTGGGGGTCTTCTCAATTTGCAAAATAATTTGGGTGTCGTCTGCATAATTGAAGACTTGGCACTCCATGGCTGAGAGGGTATTAATTAAAGGACTGAGATAGATGTTAAATAGGAGGAGTGACAGGGCCGACCCTTGTGGGACACCGCAAGGAACGGGCCCCCTGTCTGACACCCAGTCCCCTATCTGAATTCTTTGGGAACGGTTCGTCAGAAATGAGGTGATCCATTGTATGGCAGGTCCCCGGATCCCAATTGCTCTAAGTCTTTCTAGGAGGAGGACATGGTTGACCGTGTCGAACGCTGCCGACAGGTCAAGGAGGATTAGGACACAGGGCTTTTTATTGTCAGCGGTTCTTCGGAGATCGTCAAGCACCGATAGCATCACCAGTTCAGTGCTATGGTGAGCGCGAAAACCAGCCTGCCTGTCCTCCAGAATGTTGTTATCCTCCGTGAACTTAGCTAAGTTTTGCAGGACATGTTGCTCTAGGATGCTCAGTGCTGTGACTGTTGAGCTGATGCGCCATCTGTGCGTGGGGCAGACAGCTCTCCTCACTTCCGTCATTGCCCATGACATCACTTTGCCGCAGGTGACATGGATCATGGAGGGCCCACATGTACGCGTGGGTGGACTACACCAGACTGTCCAATGGTTGTCACCCCCAGTCAGTGCTTTGAATGGGAAGAATGTGGTGCAGGTACTCATTTAAATGTGTCGAGTGGGTGGGGCTAGGTGCGGGGCTACATGCAAGACATGTGAAGTTTATCGGCTTATCTACTAGTTGCAATACACACGAGACACGTCTTTTTCTGACCAAATCAGGGTCATTCCTTAAAATAACTGAAAGTCAAACAGTCATATTTTAACCTCTCCTCATGGCCTCCCCTCGCTCACCCCAATATGCGTTTGCATCTGAGAAGCCAGCGCGTGCACAGGCAGCTCTGAGCTCGCACCAGAGAGGCCAAGGAGTGTATGTGTGGGTCCAGTTGAACAAGTGGTCTGTCTCGTGGTATAATCAGTGGCGGGACGCCTTCCACCTGCGTGGTGCCCTGACTCGAGACCCGGGCAACATTGACAATGCATGACAGGCTCCGCAGTCCGGATACACCACCTGCAACACACAGAGGCTGTAGCTGCCCCAGCGGCCCAGGCCGCGTCCAACTGGTGCTCATGGACCCACACATTCACTCTTTGGCCTCTCTGGGGCAAGCTTGGAGCTGCTTGTGCACGCGCTGGCTTCTCTGTTGCAATGGAATGTAACGTGTGTGGGAAAATAGGCAATGAGTGGGATGGTGCGAGCCACCTTCCGTGACGTCACTCCTGCTCGTGATGTGTGCGTCCCCCCACTACTTCCATTTGACTTGTGCCATACTGCACATTGAGGATGTGTTGCCTGCTTGATGTGACAAGGAGGAGCGCGCCATGACCTCTCACCCACCATGCTCCACTGCTATCCCGTGCCCTGGATTGCCTGTGCAGGTGGACAATGTTGGGGATACACCTGGTCGACAGGGGATGTGAGCGCCTTGGCAAGGGCCTGGCGGACGCACAGCAGTATCCAGCATGTCCACAGAGGGTGGGCTGACGTCTACACCTGATGCAGCATTGATCGTGTGCCCGCCTGTTGTGCACACACGAGTTCACATTCATCCCCAGACAGGTGGTCTTTACAAATGCCCAGGAGAGCGGTAATCTACTGCTCCGGAATCCTCCCAACACAGTGTGTTTCAACATTGCATGTGCGCACCTACCCGTCACACCCACCCACCTGAGCCAAGCGTAACTCCCGCTTCACATGACACATGTGTGTCTTCCACAGTTGTGCTACTCTCTCATGGGCGGACCTGCAACTGTCCCGTAGCGCACACACACAGCACCGAGTCGTACTGGCATCCTGTTAGATTGGTAGGCACACTAACACATCTCCTTCTGAGACAGTGGTGGCTGTGATGGATATTGTGACTGCCATGGCAGTGTTGGCTGGCCATGGCAGGGCACACTCACACACATTGCATCCGCAGCACTTCGTGTCACTACTCGGCACATCAAACTGGGCACTGTCCCTGGGGTTGATGAGTAATGGCGCCTGTGAACTGTGACTGTATGCTGTTGCTCCTGTAGTCGGTTGTATCTGTGTAGTTGATGATTGGAGTTGTTGCAGTGTGTGGTTGGTTAGGTCGGGCAGATGCCGTGTATGTGACCTCAGCAATTGCAATGTCCGGTCTCACATTCTAATGTGTTGTACACGTGGCAGGGACTTCACTTTTTTCAGACTCTGCTACTTGTGAGTGTGATGAATCTGCTTTCCGGTGCAACGTATTGACTGCATGTAATTGGTGTTATTTCTGTGTTAATGTATCCGTGTCATGTTTGCATGCATGCAATGCACAGGGTGTGAGTGTAGCCACAGGTGGACTGGCAGCATGCGCAGAGTATGCGGGCATGAGTGAGCTTACTTGCTGTGTGGCCAGCAGTGTAGGTGTATGTTAGTCATGTGATGTGCATTGTGGCTGGGCACATGGCTTACTTTCAATGTGTGCATTTGGGAGGTGGTGGTGTGTGGTGTGCGTGGTGTGTGTTTGTGGTAGCGTTGGTGTGTGTGTGTGTGTCGTGTCCATGTCGACTACACACATATGTCACCCAGGTCCATGGTGGATGTTTGTAACCGTGTTGAGGTCTGTGAATGTGATGAGATGTGTGTGTTGTATGTTGCACAGTATGCGGTGTGTGGGTGTGTCCTTGCAGTTCAGGCTGCCTCCTACTTGTTATGGTTCAGACGTTGTGTGTGTGCAGGGTGTGTGACCATCAAGATTGTGTCTAGTCCAATTGTGCATGTCAGCATTTCAGCAGTTCTTACTCACTGTGCAGTGCTGCCCACCCACACTGATGTTGTGTGTGTGTTTTGTCAGGCATTGCTGTGGCATGCTTTAGCGTGGCTCCTACTTTTGGTTGCTGAGTGTGTGGTCAGACTGTGTGGGTCATTGTAGACATGTGTAGGACTGTGCTTTGTAGTGACCAGGCCGTCAGTGTTAATGTGATGATCTTTCGGGCAACTTCAGAGTCTGACAAGTCCTGCTCCACGGGCTGTGGTATTTCCCTGTGGCCACTGTTGCGGCTACTCATTTGCGTTGACATCCAATGACAGTGGACTACATGGTCATCTCACGACTGCCGTGTACTTCACACACTCTCATCCTCTCTCATTCGTACTTGTGAAATGAATCAGCAGAGACGCATATTTACTTCAAGCCATGTATTAGGACTTATGTCCTCTGTGATGCAGTATAGTGGACACTACTGGCAGCGAAATGCATGTGGAGGATATACTCAGCATGATTACACATAGCATAGGGTGTAGGGGTACATGTGATTAGTTGTTGACTGTGGGATGTGGGCTTCAGAGTTACAACTGCTTAGCCGTTGCTGTGCTAATGTACATTTGCTAATTACTGAGGAGCTGTTGACTTTGACACAGACAGTATTCATTTTGCCTACCAGACCGCTTGACATCATGGGCACAGTACATCTCAGTTCCATGTTACAGGTTTGCTGCTATAGTTACTCCGACACACGTGCATGAGAGTTGACATCAGGGCATGGGCCTACGTGCATGCAACAGCGTCCCACTTGTTGTTGCAATGTGGTGGCTACTGGACATGACACAGTCACTGGGGTCATGTTGTTGGGGGATGCATTTGTTGTCCATGCAAAAGTCCTGGCACGGAAGTTCAGAGGAAGGTGAGGTGACAGCTCTCACATACAACAGCCGACCGATTACTGTCCACTGACCGGTGCATATGTTCATGGGCGCAGGATACATATTATGGCATAGTTGTACGTGCAGTTTTGTCCATGTGGTTGCCAAACACAAATCCCATACCTCTGCCTCCCCCTGTTCATGCAGAGTTACTGGATGTGGTGAGAAACAGAGTGCATGTCCCGAAAATATCCGATATCATGGCAGTGGAGTTGATGGTGTGGTGTTAGTTGCAGGTTGTATGGTATAGTTGTTGTACAGCTAACTGCTCAGTCCGTGCGAAAGCCAAGCATGGGTACGGTGTAGGACATCATTGTTCAATTGGGGGTATTGCGTCGGGGCCTGACGAATTGACAGGTTGTCAGGTATGCAATACCTTCCAGCAGGGCTTCCATGGCATTGGTGGTAAACATGGATGCCATCCAATGAAGCGGATGGTGGCTGTCAAGGTGTTGGTCGTAAGTTGTCCCTTGTAGGAGCCTGATGGGACATGTTGGATGACATTCGATGAAACTGTGATCCAGAATACGTCGTGTGGAGGCACAGTGGTCCCATTGCAGTGTGGGTCCGATTGCAGCCACATACGCCATGCCCCCATAGACTGAACAGATCCTGTTGTGGACGTCCAGGGGGTTGAACAGTTGTACCAGGTCCGCCTTTGGACATGCCGGGTTGGAGAGACATAAATCCACAGGACAGTGGAAGGGACACCTCCGACATTAGAAGACGGGGATGAAGCAGCTGAACAATGCGATGCGGTAAGTTAGTCGGTAACTTACGTTCAGCAAAGCCAGATTTTCACAGCCCAATATCTGTAGCAGGTTCTGGTTGTACAGCTTCATCTGTCCGGCGTAGTTGGGTAGCTGTGGTGCAAGTGCCATTTTGCTACAGGGCGATGTGATGGCGTGCTCCGGCTGTCTGTGCAGTCTGCAGAGTGCAACCTCCGACGTTGCTGGGAATTCTGTAATGGTCGTACGGAGGCAGGACTTGGGCTATGGCTTGGGCGGAGGACACAGGCCCTCATCCCACATGCTTCTATGAATGGTCAAGGTCAGTGGTGTCTGCCTCCTTCCAGATAACTTGCATGTGAACCACATGGGGGAGTGGTATTATTTCTTTTTTGTGTTCGGATTTTTCTTTCGTGTTGTGCGCTATCTGCCCAGTGGACGGTTCCCTCTGCATGCCTCTGTTCGGCTTTTTTTGGGGATAATGACTGTATTGTCCTGCTTGAATAGTTGAGATGTGGTTTCGGTGTGGGTATGGAAGGCCATTCAATGCTATCTCCTCTCCCGTGTGTGGGCGGCACGCTGCATTTCCGCTATACGTTGGGCCTTGTGTGTGGGTGTCATTATTGGAACCACCTGTTGTCGGTCCCCGGGGTCTTTGATGTTGCGTATTGCATGTCTTGGTATTGGGTGCAGGGTGGTATCGGTGTTTTTGTGTGGTACTGGCGTACCTTTTGCCGACGGGGTCCATATTCTGCTGGGTGATGTTGCCGCCGCTGTGTGCTTCGCCATGTTTTGCACACAGGGGTGTGTCCTTATTTGGCGTGACATCACTCACATGTTCGGGTCAATTGTGTGACGTCAGGTTGGCAACTGTGAGTTGCCGGTTGGGGACATGACTGAGGCAGGAATGCGACGTGACATGTGCGTTCTGGGTGGGGCTGGTGAATGTGGTGTTTGGTTGTGACCCTGTGTTGTTTGTGTGCGGCGCATACATGGCGCTGCCGTTGGCCTCTGCGTTGTGCGCATGTGTGGCTGCGTCATCGCCGCTGCGCTGCGGTGCCGTGACGGGGACGTTAGTTCCTGGTCCCAGGTGGTGTGTGCCCGGTTGTTACGAGTTGTTTCTTTTTGCCCGGTGTGACATTTGTGGGTGCAGTGGTGGATGTGTCGTGACCACGCAGGGGTGTCTGGGGGGGGCCATGTACAGTTTTTCCGCCCTTGCACTGTGTGCGGTGTTTGCGTGCCCTTGTTGTGTGTCTGCCTACCTGCGTCTCCGCGGTGCATTGACTCCTAGGTGCTGCATCAGGTAGAGCATGGCGATGGCCTGGAGTGCTGGATTCATGCTCGGGGTGGGCCGCCTTTTTGGTCTCCATACTCAGCGGTCGAGTTTCCGCCTTGGTATCTCGTGCGGTGTCTCTTAGCCGGGGGAGCTGTTTGTTTGCGGCATCGTAATTTGTACGCCGGGCGGTACGTGATTTCGTCGGATGGTGTGTCTCCATTGGGCCGCGCCGCTACGTGAACGGGCGCACTTTGATGCCGGACGGTGTCGCTGGCTTACGGGCGGTGTTTGGCTGACTTTTCACATCCTAATTGGGCGGGCGTGTGGGCCGCGGCGGGCGGACGGTAACTGGTGGTTTTTGCATCCGACAGCACAGCGGTAGTGCTTCCGCCCGACATCGTAATGGGCCCCTTAATTTATTAGTCACCTTTTAATATTATAGCACCCTCCCCTACAACACACCTGCACCATATCTCAGTCCTCACTTATACAAGCTAAAAGACCACTGTATCCCTTATGTGCTCAATTTTAGAATACACATCAAACAAAGTGAACATGTTGTGCTTAAATCCAAAAACACAACATAATAGCTATTTCTGTGCCACTAGTGTTTCAATACTTTTCTACTTAGATGTGTCAGATTTAAGTTGTGAGAAACACTGCATATAAAATTCTGCACACTAATCTGCATCACAGCATATAGCTTGCTAATTCTTCTGAGTACATACAAACAGTGTGGACATATTACATATATACTTCATCAGATGGTTCTAAAAGAGTACATATTCCTCACTAAAACTTGTAAATACATGTGTTCTGGTTGAGTACAACAATACTCCCTGGATGATTGGATTAGTGTATAGATAGTGCACAGGCGATTCTCTTAGAATATAAGTAGTGCCTGCATAATTCTTGAGTATGTAGGAACTACATTATTGCTTCCATATCTTCATAGTTAGTGCCTGTGCATTCACATGACTATATTGCTACTATCTGGGTAATTGTGTGAGCACATGGGTGTTGCCTGCGTAGATCAGTGAGTACATAATTAGTGCCTGCATGATTGGAAGTGTGCATGTGTAGTGCCTGGGTGACTGAATAAGTCTAGATATCACAATTGATATATAATTGCATACATGGCTCTCTAAGAGCATGCATTGCTCTTTTACTCAGCGTGCACATGCATCAGTAAGTTTCTAAAACTAAAAACAATTCTCATTTTTTCAAAGCACAAAACCCTTTCTTAGTAGCATACCTACATCATTTCGCAAATATTTATTGTGTCTTTAAAACGTACATTCATCATTTCTCATAGAAAAGTTATAGGCCAAGTGAAGCTAGCACAATAACTCTGCACTATTCACCCTCCTTAATTTTAAACATAGCATGTTTAAAGAAATACACCACCCTCACCATATACATGCAATTTTCACATCCTTAAAGAACATAGATCACCATGTAAACATATATGTGATTTCATAATAGATATATACCTTCAGGTCATTTTTCCAAAAATATATATTTCTCTGCATCTTTAACTAAACTCAAGAGTCTCATCGTATATATAACTATCTACAAATACAAAAACATATCTCACCATCAAAGTATCTGCAAACCGGTCATATGAGTTAAAAACCACCTTGAAAAACACTTCCTAATACATACCTAAAAAGTATTACTACTTTATGATTCATATACAGACACAGCACATTTTCTTATCTTTTCTTTCTGACTACACTACATTTAATAATGTGCCTAAAACTACCACAACTCCCAGAATGCAAATAATTTAGATATATCTATTCTGCACATAATGCTTGGACATTTAAAACATTGTCATTTTTAAAAGCATTGCTTGCTCATGGTATATTTTCAAGAGTACTAACATCTTAAACACATACTCGTTGCCAGATACAATTCATCTTATATATTTATTTTTCACATCACCGTCATACTCTTTTTGATCAAACTCCTATACACATCTTAATTTCTAATCTACATTTTTAAAATAATTAAAAGAGTATATACATACCAGTGAATTGAGTTTGTAGATTATATTGTTGTTTTTAGCTCTTTCTGGATAGTTTTGACACTGTTAAGATTTGTAAAAACTAAGCACAAGAATGGTTCACCACTCTCATAGAAAGCAACTATATCAAATGGCAACTTCGTCAACTTCCACTCTATGATCATGAGAAAGCCAGCAAAGCAAATCATGACTTTCATTTTAGACAATTGCATCTCTACTTGTGAATGGTTAGCAACTATTAACCCTTTCACTCTCTTTCAAAATGAGGTTCCGGTTGGCGCATTTGTGTGATGTTTTCACGATCATCGCGGAATCATTGTGAAAAAAGACAGGCATCCAAAACGATATTTAGCTTCAGTTATTTTTAATTTAAATACTGAACAACAGTTTATTAAATAGTCCTGAATTGGAAATTAAAGTTTGCCATTACTTAAATTGTGTCATAATTACTGGACATTTAAAAAAAAATTCTGTCTCTTTAACACCCTTCCCCCAATACACCATTAGCTCAGTGTACCTAGCAACCCAGTGGAGCCAGTAGGTCACAAGTTCCCAGCAAATTCTAGAAGGGCCATGACACTTCTAAATAACATACAGCAGGTGTGATTTACTGCACTTATTCAGAGCATATTCATGTCTGTATTACATTTCTTTTTATAATACAGGCAATGTTAGGACTTGTTGCCAAGGCATCCAAAACACTACCTATTTGTATTCACTTTCATGTTGACAGCATCCAATGAAATATAACTTCCTATATATGTATATATATATATATATATATATATATATATATATATATATATATATATATATATATATATATATATATATTATCTACTGGCGGTCGCCAGTAGATAGTTATAGTTACAACCTATTATCCATAGGAAATCCGCGACATTCTATTTGCAATAACGTTGGCGCCGGTTGACGAATCTTCGCAAAGCTTCCAACTTGTTGGGGCGCTCCGGTCCGCTCCTACCCTGAAAGTCTCGGGGTGATACGTCAAGCGGGGGCCGAGAAAAAGGGGGTCCCAAAACGCGTTTTCCCATTCATTTTTCCATAGGAACCTTTAGTCGCAGCTACAGCCCGAACTGCTGAACGGAATTACCCCAAATTTGGCAAAGAGGTAGCCCTTAGTTCAGACTGGTGCCTTTTGCTAAAATGGTGTAAATCCGTTCAGTAGTTCCTGAGAAATTCACAATTAAAATCACATATATATCTATGGGCGCGTCGGATCCGCGTACCCTCCCGATCACGAGCTGCATGCTAATTGGCTGTCAACACTCCAAATCATGAAGTGTTGGCAGCCATTTTGTCCCTCGGTAGAAGCGAGGGACAGAAACAAGTGCGCAAAGCGCACAAAGGGGGCAGGGTAGAAACACCCTGACCCCTAGGTCTGCTCAGGGGGTCCCACAAGGACCCCTGGGCAAAAAATTGTTTTTATTTTTTAAATCGGCAGGATGCGCTCAGGGAGCGCGAACCCTGCAGAAAAAAAAATCGAAGCGCGGTCTCCCGCGCTTCGATGTTAATTGGCCCCGGGTGGGCCAAGTCCTGGGGGCATGCTGGGGGGTTAATTTTATGTGTGGGGGCCTCTAAGGGCCCCCAAGCCCGGGGACCGCCACCCCCGGGGCTTTATGCATAATGGTGCGGGAGGGCTCTGAGCCCTCCCGCAGCCCCGGGGACCACCACCTCCCCGGGGCTTCTTTTTTAAATGAAAAACCTGTGTGGGGGCTCCAGCCCCCACACGCCCGGGACCGCCACCTCCCGGGGCACTAAACATTTAAATATGGGGGTCCGTTACGGACCCCAGAGCCCCGGGGACCACCACCTCCGGGGCTGTGCACACGATGGGAGGGGCCGCGCGGCCCCCTCCTGGAGCCTGTGGTGGCCATGGGGACCGCCACCCCCAGGGCCGGCTCCTGCAGTGTCCCGGGGTGCCTACCCCGGGACACTGCTGTTTGCAATGACAGGACGGGAGCCTCGCGGCTCCGTCCTGTCATTGCAAACTTGCTTTGGATATTGGAAGAGAGAGCAGGGAAACCTGCTCTCTCTTCCAATATCCAAAGCCGACAGCTTTCACATGGGGAGCAGCATGTTAGCTGCTCCCCATGTGTAAGCAATGCCGGCTCCCGTAGGACACGGGGAGCCGGCGGGACTGTGGGGGATTGGGGACCCCCACAGTCCCCAACGAGAGGCCAGGCCCCGGGGGATGGGGTCCCCGGGGCCATAAGTGGCCACGGAGGGGGCCACGCAGCCCCCTCCCCAAAGTAAAAAAATAAAAAAATAAAAAGTGCAAGGCCGGCCCCGGGGATGGGGTCCCCGGGGCCTTAAAATGGCCAGAGGAGGGGGCCACGCAGCCCCCCTCAAAATATTAAAAATAAAAATAGAGGCCATGCCCCGGGAGATGGGGTCCCCGGGGCCAATACAGGCCCGGGGAAGGGGGCCACGCGGCCCCCTTCCCGTTTTTTTTTATTTTGAAATTTAAAAAGGGGTAAGGCCCTGGGGGATGGGGTCCCCAGGGCCCAAAAACAGAAAAAAGGAAGGGGGCCACACAGCCCCCTTCAGGGGACAAAAAAACAAAAAAACGATCGGGCCCGCAGGCCCCGCCCCTTCCTTCACCACTCTGCAAACGCGCCCCCTGGCGTGTTTGCAGAGGGGGAACGAATTCCCCTTGATTACTGGGGGTCACTGGGGGCCAACTAGCCCACCAGGAACCTCCAGTATGCGCCAGGGGGCTGCCTTGCAGAGAGGTGTACAGAGGCCACGCCCCTTTTACACCTCTCTGCAACGCAGCTCTGTGCGCTTTTGGAGGTATATGGTGGGCTAGTTGGACTCCGGGGACCCTCAGGATTCAAGGGGACTTAATCCCCCAACTTAAAACGCGCCACGGGCGCGTTTGCACAGTGGTGAAGGGAGGGGCGGGGCTTCAGGTGACATGTGTGCAAACAGGCCCGTGGCGCGTTTTAAGATGGGGAATTACATCCCCTTCAATCCTGAGGGTCCCTGAGGGCCAACTAGCCCAACAGGTACATCCAGAAAGCGCCACAGAGTTGCGTTGCAGAGAGGTGTAAAAGGGGTGTGGCCTCTCTACACATCTCTGCAACGCAGCCCCTGGCGCATATTGGAGGTTCCTGGTGGGCTAGTTGGCCCCTAGGGACCCTCAGGATTCAAGGGGACTTAATCCCCCAACTTAAAACGCGCCACGGGGCGCGTTTGCACAGATGTCACCTCAGGCCCCGCCCCTCCCTTCACCATTGTGCAAATATTCTTCAAAAATCATCCGAAATACGAATTCCGATTTACTCACCTGTTATAAGGAGAGACCTCAGTGCTGCATCTTTCAGCCCAGTACTGGTCCTGAAAAGTAATTTTAACCGTACTTACCAGGAACTTGAATTTCCTTCCATAGGATATCATTGCCTGCTTTTTGCTGAAAAAGTTTCTAAGTGTTGATTTTTGAAACATACAAATATTCCTCTAAAATCAGCCGAAATACGAATTCCGATTTACTCACCTGTTATAAGGAGAGACCTCAGTGCTGTATCTTTCAGCCCAGTACTGGTCCTGAAAAGTAATTTTAACCGTACTTACCAGTAACTTGAATTTCCTTCCATAGGCTAACATTGACTGGTTTCACTTGGAAATTCTTCTAAGTGTGGAGTTTTGGAACTTTTAAATATTCCTCTAAAATCAGCCGAAATACAAATTCCGATTTTCTCACCTGTTATCAGGAGAGACCTCAGTGCTGCATCTTTCAGCCCAGTACTAATCCTGAAAAGTAATTTTAACCGTACTTACCAGTAACTTAAATTTCCTTCCATAGGCTAACATTGACTGGTTTCACTTGGAAATTCTTCTAAGTGTGGAGTTTTGGAACTTTATAATATTCCTCTAAAATCAACCAAAGTACGAATTCCGATTTACTCACCTGTTATCAGGAGAGACCTCAGTGCTGCATCTTTCAGCCCAGTACTGATCCTCAAAAGTAATTTTAACCGTACTTACCAGTAACTTGAATTTCCTTCCATAGGATATCATTGCCTGCTTTTTGCTGAAAAAGTTTCTAAGTGTTGATTTTTGATACATACAAATATTCCTCTAAAATCAGCCAAAATACGAATTCCGATTTACTCACCTGTTATCAGGAGAGACCTCAGTGCTGCATCTTTCAGCCCAGTACTGGTCCTGAAAAGTAATTTTAACCGTACTTACCAGTAACTTGAATTTCCTACATAGGCTAACATTGACTGGTTTCACTTGGAAATTCTTCTAAGTGTGGAGTTTTGGAACTTTATAATATTCCTCTAAAATCAACCAAAGTACGAATACCAATTTACTCACCTGTTATCAGGAGAGAACCCAGTGCTGCATCTTTTAGCCCAGCACTGACCCTGAAAAGTAATTTTAACCGTACTTACCAGTAACTTATATTTTCTTCCATAGGAATCCATTGTCTGCTTTTCAGCAGAAAAGTTTCAAAGTGTCGATTTTCACAAACTACAAATATTCCTAAAAAATCGCCTGTATGACTTAAACGCATTCTTTCAACTGTTTACAGGAGATGCACCAGTGCTTAATCCAGGATCCAACACTGAGTAAGAAAAAGTAGCGATAACAGTTTTTACCTGCTAAGTGAATTTCCTTCCATAGGATAACATTGGTGATTCTATGAGAAAAAGTTTCTGTGTCAACTTTTAAAATACAATAATATTCCTTAAAAATCACGACTGTAACCAAAACGCTTTTACTCAACTGTTTACAGGAGATGTACCAGGACTGAATCTAGGATCCAGTCCTTTGGTTAGAAAAGTAATCCATAAAGTAACTAATTGCATTTAACTAGAAATTCACATTGAGCTGAATGTTGCATTGTGTTTGAAAATGTGTTGCCCATTGCAACAACTGTAACTACTGTACTTAAAAGTCTATTGCCTATGTGCAAAGTATTTAAACTAAAGTAATTCATTCTGAGAAAGTATTTTTTGTAATGTAATGTATAATGTAATTACAATGTAATTTAAAAAATAAAATATGTAAAAAAAATTGTTTCTAAAAATGTAGTAAATCAGTATTAAAAAAATTTATATAACAATTAATACATTTAAAAATTGTCATTTACAAAACCTTTGAAATTCACTGAAAAAACCATAGGTTTCAGGGACGTTATAGTTACAAATTAGCATTTAAAAAACCTTTGAAATTCACTGAAAAAACCATAGGTTTCAGGGACGTTATAGTTACAAATTAGCATTTAAAAAACCTTTGAAATTCACTGAAAAACCATAGGTTTTAGGGACAGTTATAGTTAGTTGGACATTGCACTCGTACAAAACCCGTGAAATTCCCCGTTATAGTTAGTCCAGCTAACTATAACTCGCGCCCCGCAATGCACTGCTGATGACGTCACATATTACATCACTCATGACATGGTCAGTGACATCACTGATGACATCACTGATGACATCTCAAATGACATCACTGATGACATCACTGATGACATCATCCATGTGATAATTTCATGCATCTTCTCACATCCTAATATAACCTTTCATACACCCACTCTAAATTACAGACTGTCATTCGTAAAATCATAGACACTCCAACACCAATAACTACATACCCACTCACTGATTCTTAGGTCTACGCACACATCCACTCACTCACCCGTACAGTCACTCATACTTACGGTCACTCAGTACAGGACTATCATATGCACTCATACTCCTATATAGACACTCAAGCACCGCCACTCATCCATAGAGGTACTCACACACCTAGTCAGTCATGCAAATAATTAAACACACTACCATTTACTCACCTATACAGTTATACACACAGCACATCACTTATTCAAACAGAAACAAACACATACTTACTCTTATACAATCACTGATACAAGCACACACGCATCCATACAGCCGCTCTCACAATCACACACTCTCACTTATAGCCATTTAAATACTCTAACACACATATATACTGCCTTTTACATATGTTGTTACTCGCACATGTACCACTGAGATATACATTCACTCACTAACACACCCATACACACACTCACCCACCCAAGCAGTCCATCACAGATGCACTCTTGTAATCATGCACCCAGTGAATGACCCACTCTCACATCTATCTACAGAGACTCACACACCCCACCCACACAAACACTCAGGCAGCCATACAGACATTCACCCAGTTTTGTCACTAACCCATGCATTCAGTAAGATACGTTAAATCACTCACTTATACAGTCAGTCACGCACCTACTAAATCAACAATACAGACACTTACACACCCACTCATTCGTCAATACGTCTTTTCCTATATATATTAAAAATATTTAAACTTTACAGAAACACACAGTCACTGGATGATGTCATCAGTGATGTCATCAGTGATGTCATTTGAGATGTCATCAGTGATGTCATCGACCATGTCATGAGTGATGTAATATGTGACGTCATCAGCAGTGCATTGCGGGGCGTGAGTTATAGTTAGCTGGACTAACTATAACGGGGGAATTTCACAGGTTTTGTACGAGTGCAATGTCCAACTAACTATAACTGTCCCTAAAACCTATGGTTTTTTCAGTGAATATATATATATATATATATATATATATATACTACCTCATTCAGCTCCAGCCCTCTCCTGACTGCTATTGCTCCCTCAATTCAAAATGCTTAGAGTGTGGATTGTGGGACACAGCTATGTCTATTGTGCTAAAGACAGGGACTTGGGTTTGCCAAATGTGAAGATTGCTTAGTTTGGCCATGGAGAGGGATAAAAATTCATCAGTTGCTGGCTTTGGTTAAATCCGTTGTGTATTGCCGAGCTCCTTACCCGATGATTGTGCACTGTGGTGGCAATGACCTAGGCACATTGACTGCGGTAGGGCTGGAAATCCTAATGAAAGAAACCTTTGCAGGACTGATGTTGCTTCTCCCTCACACTGTCTTGGTGTACTCTAATATATGCCAAAGACAGAAATTGAAGTGGTCAAATCAATTTGGTCCACATATTGACACAGACAGGAAGCATGTTAATAAAACTGTTTCTGAGTTCCTTGGAGATCATAACATGGGCTTTATCTATAAAAACAATCTGTGTTTTGACATGCATGGAATTTATAGAAATGATGGAGTGAACTTTACAGACAAAGGCAACAGGGTGTTTCTAAGTAACCTGGAACTCTGCATCAGGTTTTATGTGTAGCTGTCATACATATACAATCAACACTAAGGATCTTGTCAGAGCCACCCTAGTATCCAAAATATTGTTTGTTTTCTTTAAAAAGATCCTTTTTTATTTTGCGTTCCGGCAGAGGTTGGCGGTGCGCCCGTTCACGTTGCGTTTGGAACTCAGAGTGCGTTTGAGCGCTCCCAAATTGCGCTGGAATGGTACTACGCAGCCCTGAAGTGTGCTCGAGTTCTAAATCATGTGTGAACAGCACACACAGGCTGCATGGGCACGGCCATCTTGCTTTTCTCCTCTCTGTTATGGTGCTGGGCCTAATTTTTAATCTCTTGTTAATCTTCCTCCAGGTGTGCAGCCCCAGGCTAACTTTGGAGAGGAGGAGGTGACAGCACTAGATTTTTTTGTGCAGCGCCACCTCCCTTCTATGCTGGCAGCAGGTGGCAGGCCTGGTAGTGGCTACCCACCTGCAGGACTGTCGGTGTGGCTGAGGGCGGTGTGCCATGTGTGTGGCACATGAGCCAGGTTCAGCGCAATGCCCAGCAGCTGATGCACCGGGAACAGGACCTGCTCGACCTGATAGGCATCAAGATTCTGGGGCTTGGTGAGTATTAATCATTTATTGTGTTTGTGTTCTACAATGCAAAAAAAAAACTGAATAGCCTGCTGCTCACACTCAGATGTAAGTTATGTTTAGTAAAGTTTACGCTGGTATATTATCATTGTGTGATCCAGTTTTACTTTCTGCTAGGCAGGTGGTGCTACCTAATTGCATTCATCAGGCGCTCGCTTTAGCTGATTAATTAAGAACCCATTGCAGACTCTTTCTTCTGTCAATATAGTGAATCACTAAGTAGTGTGTACTCTCTGTAACTTTGTTTATGTAGCTTGTACAGTTACAGGTTATTTAATTGAATTCACAGTGATGATGTGAAACATGCATCTATGCATTGCAAAAAGGGAGACTGAGCTGGCTCATCAAGGGTGTTGAGAAATGGGAATAGAATACAACCAAAGATCTTTAACTGCAATACATTAGTTCCAAATGTAGTTTTGTTAAGGAGATTTAGAATATGCACTTAAATACAGTCTATAAACTTGAGTTGAATGAAACTAGTAGTAATATAGGTGATATGTTTTAGCGACTACGTTTGCTTTTCATAAAACATTTTGTGGAGATTATTAACAGAATCTCAAATCTATTTTTATTTATCTTCTTCATTTCTATCATCAGCACCCAAGTTGATGAAGAGGGATGATTCTGAGGGTCCTGGGCAAGCTGGTCAGCCGGCGCCGACCACCAGCACCGCTGCTGAGGGCTCTGCAGATCCCCGTACGTCCTTTTATGATTGTTGTGCACCTCTTAGGGCAGAACCATAGAATCTTGGGGTATTTTGTCTATTAGAATGTTGGTGCTTTCTATCGTGTTTCATGAAGATTCAGAAAGCAGGCCCAAGTAAATTAGTATTTTAAATTTAAAAAAAATCACCATGTATGTTTCTTCAAAAGGCTTTCTTTTTCCTGTTTATGCCTAGCTCTAACACAGTTCAGTTCATGAGACAGTGGCCATGGTTATCATGGACTACCCCCCCCCCAGTGTAGTGTGCTGCAGACCCGTTCTTTTATAGTTACAGTACACCACCAGTTACCCATCACAATGCAGCAAGGCTGGAAAAAAAGTTGAGGTCCCACTCACGTTGCATTTGCCACCCAACACCATAGGTTTTTTTATTGAGCATTATTCCATGCCTGGCTTGTCTAACTTTGTGACCCAACCAATCAAATGCACAGAGTGATATTTGGAAGATAAGAGCTACCTGAGCTGTAGTACTGCATTGCTGTTGTATTTGGGGTTGCGTATCTGGGATCTAATTTATGTGTAATGTTTTATATTCTAGCCACACTGAACATTGGTTATGCTGTCGCTGCAGGAGGAGACGGCGATGGATCAGTTGCAGGGGAAGAAGCGGCAGCAGGGACGGGCACTGGTAAGTCACACATTTCTTGCAATTACTATGCTCACTAGATATTGCCATGGTGTCACTCATCGTCATCATCAAAAATGACTGTGAAGTGAACCCCCCTAGCTTGTAGGATCTGCTTCAATGGTTACCCCCGCTGTTAGACCTGGAATCATGGACGCAGGTTTCCCCTGTATTTTTGCCTTTACCTCCTGTGTTTTTGCTGTGTGTTGGACTTTGTTTTGCTGGTCTAGATGCTCCAGGCACTTTGTCACTACTGTTCAATGCCAAAGTGCAAGTGCTCCCTTTGTAAATTATTGTTATGGATTGTTGTTTCCATAATTGGCTTATTTGATTTACTGGTCAGTCCCTAGTACAGTGCACTGTGTGTGCCCAGGGCCTCTAAGTCAAATGCTGCTAGTGGGCCTGCAGCACTGGTTTTGCCTCCCACATAAGCAGCCTGTAAATGTAAATCAGGCCTGCCATTGCAGTGCAGGTGTGCAGTCTCGTACTGCCATGTCGGGTTCACTTGCCAGGCCCTAACCTTCCCTTTTCTTACATGTTAGTCAACCCTAAGGTAGGCCCAAGGTACCCCTGTGAGCAGGGTGCAGTGCATGTGAAAGATAGGGCATGCCCTGGTGTATGTGACATGTCCTGATAGTGAAATACTGCCAATTTCATTTTCACTGTTGCTAGGCTATCTGTTCCCATAGGATAGACTGGGGAGTTTGCTTATAACATCTTATAAGCATAACAACCCCTGGTAACAAGGTAGGAAAATAAAATGTAGTATACCTGAACTCCGAATGTTAAAACGCATCTTTTAGTGAGGGTGATCTTTACATTCTATGTTTGAAAATACCACTTTTAGAAAGTAGGTATTTTCTTGCTTAGCTATCCAGTGTGCCTCTGCTAGGATGTGCATTGACTGTCTGGCTTTAAAGTGACCGGGGCTGGGGATGTGCAGTGGCTCCAGAGAGTTTGGATGAGTCAGGGCTGGGATGAATAGACCTGGGCTGTATTCAGAGTAGGGGGAGGAGATTTCCTTTCACCTGAATGGGCCTGGTCTGCCTTCCACAATGCTGTCTCCACCTCCTGCCAGGAAGCTGCACCAGAGAGGACAGAGCTGGTTTTTATTGAGCACAGGGCTTCTCTGCCACCAGAGAACAATGGATATTTGCTGTATAAAAAGAAGGGCCCAGACCCCAGACTTTTAGATCACTTCTGAGAATCAAGAGGAATCTTTGCCAAGGAGAAGAGCCGGAGAAGATGAGGAGGAATATTGCCCCTGTGTTGTTTGCTGTCTGTGGTTGGCCTGTAGTGGCTTCTTGCTGCCAAGGAAAGGAGAAAGGACTTTGCTGTTTGCTGTGTCCCTTGCTTGAGGAAGATCTCCAAGGACTTGAATTGAGCTTGCCTCTTGTTCTGAAGTCTCAGGGACACAAAGACTTTACCCCCAGTCCCCTCTGAACTCCTCTGCTGGGAGTTCTGAGCTGCTGAGAGGCACCTGACAGTGTTCTGGGCCTCTTGAGGTTGTTTTGGGACTGGAAACTGCAAGAACTGTGAAAATTGACGCATCACTTGTTTCCGATGCATTGCAGTGGTGCGAGAGAAAATTTCCAATGCATTGCTGCTGCCGAACAATAGAAGCAGCGCCTGCTCGTGGCTGAAGTGTCTGTTGTGTGACAAATCCTGTGCACTGATCTCCGAGATTACCGCACCGATTCTGACGCATGCCCAGCTGGAGAAGAACCAATCCATTGCACTGGATCATCATGCAATGCACCAAAGCGTCAAGTCTGTTGCATCTTTGGGGGACACAGTAAAAAAACTGACACATCACCTCCCCAGGCAGTAAGAAAACGATGCATCACCTCCTCTCCGCTAAGGAACCAAGGCATCACCTCCCCTGCACAGCAGTAAGGAACCGACACATCACCTCCTCCTGAGCAAGGAACCAATGCATCACCTTCCCTGAATGTAAGGACCCAATACATCACCTTCCCTGCGACCCTTTTTGCTCACATTTTTCAACGCAACCAACGTACTTAGTGTAAAAGTGTTGCATCTCACCTTTTCTTGGAACTGAACTGTTTCTACCTTTTAAGAGTCATATGTTTATACTGTATTGTGGATTTTTGTTGTGTGGTCTTGTTTTGGGTTTAGATAAAGATTACTTATTTTTCTAAACTGGTGTGGTGTCCATTTCTAGTGTTTTCACTGTATAACTGTATGTGTTCACAAATGCTTTACACACTGCCTCAGAGAAAAGCCTGTCTGCTCATGCTAAGCTACCAAGGGGGTGAGCAGGGGTTATTTTAGAAGTGTATCCCCCTTACCCTGACTAGAAGCAAGGGTCCCTATTTGGACAAAGGTACCTATCTCTGCCAACTAGAGACCCCCAATTCTAACACCCCCTTTTTGCTTGATGTAATGCTGTTTATGACTAGTCTGACTGGGATCTTGCTAATCAGGATCCCAGTCTCTCTGCTTTCTCCCCCAAATTGTTATGGCGAGTACTTAGGTACATCCCAGATTGGATACTGAGGTACCTTTATCAGTCCCTAGTATATGGTACTAAGGTACCCATGGCATAGGTACCCCAGAGGTCCCCCATAGGCTGAAGCATGTTTTATGCCACCTATGGGAGACCATTCACACTATCTCTACAGGCCTGCCATTGCAGCCTGTGTAAACTGGTGCTAGCACCACTTGCGATAGATATAGGTTTCCCTATATCTAAGGTCACTGCACTTAAAATCTTTAAGTCTCCCATACTGCAGGCCTTTTCAATCCTGAAGGCAGGGTGCTTGGTTCTAAGTGTGAGGGTGCCCCTGCATGAGCAGGACACACCTACAGCCTTTGGAGTCTATTCTCCTGGGTTGTAAGTGAGACAGCCATATAACATATAGAGGGGCAATGCGTCATTATGCGATGACCATCTCAAAATTGGCTGTAACAAACCCTGTCATGTTTGATATCAAACATGTTGGAATCATACCCCCACACCGTGAATGGTGTCGGATGTATGAGTCCAAGCACTCTAAGAGCCCTCCGTTAGGTCCTCAGTGCTCCCAGTACCAGTCTTCCAGATCCGGACAGTACAACATGGCTGCTGCCGACCAGAGACATGATTCTGCCCTCCTGCTGTTGAGCCTAGCTCAAGCAAGGGAAGGCAGAACAATAGGCATCCTGTCACAGGGAGGTGTGACCACCTCCCAGACAGGGTTTAGTGGTGCCCTTCATGCATAGTCCAACTCAAACCAGTTCTGAAAGGTGTTAGCTCCCTCTCTGGTGTGAAACTGGACAAAGGACAGGGGAGTATCCTACCCCTTGTCCAGCCCCTCCTTAGGGAGGGACCCATGTATCGTCCCAACCCTTTCCTTAGGGTACTTAAGGGCTTATCTGCGGGTGGGTCCCTAGACTTATTGTAGGAAATGATACAATTCAGACACCACTTCAACTTTGACTGTCTGGCAACTCTGGACTTCGCTGGACTTAGTTCTGGGCATCAAGGCTGCAACCGGTAAGACTCCTGCTGCTCCTGATCTCTTTGCCATGCTCATCTGCTGCAATGTCTGTGCCTGTGCTCCATACAGGAACCTGTCTGGGGCCTGTGAACATCCAAGACACCTAAAGGAATCACCCTTGAAGTGAAGGAGTCACTTCACTGCATCTGCAGGCACCACAACCAAGATGACCGGTCTGCTGATCCTGGGCTCCTACGGAGTCTTATAGGCTCAGCAACACAGATGGTAGTTCTCCACATCCAGCAAGGCCTGCCCTGTCCTACCACCAAGATTGAGGCCAGTATCCCTCGTCGGAGCGGCAGGAACTGAACCCCTGTGCACCACGTTGACTTGCAGTTGCAAAGGCTTGTTGGCTTCCTTCCACCAAAATCTTCAGGCTCCAAGTAGCTCCAACTTCAAGTATCTTCAGTGACTAGAATCTTCGACCACACCACATTGCTTGCACCGTGGGCTTGCTTCTTTGGTAGCTGCTCGAGGTCCTCTTTCGACTTCAGTATCTCCAGCCTGTGGGTCCTGTTGAATGTCACATTTAAATTTTTTTGGGCTACCCTGATTGCTCTGGGCATGCCCTGACTCCTCTGCTTGTGGTGAATCTCCTGGATCTTGCTGGTCCTGACATTGACCTTCTTCTACTCCTTTGTTGTTTGCAGCTGCCAAGGCTTGTTGATACTCCCGCTGGACACAGACCCCTCAGCTGTCGACATTCGATGTGGGGCAGCTCATGTAGTGCTCTTGGTCTTCCACAGCATTGCTTGGTCCACACAGCTGCAGTTCCAAGGTCAGTATCAACTCTTTTTCAGCAGCCAACATTGGTGGGCATTCGTCTTCTGCGCCTCCAGGTCACGTCCAAGTGGCATAGACTCTCTCTCCTCTGCTTTCAGGTACTTCTTGACTTGAATCCACCTTTGGGTTCCACCAGATACTTTCACCTTCTCCAGCAGCAGCACTTTCCTGAAGTCCTCCATTGGGTTTGATTTTGGTTTCTGACGCCAGTTCCACTGGGTTTCCTCAGGGTCCACTGGGAAGGGTCCTTCTTCTTTAAAATTGCAACTGTGACTTACACGTTGATTTGTATGGTGAACGCAGTTGTGTTCCTACACTGCACACGACTCCTAGATACTCACCTTGGGTGGTTCCTTGGGTCCCCAGCACTTCCACATCCTCTGACTATTGTCTTGACCCGAGACGTGGTTCGCATACCACTATTTTAGTATATGGTTTGTTCTCCCTCTGGGCACCACTGTGTATTCTGTGCTACTTACCTGTTTCTATTGAAAAGTGTTGTGTGCATTGTGTATATACCCGGCTAGGAGATATCTGTATGTGTTAGTGAGTGTCTTAAAATGAATACATATTTTTATAAATACACTGTGTGGCTCTTTTTCACTTAATCTATACCTATAAGATTGTGTTCTGTTAAAACAAGCTGCTTTACACTCCTTCTGGACTAAGCCTGAAGGCTGCTTTCCACAGCTACCACTTAGAGAGCTTTCTAAGGTTGTCTAAGACCACTAAAATAACCACTGTCTGGATCAGAGCAAGGTTTCCACTTACAAAAGTGTACATCATATACTGAGCCAGCCTCTTCCAGTGATGGTTAAGTTATTATGGACTCTTCTATCTGCAATGCAGCAAAATCTCACATAATGCACTTTGATGGCTTGAGGGAGACATGAAAGAACGGAAGGCAACTTAAAAGAAAGGAAATGGAAAGGATGGGTGGGCCATTCTTGGCATGTGCCACATTTAATCATGCGATACCCATGTGAACTGATTCTAGAACATATATCATGCTTTCTCATAACAAATTATTTTACATTTGCTCTTATTTTTGCCTTGTGAATTGAACCATGACTGAATAAGCCTAAGAGGAGGAATCAGTGTAGTGGACCCTCTATGACATATAAAAAAAAAGCTCTACCCTACCTGTCTAATCCCTCTACTGTACCCCCTGCAGTAGAGAAAACAAGTTTTTTCCTTTACTTTGTTTTTGCCCAGAAAATTAATTTGTTGGAAAACGTGGTGGCGAGCGAGGCCACAGAGTAAAGTGGATTAAGTGCATAATTTGATATCAAGTTTGGCATATGGGATACACAGTGATGAATGTGCCAAATAAAATCTATATAATCTGTTCCTTTACCTGTAGTGCAGTCTATTACATTAAGTTCCTCAATGTCTACTTCCAGCAGACAGGATAACAATATATTATTATTCGCATGTCATACATGAGGTGTGTGACTGACATAGTATCTTATTTATTATTCATCGGCCTCTTTGGAGACAGGGTAGAAAGAGAAATGCATTTGGCGAAGAGCAGGGTCATTGGAATTGGATAATTGTCAACTACAGCTGCAGCCAGTAGCAATCTAGCAGAGGCACTGGCTAGCAATGAGCATGGCTTCATTATTTTAGCACCACACACAACAGTACTCCATAATAGTGCATAATGCTGTACTTATCAATGAGAAGTCATTTCTTTTTTCACTCAAAGTACCTGATTCTTTTTATAGTTACTTGAAAAGGCTTTAGAAGAAAAACAAATCCAATCACTGTTTTTTTAATCCTGGGATGTTATTCTCTGCCAGTCTGCCTGTTACTTTTCTGCCACACAGTCATTGCTTATTTATGTGTGGCGTATGTGTGGGTAAAAGAAAACATAAAATTGGCCTTGTGATTATCCTAATCATAATCTTCACATCCAATATATTCCAATGGCCCTAGAGGACCAGCAATGTACTGCTTCTGTGCCACCCAGTAATTTAAAACAATTGTTTGCACAGATACATTGCCTACAATTTGTCTTTTTTGTTTGTCTCAATATAGCTGCTCCTGCTGGTCAAGCCGGACCACCCACCAGGCAGGAGAAAATAGCCCGTTTGCGGTGGCAGAAGCTGGAGCATATCAAGCAGGAATACCGTCAGCTGGTGGCCCTGGAAGAAGAGGAGGAGGAAATCAATGCACAGCTCCTAGGCCCAGTGCAGATGGCCCATCTCAGCCTCCAGCCTCCCGGCCATCCCATTGCCGGCACTGCCACCAGCCAACTGCTGCTACCCCTAACCAGAATGGCAACATGCCATTGCTGCACCGTATCCTGCAGCAGCTGGACACTATTGAGGGCCGGCTCACCTCGATGGAGCAGAGCATGGAACAGCACCAGACTGATGTCCATACTGCCCTTTTCTAACCCTTTTTTAATATTGTGTTTTGGGGGGTGGGATTTGTTGTTTGTTGGCTCTGGGTAGAGAGGGTGGGAAGGGAGTTGGGATTGGGACTCAAGAGACTTTCTTGAACATTTTGAGTTTTGGGGCTTGGGTCAGTTTTGTTTGGGAGAGGGGTGTGCATGTTGTTTGGGTGGAGAGGGTGGGTTGCTTTGTGAATAAATAAAGGGGGAACATATTTATGCCTGAAGTAGTTTATTTAAATTTTACTTTGCACTGCTGCTTCAAGTAGTTTTACAGCCTGTTTATGTGCTTGTAACTTAAGCTTAGAGATAGCATAGCACTTAGTTATAGATTTAAGGTTAATACTTCTATAACTATCTTGACCATTATGAGGAATGCTGCCATGATGAGATGACCTAGGCTATATTGTGTGGAGGGTCTGAACTATCTAGATAAAAAACAGTAGCAGTTAATTTATATCTTACTAAGTTAAATTCCAACCATACTAGTTGTCTTACATGAATATACATATAGCAATAACAGGGGAGGCATCACAACTTCACGAGCAAGGTCCCACTTCCAGTTCCACCCAGGAGAGATCCAACTGTAGGATTGTTCTGAATGATTGATTGATGATTATCCACCATAGACAACTAAATGGAAGTAGAAAAACTGAGTAAGTGATATATATGTATATATATATATATATATATATATATTCACTGAAAAACAGTAGGTTTCAGGCACGTTATAGTTACAAATTAGCATTTTAAAAACCTTTGAAATTCACTGAAAAAACCATAGGTTTCAGACACGTTATAGTTAGAAATTAGCATTTAAAAAACCTTTGAAATTCACTGAAAAAACCAGAGGTTTTAGGGACAGTTATAGTTAGTTGGACATTGCACTCGTACAAAACCCGTGAAATTCCCCCGTTATAGTTAGTTCAGCTAACTATAACTCGCGCCCACGCAATGCACTGCTGATGACGTCACATATTACATCACTCATGACATGGTCAGTGACATCACTGATGACATCACTGATGACATCTCAAATGACATCACTGATGACATCATCCACGTGATAATCTGATGCAGCTCCTCACACCCTAATATAACCTTTGATACACCCAATCTAAATTACAGAGTGCCATTCGCAAAACCATAGACACTCCAACACCAATAACTACATACCCACTCACTGATTCTTTTCATTTTCAGTGAATTTCAAAGGTTTTTTAAATGACAATTTTTAAATGTATTAATTTTTATATTAATTTTTTTCATACTGATTTACTACATTTTTAGAAACAATTTCTTTTACATATTTTATTTTTTAAATTACATTGTAATTACATTATACATTACATTACAAAAATACTTTCTCAGAATGAATTACTTTAGTTTAAATACTTTGCACATAGGCAATAGACTTTTAAGTACAGTAGTTACAGTTGTTGCAATGGGCAACACATTTTCAAACACAATGCAACATTCAGCTCAATGTGAATTTCTAGTTAAATGCAATTAGTTACTTTATGGATTACTTTTCTAACCACAGGACTGGATCCTAGATTCATTCCTGGTACATCTCCTGTAAACAGTTGAGTAAAAGCGTTTTGGTTACAGTCGTGATTTTTAAGGAATATTATTGTATTTTAAAAGTTGACACTTAGAAACTTTTTCTCATAGAATCACCAAAGTTATCCTATGGAAGGAAATTCACTTAGCAGGTAAAAACTGTTATCGTTACTTTTTCTTACTCAGTGTTGGATCCTGGATCCAGCACTGGTGCATCTCCTGTAAACAGTTGAAAGAATGCGTTTAAGTCATACAGGCGATTTTTAAGGAATATTTTTAGTTTGTGAAAATCGACACTTTGAAACTTTTCTGCTGAAAACCTATGGAAGAAAATATAAGTTACTGGTAAGTACGGTTAAAATTACTTTTCAGGACCAGTACTGGGCTGAAAGATACAGCACTGAGGTCTCTCCTTATAACAGGTGAGTAAATCGGAATTCGTATTTCGGCTGATTTTAGAGGAATATTTGTATGTTTCAAAAATCAACACTTAGAAACTTTTTCAGCAAAAGCAGGCAATGATATCCTATGGAAGGAAATTCAAGTTACTGGTAAGTACGGTTAAAATTACTTTTGAGGATCAGTACTGGGCTGAAAGATGCAGCACTGAGGTCTCTCCTGATAACAGATGAGTAAATCGGAATTCGTATTTCGGCTGATTTTAGATGAATATTTTAAAGTTCCAAAACTCCACACTTAGAAGAATTTCCAAGTGAAACCAGTCAATGTTAGCCTATGGAAGGAAATTCAAGTTACTGGTAAGTACGGTTAAAATTACTTTTCAGGACCAGTACTGGGCTGAAAGATGCAGCACTGAGGTCTCTCCTGATAACAGGTGAGTAAATCAGAATTCGGATTTTGGCTGATTTTAGAGGAATATTTGTATGTTTCAAAAATCAACACTTAGAAACTTTTCAGCAAAAAGCAGGCAATGATATCCTATGGAAGGAAATTCAAGTTACTGGTAAGTACGGTTAAAATTACTTTTGAGGATCAGTACTGGGCTGAAAGATGCAGCACTGAGGTCTCTCCTGATAACAGGTGAGTAAATCGGAATTCGTATTTCGGCTGATTTTAGAGGAATATTTTAAAGTTCCAAAACTCCACACTTAGAAGAATTTCCAAGTGAAACCAGTCAATGTTAGCCTATGGAAGGAAATTCAAGTTACTGGTAAGTACGGTTAAAATTACTTTTCAGGACCAGTACTGGGCTGAAAGATGCAGCACTGAGGTCTCTCCTGATAACAGGTGAGTAAATCGGAATTCGTACTTCGGCTGATTTTAGAGGAATATTTTAAAGTTCCAAAACTCCACACTTAGAAGAATTTCCAAGTGAAACCAGTCAATGTTAGCCTATGAAGGAAATTCAAGTTACCGGTAAGTACGGTTAAAATTACTTTTCAGGACCAGTACTGGGCTGAAAGATGCAGCACTGAGGTCTCTCCTGATAGCAGGTGAGTAAATCGGAATTCGTATTTTGGCTGATTTTAGAGGAATATTTTAAAGTTCCAAAACTCCACACTTAGAAGAATTTCCAAGTGAAACCAGTCAATGTTAGCCTATGAAGGAAATTCAAGTTACCGGTAAGTACGGTTAAAATTACTTTTGAGGATCAGTACTGGGCTGAAAGATGCAGCACTGAGGTCTCTCCTGATAACAGGTGAGTAAATCGGAATTCGTATTTCGGCTGATTTTAGAGGAATATTTTAAAGTTCCAAAACTCCACACTTAGAAGAATTTCCAAGTGAAACCAGTCAATGTTAGCCTATGTAAGGAAATTCAAGTTACTGGTAAGTACGGTTAAAATTACTTTTCAGGACCAGTACTGGGCTGAAAGATGCAGCACTGAGGTCTCTCCTGATAACAGGTGAGTAAATCTGAATTCGGATTTCGGCTGATTTTAGAGGAATATTTGTATGTTTCAAAAATCAACACTTAGAAACTTTTTCAGCAAAAAGCAGTCAATGATATCCTATGGAAGGAAATTCAAGTTACTGGTAAGTACGGTTAAAATTACTTTTGAGGATCAGTACTGGGCTGAAAGATGCAGCACTGAGGTCTCTCCTGATAACAGGTGAGTAAATCGGAATTCGTATTTCGGCTGATTTTAGAGGAATATTTTAAAGTTCCAAAACTCCACACTTAGAAGAATTTCCAAGTGAAACCAGTCAATGTTAGCCTATGAAGGAAATTCAAGTTACCGGTAAGTACGGTTAAAATTACTTTTCAGGACCAGTACTGGGCTGAAAGATGCAGCACTGAGGTCTCTCCTGATAGCAGGTGAGTAAATCGGAATTCGTATTTTGGCTGATTTTAGAGGAATATTTTAAAGTTCCAAAACTCCACACTTAGAAGAATTTCCAAGTGAAACCAGTCAATGTTAGCCTATGAAGGAAATTCAAGTTACCGGTAAGTACGGTTAAAATTACTTTTGAGGATCAGTACTGGGCTGAAAGATGCAGCACTGAGGTCTCTCCTGATAACAGGTGAGTAAATCGGAATTCGTATTTCGGCTGATTTTAGAGGAATATTTTAAAGTTCCAAAACTCCACACTTAGAAGAATTTCCAAGTGAAACCAGTCAATGTTAGCCTATGAAGGAAATTCAAGTTACCGGTAAGTACGGTTAAAATTACTTTTCAGGACCAGTAATGGGCTGAAAGATGCAGCACTGAGGTCTCTCCTGATAACAGGTGAGTAAATCGGAATTCGTATTTCGGCTGATTTTAGAGGAATATTTTAAAGTTCCAAAACTCCACACTTAGAAGAATTTCCAAGTGAAACCAGTCAATGTTAGCCTATGAAGGAAATTCAAGTTACCGGTAAGTACGGTTAAAATTACTTTTCAGGACCAGTACTGGGCTGAAAGATGCAGCACTGAGGTCTCTCCTGATAACAGGTGAGTAAATCGGAATTCGGATTTCGGCTGATTTTAGAGGAATATTTGCACAATGGTGAAGGGAGGGGGCGTGGCCTGAGGTGACATCTGTGCAAACGCGCCCCGTGGTGCGTTTTAAGTTGGGGGATTAAGTCCCCTTGAATCATGAGGGTTCCTACGGGCCAACTAGCCCACCAGGAACCTCCAGTATGCGCCAGGGGCTGCGTTGCAGAGACATGTACAGAGGCCACACCCCTTTTACACCTCTCTGCAACTCAGCTCTGTGGCGCTTTCTGGACGTACCTGTTGGGCTAGTTGGCCCCCAGGGACCCTCAGGATTGAAGAGGATTTAATTCCCCATCTTAAAACGCGCCACGGGGCCTGTTTGCACACATGTCACCTGAAGCCCCGCCCCTCCCTTCACCACTGTGCAAACGCGCCCGTGGCACGTTTTAAGTCGGGGGATTAACTCCCTTGAATCCTGAGGGTCCCTGGGGTGCAACTAGCCCACCATATACCTCCAAAAGCGCCATAGAGCTGCGTTGCAGAGAGGTGTAAAAGGGGCGTGGCCTCTGTACACCTCTCTGCAAGGCAGCCCCTGGCGCATACTGGAGGTTCCTGGTGGGCTAGTTGGCCCCAGGGACCCCCAGTATTCAAGGGGATTCGTTCCCCTCTGCAAACGCGCCAGGGGCGCGTTTGCAGAGTGGTGAAGGAAGGGGCGGGGCCTGCGGGCCCGATCGTTTTTTTTGTTTTGTTTTTTCCCCTGAAGGGGAGCCGTGTGGCCCCCCTTCCTTTTTCCTATTTTAGGCCCCGGGGACCCCATCCCCGGGGCCTGGCCTCTCGTTGGGGACTGTGGGGGGTCCCCAAACCCCCACAGTCCCGCCGGCTCCCCGTGTCCTACGGGAGCCGGCATTGCTTTACACATGGGGAGCAGCTAACATGCTGCTCCCCATGTGGAAAGCTGTCGGCTTTGGATATTGGAAGAGAGAGCAGGTTTCCTGCTCTCTCTTCCAATATCCAAAGCAGTTTGCAATGACAGGACGGAGCCGCGAGGCTCCCGTCCTGTCATTGCAAACAGCAGTGTCCCGGGGTAGGCACCCGGGACACTGCAGGAGCCGGCCCTGGGGGTGGTGGTCCCCAGGGCCATCAAGGGCTCCAGGAGGGGGCCGCGCGGCCCCCCTCCCATTCAGTGCACAGCCCCGGGAGGTGGTGGTCCCGGGGCTCTGGGAGTCCAAAACGGACCCCCATTGTAATTTTTCTTAGTGCCCCGGGAAGGTGGTGGTCCCGGGCGTGTGGGGGCTGGAGCCCCCCACACAGGTTTTTAATTAAAAAAAGAAGCCCCGGGAGGTGGTGGTCCCCGGGGCTGCGGGAGGGCTCAGAGCCCTCCTGCACCATTCTACATAAAGCCCCGGGGGTGGTGGTCCCCGGGCTTGGGCGGCCCTTAGAGGCCCCCACACATAAAATTAACCCCCCAGCATGCCCCCGGGACTTGGCCCACCCGGGGCCAATTAACATCGAGCGCGGAGACCGCGCTTCGATTTTTTTTTCGGCAGGGTTCGCGCTCCCTGAGCGCATCCTGCCGATTTTTAAAAAAAAAATATATTTTTTTGCCCAGGGGTCCTTGTGGGACCCCCTGAGCAGACCTAGGGGTCAGGGTGTTTCTACCCTGCCCCCTTTGTGCGCTTTGCGCACTTGTTTCTGTCCCTCGGTTCTACCG
Source organism: Calotriton arnoldi (assembly GCA_963921515.1). Lineage (NCBI taxonomy): Eukaryota > Metazoa > Chordata > Amphibia > Caudata > Salamandridae > Calotriton > Calotriton arnoldi. The sequence goes on along the minus strand of CAWUFW010005973.1, from coordinate 931,551 downwards.
AGGACAAAATGGCTGCCAACACTTCCTGATTTGGAGTGTTGACAGCCAATTAACATAAAGCTCGTGCTCGGGAGGATCCGCGGCCCTAGATATATCTATCTTTTTACTTTTCATTTTCTCAGCAACTACTGAACGGATTTACACCATTTAACAAAAAGGGTTCTTTCTGAACCAAGAACTACCTCTTTGCCAAATTTGGTGTAATTCCGTTCAGCAGTTCAGGCTGTAGCCGTGTCTAAAGTTTCCTATGGAAAATTGCATGGGGAAAACGCGTTTTGGGACCCCCTTTTTCTCGGCCCCCCTTGACGAATCCCCCGAGACTTTCAGGGTAGGAGCGGACCGTAGCGGGCCACAAAGTTTGAAAATTTTGCGAAGATACGTCAACCGGCAAGAGAGTTATTTCAAATAGAATGTCGCGGATTTCCTATGGATAATAGGTTGTAACTATAACTATCTACTGGCGACCGCCAGTAGATAATATATATATATATATATATATATATATATATTATCTACTGGCGGTCGCCAGTAGATAGTTATAGTTAGGATGCTTTCCACATGGGGACCTGCATGTTAGCAGTTCCCCATGTGGAAAAGAAATGCCGGCTCCCGAAGGACGCTGGGAGCCGGCTGGGACTGTGGGGGCATTGGGGCTCCCCCCATGGTCCCCAACGTTGTATATACGATGGGGTCCCCGGGGAGAATAAAAATTAGTGCAAGGTGCTAATTTTTTTTTTACGGCAAAATTAGGAGTCGCGCATACAGCGCGGCGCTCAGTGCGGCCCCTGGTGTGCACTCGTTGGATGCGCGACCCCTAACGCGTTTGGTACACGATTCCAACGCGTTGGGTGCGCGAATCCAAATAAAAATTGCGCGACCCCTTTCGCGTTTGGTACACGATTCCAACGCGTTGGGTGCGCGAATCCAAGCAAAACAAAGGTAAACATTTTTTAGATATAAATGAAGTTTAGGTGTTTAGGTCTTGGGTGGCTCTAAAAGAGCTGTTCTGTTTTTTGGGATATTTTGGTACCTACAAGTAAGTACCGATGCAGAGTCTAAAGTTGTTGAGGAAGACTCTGTTACCCTCATCTGTAAAATGAACACCATCTCTCCTATAGATGCCGTCCATATTAAAACGCAGATTGTTGTTGTAAATAGACCCCATTCTATAATCTCTGAGATAAGCAGAAACAGCTTTATTGACATGTTTCCTAGCTTTCTCAATCTGTGGACAAAATTGATTGGACCAGTTCCATTTCTGTCTTTGACATATATTAGAATAGACAAAGGCAGTTTGGGGAAAAAGTGACATCAATTCTCCAAAGGTGTCCTTCATAAGCATTTCCAGACCTACCCCAGTCAAAGTGCCTAGGTCATTGCCACCACAGTGCACAATTATGAGGTCAGGGTGTTGGAGATGCAAGAAGCATTTAACCAATGGCATCAATTGGTGCCACTTTAATCCTCTCTGTCCAATCCATTTAATGTCTACATTTGGCAAACCTAGGTGTTTGTCAATGCCACTGTTTTCTGCATACCTTTGGCTCCAGAAAATATAGCTGTGTCCCACAAGCCACACTCTAAGCATCTTGAAAGGAGGTCTGGAGGCACTCAGAAGGTGTCTGTATGTGAAATGGCAGTTTCACTACTAAAGTTTTTCTAAAATGGTGGATAAGATGCAGTTTAAAAAAATAAAAATAAATGATTGGCTGTTTGAGTACATTATAGTTTGAAAAGTAGGCTGCATGTTTCTGTGTTTCAAGAGCACGTTTCTTATTGGTTAATGAAAACTGTTTGAAAGGAACATTAGATAGGATAAGCTGATATTTTGAAAAGTCAAGCGCACTTGCTGTTTGGATTAGCAACATTGTGTGCTGAACTTGTGACCTGTGATTTCAGTTGAGTGTTCCATGAACTGTTACTATGGTAACAGGCAGTACGCAGATTGGGGGTAGGGTTGAAAGTTATATCAATTGGAAAGGGTTGAAATGTGTAACCAATAGAAATGTGTGTTAGCTTTTGAATTAATGTGGGAAGCAATGTGATTTGATATTTACATGTATATGTGTGCAGAAAGAGAGGGAAAGTTTGCAATTTTTTGGTTTTGCTAAGAGCAGTGCAGTACAGACATTTTGTATAAGAAAATCTGGTGTGTGACTGACATACTTCTTAATCAACAAATCAATTTGAAAGGTGAGTTATTAATTTGTGAGGGGTTGTATGTTGTGCCTTTGTTTTTAATAAGACTAATGTGTTTTTCTTGCTAAAGTCCAGGGAGTAGTGTTGCTTGTCTAGAATCACTTTGTAAGTCTGTCTGCATTTGGGCAACCATTGTGAGAGAAGCATTTGGGTACTTCATGTTTTTGCAGACAAATAACCGCTTTGAAACCTGTTATGTTGTCAAGTTTTAGTAGTATTAGAAGCCAGTCAGTGCTTATGCATTACCAAAATAAGTCAGGCTTTCACACTAGAGTGTTGTTCTGAAATACGTAGAATGTGTGCAGTCATGTTTGCCCTTCCAGAGTGGTGAATCTTTTTTGGTATAGTGTTGCTTGTCTACAATCACACTATGAGTCTGTGTGCATTTTGGAAATCATTGTGAGAGAAGCATTTGGGAACTTCATGTCTTTGCAAACAGATAACTACTTTAAAACCGGTCATGTTGTCAAGTTTTCGTAGTATTAGAAGCCAGTCGTTGCTTATAGATTCGCAGAATGAGACAGGCATTCACAGTAGACTGCAGTAGTGAAATATGTAAAATGTGTGCATCACACTGTGAGTCTGTGTGCATTTGGGCAACCATTGTGAGAGAAGCATTTGGGTACTTCATGTCTTTGCAGACAGATAACCGCTTTAAAACCTGTCATGTTGTCAAGTTTTCGTAGTAATAGAAGCCAGTCATTGCTTGTGCATTCGCAGAATGAGACAGTCATTCACAGTAGACTGCAGTACTGAATGATGTCAAATGTCTGCAGTCACCTTACCCCTTCCAGACTAGTGAATGTGTCTTGGTAAAGTCCAAGGAACTGTGTTGCTTGTCTAGAATCATACTGTGAGTCTGTGTGCATTTGGGCAACCATTGTGAGAGAAGCATTTGGGTACTTCATGTCTTTGCAGACAGATAACCGCTTTAAAACCTGTCATGTTGTCAAGTTTTCGTAGTAATAGAAGCCAGTCATTGCTTGTGCATTCACAGAATGAGACAGGCATTCACAGTAGACTGCAGTACTGAATGATGTAAAATGTCTGCAGTCACCTTACCCCTTCCAGACTAGTGAAAGTGTGTTGGTAAAGTCCAAGGAACAGTGTTGCTTGTCTAGAATCACACTGTGAGTCTGTGTGCATTTGGGCAACCATTGTGAGAGAAGCATTTGGGTACTTCATGTCTTTGCAGACAGATAACCGCTTTAAAACCTGTCATGTTGTCAAGTTTTCATAGTATTAGAAGCCAGTCATTGCTTGTGCATTCACAGAATGAGACAGTCATTCACAGTAGACTGCAGTACTGAATGATGTAAAATATCTGCAGTCACTTACCCCTTCCAGACTAGTGAAAGTGTGTTGGTAAAGTCCAAGGAACAGTGTTGCTTGTCTAGAATCACACTGTGAGTCTGTGTGCATTTGGGCAACCATTGTGAGAGAAGCATTTGGGTACTTCATGTCTTTGCAGACAGATAACCGCTTTAAAACCTGTCATGTTGTTAAGTTTTTGTAGTAATAGAAGCCAGTCATTGCTTGTGCATTCGCAGAATGAGACAGTCATTCACAGTAGACTGCAGTACTGAATGATGTAAAATGTCTGCAGTCACCTTACCCCTTCCAGACTAGTGAAAGTGTCTTGGTAAAGTCCAAGGAACAGTGTTGCTTGTCTAGAATCACACTGTGAGTCTGTGTGCATTTGGGCAACCATTGTGAGAGAAGCATTTGGGTACTTCATGTCTTTGCAGACAGATAACCGCTTTAAAACCTGTCATGTTGTCAAGTTTTCGTAGTAATAGAAGCCAGTCATTGCTTGTGCATTCGCAGAATGAGACAGTCATTCACAGTAGACTGCAGTTCTGAATGATGTAAAATGTCTGCAGTCACCTTACCCCTTCCAGACTAGTGAAAGTGTCTTGGTAAAGTCCAAGGAACAGTGTTGCTTGTCTAGAATCACACTGTGAGTCTGTGTGCATTTGGGCAACCATTGTGAGAGAAGCATTTGGGTACTTCATGTCTTTGCAGACAGATAACCGCTTTAAAACCTGTCATGTTGTCAAGTTTTCGTAGTAATAGAAGCCAGTCATTGCTTGTGCATTCGCAGAATGAGACAGTCATTCACAGTAGACTGCAGTTCTGAATGATGTAAAATGTCTGCAATCACCTTACACCTTCCAGACTAGTGAAAGTGTCTTGGTAAAGTCCAAGGAACAGTGTTGCTTGTCTAGAATCACACTGTGAGTCTGTGTGCATTTGGGCAACCATTGTGAGAGAAGCATTTGGGTACTTCATGTCTTTGCAGACAGATAACCGCTTTAAAACCTGTTATGTTGTCAAGTTTTCGTAGTAATAGATGCTCCAGCAATCACCCTGTCACTCCCCATGCACTCCTCCAGTCAGCAATCCAGTACCATGTACTAATGCAAACACTGCGTCAAAACCCAACCGCTTATAAATTCACCCAGGCATTCTCCTTGCAGTACTCTAATCATTTAATCAGTACACAAGTACTCATGCAGTGACCCAGGCCTTAACACATGCACTGCTACAAACCGCTGTCCACTACGCATGCAGTCCTCTAACCACCTACACAGTTATTTTTCACACTTTCAATTACCAAGGCAGTACCTATACACTCCAGCAATCACCCTGTCACTCCCCATGCACTCCTCTACTGAGCCATCCAGCACCATATACTAATCCAGATACTACGCGAAAACCCAAACACTTATAAATTCACCTAGGTACTTTCCTTGCAGTACTCAAATCATTCAGTCAGTACCCAAGTACTCATGCAATGACCCAGGCCTTAACACATGCACTACTACAAACCCCTGTCCACTACGCATGCAGTCCTCTAACCACCTACACACTTGTCTTGCATACCTTCAATTACCCAGGCAGTACCTATACAGTCCAGCAATCACCCTGTCACTTCCCATGCACTCCTCCAGTCAGCCATCCAGCACCATGGACTAATGCAATTACTGCACCAAAACCCAAACTCTTATAAATTCACCCAGGCACTCTCCTTGCAGTACTCTAATCATTCAGTCAGTACCCAAGTACTCATGCAGTGACCCAGGCCTTAACACATGGACTGCTACAAACCCCTATCCAGTACGCATGCAGTCCTCTTACCACCTACACACTTGTCTTTCACACCTTCAATTACCCAGGCAGTACCTATACACTCCAGCAATCACCCTGTCACTCCCCATGCACTCCTCCAGTCAGCCATCCAGCACCATGTACTAATTCTTTCACTGTGCCAAAACTGAACCACTTATAAATTCACTCTGGCACTCTCCTTGTACTATTCTAATGATTGTTTTGCTACCCAACTACTTATACAGTGAGCTAGGCCTTAACATGTGCAATGTGTTTGTATAGTAATAGAAAGGTATAATTTATAAGTTTATAAAAATTAATTTATTCATAATTATTTTTTACAGATATTTTTTATCATAATTAATATAAAGTTATCATGCCTGAAAAATCAAGAAAGAGATACCGACAGCTAAAGGACAATTATTTGACAAAAACTGCAGAACAAGTATTGGACGACGAACATCATCTGGGTAAAAAGAAAAAGTCTTCCGGTAAGACAACAAAAGAATTCCTTAAAAAAATTCAAAGCCTAGAAATACTGTACAGATTGTACAAAATACAAAGAATGCTTCTACTAGTAAAAAGAATATGAGTAAAAAGAAAGGAGAAAATGGAAAATTAAATTCAAACGATACAATGAATGGTAAAAGAAGGCAAAATCAGTTTAAAGAAATCAGGACAAAGCTTTTTTATAATAGAGTTGTTTTTAACTTGCTTAAAGATGTAAAAAAATATAAAAAAAGAGCACTATTTTTAAAAAGAAGAAGCATATTGAATCCATTGTTCAAAAAGCTTTGGAATTAAAAAGGAAATTATTTATTTTAGTTTTAAACAGAATTCAATCACTACATAAACCAATGCATTTTTTGAAGGCCAAAAGTAAGAAGAAAAAAGTAATTAACAGAACAAATTTTTGTAAATTTTTTTGGGGTGAATGGAAACATAGGGGCATATTAGCAAGACCGGCGATAAAATTATCGCCGTTTTAGCGACAGGAAACTGCTGCTAAAATGGCGATAATGGGCTAGCTAATATGCGTTATAGAATTCCAATAGAAGCCCAGGTTAGATGTCCTGCACATCTAACCTGGGCTTCTATTGGAATTCTATAACGCATATTAGCAAGCCCATTATCGCCATTTTAGCAGCAGTTTCCTGCCGCTAAAACAGCGATAATTTTAACGTGGGTCTTGCTAATATGCCCCATAGTTCAAGTTCAGAGCCGTTCTTTAATGAAGAGAGTTATTTTCAGACCAATAATTTATTGTATGCAGTTGATACCAGTGGTCGTGCTTATGAGGTTAAAAATGGATGTGCAATTGATAAAGAGAAGATGGTTCCTAGAAATGTAGAAGAAGTGATAGCTGATGAAGCTCTAGGGAGACGTCCTAAAGCCCCAGTGTATACTTGGAATTGCAGTAGTATTTGTAGTGTACGACAGGAATCTATTGATATTTTACGCAATTTCTTACGGGAGTATACTAAAAAAAGTGTTAAATAGAAGATTAAGATGTTACAAGGACTAGACCCTTGCAGATTGAGAAAAAATACTGGTTTGCAAGGTCATTCTCTGGCTTGTCTTTCTAGAAAAGTATGTCAAAGTGTTTTTCATCATTTTAGGATGTTAGCAGTACATCATTCTCAAATGCGGAAGTTAGTTAGGAGATTGTATTATGCAAAAAGTCCAGCACTAAAATTAAATGAGTTGAACAGTGCTCTTTTGCGTGGGTCAGTATCAGATGTGAAGAAGGTTTGTGATGAAATTGAGTTTTGTTACTTTGGTCCGGAAGAAGAGAGTGCAGAAACTAACACATTAATAGAAGAAAATGTTGAAGAGAATGTGCAACATACCACTCCAAAAATTTTGAAGAACAAATTACAAAGTTTAAGGTGATTTCAGGTGAAAGGCCAAATTATTCTTGTATTTGTTGCCGGCGAACTCACTATAGAAATCAGACTAGGAGTGTTGATCTGTATTTTAAAAGTGAAAAACAAAATAATGATGAGTGGAAGAATTTTGCAACTTATTTGTGGGTAGAGAATTGTTTTGATTTGGGTACTGATCAACGTATTTGTAAATATTGTTATAACAAATTGGATGAAAATAAAATGCCTGCTAGAGCTGTTCATAAGGATCTAGAGTTGATAACTATTCCTCCGGAACTAATAGATTTAAACACGTATGAGTCTATTCTGATTCAATGTGTACACCCATTTCAGGCTATTGTTCGTATGGAGCCAAAAACAGGTAAACTGCCTCCGACTGATTTACAGAGAGGATTAAAAGGAAGAGTTGTATATTTACCACTGGATTTAAAGACAAATATTGACACTATTGGTGTAGAGAATGTAGAAAGTGAACCATTAGTTATTCTAGTTAATGGTGTTCCTACTAAGAGTAAGACAATCTGGCAAGAATTAGTGGATGTTAGAAAAGTGCAAAAGGCAACATTATATCTAATAAAAAACAATGAGTACCATAGAAATGTGTATGTGGAAGAAGAAGAAATACTTTTAGAAGATGACACTGAAACGTCAAGTGGTCAAATTGAAAAAGTGGACATGTCGAAAAATGAAGAAATCTATGAACATTATAGTGTACATCCACTTCATTCGAAAGAAGTGATGGGGAATACTATTGAGTTATTCCAAATGAAGGAAGCAAAGGGTACTCCCACCAGTGTATGGGAGAAAAGTTTGGAAGCTCGTTGTTTTCCGCAGCTTTTTCCAACTGGAAAAGGTGGACGATATGATGAACGACATGTGCAAATTCCTGCATCTGAATATCGGACAACAAGATTGTATGCAGAAGATCCAAGGTTTCGACAATGTATCCCATATATATTTCATCTTTTGTTTGAGAGTGACTTATCTGGTCTTTCATATGCAGTCAACCACATTTTGAAAACAGGAGTACATTTTCAAAATGTTTCTGCAAAGCAATTTATGGATAAAGTACATCAGAGAGACGATCATCTAGAATCTCAGCGAATTAATTTGATGGCATGTCAGCGTGGTACTAATGAGTATTGGTACCGTCGTCATGGAGAACTTAAATGCATGCTAAGGAACTTAGGAACTCCTACGTGGTTTGTTACCCTAAGCTGTGCTGAATACGCTTGGGATGATTTACTTGAATTTCTTCGAGAGGCAAATTCAAATGTAAAAAATATTGAATACAAGACACCTGGAGAATTGTGCTCTTTGGATCCTGTTAATGTGTGCAGGTATTTTAATCATAGATTTGAAGCTATGATGTCTTTGATCTGCAATAAAAAGAATCCTCCTCTTGGAGAAGTTCTGGATTTTTTGGGGAGAAAGGAGTATCAAGCTAGAGGTGCTCCTCATATACATATGCTGATATGGATCAAAGATGCCCCTAAATTCGGAACTGATTCTGATGATACTGTTTTGTCTTTTATTGAAGAATATGCCACATGTGCTATACCCAAAAGAACAGAAGGAAACAACTTAAGACAACAAGTTTTACGATTCCAAAGCCATCGATGCAGAAAATACTGTCGACGAAAGTACAAGTCTAAGGAAAAGTTTTATACCAAATGTCGTTTTGGATTTCCACGTCCTGTAATATCCAAAGGAAGAGTAAACAGTTTTATGTCAGCTATGAGACATACCATCACTAGAAAGTCTCCAAAAAATACATACAATTTGAGAAGAAGTGAAGAATCAAAATATATAAATGATTATAATCCTGTTATTCTCTCAATGTGGAATGCTAATATGGATATTCAGAATGTTGCGGATAATTCCATTGCTGTTGCTCGGTATGTAACGTCCTACATTACAAAATCAGAAAAGACAGAATTGAAAGAAATGTGGGAAGAGATTTCTCACGAGAAGAGTCTAAGTAAGAAATTATACAGTTTCAGTTTGAAGATGTTATCCCATCGAGAAATTGGAGCGTATGAATGCTCAGATCGGTTATCATCTGCAAGTTTATACTCAAAATCTAGAAGAATCATTTGGGTGAGTCTAGGTCTTGCTGCAACGCGAAATCGAGTACTTAAATCTGTTCAAGAAATTGAATATTTAGCAGAAAAAGAGCCGGAAAGTACAGATATTGTGAAAACAAATATGTTGGATACATAGGGGCCGATTCCGATCTCGGCCGGTAGTGCTCCGAATCGGATTCGGATTTACCGGATCCGATTTGGAGCCCTGTTTCCCGACCGAATCGTACGCGGGTCCGGCCGAGCGAGTACGATGCAAGCACCCGCGAAATCGCCGACCGACTCGTACGCGGCTTCAACACGCTCCGACCGACTCGCATGGACACGACTCGCACCGCGCTCTGGAGACGTTTCCCGGCCGGGTAAGTACGATGCGCGCCGCGAGCAGTCCGACCGACTCGCGCCATACGGCTCGAAAAAGCTGTCGGAGCCGGACTTTGGGGGTCCGCGTCGGACCCCCCTGTACGTGTAGGCGCGCGAATCGCACACATGGGGGACCCATGGGTCCCCCCTACCTGTGCATGTACGCCGCGATGCGCATGGACACGTACCCGCTGTAGGGGGCGCCCTTGTTCGCCTCGCACCCATTGAGTCAATGGGAGCCCGCGTACGCGTTGTACGACAGGCTCCCATTGACTTCAATGGGAGTCCGACCGACTCGAGTCCGATAGCATGCGTGCGCATCGTACTCGTTCGGTCGGACTGCTAGGGTCCGATTCGGTCGGAATTCTCTCCGGGTCCGGCTCGGTCGGAGAGATTTCCGGCCGGAATCGGAATCGGCCCCATATTATCCAAATAGAAGTCATCATCTTGAGAACATATGTCTCTATTAAGTGCTGCAAAACTACACTTTTAAACGGAATACTACAGAAAACATCACTGACGGAAAATATGCAGTGATTGGTTCAGAAGGATGTTTGGTGAAACAAAGGAAAGGAAATTTGATTAATCACAGAAAACTGAGTTGTGACACTGCTGATAAAAGAGAATTTTACTATTTTGCACTTTTACAACTGTTTAAACTGTGGCGTTCAGAATTGGAATTACTTGGAGATTTTCTGAGCTATGAAGATTCCTTCAATGCTTGTAAAGATACCATAGAATGTAGTGCTTTTGCAAATTATGTGAGAATGTTGAACGATGAAATTGATCAAGAAGCTACTATTGCAGTTGAGATTGCTAGAGACAGTTCTCAAGACAGTCAAAGTTCTCCACCAATGAGTCAGGATCCACTTGGACAACCAATTGTTGAAAATGAAGCAGCAATCGCAATGAATGAGGTGGAAACAGAAATGCATCAAGCTCAAGAAGATATTATGGACTTATGAATCTTGGAAGAACAACTGTGGGGTCGATTCCGATTCGGGCCGGAAAAAGCACCGACCGACTCGGATCCGGAAAAAATACCGACCGACACGTACCCGTGGCGCCCGACACGCCAAGTACGATGCAAGGCGCGAAAAATCCGACCGACACGTAACGAAACCAAGTCGACCGACCGAGCCGCACGGAAAATAGCAATCCGGCCGGAAAAACACGCGAATCCAACCGACCGACACGCACCCGGAACAAATCCGACCGAAACGTACACGCCAACTCCAAACCGCAAAGTACGATGCAAGGCGCGAAAACCACGACCGAGTCGGACGGAGGACAAGCCGTACGACCGACACGCATACAAAACCGAGCCGAAGCAACACAAAACACCGCGACCGACGCGTACGCAGCATAGAAAACTGCACAAACACAGCGTGAACGAAACGGAAAACACCGTACGAGACCAATGCAGGGTCCGACTCGGTCACAAGAACGTTTCCAACATACACAAACAACACAAAGGAAAAATCACCCAAAAAAAGGCCAAACAAGCAATTACCAAGCCAATAAATACTGGGGGGGTGGGGACAGAGAACAAAGACACACCCACAACTCCACCTATATAAAGGACACAAATCACTACCATGAGCCTTTGCAAATGCCATTCCACTGCCAGCACCCAAGAGAAAGCAACCACACACCCACAGCTCATCCCTCACACAAGCCACACACCAGCAGCACACCAACAAATACCTACCTCACATACACCCAGCAAAACACACACTCACACACCCTCACCTGCACACCAACACACACATCACTCACCATCACCACCCATCACCATGCCCCCCAAGAAGAATCACAAGTTCCTAGATTGTGAATTGGAAGTCCTGGTAGACGAGATCCTCAGGGTAGAGCCACAGCTGTTTGGCACATTGGTCCAACAGACCCCCATGTCGCAGAAAACCAAGATGTGGGAGAGGATCATCAACAGGGTGAACGCCCAATCGCCATGTCGGCGCACAAAGACCGACATCCAGAACAGGTGGTATGACGTGCGCAGGAGGGTACGGAAACTGCTGAAGCAAGACTACATCAACAGCCAACACACCGGCAGTGGCCCTCCTGCCAAGCCAATATACCTCAGGCCCTGGGAGGAGAAGGTGCGGGCCATCCTACCGCCAGTGAGCATATATGGACTAGAGGACATCCCAGAGCCTGGTGAGTACACAACAAATGTACACAATATACTGCCACAAAACACACACACATCACTGTCAAGGGGAGAGTCAAACCATGCACTCATAGCAATCACACAGCAACCAGAACAGAATCATCCCAAAATGTGTATGTCAGTCAGAGAAACACAACACATGCCATCAAAAAAGTCACATCCAACTGTGCCAACACATGTACAAACACAACCACAACTACAGCTAGGCAGTGGCACAAATAGAACTAACAAACACATCCACACATGTAGCCACCACAACAACACCAACACACAGTGAAGACCACTCAAAGGAAGGAATTCTGTGTATGCTGGCCAAGTCAATGTAGCCAATAGCATCATGGGAGTCGCAGTCACACATATTGCCCGCCCCAAAACTGTCCCATCAACACCACCATGAACCATGCGCACATCACAGAGAGTGGAGAAGGACTCACAAGATGGCTGACACTGGCTACTGCTGTGGGGAGCACAAGGCCCTGCTGCCAACTGTGCACCAACAAACAGCAGGACACCACTGACTGACATCCTGACAGACAACTTACACTCCCTGCAATGCAAGCACGTTCCATGGTGGGATATCTGGCTGGCTGAGTGGGAAGGGGGACTTGCAGCACTGACTATAGTCACCAGCACCTCCCCTCACACCCCCCAACACAAACTCCACAGTACCCACCTGGTAGAATGCAATGCCCTCCATCCTAACACAAGATCCCACAAAGCACCACCACCCTGGGTTATGTTGTGTGAAGCACAGGGACACTCTTGGGACTCTTAGCCAAACAACTGCCAGGACAACACTCCCAGCCATCCTGTCAGCACAGCCAGCCCAACCCACAGGGAAGCAGAGTCAAAAGGAAGGAAGCATGGGCATGCTGGGAAGGGGGAGGAGGCAATAGCATGATGGGAGTCATACTCACAGCCCTACATCCCCCACCACATGGCCCAGCAAGCTCACACTCACGCATGCACATCCCACAGAGAGTGGAAAGGCCCATAAAAGATGTCTGACACTGTTGCTGTGTCGTGGGGAGCACAAGGGCATGCTGGGTACTGCACACCAACCAACAGCAGGACACCACTGTCAGCCATCTTGCCATTGCCCTCACACCCACACCCACTGAACTCCACACAAAAGCAAGTAAGTATGGGAATGCTGGCAAGTGGGGTGGAGGCAATGGCATGATGGGAGTCGTAGTCACAGACATAGCTCACCCCCACAACTGTCCCATCAACACCACCCTGAACCATGCTCACATCACAGGGAGTGGAGAAGGACTCACAAGATGGCTGACACTGGCTACTGCTGTGGGGAGCACAAGGCCCTGCTGCCAACTGTGCACCAACAAACAGCAGGACACCACTGACTGACATCCTGAGAGACAACTTACACTCCCTGCAACGCAAGCACGTTCCATGGTGGGATAACTGACTGGCTGGCTGGGTGGGAAGGAGGTCTGGCTGTCAACCAAACACAAGCAATGCAGACCATGTTTACACCCCAGAAAATACATAGAAATGCCCAAATAATGCAGGACAATGTGCCACACCAATATCAACCCCTGACTGTGACGACTTAGGACAATGCAATGTACAGGCCCGCACCCAGAGGCACAGTCACAACTGTCATGTGTGTCAACCACTGATGCCTGCAGAAACATGACATACATTGTTTGTGTCTCCCAAAAACAGGTGATGATGGGGACACAGCAGCAGACGCTGAGGAGTCCCAGTCCCAGGCTCAAGAGGATGCCGAGCTCACTGGCGTCGTACAGCCTCTGTCCTCCTCGGACGATGAACAACCTGGCACATCCGGTGCAAGTCAACATGCAGCACCAGCAGGACCACCAGCTGCAGCACCAGCAGGACCACCAGCTGCACTCCCTGCACCCACCCCTACAACGACTGTCACCACGAATACCATCCCTGCCGACATGGACAGAATAAGGAGCAACACCAGCGCAGTGACCCTGGACCAACCTGGGGCCATGGACACCACCACCACCACCAACCCCCAAGGTGGACCAGGGTTATCTGTGCGTGCAACTGCACACACTGCACATGTCAGCAGGGGTGGTGGGAGGGTGGGAGACAGAGGTCGCTGCTTGCAGACGTTGCTGGTGTGCATGACGACCCACAACTGGTACGCATAGCTGATGCGTACCAGTCCAGCACCGGAGAGCTCAGCCAGGTAGTGGGGCTCCTCAGAGACATCAAACAGCAGCAGGCTGCCCATCATGCCCGCTTGGACTCCCACATGTCCCACGTGGAGTCACACATGTCCCGTGTGGACTCACACATGTCCCGCGTGGAGTCCAAGTGGGATGTACTGCATGAGATGACGGCGGTGCACAGGGACATTTTACAATGCCTCCGCCAGATGAACAGCAACCAGTCCACACCTCCCTGTGTGCCAACAACATCTGGTACCGAACAAACTGCAACTGCCACAGGGAGGGAGGAGGACTCTGGCAGAGAGTCCCCTGCACCGCAGCAGCCTGCACTTGAGGGCCCCCCCAAGAAGAGGGGTCGTCCGAGGAGGGAAAGTGAGAGGCCGATGGCCAAGCGCAACTCCCAGGAAGCCTGAACCTGTTCTGGATGTTCGCCTTTGTGCACAGACTGTTCACCCTGTTGACGGCAACACTACTCCCACACATTGCATGGGGAGTACAAGTTGGACCAATGTGTCAGACAACTGTGGCCCCGATACTGGGGATCCTGTCTACCCGGACTTTCAATTCACCTAGGAACTTGGGATTGCAAGATTCATGTACAGCACAACACATCCTATGCACTATTTACACAAATGTATCACAATAAACACACTAATACACCATACTTGCCTCTGTCGTGATTCCAACGTGGGTGCTGTTATGGGGATGATGAACTGCAAAATTACACTGTGTATGCGAACTGCAACAGCAAGGACAACACAGGCATGTGAGTAAAGGCAACGTGACACATATGAGGGAGACACACCACCAGGGCTACACAACACATACACACCTAGGCCATCTGACTCATTGCCTACACTGATGTTGCCAGGGAAGACGGTGCAATGCACAGACACCACACCCATTCCCAGTTGTAGTCAAGTAGCCCACAGGTGCAGTAAGCAAATGGCAGTCAAATGTGTGACCACAGACAATGCACATCACTAAGTGAAGCACAGGTTTATTACACAGTAGCAACATGCCGTAACCACTACAGATGCAAGGTAACCCCACCTGGTAGCGGGCACGCAGTCAACAACTGTAGACGGAAGGAAGTCCATGGGTGTGGCGCACATCACCTGTAGGGACACAACAGCTACCAGCCTGGATGTGCAATCACGTCGTCGGTGGACACAGTTGACCAAACGAATCTGAAAGTACCCTGTGAAGGACAGAAATGACACACAGTCAAAAGCAATGCAGTACAGGACAGAACAGCAAAACTCATGCACAATACATGTTACAAGATACCCACCCAGAACCAAGTTAGCATGTCAACACTGTTGGGGAGTACAGCCCACCTGTAACCACACATCGCAACACACATCCAGTCAAGTAGCCCATGGACACACTCCAACAGCGCCAGAGCCCCACCCACACATCATGCCAACTCACATCATTCACATGACACCTCAGGATACTCACATTCAGCTAAAGAAGTTGGTGATGAGCTGTGTGCGGACATCAGCATCATCATCATCATCGTCACTGGCATCTTGGTCCAGGCCAGGATCCTCCACAGGTGGCGGATGTTGGTCATCGTCATCCTGGATGAGAGGCAACTCCTTCCGCACTGCCAGGTTGTGTAGCATGCAGCAGACGATGATAATCTTGCACACTTTCGCAGGGGCATATGGGAGGGACCCTCCGGTCTTGTCCAGGCAGCGGAAGCGGCTCTTCAGGAGACCAAAGGTCCGCTCAATCACTCTCCTGGTCCGACCATGTGCCTCATTGTAGCGCATCTGGGCAGGTGTCACAGGGTTCCTGAGGGGTGTCAGCAACCACGGCATGTTGGGGTATCCCGAGTCACCTACGGACAGACAAGTGCACATCAGCTGACTTGGAAAAGTGGGCGGAATACTACAGATCAGATCACACACAATGGCACAAAGTCAGTACACACCGACAAGCCAGGCACGCTGGTTCTGCATCTGTGCCATCATCCTGGGGATGCGACTACTCCTCATCACAAAGGCATCGTGTGCTGAACCAGGGAAACGGGCACACACGTGTGTGATGGTCATGTCTGCAAGACACACCACCAGTGCATTGACCGAGTGGTAGTGCTTGCGGTTCCTGTAGGCCTGCTCCTGGGCCTGTGGTGGTACCAAAGCCACATGTGTCCCATCAATGGAGCCAATGACATGCGGCATCCTCCCCAGGGCATAAAAGTCACTCTTCATGTCAGTGAGTCGTCGCAGTCTAGGAAATAGATGTACCGGTTCAGGAAGAGCAACATTGCCGCCAAAACATCGCGGAGCACACGGCTGAACATGGTCTGTGACATCCCACCAGCAGACGCCACAGTATGTTGGAAGGTACCGGTGGCAAAGAAGTGTAGGGCTGCCATCACCTTCACCTTGGGGGTCAGCGCTGTAGGATACGGCCGGCCAGGCTGCAAATGTGGGGACAACTGCACTGCCAAATCCTCAATCAGCTGCCTGGTGAAGCGGTACCGTCGGATGCTGTCCCGTTCCACCATCGTTGCCAGGTCTGGGAATGGCCGATGGACAGCAGGAGCCCTGCAGTGCAGAGGAGAAGTAAGCAAGATCGTCAGTCACCCCACATATGCGGCATTGAACACACTCAAGATCCCAACATACATCATCATGAGGCACAACTACATGAAGTGTGCAGTACCGGAAGGACATGTATGGTACATACATGGCCAACATCTGTCAACACGGTCCTACAGGTGGCATCAATTTGTCCCAGGTTGGCCCATTGGATATCATGATGCCGTGTCACAGTCACCCCCACAGTGACATGTGAGGACAGATGTGCCCCAGGCACCACAGCTCAACGACAGGTACATTCCCAGGGACCCTGTAATGCCACATGGACACTGGCATCACCTGGAGTATCATGTGTACACCACAGCAAAACAAACATGACCCCCACAGGTAGTGGCCACACTTGCCATGGCAGGACAGACATGGACGTCTGTGACACACACGCACAACATCAGAGTCCATGCACACACAACGTGGATGTGGAGACTGTCTCCCATTGTGCACATGAAATCAGAGACATTGTAAACACTACATGCACAAAGACTGTGGAGGGCCATCACTATTGTGCCACTGGGACACCCTGGCTCAAACATACCGTCCCACATGGGACTCACGGGGTATGTGACATGACATACACAAACACCACTGTGAAATGTGACCATGACACATGCACAGATATGAACAGTTGCACATCACAGTGGTCACGTACACATAACACCCAGGATCCTGTCCCCATGAACACGTGCACAGCCTGGGGGTGGCTGCCCACAGGTGACACCCACAGGACAACATGTACACCAACATACACACAATAGGAAATGCAGCCTTACATGCCTTATGATAAGGTTTGGACAGGCTGTCGTGATGTAGGTGTGCCCCTCACTCCCTGGGAGCTATCTGTGGCTGGCATATGTCCATCTGAGACAGGCATGCTGACCTATGCCAGTCACATGTACAGTGATGCGTTGTACCGCAATGGACCGATCGGTGCCTCCGGCCGGCCCATTGCCTTCAATGTGTGCGGGTACGCGTTGTACCCCTGTGCGCGTTGAACCGCAATGGACCGATCGGTGCCTCCGGCCGGCCCATTGCCTTCAATGTGTGCGGGTACGCGTTGTACCCCTGTGCGCGTTGAACCGCAATGGACCGATCGGTGCGCACCCATTGACAATGGGCTTGCCTGGCAACGGACGCGTTTTCGAATTTCGAGCGAGTCGGTTGCTGGGAATTCAGTTGGTCACCCACAACAATGTTGCAAAATCATGTATGTCATGAAGTTGAAGATTTGAAGGATGCTGTGGGCGTGTTTTGGTGCTGCTATTCCATGGATTGGCCAGATTCAGAAGATGCAAACGACTTGGACCTATCACTTTGGACACAAGGGACAGGATCTGCCTCTCCAGCACATATATATTGCTGGCTGTTCCCCTGAGAGCCCACTTGCCTGCACTACATGCTCCAGGACGACATCTGCCACTGCACTGCTGCTGTCTCTGCCCCTCTGGACCCTGCAATGGCACGTACTGTGGAGAGAGCCCCAGCCTTCAGCCTTGAGGAGAACCAGGCCCTGCTGGACAGCCTACTTCCACAGTACAGCAAGCTGTATGGGACACCAGGGGAGCAGGTGAGTGTCCTGTGCACTGCCTTTCTGAATGTGCATTTTGTCTGACTAGCAAGGCTGAGAGTCTGCACGCCACTGGCTAGCAGGCTCACTGAGTGAGTTGTCACCCCCTTAGTGTGTAGTGACTTGCACTGGACAGGTATGGTGCAGTGACAGTGCTTCTGAACAGGGTTTTACTCCCCATGCAATGATACCATGTAGTGACTTCTGGAAAACTGTCCATGGGCAGCCGTGCACTGCCTGTGTACATCATGTGCCCCTGTGATTGCGACATGTATATGCAACTGTGTCATGCACGGATATGTTGCATGTGTAGTAATGGCCTTATCACTTTGTCATCCTGACAGACTTCTGCCCATCGGAAGCAGGAGATATGGAAGGACATCGTCCGGGCTGTCCGGTCCGTGGGGGTCTACAAGCGCCGGATCCGCAACTGCCAAAAGAGGTGGCAGGACCTTCGGGGCTGGACCCGGAGGATTGCACGGGTCCAGCTGAAGCTGTCGCCTCCTCGCAGGAGGGGCGGAACACGGACCCTGACCCCCACATGCTCAGGATCCTGGCGGTGGTCTTTCCAGACCTGGATGGGCAGCTGAAGGCCAGAGAGCAGCAAGGAGGGGTGAGTCAAAGACTGCACTGTGTACTCTGTCTAACATGCTATGTGCCCTCCTCGGGCCTGGTTAAACTGCCACAGTACAGCGGTCATGTTGTCCAGGAGCCATGTCCCTCTATTGTGCACTGCCCACTCCTCATCTGATACCCAGGTGTGGCCCTTACATGCAGGGAATTCTGTCACTTAGGACTGTGTCCTTGCAGTTTGCTTGACTCAAGGTGGGAGACAGCATCTGTTTCCCTGACTCTGTGGTGGGCATCATGGGTGGGTCCATTGCTTACACAATGCCTGTATTCTGACATGTATTCAGCGTGTTACTTTGATCTGTGGTCCAATTGCTGAGCTGATCCACCACATGTGGCTGGGGTATCTGGCACACACCCATGCTGCGGGTGGGAACAATGTTTGGGCCCCAGGAGTATGTATATGACGTGTGTCACACATACTTAGCCAGCTGCCTACAGTCCAGGGCTCATCCCTCATTCATGTGGGGCTGGACAGTCATGCCTACTCCAGGCCATACAATACACTCTGTACTCCCACTCCCGTGTATCAGCTGACACATTGTGCGCAGTGATTTGACCCCTCAGGTGTCTGCCTCTGTGTCAGTGTGCTGTGGATTAGTCGCCAGGACTGCTGTGGAGTTTCTTGGTAGGGGCTCAGCATGCCACTGGAGATGTGACCATAGGAGACGATACTTGTGTGACACATAGGTGTCTGATCAGCTGCCCATGCAGACTGGGGCATGTGAATGTGAAGTTCAGGCAGCTGTTCCCCATGCACAGCAGAGTGTGAGGGCTCAGGTACAGAGGGTAGTGTCACAGGTCTACCATATGTCCAATAGGTATGACCTGGACAGATGAGGGTTAAGAGGATGTGTTGTGGGGGGATGTACATGTGCACTTGTGCAGCTCCAGGACTTGCATTCCCCATGACCTACTATTGTGACACAGTGCAGAGTGTTGTTGTCTGGCTGCAAAGTCATACATCACTGAGACAGTGATGTATGACTTTGCAGTCATGCCTCCGCCATGGCATGTGTCTACTGATTGGTGAGCCTGAAGGGGAGTGACATGTGCTACATGCACACCATAGTGGCGCTGGCTATCAGGACATGGGTGCATCATGGTGTCTGTCGCTGGTATGCATCACATGCATTTCCTATTTGACTCTGGGCATCCCTTTCATCCGGAAACCTGTACTGACTCAGTGGCAAGAGCTGTGATGTGTGCATGTCCACATGCCACACCGTGTCCTCTGCACTGTCCAACTACTGTGTACTTGGTGCATGTGTCAACACTGGGGTGTTGCAATCCAACAGACACCAGACAGATGGGTGCAAGGCCATGTGGGATGTGAGTGCCATGCTTGGCATCGGACTGACAATTGACTTCTCCTGTTCAATTAGGGCACTTTTAGCAATGTACAACTGATGATGCCAGGGCTTGCTCTGTGATGTGCTGTGCTCACAGTGGTGTGTGCGTTATGTGCAGGTGACTGATGTCTGTCTGTATCCCCATTGTTTGCAGATACATCCACGGCCACGGAAGGGGACAGCTCCACGGACCAGGAGGAGCCAGAGAGCCAGACTGGGTCAGCAGCCGAGGAGTGGTCGGAGGGACCCAGTGGCACGGAGGGCGAGGGGAGCCACACCGAGGAGTCCTCAGCAGCATCCACCTCAGCTGAGGACCAGAGCAACTCGGAGGATGACTCCCTTGTGGAGGTGGGATGTGAGTGCCATGCTTGGCATCGGACTGACAATTGACTTCTCCTGTTCAATTAGGGCACTTTTAGCAATGTACAACTGATGATGCCAGGGCTTGCTCTGTGATGTGCTGTGCTCACAGTGGTGTGTGCGTTATGTGCAGGTGACTGATGTCTGTCTGTATCCCCATTGTTTGCAGATACATCCACGGCCACGGAAGGGGACAGCTCCACGGACCAGGAGGAGCCAGAGAGCCAGACTGGGTCAGCAGCCGAGGAGTGGTCGGAGGGACCCAGTGGCACGGAGGGCGAGGGAGCCACACCGAGGAGTCCTCAGCAGCATCCACCTCAGCTGAGGACCAGAGCAACTCGGAGGATGACTCCCTTGTGGAGGCGGGTGTCAGCAGCCACCACACCCCAGCTAGTGTTGCTGTCCCCGCCACCACCAGCACCACCACCGCCCTCCCATCGGCTCCCATTCCCCAGGTCCGTGGAGGCTCCCATGTCCGGGAGCGTGTTTCCTTTGGGCCAGGCACCGCACCCCCTGCCCCTGTGTCCCCTGCTGCCCTGAGTGAGGAGTCTGTGTACATCATGTGCCCCTGTGATTGCGACATGTATATGCAACTGTGTCATGCACGGATATGTTGCATGTGTAGTAATGGCCTTATCACTTTGTCATCCTGACAGACTTCTGCCCATCGGAAGCAGGAGATATGGAAGGACATCGTCCGGGCTGTCCGGTCCGTGGGGGTCTACAAGCGCCGGATCCGCAACTGCCAAAAGAGGTGGCAGGACCTTCGGGGCTGGACCCGGAGGATTGCACGGGTCCAGCTGAAGCTGTCGCCTCCTCGCAGGAGGGCGGAACACGGACCCTGACCCCCACATGCTCAGGATCCTGGCGGTGGTCTTTCCAGACCTGGATGGGCAGCTGAAGGCCAGAGAGCAGCAAGGAGGGGGTGAGTCAAAGACTGCACTGTGTACTCTGTCTAACATGCTATGTGCCCTCCTCGGGCCTGGTTAAACTGCCACAGTACAGCGGTCATGTTGTCCAGGAGCCATGTCCCTCTATTGTGCACTGCCCACTCCTCATCTGATACCCAGGTGTGGCCCTTACATGCAGGGAATTCTGTCACTTAGGACTGTGTCCTTGCAGTTTGCTTGACTCAAGGTGGGAGACAGCATCTGTTTCCCTGACTCTGTGGTGGGCATCATGGGTGGGTCCATTGCTTACACAATGCCTGTATTCTGACATGTATTCAGCGTGTTACTTTGATCTGTGGTCCAATTGCTGAGCTGATCCACCACATGTGGCTGGGGTATCTGGCACACACCCATGCTGCGGGTGGGAACAATGTTTGGGCCCCAGGAGTATGTATATGACGTGTGTCACACATACTTAGCCAGCTGCCTACAGTCCAGGGCTCATCCCTCATTCATGTGGGGCTGGACAGTCATGCCTACTCCAGGCCATACAATACACTCTGTACTCCCACTCCCGTGTATCAGCTGACACATTGTGCGCAGTGATTTGACCCCTCAGGTGTCTGCCTCTGTGTCAGTGTGCTGTGGATTAGTCGCCAGGACTGCTGTGGAGTTTCTTGGTAGGGGCTCAGCATGCCACTGGAGATGTGACCATAGGAGACGATACTTGTGTGACACATAGGTATCTGATCAGCTGCCCATGCAGACTGGGGCATGTGAATGTGAAGTTCAGGCAGCTGTTCCCCATGCACAGCAGAGTGTGAGGGGCTCAGGTACAGAGGGTAGTGTCACAGGTCTACCATATGTCCAATAGGTATGACCTGGACAGATGAGGGTTAAGAGGATGTGTTGTGGGGGGATGTACATGTGCACTTGTGCAGCTCCAGGACTTGCATTCCCCATGACCTACTATTGTGACACAGTGCAGAGTGTTGTTGTCTGGCTGCAAAGTCATACATCACTGAGACAGTGATGTATGA
Source organism: Calotriton arnoldi (assembly GCA_963921515.1). Classification (NCBI taxonomy): domain Eukaryota; kingdom Metazoa; phylum Chordata; class Amphibia; order Caudata; family Salamandridae; genus Calotriton; species Calotriton arnoldi. Next base: position 909,101 of record CAWUFW010005973.1, on the reverse strand, counting down.
CTTTGCAGTCATGCCTCCGCCATGGCATGTGTCTACTGATTGGTGAGCCTGCAGGGGAGTGACATGTGCTACATGCACACCATGAGTGGCGCTGGCTATCAGGACATGGGTGCATCATGGTGTCTGTCGCTGGTATGCATCACATGCATTTCCTATTTGACTCTGGGCATCCCTTTCATCCGGAAACCTGTACTGACTCAGTGGCAAGAGCTGTGATGTGTGCATGTCCACATGCCACACCGTGTCCTCTGCACTGTCCAACTACTGTGTACTTGGTGCATGTGTCAACACTGGGGTGTTGCAATCCAACAGACACCAGACAGATGGGTGCAAGGCCATGTGGGATGTGAGTGCCATGCTTGGCATCGGACTGACAATTGACTTCTCCTGTTCAATTAGGGCACTTTTAGCAATGTACAACTGATGATGCCAGGGCTTGCTCTGTGATGTGCTGTGCTCACAGTGGTGTGTGCGTTATGTGCAGGTGACTGATGTCTGTCTGTATCCCCATTGTTTGCAGATACATCCACGGCCACGGAAGGGGACAGCTCCATGGACCAGGAGGAGCCAGAGAGCCAGACTGGGTCAGCAGCCGAGGAGTGGTCGGAGGGACCCAGTGGCACGGAGGGCGAGGGAGCCACACCGAGGAGTCCTCAGCAGCATCCACCTCAGCTGAGGACCAGAGCAACTCGGCGGATGACTCCCTTGTGGAGGCGGGTGTCAGCAGCCACCACACCCCAGCTAGTGTTGCTGTCCCCGCCACCACCAGCACCACCACCGCCCTCCCATCGGCTCCCATTCCCCAGGTCCGTGGAGGCTCCCATGTCCGGGAGCGTGTTTCCTTTGGGCCAGGCACCGCACCCCCTGCCCCTGTGTCCCCTGCTGCCCTGAGTGAGGAGTCTGTGTACCTCCTTCGCCAGCTCCATGTAGGGCAGACAGCCATGCTGAGTGTCCTCCATGCGCACACCGCGCTGTTGACTCAGCTGGTGTCGTTCATGGAGGGCATCTCATCGGGCATGTCTGACCTACAGAGGGGCAATAGGTCCATGGACTCCTCCCTGACGGCAGCAGTGTCCCTCCTCAAACGGTCCCTCACCCCTCCTGCCTCTGCTCCATCCACACTCCCCAGCACCTTACCCGTCCCAAGCACACACACACCGGCACAGGCACACACCAGCACACACACATCCAGCACACTGACACACACGCCAATGACAAAACGCACACGCACGCACATTCAGGGGACTGAAGCCAGACTCACAGGGGATGGGGCCCTGGAACACACACACGCATCCACATGCACTGCACAGTCCTCAGTTCCCTCTCCCTCCAAAGCACCCTCCCTTGCCTCACCTGCAACCCCAAAGTCACAGCAGCTCTTCCTCTGTGACCTCGGCCTCTTCCCCACCGATGAAGCTGCTCCAGCATCCCGGGGGAAGAGGAAGCCCACCCACACGGAGCAGAGTGCCCCTCGCCCCGGACACCCTCCCCCAGGCGCAGACGGACTGAGGCCCCCACCCGCAAGTCCCCCGGAGTCCTAAGAGCAAGACCCCGCCACCGCCCTGCAGCTCAGGCACAAGGTCTCCGTCCTCCATCCCTCAGGCCCCCACTGCACAGGTGCCCCCACCACACCCTGCCCCAGGTTCCCCCACCCACAGATATACCATCCCCAAGAGGATCAGGCCTTCTCCCCCTGCCACTTGCTCTCCCAGCACCACACCCCCCGCTGCGCTTGTCTGTGCCACTGATGTGGTGAGGGTGTCCTCCCCCTCTGTCCAACCCACCTTGCCTGTTCCCCATTCTCCTCCCCTGGAGGTAGGCACTGCAGTGGAGTCCACTACCGCCCTGTCTGACTTGGGCACTGCAGTGGCGGACCTGTCCACTCCATCTGCAGGGTCCACTGCAGTTGTGCCGGCACCCACGACATCTGAGTCATGCCCCCAGTTGTGCCGGCACACACCATGTCAGACACCTCCACTGCAGTTGTCAGTGGCTCGCCAGCACCCACCACCCCTTCCCTGACTCCCCCTGGTGAGCCCTGATCCTGTCCCTGCGGTGCCTGGCCTGCCCCCGGTTGCCCCTCCTAGTGGATTGTCCCTGGTTTTGTGCAGGCATGCGTAGGGTGACATCTGCCAGTGTCACCCTGTTTGAACTTTGACAATGGACTGGCCATTGGCCTTTGCTCTATTTTTTCTGGACGTCGTTTTCAATCAACACATATGCTGAATAAAGCAACTTTCTTTTCTCTAGTGCTCATGCTTCAGATGTACATGTTGTTGGTGCTGCTAACCATGCCCTTGCTGCAGTGATGGTGATATCTGGTCTCATGATTATGAAGTGTTACTGTGCAGGAACCCATGTGGTCCAGGGGAATGTGTCCTATCATGTGGTGTATCCATATCATCAATAGCAGCATCTGAGGGTGTCATGTGTTCAGTATTTGGCAATGGGTTTCCTACTTACATTAGCAATTTCATATCTGTGGCTTCCACCCCTGCACATCTGTTGTGCCTGCCATCGTTGCATTTGTCTACTTCCCTGACCGTGTTGCCATCTCCAGTGGACATGCAGGTTTGGCTGATGTGATGGGAGCCCTCATTTGGTGCTAATTGTTGATTGTGTGACCAAGTGCTCAGCTGACATGATGGGGCCCTACTGAGGCAACATATGGCACAGCTTTCCTCACACAGGAGTGGAGTCCCCTCATGGCAGTGTGTACACGTGTGACATTGCCTGCGCCCAAGGTGTGTGTTGTATGTGCATGTCTGTGTGTTCACTTCCATTTATCTGCGCATGCTGTGATCCCTAGTGTTGTACCTGTTTGTGATGCTTGCTGACTTGAGCTATGTTCCCCCAAAGTCTTCTCCCTGTGTTCTCTGTGATGTGGGTGCATGGCACATTACTGGTCATCAGGGTGTCACCCATAGGTGTGTTTGCTGTCAGGGCTGAGTTTGTGTGCAGACGCAGATGGGTCACAGTCAGGTTTCCCCTTGGCACTTGTTGTTTGCCCCTGTCATGTGATTTTCAGTTCGTGTTGTCTTTCAGTGATTGTGACACGTTGTGTGTGTGACTGCTGGCACTCCTCAGGGTCCGGGCTGCAATGTTGGTTGTTGTCTATGTGTGTTCTTTGTGGGTGACCTTGGCTTCTTCATTGGTGTGTGACTGTGGCTGGGATCCCATTGGTTGGTGTGGTATCGCCGTCATGTCCATGTACAGCGTAGTGTGCAGTGTGTCAGACATTCAGGAGTCTTGTTGAGTGGCCATGTGTGATGTGTTTCTGCACCTTGGTTCCCACCCACCACCCTGGAATAGTCATGGGTGCATGTGCAATGTCACCAGTGCATGTGTACTTCACTGCTGCACATTGTTAGAGGTTGAGGGGTGTGGTCTTGAGTGTGTGCAGATGGGAGTTGTTGCCCAGCTAGTCCCCTGCCTCCATGTTGGCCTTGGCTTAATGGCCATGCTGATTGATTTGTGCTTGTGTAGGTGTGATGGTAGTTTGTTGCTCAGGACACCTGACTGTGGTTCACAGTGTGAACGACATTTAGCTTTGTCATCACAGTGGGATTTTTATTCAGCCCAGGGTCACCACATTGTGGGGGCCCTGGGGTGTGGTGCGTCTGTGTCTTGCTGTGTCAGTTGTTGTTCCTACGTGCCTGTGTGACATGTGTGTTTTGTGCTCCCTCTCATCTGACAATGCCTGCTTGCCCACATAGGCGATTTGGATCCATGAGTTACCTTAGTGTGGCAGTGTATGCACATCTGTATGATTGGTATTCAGCTCTCCTCATGTGTTGTGTGGTTGCCTGGGGACACTGGCATCCCCACCCCTCACCTGCTGTGTATGATGACAGTGTTGGTCTGCCTGTTTGTGTTTGTGCATCTGCACCACTGCATTGGCATATCTTGGGTGTGCCATTGGCTGTATGTTGTTTGGTGTGTTTCCCCTGCTGTCCCTGGGACTCCTAGGTCATCGGTCAGCACAGTGATCATGGTTTGTGTGTCCCATTGCTGCCATGGTATGGTATCTGTTCACCTCACATCTGCTGTCTCCACAGGATATCTGCATTTGTGTGCCCATTGGTGCAAATATGTGGTTCTGCATTCTGATGGTCACTTCTGTCATTGTGTCATTGATGACTGTTGACGGTCTCAGCCCCCATGGGTGTTGTTTGTCTGCACATGGCCAAAGGAATGTTTCATTTGCACTGCAGTATTTGGCTCCCCAATTTATGTTGCAATGGGACACATACACTACTTTGCCAAAGATGAGTTTTTGGTTCTGTGACCAGGAATGATCCATGCAGTTTGGCAGTTGCAGCTCTTTCTTTGTCAACAATTACCTTTTGGTCACTGTGATGATGAGGGTGTAGACCCCATTGCCACAATGGTCAAAATGTGCTTCGGCTATGGACCCCACACTTGCCTTTTGGTCACTGTGATGATGGGGGTTTAGACCCCATTGCCACAATGGTCAAAATGTGCTTCGGCTATGGACCCCACACTTGCCTTTTGGTCACTGTGATGATGGGGGTTTAGACCCCATTGCCACAATGGTCAGAATGTGCTTCGGCTATGGACCCCACACTTGCCTTTTGGTCACTGTGATGATGGGGGTTTAGACCCCATTGCCACAATGGTCATAATGTGCTTCAGCTATGGACCCCACACTTGCCTTTTGGTCACTGTGATGATGGGGGTTTAGACCCCATTGCCACAATGGTCAGAATGTGCTTCGGCTATGGACCCCACACTTGCCTTTTGGTCACTGTGATGATGGGGTTTAGACCCCATTGCCACAATGGTCAAAATGTGCTGCAGCTATGGACCCCACACTTGCCTTTTGGTCACTGTGATGATGGGGGTTTAGACCCCATTGCCACAATGGTCAGAATGTGCTTCGGCTATGGACCCCACACTTGCCTTTTGGTCACTGTGATGATGGGGGTTTAGACCCCATTGCCACAATGGTCAAAATGTGCTTCGACTATGGACCCCACACTTGCCTTTTGGTCACTGTGATGATGGGGGTTTAGACCCCATTGCCACAATGGTCAGAATGTGCTTCGGCTATGGACCCCACACTTGCCTTTTGGTCACTGTGATGATGGGGGTTTAGACCCCATTGCCACAATGGTCAGAATGTGCTTCGGCTATGGACCCCACACTTGCCTTTTGGTCACTGTGATGATGGGGGTTTGGACCCCATTGCCACAATGGTCAGAATGTGCTTCGGCTATGGACCCCACACTTGCCTTTTGGTCACTGTGATGATGGGGGTTTAGACCCCATTGCCACAATGGTCAGAATGTGCTTCGGCTATGGACCCCACACTTACCTTTTGGTCACTGTGATGATGGGGGTTTAGGCCCCATTGCCACAATGGTCATGGGCTGCTTGCATTGTGGGTGCCACACACATATATGTGTGGCACATGTGCTAGGGGGTCACATTGTATGTTCAAAGTCATGTTCGGTGTTGTAGGCATTTGACACAGCCTACACACGCTTGTCATGGTGGTGGGGGGATGTCTTTATCTTGCATTCCCTAGGTTGTGGTGTGCTTGTTGTGTCATGCATTGTCCATCCTATGAGTGGGGGTGGTAGTAGTGGCCCGGAAGCCGTTTATGTTGATCGCAAGGAGGCCGTTCTAATTGGATACGATATCGAGCACAATACTGGTGAAGAACCCTATTGGTGATTTGATACCTCCGATCACGGCGTATCCCTTCTTATTGATGTTCCAGTTTTACTGGTTTCTGGCACAATTGGTGTTTCAGATTAGAACGGTGGCATCAACGAACACCTTTTACTTATAAGTCTTATTAACAATAAGGTGTTTTGACGAGGTGAATATTTTAAACCCATCACCCCTACAAATCTGGTTCATTGAAATGTGCTGTAGCACTGAACGTTAGAATTGGTTTACAGTGTTTTAAGAAAACTGTCCTGAAGAAGGTGTACATTTGTCTAGTCACCGAAACGCAGCGTCGACAACTTTGTTTTCTTCTAACTGTGATTGTAATCATAAGCGACATGAATTTGTAAATTTTAATGATGTATGGTTTTTAATATTGACTGTGTATATTTTTGCAAATAAATATTAATATTTTTGAATCTTTTTTGTCATTTGTTGCCCTTGACCCACTGCTTTTTAGTATTGTAGTATATTAGTAAAACTTTTTTATATACTTTTGGCATAGTTATATGTACAAATTTTAATTGTTATTTTGATTTTCAGCATTGTGGTGATTTTTTAGTGTTTATTCTCAAATGAGTAGTGGTAGGCATCCAGCCCCCCTGGGTGAGGGTGGTAGTAGTGGTAGGCATCCAGCCCCCCTGGGTGTGGGTGGTAGTAGTGGTAGGCATCCTGCCCCCCTGGCTAAGGGTGGTAGTAGTGGTAGGCATCCAGCCCCCCTGGCTAAGGGTGGTAGTAGTGGTAGGCATCCAGCCCCCCTGGCTAAGGGTGGTAGTAGTGGTAGGCATCCAGCCCCCTGGCTAAGGGTGGTAGTAGTGGTAGGCATCCAGCCCCCTGGGTGTGGGTGGTAGTAGTGGTAGGCATCCAGCCCCCTGGGTGTGGGTGGTAGTAGTGGTAGGCATCCAGCCCCCTGGCTAAGGGTGGTAGTAGTGGTAGGCATCCAGCCCCCCTGGGTGAGGGTGGTAGTAGTGGTAGGCATCCAGCCCCCTGGCTAAGGGTGGTAGTAGTGGTAGGCATCCAGCCCCCCTGGGTGTGGGTGGTAGTAGTGGTAGGCATCCAGCCCCCCTGGGTGAAAGTGGTAGTGGTGGTAGGCATCCAGCCCCCTGGGTGAGGGTGGTAGTAGTGGTAGGCATCCAGCCCCCCTGGGTGTGGGTGGTAGTAGTGGTAGGCATCCAGCCCCCCTGGGTGTGGGTGGTAGTAGTGGTAGGCATCCAGCCCCCCTGGCTAAGGGTGGTAGTAGTGGTAGGCATCCAGCCCCCTGGGTGAGGGTGGTAGTAGTGGTAGGCATCCAGCCCCCTGGGTGTGGGTGGTAGTAGTGGTAGGCATCCAGCCCCCTGGCTAAGGGTGGTAGTAGTGGTAGGCATCCAGCCCCCCTGGGTGAGGGTGGTAGTAGTGGTAGGCATCCAGCCCCCCTGGCTAAGGGTGGTAGTAGTGGTAGGCATCCAGCCCCCCTGGGTGTGGGTGGTAGTAGTGGTAGGCATCCAGCCCCCCTGGGTGAAAGTGGTAGTGGTGGTAGGCATCCAGCCCCCTGGGTGAGGGTGGTAGTAGTGGTAGGCATCCAGCCCCCCTGGGTGAGGGTGGTAGTAGTGGTAGGCATCCAGCCCCCCTGGGTGAGGGTGGTAGTAGTGGTAGGCATCCAGCCCCCGGGCTAAGGGTGGTGGTAGGCATCCAGCCCCCCTGGGTGAGGGTGGTAGTAGTGGTAGGCATCCAGCCCCCCTGGGTGAGGGTGGTAGTAGTGGTAGGCATCCAGCCCCCGGGCTAAGGGTGGTGGTAGGCATCCAGCCCCCTGGGTGAGGGTGGTAGTAGTGGTAGGCATCCAGCCCCCCTGGGTGAGGGTGGTAGTAGTGGTAGGCATCCAGCCCCCTGGGTGAGGGTGGTAGTGGTGGTAGGCATCCAGCCCCCTGGGTGAGGGTGGTAGTAGTGGTAGGCATCCAGCCCCCCCTGGGTGAGGGTGGTAGTAGTGGTAGGCATCCAGCCCCCCCTGGCTAAGGGTGGTAGTAGTGGTAGGCATCCTGCCCCCCCTGGGTAGGGGTGGTGGTGCACATTGAGGCCCCTGTGTGCATATGTGGCATTGGTGATGGGCATCCCGCCCCTATGGTGCTGCTGTTGCTGGTGTAAGTATATTCAGCATCCCCGTGTATGTGTGTGATGTGTCGTGTACGTGTTGTATGTGTTTTGTGGTTGGTGTCTGGCTTACCTTCTGCGCCGTACGCGTCCGTGCCTGTTCCGGTAGTAGATGTAGAATATTGGTATGATCGGGACGAAGGGATTCATGGTTGGTTTGTGTCGTTCGTCCTTCTCGTTGCTTCGCGTCGTCCTCGTTGCTTCGTGTCGTCCTCGTCGCTTCGCCTCGTCCTCGTCGCTTCGCGTCATCCTCGTCGGTGCCGTGTTCGTCTCGTAGCCGTGGATCGTGTTGTGGCGCGAATCGGAGCTTATGTGCGCCTCTCCCGGATGCTTTAACGTGCCGTGCGTAGCGACGGGTTCGGGCGCGTACGGGAAGCGCATCGTACTTGTCCGGCCGGACGGGGCTGCATTTTTCCTTCCGTGCGACTCGATTCGGCGTTTCCGGATTCGCCTCGGTCGGAGAACAGGACCTGGTTTGGGTGAGTACGGCTCGGCCGGATTTTTGCTGTTGTGCGCATCGTACTTGCTCGTTCGGTGTGCTGTACGGATCGGTCGGAAAACAGGCTTTCGCATGGCTTTTTTCCCGACCGAATGGTATTGGGTGCGCCTCAGACCGAGATCGGAATCGGCCCCTAAATGTTGAACAGAACGAAATATATCAGCAAGTGAGACAACAGATTGACCATGGATTTCTTCATGAAACGAAAGACTGCACATGCACATCATTTCAACCTATCCGAATGTATGTCAGTGGCCAAGCTGGAACTGGGAAAAGTTTCTTAATTAAAGTATTGACCAGTTATCTGCAGAAAACAACTAATTCACATTTGGCTTGTGTTGTAACTGCTCCAACAGGGTTGGCAGCACACAACATTAAAGGAATCACATTACATCGTTTACTAATGCTACCTGTAGAGCATGAAAACAAATTGGAATATCACAAGCTATCTGGTGAAGCTTGTTATGAAGTTTCAAGAGTGCTGAGGAAAATGAAACTTCTAATTATTGATGAGGTGAGCATGGTCTCGAACTTAATGCTTGCTTTTGTGCATTTAAGAATGCAGCAAATTCTTAAAACAGAATACGATGTCTTATTTGGAGGAAAACATGTCATAGTTTTTGGAGATCATCTGCAACTTACTCCTGTAAAGGGACAACCAGTATTTAAAACACTTGTGCATGAAGACACCAGAAAGTCTTTGGGAAGTGTTGGCAATGTTAATATTTGGTCATATTTTGAATACAAAGGACTTATTACAAATATGCGACAGGCAAATGATGTTGATTATGGATCTATTCTTGAAGATATAAGAATTGGAGTTCTGACAGAACAAGGCAAACAAGCTTTGCTAAGTCGACTACTTATGAATTTGTTTCAAAATGAAAATATAGTTCCAGAAAAAATATATATGAAAATTGCTGAAAGTAAATCTATAATTTGTTTAATGCCAACACTGCGCGAGTGTTCTACATTCAATGAACAACTTTTGAAGCTAGAAAATGAAGAAATAATAAAAATGGAAGCCATTGATAAAATAGAGCATGAAGGAATCACTATTATTTTGACAGAAAAATTGAAAACAAAACTGGATTCTTTAGAAAAATCGATATCTAAAACTGCTGGTTTAGAAAAGAATTTATATGTATGTGTAAACTGTCGAGTAATTTTACGGCGTAATTTGGATGTGGAAAAAGGTTTAATTAATGGAGCTATGGGGAAAGTTGTGAATTTTGTAAATTTTGAAAAACGAAATGGAATTGAATTTTTAAAAATTAAATTTGATCATATTGAAGAAGTAAAACAAATTGGTCGTTGTTCTGTTTGTTTTTTGCTTGTTAAAGATTTGTATGTCCGTAGGAAACAATTTCCACTTTCTCTGGCATATGCAGTGACTATTCATAAATCTCAAGGATTAAGTGTAGACAGTGCTTTAGTGAACATTGGAAGTAGCGTGTTTAAAGAGGGTATGGCATATGTTGCTTTATCCCGCGTCAGAACTTTATCTGGATTGTTTTTGATTGCTTTTGATGAGTCAAAGATTACTGCAGATGCAAACTGTGTAAAAGAGTATAATAGGTTAAGAAGAGCGTATGCTCCCAATTTAGGTGAATATCCTGTATTTGAAAAGCGTGTAGTAGGTCGAAAAAGAAGATATGAGAATATCTGTAGTAAAGTGATAGAGAAGGAAAAAAAATAAGATAATGTTGTGCTTGCAAGGAAAAAGAAAAAGGACCCTGTTCAAGATATTGTTGGTTATCAGTTTGAAAATAGTTCAGGTATCAACTGCTATGCTAATGTAGTAGTTAATGTTGTTTTTTTCTTGAAAGTTTGCTACAGCAAATTATGGAGAGTCAGGAAAAAGATTTTGTTCCTTGTTGCATTCTGTTTATGAAAAATTGAGAACTGATAACAGTAAAATGCAAAGCGTTTCTGATATTCGTAAACTTTTAGATATATGTTCTGGTTTTATATAATTTACGGAAAATATCCAACAAGATGCTCAGGAATTTCTAATGTATATGCTTACCGTATTGGAAAATGAAGGCATAGAAATAGAAAATCTTTTTGGCCTTTGTTATAAATGGGAACATCAATGTCAAAATTGTTTGTTTACATGTAGCACTAACATAGACACTGAAAGATTTATATATTTGACATTACCAGACTGTAAATCAGTGTCTTTCAACGAACTAGTTAAAGCAGCAAATCAAAACATGGAGGGTAGCCAATGCAAATCAGAAATGTTATCAACATTATTTATACAAAGATATGGACAATATATAATTTTAATAATGCAACGTTGTACAGCTGATGGAAGAAAATTGGAAACTTTAATAAAACACTTTGTAGCAAGTCAACTATCAATATCAGGAAGGACTTTTGTAGCAGTAGCAATAATTTTCCATCATGGTCCTTCTACAACATCTGGACATTACACTGCCTATTTGAAATGTAATAAAGGATGGACATATTGTAATGATGCTCAATTGGTTTTAAACAACGTTTGCCTAGCAAATTACCAAATTCCTACCTAATATTTTTAAAGCCAAAGTTTTAGGAACATAATTTAGCCTCTGCGGAATTTATTAATATGTACTCATACAATTACTATTGGACATTTTCAATATAAAGGATTTGAAGAATACTATTTGGCCTAGAGGAAAAGTATATATTTAAATTATGGACTCTTTCATGCAGATTCTCTTAGGATATATTTTTAAAGAACAACATTTACAGTGTATGTAAAGTTTAGTTAGATATTTTTTTTAGAAGTGAGCATGTTATATATGTGTCATTTCTATTATATGGTATGTTATTGAGGATGTACATTTTATGGAATGTTCAGAAATAGTTGAGTATAGTAAAAATATTTTAGAAGTAATTTTGTTTTTTTTTAAACAATCTTAATGATTGTTTTTTTTTGCCCGCTGTTATGTGATGAGTAACATTGAAATCACTGTTTGTAGTGAAATTCAATATATTCTGAGAACAGCAAAAAGGCGAAGAAAATAATTTATAAAATGTTAAAATTATGTTTGTTGGGAAAAAAAAATATTATATAGTATAACTGTTTTTTTTCTTCTCTTTTACAGATATTAATTCTACAATATTACATTTTGAGAAATTTTAGTTATAAAAAACAACTGGAAAAAATGTTTACTGTTTTTTATATCTATTAGTGTGAAGGTAAGATTAACAAAGTATTAGAATGGAAAATGGGCTGTGTTTGCACACTGGTGAAGAAAGGGGGATGGATGGAGTAGATATCTGTGAAAACAAGCTTTGTGGGTGTTATAAGTTACAGGATAAAGTTACCTTAAATCCTTAGTGTCCCTGGAGTCAACTAACCCAAAACATATCTGCAGAAAGTGCCAGACAATTGTATTGCACAGAGGTGTAAAATGGAAAATGCGTTCGGACCACCTCTGTGCAACGCAGCTGTATGGTGTTCAATACAGAGACATGTTCAGCTAGTAGGACACAGGGATTTTCAAGATTAAAAGAGTACATTTTTCAACTTTAAACACGTCACAGAGAATGTTTACACATGTGACATAAGGCCCCATCCCTTCCCTTCACCACTCTTTAAACATGTCCTATCACTTTGTCAAAACCTAAGTTGAAGGGGCGTTCTATAGGTGTTGCTGTGCGTGTTTGCACAGAACACTCATAAAAGTAGACACAACTCCAGATTTATCAGAAAACATAAATCTGGCCATGTGTGTGAATGCTGCACCATTCTCCAATTGGTTTAGGAAGGCTCAACAAGGAGAATTGTTTTTATTTCTCCTCATTTTTTCTCTTTCAATATATGCTGCATTGCACATTATACATTGAAGAAGAAAAATGCCTTCAGTTATTGTTTTTGTGCAGGAAGGTGTGTTTTCCTGCACAAAAACAAACTCCACATTACACAGATATCCTGGCACCATGGTGTAAGGGTACCTGTGTAACTACATGGCTGCAGTTTAAGCAGCAGTGCAGAGGGAAGCAAAGACTTGCAACATATTTATGGACATATGTTGCATCCCTGTGCTTTGGAAGTACTATAGCACACTGCAGCTAAAGAGGTTACAGTGTCATGCTGCAGCACTTCCTTATAGTTCTGCACTTATACATTCACCATACACTACTAATGCATTCTTTCAGTCAATTATGCACTAGGATATATTCAAGCAAACTTTCACACACTATCATACAAATATAGCTCTTTTTTTAACCAGAGAAGTTAGTTCTGAAAAGAACTTTTTTGGGGGAGTTTTTTTGTTTTATATTTTTTTGTACTTTTTCAACGATTTTGAATTTTTTTTTGTATTTTTTTTAACAGGAACAAAGCAAACAGGAGGAACAAATCTGTGATTTTAGAAAAAAAAAAAAAAAAAAAATTCAGCACCGGTGGTTTCTTTGTGCGGTGCAGATGAGGTCAATTGACTGCTCCCCATAGCACAGCAGTTTGTTGCATTTAATGCAAGTAATTTTTAATTGCCCAAATTCAGGCCGGATGTCAGGATGGCCAGGTGAAAATGATGCAGCAGATGTGCTGGCCACTGCTGTCGGTGGGTTGTGACGGAGTCTTTTGCACTCCTCCCTTGGCAGGTTGACAGGATGCAGAGTCTTTAGGTGCTTCAACATACTTGCAGTCCCGCAAGAGTACTTTTTTGCAGGATCACCTCGAGACAACACCCTCTTGCAGATTTTACAGGTGACCTTTACTGCATTTACTTTCTTCTGTCCCTCAGGAATTGTGAAAAATGTCCACACCACTGAGGTGTATCTTTCAGGGCGTGGAGGCTCTACCACAAATCCATCATCCGAAGAATGTTCAGAACTGGAAGAGGGCTGCTGTCCTGAAGCCATTGTCTTCTGATAAAAATCAGTAGCAGGGATGCAAATCACCAAAAATAAGTTGCTCCTAGGTGTTAGATGTTCCTCCAAAGAAGGTGTTAGAAGAATGATTAAAATGGGTGGGGTCTCTCAATAGTTACACTAGGAAATGTTGTTAACAATTGAAATCTTTTTTTTTCAGGTCACATGGGGTCCGCGTACCGTACGCACAGGCAGCACGCACCCAGCGCGACGTCGTTGAATTCAATTTAAAAGAATGTTTATTAAAAGTAAAAGGATATTATTTTTATTATTAGCTTAGATAATGGGTTGCCTTAATATGCATGTTAAATACATATTTATATTATTTTTGACATTTGAAATTTCGCAGGATTCGCGCACCCACCGCGTCGAACATATATATGACGTCACGCGTAAGTGTGCAAGCCACCGTACAGTAATACGTATCTGCCGCGTATGCGTCTGGAATCGCGTACCGGTCGCATAGCAATCGCGCAGGAAAATGCGTAGCCAACGCATACCATACGCGGATCCCAGATAATGACCTTAAAATGGCGGCTAGGTTCCGCGCACTGATCGAGAACGGTACGCTTTCGGTGCGCGGTTCCCAAAAAATATAGATTTTTTTTTTTAAATAATAATATAAATATATTAATAAAAAATTATAAAACAAAGATAAGACATTACAGTTACAAAATTTCTAAAACCATTTTTTTTAACCAATTACAATAAAAATATATAATGTATTTAAACTTTAAAATATGTTAAAAATTGTTTAAAGAAATGTAGAAAATTAATATCAAAATAGTAAATATAACATTTACTATATTGAAAAATTGTCATTGAAAAAAACCTTCAAAATTCAGTTAAAAAACCATACGTTTCTGGCACGTTATAGTTTGAAATTAGCATTTAAAAAACCTTTGAAATTCACTGAAAAAACCATAGGTTTCAGACACGTTATAGTTAGAAATTAGCATTTAAAAAACCTTTGAAATTCACTGAAAAAACCATAGGTTTCAGGCACGTTATAGTTAGAAATTAGCATTTAAAAAACCTTACAAATTCACTGAAAAAACCATAGGTTTTAGGGACAGTTATAGTTAGTTGGACATTGCACTCGTACAAAACCCGTAAAATTCCCCTGTTATAGTTAGTTCAGCTAACTATAACTCGCGCCCGCAATGCACTGCTGATGACGTCACATATTACATCACTCATGACATGGTCAGTGACATCACTGATGACATCACTGATGACATCTCAAATGACATCACTGATGACATCATGCAGTGACTGTGTGTTTCTGTAAAGTTTAAATATTTTTAATATATATAGGGAAAGGCGTATTGAAGAATGAGTGGGTGTATAAGTGTCTGTATGGATGATTTAGTAGGTGCGTGACTAACTATTGTTTTGAGAATGGTAGTCTGTATTTTAGAGTGGGTGTATGAAAGGTTAGATTATGGTGTGAGGAGGTGCATCAGTTATTAAGTGGATGATGTCATCAGTAATGTCATTTGAGATGTCATCAGTGATGTCATCAGTGATGTCACTGACCATGTCATGAGTGATGTAATTTGTGAAGTCATCAGCAGTGCATAGCGAGGGCACATGTTATAGTTAGCTCAACTAACTATAACAGCCGAATTTCTCTGGTTTTGTACGAGTTAAATGTCCAACTAACTGTAACGTCCCTGAAACCTGTGGTTTTTTCAGTGAATATATATATATATATATATATATATATATATATATATCACTGCTCCAAAAATCTCTTGTTTAAGAAATTATAGCACTCACGGGGTCGGCAGTCAGTTGATTTTATTTTCTCAACAAACAACAAACGCGTTTCGGAACCAGTCCTTCATCAGTGTTTACACATCATGTTCTCAAGCGCCATTTTTAAAGAGGCAAAATTATAGACATAAACAGAGGATATGGCGCATTCTTACTGAGCGCCATTACTGAGTGGTGTGACATATCACATGTACCACCATTAAGCCATAATCTCGCCGTGGATCGGCACCAGGCAACCTCCATAATGGCCTGGTCAGCAGCTAATAAAATCTGGACGAATGAGATAGTAGCCTGGCACAGATACATTGATGACCTCTTCATTGTATGGAGAGGGTCAATAGACAAGGCAAGGGCATACATTCAACACCTTAATGTAAATGAAGTCAATTTACACTTCACAGGGGAAGTCAGTGCAGTAATGGTCAACTATCTTGATTTAAAGGTGCAAGTACGGCAAGGGAAATTAACAACGGTTCTTTATAGAAAACCAACTGCTGGTAATAGCATGCTTCATGCTACCAGCAGTCATCCTCCTAAACTTAAAAACAGTTTACCTTATGGAGAGTTTTTAAGGATCAAACGCAATTGTTCCAGAAATTGTGACTTTGATGTAGCTATCAAGGACAGTATGGACAGGTTTTTGGCCAGAGGATACAATATAGACTTGCTGACAGCCACCCTAAGAAAAGTGGATTCTTTGCGACGAGACGAATTAATTAAGGCAACTCGTCTTGGGAGAGATAAGGGCACTGTCCAAGGGAAATTCCGAATGATTACCACCTATTCGGAGGAGGCAGAATCTCTTAAAAGAATATTGAGGAAAAATTGGCATATATTAAAAACCGATCTGATCATTGGCATGGATATCCCACCATGTCCAATGATCACTTTCAGGAAAGCCCGTTCTCTAAAAGACAGTTTGGTCCATAGTCATTTGAAGGTAATTCCCCCCAGGCAAAGCACACTGAGTGAATTGAGGGGTTTCTATCCCTGTGGCAAATGTAAGGCCTGTGCTTTTAGTAAAAGAGTACTTAGCTATGAGGTGACAGGAACCAACATACGTAGGAAGATTTCGAAATTTATGACATGCCAAACTACACATTGCGTCTATTGCCTGAGTTGCCCTTGTGGCCTCAGGTACATAGGCAGCACAATACATAGTGTCAAGGTAAGAATTTTAGAGCATATGCGTGCCATAGCAAAAAGGGATTTGAATTATCCAGTTGCCAGGCATTTTGCCATAAAACATAGGAGCAATAGGGACCTACTACAATTTTTCAGTCTGGACTATGTTCCTATAAATATCAGAGGGGGAGATAGGGTTTTAAAACTACGTAGACTGGAGTCACGATATATAATCGATTTACAGACTAAGACTCCGAATGGACTTAACAGTGGGGAAGAATTGGCGGTACATCTAGTTAACTAACTTATCTCTAGTGAACAGGACAATAGTAATGAGAAAATTAACTAAGATCATACTGTTATTGCACACAATATTAATATGAGATTTACTGGTTCATGTTGAGAGGGAGCAGAGGTATTGGGGCAATCTCCATCATGGAGGTTGCATGACGCCGATCCACGGCGAGATTGTAGTTCATTGGTGATATACGTGTTGCTAATAATGGCGAATTTTCGTGTAAGAATATTGATTCTCATATAAATTAGTTTAGTAGATCAGATTTCTGAATCTTGTAAATCACCATTTAGAAATGGCGCTTAGAAAACATGCGCTATACCTCTATTTTCTTCTCTATGATTTTGTCTCTTTAATATCGTGGCATTTAATTTTATAATATCATGTGTGCACCCTGTTATTTTACATGTCTCTAGTAAATAGGTGACGTTAATGAATTCAAAATTATACTGCTACTGTACATAAGTTTTACATGAAACTGGCTGATTCATAGAAAAAAGTAACAGAGGAATAAAAGGGGCAACCCCCATTATGGAGGTTGCCTGGTGCCGATCCACGGCGAGATTATGGCTTAATGGTGGTACATGTGATATGTCACACCACTCAGTAATGGCGCTCAGTAAGAATGCGCCATATCCTCTGTTTATGTCTATAATTTTGCCTCTTTAAAAATGGCGCTTGAGAACATGATGTGTAAACACTGATGAAGGACTGGTTCCGAAACGCGTTTGTTGTTTGTTGAGAAAATAAAATCAACTGACTGCCGACCCCGTGAGTGCTATAATTTCTTAAACAAGAGATTTTTGGAGCAGTGATATTTAACCACGAGGCACCACCGTGGTTTGTAAAGCACCCGCCCCTTGAGTGACCCGCAAGTGGGGTGCATTGGAGCTGGATATATATATATATATATATATATTACCTACTGGCGGTCGCCAGTAGGTAGTTATAGTTACAACCTAGTTTCCATAGGAAAAGCATTTTTTGATTTGCTAATAACTTTGTCGTCGTTTGACGAATCTTTATGAAATTGTGCAAAAAGTTGCACTTTTTAGGTTTGCTCCTATCTTGAAAGTTTGGGGGTGATTTGTCAAGCGGGGGCTGAGAAAAAAGGGGGGTCCCAAAAAGTGTTTTCTCCATGTTAATTTCCATAGAAAATTTTGCGATGAGCTACAGCCCGAACTGCTGAACGGAATTACTTCAAATTTGGCAGAAAGGTAGAGCTTTGTTTAGAAAGTGACCTTTTTTTTAAATGGGGGAAATCCGTTCAGTAGTTTTTGAGAAATACAAAATATAAGAGTCAAAAAATCAATTTCCCATAGGAAACTTTGTGCAGGGCTACAGCCAAAACTACTGAACGGAATTACCCCAAATTTGGCAAAAAGGTAGTGCTTGGCTCAGGAAGCGACCTTTTGTAAAATGGTGTAAATCCATTCAGTGGTTGCTGAGAAATAAGAAAAATAAAAGTTTCGATATCTGGGCGGAGCCTAAGTCCCGTGCACGAGCTTCACTGTGATTCAATCAATCAATCAATCAATCACGGCATTTATAGAGCGCGCCACTCACCCGGGAGGGTCTCAAGGCGCTGGGGGAAGGGGTAAGTTACTGCTCGAACAGCCAGGTCTTGAGCTGCTTCCTGAAGGAGAGATGGTCCTGGGTTCGCCGAAGGTGAGTGGGGAGGGAGTTCCAGGTCTTGGCTGCCAGGTAGGAGAAGGATCTTCCTCCGGCGGTGGTTCTGCGGATGCGTGGTACGGTGGCGAGGGCGTGGCTGGTTGATCGTAGCTGGCGTGTGGGCGTGTAGAAGGTCATGCGGTCGTTGAGGTACTTTGGGCCCAGGTCGTGGAGGGCCTTGTGTGCGTGGGTGAGGAGTCTGAACGTGATTCTCTTGCTGACGGGGAGCCAGTGCAGGTCTTTCAGGTGTCCGGTGATGTGGCTGTGTCGGGGGATGTCCAGGATGAGTCGTGCGGAGGCGTTCTGGATGCGCTGGAGTCTCTTTTGAAGTTTGGCTGTGGTTCCGGCGTAGAGGGTGTTCCCATAGTCCAGTCGGCTGGTGACGAGTGCCTGGGTGACGGTCTTCCTGGTTTCAGTGGGGATCCATCTGAAGATCTTGCGGAGCATGCGCAGGGTGTTGAAGCATGAAGATGAGACGGCGTTGACTTGTCTGGTCATCGACAGGGAGGAGTCCAGGATGAAGCCCAGGTTGCGTGCGTGGTCCGTTGGCTTGGGCGCGGTGCCCAGGGCCGGGGGCCACCAGGAGTCGTCCCAGGCGGAGGGTGATGAGCCCAGGATGAGGACTTCCGTCTTGTCTGAGTTCAGTTTAAGGCGGCTGTTCCTCATCCAGTCGGCGACGTCTCTCATCCCGTCGTGTAGGTTGGCTCTGGCGGTGGTGGGGTCGTTGGTGAGGGAGAGGATCAGCTGGGTGTCGTCGGCGTAGGAGATGATGTTGAGGTTGTGTCGGCGTGCGATGGCTGCGAGGGGGCTCATGTAGACGTTGAAGAGGGTTGGGCTGAGTGAGGATCCTTGTGGAACGCCGCAGATGACTTCGGTGGCTTCGGATCTGATTGGCTGCGAACACTCCAAACCAGGAAGTGTTGGCAGCCATCTTGTGGCTCGGTAGAACCGAGTCACTAGAAAACAGAGAAACAAAGGTATAAAACAAGAGAAGGGGGCAGGGTAGAAACACTGTGACCCCCTAGGCCTGCTCAGGGGGTCCCAGAAGGACCCCAGGGCCAAAAAAAGCATTTTTTATAAAAAAAAAATTGGCGCAATTCGCGCTGGGGTCGCATTTTATTTTAATGAGGTCTGTGGGTGGGCTAGGTCCCGCAGGCATTTCTTAAAAAATAATAGCTGGGGTCGCTGGGGCTGCGGGGGCCCGCTGGGGTCCCCGCAGCCCCGGGGCTTCACTCATGTTGGGAGGGGGTTGCGCGGCCCTCTCCTGGAGCACTCCATGTGCTTATAACTTTGGCGTTGTTTGACGAATCTTTACGAAATTTTCAAAAACATTTCTCTTTTTTGATCAGCTCCTGTCTTGAAAGTTTGGGGGTGATTGGTCAAGGGGGGCTGAGAAAAAGGGAGTCCCAAAATGTGTTTTCTCAATGCATTTTCCATAGGAAACTTTAGACAAGGCTACAGGTCAAACTGCTGAACGGAATTACGCCAAATTTGTGAGGGAGAAAGGTTGTGGTCCAGAAAGCGCGCTTTTGTTGAAATGGTGTAAATCCGTTCAGTAGTTTTTGAGAAATATCAAATTTTACAGACATTGATATTTGAGAATTCTGACATCTGATTGGCTGAGGGTTACGAGTACGAGCTCGCGGCTCATTGGCTGTGAACGGTTGAAACTAGGAACTGTTGGCAGCCATTTTGTGACTTAGTCCGTCAGCTCGCATCTCTCCGTGTAGAAGCCATCAGGTGTGTAGTTTTACCTCTGTGAGGCAACACTGGCGTCTGTGTAAGATACTCCTTTCACGCTGCCTCTCCCCACATCACGAGGTCGCGGCTATGCCTTTAGAAGCCAGTACGTTGGCTCAGAGCTCTGTGAGTCAGTCTGTCAGCACGACCCTCTACACAACCCAAACACCACTACACTACCTAACTAAACACTAAACCACTACTGCCAGCACAACCCCCTACACTACAGAAACACCACTGCACTACCTTAAACCCTAAAACACTACCCCAGCACAACCCCCTACACTACAGAAACACCACTGCACTACCCTAAACCATAAAACACTACCAGTCCATTGGCTCACAGCTCTGCGTTTGCCAGCCGATGGCCCGTAGCTCTCTCTGTGCGAGCCAAGCCCACGGGCCGTAGCTCTTCCTTTGCGAGGCTACCCAACGGCCCGCAGGTCTCCCTGTGCTAGCCGGATCGCAGTTATCAGTCTGCGAACTGATATTGGGAATTTAAGGCGGCTCTAAAAAGAGCCTTTGTGTTTATTAGTTGGAGCTGAGTTGATTTGATTGATTTGGAGCTACATATAAGTGCGGATGTACAGCTTCAGGTTATTCAGAAAAACTCGATTTCCCTGATCTGTGAAGTGTACTCCATCACTTCTGTAGATATCAGCCATATCATAACGTATGTTGTTGTTGTAGATCGACCCCATTCTATGGTCTCTGAGGTATGCAGACACAGCTTTGTTGACATTCTTCCTAGATTTTTCAATCTGAGGACAACATTTGTTTGACCATTTCCACTTCTGTCTTTGGCATATATTGGAATATACACAGACAGTTTGAGGCAAAAGCAACATCAATTGTCTAAAGGTGTCCTTCATTAGCATTTCCAAACCTACCCCAGTCAATGTGCCTAGGCCATTTCCACCACAGTGCACAATCATGAGGTCAGGGAGTTAGAGATGCAAACAGGTTTTAACCAAAGGGAGTAATTGGTGCCACTTCAATCCTCTCTGTCCAAACCATTTAATGTCCACATTTTGTAAACCTAGGTCTAAGTCAATACGTCTCTGTTTGCATACCTCTTGCACCAGAAAACATAGCTATGTCCTACGATCCACACTAGCATTTTGAAGGTGTAGCTGGAAGATATGGATAGATGTCTGTAGCTCATGCAGTCCGTTCGTAGAATAAGAGATATGTTTAAAGATGGGGAACTACTTTTTTTTCTCATACAAAACGATAACTGATTGGGAGATGAAAAACATTGTTTACTAAAAAGTAGGGTGCATATTAGTTTGTCGAAAAGCATCTTTGTCATTGGTTAATAAAAAGCAGTTTCAACATAGAGTTCATATGATAGGATAAAATTTGCTCAGTTCAACCACACCTGCTACTTGCATTTGGAAGGCACTGTTCGAACTTAAAACAATGGTGAACTTTTAACCTGCACGTGCCGTTAAATGTTCGAGAAAATGTTGCAAAAAAATATTGTTAGGTTTGAAAAAATGATGAACTTTTAACCTGCACGTGTCGTAGAATGTTCTAGAAAGTTTGTTGATAGAATACGTTGAACTTCTCACCTGTATGTGTTCTTAAATTTTAAAAAAACTGTTTATATGGAAAGTTCAAAAATAACCAATAGAGAGAAGTTTTGCAATTTGAAAAAATAAAGGAACTATTCTGATTTGTTCTTTACATGTATTTATGTGTGGAGCAACAGGGAAATTGTGCCATTACTGATTCTATTCTTGATGAGAGCGGTGCATTACATGTACTGTGTGACAAAGAAAGAATTGCAAATTTGACAGGGAGAAAGGTCTTGATGCAGAAAGCGCTGTTTTGTGGAAATGGTGTAAATCCGTTCAGTAGTTTTTGACTAGCGCCTCTCGCCAGTTCGCACAGGTGCGGGGGAGGAGTCATCACGCACTCTTAAGCGCTTCCACCTTTCCCGCAGTGCGGGACCTTCGAAGCTGCTTTTTGTTGCTCATGGGGGGACTCTGCTAACGCACTTTTATACCCTGGTGGGAAATCGTCCCAGGGCGCTGCTAGTGCTGCCAACGCCACCACTGCCTCCTGGTTCCTCCGCAATTGACCAGCGCTAACCCTGGTGGGACTCAGAGTCCCAGGGTGACTAGCGCCTCTCGCCAGTTCGCACAGGTGCGGGGGAGGAGTCATCACGCGCTCTTAAGCGCTTCCACCTTCCCGCAGCACGGGACGCGCGCGGGCGAAGCCCGGGCCAAGGGCAGGCCCGTCCTTGCCTGTCACTGGCAGGAAGTGGCAGGGCAGGGCCACCCCCCTTGAATTTAGTTGTCCTTGATGACCAGCGCTGCTGTGGATCCCATGGAACTCTAATTTTAACTTTTTCCTACGGCAAGTAGACTGATTACCCTTGGTGTATTTCGGACTGCAATCACCTGTAAAGACTAGCTGCTAGGTCTGTGTGTCATTGCTACTGGGACACTCCTTTTTATGAAAACACTAAAGTATTTTGTTCCCTCATTTCTGAGCCTCGTAGTGTAAATCCTGTGCGTTTCCTATCATTGTAGTTTTTCCTTGGTGGTTTTTATCCGACAAGTTGTTTTATAGTTAGAAATGGGTAAGCGCACCTGAATTGTTAAAAAAACCCGGGCACAAATCAATTCTCTCACCCCGCCCCCTCCGACTTCAATTGATAAAATGTTGCAAAGGGCAATTGGTGCTGTTACGTCAGAAATTGAGCGTACCGAAAGGCGGTTGTCAATCACCCCGGACCTTTTCCTGCCCCTAGTGGACCTGCCTAGTTCCAATACTCCCTCGTCAACTGTGTTAACAACTGGAGAAGTTTTTCCACCCCCTCAAACCCAAGAAAATGTCACAATGACTATAACAAAATTGGTTGATGAGGTTGCAGGCCCACGTAAAAACGGGAAACGCAAGCAGTTAGTTGGGAGGGCAACTACGAGTAAGAAGGCAAGAAGAGGGAATGATCCAAGGGCAGAAGATCTTGACAATCGGGATTTACCTTTAGAACCTGCCCTAGCCCCTAGTGTGCACCCCAAGTATCCAGACTGGGCCCAAGCGCTATTAGCTGATTTATTGTCCCGACTTAGTGTTTTAATTAAGCAAGAGGTTGCCCCTTTAGTCGATCAATTAAAATCTTTGTCATCTATGATCACCACGAGGCAAATGCAACCTAGTTCCAATGTAACGATACTCCCAGTGAGGGAGGGACTTACGAATCCTGACCCTGATCCTAACTCGAGGGCATATGTAGGTACAGAGGGGACCGTTAGTGTTCAACCTTCCAACACCCGGCAACTTACTAGACAAGCTCATAATCTCACTCAGCAAAATCTTCCTGCCCAGCACGAGCAAGAGCACAACACTAACATAACACTAAGAACAGTGCCTATTGTGGATCAGAATGACCGCGCAATGAATAGTATGCCGATTGCTCACCGACTAACTAGCGCTTCAGCAGGGCGAAGTGAAACCATAGAGGATTTGAGAAGTGAGACTGATGTGGTTCTCCCAATCATTAACCTCCCCCCTGAATCATCGCCATATGTAGTTATCCTAACGGGAGGTCCGCCCCTTAAAGATAACCAGAGGGAGACACAGCTAGAACTCAGGAATAAGACGCTATTTTGGTTAGCTACACATAGACACTACCCCTATGAGAGGGCTGGGGAAATTCTTATGGTGCGGAGGGTAGATTGGGTGGGTTCTACTAATAAATCCATTCTAGGTGATAGTGTGGTTATTAATTTCAAAAACCCCCAGATGGTACGTTTGATAATAAACTATAAACCGATTTCTGGTGAACCCCGTACAGATGTGGGAGCTTTCCCGCTGGATTACTTTTATTCCCATTGTCGTAATCCTGGTAGGGTAAAATTTCCCTTGGGGCATTTTCGACAAATAGAGGAAGAACGGATTCATGGCTACAGACATGCTCATAGCAGATCCTTGATGTTTAACTTGCCTGTAAACAATCGCTATGGACCCTTGGAAGAAGTGGACTGACCATTAAGCTTGAATGGTGTGTGTTGTACAGAGAATATTCTGAAACCCCGGGAAGGCTGTGTACAGTTAGTCCAGGTGAGCCCCAAGCAGTCATTCCTTCATTCCTAGCGGGCCAGGTTTGACATTGGGGGCTACTGCTGAATCCCTTTTGCCGGTTGGGGAACAGCTAGGATTATCTTATATCCCTGGACCCACTTTTACTAATCACTCCAGTCGTTTGTCTGATATTATCCAAGGGAATGCCCACCTAAGCACATCTCATGTTCCTACTGTCTCTGCGGAAGGAGATCCATGTCCAGGTAGTGTGCTTAGGATTTTATCATGGAACGTAGCTGGCATCAAGAATAAACTTTCTTGCCCAGAGTGGGGATCCTTTGTAGACCAGTATGATGTTTGCCTGTTTCAGGAGACTTGGGCAAAAGATGATTTTGATAGGGTGGGTTTTGTAATATTTAATATTCCAGCTATCGCTAGCCAGAGGGGCAGACCTTCGGGTGGATTATCCATTTGGGTTGCCTCTCACGTGGGCTGTACACCTACCCCCATCAATACCCATTCTAGAGATGTCCAATGTGTAATGTTGGGTTTTCCTTCTAAATTGCAGCTTGCTTTTATTAATGTCTATTCTCGTCTGCAAGCCTGTCCCAGGAAGCAAAAACGCTGGATGACTTAAATTCCTTTATTCCTCTGGTACCGTTAAATACAAGGCTGATAGTGGGAGGCGATTTAAATTGTCACTTTGAACCCCTCTCTGGTGCTCATGACATGATTATCAATGAGGAGGATCGCCTGTGGGCTATCCCAGATCCACAAGTTCAGCCGGCAAAGACCTGGTCCCCCCTGGTACTCCAAATAAATGCTATTTTTCTTAACCATTCCCTGAGAGCCTGTAATGGGCGTACAGCCTCTGATAGACCGGGTAAACCTACGTTTAATAGAATTGGCCAAGCATCTTTAATTGATTACATTCTTGTCGAGTGTAGATCTTGGTACAGAGTTCTGGATTTTGCTGTCCTCCCTCGACATGACAGCGACCATAATGCTTTGACATTAACTTTTAGGGTCCCAGATTCTGGCTTCCTCCCCCCAAACAATCCCCCTTTGGTGAATAGTTTATCTTTCACTACTAATAGGAGAAGAGTTAGGTGGGCAGTAATAAAACAAACACCAGAGAAGATGGGAGCTCTATATGAAATAGTAATTCCAGCTTCCCAGGAACTTAGTTGTTTACCCGCTGACTGGGATAACCCAGTATATTCTGATCAGGTTCCGGTACTCCATAAGAAACTGGCAACAAATCTAGCCGATTTCTTCCATCCGATAGTACGCCCTAGTAAAACAAAAAAGGCAATCCATAAGTGGTTTAATGATAATTGTCGTAAGGCCAAACGGGCGTTGTTAGTGGCCATTAAAGATAAAAACAAGCCACTAACTAAAACTAGGAGAGCTCACTATAAAGTTACTGTCGCTCATGTGAAGCAGTCCTGGGAAGAGAATAAGTGGATGGATATCAAGACCGCCCTACTGAACAGGGACATGAGAGAATTCTGGGCCATAGTTAGAACAGGAACTAGGGAGGGTAACCCAGCGGTTGAACCTAATATTCCAGCAGAAATATGGGCAGAACATTTTCGGGCATTGTATGCAGTAGAAGCTGATTTAGACCCTCGGCCTTGCAACCATAGTTCTCCCACAGGTGGCGTGGGTTTAGTTAGTGGGCAGACACAGGATACATGTCCTACTGCCTTACCCGCGCCAACGCGGGGGTTCTCGGGATAACTCTTCGTGAGGTTGTCTCGGCAATTGAGAAATTACCAGCAGGCAAAGCACCTGGATTGGATAGGCTTCCAGGGGATTTGTTCAGGGACGAACCACATATTTGGGGTCCCTATCTTTGGGTCCTATTTAGCGCTATTATGAATGGCATGCCAATCCCTGAAACCTGGGCTGGGGCAGAAATTGTCCCAGTTTTTAAAAAGGGCTCTCCTCTAAACCCTGCAAACTATAGACCGATCAGTCTGATCGATGTCACACAAAAGCTATTTGCAAGGGTTTTATTAGATCAAATACAGACCTGGCTGCTTGAGAATGACATCATAAGCCCCTACCAAGCCGGATTCAGGAAAAACATTTCTACCGTGGACCAAATCTATAGACTTCAACTTATAGTTTGGAAGACGGTATCAATTGAGGGTGGCAGCCTCTTTTTGGTTTTTGTGGACCTGAAAACGGCTTTTGATTTGGTCCCCAGAATTAAACTTTGGGGGTGCTCAGAGAACTGGGGATTCCCCCCACCTGCTTAGCATGCTTATTAAGCTGCATGAGGCCACTTACGCCCAAGTAAGATGT
Organism: Calotriton arnoldi; assembly: GCA_963921515.1. Taxonomy (NCBI): domain Eukaryota; kingdom Metazoa; phylum Chordata; class Amphibia; order Caudata; family Salamandridae; genus Calotriton; species Calotriton arnoldi. The sequence continues at coordinate 882,954 of CAWUFW010005973.1, read as the reverse complement.
GGCAGGGGTGGAGAATTAACTAACAGACTCCCAGTTGACAGAGGAGTGAGACAGGGTTGTGTGCTCGCACCCACCCTTTTCTGCCTCTATGTCAACGCATTAATTGCACAACTCTCTGAGGTTGAGGATAATGATGCCCCTAAGTTAGCAAACTCAAAGATACCGGCATTGATGTTTGCTGATGATACTCTTTTATTGTCTAAGACGTCCAGGGGGGTTCAGAGGATATTGGATAGGTTTGTTGCTTTTTGTAATAATAGGGGCTTGGTGATAAACACCTCAAAAACAAAATTTATGGTCCTTAATCCGCCTAGGAAAATACACTCAAATCCTAAATTAAATGGCATTCCACTTGAAAGGGTTTCCGTATTTGATTATCTGGGTGTCACCCTCACTGAAAATATGGAATGGGCTTCCCAGATAGCTAAAGCCAAGCTAAAACTTGCCCAGACTGCCGGGGGAATAGCCAAACTGGTAAGGGAATCAACGATGAAGCCCATTGCCCCTGCCATTGAGATTTATAGGGCGCAAGCGAGGGGAGCTGCGTTGTATGGGGCTGAACTCTGGGGACATTGCTCTTCTGTCCCCTTAACTAAGGTTGAGAACAGTTTCCTCAGGAAAATCTTGGGCCTTCCACCTAGTACACCGCTAACCCCCTTGCGGCTAGATATAGGTATTGCCCTGATTGAAGATGAGGCTGCCTTACGATCCCTAATTTTTTGGCGAAGGCTTTGGGTGACCCCAGAATTGGTTGAATACCAAGCAGAAACGAAGGATCTTCTAGCTCATCTAGGGGCCCTAAAAAAAGTCCCTTGGTTTATGCATGTTAGGCATCTATGTGCAATGATAGGTAAACCAACACTTTGGACTAATCCTGAAGAAACCAGTTTTATGGTTTCACGAGCTGAACTTGTGAAAATGTATCGAATAAAAAAGCTTGAGGCCATTCAGGTAAACCCGAAATTAGGTCCTCTAACTACACTGTTCCTCACAGTCAAGGAGGACTACAAATTTGAACCTTTTTTGGATGACATTTTACCTCCCATAGCAAGGAAATTATATGTGCAGTTCCGATATAGTATTTTACCTATCCGGGCTTTTACTTCTAAATGGGCTCATTTGCCCCCTCGTGGGTGCCCTGCTTGTAATAACCACGAGGAGACTGAACTGCATGTTTTATTCTTTTGCCCTGGGTATAAAGAAGCAAGGAAAAGTTGGCTTGTACAGTTGTGCAGGAATCTGGGGTTTGTGCAATGTATGGTGGCATTTAGAGTTTTGAAATATGATACTTCTAAGCCTATAGTTTTTGCTGTTTCTCGGTTTCTAAATGCAATGTGGCGAAGGAAAAGGGTTTCCTTCATAAGGAAATATAATTAAAAGATAATAGCCTGATTGCAGTACTAATATAAGAGCCCAATGCTTAGACCACTGTAATGGGAATTTGCTTTTACATTTTTAAGATCAATGTAGATTCTTTCTTCTTTTTTTTTTATTTTTTTTATTGGAACTTGTTTTTTATCTATTTATTGCAACATTACTGTGTTGTCTTTTGCTCAGGGCCTGTTTAGTTATACTAATGAACCGACCAACTATAGGGAATCCCAGCCCTATGTGGTTTTCTCCATGTACTTGCAAATGTATTTATGTATTCTATTTTTTTAGGAAATTTATCTCACGATGTGTATCCATAACTCTTCTAATGGAAGTGGTTTTATTTTCAGGTTGGAATGTTTTAAATCCAGAATGTAGTTTTACTGATCTTTGTATACTTTTATGGTCCTAGTGACCGAAATAAAGGTTTTTGAACGGAACGGAGATATTAAAGGAAAAAAATATATATATCTCTGGACTGTGCCTAACTCCCGAGCACGAGCTTGCCTCTGATTGGCTGCTAACAATTCAAACCAGGAAGTGTTAGCAGCCATCTTGTGCCTCGCTTCGAGTGAAAATATAAAAGAAAGGTCCCGGGGGCAATTTATTATACCGGAGCTCTGTCTGTGCGAGATACCGCATTCACGCTGCGTCTCCCTACATTACCAGGTAACGCACCCTTTTCCACCATCAACAGTATACCTCCAACAATATACTTGGGCTCGCAAGTCTGCCTCTGCGAACCACTTGTCGGCTCACAGCTCTTTGGGTGCGAGTTCTCGGGCCCGCAGTTGTATCTGTGAAGCCAATACTGGAAATATACTGGAGGTGTCTCACTGCGAGATACGCTGTTCACGCTCCCTCTCCCCACATCAGTGTTCCGCAGCAATCCCTTTGGAAGCTGATGGCCCGCACCTTTCCCTATACTAGTTGGCCCGCAGGTGTTCCTCTGCGAGGTGGCCCGCAGCTCTTCCTCTGTGAAATGAAGGGCTGCGGTTCTCCCTCTATGAGCCTGCTAGTTGGCTCGCAGTTCTTCATCTACGAGCCAGAACGCCGTCTCTTAAGTCTCTGAGAACAGATGTAATAGAGGCAACGATCATGCTGGTCAGACACCCAACACTGCTCCGACATCCCCCAGTAGGAGCTCCTTGTCCGCCATCTCCCCTCACCCCCACCCCCCACAAACAAATGTGACAGTCACGTTAGGTTGGAGAAATACGAATCTTAGTCATGTATGGATTTACATATAAAATATTTTATTAAAACAAAACAACAACAAATAAAACTATGTACAGCCATGTTGTGTCATCGCTGGACCATTTGTGAATCACAGCCTGTAAGACAAAAAGAAAGAAAAGATGGTGCGTCATGCGTCCAGCAAAGAAGAAAGAGAGAAAGAGTGAGGGAGAAAGAGAGAAACAAAGAAAGAGTGAGAGAGAGAGAGAGAAAGGAAGACAAAGAAATAGAGAAAGAGTGTGAGAGAGAAAGAGAAATAGTGTGAGAGAGGAAGAGAGAGAGAGAGAAAGAGTGAGAGAGAGGAAGAGTGAGAGAGAGGAGAGAAAGAATGAGAGAGGAAGACAGACAAAGACAGAGAAAGAGAAAGAGTAAGAGGGAGAAAGAAAAAGATACAAGGAAAAGAGAGAGAGAGAAACAGTGTGAGAGAGATGTAGAGAGAAAGAGAGAGAGAGAGGAAGAGAGAGAAAGAAAGAATGAGAGAGAGGAACAGACAGAGAAAGAGAGAAAGTGTGAGAGAGAGAAAGGAAGAGATGGAAAGGGAGTGTTGACACTGGAGAAAATCTTCGCAGCTTACCTTTGTGCCTCCGGTGTGTCTCCAACCACGTGCCGGGACATAGTGCACCGTTAAGTTTAGTGATCTGAAAGATAGTATAGAATTAGTAATTGCAGAGGACATACAACTGCACACGCCTAATTATCTGTTTTGGCAATACTCACTCAGGCTGCTGCAGCCCATCCACTCCCACTGCTCGGAGGTGTCTGTGTGCTCTTGTGCGCCCAGGCTGCTGCACACTATCCACTCCCACCGCCCAGAGGTGACTGCCTGCTGCTGCGGAAAGAAGTATCTCTGCTCACCTTCCGCCACCGGTGTGTGTGTAAAAGGGTGCACCACGTGCTGAAGCAACTTTGTCAAGCGTTGTCAGGATGGCGACGCATCATAGCAGTTTGTACACGCGTTCAGCTGTGGTGGTGTGGGGGGGACGTCGATTCGTGAATCACAGCCTGTTAGATAAAAAGCAAGATAGGATTGTGCGTCATTCGTCCATCAAAGGAGAGAGAAAAAGAGAGAGAGAGAAAGAAAGTGTGAGAGGGAGACAGAGAGAAAAAGAAAGAAGGAGTGAGAGGAAGACAGAGAGAAAGAGAGAAACAGTGGGAGTGACAGGAAGAGAGAGAGAAAAAGAAAGAAAGAGTGAAAGGAAGACAGAGAGAAAGAGTTAGAGAGACAAAGAGAGAGAGAGACAGAAAGAGAGAGAAAGAGTGAGAGAGAGGAAGAGAGAGAGAAAGAGTGAGAGAGAGGAAGAGAGAGAGAGAAAGAGTGAGAGAGAGGAAGAGAGAGAGAAACAGTGGGAGAGAGAGGAAGAGAGAGAAAGAGTGAGAGAGGAAGAGAGAGAACGAAAGAATGAGAGAGAGAGAGGAAGAGACAGAGAAAGAGAGAAAGAGTGTGAGAGAGAGAAAGGAAGAGATAGAGAGTGAGAGAGAGAGAAAGAGTGTGAGTGACAGAAAGGAAGAGATGGAGAGGGAGAGTGAGTGTTGACACTGTGGAGAAAATCCTCACAGCTCACCTTTCTGTCACTGGTGTGTCTCCAACCACGTGCCAGGATATAGGGCAGCCTTCAAGCTTAGTCATCTGAAACATAAAAATGGAATCAGTAATGGATGAGTACATACAACTGCGTATGCCTAAATCGCTGTCCCGCCTTTGTGTATCCAGGCTAGTATACCCCATCCACTTCCACTGCCCAGAGGTGTCTACCCGCTGCTGTATACCCAGGCTGCTGCACTCCATCCACTCCCACTGCCCAGATGTGTATGACAGCCGCTGCATACCCAGGCTGCTGTACCCCATGCACTCCCACTGCCCGGAGGTGACTGCGTGCCGCTGTGCACCCAGGCTGCTGCACCCCATCCATTCCCACTGCCCGGAGGTGACTGCTCACTGCTGCGCAAACAAGCCTCTCTGCTCACTTTACACCACGAGCGTGTGTCGAAGAGGGTCCACCACGTGCCGAAGAAACCTCCTCACACGGAGAGTGGAGCTCACAATTTAGGTTGAGTGTTGATTGCAGGATGACCACTCTTCATCGCAGGCCTGCAAGACAAAAAGCAAGGTAATATTGTGCGTCATGTGTCCATCAAAGGAGAGAGAAAGAGAGATAGAGAGAGAAAGAAAGAGTGAGAGGGAGACAGAGAGAAAGAGAGAAAGAGTGAGAGAAGAAGAGAGAGAAAAAGAGTGTGAAGGAGAGAAAGGAAGAGATGAAGAGGGACAGTGAGTGCTGTGTCTCCAACCATGTGCCGGGACCTAGTGGAGACCTCAAGTTCCCACATCTAAACATAGTACAGAATTAGTAATGGGAGAGTATATACGATTGCGTACACCTAAATCGCTGTGCCGCCTTTGTGTATCCACTCCCGCCACCCAGACGTATTTGCCCACCGCTCAGGCCTCACTGCTCACCTTTTCGCGGACAGGGCACCCTCTGCATCATGCAGTCCTGCTCCGCAGGCCAACAGTTCTCACATTTGGTGCTGCGTCTTGATTTTGCCATGCCAGAGGACATACTAGTGCACCTATCATCATCTCAGGTTGCACACCCGCTCAGTCCTTGCAGTGCCACTAACTCAGTGAACAGTGAGGCCATGAACGTGGTGGTAGGTCTCCCTGTTCGGTGGCTCAGGCCTACACTGCGGTCCAGCAGGGCACACAAAACCTGAGCTGTCCAGACCGCCGGGACGGGCCATCACCGCAGGCTGTACACCCGCTCAGCAGTTACGGTACCCATTCCTCAGTGGACCGAAAGTAACCGTCCCGAGCCGGTTTGCCTGTGCCGGACGCCGTGCATCCGGTGCCAGCAACTTTGAAATGGTATCGAGCACGTGCGCACGGTCTTTTTTATTGGCAGGGTCACGTGCCCTGTGATGCCTGTGCTGGATGGGTGTGGTGTGGGTGTATACTAGCCGTGAGGGAGTGGCTGTGGCATACTGACAACTAGGCTGTGACCAGCAGATCACTGCAATGAAAATCTGGGCCTTGTAGCGTTGTTGTCCTTCCCTGTAAGCGTAAGCGGAGTGGGCTGGCCTGGCGTATGCCAGTTCTGCGTGAGGCTGTGAAGAATGACTCCGGAGCTATGGGCGTGGCTCCATTGTGAGCTGTATGAGGAATCAACTGATGCGGCACTGTTGCCAGAGTGGGCTAGATCACGCACATTTGGGCTATATTTTTCCCGGTTGTGCGGTAAAATTTAGGTTTGTGCTAGTTGCCAGATTATAAATATATATACAGTGCTCCAGCAAACTAGTATGTTAAAATGCTTTATTAGACAAATATTTACTTGGCAGCCTGCTGCAACATCAATTCCAATACATTCACCGCCTGCTTGACGATGTCCCTGCCCTTCCTTCCTTAAAGTAGCAATATTGGGTGAGTTTGGGCTACTTTTTGGTTGTCTTTGGGCTAGAGAATGCATAAAAAATCTTGCAACACTGGCATGCCGGTGTTCTTGTTGTAGTGCTGCCATCACCCGGGTCGCAAGCGTCAATGTGTCACTCTGTGAGCCAAGTCCCTGTACATGGCCAACATGGAAGGTACGGGGAATCACTGACCCTACATTCATCCATAGTTCCACACAAGAAAGATGGTGGACATGACACATCTGTGTGGGTGTGAATGTTTAGTGCACATTCAGTGGAGTATTGCAGCTGTAGCAATACTGGGCCATGCAAAATCCAAATTTCAGTTCTTGGGACATGGAGGGCAGCCAATTAGAGACAAGCTCGTTGTCGGAGTTAGGGTGCGCCAAAATATGTACTTATACAATCACTCCGCCAATCTCCATGCACTTATAAATTCACTATACACTCTCCTTGCAGTACTCTAATCATCCAGTCTCTACGTACGTACTTGCACAATGACCGAGACAAAGTTACATAACCAAAGTTTTCTCCCACTGTCAAAGGTAAGTTGGTTGCATACGCTGTCCAGAGCACAATGTAATGTGGTAGGGCCCAGGGGCAGCATGTTGCATACATAATGAACACACGGACACAGATAGATAGTGGAACTGGGTACGAGCACGTGCACTCAACTCCTTTTTATTACCAGGGTCACATGTCCAGTGACGTCTGTGCTGGATGCGTGTAGGGTGAGTGTAAGCCAGCCCTCAGGGAATGGTTGGTGCTGGTAACAAGTACAACAGTAATCATCAGATCACACACAGAGATTCAATCATAAAGGGTCCATGACTTGTGCTACACTAAGTTAGGGGCACCAGATCTGAAATCATACACAAAATATTCTGTCATAAAGGGTCCATCAGTTGTGGTGGACTGAGGTAGGAGCATCAGAAGCATTCCACGTGTGCACAGCTAGCGATGATGCATGCGTGGTCCGGGCGGGCCGCACTGGGAGCAATGTGTCATGCCTACTGGACTCCGTCGTCTGGAATCGTGACTCAATCTGAATTGTGAGCCCTGCTGTCCGCAGTGTAGCTCGAAGGCAGTAGTCAGCACAGACATCGACGAAAGCTTTTTGTCACTTCCTCTTGAGAAAATTCAACGACATAGAGTACAATTCTCTGTCCAATTAATAAATCAAGGCTGAATTCAAATTGTGAGCTCTGCTGTCTGCAGTGTAGACTGCCATTCAGAGTTCCTTTAGACTTGCAAGATGAATTTGGTCATTGTACTAAAGCTATAATTGATATCAAAAAAGTTCTTGAAGCAAGGATACTAAAAGGATATTATGTAGGTTTAAGGGTACGTGGCGATGACTTATGGTGCAGTGAGGTAGTGGCACCTGAAGCACTCAGCGTGTGCGCATCCTGCGATGATGTGTGGTCGGTGTGGGCCGCACTGGTAGCAATGTCTTTTGTTTAATGAATTCTGCCTTAATAAGGCCATGTGGCGTTTACTTGTGGTGCACTGAGTTAGTGGTACCTCTTGCGCTCAGCGTGTACGCAGCCTGCGATGATGCGTGGTCCGGGCGGGCCACACTGGGAGCAATGTGTCATGCCTACTGGACTCTGTCATCTGCAATCGCGACTCAATCTGAATTGTGAGCCCTGCTGTCCACAGTGTACATCGAAGGCAGTAGTCTGTACAGACATAACTGTGCAGTGCTGTGCCGCTGTGTTCGCAGGGGGCTTGTGTCGAGGAGGCCCGTGGTCATGGCGGCAGCCACGTGGCAGGGTGAGGGTTGCCGCTCTGGCAGACGCGTTGGCTTTCACACAAGTGAACCACGCCCAGAACCCCGGCCTATTTATTCACACTTCTACGCTGGAGTGGTGTACGTTGGACCAGCCCACTGCGCTTCTGCTTACAGGGGGCGACGACATGTTCATGACCGAGATCTTCCCCACTGCCTGAGGTAACATGGTTGCGTCCACTGTCCATATCACTACAAGCACCAGCTTGCTTTTGGATCGCACAGCAGATATGTTTAATGAACATCATAGTTAGAAATTAGCATTTAAAAACCTTTGAAATTCACTGAAAAAACCATAGGTTTCAGGGACGTTATAGTTACAAATTAGCATTTAAAAAAACATAGAAATTCACTGAAAAAACCATAGGTTTCAGGGACGTTATAGTTACTTGCACATTTCACTCGTACAAAACCATAGAAATTCGGCCGCTATAGTTAGTTGAGCTAACTATAACTCACGCCCCCACAATGCACTGCTGATAACGTCACCTATTACATCATTCATGACATGGTCAGTGACATCACTGATGACATCACATATGACATCTCAAATGACATCACTGAAGACATCACTGATGACATCATCCAGTGAAAATGTGATGCACCTCCTCATACCTTAATAAAACATTTGATACACCCATTCTAAAATACAGACTACCATTTTCGAAACAATACAGACACCAATACCAGTTACTACATATGCACGCACTGATTCCTAGGTCTACACACACATCCACTCATTCACCCATAAAGTCACTCATACATGCAGTCACTCATCAATACAACACTATCATATGCACTCATACACCTATACAGACACTCACACGGGCAGAGTCCCTCTGATTTGGTGTAAAATTCACGTGATCAAGGTTCTTTGGAACCGAAACGCGTTGTGGATTAAACGGTGTTTGGGCATCTATACGGAGTCGTGTGTGTTACTGAGAGCGCGCTGACTTTGCAACTGTAGGATATTGGATTACCGGTGTGCTCCGCCGGTGTGCGCGCCACTCTCTATGGGTCCCAGCGGTCCGGAAGGAGCGGCTGCAGTTTGAATATATATATATATATATATATCTCTTGCAAATCCTGAGCCAAATTCCTTTTCCTTGCGGACCGAAAATCAGGTACGGACCACAACAGCTTTTAGTGGATGAAGTGCTTTATTGAAATAGAGATTTCCACTGCATGACGCGTTTCGACCGGGTTACCCCGGTCTTGATCACATGACGTGCAAGGATATTACTGTGTCTTAAATAATGACGTGCTATACAATTGACCACTCCTCCTATAGTGACAGACATAGTAAACATACTATATAGCACCAAATAAGCATTAGAACAAGTACATGTTAATACAAAAAATGTCTAAAGCAATGGCCACATATATATATTACCTATTGGCGGTCGCCAGTAGGTCAATCAATCAATCAATCAATCAGGCGTTTGTTAAGTGTGACTACTCACAAGTAAGGGTCTCAAGGCCCTGGAGGTAGGGGGGGTGCAGGTTCAGGTCCATCAAGGATGGGGTCTGTCAAAGTGCCAGGTTTAGAGGTTTCTTGCGAAGATGGGAAGCAATGTTGTCTGTCGGAGGTGGAGCGGAAGGGCGTTCCAGGCTCTGGCCGTGAGGAAGGAGAAGGAGCGGCCTCCCGGTCTGGTCTTTATGGTGCGGGAAACCACGGCATAGGAGAGCTGGGCTGATCGCAGGGTCCTTTGGGGTGCGTGGAAATTGAGTCAGCTGTTTAGGTATGCTGGTCCGGTGTCGTGGAGGGGCTTGTGTGCATGGGTGAGCATCTTGAAGGTGACTCTGGCCTCGATGGGGAGCCAGTGGAGTGTGCGCAGGTGCTGGGAGATGTGGCAGTGTCTTGGCAGGTTGAGGACCAGTCTTGCGGTGTCGTTCTGGATGTTCTGTAGCTTGCGGGTGAGGTTTTTGTTTATTCTGGTGTAGAGTGCGTTGCTGTAGTCGAGTCTGCTGGTGACCAGGGCATGAGTGACGGTCTTTCTGTGTTTGAGGGGGATCCATTTGAAGGTCTTACGTAGGAGGCGGAGGGTGTGGAAGCAGGAGGACGAGACAGAGTTGATCTGGCGGTCCATTTTGAGCTCGGAGTCCAGGATGATTCCCAGGTTGCGTGCGTGGTCCGTGGGAGTGGGCGGGCTTCCGAGGGCGGGTGGTCATCAGGTGTGGTTCCAGGCATCGGGGTTTGGGCCCATGATGAGTACTTCTGTTTTATTGGTGTTTAGTTGTAGGCAGCTGTTTTTCATCCATTTTGCGATGGCTTCCATGCCTTCTTGAAAGTTGTGTCTGGCGGTATTGTGTTTGTTGGATAGGGAGAGGATGAGTTGGGTGTCCTCTGTGTATGACACAATGTAGAGTCCGTAGGTTTTGACGACGGGGTGAGCGGAGCCATGTAGACATTGAAGAGCGTAGGGCTGAGGGAGGACCCCTGGGGGACTCCGCAGGTCGTTGGTGTAGGGTCCGAGAGGAAAGGAGGGAGTCTGACCCACTGAATTCTGCTGGACAGGAAGGAGCGGATCCAGTCGAGGGCCTTGTATTGGATCCCTGCGTCGTGGAGTCTGCGTATTAGGGTGCGGTGAGAGACTGTGTCGAACGCCGCTGAGAGGTCGATGAGGATGAGGGCTGCTGTTTCTCCTTTGTCCAGTAGGATGTGGATATCGTCTGTTGCAGCTAAGAGGGCGGTTTCCGTACTGTGTTTTTTTCTGAAGCCTGATTGGGAGGAGTCGAGGATGTTGTGCTCTTCGATGAATGTGGCGAGTTGGCTGTTGATGGCTTTCTCGATGACTTTCGCTGGGAACGGGAGCAGGGAGATGGGTCTGTAGTTTTTGAGGTGAGTGGGGTCTGCCAAGGGTTTCTTCAGGAGGGGGTTGACTTTGGCGTGTTTCCAGTCGTCAGGGAACGAGGCGGTTGCCAGGGAGCGGTTGATGGTGTGTCAGAGCATGGATGCGATGGTGTTGGCGGCTCTGTTGAAAATGTGGTGGGGGCAGGGGTCCGTTGGGGCCCCGCAGTGGATTGACTTCATCGTCTTCAGTGTGTCTTCGGTGGTGAGGGCTGTCCAGTTGTCGATCGCTGGCTTCAGGGTGTCGGGCGTGGTGGTAAGGGTTCAGTGTGTTGGTTGTCTACGTCAAAGTTGTCGTAGATCCTCTTGATTTTGTGGTGGAAAAAGGTGCTAGTTTGTCGCAGAGGTCTTGTGAGGGAGGGATGTCAGTGGACTCGCTGGTGGGTTGGGTGAACTCCTTGATGATGTTGAAGAGTTCTTTGCTGTTGTGTGCGTGAGTGGAGATTCTGTCTTCAAATGCTTTTTTCCTCATTTTTATGATGAGTTGGTGGTCGGCGTTGTTGGTGGCTCTGAAGTTGTTATGGGCTTCTGTGGATTTGGTGTTCCTCCAGGCCTTTTCGAGGCGGTGGCAAGTGCATCTGGACTCTCGAAGTTCGGTGGTAAACCATCTGGCTTTCTTGGCGTGGGTGTTGTTGCTTTTCTTGAGGGGGGCTATGGTGTTGGCGCTGTCGGAGATCCATCTGTGCAGGGTTCGGGCTGCGGTGTTGGGGTCGTCGCTTTCCACGATGGTTGGGGTGGAGTTGCTGAGTGATGAGGTTAGCTGGTCGTCAGTGATTCTGGTCCAGTTTCTTCGTGGGAGCAGGTGCTGGTGTCTGTGGATGGTGGGTGTTCTAAAGGTGAAGTGGACGCATCGATGGTCAGTCCATGGGAGTTCAGGGGTGTGGCTGAAGGTGATGGAGTTTCCTGTTGTGAAGAGGGGGTCGAGGGTGTGTCCTGCTGAGTGCGTGGGTTCGGCCACGATCTGGCAGAATCCAATGTTGTGGAGGTTGTCCAGGAGGAATGTGGTGCTGGGGTCGAGTTGGTTGTCGAGGTGGAAGTTGAGGTCTCCCAGTAGGGTGTAGTTGGTGGACACGATGGCATGCGGGGAGATGATGTCTGTGATAGAGTTGACGAAAAGTCCGCGGGGTCGAGGGGGTCGGTAGATGAGGGTTCCTCGGAGGGTGGTGGTAGGGCTGGCCAGTATCTTGAAGTGAAGGTGTTCCTTCAGGTCTGTGAGCTCGTTGGGGAGTGTGCTCAGGCAGAGGGTGGATTTGTGGACGATGGCGATTCCTCTTCGTGGGTGGGGTGGCCCTTCCTGGAGATCTTATATCCTTGGGGAATGGCGATGGTGATGTCCGGTCCCGAGGTGGTGTTGGTCCATGTTTCGGTGAAGAATGATACGTCCAGGGTGGTGCTGTCGGGGAGGTCCCAGATTTCGGTAGCATATTTGTGGAGGGATCGGACGTTGAGGAGGATGCATTGCAGGGCTCCTGCCCTGTCATAGCAAACACTGCTCTGCATCTTGGAAGTGAGAGCAGGAAACCTACTCTTGCTTCCAAGAAGCAAAGCAGAATGCTTTTGGGCAAGGGGAGCTGCATGTTAGCAGTTCCCCTTGTGCAAAAGCGATGCCGGCTCCTGCAGGAGGCGGGGAGCTGGCAGGGATCGTGGGGGCATTGAGTCTCCCCCCACGGTCTCCAACGCTGAGGCCAGGCCCCGGGGGATGGGGTCCCCGGGGCTGGAAGTGGCCTGCGAGAGGGGGGCCACTCGACCCCCTCGTTTTTGTAATAATAAAAAAAAAAATTATAATGGGCTCTCCGGGGTGAAAAGTGGCCCCCCTTCTGGCCCCCCTTCTGTAGTATTTAATTTTAAATTTTTTTTTAAAAAAAGGCAATGCCCCGGAGGATGGGGTCCCTGGGCCATTATAGGCCTCAGGAGGGGCGCCAGGCGGTCCCCCTCCATAATATTTTTAAAAGAAATAAATGCTGGCAGGCTCTGAATAATGGAAGTGGGGGACTTTTCTTTCTTTCGAGTTTGGAGTCGCGACCCCAACGCAGCTCTCAGTGCGGCCCCCATGTAACGTTGTGTTGGATTCGCGAATTCACCTTAAATAAATAATTTAGTAGTATATAAATTAGAAGGTAGTGTTGTATGTGTGAAGTTGTTTTAAAGAGGTACTGTGATTTAAGTTAATGACAAGATTACAATTGATAGTGTTGTTAAAAATATATAGAATTAAATAGTTACATTTGAAAAGTGCATTGTGTTGCAGTACATTGAATTCATGCTTTTGCAGATTTGCGTCGGGTGTGCAAATCCACAACATTTTTAAAAAAAGTATGTTTGTGTAAAACCAAATATATTCACTAGTATGTTATAGGGTGGCTCTAAAAAGAGCCCTTGTTTTCATTATGAGTTTGTTGTAGCTACATGTAAGGGCGGATGCACAGCTTTAGGTTGTTGAGAAAGACTATGTTTCCTTGATCTGTGAAGTGTACTCCATCACTTCTGTAGATGTCATCCATATCAAAACGTAGATTGTTGTTATAGATGGAGCCCATCCTGTGGTCTCTGAGGTAAGCAGAAACAGCTTTATTGACATTTTTTCTAGCTTTCTCAATCTGTGGACAGAATTGATTAGACCACTTCCATTTCTGTATTTGGCATATATTAGAGTATACAAAGACAGTTTGAGGTAAAAGCAACATCAGTTGTGCAAAGGTGTCCTTCATTAGCATTTCCAGACCTACCCCAGTCAATGTGCCTACGTCATTGCCACCACAGTGCACAACCATGAGGTCAGGGGGTTGGAGATGCAAAAGGGTTTTAACCAAAGGCATCAATTGGTGCCACTTTAATCCTCTCTGTGCAATCCATTTAATATCCACATTTTGCAAAGTGTGGCATCTGTGCTTCACCCTGCTTCTGATGTCATGGTGACCTAAGAATCTATTATGAGTGTTGGCTTCCTGGGTACTTAGAATGTGTTGATTCACATGAACTAAGAAGCTGTTTGCATTGACTGGCTGGGACCTGGATGGATTTCTTCTTACTAAGGAATAAACTACAAAGTTCTACCTTACAACCTGTTTTGCGTGATCCTTCTTGCAGCTGCAAGGAAAAAAGATCCCAACAAGTCTCAACTATAACGGACTCTCTCTGCAACAAGTCTCAACTATAACGGACTCTCTCTGCCTTCCTTTTCAAGTTTCCCTCTACAACAGGTAGTGAGTGGACATCTACCTAAAGGTACTGTGCTTTCATTCTTTCTTCATTTCAACCCAACTCTCCTAGACTTCACTGGGTACCCACATTTAAGAAAAGGAGAACCCTTATTTCGCATTTCTTTGTGTGCAAACATTGCACGATCCAGGGGGACTTTACTGTAACACCCTAATGATCTCCGGGACCTTCCCAACTGAAAGACTCCGCTGTGTCTTACGATACTGGGACTGGGAGCTATATCCGCATATCTCGCCCCTCTTCTAATGCTCTTAGGGGTTGGGAGATATCGACGCGGGCTTGTCTCATTGTGGGTTCACTGTCACACTCTGATTTGCTAGTGTGCCTGTTTGTGGATTTAGCACAATTTGTCCACCCAACTTTACTGTACTGGTGGTTTGCTGTTCTGGCGCGTGTGTGCCACGCGCTCTTCTTCGTTGCCTCTCTGATGTTTCAAAAGTAAACTTCTTACCTCGCTCAGTCTGCGTGAGCTTCCACGAGCCTTCGACACTCCCTCAAATGTCTCCATTGTTTTTGCCTTCTTCAGCGAGTCCATTCAGGAGACAGCAACGTGCGTCTTGAGGCCTGCCGTGTCACGTCGTTCCACTCAGGAGCCAGCATCGCACGTCCTGAGGCCTACGGCATCACGTTGTTTACCTTGCGCGACCCGATGTGGCCGCTATCTTGTGTTTTCCGCTTCTCTTCACTTCATTTATGCCTCTACTCTGCGTGTTGCATCTGTGACACGCACACGCACCTACGTATCAGGGTATTTGAATTTGCGCTTCTGACCTGTGTGTGCTGCATCTGTGGTACACACACATCTTTTAACATTTGCTGATTTTTTTTTTTTGTGCTTCATAACTCTGTGGATTTTGCGTGCTGCATATGTGGCACGCAAACATTTTAAAATTTACAGTCTTTCAGCTCGTGCTTCTTGTCTTTGTATACTACCTCTGTGACATGCACACAATTTAATAGTGGTTGCTACCAGCGTGCCACATCTGTTATTTTCACGCAAGCATTCAAGCAGTCAGAGTCCAGAATCTTAACCTAGTAATATTAAGGGGCACTCACTCTGTAACTATCTTCCAATTGCTGCATTGTCTTACGTTTTTATCTCTCCAGTGCATTATATTTTGTTGTAAGCTCAGCATTGCAGAATGCAAAATGTAACTGCTCCCCCCTTTTTCTTAATGTCACCTGGGGAGCCTCCTATCAAATGGCAAAAATGGAAAAGAGTTTTTGAGCGCTATGATAAAGTTTGTGGGGTAAGCTTAAGTGTGGAACGTAGGTCATCACTACTGCTTCACTGCTTAGGGTCAGAAGGGCAGGATGTTTTTGATCACTTTCCTGAATTGAGTGTTGCAGAAGCGATAGATCTCAATGAATTTGAAATTTGCATGAAAATCCTGGACAAGCATTACCTGCCCAAGGTTAGCACTATTTTGCAGAGATACCTATTTGCTAAAAGGTTGCAAAATGATGGTGAGACAGTGGAGGGATACATTACTCAACTAAGAAAGCTCGCTTCATCCTGCAAGTTTGCTGACTTGTTGGATGAAAGGATTAGAGACCAGTTTATGTTGGGATGCAACATAGAAAGAATCCGTGAAGAGCTTTGGTTGAGGGATGAACCCTCCTTAGTTGAAGTAATCCAAGTTGCAAAAAGGGTCAAACACTCTTTAAAGTGTGTTGACACCATTAAAAGAGACAAGCAGGCAGCTGTTCAAGTGGTGAAAGATGATTCTAGAACAACTGCGTCTAGGGCTGAAAGTATGGGTAGAGGTAAAAATAAATCCTTCATTTGTAAATGTTATAGGTGTGATAAACCCAGTAATTTGGCGAATGATAAGAAGTGTCCTGCTTTGAATGTAATTTTCCCTAAATGTAAAAAGAAAGGTCATCTTGCCATTGTTTGCAAGACTAAAGTAATTTCTGCTAATGTCAAATGTGTTGAAACAGAGATTCCCGAGGAAGATTTTGTCTGTGGACAAATTGTAGTTCAAGTAGACACTGGGGTCAAAAGCAAATCATGCCCCATTGATACCATTTGGGTGGATGGTGAACCTACCAAGGTCCTCTTTGATTCGGGCGCTAAGATTACCATCATTTCCAAGGTGTTCTTCCAAAGTAAACTGGCTCACAAGATCTCCCTACTGAAGCCGGACATACACCCTTTAGCCTATGGTGGGGAACCTATACCCCTGCGTGGTTATTTCATAGGTCTTATTGAATATAAACAACGCTATTCCTCTGGGAAGATCTATGTGTCAGAAAAAGGGGATAGTATTATTAGTTGGTTCCACCAAGGAGACTTAGGCATTATGCTCGACCCAGGTAGCACTTCTCCCTTCAAGTTGAAGGATAAAGTCAATGCTGTTCAAGTGAACCTTGGTGATAGTATTGAAGCTCGAGTCAAGCAGAAATTCCACAATGTGTTCAGACTCTCACAAAGCACTCCACAACGCCGGACCAGCGTTCCTCAACAAACGTCTCACCTTCTACACCCCGAACCGCCAGCTTCGCTCTGCCGACCTCACCCTTGCCACCGTCCCACGCATCCAAAGGACCACCACCGGTGGCAGATCCTTCTCCTACCTCGCCGCCAAGACATCCCAGCTGATATCAGGACTATCCCTTCCTTTATAAAATTCAAAAAACTCCTAAAAGACCTCTACCTCAACCGTGCCTACCCGAACTGAGAGCAGCCGCCGAAACGCACAAGCCTGCACGCTGCAGCCCCTTGACAATGGTCCATCTCAACCTACCACTTCCTGCACTCTGCAGCCACGTGATAGTGTTCCACCACAACCTACCTCTTCCTGCACTTTGCAGCCCCTTGACATTGCCCCACCTCTTCGCCTCTCCCCGACCCCCTCCTGTTCCCTCCTCCCGGAATGAGGTTTAGCCCAAGACACTGTGCACTCATCGAGGCTATCTCAGGAATTCCCCACCTCAATGACGCTCAGCACACTGTGTCTTCTGAACATTTATGTTTATTTATGGATTCATACCTATGCCTTTTTATGGGATTTCTGCTTTAAATCTGTTGTAAAGCGCTCCAATACCCTCGGGTCTGGCCAGCGCTATATAAAACTTCTTAATAAATAAATAAATAAATAAACATGGAACACCCTACCCACACAGCTGCGTCAGACCCAGGACCTGCTGACCTTCAGGAGACTTCTCAAAACCTGGCTGTTTGAGCAGTAGCTGCACCCTCCCCACCCCCCTCAGTGCCTTGAGACCCTCACGGGTGATTAGTGCGCTATACAAATGATTGATTGATTGAGAGATGAGCTTGGCTGTCTCAAAGGGTTCCAACATGAAATACGTTTGTGACCTGATTCCCAGGCCTTGAGTTGTAAGGTGAGAAATGTACCCTTGGCCGTTAGGATGAGATGAAAAAAGAATTAGAGAAACTAAAACAAGGTGGCATCATTGAGGAAGTTGAAGGGACTGAATGGTTGGCTCCAGTGGTTGCGGCCCGCAAGGCCAATGGGTCCCTTCGCCTATGTGTGGACTTAAGACAATTGAACAAATGTGTCTTTGTGGATCGATATCCACTCCCTAACATTTCTGAATTGTTGGTGTTGCTTGGGGGAGCCAAAGTTTTCAGCACCATTGACTTGGCCTCTGTGTATCATCAGATTGAACTGGTTGAGACATCAAGAGACTACACAGCCTTCATCACTCCGTTTGGCACATTTAGGTTTGTAAGGATGCTGTTTGGCCTTGTGTCTGCGGCGTCCGTTTTTCAACGTGCCATGGAAAAGACACTCAGAGGTTGTGATGGGGTCTGTGTCTACCAGGATGACATTCTTGAGTTTGGAAAAGATGAAAAGGAGCATGAGGATTGCCTTAATGTTGTCCTTGGTAGGCTTGATGAGGCGAACCTTACTATAAAGTCCAAAAAATATCAATTTGGCACCACCACCATTATCTACTTGTGCCACACTGTCTCCAGTCAGGGAGTCACACCCAAGTCCAATTTAGTAGATACCATTTCCCGCATGTCTGCTCCCACTTGTAGAGAGGAACTCATGAAATTCTTTGGGATGGTGGAATATTACAATAAGTTTGTTGAAAATTTTGCTGAGCTCAGTGCCAATATGAGGGCACTCTTGAGGAAAGGTGTTGAATTCAAATGGGATGAGGCCTGTGACAAAGAGTTTGTTGTTCTTAAAGAGAAACTGAATGGTGTGCCCAAGCTTAAAAGCTTTGACCCCTCCAAGATGTCGATCTTTACGACTGATGCAAGTCTCAAGGGTTTGGGGGCTGTACTTCAACAAGAAGGTGAAGGGGAAATGAAAACCATCATGTTTGTGTCTCGAGGGCTCAAAGACGCTAAGTCACGCTCCTCGCTCATTGTGCGAAAAGCCTTGGCAGTATTTTGGGCTATCAAGAAAGTTAAAAAGTTTCTTTGGGGTACCAAGTTTTTGGTCAAAACTGACCATAAGCCTCTCTGTGAGATCTTCACCAAGAAGGGCATAGACTTGGTTTCGAGCAGGATAACCAAATGGGTTATTGCCCTGCAAGAGTATGATTTTGACATTAGATACATTCCTGGTGTTGAAAATGGCATAGCTGACACCCTGTCAAGACTAGGTGGGAACGTTGATGAGAGTGTGTCTGAGGAAGACTGCGAAGAGAATGACATCCATGTGTGCATAATAGGAGAGGAGATTATTTCTGAAGATCAGTGGCACGTTGAATTATCCTCTGATCCTGTGCTCACTGAAGTTCAGACTCTCATGCATAAAGGATGGCACTCAAGAAAACAAGCTTCTGAGGAAGCTTCTAAGTTCTGGGGTTTGAAGGATGGGTTGGCTGTTTGTGATGGCTTATTACTTCGTGGTGTTATAGGGATTCTGCACATTTGCAGAGCTATGCACAGGATGATAGGACCTCGGAATATAGTGGTGAGCCAACCATAAACCTTAGCACCTAAAACCCCAACCCGACTAGCTGTAGCGTCTCATCAGCACCAAGGTTACCAATGATTAGACAACCCAGAACACGGTATCTCTCTCTCAGGACTCGCAGTAACAAGAACACCCTTTCATCACTCACTCATACCTGTCCACAACGCGCGTAAGAAGAGACACTGTATATGTTAAAATGTTTATTTCAACAACGTGCTCTAAGATACAGTACATGTGTCAGTACTATCAGCATAATGCATAAGAATAATATACTCAGCATAATTACAACACCATAGAATACAAACAGCGAAAGCATTTCATAAAGCAGTGGATATAGGGCTAAATGACCTTACCACCCTCCCCGTGCTAGTAGCTAGTTTATTATAAAAAGAGAAGACCACTGGGCATTGTCTAGCGAACCCCCATACCTCAGTCTCTAGATGCAAAATCTACATCGGCAGACAATCACAGCTCTTCTCCCTGGAAAGGTTTTCTCCAAGTCCCTCTAAAGCGGGCAAACCACAATATTAAAAGCACACTAATTTCTCCATGGCAGCTGTACATAGTGTTATGTCTAGGTGCGAGGGACTGGCCAGATCAGCAAGAACAAGGGACGTTGTTTTTCGACCTTGTACATGTTGTGCAGACTGAGCCCAAAGGGAACAGGAGAAAAGGTGAGAGACAGAAAATGCAGACAGTTCTAAAATAACTTGGCAGGAGCAGAGGTCGATAGAACAACGGCTCAGAGTAACGTGAGCAAAAAAGGCATCATGGCAGCCAGGCCTAAGTCAACGTAGCAAGGCAGGCCAGGAGGCCACAAACCACAAGACACCCTCCCCTGGGCAGTCCAGCAACCAAGACAAAGGACGAATACAGAGTTCAAATTGACTGAGCAGAACAGAAACGTCTGTCGTGGAAGCAGTCCCCTTGAAGGACATAGAATGGGAGAGGGGGAAAGAAAAAAATTTACAGAGACGGAAAAAAAAAAAAATATATATATATATATATATATCCAGCGAGGCAGAGCACAGAGAGCGAAGGCCTGGTCAATCCAACAGTGTGTAAGTGCAGAAAAACGCCACACCTTCTAAGAGGACATCATTGGAATCGTCAGAAAACATAGACGCCATCCAGTCCAATAAATCAAAGCAGCAGGCATGCTCCTCGCAGGAGGGAGCATCCAAAAGCAATGCGGGACAACTTGCGTGATGCTCAATATAACATTGTCGTAGGAGATTCTGAGGAGCCGCCCAGATATCCCATTGTGCCAAAATCCCCAGGGCAGCCGCACGCGCCATGTAACCTGCAGCGGAACAGTCCCATTCATGGGCCTCTAAGGGACCCACGAACTGAACAAAATCCGGAACAGACAAGGACGTATTGGAGAGGCAATAGTCCATGGTCCAGGAGAAAGGACAGCGGATGCAAGACATCACAGGTTGCACGCAAGTGAAATACGCAAAGCGAAAAGAAAGTGTATAGGATACACTCAGTGTCGCCAACGGCAGGACGCCGAAGCCAGCGAGGATGCGCTCACGGAGCAGCTGGAGTCGACCTGGGTTGAGAAGGGCCCATCGGGGAGCAGCCATTGCGTAGAAAACAGACCAACAGCAGTACACCAGCTATCCAAGGCGAGGATCAATGGGAAGCCACCAAAGACGCTGGAAAAAATGGAATGAATAAAAGCTGGTATCACACCAAAAATAGTTTGAAAGGAGGTCACAAGGCCGGAGCCCACAACCTTAAAAAAGTGTACCAGACCTTCAGTGCGAGATGCATTAAATACACAGTGAATCAGTTCACCGAAATGTTGTGGGAGGTTAGTGTTCAAAAGGGCCTTTATCTCACTGTGGGTACTTGCCACCTGGAGAATGAATGTCTCCCGGGCGGATGTGAGCATAACCTCTTGGTTCAATAATAGCGCCTTTATTCTGCTCAATTTATTGAAATCCGCCTTCATAGTAGGAATGGAAGGCCAAATAGAACTATCTATGATGTCATGAGGGGGAGGAAAAAGCACATTCTTGCAGCAGACAACCCTGTGTGAAACAGAAACAATATAGGGTATGCCGGCCTGCATGCCACAGCAGTTTTCGTTATTCAAAAGCAAATAGCTACCATTAGTAAGCAAAGTAAAAGTAGGAGAAATAGCAGGAGCAGGAATACCCTTCAACACACAAGCAAGATTCGGAGCGGAAACGTTACAAGCTCTGTGCAATTTAATGTGTTTGCAAATAAGGGAATGACCCACAGTTGAATCGCATGACTCCCCCGTGAGAAAAACTTCCTTCCTGTCTCTAAGGCATTTGTACATGAAAGGCAGGGACCAAAGTTCATGCAGGAAGGCACTACCCAAGGGCTGGAAACGGCCCACAGGATAATGTTTCATGCACGAACTAAATTCAAACAAAGAAAAAGGCAAAGCGATAACCCCATGAACTAGCCACGCAGCAGAATCCAATTCCGCCACAGAGAATGGTAAGGGCTCTATTTTTTCGATATGTAACAGAGTGTAAACTGCATCCTTCATGGACATGAACTGCTGTTTGTCAGTTAAATTAAAAGGCAGAAATAAAGCGGAGGTGTTCAGAAAATGCCACGGAACCTTACCTAACTTTAGGGTCTGCAAAGTCCAGGCAAACTGCATAACTGAACGCAATTGATTCTGACCATGATACAACACAGAAACATCATCTTGTACAATATCAACAACAGAGGACACAATATTCTCCAACGTGTAAATGCGTGAAGACAGGGTATTAATACTATTGTCAACAACAGCAAGCACCTTTTCCAAATTTGCTTGGTCTATTTCCCGCAGACGGGAAGCAGCTTCAATTTGCGATAGCTTCCAGAGTTCATTATAAGCTTCATAAATGAATCTCTTAGGTCGCGGACCACGAGGTCCCAGAATAAAGTCCAACAGATCAATGTTGCCTGATAGGAGGGATAAATGTTGTTTAACAGAATCTAAGGAAGAGTGCTGCAACCACTGTTTACATAATTTACCAACAGAATATGTTGTAACAGTACGGGAGGCAGAAAACCTTGGATCAGGCCTGTCCTGTTTGTAGCCAGGAACTGAGGCGTGAAAACGCAGTTGGCACGCATTAGATGATATGGGCCAAGCCAACCAGGGTGACTGGACAAGCGTAGAAACATTAAACGAATTGTTCTGGAATAAAGCCTGCAAAGTTGCAAGGGACATATTGAAGTGCAAGCTATCGTTGGGAGTGGAAGACAATGATGGAATGGAAGGCGCATTTAAGTGTTTGGAAGTGGCCAAACAACAACACGTAGTCTGATATATGGAATTATTCAGAAATACAATTTGGGCCGGGATAAGGCAAGCACGGTGCAAGGCTTCGGTGCCTTGCACCTGCCATGATTTTGAGCCCCAGATGGATTTCAAATCCACAGTGTCCTTCCAGTAGTCATAACCACCCACAGCTAAGGCGCTCAAAAAGGAACCCGAATATAGTAATTTGGTGTGGGTCAACATTATTTTTTGGGTGGATGGTGCATTTAATTTAAAATAATAGGACCCAGGGTTCGATCTATTAAAATCTGTAAAATAAGTGAATTTATTTCTAAGAGTCGGGGAGCTACCAGGTAATGGTGTTGGACAATGCTCCCACTGGGTGTAGTTAAAAGGACCACGCAGCGCACTTGGTTTATGGACAAAGTGGTTGCCCCAATGCTGATAGCAATACAAATCAGCATAATTTGCAGAATTCATGTACAAATCTTCAGCATTAAAGGCAGCATAATATGTCAAATCAGTAAATAATGCTTCAACTGCATGCACATCCCAATCGTCAGAATGAATATTACTTTTCACGACATCATCCATTGAAACTCGAAGGACATTTGGTACATTAATAATTTCTGTCGGTCCATGAATTTGAAAATTTACCGCATCCCATACGATGCCATCAGCAACAGGAAAAGCTGTAATGTTCACAAATGTATGGTCACGCTTCATGATGTGAGATGAAGAATGTGGAGCCAAAGTTCCAGCGACACTGTTCACAGCAGAGCGTTCTGGCAAATAGTGACCATTGATAAGTAGAAAAAACACAGTGACAAAGACAATGGACATGAACAAAAAAATCAGGAATAGTACCAACCAGATGTATGTCCAAGGGGGAATCAAAAAATTGTCTCTGAACCAGGATACAAAAATACTGAATTTGGACGGGACAAGTGACGAGGTGGAACCCGAGTCAAAAGAATAACGTGTTGGGCTCAGTGGCGTTGTTGGAATGTGTGCCACCGACTCGGTATCGGGATAGGTATACTCATTCTCGTCGTTGCAGGGGGAGACCGGGTTTTCGAGTATGCTATCAGGCAAATCTACCATCTCAATTGCAACATCAGTGACCGTTCGGGCAGGAGGGCCATGAACACAAGTCTGGTAAATGACAGGACAAGAGACCGCTGGTGTAACACTATTCAGGATCAGCCAGATGTTGTAGCTTGACATTTTCCACTGAGATGTATTTGTTTTCCTTGCGACCTGGAAGTGGTGGTAAAATGACTGTACGTGTACCCTTCAAGCCAAGGACTGGAACCGGTGCACGATAAGAGGGTCCGAATTCTTTTTTGTTCTCCACCTTCTCTCGAACCAGATCTCCAAACTTCGGAAGCCAGCCGGCAACCGGAATCTGCAGCGCAGGGTCTGTGGCTGAAGGTAAATGTGCAATCGCAAGTTTGTCTCGGGCTTCTTGTAAGTCCTGTAACATAGTAGAATGATTATCTACATCAAAGATGGCGGATTGCGCCGCCATGTCTAGACCATCAAGGTCAGGCACAAACATTCTTATGCCAAAGAGCATTTCGTATGGGGTCCGCCCACCCAGACATCTTCTAGGGAGATTATTAAGTGCATGTTGTACAGTATACAAGTGGGCCAGCCAGTTCCTGCCAGTACCTAAGACTCTAGCTGTCAAGGATTGCTTTAAGTCACGGTTCATTCGTTCAACGATCGAGTTGCCCTCAGGCCGATACGGAGACGAAAATTTCACCCGCACCCCCAGTGAACCCATTGCGTCCTTGTAAGCCTTAGAGACAAACGCTGGACCTTGGTCAGAATGGAAGGTGCCACAGGCGAAAATTCACACAAAGACACGCAAATCCCTGATGACATTTCGAGCGTCAGCACTGCGTTGTGGCCAAACCCAGATGAAACGTGTGCACAAATCCACTGCCACTAAGATATATTTATAGGCAGTGTCCGAAGAAAAGGGACCGCAGTGATCCAGGTAAACACACCCAAAGGGTCTGTTAGAGATGCAGAGCGAGGTCTGTGGTGGTCGTGTAACCGTGGAAGGCTTAATCTGCTGACAAATGTCACAAGAAAGCACATAAGTACGGGTGTCTTTATATAAACCACGCCACCAATAACGCTGCTGCAAGATGGAAACTGTTGCAGACACTCCAGCATGTGCCGAAGCCATGCCTTCATGTGCTGCCGTTATCAAGGAAATCCTGCGGTCCGCGTTGGGAATCAGCCGATCACCAACGTCAGGTATTTTTACATAAGGCGCCAGTTTGGGACCTAACAGATAAGAATATTTGGAAGGAAAACCTCTAGGGTAATTAGCTCCTTCCTTCGTTGCAGCGATGGCTGCTAAAATATCAGTATCAATTTTAGACATGGATCTAGTAACGGCTGCAACTGAACACGTGACTACTGCTGATTTGGCAGCTTCATCTGCCAAACCGTTACCGACAGCGTGTGCGCCCACCAGCTGATGGCCAAGTGTGTGAACCACCTGTGTGAGAGGCAGACGTTGTTTCAAATCTGCCACTCGAACCCAAAGCATTTTATGCTTAATTGTGCTACCTTTGGCGTCTCTATAGTCGTTTTGCGACCAAAAGAACAGATTGTCATTGTAAGATTGAACACAGTAGTAAGAATCACATACAATTAGAGTGGTCACATCCGGAGTAGCGAACTCAAGCGCAAGCACCAATGCGCGCAGCTCAGCCAATTGTGCAGTACTGTCCCCGAGTGCCTGAGTGTGCACTACAGTAGACCTGAACTTACCGTTCACAAAATTTCCTGCAACAATAGCACATGCGGCTGAATAAGCATGCTTGGAACCCGTGGCCGGTTGTGCCGAACCATCGGTATAGATCACGCATTCGTAATCCTCAAGCGGTAGCATAGACAGAGGAGGAGGATGAACGAATTCATACTGTAAAAACTCCTGAGTCTGAAGAGTAGAATCAAAGATAAAAGTGACATCCGGAGACGTCAAAGAGGTTGCCCATTGAATCCAACAGGGGTGCAAAGCTTTAGAGTTCGGAACACTTGCCTTTGTCACTGCCTCTAGGGCAGGTTATGGTGTTACCACCAGAATGCGTTTTCCCTGTGCCAGTGCGCGTTCCTTTAGAATCGCCATCTGCATTGCTGTTAACACTTTTTCCACAAAGGAAAAGCGCATTTCCGCGGAAGTGTAAAGATGTGACTTGTATGCGATGGGTACTGTGTCACCTTCGTTAAAGGTTAAGTACGTGAAACCCACTGCCCCTGGAATTATTCTAATTACCAGGTTTGTGTGGTTATCACGAGTCAACAGGTATTTAGACTCAAGAAGGTCTGTCTGCAAAGACTGCAGAATGGAGGTATGCTCCGGAAGCCAGCATGACTTCGATAAGTTAGGTTGTATCAAGGCATACAGTGGCTTGATACGCTGGGCATATTCGGGAATGTAAGTACGCCCGAAGTTCAGAAAACCCAGCAAAGACTGAAGTTTTTTCAGAGTAGTTGGATGGCACAAAAGTGCACATTTCTCCAGAAAATGGGGGGCTAAGCCCTTACCTTCATTGTTGAGCTCATAGCCCAAGAACAAAACGGTAAATTCAGCAATGTGGGATTTGGCAAAATTAAATTTGTATCCCATCACCGCAAACTCTAGGATAATGCGGTCCACTCGGGAAAGATGCAAGAAT
The DNA here is from genome assembly GCA_963921515.1 of Calotriton arnoldi. NCBI lineage: Eukaryota > Metazoa > Chordata > Amphibia > Caudata > Salamandridae > Calotriton > Calotriton arnoldi. The sequence continues at coordinate 857,210 of CAWUFW010005973.1, read as the reverse complement.
AATTTGTCGTCTGTCAGATAAATGTCATCGACGTACGAACAGGCATCTGTGTCTATGCCGTCTAACAAAGAGACAACACGGGCAGCGAATACGCCTGGACTGTTCTTGTAGCCCATAGGTAAACACCGGAATTTGAATAATTTACCACCGGATGTAAATGCGCTCCATTGGCTACTCTCCGGGGCTAAGTTGTGCGTGTAGAATCCATTGGAGAGGTCAAGCGTCGTTTTATATTTTTTACGAAGAAGACTGTCTACAAGCACAGAACTGTGGGTATTTTGCACCGCAAAGGTCCGACAATGAGAGTTCAAATGCCGGTAATCCAAAACTAAGCGGTACAATCCATCTGGTTTAGTAACCGCGAAAAGGGGATTGTTCATAGGTGACACGCATGTTTCAATTACTCCCTGATATTCTAACTGAGTCAGAATTTTGGAAACGGGGCCTTTGGCTTCCCGTTTAATGGGATATTGGGGTTGCGGCTGCGGTAGGGACCGCAAAGGTATTTCATGGGGGGGAGAGTCTTCATCCCAGCCCACGTGGTTGCGGTATAACGCTGGAGCCAGGGACACAGCCCACTCAGCTGCAAGAGCCTCAGCTTTGTCCTTTGGGACATGTCGAGAAAAGCTCGGAAGGATTACCTCCTCCCCTTTACGCGCAGCAAGTACGAATGGGGGTGGCCAATCCGCCTCCACCAACAAAATGTCGTACGAAGAGGTCAGATTTTCCCAAAAAATCCCTTTAATTACACGCTGAATGTCACCTTCAATTTAAATGATAATATTAAATAGTCTGTCAGGGGGTGCCACTCTGGTGTCTGCTGTCTCGACAGTAATGAATGTTTCAGTTGCTGTCGCCTCCACATGAGGATGTTGCACCTCCCGCACTATGGTAACTTCCGCGGCGCTGTCTAGGAGGGTCACTGCCCACGTCCAATTCAGGAGTCTTGTTCTCACCGTCTGTGGCATATCTCGCTGTTACAGCGGCAACTTTCTTCTTCTGAAACTGTGGGCAAGAACGTTGAAAGTCTTCTGCTTTCCCTCTGACTTGTTGTCAAGGTTGGTCTTGTCCCTGGGGAGCCTTTCGACCCCTTCCTCTATCTTGGCGATCTCCTCCACTGGCCTGCGAAGATGTCGGTGCCTGTGAAGAACGAGGAGAACGCGTATCAGGGACCTGAAACCTATCCGGAGATTTAATTCTCGCCCTATCGCGCAAATCATAAGTGCGTTCAGAAGAGACTGAAACTGGGGATGCGCCTCGCGACCCCGGCTTCTTCTGTTGCTTACCCTGTTTTTTCAACCTCCAGCTCTTTTTAGTAAAGACTGGTTTCTCATCTTTCTCAGATTGAGTTTTTGGTTGTTGTTGTTGCGATTGTGTTTGCGCTTTAGCAAAAGGCTTAACTCCCAGGCTATTTCTGCCAATAGTTTTGTAAGCCTGGGCAATAATTTTCGGTAATTCGCGCGGCTTGTCCGGTTCTGGGACCAAAGCCAAAGCATTAGCTACTTGAAAGTTCACTGCATCGCCCTTGACATTCGCAAGGATCAAATCAGCAACTACGTCGAACACTCCCACCAGTCTCATCCCTAATTCCACAGCCACTTCAGGGCCATGCTCATCCTGCACGCATTTAATTACAGAGGGGAGAACCGTCATGGAAGGAGTGCCGAAACACTTCGCATATACTGCTGCGAATACCCTACCCCAGTTGATGCATTCTGCCAACTCGGGGATTACGTCTTTTGGCAAACTAATCGTAAGAATTCTGTGTTTTTCCACCGGAGATGTGTTTGGAAAAACTGCCTCCAGCTGGTCAAATTTCTCTGCAAGCCAATAAGGAAAATCATCCTTATTTTGTGGACGCTTGCCCAGCACCGAATTCACCATGACAGGACTTATGGTTACACCGCCTGCACCAGCTGGATGGGCCGCAACTCCAGGAGGGGCTCCCTGGATGTTGCCTGTAACATACTGTACTAAAGCTCGATGCACTCGTATCAAAGACGAATGCATATCACGAAATTCAGCGACTGGTACCAACATATAACGCGGATGTGGGGTATACCCGGCCAAGACAGGCCAAGTGGCCCCTTCAATTGATAAGGGACCTAAACGAAACGTGGTAACCGGTTGGGGAGGGCGCCATCAAACCAAACACGGTGTTGCCAAGCCGTGAGCGGTACTTCAATATTCATATACGGTCTATAGTGATTAGGAACTACGGTGGCTTCATATTCATGGAACATATTGTCAGTCCCATCCACCGCCGGAAAGGTGACCCAAGAGTAAAACACCTCAAAGTGGTAAGCTGGGTCTGCTTGTACCACAAAGATTAAATCGACACCAGCGTCAGGCACTCCATACACTGTTAAGTGAGCCCGTAGCACTGCACAGCTATGTGCCACAATTTGAATAGCCATTGCAGGCTAAAATCTTTCGACAACCTAATTGGAGGCAGCACAATATAGGGTTTTAGTTAAGAACCTTTTAACAACTTCAAGCTTGAAAGAACCTATAAATACGTCAATATAGGAGGTATCACCGACACAGACGCTTCCGGAAGCGTCTGCGAAGGGAGTTGTGGACAAGCACAAGTACTAATCAAGCGTCTCGCAGGTAAGCGGCCCCACTCGTTGGTCGCGCCATGTTATAGGGATTCTGTACATTTGCAGAGCTATGCACAGGATGATAGGACCTCGGAATATAGTGGTGAGCCAACCATAAACCTTAGCACCTAAAACCCCAACCCGACTAGCTGTAGCGTCTCATCAGCACCAAGGTTACCAATGATTAGACAACCCAGAACACGGTATCTCTCTCTCAGGACTCGCAGTAACAAGAACACCCTTTCATCACTCACTCATACCTGTCCACAACGCGCGTAAGAAGAGACACTGTATATGTTAAAATGTTTATTTCAACAACGTGCTCTAAGATACAGTACACGTGTCAGTACTATGAGCATAATGCATAAGAATAATATACTCAGCATAGTTACAACACCATAGAATACAAACGGGGAAAGCATTTCATAAAGCAGTGGATATAGGGCTAAATGACCTTACCACCCTCCCCGTGCTAGTAGCTAGTTTATTATAAAAATAGAAGACCTCTGGGCATTGTCTAGCGATCCCCCATACCTCAGTCTCTAGATGCAAAATCTACATCGGCAGACAATCACAGATCTTCTCCCTGGAAAGGTTTTCTCCAAGTCCCTCTAAAGCGGGCAAACCGCAATATTAAAAGCACACTAATTTCTCCATGGCAGCTGTACATAGTGTTATGTCTAGGTGCGAGGGACTGGCCAGATCAGCAAGAATAAGGGACGTTGTTTTTTGACCTTGTACATGTTGTGTAGACTGAGCCCAAAGGGAACAGGAGAAAAGGTGAGAGACAGAAAATGCAGACAGTTCTAAAATAACATGGCAGGAGCAGAGGCCGATAGAACAACGGCTCAGAGTAACGTGCGCAAAAAAGGCATCATGGCAGCCAGGCCTAAGTCAACGTAGCAAGGCAGGCCAGGAGGCCACAAACCACAACACAATGGGACAAGGTTGGTTCCTCCCCTCAAACTTTGTAAGCTTTTGATTGATCTGGCTCATAACTCTCATTTGGGGATGTCCAAAACCAAAGAGAGACTTCACTCCTCTTATTGGTGGCCAGGCATGGATTTGCACGTTGAAAGAGTTGTCAGGGACTGCCTGGTGTGTGCTTCGTGTGAAAAGTCCAAGCTGGTGAGAGTGCAACCCATGGTAGTCAGGGAGTTGCCCCGAGGACCGTGGAAGGAAATAGCTTTAGATATTCTTGGCCCCATTCACTCCGATGGACAACAGATGTTTATCTTGGTACTCATAGATATGTTTTCTAGGTGGCCTGAGGTCCACTTCACGACTGGCATTGAAACTGTAAATGTGATAGCATTCTTGGAAAATCTAATGTCTAGGGAAGGCTACCCTGACACCATCTTCACAGATAATGGAGTTCAACTGGTCTCACAAGAAATGGAGGCGTTCTTGAAAAATCGGGGCATCAGACACAAGAGATGCTCTCTTTATCATCCTGAAGCCAACGGAATGGGTGAAAGGTTCAACAGGGTGTTGAAGGAAACCATCTCTTTAGCCGGAAGCTCTGGTCTCAGTTGGAAGAAGGAGGTCTTGAAAAAAGTAGAGACCTATAGATTGACTCCACATAGTACGACGGACAAGTCACCTTTTTTTCTTTTCAGAGGCAGATCTCCATGTACCATGGTTGATCCCTCATGGGTTAGAAATTTAGAGGAGTCTGCTGCTGCAACAACGTCTGAGAATGTTTGCACTGAGTGGAGCAGAAGGGAGGTGACTAAGTGTCTAGCGAGGAAATCCTACTTTGACTCCAAGAAATCCACTAAAGATACTGTAGTTGCTGTAGGTGACATGGTTGTCGTCAAGCAACCTGGCTTTTATGTCAAGTTTTCTAAGCCTATTCGTGTCATTAAAGTGTTCAAGAATGCTGTTAGAACTCAAGACCACCGAATTTGGAATTTGGGTAGGGGTCGCTCTGTACAAAGGGCCTGCGTGCCTTACTAATTCCCCTGTAAAAAAAATGCTGATACTTCTCCTATGGTGTCTCCACATTCGTCCTCCAGAGTGGTAAAGAGGCCGAATTATCTGAAAGATTATGCACAGTAAAGCTTAATGTGAAGTTTTTTAATAATAGCTTAGTAGTATAAGTCTTTCGGGTTCGTTTTTGTACCCCATCTTTTCTCTTTCTTCTTTTCTTCTTTCTTCTTCCTCTTTTTTCCCTTGTTTTTTGCACACTTCCTTCTTTCGCTCTGTTAACGGGGGAAGGTGTGTGGCATCTGTGGTTCACCCTGCTTCTGATGTCATGGTAACCTAAGAATCTATTATGAGTGTTGGTTTCCTAGGTACTCAGAATGTGTTGATTCAAATGTACTAAGACATTGTTTGCATTGACTGGCTGGGATCTGGATGGGTTTCTTCTTACTAAAGAATAAACTACAAAGTTCTCCCTTATAACCTGCCTTGCATGATCCTTCTTGCTGCAACACAGGATCTTACACAGAGCTAGGTCTTTGACAATACCTCTGCATTCAGCATACCTTTTGCACCAGAAAACTTAGCTGTGTCCAACAGTCCACACTGTAAGCATCTTGAAGGGATGTTTGGAAGTAATGAAAAGATGTCTGTAGCTGAGGTAGTCAGTTGGCAGAATGAGAGGTATCTAAAATGGTGGACAAGATGCTGTTGTTTGCATGTTACTTTCTTTAAAAAGCGTGTTTCTTATTGGTTAGTAGAAAATGTTTGAAAGGTACAGTAGATAGGATAAGGTGATATTTTGCAAACGTCAACCACACCTGCTGCTTGCATTGTAACCTTGTGTGCTGAACTTGAAAATATGGTGAACTTGAGACCTGTCAGTTCAGTTGAATGTTCCATGAACTGTTACTATTGAAACTTGCATTTAGCAGAATGGGGGAAGGGTTGAAACTTAACTGTGGACTTAAAATGTAAAATTGTAATTTATATATAAGTGATATGTTATTAAAGTATAATTTCCCAAGTGAGTACTATCTTTAGAAGTGGTGTATTCTTAAAAAATATGGTATTTTTATTTGTAATATATTTTTGAACTCGCGTTGGTACACGGTAGAGTCGCGACTCCAAAATATTCCAGAACCAGTGTGGGCACTTTTAGAAGTCATATGGTAAGGGTTAATATGTCTAACCAATAGAAATGTGTTTTACAATTTGAAATTATGTATGAAGCAATGTGATTTGTTACTTACATTTATTTGCGTGGAGAAAGAGAGGGAAAGTTTGCATTACTGGTTTTACCTTGTTGAGAGTGGTGCATTACATTGATTGTGTGCATAAGAAAATCTTTTATGAGTTTGTGATATTCCATATTCTACAAATCAATTTGGAAGGTGAGTTATAATCTTGTGAGGTGTATTATGTATTAGCTTGTTTTTTAAACTTTAAAAATTATTCAAGAATTGTGATGTTTGAAATATATTATTTTTAATGTAGAGATGTGTATTGTAGTTTGTTTTATTGTAGTTAAATGTTGTTTGAAATATATTCTGTATGGTAATATGTGTATATTGGAAGATGGATTAGTGATTTTGGTAGTTTGTTTTAGTGTGTGGACATGTACATTTGTAGTATACAGCATAATTTTAGGTCTGTCAAGTTTTAAGGTGTGCATGGACTTGTATCTGAAGTATGTCTCTATTTGTATATGTCTGTTCATATGTCTTATACATTTGAAGGTGCATGATGTATAACAAAGAGGTGTTGTTGCTTTTTATGTGGTAGGCACAAGAGTGTGAGTAGTAGTACAATGGTGAAGATGCAGCATAAAAGTGTGATTTAAAAGATGTTGACATAAGGTATTAGTGATTAGGCTACTTTTTGTAAGTCTCTAGAGAGGTAGAATTGAAATATGCCACATCATTTTGGGTGTTTGCTTGAAATTGTAGGTTTGTTCTGTGAACTTTTGAGGTGTGGATAGTGTTGTGGTCAAGACATATGCATGCATGCTTTTAGGAATATGATGAGAGTTTTAGCAGAGACATGTGAAGGGTTTCTGCTTTGTATTTGGGTAGGTGTAACATTATAAGTAGTTGTAGAATGGTAAAACCGTAACACAAAAGTGAGGTTTGAGATATGTTTGTAGAGATATTATTAATTAGAGTAATTTGTATGATGTATGGAAAGCTACATTTCATATATACCGCATGATTTTCAGTGTCTGTTTGAAATTTGAAGTGTAGTCTGTGAAGTTTTGAACTGTGGATGGTGGTGTGACTGAGGTATATTTGTACTTGCACATGTATTATGGTATGTGTTATGTGTCTGAAGATGATAGATGTATAAAAACACAGGTATACATCTATATGTATATTAGTAGTCATGCAGTCCTCTAATTTCATAGGCACTACCCCCGCACTCGTAATCACGCAGGCACTATGCATGCAGTTATCCATGCTGTCAGTCAAGCTGCAGAACAAAAGTGAGTTTTAAGTGATGTTGGCAGAGGGATGACTGATTAGGCTACTTTCTATGAGTCTGGGGAAAAGTACACTTGAAATACACTGTAGAAATGTAGGTGTGTCTTTCAAATGCAAAGTGCAGTCTATTTGTTTATTTCTTTTATATATGGTGTTGATTGCAAAAGGTAGACACATATGCATGCATGCTTTCAGGAATATAGTGAGATTTATAACAGACATATCTGTAGGTTTGATGCTTTATATTTGGGTACCCTCAACAGCCTCAGTAGTTACAAAATGGTGAAGCTGCAGTTCAAAAGTGTGCACCATGTCATAAACCTCACTTTTGTGCTGCAATTTCACTATTCTGCTACTACTCAGAATGTTGGGTGTAGTCAAATATAAAGCAGCAATAAATTATATGTCTCACCTGTAAGTCTGCAATCACATAGCCATGACCGATGCACTCATCCATACACTGAGGCACTATGTATGCAGTCCTTCAATTAGCCAGGCACTACCCTTGTGCTTGTGCAATCAGTCATGCTTTACGCATACAGTCCTTCAATATCCCAGGTGCTATCCATGCAGTTATAAAATCACCCAAGCACTACCTATGCACTCCTCCACTCACCCAGGCACTACCTCTGCACTGATGCTATCACCCAGGGACTACCTGTGTAGTCATGCAGTAGCCCAGGCAGTACCCTTGCAATCCTCTTATCACCCAGGCAGTACTCATGCACTTTTTCAGTCACTCAGTCAGTACCCATGCACTTACAAAATCACCCAGGCACTACCTATGCAGTGCTCCAATCACCCAGGTACTATCTGTGCACTCATGCAATCACCCAGGTATTAGCCATGCACTCCTTTAATCATTCAGGTAGTACTCATGCACTCTTCCAATCACCAAGACATTACCCCTGCACTCATGCAATCACCCAGGCATTACTCATGCACTCATGCAATCACCCAGCCACTACCCATGCACCTATAAAATCACCTAGGCACTACCCTTGCACTCCTCCAATCATCCAGGCCCTACCTCTGCACTGAGAAGTGCTTGAAATGTACCATATGTTTTTAGGTCTCTACTTGAAATTAAAAGAGCAGCCTCTTAAGTGTTAAGGTGTGCATCATCTTGTGACTGAGGTATGTTTTTATTTGTAGATGAATTTGTATATGTATTATGTATCTAAAGATGGTTGATGTATAAAATAGAGGTATATATCTATTTGTATGTTTCTTTTATATATGATGGTACTAGGGAAAGGTAGAGACTCATGCATCCATGCTTTTATAAATATGGGTTGGCTTACAAAAGAGATATGTGAAGGGTTGTTGCTTTGTATTTTGGTAGGCTGTACATTTGAGTACTAGTAGGAGGATGGTAAAGCAGCAGAAGCAGTAAAGTGATGTTTAATATATGTTGGGTGAGGAATTACTGATTGCGGTGGTTTAAAAGAGTCTATGTAAAGCTTTACTTGATATAGGCCAGTGTAGCTTGTCAAGTTTTAAGGTCTGCATGGTCGTATGATTGATGAATTTTCTAGTTGCATATGTATTCTCATATGTGCTATGTATCTGAAGATGCTACATGTATAAAAGAGAGATATATTTTTATTTGTATGTTTCTATTATATATGGTAGTACTAGCAAAAGGTAGAGACACATGCTTACATGCTTTCAGGAATATGGTGAGATTTATAACAGAGCTATGTGTAGGTTTGATGTTTTATATTTGGGTAAACCCAATACCCTGAGCCGTTAGAGAATGGTGAAGCTGCACTAGAAAAGTGTTGACCATGTCATAAACCACACTTTTGTGTTGGCATTTCACTATTCTTCTACTACTCAGGATGTTGGGGGTAGTCAAATATAAAGCAGCAACATGAAGAGATGTCTCTGATGTTAGTCTGCAATGACCCAGGCACTAACCATGCACTCATCCATGCACTAAGCCACTATATATACAGTTCTTCAATCAGTCAGGCACTACTCCGACACTTATGCAATCAGTCAGGCACTATCTCTGCTCTCCTCCAATCACCCAGGCAGTACAGATGTACTGATGCATTCACTGAGGCACTACTGATGCACTGATAGATGCACTCAGCCACTTCCTGTGCACTCATGCAATCACCCGAGCACTAACCATGCAGTTCTCCAATCATCCAGGCACAACCTTTGCACTCATACAATCATCTAGGTACTACTTATGCATTGTTCCAATCAGTCAGGCACTACCCAGGCATTCCTTGATGTACCAAGGCAGCATCTGTGCATTGCTCTAATCACACAGGCATTATTTTAGCACTCATGCAATCGCCCAGGTATTACCTATGCCATTTTTCAATCACTCAGAGAGTACCCATGCACTCGTGCAATCACCCAGGCACTAGGCATGCACTCATGCAATCACCCAAGTATTATCTATGCACTTCTTCAATCACTCAGGTAGTACTAATGCAGTCCTCTAACTTCATAAGCACTACCCCTGTATTCTGCTACTACTCAGGATGTTGCACTCCTCCAATAATTCAGGCACTACTGCAGTACTACTGCAATCACCCAGGCAGTACACATGCACTTATAAAATCCCCCAGACACTTCCTATGTACTCCTGTCATCTCCCAGATATTACTCCTGCAATCATGGAATCACCAGGCATTACCTATGTACTCCTCCAAACCCCCAGACATAACTCCTGCAATCATGCAATCACCAATGTGTTAGCTATACACTGGTTTAATCATACAGGCACTACCCTTTCACTCCTCCAATCACCCTGTCAGGATCTATGCACTCCTCCAATCACTTAGCCAGTGCCTAAGCACTTATAAAATCACCCAGGCACTACCTTTACACTCTTCCAATCACTGAGGCACCACCACAGTTTTACTCCAATCACCCAGGCAGTACTGATGCACTTATAAAATCACCCAGGCACTTTATATGTACTGCTGTAGTGCTCCAGATATTACCTCTGAACTTGTGCAATAACCAATGCATTAGCTATACACTGGTTCAATCACCCATGCAATACCCTTGCACTCCTCCAATTACCCTCTCAGGATCTATGCACTCCTCCACTCACTTAGCCAGTGCCTAAGCATTTATAAAATCACTCAAGCACTACCTTAACACTCTTCCAATCACTGAGGCACTACCACAGTACTACTCCATTCACCCAGGCAGTACTGATGCACTTATACAATCACCCAGGCACTACCTTTATACTCCTTCAATCACTGAGGCACAACCATAATAGTACTCTAATCACCTAGGCAGTATCGATACACTTATAAAATCACCCAGGCACTTTCTATGGACTCATGTCGTCCCCCAGTTATTACCCCTGAACTCATGCAATCACCCAGGCATTACCTATGTACTCCTCTAATCCCTAGACATTACCTCTGCACTTATGCACTCACCAATATATTAGCTATACACTGGTTTTATCACTCAGGTACTACCCTTGCGTTCCTCCAATCACCCTGTCAGTATCTATGCACTACTCCAATCACTCAGCCAGTACCCATGCACTTATAAAATCACTCAGGCACTACCTATGCACTTATGAAATCACCCCAGCACTACCTTAGTACTCCTGCAATCACCAAGTCACTACTCTTGTTCTCATAGAATCACATAGGCACTATCCCTTCAGTCATGCATTCACTTAGACACTACATCTGCACTCATGCAATTACCCAGGCATTATCCCTACACTCATGCAATCACCTAGGCATTATCCCTGCACTCATACAATCAGACAGGCATTACCAAAGCACTCCTTTGATCATCCAGCCACTACACATGCACTTATGTAATGACCCAGGCAGAACCCTTGCACTCATGCAATCACCCAGGTACTATCTATGCATTGTTCCAATCAGTCAGGCACTATCCATGCATTCTTTGATGTACCAAGGCAGCATCTGTGTATTACTCTAATCATGCTGGCATTATCTTTGCACTCATATATTCACTCAGGCATTACCTATGCAGTTCTTCAATCACTCAGACACTACCCATGCACTCCTCCAATCACCCAGGCACTACCCATGCAGTCATGCTATCACGCAAGCATTACCTATGCAGTTCTTTAATCACTCAGGTAGTACTCATGCAGTCCTCTAATTTCATAGACACTACCCCTGCATTCATGTAATCACTCAGGCACTATCCTTGCAGTTATCTATGCTGTTAGTCATGACTCGTGCATTCATTTCATTTAGTGATGCACTCATTAAATCACTCATGCAGTACTTATGCACTCATGTAATCAGCCAGTTAGTATTCATCCTTTTTTTTGCAATTACCCAACTAGTATTGTTGCACTCATACAAACACCTAGACACTACTGTTGTACTTATTCATTCATGTAGGCACTACTTATACACTCATCTATGTATTCAGGGTCTATTTATGCCCTTATCCATGCACACAATCTCTACGTCTGCACTTATGCATTCAGTTAATTAATATCCAATGTCTGCTGCAATTATACAGACATTACCCTTGCACTCATACAATCATCCAGGCACTACCCATGGAGTAATGTAATCACTGAGATACACCCATCATATATCTTAGCTGTAAGTGTTAACGTATTGCGGAAATCATTTATACATATTTCTGTACCTTTTGGTAGCAATATCATATTCTTTATATAAATAAATGTATACTTGTGTTTTATTTCTTTAGCATCTTCAGATGCATAATATCTATCAGAATACATGTGCAAGTACAGAAATACCTTAGTTACAACACCATGCAGACCTTAAAACTTGACAGATTGCTGTTCAGATTTGTTGCTGATAATGAAAATGATGTGATATAGTTGAAGCGTAGCTTGCCACAGACTGATACAAAGTAGGGTTATAATTGATTCTTCTCTTAATATGCCTTAAACCTCAGTTTTGTGCTGCTGTTTCATCGTTCTATGACTGCATAGGGTGTTGGGTGTAGTGAAAGTTGTAGCAGCAATCTTTCATATGTCTCTGGTGTAAGTCTCACAATCTTCTGAAAAACATGCATGCATATATCTGTACCTTTTGTTAGTAGTATCATATATCAAAGAAACATACAAATAGATGTATACTTGTGTTTCTATATGTGTAGTATGTTCAGATGTATAAGACATATCACAATACATGTGCAAGTTCATACATATCTTAAACAGAAGACCATGAAGACGTTAAAAGTTGAGAGAGTGTACTTCATATTTCAAAGAGACACTTAGATTAGAACTATTCTGCTACTACTCAGGATGTTGGGCATAGTGAAATATAAAGCAGCAATCAATTATATGTCTCAACTGTTTGTCTGAAATCACATAGCCCCGACTTATGCCCTCATCCGTACACTGAGGCAATATGTATGCAGTCCTTCAATTAGCCAGTCACTACCCTTGTGCTTGTGCAATCAGTCATGCTTTATGCATGCATTCCTTCAATATCCCAGGCGCTATCCATGCAGTTATAAAATTACCTAGGCACTACCTATGCACTCCTCCAATCACCGAGGCACTACCTCTGCACGCATGCAATCCCCCATGGACTACCTGTGCAGTCATGCTATAACCCAGGCAGTACCATTGCACTCCTCTTATCACCCAGGCAGTACTCATGCACTTTTTCAATCACCCAGTCAGTACACACGCACTTACAAATTCACCCAGACACTACCTATGCAGTGCTCCAATCACCCAGGTACTATCTGTGCACTCATGCAATCACCCAGGTATTAGCCTATGCACTCCTTTAATCATTCAGGCAGTACTCATGCACTCTTCTAATCATTGAGACATTACCCCTGCACTCATGCAATCACCCAGGCATTACTCATGCACTCCTTCAATCACCAAGCCACTACCCATGCAGTTATAAAATCACCTAGGCAATACTCTTGCACTCCTCCAATCACTCAGGCACTACTTCTGCACTGGGAAGTGCTTGAAATATACTATATGTGCTTAGGTCTCTACTTGAAATGAAAAGTGCAGCTTTTTAAGTGTTAAGGTGTGCATCATCTTGTGACTGAGGTATGTTTGTATTTGCGGATGTATTTTTATATGTGTTATGTATCTAAAGATGGTCGATGTATAAAATATAGGTATATATCTATTTGTATGTTTCTTTTATATATGATGGTACAAGGGAAAGGTAGAGACTCATGCATCCATGCTTTTTGAAATATGGGTTGACTTACAATAGAGATATGTGAAGGGTTGTTGCTTTATATTTTGGTATGCTGTACATCTGAGTAGTAGTAGTAGGATGGTAAAGCAGCAGGAACAGTAAAGTGATGTTTAAGAAATGTTGGGTGAGGAATTACCAATTGTGGTGGTTTAAAAGAGTCTATGTAAAACTTTAGTTTATGTTGATGGGTGCAGAAATAGGCAGAGAGGTGTACAAAGAGGGAAGAAGGGTGTAGAAAGAGGTAACATGGGTACGGAAAGAAGCAAGAAAGGTACAGAAAGAAGCAAGAGACGTACACAAAAAGTAACAGAGGTGCAGAAAGAGACAAGACGGTTTCAGAAAGAAGCAAGAGATGTTCTGTAAGAGGGATGAAGGATGTAAAAAGGGGCAAGAGTGGTGCAGAAGGAGTATTAAAAGTATACAAAGAAGTAAGAGAAATGTAGAAAGCAGGAAGTGAGGTGGAAAAAGAGGCCACTAGGGTAGAGAAAGAGGCAAGAGAAGTGCAGAAAGAAGCAACAGAGGTGCAGAAAGAGACAAGAGAGGTACAGAAAGAGGGAAGAGGGGTGCAGAAAGAAGCAAGAGGGGTGTATAAAGAAGCAAGAGTAGTGTAGAAAGAACCAATAGAGGGGGAGAAGGAGAAACAGGTATGCTGAAAGAGGAGTGTCAACATTTGTAAGAAAGGTGCAAAAAGAAGCAAGACTAGTGCAGAAAGAATGAACAGAGGTGCCCTAACATACAAGAGGGGTACAGAAAAAGTGAACAGGGGTGTAGAAAGAGACAAGAGAGGTAGAGAAACAGGCAAGAGAACTACAGAAAGAAGTGACAGAAGTGCAGAAAATGGCTTGAGGGGTGAAGAAAGAGGGAACAGAGGTGCAGAAAGAGGCAACATAGGTGTACAAAGAAGGTAGAGGGGTACAGAAAGAGGCAACTGAGGTGTAAAAAGAGGGAAGGAGGGTGCAGAAAGAGGCAACAGGGGTATAGAAAAAAGCAAGAGAGTTGCAGAAAGAAGCAAGAGAAGTTGAGAAGGAAGCAACAGAGGTGCAGAAAGAGGTAATAGGGGTGAAGAAAGAGGCAACAGAGATACACAAAGACGGAAGAAGGGTACAGAAAGAGGCAACAGGGGTACAGAAAGAAGCAAGAGAGGTGCATAAAGAAGCAACAGAAGTGCAGAAAGAAGCAACAGCAGTGCACAAAGAGGCAAGAGGGGTGTAGAAAGAGGCAAGCGTGTTGTAGAAATAGATAAAAGTAGCGCAGAAACATTCAAGAGGGGTGTAGAAAGAGTGAAGAAGAGTGCAGAAAGAGAGAACAGGGGCGGAGAAAGAGGGAAGAGAGGTGTGGAAAGAGGGAAGAAGAATAAAGGAAGGGGTAATAGTTAGGTCGTGAGTATAAGTAAAAACAAAGCAGCAACTTTTCACATGTTTGTGCTGTAAGTTTCATTATCTTTCTGAAACCATTCATGCAAGAGTCTGTACTTTTTGCTAGTGTACTATATGTAAAAGAAGCATACAAATATATGTATTCTTCTGTTTTATATGTAAAGCATCTTCAAATGTATGATACATATGAGAATACATGTGCAAGTAGAGACATACCTCAATCACAACATTAAGCAGGCCTTAAAAGTTGACAGACTGCATTTTAGATTTGATTTGAGTAGCAGTAGAGAAATCTTTAGTTGTGCTCTGTGTTTCTGTTGTATATGTTGTGATGTCTTCTAATTGCAGGAATTGTGCAGTGTCTGACATAGCTTTGGAGTGCAATTAAAATATTTATTTATTTATATATGAGAATATTTGTATATAAATATTTTAATAATAGTAAATGATTTAACAAAACTATTTAAATTTTTATTTTTATCAGATATTCTCCATAATTATTAAGAAAGATTTAGTATGACAAGAAAAGTGCAAAAGAAAAGACAACCAAAAAAAACAGTACTAGTTAAAGGAGATAGAAAAGCAGAAATTACATGAAGTACAACATGTGACGTTGAAGAAAAAGTCTTCTGGTAAGAGAACTAAAGAATTTGTTAAAAGAGTTTTAAAGAATGCAATGAATTTTCAAAATGTTATAAAAGAGAAAGAAAAGTACTACAACCAAGCAGTAGGAAACGAAAAAAGGACAAATTAATGGAAAATCAGGTTATGGGAAAACAATCTATGTTAAAAGAAGGATGAGAGAATATAATGATATTAGGAAGAGAATGTATAAAAGTAGAGTACTACAAAATGTATTGAAAAATTGTAAAAAATATGAAAGAAGATCATCATTTTACAAGAAAAAACAACAGATTGAAAGTTTAGTTGAAAAGGCTTTTGAACTGAAAAGAAGATTGTTTATATTAGTATTGAAGAGAATGAAGACATTGAATAAAACAATGCACTTTATGAAGGAGAAAAGTAAAAGAAAAATACTGGTTAATGGAACTAACATTTGCAAAAAGTTTCGGTGTATGGAAGCACACTTCTAGTACTGAAACTTTTTTTATGAAGAAAGCTATTTTCAACAAAATACATTAGTTCATGCAGTTGATAACAGTGGTCGTTGTTATGAGGTTAAAAACGGTTGTCCAATTGAAAAACAAAAGATGGTTCCTAGAAATGTGGAAGAAGTAATAGCTGAAGAAGTTCAAGTGAGACGTACACAAGCTGTATAAGTGGGATTGTAGTATACGACAGGAATCTATTGATACATTAGTAGTATACGACAGGAATCTATTGATACATTACAAAACTTCTTACGAGATTATGGTAATATAAGTGTTAAACAAAAGATTAAGATGTTGCAAGGACTAGATCCTTTCAAGGTGAGAAAATATACTAACTTGCAGGGTCATTCTCTGGCTTGTCTTTCTAGAAAAGTGTGTTGAAGTACTTTCATCATTTAAGAATGTTAGCACTACATCACTCAGAAATGCGGAAGTTAGTGAGAAGATTGTACTATGTAAAAAGTCCTGCATTATCTTTAAGTGAAATAAACACAGCTATTTTGCATGGTTCAGTATTGGATGTAAAAAAAGTTTCTGATGATATACAGTTTTGTTTCTTTGGTCCTGAAGAGGAGTGTAGAGAAAGTGAGAGTTTGATAAATGTAGGTGTTGAAGAAGCGGTGGAAGATAGTACTACTGAGAAGTTTGCAGAAGAATTTACAAAGTTTAAGGTAGTTTCTTGTGAAAAACCCAACTATGTTTGTATTTGTTGTTGACGTACTCACTATAGAAGTCAAACTAGGAATGTTGAACGGTATTTAAAAAGTGAAAAGGAAAACAATGAAAAATGGGAGCAATTTGTTGCTTATTTGTTGGTGGAAGGTCGTTTTGAGTTGGGTACTGATCAACGTATTTGTAAATATTGTTACAACAAATTAGAAGAGAATAAAATGCCAGCTAGAGCTGTACATAACAACCTAGAGTTGGTAGCTATTCCTCCGGAACTGGTAGATTTAAGTACTTATGAGTCCATTCTTGTTCAATCTGTGCATCCGTTTCAGGCTATAGTTCGTATAGAGCCTAAAACAGGTAAGCTGCATCCAACAGATTTACAAAGATGTTTAAAAGAGAGAGTAGTGTATTTACCTTTAGATTTTAAGAAAAATATTGAAACTGTTGGTATAGAGAGAGAGGAAAGTGAACCTGTAGGCATTCTAGTTAATGAAAATATGAGTTAGTAAATGTCACCAAAATTCAAAAGGCTACATTATATCTTGTACAAAACAATATTTTTTATAAAAATGTATATGTGGAAGACCAAGAATTATCTTTAGAAGATGATAGAGAAATTTCAAATGGGTAAATAGAAAAAGCGGACAACTCCAGGAGTGCAAAAATTTACGAACATTACAGTATACATCCTCTACATTCAAAAGAAGTTATAGGAAACACTATTGAATTATTCCAAATGAAGAAAGCAAAGGGAAATCCCATGATTGTATGGGAAAAAAGTTTAGAAGCTCATTGTTTTCCACAGCTCTCCCCCACTGGAAAAGGTGGACAATATGATGAACGAAGAGTACAGATTCCAGCTTCAGAATATCGTACAACAAGATTGTACTCAGAAGATCCAAGATTTCAACAGTGTATTCCATATTTATTTCATCTTCTGTTTGAAAGTGACTTGTCAGGACTTTCATATGCAGTGAACCACATATTAAAAATGGGAGTTCATCTTACACATGTTTCTGCAAAGGATTTTTTGGACAAAGTTCAACAGAGACAATAATTTAGAATCATAGTTAATTAATTCGATGGTGTGTCAACGTGGTACTAATGAGTATTGGTATCATCGTCACAGAGAACTTAAATGTATGTTAAGAAACTTAGCAACCCCTATGTGGTTTGTTACGCTTAGCTGTGCTGAATACTCAAGGGACGATTTACTTGAATTTCTACGACATGCAAATTCAGATGTAGAAAACATTGAATTGAAGACAGCTGGAGAACTGTTTTCCTTGGATCCTGTAAATGTGTGCAGATATTTTAACCCCTTGTGTGCGCGGCCGATTTTCGCCCTGTGCGGGGCGTTTCATTGAGTGGGCGGGTTCATGACGAGCTCAGCTCGTCATGCGCACACGAGCACTGCGCAGCATGACGAGCTCAGCTCGTCATGAGCATAGAAAGGGTTAATCATAGGTTTCAAGCTATGATGTCTTTTATCTGCAATAAAAAAATCCACCTCTTGGAGAAGTTATTGATTTCTTTTGGAGAAAGGAGTACCAAGCCAGAGGTGCTCCTCATATACACACGCTATTATGGATCAAGGATGCACCTAAATTTGGAACCGATTCTGATGATACTGTTTTGTCTTTCATTGAAGACTGTGTTACCTGTGCTATTCCAAAAAAAGGAGGAGAAAATAGCTTAAGACAACAAGTTTTACAGTTTCAAAGTCATCGATGTGGAAAATATTGTCTACGAAAATCCAGTCAAAGGGAACATTTTATACAAAATGTCATTTTACATTCCCACGTCCAGTAATTTCAAAAGGAAGAGTCAATAGTTTCATGTCAGCAGTAAGGCATAGTATCACCCGAAAAACTCCAAAGAACTGAAGAATCAAAGTATATTAATGACTACAATCCAGTGATTTTGACCTAGTGGAATGCAAATATGGATATCCAGTATATTGCACATAATTCAATTGCTGTTGCTCGCTATATTACGTAATATGTAACAAAATATGAAAAGACGGAGTTGAAATAAATGTGGGAAGAAATTTCACAAGAGAAGACTCAAAGTAACAAATTGTACAGCTTTAGTTTGAAGATGTTTTCCCATCAAGACATTGGATCCTCAGAATGTTCGGATCGGTTGACGTCTGCAAGTTTATACTCAAAGTCAAGAGGCATCATTTGGGTAAGTCTAGGTCTTGCTGCAACACAAAATCAAGTATTGAAATCTGTACAAGAAATTGAATACTTAGCATTGAATGAACCAGAAAGTACAGATATTGTTAAAACAAATATGTTGGATACGTACTATCCGAAAAGGAGTCCACATCTGTAAAACATATGTCTCTATGAAGTACTGCAACATTACAGATTTAAGAGAAATGTTACAGAAAATATAAATGAAGAAAAATATGCAGTAATTGGATGTGATGGATGTTTGGTAAAACATGCCAAAGGAAATCTTATTAACCACAGGAAACTCAGTTGCAGAACTCCATATAAAAGGGAATTTTTTTATTTAGCACTTCTGCAAATCTTCAAGCCTTGGCGTAATGCTATGAAGATTCTTTTAATGCTTGTAAAGAGAGCATTCAATGCACACTTTTTCCAACTTATCTACAAATGCTAAATGAAGAGATTGAACAAGAAACTACTATTGCAGCTGAAATAGCTAGAGACAGTTTTCAAGATAGTCAAAGTTCTGCTCCACTAAGTCAAGCTCCATTAGGTCAAACAATTCTTGAAAATGAAGCAGCAGTAGCCATGAATAAAGTAGAAACGGCAATGCAACAAGCACAACAGGATATTATTGAGTTGGGAAACGTAGAAGAAAAACTGAATATTAAACAAAAAGAAATATATCAGCAAATGACACAACAGATACAGCATGGTTTACTTCATGAAAAAAAAGAATGCCAATGCAAATCATTACAACCTATTTGAATGTAAATCAGTGGGCAAGCTGGAACAGCAAAAAGTTTCTTAATTAAAGTTTTGATGAGTTATCTACATAAAACCACTGAATCACATTTATCTTGTGTTGTAACCGCTCCAACTGGGTTAGCAGCACACAACATTAAAGGGATTACGTTACATCGATTACTCATGCTACCAGTTGAACATGAGAATAAGTTGGAATATCACAAGTTATCTGGAGAAGCTTGTTAGGAAGTTTCAAGAGTACTCAAGAAAATGAAACTTCTAATCATTGATGAGATGAGCATGGTCTCAAACTTACTGCTTGCCTTTGTACATTTAAGAATGCAACAGATTTTAAAAACAGATTATGATGTTCTATTTGGAGGAAAACATGTAATTCTATTCGGCGACCTACTACAACTTACTCCTGTAAAAGGACAACGTGTTTTTAAAACACTTCTTCATGAAGACACTAAAAAATCTTTGGGAATTATTGGAAATGTCAACATAAAGAACTTATTAAGAATATGCGACAAGCAAATGATGAACATTATGGAAACATTCTTCAAGAGATAAGAATTGGTGTTTTAACAAAAGATGGAATAGAAGCTTTACAAAGTCAACTTTTAATGAACTTGTTTCCAAATGAAAAAAAGCACCTGAAATAATATACAAAAAAATTGGAGAAAAGAAGTCTATAGTTTGCCTAATGCCTACCCTGCAAGAGTGTTCTACATTCAATCAAGAACTTTTGAAACTGGAAAAACAACCTGTACTGAAAATGGAAGCTATCGATAGAATGGAGCACGAAGGAGTTACTATTCTTCTCTCAGAGAAATTACAGTCAAAATTGGATTCTTTGGAAAAGTTAGTGTCTAAGACTGCAGGTATTGAAAAGACTTTATATGTATGTGTGAACTGTCGGTTAATTTTACGACATAATTTGAATGTAGAAGAAGGTTTAGTAAATGGAGCAATGGGAAAAGTTGTTGATTTTGTACATTTTCAGAACAGAGATGGAATTGAATTTTTGAAGATTAAATTTGATCAGATTGAAGAGGTGAAACAGATTGGATGTTGTACTGTTCGTTTTTTGCTTGTAAAAGACTTGTATGTTCGTGGACAAAACAGTTTCCTCTTCTTTAGCATATGCTGTAACCATTCATAAATGTCAAGGTTTAAGTGTAGACAGTGCTTTGGTAAATATTGGAAGTACAGTGTTTAAAGAAGGCATGGCATATGTTGCATTGTCTCAAGTAAGGACATTATCTAGTTTGTACTTGATTAATTTTGATGAGAAAAAGATTAGTGCTGATGTAAATTGTGTAAAAGAGTACAATCAGTTAAGAAGACTTTATGCTCCTAACTTAGGTGAATATCCTGTATATGAGAAACGTATAGTGTGTCCAAAATGGAAATATTACAAATATTTTACTGAGAATCAAAAAAAAAGAATTCAAGAGAATGATGAAACTGCAAAGAAAATGAAAATGGACACAGTTGATGATATTGTAGGATACCAGTTAGAAAATAGTTCAGGTATCAACTGCTATGTTAATGTAATAGGGAATGTTGTGTTTTATCTAGAGGATCTTCATCATGAAATTATGGAAAATCGAGAAAAAAGATTCTGTTCTTTACTACATTATATTTTTGAAAAGTTGATAACTGATAGAACTAACATCCATACTGCTTCTTGCATACAGCATCTTTTGGATATATGTACTGGTTCTTCACAATTTACACTTAATGTACAACAAGATGCACAAGAATTTATTATGTTTATGCTTGCAGTATTGAAAGATGAAGGATAGAAATTGAAAATTTGTTTGGACTAAGTTACAGATGGGATCATAAATGATAAGAGTGTTCATTCTCTTCTATCACTGAAACAGACACTGAACGATTCATATACTTGACGATACCAGATTGCAAATCAGTGTCTTTTAATAAATTACTAAAAACAGCTAATCAAGATATGAAATGTTCTCATTGTAAATCAGAAATGTTGTCAACATTATTTATAGAAAGATTTGGACAATATGTAATTTTAATGCTACAACGTTGAAGAGCAGTTGGAAGAAAATTGGAAACCAAATTAAAAATGTTGTGGCAAGTCAAGTATCAATTTCAGGAAGAACTTTTAAAGCAGTGGCTATTATTTTTCATGATGGACCTACTACAACATCTGGACACTATACGTTATATTTAAAGTGCAATAAAGGATGGATACATTGTAATGATGCCCATTTGGAATTCAAATGTAGGTTGCCTTACGAATTACCAAATTCATATCTAATATTTTTGATGCCAAAGTTTTGAAAACATCATTCGGCCTATTGGAAGATGTGAACACAAATTAACGAGTTTATTTTGGATATTTTCAATACAAATGGTTTTGGAAACATTATTCGGCCTATTGGGAAGATGTGAACAATTACTGTTTGGATTATTGTTTGTGCTAATTCTTATTGCATTTGCAAAATTGTGTTTGAAAGAAGTTGTTTATATATTTGATCTTTATATTATGCGCAATATAAATGAGTGTATATTTTACAAAATGTACATGAGAGAAGTAAAATATTTAATGTGGTTGAAGAATGTAATTTACAAACTGTAGTTAGGTAAACAGATAGTTGCACTTGTAAATATTTTCAACGCAGATTTGTTTTTTTTTTTACAATCTCATTGATTGTATTTTTTTTCCCTGCTGTTATATGATGATCTACATTGAAATCACTATGAATGGTGAAATTTAGTAGGATCTGAGAACATCAGAAAGGGAAACTGAATATGTTATATAGTTCTATAATTATGTTGTGTTCTTAAAACTATAATAACAGTTTTTCTTCTTTTTTACAGAATGTGATACTAAAGTTTGAAAAGATTTTAAATTCAGTTTACAACAAAAATACTTTAAAATAGTTCCACTAAGTTTTATATCTTCTTTAATAAAAAGTAAGATGAAATACTGTAATAAACATGATAATATGTACTAATGTTTACAGTCGATTTTACTGCACTCATTATTTTTTTAAACACTACCCATGCACTTATCTAAACAGTTAGGCACTATTCCTACAGTCCTCCCATCACCCATGCACTTTCAATGCACTTCTCCAATCACCTAGGGAGTACCCATACAATTATAATATCACCCAGACACTACCTATGTACTCCTACAATCACCCAGGCACTATCTGTACACTCATACAATCACCCAGCCATTGCTCATGTTCTCATCCATGCACCCATACATTACTCCTGCACTCATGGAATCACCCAGGCATTACCAATGCACTCCTTCAATCACTTATGCAGTACCCATGCACTCCTCCAATCACCCAGACATTATCCCTGCACTCATGAAATCACACAGGCACTACCCATGCACACATTCAATCACTCAGGCAGTACGGATGCACTCCACCAATCACACAGGTACTACCCATGCACGTATGCAATCACCAAAGCATTACCTATGCACTCCTTTAATCGCTCAGGCAGTATCCATGCACTCCAATTACCCAGACATTACTCCTGCACTCTTGCAATAACCCAGGCATTACCTATGTACTCGTTGAATCATTCAGGCAGTACCCATACACTCCTCCAATCACCCTGATATTACTCCTGCACTCATAGAATCACCCAGGCATTACCCATGCACTCCTTGAATCATTCAGGTAGTACCCATGCACTCCTCCAATCACCCAAACATTACTCTTCCATTCATGGATTCACCCAGGCATTACCCATGCACTCCTTCAATCACTCAGGCAGTACCCATACACTCTTCCAATCACCCAGACACTACCCATGCACTCATGGAATCATCCAAGCATTACCTATGCACTCCTTCAATCACTTAGGCAGTTCCCATGCACTCCTTCAATCACCCAGACATTACCCCTGCACTCATGTAATCACGCAGGCACTACCCATGCACTTCTTCAATCACTCAGGCACTACCCATGTACTCCTCCAATCACCCAGGCACTACCCATGCAGTCTTGCTATCACCCAGACATTACCAATCCACTCCTTCAATCACTCAGGCAATACCCATGCACTCCTCCAATCACCCAGACATTACACCTGCACTCATGCAATCACCCAGGCATTACACATGCACTCCTCCAATCACTTAGGCAGTACCCATGTACTCCTTCAATCACCCAGGCCCTACCCATGCACTTATGCAATCACCCAGGCATTATCTATGCACTCTTTCAATCACTCAGGCAGTACCCATGCACTCCTTCAATCACCCAAACATTACTCCTGCACTCATGGAATCACCCAGGCACTACCCATGCACTCATGCAATCACCCAGGCAATACCCATGCACTCTTCCTATCACCCAGGCACTACTCATGCACTTATGCAATCACCCAGGCATTACCTATGCACTCCTTCAATCAGTTAGACAGTACCCTTGCACTCCTGCAACCACCCAGACATTACCTGTGCACTCATGCAATCACCGTGGCACTACCCATGCATTTCTTCAATCTCTCAGGCAGTACCCATGCACTCTTCCAGTTACCCAGGCACTACCCATGCACTCATGCAATCACCCAGGCATTACCCATGTACTCCTTGAATCATTCAGGTAGTACCCATATACTCCTCAAATCACCCAGACATTGCTCCTGCACTCATGGAATGACCCAGGCATTACCCATGCACTCCTTTAATCACTCAGGTAGTACCCATTCACTCCTCGAATCACCCAGACATTACCCATGCACTTACAAAATCACCCAGGCATTATTGATGCACTCCTTCAATCACTCAGGCAGTACCCATGCACTCCTCCAATCACCTGGACATTACTCTTACACTCATGAAATCACTCAGGCATTACCCATGCACTCCTTCAATCACTGAGGCAGTACCCATGCACTCCTCCAATCACCCAGACATTACCAGGGAGTTATCAGTGAGTGGGTATGTAGTAACTGGTATTGGTGTGTTTATGGTTTCGAAAATGGTAGTCTGTATTTTAGAGTGGTTGTATTAAAGATTATATTAGGGTGTGAGGAGGTGCATCAGATTAACACGTGGATGATGTCATCAGCGATGTCATTTGAGATGTCATCAGTGATGTCATCATTGATGTCACTGACCATGTCATGAGTGATGTAATATGTGATGTCATCAGCAGTGCATTGCGGGGGCGCGAGTTATAGTTAGCTCAACTAACTATAACGGCTGAATTTCTCTGGTTTTGTATGAGTGAAATGTCCAACTAACTATAACGTCCCTGAAACCTGTGGTTTTTTCAGTGAAATTCTAAGGTTTTTTAAATGCTAGTTTCTAACTATAACGTCCCTGAAACCTCTGGTTTTTTCAGTGAATATATATATATATATATATATATATATATATATATATATATAGATATATGAATATAATCAAAGATTTACAAACAATTGACACCACCTGAGTACTACTTGATGATGATGACACAAATAGAATGCCTGATTGTGCTAACATGGAAAACATAGCAATACTAGTATGTTTTGGCTAATGTGGAGCTAGCAGTATTATTTGTGAAATCCACAAGTTATCAAAAATTGACTCAAAGTCTAGAGTCGAGAAGCTTAGGTTAGGCGTTGACGGTTAGGCAACACAAGGCCTTAATGATGATGATGCTGATGACTGATGTTGTTCATTCTATATCTAATCATTTTTAATGCGTGGGTTGGAAATGGCCTGGGCTGGTGTGGGGCTTTCAAGATTCTACAGTAAGTTGGTGTTGCTTTCATCACATCCACCCCACTAAGTATATGATCCATTGATGTTATAATTTAAGCCACAGCTCAATAAATCACACAGCTCAATTTGGGGAATGGTTTCACAAAGACAAACTCTACAACACAAGGCCTATATTCATCTGGGCAATAAGCAGCAGCCCATCATTCACCACAACTCTGTTAACAGGAAACAAAGGAATGAGTATGACAGAATACAGATACATGCTTTGCAAACAGTCCTTCTGCCCCATGACCCAATATACCTGACATCCAAATGTTCTGTCTTCTATGTTAGGGAGTGAACCCACCCACCCACTTCTCTATTTTAATATGATTGTTAAAATAAAAATGGTACTGTATTGCAAAAGTGAGTGGTGTGTCTGCATTCGCCTCAGGAATGTCAACTCTTTGTGGCCTCTCTGCACTGGTCCAGTAGGTAAGCAGGAGTGTTGTTGAGCTCAGCTAGCTTTTGCCTTTCGTTCTTGAAGGAAACTAGAAGAAGGCCTGCGGATTGTGAAAGAGAAACTGCATTTTATAGTCAAGGAAAAGGACAGAAGGAAGGTAAGCTTCATGAGAAGTGTATCAAGATAAGAAGACTCAGAGGCAGAGCAAAAAAAAACAAGAGGGGGGCTCAGTTTCACTTTTGCCACAAGTCCAACATACACACACAGAGCAGCATTTCACAAACACACCTCTCTCTATTCCACATAGCTGAGTAGTACTAGGCCTCAGACTCTTGGTTTACCTTTGAACTGAAGTTGATAATGATAACTTCTTGCTGTTGATGAGGTAGTCCTGCAGCTTCCAGTCCCGCCCTTAGTTTTCCATGATACATCTCCAGTCCTGAGTGACTCTGAGTAACCCCACACCAGACCAGTCATCATCATCATCATGAATCGCGAGGACCCGAGCAAGATAGATGTGGAGTGCAGTGCACTGCTTTTGAAGAACAAGTAGAGAATGAAACAGAATTGCAGTATTTTGCATAGATTTTTGTTTGATAACTAAAGTGACTCATTTGATGTCTGAAGAACCAAGAAAAAATGGAGCACACCCCTGAAATTAATTAAATCTGGCTAAGTGTGAAAGGGCTTATCATCACCTACAGGGGAAACAAAATAGGCACCATCACTCAAGCCACAAACAATGCAAATCAATAATCATCTCAAGACATTTCCCATATTGCAGTTCAACACACATCCTCCCTGAGTGTCTGCAACCACATGAATCATCAATCAACTTACATCATCACTCATGCAATCAGTCACTCACCGTTGCAATAGATGATGTTACCTCATCCAATCCAAGGCAAGCATGGGTAGTTCAAGTTTTGGGTATTCAATCATCTTTGATGCAGGCTACACATAGAATTTTGGTATTGGCAGGCAGTCCTGTACATAATAAATTATATTATGGGGCAGCCGTTCTGATACTAAGTAATCCAAAAATGAATAGGCATTAGGCAATAGGCATGCGAGGGGGCAGGCATTGTCCCCAATGTCATGAAGGAATTGTGGAGGCTTCTTCAATGCACACTGGTCCAACTGCAACCTGCAATATATATGAGACTAATAAAAAAATATGTGGGCAGCCTAAATCTAACAGAAATATAATAATGTTCTTCTGGCTAATTTTTTTAAAATGTTTTTTTGCAAAGAAAGAACTTAGGGAGTCACTATGATGACGGACGGACATCAGTCCATCCACCATCGTATCGTATTTGGGACCGTCCTCCTACAAGGCGGTGGTCCCACAGGGAAAATTATGATGCGACCACTACCGTGGCGGTCGCATAGCCCATGTTTTGAATTGTTGCAGGTGATGTGCTCGGCAGCACCCACCGTGGTACAAAACAAACACCCCACACATATCCATGCACTATGTGGCAGGAACCATGTGGTTCCTGCCTCATGGTGCAGGGATATGTAGGGGGCACCATAGGTGACGCCCAAAACCCATAGTCAAGAGCTGGGGGGCAGAGGGGCCCCCAAAGTCCCTTTTCACCAGCCATTTCATGGCGGGTTAACGGCCATGAAAAGGCAGGTAGAAAGGGACATTGTAATCCCTATGCACCGCCAACATGGTAGGGACTACAAGCCCCTCCACTGCACCGGCGGGCTGAAAGAGCTCGTCGGATGCGTTGCAGTCGGACTGTCATCACCCCGCCTGCCATTGTAATTTAGCGGGTGGGAAACATGTCTCCAATTGCTGGGAGACTGTTCAACGACAGGGAGTTGGTCTCCTCGCCATAGTAATGACCCCCTAAGTGCAAAAAGAACATTTTAAAAGTTCTATGGGGGCACTGGCATACTAAGTGCGGGAAGTAGAGTTTGTCCTCAAACTCAGGTGGTTCACCCAAAATCTAGTACATTTGATTCAATTTCAGACCAATCACCCTCTTCCTCCTCCTGTGCTGCTGTTTCAGGAATGGTGTAATAGTGTGGTATAAAATGTTGGTTTATTTTGATCATGGTCAATCTCTCCACATTTTGAGGTGAGCGACTGGTCCTTTTCACTGTGACGACCGCACCAGCTACACTGAACAGATGTTCAGCAGACACACTGGCTATAGGACAAGCAAGAGACTTTATTGCCATCCCATAACAATACATCAATGGATTTTGATCCACATGCACCTCTGTTGGATCATCCAAATACTCCTGGAGCATCCTGTGGAAGGGCATTGGTGCTACCACTTGATCTACCTGTTTTGCCATCACCTCTGCACTGGACTGAGGCCTGCCAACTGAAACAAATACAATGCAGAGGTTGGGTCCAGTCCTTCATTTGCTGTTGTTGCCAGTGTTCTGGTTGACTGTGTTGTTGGCTGCTGTGAGACAAGTCTGCCCTCTCTGGAAGTTGAAGGTGGCACCCCAGAACTGCAGGGGTGGGACTCGAAGTCCCAGCCATTCTTCTTCCAAGTCTCCGGACTGCTGTATAATCCACCACTTCTATTTTAAAGTATCCCCTTCAGAAAAAGGGATGAAAGTGGGCAGAATTGTTTTGGTCTGTGGATCAAGTAGTGTGGCACATATGTACTCTTTGGACTCAATGAGGGCATGTTGCAGACATATATTAGAAGCCAAGTGCAGGACTAAGCTCTCAACCAAGGCATGTGCTTCATTGTTTTCATTCACACCTGCAGGGGCGAACCTTTCAGACGTCCTCTTTACCTGGTCTTGTAGGAGATGCAGCAATGGAGTAGCTTGTCTCATCGTATTGTCCTCCTTGCTAACTTCCCACATAAAAAGAAGTGACATCTTTGTCAGGCATTTGACTAGGCCCCATTTTTCTGTATCCATGGTCATAGCTTTCCCAAATGCATCCCCTCCTCTTTGAATGACATAGTCTTTGATCTGTTTGTGCTACTCAAACAGACATTGCAGCATGTAAAAGGTGGAGTTCCAATGTGTTGGTACCTCCTGTATCAGGGCTTTAAATGGTGCTCTATTATTACGATGAATAATCCACAGCTGCATCCAGGCTTTAAAAGAATGGCTGAAATGCGTGCAGATTCTTCTGTAGGTGGTCAGTATGTTGCTAACTATGTCTTTCTCTTTGAGGAAGTCTTGCACCACCAGGTTGATGCAATGGGTCAAACACAGGACCCTGAAATAGCCTCCTTCTGACATGGCCTTGACTATGGTACTTCCATTGTCTAAGGCAAAAAATCAAATTCTAAGACCTATGGGTTGCAGCCATTAATACACCTTGCTGTTAAATTCCTCCAAGATGTTTACAGTTTTATGTGATTTCTCCATGGCGAACATGGCCACTGTTGCATGCTGCCAATTGCTCCTAAAACTTTCTTCAGGGCCAAGACCTGAAGATATCTTTTGCTTTACCTCTGCAAAAGAGATCCAGTGTATAGTGATGCACATGTAATCAGTCACCTGACAACTGGTTCACATGTCTGTCGTCAGGTGGATGGTGTGAACTCTTGCTGCAAAGCTTGTCCAACCAACTGCAGCACATTGCGATGCAGCGCTGGAACAGCTACTCTGGCAAAATAAGTCCAACTTGGTACCTTCTATTTTGGGCAGATGGCTTCCACAAATTCAAAAAATTCCACTCCTTCCACAAATGAAAAAGGGAGGAAGTCCAGCGATAACATTTTTCCCAACTTCCAATTGTACAAATGTGGGGTTCAGTGGTTTTGCTTGTAGGACCCCTCCTGTCTAAACATGCCCGTAATAGTGGCCTGGATTTTCTTCTTTTCTTGGGGCACTGACACAGACGTCTTTTGCGAAGAAGATGCTAGTGGTAGACTCAATGTGCGTCATGGTGGTTGGGCAGTCGCTGTATACCGCGGTGTCTACATCATCTCACTCTGAGTCTTTTTGTGCCATTGTGAAGTCGCTGAGATGGGTGATTCTGCTGGTGCACTGCTGAGGACAGGGCTACTTTGCATGAAGTGTCAGCCTCTTCTGTCCCCCGGCTCTCCTCACCACCACAACCATTTTCGGCAATTTTTTTAAGGTGCTCCTCCCATTTGATTGTGTGATGTTTTTTCCTATGGGTCATCTGGCCTCCAGTACCATAGTGTGTACCAGGCTTACCTTGATGAACATTTGTGTGGCAAATGTTGCATACTGCAATGTGCTCCCCCTCATTGCTAACTGTAAAAAAGTCCCAAACTGCGGAGGAGTACTTTTTTACAGGGCTACTGCAAATGCCTAAAGACGAACTGGAGGTAGGTTGTCATGTCACCGATTGCCTCTCTGCTTCTTCTGAGGCAGAGGTTGGTGCAGGATGGAGCTGGTTGAATAGCAATGTCAGATTCTTCTGTGTCCCTTCCACCATGACTACCTCATCATACTCCTCCTCCTCTTCATTAGACCTGGTCTCACTCAACCCTATTCTTTTGGATACTCAAAACTGGCTAACTGAAACCACCTCATGCTCAACACCTCCAAAACGGAATTCCTTCTCATTGCTCTGCATAATCACATCCCAAAGATTGACCACTGGCTGAAACATCTTACGGCTTTCAACTGCACTCCCCGCATTATCGACTCTGCAAAATCCCTCGGAAACACACTGGATAAGCACCTGAGCATAAAGAATCATATTAGCAATTTAAGCAAGGGGGCTAAACACCTAATGAACACCCTAAGGAATCTAAAACCTCTCCTTCCACAAGAGGATTTCATGATGGCGGTGCAAGCTCTGGTGCTGCCTAGGCTAGACTATGGTATTTCCACGCTCTGTGGACTTCCCAAATATAGCTTTGCCTCACTAAAAGCGTTCATTAATGCAGCAGCTAGACTGCTCACTGGTTCAAAAAGAAACAAGCACATCTCCCCAGCCCTCAAATCCCTAAACTGGCTGCCATACGAGGCTAGAATACAACTAAAGATAGCCTGCATGACTCACAAAGCCCTACATTTCAAGACTGCCACGTATCTGGCTCAAACATTAGAACTGTCTGAAGGTTGCAGACAGTCAAGAAGTACAAGTTCATGGCTTTTAAAACCACAGATCTTTCACAAAATGAGAACGATTTGCAGAGCCTTCTCAGGTGCTGCCCCAAAGATCTGGAACTCTCTTCCTCTGGAAGTCCGATGAATTTCCGCCATGACTACCTTCAAAAAGGAAGTAAAGAAAATCCTAATGGCTAAGTTCCTGCCTTGAATCAGCTCTGGCCCACTGCTCATTGATTATGCCCTGATTGACAATAAGATTGCTGGACACCTCTGAATCCCAACACTCACCTGCCATGCTCATTTATGTAGCGAAGATTATCGAATTTTCTTCTGCATGGTCTGTGTCCCACATTCCTTAACTATGTTGCACGACTATCTTGTTGTAATATGTATACTTTTGTAATACCTATCAAAATTGTGAAGCGCTCTGATACCCACCTGGGTCAAGTTTGCTCTATATAAAACTTTCAAATAAATAAGTCTAAGTCTTTCTGGAACTTTTCTTTTCCCTTTTCCTGTTGTCTCCTGATCTCTGTCAGGATCCACTCCTTGTCCCTATCATCATCATCAGAAGTGCTACTTGGAAAAGATGGTGAAGTAGTACCCTTCCTTTTCCTTGCTGGAGATGTGGGAGCCAATGATTCTAAAAGAGGAGGTTCAACTTCTTGCTCCGGAGGAAGCTCAACCACCTGTTCTGCTCCAACCTCAGACAAATCCTTTGCTGGCTGCGACTGCTGCCAGCAAAAAGATTGTGTACTACTTTGCAGAAGGGACAAATCCAATTCAACATCGCTACCGGTCTGCATCGACATGATTGCACTGGCTGCCTCATTGACAGACATGGTCCTGGGTTGAGGTTGGAGAGGTGGTGCTGTTGTTGGAGGAGTGCTGCGCTCAGCTTGCTCACCAGTGGATGGTGTGGCAGGCACAACTTTCCTGAAAAGGTTACAATCAGCACGCCAGTGATGGAAATCTGCTTTTACTGCCCCCCACTGTCCACTTTCTTGGCAGCACCTTTCTTTGGGTCCATCTTGAAGCTGTCAGTTGGTAGTGGCACTTAACTTCACAACAAGCTGAAGAGATGACCGTATTGAGTAGTCAGTCACACGTCATGTTGTGCAGAGGCCTTTAGTCTGGCAGTACTGTGGGTGATGATGTCTCTTCTCTTGTGAACCTAAAAGGAAACAAGTAAGACAAACATGTTTGAAATATGGCATTGTTGCAGTTTAAGTAGTAGTACAAACAAACAATATCATTTAGTGTGGTTACTTAAGTTATTATAAATAATTAACAATAGTATACAGTGTTCATTCGTAAAATGGAACGCTACAGCATACATTTCAATAGCCACTGTACACTCAGGAAGGATTAGAAAGATCAACAACAAACAATACAGCTGTAACTGTTTGCTTTATGTGCAATGCATCACGTGAGATGTGGTACACAGGGAGTTGCAGCTAACAAATGCATTGATAATCGAATAATCCTTATACAATGATTGCTGTTGTGCACCTATAGCAGACATGGGGTTGATTCATTAATGCCAGATGTTATGAAAAGGGTAACAAAAAATAATCTAAAAAAACAAATACAAAACAATAAAAATAACATAAAATGGCTGCCTTCCATTGCCACATGGTCATCAACAACAACATAGAGAAAATAGGCATTGGGAATAAAGAGAAGATATGCAGGTATATGGAAAATAAAGCACACTGTCTACCTACACAAAATAGCCATCGACCAACCACATGGTGAGCCAACAAGCAAGGAGGCATGGCTGCAACATAATGATAGAAGAACAACACATGCAAGACTGTGGCAAAAGCACACTGGATGCTACTGCAAAATGGCCACCAGCCACATGGTCAAACAGCAAGCAAGGAGGCATAGGGAACAAAGAGAAGACATGCAGGCCTATGGCAAAAGCACACTGGCTGGCTACACAAAATCCACATGGTCGGACAGCAACAACCAGAAAGGAAGCATGATCATAAACAGAGAAAACGTTCAGGCCTATGGCAAAAGCACACTGGCTGGCTACACACAATGGTCGCCAGCCACATGATCAGAACAACAACAACCAGCAAGGAGGCATGGCCACAAATAAAGACCATCCAGGCTGTATGGAGGCGGGTAGGTCGCACAGCAGTGACCTGAGCCCCTAACAAGTGTCCCGCCGTTTTCCTGGGACCATCCTACTTACCAAAAGAGCATTACTCTGCTCATCTTGGGGTAGAACTATTGGCCTGTAACCATTCAGGTGCAGGTTCTTGAACTTTGAACGGTCATCCTTTATTAGAAGGGAGGCCTCAAGCCCCTGATAGGGGCACCAAGTCAATACTTTCTGGTCCTGACAAAGTGCCGCCTGACCCTTGGGCTTACCAGGCATGAAACATGTTGACCACACTTTGTTAATAGCTATCCTGGTACTTGAAGACCACATGATAGCACCACTGTTTTTACTTAGTCCTGGTACCCTTCTCCTATAAATAATTGTCTTTATGATACCAGAGCCTATTTTAGACAGCACTCACTTTTTCCACTTGTTACACTCTCGTAAAGCCCTCTCACTTGCATTCACCTAAGCATTTTTGTATCAAAATATCTCCAACAAAGAGCCCCCATGCCCATCAGGCAGTGCAGCGCCGGCCAGACAAGGAGCGCCCAATGATGAAGCATGATACCCTAACAGGTGTGTGAGGGCATCAAGATCTGACCTTCAGGTCTCCGTGCGACAGGAGTATCAGCCATGTGGTCTAATCCTTGTGACCACCTGGCCTATGAGGAACTACTCAGACCTTGATAATTATTGAGTTTATCTTCGGGAGGAGCATAGGTGTAGGACCTCGGTAAAACATTGAGCTCTTCCTTCCCTCCTTTGATTTATAACACACAAACAGATAAAACATGCAGTCCTATCGGAAAATCAGACCTGCTGGCTACACAAAATGGCAGTCAGCAGGCAGCCACATACCTAGTCACAACAAAAACAACCAGCTAGAGGGCATGGCCACAAACAAAAAAGAAATGCAGGCCTACGGGGAAAGTACACTGGCTGGCCAGCCACATTGGTCACAACAACAATAACAAGCAGGAGGCCTGGAATAACAAAGAACACATGCAGGCCTAGGGTGGAGACTGACTATACAAAATGGCCGCTTGCCACATGGTATGATTCTTAAACAAAAAAGGCAAATGATGGCTTATGCCAAACACACATACACACACACAGTGGCCAGACAAAAGAGGCATGGTAACATAGGGAACAATAACATTAACAGGGCTAAAAATTTTCACAACAACACATCCTCCCGAGGTATTAACCCACCTAACCACTGTTTGCAGGGGACAAAAAACATGGAAAAAACCACAAAAAACTCACATTTTATACTTTAATCCAATGCCATCCATGGCCTAAATTATGTTTCAATTCTACAGACACCACAGAGACAGTTGTTTCATGCACCCATGAATTGTGCAGGGCCTACTGACTGGAAGGCCCATTGGCAAACTAGGTCACATAGTGAATTAAATCAATCAATAGTGCAAACTTAATAAACAACATAGAGAAGACAATGTACTAAAGTGTGCAACATTTTTCCTTTACAAAAGAAGATACATTTCATGCACAAAAAACTAGGCCACTACTAAAACTGCAGGCCACCCATCACAATGAATTTTAAAAATTAAATCAAAGTACAAATAAATCCAGGTGCATCCCCCCAGTCAAACAAACAACACCCCTATACACCAGTTTTTCAACTTACTTGTGATATCTCTTGCAGCAGACAAGGAGACTGATACTTCCAGCTCCAAATCCCAATGAAAAGTGACCAGGAGAAGGACTAAGCACTGGGAGGAAGCTGCTGGACAGGAATAGGTAGTTGGAGTCTCTAGGGCACTTCCTTCTGGTTTGAAAATAACATTTTATAAAACATGGCTTCTCACACTAAAAACATCAACCCCAATGGCCAGTTTGAGAAGAAAAGCCACACCAAATGCCTCTCAGCTGCATTCTGAAGCAGAAAAGCTGCTCAACTGCTCCATTTGAGATCGGCTCTAAGAATGCTAGATTGGTGCAATCGAGGCCAGAAGCTGAAGAGTGAGCGCAAAGTCTCGTGTGAGCTCTTTAGCAGTGGGAGAAGTCTCACGCGCACTTGCAAGCAGCCTGAGAGTCCTGGTGCTCGCGGTTGAGTAGCAAAAGAAAACTTTGCTTCGTGCCCGAATGGTGGAGTTCCACGTTCCTCCGCCTAGCACAGAGTGTCTGAATTCAGCAAACTCTGCGAGCAGTGCAGAGTTTACCCCCTGGGGTTATATTTTACACACTAGAGGTTTATTACTGTACACTTCAAACTCATGTTTTTCTAGTGTATTTCAAAAACAACCGTCTCTAAATGAATTGGCTTTTTTCGTGGGAAGGCAGGATATCCCGAAGACGTCAGTAATGGCGATCCCCGCAGATACGGCAAGGAAAAACAGAAAGCTAAAGCAGGAATTCAGTAGCCACCACCGCATTCAAAAAGTATAACTGTGTAAAAAAAAAATCTAACTATCACACTGGATATCTCACTATTAAACAACTCTACAAAAACATTCATCAGTATCTTATAATCTCTATAACAATGTGTATTAATAATTCAATGAATTTAAAAAAAATATTTCCACCAATATTACTACTGACTTTGCCGCAATGTCCCACTGCTGGTACATGGGGGGGGGCCACGCTGGCGGTCATGGTGTCGCCGCAAATATTGCATTCGATTAAATAATCAATTTTGGACACATATCTAATTAAAAATATTATTCAATTAATAATTTAAACATTATAATTTAATATTATTTTGTGCGCTGAATGCTGACTCCGGCCTACATTGCGGTCCAGTAGGTCACAGAGTTTTGATTTGGCCATGTTGGAGTTCACATCTGTGTACCGGCATCATCGCAGACTGCATCCCCTCTGAGCACCTGTGCCATTAAGTGCATTCCCCGACATTCATGGACACTCACTGGTCGTACATTGGTCGCGTTTGAGTCTATGGACTAGGGGCTAGCTTTCATCCTCATGTAGCTGATCCCGAATTGTTGTTGCAAACGAGGGTTGCGCTTTCCACTCCTCCATTTGATGCTTCCAGATAACATCAGACCTTCTGCATCATGCCCTGGAGGACACCTTCCACTGTCCCCCGAAACCCTCCGCAACATACACCTCGGACATTGATGGGGACCCGCTCAGTTCGCAAGGCCCATCTGACTGCACTGCAAGTCATCGTCCCATGGCTGGGTGCCTGTGCCGGCCGCAGTGCATCTGGGGCCACTGACTCTGTGCTGCTCAGGCCTGGGACCCCTTCTTCTGAGACATTGATGCCCTGAAACTGGTCCTAGGGTGCTTGTTTTCCGGTCCAGGTAGGACCTGGCTTGGCAGTCCAGGCTGGACTGTTCCCATGAGGCACAGGGTCAAGACTGATTTGCATATGGCCAGGTCTCAACTGGGGTGGCATGGTGAGCAAAATAATGATGGATTTAACCCAGATCTCTTGACTGGGGGTGAATGTTTTGATTTGTTCTGCATTCCGTCCATCAATTGTGTGTCTTTTACTATTCGTAATTGGGCAGCTTTATAATAGAGTCCAAAGTCAGGTAGGCCTAACCCCCCCTCCGCTCTTGTTTGCCTTAGTGTGTGGAAAGGTAGGTGGGACCTTCTGCCCTGCCAAATGAAACAGGTGATAAGAGATCAGATTTTGGGAAGAGGTCTCTATCTAATTCAATTGGCAGGGCTTGAAAGAGGTACAGAAATGTGGGGAGTACTGTCATTTTGATCGCATGAATTCGACCCAGCCAGGATATAAAAAGGGGTTTCCATCATTTGAGATCGCCTTGAAGCTGGAGAAGTATTTTTATTTTTTTATTCTTTTTATTTATAAAGTTTTATAAAGCGCGAACATGACCAAAATGTTGGTGTCAGAGCGCTATACAACCTAATAAATAGCATTAAATATACAAGGAGCAAACTATAGACAATAAAGCATGAAAAGATAATACAAAGAGACATAGTGAAAACACCAGCAAAGAAATCAAATTGGCATGGATAGTCGCCTCAGATAGGAAGGACATTATTCAGCAGTCTCATTTTTACTTCGTTTTTTAAAAGAACGAATGAAGGGATGGACCTGATCTCTGGGAGAAGAAAGTTCCAAATTCTTGGGGCAATTCCAGAGAAAGATCTCTTATAGGTTTTCTTTTTGTGAGATTTTGGGGGTTTCAGCAGTATGGAGCATGTACTACGAGAAGGTCTATTCCTTCCGGATAGCACCAGTTTCTGAGCCAGGTAGCGAGGAGTGTTGTGGTGGATGGCTTTGTATGTCATGCATGCTGTTTTTAGGTGGATTCTAGATTCATAAGGTAGCCAGTTCAGAGAGTGAAGGGCTGGGGTGATGTGATCATTTTTCTTTATGCCTGTGATGAGCCGTGCAGCAGCATGGAGGATAGCCCTCAACAGTGCTAGTTTTATTTTCGGTAGGCCAACAAGGATAGCATTCCCATAGTCAAGTTTGGAGATCACAAGAGCCTGAACTGCCATCTTGAGATCTGCATTGGGCAGGAAAGTCTTTATTTTTCTTAAGATGTGGAAATGGAAATTGGCCGCTCTGGTTGTGGAGCTGATGTGATTCATCATGGAGAGGTTGTTGTCTAGTGTTATTCCTAGGGATTTTGCTGAATCAACAATATGTGGGGTACAGTTCAAGGCGGTGAGTAGTGGGAGCCAGTCTTTGATGTTAGAGGTGGTGTTGGGAGGCAAGATTAATAGGAATTCAGTTTTGAGGGCGTTAAGTTTGAGGTGGTTAAGTGTTAACCAGTGTTGAGTTTGTACAAGATGTTATTGAGAGTGCTGATGTCGTTAGGAGAGGTAATCTTCATGTACAATTGCGTATCATCAGCGTACATATGGTAGGAGATGTTGGAGTGTTTGAGGATTTCAGTCAGGGGTTCCATGTAAAGATTAAACAGGGTGGGCGAAAGTGAAGAACCTTGGGGAACGCCGATAGTGACCGGTGTCTGATCTGATAAGTCATGATTGATTAGGACTCGTTGAGATCTGTTTTGTAGGAATGAGCAGAACCATTTTAAGACAGTACCAGAGAGACCCATCCTAAGTTCTAAGAGGTTCAGGAGGGTTTCATGTTTGACTGGGTCAAGAAGGATTAAAAGACAGGATTCATTATGATCTAGAAAATGTAAAGCATAATCGACAATGTGGACCGTGGCGGTTTCAGTACTGTGACCTGGTCTGAAACCAGATTGGCAGTGGTCGAGGAGTTGGTGCTGGTCAATGTGATTGCAGAGTTGTTGATGAACACATTTTTCCAGGAGCTTGCCTAAGGTTGGGATGCTCGAAATGGGGCGAAAATTGTTGGGATCAGAGAGGTTCGCATTCAGCTTTTTTAGTATAGGTGTGACTTGTCCACTTTTTAGACATTCCGTCATGGTGCCTTGCATAAGAGAGGCGTTGATAATTCTGGTCCATAGGGGTAAGGTAGTGCTTAGTGAGATCTTGAGCACCAACCATATCAGTGGGAAGAGACAGGAGGTTAAGGCTGGTGGCAGATATCATGCCTGGATTGAGATTGAGGGTGTTTCTGATCCAATGTTTAATTTTCACAGGCTGGCCTTTGTGGATGGTTGCCTTTACAACAATGGAGAAGGTGATGCAGTGATGATCGGTCCAGTCGCAGGGTGAAATAGAATCCAATAGTATGGTATTTTCCTTGGCTATGATTAAGTCTAAGATGGCCCCTTTTATATGAGTAGGACGATTACAGACTTGGGTCAGGTTGAGGACCTGGAGGAAGGCCTTAAAGCAATTCACTAGTGGATCTTTAGTGTCATTCCAGTGAATGTTGAAGTCACCCAGGAAAATCTGGTTGTTGTATGGGGTAAGGTTGGTGGAGATGATCTCCATGATTTCTTCAATGAAGGTAAGATTATCACCTGGGGGATGGTAGAAAGTGTGCAGAGTGCAGGTGGAGTTGTCTTTGGTAGAGATATTGATCATCATATATTCACAGCCAGATGTTAGAGAGGAAAGTGATTGTTTGACAGAGAGGTTTGATCGATAAATACAAGCAATAACGCCCCCAAGACGGATAGCGCAATCTTGACGGATGATAGAGTAACTGGGTGGAACCAGGATGTCTAGTATAGTAGAAGAGGAATCATTTAGCCAAGTTTCAGTGAGAATTAGTAGATCCAGGTCCAAGTTGAGTAATAAGTCCTGTATGTCGGCTGCGTGTTTCACTGCTGATCTGCAGTTGAGTAGTGAGCATTTTAGGTTGGTTTTGGTAATGGTAGTGGAAGAGTGTGAGATGGGAACAAGTTTGAGGTTAGATTTATTGATGAGTCTGGGTTTGGTATATGGTAACCTTTGCGGTTGGGTGATAATGGTTTGAATCCTAACTGGAGGTGGGACGTGGTGGGTGGGATCATAAAGCAAGAGAAGGGAAAGGATGTCTGTGGTTGAAAGGTATTTGACAAGGCTGTTGGGTCGGGTGGAATGGTCTAGATTAGGTTTGCATCTCCATCTAGGTTGAGATCTGGAGTATGCACCATTAACTGTGGGAGGGCGAGTGGGAGACGGAAGATTACAGTGCTGGAGGTAGATCGAAAGGTTTGACATATTGAGTTCTAGATTACAGGTGATGCGTAGAGGTGGGTAGTTAGCCTTATATAATCCCTCTAGTCACGGAGTCAGCTGGACACCCAGGTATTGAAGAGAACGCTCAGACCACTGAAAGGGGTATGTTCCCGCAACCGCCGAGCCTAAAACTCTGGGAGTGTGAGATTAAGAATAGAAGATTTATCTAGATTTGACTTTGAACCCCGCCACAGCCTCAAACTTAGCCAATTCCCTCTGTAGGGCCGGAAGTGAAAGTGATGGGTCAGTGAGAGATAAAAGGATGTCATCTGCGAATAGTGAAATTTTGTGGATGTCCCCCCCAAAAGGGATCCCTCATATCTCTGGGTTCTCCCTGATACACATTGCCAACGGTTCAATGCTGAGGGCGAACAGCAAGCGAGACAATGGGCACCCCTGCCGTGTCCCTCTAGAGAGGTGAAACGGGGCAGACAGGCACCCGTTAACCTGCACTCGGGAGCAGGGATGCATGTAGTTGGCCCTGATCATTCTGATAAATCTGTCCTCAAAGCCAAAGTGTGTGAGTGTGTTAAATAGAAACAACCAGTCCACCTGGTCGAACGCCTTTTCGGCATCCAAACCCACGAGGACTGCCGGAATCTTGCGTTTTGTTACTTTTTCAATCAGGTGAACCGTTCGTCGAATGTTGTTGTGGGTCTGCCGTCCCTGAATAAAACCGGACTGATCCAGGTGGACAAGGTCTGGCATGAGGTCATTGAGCCATCCCACCAATATAGCAGAATACAGCTTCGCATCTAGATTGAGTAGGGCAATTGGGCGATAAGAAGTGCATAAGTGTGCGTTCCTCCCCGGTTTAGGGATCACAGATATAACCGCCTCGGCCATGGAAGGAGTCACCTCACCCGCATCCGCCATTGAGTTAAAAAGTTGCGTGAGGTGTGGGAGGACGTCCAGCGCCTAGGTTTTATAGAAGTGGGCTATTAGGCCATCTGGCCCCGGAGCCTTATTGGGTTTCAGAGATTTGATAGCAGCGCTCACTTCCTCTTATGTTATGGGTGCATTAAGACTGGCGTTCCTGGCCGGAGTGACCTTAGGAAGATTTAGTGACTGTAAATATGAGTTTTGAGCTAAAATGTCCCCTGTCTCCCCTGTGTATAGTTGTTCGTAGAAAGCCCCGAATATGTTGGATTTCTCTGTATCGGAGGATACTAACTTTCCTTCCCCATCTTGTATGCTGCCAATGTATTCCCTTTCTCTTTTCTCCCTGAGTTGCCTGGCCAAGTGTCTGCCTATTTTGTTTCCCTGGGCAAAGGATATCTGGCGAAGCCGTAAAAGGGTGTATTCTGCCCTATTATTGTATATTGCCTTAAGCTTCCCTCTCAATGTCGTGAGTGTACGTTGTGATCTCCTAGTGGATGCGTCCTTATGATCCTTTTCAGCCTTTTCCAATACCGCTTCTAAACCCTCCCTCTCTTGAGCTCTCTGCTTGTTCAGGGTAGCATTGAGTTCCAAGCATTTGCCCCTGATGACTGCTTTAAAAGCGTCTGCAGTCTCAATACCTACAGAAGCATTTCAGCTGTGATCCCCTGCTTATTCACCCTCCTGATATAAGATTAACTTAATTACAGAGGATTTAATAATAAGGTACGAAATTTTTTAATCATAACCATGCCAGGGCATCATCTAAAACCTGAAGGAAGGAATTCATATTCAATACTATTCCCTCCTAACCTCTCCAAAAATGCCTCCAAAACTTTTAAACATAACCTACTCAGAAGAAACCCAGAAACTCTAATCTTAGACCCATCTTTCAACATAAAAAAGGTGCGATTATTATCGACTTTACTTTCTTTACTTCTAAAATGGCTAAATGGCGAAATACCTTAAATAACTCGCTGAAAATACAGGAATCGAAAAACATTCCTTATGGCACTAAGTTGCTAATAACACCCTCTCGAAAACTGAGAGCAACATTAAGCATAACTTGTTATAAAAACGGCACGATTCTCATTCAAGCTGCTAACAAAGACCTGGAACGATTTGACAAATATTTCTCAACATTAAAAATTCAGGTCCTTAACAGCCCCCCCCTCAAGAATTCAACCAAATAAGAATTCACAAGCCATCATCCCACATGGGAATCAACCGGCCGTGATTGAAAACTTCATCACGATAGAACCCCAACAGACAAATCAGCTATGGAGATAGATTGCCCAATCACCAATGAGCACCAACAGTTGAATCAGGAAGCCTGTATTTCTAAAGACAGGAGTAACAGCCCACATTTATCTATAGCTACATCATCCACCGCTAACTACAGTGACTCTAGCTCCTTTCCAAGCCCTAACACTGATCACAACCCTCTACCGGGAACAGTTAGAAGGTTGGAATCAACAGGAG
Organism: Calotriton arnoldi; assembly: GCA_963921515.1. Lineage (NCBI taxonomy): Eukaryota > Metazoa > Chordata > Amphibia > Caudata > Salamandridae > Calotriton > Calotriton arnoldi. Next base: position 815,681 of record CAWUFW010005973.1, on the reverse strand, counting down.
TTGACCAGGTTAACTGGAGAGGCATGCATATGACTGACACAGGGAAATGCGAAACAGTTTCTAGTCACAAAGAAACATGCACAAAACATCTTAACAGTTGTCCCTATCGCTCAGAGATATTCAAAGCTAGCATTCCAACAGGTGCACCCACACAACTTCCCACCATTACTCAACCTAAAATAGAGTCTGAAAAGATTAGAGCCCCTCAACATAATAGGGAACTTGATAATCTCAGTTCGCAATCCAGCAAGACTTACAAAGCCATGCTTTTCGCTATTAGAGATATGAAGAACCTGTTGTGCTTATCAGAAAAATGGCTTTCAAAAATGGAGGTTCTACAGAAATCCATTCATGAAACACAATTTAAACTTCGTTCTACCCCAATGGTTGCGTCACACAGAATATTACGCCCCCGTAAGCAACTCAGCTTTCTGACAGACAATGAGATCCAAACCCTTCTGTCTTCATATGAACCAACCCCCACTACTCCCACTAAGATAGGTGAAAACAATATTCAAACAGTCCCAACGAATGCTGGCAGAACTGCTAAGCCTAACAATAGAATGCTAAATTTTAGCAACCTAAAAAATGTGTTATTAATTCCCGACAAGATTGTCTCGCCAATGATCAATCCACAGAAACACATTCGTTGCATACTATTCAACTGTCGGTCAGCAAAAAAACATGCTGCAGACATAGCCGACCTCATACTAAACCAAGAAATTGACGTAACTATATTGACAGAAACATGGCTATCTGACTCTTCTTCCCCATGCCTAGATCTTTTACTACCCCCGAATTACTGTATTATGAGACAGGACAGACGTGACAAAACGGGAGGAAGCATTGCTTGTATGCATAGATCAGACATTACCATCACAAAAATACAATCTGACCCTTTAGAATCTTGTGACTATCTGGGCATGTACTTAAGATCGTCTGATAACCAAAACTGTAAACTCCACGCACTCTACCACCCCCCGGGTAAAAAGACCAAGGGGGATAGTAGCAACAACTTGCGATAATTATCGCAAACCGCGCCTAGCGCGTTTTTTTTATCGCCGTCTATCGCTGGATATTATCGCGGAGATAACACGCTATTAGCAACGTTTATCTCCAATGCGATAAAATATCCAGCGATAGCGGCGAAATGCGTGAATATCGCTGGAAATCCAGCGATATTCAAGCATTAACGCCATGGTGGACTTAGCCTGACAATCCACCTCCCATTCAACAAACAGGTAAGTCATGTTTTTAGCAGGTGTTAAATTCTAGCGATATTCGCGCTAAGCGCGACTTTTTTTATCGGTTCGCCTGTGTTGCTAATAGGGGGAAGTTGTGTTAGCGACTGTTTTCAGTCGCTTTTAGTTGGGAACGCCTACCTTGCATGTCATTAGCGATAATTATCGCTGGCATGCAAGGCGATGGGAAAACGGGGCGCTATGCCAGAAAGCTGACACTAACGCCTGTTAGCGACAGCTTGCTGATAGGGCGATAAAAAAATCGCCGCTTTAGCGGCAAAAAGTGCCGCTAAAGCGGCGATAAAGCCCTTGCTAATATGCCCCCAAGTTCATAGACCAGATGATAGAAATCATCACTGCCAACTCTAACCTGCAGTCTAATGATATTTTCTTAGGAGACTTCAATCTTCATTGGGAGGATCAAACTGACAGTCAGATCACCATTTTCAAAGCCTTCCTGGAAGATCACTGGCTGGTCCAAGGTTGTCATCTACCTACCCACTCCAAAGGTTCTACCTTAGATTGGATCATAGCTAAAGAAAAAGCTATCGATAAAATTGTAATCACCCCCTGCGATTGGTCTGATTATCACATCATTACCTTCGAAATACCCTTCATAAAAACCAAAATGTCCTCACAACCTATTCAGCCCAAAAAATTGACTTGTGACACTAGAGGAATCAATATGGATAACGTCGCAGCTCGCTGTGAAATAGAACTGCAACCACCTAAGAGCATGGTTGACGTCAGTGACCTCACGAAGCACTATAACAAGACAATGTCGAGCATTATTGAGGACATAGCCCCTTTAAAATTCAAAAGGATCACTGACAAAGACAAAAACCCCTGGTTTAATAGTACCCTTAATGAAGAAAGACGTTCACTGAGACTTTCAGAGCAAAAATGGCGACAATACCCTTCATCGCCCCACTTAACCCAACTGAGACAGTCCAGGAAAGCCTACAATAAAAGCATTCTAAAATCAAAAAAAGACTTCTTCAGGAAAGAACTGGATAATGCAATAAACAGACCAAGGAAACTATTCGATCTACTAAAAGATCAATTCAATAAATCGGCCAAATCGGCACCAGCCACTATAAAAATAATCTTAAATAGTGAAAATTTCTCCTCCTTCTTTACAGACAAGGCAAATTCATTGGAGGGGGAGCTAAAAAAAGCAGCCGAAGACCTTGAAAGCGATAAGAGTAGCTTAGATGAACATCAGTTTCAACTAGAATTAGAAAAAACAAAAAACAATGCTCGATGGTCAGTATTTAAGCCTGTCAGTGAACTAGACATTGCAAAGATCATTTCGACCACTAAACCTAACAATCACTATAACGATCCTTTACCTGCAAAGTGTTGGTCTTCTATAAACCATCTGCTCATCCCGTCATGGGCAAAGGTCATCAATGCTTCGTTGACACAAGGCCAAATACCGGTCTGCCTAAAAACTGGTCAAAGTTATATAATAATGGGGTAAACCCGAAAGGCCACTGGACCCGGGTAACTTGTGGTACAGAAAGGTAATGTCACAGTGGGATACAATTACATATTATACCGAACACAAGAAAACATTATTACTTTAATCAAAATTAAACGCCACCATTTGAGTCATTCACCATCAATGGTTGTGATTTTATTGCATCACAAAGTTGCATATTAGCCAGATTATAAATAACATATGTCGAAATCAAACATTTATCAAATCTGGTGCAAAAGGGAGGGGTAGTGAGTGCATGAAAAGGATTGTGAAAGTGAAGTGCAAAAGGAAGGTAGTGTGCATATGTGACATCATTAATCAATATATCCAGCCTATCCAGCCAGATGTCTGGCGAGTACGGAAATAATAAAACATAACACGAGGTATCCAATGCAGATAATGAATCTCTGTCATCAGTGTCTGAACAGAAGGAAAATGTCAACGTTTCGACCCCTGAAGTAAACAGCTGATTTGATGCCTTGTGAATGGGGTCTTCCTCAGGATGGATGTGAGGGAGGTTAAAAAAGCACCTAAAGAAATGGAAAAGTGTTATTGCTGTGGCGTGCCACAATGAAGACATTGAAGTCTGTCATTAAATTATATTAATTAAATTACCAGGAGGGTCAGCCAGAAAGCTTCAGGCTGAGGGTTCAAACAGCTGGGCCTTGTGAGCTCCTAAGAAAGTGGGTATGGACAGAGACATTAAACTAGAATAATGGGGGGGGGAGGAGAGACAGAGCACAAGGCGCTTTGAACTTACTCAGATTGTTCACGGTTCTTCGAAGATTCTAACTGTACGCCGAGGTTGATCAGTAACCTCTGACTGTAAAAAAGGAAGAAATCATCTGGATAATGGATCGGATAAAAATATGAGCCGGCTAGCATAATGTATTCCCTAAATTTCATTTAACAAATGTGCCGCTACTCGTAGAGCAATTTGAGGAATTGCTAAAGCTGCGCTGGGGGTGCAGGGATGGAAAACGCTGAGGTCTAGCAAAATAAAAATGCCACACGAGGTCACAGCACGGAAGGCATTATTTTAATTACAGCATCAGAGTGAAGTGAGGCCGCTATAAGAGTCTACAAGGTCCTGCAGCAAATGCTATCAAGAGTGGAGGCAGCGTGAGTCGAGTGCAAAGTAAATTGCTCAAAACGCGCTGGAGGTAAAAATTCAGTGAAGCCGCTTACTAAACAAAGATCTGAATCTTATTGAGGGGAAATCGTAGGAGCCAAAAATTATATACAACACGGCCGTGTATCGACATACCTGTTGGCTGCTGAGACATCTACTGGAAGTCAGTTAACAGTGTCTCCCGGTAACCGCCTGGGATTTATAGGTCCCAGTAAAAGCGTGCACGCAAGGTACGTCCGATCTGAAAACCAGATCAATGGTTTACGGCTAGTGTCATAACGGAGGATGACACAGTAGATTTACAGCCTATTTAAAATTCAAAACCTGTTCACGTTGTCTGCGGGAGTGAAATAAAATTAAACCCATTTGAAAATCCAAGTTTTGTAAAATACAAAACCACTCGAAATTTTACGGCTAAAAAGGAAAGAAAATAAACACTGTCTGTGTCTCTGGGCGCACATTGGGTTCGGAAAATGGATAACCTAACCATAGTGGTCTGGTATGAAGCCACAGTATTTACCAGACGTGAAATGATGCAGGTGGCAGATTATGGAACTTTAATGTATATAACAATCAAGTGAAAGGGAAGACATACTGTCTGCACATGGCAGCGCACATAATTTACAAATGTGGCTACAGCATTAAGTACATAATTGAATATGTTTACAAAGAAGCATAGTAAAATTGCAAAACGATAGAGATGGCCATAGGATAACATAATTACAGGGCAGAACCTATTGTGCGGAGATGAATACAACATGAAACACATGGTTAAGAGTTGTTCAAGGTAATATTTGAAAAAAGCAGAAACACATTTCAATGAACAAATGCATCATGAATTAATGTATAAATAGCCACAGTCTAAGAGCCATAATGTGAAATATGGAGGAAGCACTGTCTGCGCGTGGCAGCGCACAATATGTGGGCGAATCTAATCATACCGTTATACAGAATGTGTTTCTAAAAAATTATTTATTTAAGCTTAGGGAGGCCATGGAACGAATCAATCACATAGCAAGATGCAATATAAATGAAATACATGTAGCCATGATATGATACACATAATTGTCAATTCTTCAGGGTAAAGAATACAGCACCAATCCAAAAATCACTAAGTAGATAAGAAACAACCTATGCAGCACTTATTTGTAAGTGGGGATGCACACTCAGAAACAAGGACTAACCAATGTGCAGGCCCCTGGCAATATTGCTCCCATTGAAAAGAGTAATATCTAGTCCCCGTTTAGTGTGGATAGTTGTGCATATGTTACATCCATTTCATTAAGGCCATTGTGGACAGTGTTAAAAGGTCCATCCACTTGCATTCACGTACATTTAAAATCGAGCCCAGGTTGCCACCCCTTATGCCTAGTCTAACCTCCTCCAAAACTAACCATTTGAGAGATTCGGGAGAGTGATCATGAGCTTGGAAATGTTCAACTAGGGGTGCGCCTGTCACTCCACATCTTATCCTACTACAATGTTGTAGTATACGTGCCTTAACCTTCTGAGTTGTTTGGCCTATGTAAACTTTAACGCAGGGGCAGAGAATTGCGTAAATTACATTAGTGGTGTTGCAGTTTGTGTGACCTTTAAGAACCATAGGACATAGGACAATTATTGGGTTCAAACTCCTTTGTTTCAATTGTCATTCCACAGGCCTTACAACTGCCACATTTGAAATGGCCCACTACTGGTGGGAGTTGCCACATAGATTGGATCGTAGGTGGAGACGGTGGTGCAAGTAATGACTTTGGCAGAGACCTTCCGTATCCGGCTCATTTTGGACGCGACGCCAGCAGAACTCGAATATCACTCGGCTTATCGGTCTTATGGAGAATCAACCATGAATGTCCCCGAGGATTTGAACTAAGGCCAGCCTTTCTATTGGTTAGGCACTCCCGATACTTACTCCTTGAATCGTTCGTTTTATGTTCCACAGCTGTGTGATGTCCACCTCTATAATCTTATCTGTAATCTTTTGGATTCTTGCTGTTGAGCCATATCGGTATTCTCCCTTCTGCATATCTGATTAAAAAGATGGATTGCTGAATCAAACTTCATTTAGGATTGTCTGCCTCATCTTACTTTACATATTGAATTTTACATTTATACTGCATCACATTGTGATAAGGAGCCCCACTCTATATATATTTCCTAGATGCTAAGGTCTATCGGATGGTTAAACAACACCAAGTCATCTATATTTCTGTGCCCTGACAAAGGAATTGTTGGTCAAATTCCACTCCGAAACGCGCGTCGGCGCCTTCTTTGTTTGTTATTGTGATATGATGTTTTTGTATTGTTCACATTAATTGTACTTTGTGTATTACGTATTTGTGATTTTGTAGTTGTGTTTTTGATATGAATGTTTGTGTATGATTGGTGTTGGTGTGTATAGTATGGTTAATGTGCCTTTTCATTGTGGTGGGGTTCTGTCTACGTTTATTTTTGGTTTGTTCAGATTAAGAATTTTATATAATTAATTTATATGAAAAATATACAAAATAAAGAAAATGTTTTTTTTTTGTTTTTTTTTTGTCCTCATTCACCTCAGAAAAAGAGAAAGATGTCCATTTTTTTTTCTGCCCTTATTGTCGAGAGGGATACCAACCGCTACCGGGCATACTCCAATAGACACCAACCTTTCTGTGGCTGTCTCTCTCACGCGGTATAACACCGATACTGCTTGATTTTCCAAAATTCGTAAGGGCCCTGAAGCAGTCCAGGAGTGTTAGCCGGTGTAATCATTGGACGTGAATTTATACTTATATCAGCAATTTTACTCAACAATTTTTTCGTACCCCTTCTGGGCTCTCCAGCCAAGCAATTAATTGTTTCCAGAAAGCTTTCTTTTTAGACTTTTTCCCTGAAAGATCCATCTTAGACATATATATAAGGGATTCCAGCCATTCTGAGTGCTGTGGAGGTATATTGCTCACCCATTTACGACAAACTTCTCTTCTGGCCAGTAACATTACATAAAACAACAGATCTCTGATGTTACCAACAAGTTCGTCGACCACCCCAAAGATAACCAGAGAAAGGCTTACCTTTATTTGCCGACCCAAAATACCTGTCATAGTTGTTTGTACTTTTTTCCAGAACTCGCTGATTGCTGGGCATTGGAAGAACATATGGATGTCTGTAGCCTTTTCCAACCCACATTTAGCACAGCTGATTCGGCTTCCTTTCCCCATCTTAGATAGTTTCTCGGGTGATATATATACCCTATGAAGTGAAAACAGGTGGTTTCTTCTTAAAAAGCAGGTTTAACTGTGATGTAAAGAGTGCGCATAGCTACTTGCCAAATATTCTGCAACTGCTCCCGCGGCAAGTGATTTTCCCACAACTCCTCCGCCAGAGTAAATTCTCCATCCATGATGTCCTGAAGATGCCAATACCAGAGTGCTACTTCTTTGCTTCCTGATGGTTTAGTTACCAATTGATCTTCTAAAATATTACCAGTACCCAATGTTGATTCTCTACTTTGCGCACAACTTTTTAGTTGTAGATATTTAAACTTTGAGAGAGTACCCTTCATCAGTCCGTTTAAATCATACCAGGATAGTAGATTTCCTTCTCTAGTCAGATCCCCCCAGACCTTTAGGTCTGCATCTCTGATTGGTAACGCCAACTTGTCGTTGAGACACTCTGGGGTTCCTGGGGAATCCCACATCGGGGCAAAGTGGGAGTAATAGTCTAATTTCAAAAGGCGTCGGATGTGGTACCACATTGTTGCCATTGAGTGCAGCACCTTCAGTTTAACTTTTTTTTTAAATTTGGGATCACCAAATTTGAAAAGGAAGCCATCAAGCTTTATTTTATGCTCTTTTAGCATGGCTGAGTACATTAAACCTGTTCTGGATCCATCGGGAATCTTTATGAGCATTCTGGAATTTTTTAATTGGAAAGCCCACGCATAATATTGTATGTCTGGCAAAGATAGACCTCCCTTCTCCCTTCTTCTTCGTAGCTTCTTCCAAGAGATCCTAATCCCTTTATTAGACCAAATAAATGAATGTATTGCTTGATGTATGCTGTGTATAGTGGCTTTATCGAAATGTAATGGTAATGAATTGAATATGAAGGTAATCTTTGGCAGGATGCTCATCTTGACCAAGCTGACTCTCCCTAGAATAGTTAACGGGAGGTGTACCCAGCTTTTAATTAGTTGGACTATCTCTCTAAACACTCTTCTTAAGTTTGTTTCAGCAATCACGTTGATATCTTGAACTATTCTTAAAACAAGATACCGCATCTCCTTTTTAATTAATGGGTTGCAACTTACTTGGTTCCATATCATTGCTTCGGTCTTGAGCTCATTTACTGAGTATCCCGACACCTCTCCAAATTCTGTTGCTATACGTAAAATTATAGGTAGTACAACATCTAAATTGGAAGAATATACCATGAGGTCGTCTGCATATAGTGCGACTTTCTTAACCCAATTACCCTGACAAAAAGGTGGAATGTCGGTTGAGTGTCTAATTCTAAAGGCCAGTGGCTCCATGTACAAATTAAACAAAAAGGGGGAGAGGGGGCAGCCCTGTCTTGTGCCTCTAAGGATTTTAAAAGGCGAGGATAATTTACCATTTACAAGTACTCTTGCTACTGGTTCTTTGTATATTAGCTTTATAGCTTGACAGAAAGTATCTCCCAAATTATATCTCTTTAATACTGAGAATAGATAAGCCCATCTCACCTTGTCAAATGCCTTAGAGGCATACAGTGTTGTTATAGCTAGCGGAGTGTTAAAAGTTGTTGCGAAATCGATAGCTCCAATAAGCTCATAAGTAAGCTCATGTAGGTATCTCCCTTTTACAAAACCTCTCTGAGCTTCATGTATTATATCACCCGCAATTTTAGCTAACCTACCAGATAACATTTTTGTAAAAAATGTATAATCTGAGTTTAAAAGGGATATTGGTCTATACGACTCACAGGATGCTGGATCTTTACCCGGTTTCAAGATAAGGGTAATCGTAGCCTCATTCCACGATTTTGGTAGTTGTATTCCCTGACCTAATATCTCACTTATCACTGATGTCAAGAGAGGGGATATCTCCTCTACTAAGATTTTATACAACTCCGTTGGAATGCCATTTGGCCCTGCCACTCTACCCCCTTTGCTAGTTTGAATTACTTTAACTACTTCTTCCTAGGGGGGCGCTAGAGAGCCCAGAGCAAGATGGCCGCACTTTAGTGCTGCTCTGCTGATCGAGACCACAATCCGTCAAATATCCTACGTTACTGGCGCCAACCACGGCTGTACTTCGAGTTTCTTGACTCTTGAGTAGCAGACAATCACCTCAAGACTGCTGACATCGCTATCCTGTGATTTTAACTACATTTCTGAAGCGAGACCTCACCTGGTGTAAAATGGCAGCCCCGGAGGGTGCGGGCCGCTGAGATCGCTTGGAGTACCTCTCCTCTGCCCTGGTACTGCGGAGGTACTGGTCTGTCTGAGGATCCGGGCGTGGATGATAGCTACTAGACCGGGGGCACGCTGAGGAGTGACAGAATCGGGAGCCGCTTGCACCCCGGGCGGGACGATCAGCCGCCATTTCAAGAACCGTTGGGCCGCGGTGGAGCAGCGGCGCTGTGCCCCCCTGCCTGGTCCGGCCACTGAGGGAGAGGTGAGACGCGTTGGGAGGTCTCTGTATTGCGGCCGGTTGATAGCACACCCACCGCTTGCTCCTCACTGCTAATCTGCTGCCCCTCTCCCCCCGTGTGGCCTGGAACTGTTTGAAGATCCGGACGTGGATGTCAGCTACTAGACCGGGGGCACGCTGAGGAGTGACAGGATCGGGAGCCCGCTTGCACCCCGGGCGGGACGATCAGCCGCCATTTCAAGAGCCGCTGGGCCGGGGTGAAGCAGCGGCGCTGTGCCCCCCCCCGCCTGGTCCGGCCACTGAGGGAGAGGTGAGACGCGTTGGGAAGTCTCTGTATTGTGGCCGTTTGATAGCGCGGCCGCCGCTTGCTCCTCACTTCTAATCTGCTTGCCCCCGTGTGGCCTGGAACTTTCCCACACCCGGGGCCTATTTAACATAGTGGCCTCTGCTTACGGGACGCACCAGTGACTCCTGGCGCTGCCTACCTGCACTGAAGTGGATTGCCGCATGGTGTGCCGCCGAGTACTCTCCGAATCTGCTGCGGGAGTGATACCTGCGGTGCGGATGGGAGTGGAGGGAGAACAGCTCAAGTAGGTGCCGCCTTGGGATCTCTGCATTTAGCGTGTGCATTCGTCCCCTACACCTGCACTGCAGCCACTCAGAATCTAGACGCTTCCTCATTTTGGCCTGGCTGTCGGACTGGGAGGGCGTCAGCTAATTGGGTGGCTTACCGGTGGTACCTCTTCCTGCTCTCAGACCAACAACTTTGTTAACCCTGGGATTGCCTAGCGGTCTACCCCATTTTCTGGAATCTATAGTGCCAACACACCTAAGGGCTCCACCTTGTGCTGTACCGGTAGCGGCCTGGGAGCTGCGCCATTGTGACCACGTGGGTGCGGCTGCGCGGAGGCTATTTGCTGTGACCACTGTATAGCCATTACATCTGCTATAACACGCGCTACCTGCCTCATTGGGGTGGGGTCCTGGGTGGGTGCCTTTATGGGATTGCTGCTGGGCTGCCACCTTCCTCGACCTGCCGGGCTGGTGTGTGCTTGCGGCTTGGTGCACGCCTGCTGTATCTCCAATATAGTGCTACGCATGTTTGAACTGTTGGCTACACGACCCTGAGGATTTTGCTGGTCCAGGCGGCTTGTGATCTCCTCTTCGCCCGTGGACATACCGTTGACAGGGGTCTACGGTTGACCTTATAGACTCTCGCTGTGGTGAGCTGCGGGCTGTGCTTTGCCGGCCGGTGCTGTCTCTTCCGCGAGGTCCCGATTTCCTGGTCCTCTGTTTCTGTGTCGGAAGCTCTACATCCGATTGTGAGTAATTGCTTCGGACTGCGGCAGACATGGGGAGAACGGACAAGCAGCAGAGTAAATTACACTTTGAGGCCAAAAAGCACACAAAAGCCCAAACCCCGGATGCTTCAGATACAGATCCTGATCCGGAGGCGGGATCCAATGCGAAGCTTGAGCGCCTGTTTGCAATCCATTGACGCGAAGATTGATCACCTCAGTTTGCGCATGGATACTATGGCGGCAAAGATAGATAAACATGACACACAGATTGCGGAGGCTGAGCGGCGTATCTCGACTTCAGAGGATCGCATGGAGGTTGTCGGCGCATCCTGTGCTAGTATGGAGAAGCTGCTGGAGGTGATTCGAGCGAAGAACGAGGACATCGAAGCCCGTTCCCGCAGGAACAATCTTCGCATAACCGGCATTTCAGAATCCACCAACACGGGGCCCATGGAAACCTATGTCGAAACGCTGTTAGTGTCACTTCTAGGTGCGGAGCATTTCTCCAAGGTGCTCATAGTGGAAAGAGCGCATCGTTCTTTGGCTGCTCGCCCTGTGCCGGGGGCGCCACCTCGTCCCATTATAGCCAGACTGTTGAATTATCGTGATCGGGACACGGCGCTCCGTTTGGCCAGGGAGAAGGGCAGTCTGAATTATCAGGGAATGAAAGTGGAATTATTTCCTGATTTCACCGCAGCTGTGCAGCAAGCACGCCGTGAATTTCAAACTGTTAAAAAGAAATTACAATCTCTACATATCCAATATGCGATGCTGTACCCTGCCCGCCTGCGGATCCAACATGCAGGAAAGGCGCGCATTTTCACAGCACCTAAGGACGCACTTCAGTATATCCGGCGGATTGAGCGGCAGGAGACCGCGAGAGAGAGGGGTGCGGACTCCGACTCTGAGGGCTGAACGCGTGAGAATTATGCTAATTACTGTATGCCGTTGTATTGTTGCTTATGGTTTACCGTGATCTTTCATGGGTTTGATCTGGCTATATTTGATATCAAATGTGTATACTGGTTTATATTTGATCGTCCTTGCACCATCTAATATGCTTTGTTTGTTCTATGTAAGCTGCATAATGCTTAGGCTCCTAATGACGTATGGTACCCACTCTAAAATGCTGGCTCGCTGTTGACGCTATGCACCGGGGATTGTCCAATGTTATTGTACTAACGGTTGGTTAGCCTGCCTCTGTTTGTCTCAATCCACCCAGTCCATCGGGGGGCTGATGGCTACTAGCGACCCACAGTATGGGAATTCCCCAAACGGTTCTTTTCACTGTTCGGGTGCCCTTGGGTACCTTTGTAATGTTGATAAATGTACTTTTTTCTTTTACGTCGAATGACTTCAGGATGCAACTGTTCACTTGTTATCTTGTTCTGAGGGGGGGTACTCGCAGCATGGTTCTAATGCTGAAGTGGGAGGGGGGGTTTGTTGGGGAACTCTACTTCCTTGAATTAATGTTGGCTACATCATATTGGCAGGGTTTGGCCTACACTACATTCACTTCTAGGCAGCAACACAGGTATATTCATCAACATCACTAGACATGGCTGAGCCCAAAATGAGCACAATATCATGGTTGAGTTGGAATGTCAGAGGGCTTAATAATTCTAAAAAAGTGCGGCAGGTGCTATCATACCTAGATCGTCACCACATCCAGATCGCTCTTTTGCAAGAGACCCATCTCACCAAGCGGGCGGTTTCAACCATAGCTACCAGGTGGGCGGGAGTGAGGCTGGCGGCATCCTACTCCTCCTATGCACGGGGAGTTTTGATTCTTATAAAGAAGGGCATTCCTTTTGTACCAGTCCACGTGGAGGAAGATGAGGGGGGCCGATATATAATAGTACAGGGCACACTCTATGGTACGCAGCTGATTATTGTCAATTTGTATGGCCCAAATGTCGATGACCCTGCCTTTTTTGATACACTTTGGGGCAAGCTCTGCAAACTACCCCCTTCAGCTCTTATTTGTGGAGGTGATTTTAATGTGGTTTTGGACCCTATATTGGATAGAGTGTCTACGGTTGACCCTTCCCCTAAGAAGGCTGCTGCCTCGGTGCGCGATGGTCTGATGACTCTGGGGCTTACAGACCTTTGGCGACTGCAACACCCAAGCGCCCGGGAAGGTACATGCCACTCTTATGCGCGTCAAGCTTGGTCCCGCATAGACTACTGGCTGGGTACGCAGGACGTTTGAACATGGACTGGACAGATTAAACATTTACCTCAAACGCTATCAGACCATTCTCCGGTATTCCTTAGTATGGCGCTACCATCATACATCCCCTCCCAATTTCAATGGCGACTGCAATCGTCTTCACTCCTGGACCAGGTTTTTTGTGAAGGCATTCGTGAAGCCATCTCCGACTATTTCTCACATAACACTGGGTCTGTTCAAACTGTGGAGACACTCTGGTACGCTTTCAAAGTGACTATTCGGGGGGCATGTATAGGTCTTCAGGCCGGAGTACTGAAATCATTGCGCGGCACTATGACTACACTTGAACGAGACTTGAGCGACCTTGAACGCAGATATGATGCTACAGCAGATCCTGCTACGTTGGCGCTTATCAAAGCTAAGGTTGCAGAATATAATGATGTGGCTGATCAGGAAATCAAACATATGTCTCGCCGGTACAAAGCTCGATACTATGGCGAAGGTGGCAGGCCGGGCAGAGCATTGGCCAACCGCATAATTGACCCCACCATAAAACTTGTCTAATCAAAGCAGTCACTGCAGACGACACCACGTATTACGATACACCCCATATACTCCAAGCCTTTGCAACGTACTACGCGGGGATGTATGCACGTCGTCCAGCTGCGGACGAGGCAGAACTCGCGCAATATCTTGACGATGTTGCGCTGGTATGGCTCTCGCGCGGACAGCAAGAGTTCTTAATGCATACTCTTACCTTAGGCGAAATACGGGATGCTATTGTCGCGCTTCCCAATGGGAAGTCGGCTGATACCGATGGGTTGCCAGCAGAATTTTATAAAGAGTACATAGATCTGCTAGCCCCTTGCCTCCTCCAATTATATGAGGAAGCATACGAGACTCAGTGCTTGCCGCCGTCCATGCGCGAGGCACTGGTGATCACATTATTAAAACCTGATAAGCCGCCTGATAGATGTGACTCTTATCGGCCTTTATCCTTAATCAACACGGATGTTAAAATTTTAACGAAAGTCTTGGCGAATAGATTGAAGTTACTCCTCCCCGTTATGGCCCTCCCTGATCAGTCTGGGTTCGTTCCAACCCGCTCTACATCTCATAATTTACGAACGCTCTTTGCTGTAATGCACGTGCTCGAGCCTACCCTGCCAGCCGTTGCAGTGCTTTTAGACGCTGCAAAAGCGTTTGATTCTATTTCCTGGTCATATATGTTTGCCATTTTGCACCGCATGGGTGTACCATTTATTTTCACCAACTGGATCAAGCTGCTGTATGCCAACCCGGTGGCGCGCGTACAAGTGAATGGTCAACTATCGGAAGCTTTTTGCATACAACGCGGCACACGGCAGGGGTGTCCTTTGTCGCCCTTGCTTTTTGCGCTTGTGCTCGAGCCACTGGCTTGTATTCTGAGGCAATGCTATGCACAGGCGGCGCTACGTTTCTCTCAGCGCCCTTTGGCCGTTTCCATGTATGCGGACGACATGGTGTTGTATGTTCGGGACCCTGCTCTGCATCTTCCTCAACTCATTCGGGAATATATCCGGTTTGAATGGTTCTCCGGTCTGGGAATCAATTGGTCTAAGTCAGTCATTCTGCCCCTCACAGACAACACCCATCGCTTCGACCTGGATTATCCTTTAACATGGTGCACTGACACTGTGAAATACTTAGGAATATGGCTACACAGGGATCCGCAGACTGTTGTACAATCTAACTATGGCACAGCTATCACGCGTCTTGAGGGACAGGTCAGCCGTTGGATCAAATTGCCATTGTCCTTTGCAGACCGTATAGCACTAATGAAGATGGTAATCCTTCCACGCTTTCTGTATTTATTTTTAAATATTCCGGTACATTTAACACAACATTTTTTTGACCAGCTCCGTTCCCTCCTGATCACGTTGGCGTGGGGAGGTAAAAAACCTCGGCTCAAATGGGAAACACTTACACTTCCTTATGAGCAGGGGGGGTTCACGGTGCCAGACTTCAAGCTCTATTATCTCTGTGCGCAGGCTCATTACACCTATTACTGGCAGCAGGCCCCAGCCTATATTCCTCATGTAGCGGTTGAGGCTGGCGCGGTACACCCTATACCACTTAAAGCCATGATTGTCAACAAGCATACGTAATTCGAGAAGGGAGAATTCGACACTGTGCAGACTACGTCCAGGGCCTGGCAAGAGTTGGGGAAACGGGCACAGAAATTACCCTTGTATGCACCTAGTATGCCATTATTACACCACTTTGAACTCTCTGTTACGGGAGAAACTGGTACACTAAGGACCCTTCATGACATGGCACTGATAACAATGGAGGATGCATTTTCCGGAGGTCAATTTATACCGTCAGCAACTATAGTTGCAGGGGGAACTGCTACTGCCATGCAGCTATTTGTCTATACTAGGCTGCGTTCTGCCATACGAGCGCTTTATCCACAATTTCCTATGGAGCCACCGGCACTTGAAGCATTGCAACTAATATACACCGCCACTTCTAGAGCCCGGTTGGTTACGAGACTATATCGTGCATCACAGAGGGATGTGGTTGCAATTGGTGTGACTGCCCTGGCTAAATGGAATGATGTGCTCCCTGACCCGCTTTCTGAGGATGAGTGGTTTGAATGCTGCCGTTTGACTGGACAGTTGACTGCGAATGGTAATCTGAGATTGGTGCATTTTAAATATTTGCATCAACTGTACTACACTCCAGCTCAGCTCTATAGGTATGGGTTGAGAGATGCTGACAATTGTGTACGCTGCGGTGCCCCTGGTGCCAATTTTTATCATTTAGCTTGGGAGTGCCCAAAGGTGCACGCATATTGGAGATCCGTCACACATACTCTGCACCTGATGGTGGAGGTACCAATAGCATGTACCCCACAGATCTGCCTATTGGGCGCGGTAGCCAAGATTAAGACCTCTCATAGGAGATTTGTGGCTATGGCACTGCTGTTAGCTAAACGCAGGGTCTCCATGGGCTGGGGGGGCAGACCTGCGCCTACCACTAAGCTATGGTTGCAGGACTTGGCATACTGTCGGGATCAGCTTACATGTTATGCTGAGGAACTGCCTGCAACGTCGAAACCTCATGATATCTGGGGCCCACTCACTGCTTATCTACTAAAGGTAACTGATGTCTGATGTTTGATCTTTCTCCGAGACGGCTATGCCATGTACCACCACACAATGCACTTTAAATGGCTACCATGTCTATGTATATCTGTAATACTGAATTGTGAAAGGATCTGTTATGCCAAATGAATTGTACAATATGTATATGCCTTGCCAAAGTTTTTGATCGATATGACTGTATCTTGCTTTTTCACTTTTGAAAATGTACAAATAAAAAAAATTTAAAAAAAACTACTTCTTCCTTGGTGATCTCTTGATTTAAACATTTTTGTTGACTAGTATCTATAGGTCGAATGGATTCAGCAAGCCAGTCCTCTACCTCGGTACCTACTATATCTTCCTTTGCTTCCGCATATAGGTCACTAAAGAAGTCCTTAAAGGCCTCTTTAATCTCAGTCTCAGTACTCAGGATATCTCCAGACCGTTCTTCTTTGATCTCCTTAATCCTGTTTTTGTTCCATTCTGTCTTAACTTTCCAGGCAAGAAGTTTACCTGCTCCCTCTCCATACTCGAAATGTGCTAGCTTGCTAGCCTCCCACCTCTTTCTTATTCTTATTTGGAGGATCTCGGATAATTGATTCTTCATAAGTCGCTGCTGCTTTTCAAGTTCTTCTATATTCTCCTCTAAGTCTGATCTTTTTATTTCTAGATCTATTTTCTTCATCTCCTCCTCTAGTCGTGAGATATCTCTTCTATATGTCTTATTTCTGTGACATGTTACACTAGTGATTTTACCTCTTATAAAAGCCTTTAGACTATCCCACACTATTCCATTTGATGTTGAACCGGGATTAATCTCAATAAACTCTCTGACCTCTGCTTTAAGAATTTCCATTGCTTCACTATCTGCTAATATGGTCCGATCCAGAGTCCACCTATTCTCTTCACACCTAATACTGTTTTTTAGTATTAAAAGAACTGCTGAATGGTCTAATAAGTGGGCCGCCTTATATTCAATGTCCAAAATGTCTTCTCTAAGGCCCCAATCTACTAGGAAATAATCAATTCTAGACCTACTACCATATTTTTTATTGTGAAAAGATATTCCCTGTAGAGTTCCTGCCCTTTCTCTCCAGAGGTCACACAATGTATGTTGGGTCATCATATTTTTTAATAGTGTGCGTGAATTGGGGGTCGGTGTATTCTGGTTTTGCTTGATTTATCTAATTTTAAATGTAGAACAACGTTAAAGTCCCCCCCCATAATTATTGGGCCGGTGAAATCTAAGAGATTGGCAAATAGGTTTATTAATGGTTCACAATCATCATAGTTTGGGCCATAATAGCCTACTAACGTTAATGGCCTATCATCTATTTTAACATCTGCTATGATCCACCTTCTCCCTTTGTCTGCATTCGTACGTGTTACCCAAACTTTTGTTTGTTTTTTCACTATTATTGCAACCCCTCTAATATTCACGCTCTGATCTGTACAGAAAACTTGTTGTACCCATCTTTGTTTTCCAAAGATATCGAGACATTCCTTTTTCAACAAGTGTGTCTCCTGTAAGACCAAAATTTGTGCGGGAGAATCTCTTAGGTATTGAAGTAGCCTATGCCTTCGGCCCTTCACCCGTAATCCATTGACATTCCACGTTAATATCTGTATGGACATATCTCTAATATTGTTATTCTGGTTGCTGATACTAATATTAAGGTGTTTGAGGATTTATTTTTTATTTTTTCCCAAATGCTCCCCACCCTGTGACACCCTCCCACCCCACCCCCACCCAACTCACCCAACTAGCCCTGGAGAACCCACCCCTGCTTCTTCTTCTTGGACATGATGTTAGTCCAAAATTAATCCTATGCTCCTTTAGCTCCCAGTCTTACAAGTGAAAGATTTAAAATAACTAAGTCATAAAAAATAAAAAAAACAGCATATAATGTATGTGTCAAATTACATGTTCGGTGTGGGCGCCAAAATGAATACCTACTTATTCTATTTTACCTAACTGCCCCCGCCACTCCCCCCTTAATACTTTCTAGTAGGTCATCTGCTTCTCTTGTATTTTTAACCATATACATTTTATTATTAAACATTACTCGCAGAGATGTGGAAATTTAAGTTGCACAGTCGCCCCAGCTTTTTTAAAATCATCCATGCGCCTGCCCAGTTCCCACTGTCTATCTAGAGTGGCTCGCGATAAATCCGATCTTATTTCAAAAGAGAAGTCAGGGCCCTTCAGGGTTTTAAGTTTTAGTGCGGCTATCAATATTTTTTCTTTTAGTGCATAGGTATGGAAATTAATGAGGATCTTCCTTGGTTTTGTTCTTCCCGGGGTTTTTCTGAAGGGATCCCTGTGTATTCTTTGTATATCTCTAGCGATATCCACTTCACTTTCCTCCACCTGGACTGCAGCTTTTATGAGAGCTACCACAAATGATTTTAGGTCCTCACTCTCTTTTCCTTCCGGTACATTTAATATCCTCAAATTATTTTTTCTAGAGTTATTTTCCAGCTGCTCAACTTTTTCCTGAAGGCTCTGTTCCTCTTTACGCAGTGCCTGGAGTTCCATTCTACTGCTGGCAAGGCCCATTTTTAGCTCCTCTACTGAGTCTTCTAGGATCTCTGTCCTATCAGATAGCATATCTAATTTCTTTTCCAGAGTCTCACAAAACCCATGAATTTTGCGCTGGTTTGCCTCAGATGTCGAGAACCCATTTCTGATTTCTGCCGTTAGGTTCCCCATCAGGTTTCCCATCATTGTTTCTAGTGGATTTACCAAAGGTGCACCCGACTGCCCCCCCGGATTCCCACTGCTAGAAGTTGTTATATTTATATCTGGTCTTATACTGCTTGTGTCTGGTCTATGTCCACTATAGTCACCACAAACATTATCTCCTTTGTCCTGAGTGTCCCTAGCGTTGTCGCCAATTTGATTCATTATTCCACCAGGAACTTCAGGGATGTTGGGAGCTATGTTCATAGCCATTATTTCAGCATCATCCTGTCTAAATCTATTACCACTCTCCATAACTACGGGAATGGTATCTATAACAGTATTAGCCATGGGCCCCCAAGTTGAATTTGAACCTTCTAGTTCAACTTGTGATGGTCGTTTTAGAGCAAGTACTGATGGTTGTACTTTAAAAAAAGAGCGAAGAGATGGTGTAATTTTAAGTTTGGGCTCTATATGGTCTCCTTTTTCTTTTGTTTTCTGCCCTTCTTTTTATTTCTCGCCTCAAAATTTCCTTGGGGAAACCCTTTTCGATATTTTCTGGGGATTTAACTGTAAAACCAGGGGGGGCTAAGTCACAATCACAATTGGGAGTCTGCCCTTCTTTCAGCTCAGTAAACCCGGTATGTCTAGTTTGCACTTCCTTTTCTACTTCCACTGCGAGACCCTCTTTAATCCGGTCTCCGGGCCCACAAAGAAAGACCTCTGCAGTGGGTCTCCTACCTTTCAGGTCCTGTCGTCCTTCAGTGTTGACAGCGTTGATGGCGGCTGGCTGTCTCGAAGGACCTCCGACCTCCAAGCTACCCAGGCGTGCAGCTACAGCGTATGTGCTGACGCTGCCACCGCTCGCCCGGGGACAGCCTCGCGCTGCTGCCCTGCGGCTCTTCCTGAGCTCCAGGGCGGCCGAGACACAGCGCAGACTGATGTCCGGAATCAGGCAGGAGCCAAGAGTCAGCAGATTCAAGGTAATCCTCGATGTAAAACACATCAGAGAATGTGGCCCACCCCAGGAATTAGAAGCAGCGATTTTGGGGTAAAATTACGTAAGCTCAAGCTCAAGAATAATTAATGCATATTTCATCGGCTGGAAGCGTCCGGAGCTTGCGACCTGCGTGCTACGCGGCCGCCATGTTCCCCAAGATCAACATATGAATAAAGAAAATGTTTTGATATAAACAGAAGAATAATAATTTTTTCTTAGTTAATGGGACAATGGTAGTATTTTGATTGTAGGAGGTATACCAATTAACTGAATTTGTTAAAGGGAGAGGTTTGTTTTGTTCTTGGTTTGCAAGTAATGACCTGACCACCTGGTCCCGAATGTTCTTTCCTTTTTTGAACGAATGCATGGGGGGCATAGGTAATTGTACATCTTCTGCCACCAGATGCCAGTTTGTTGACAATTTGTTTGATGTCGTTACTCTTTGTATTAAAGGTTGTCACGCAGATCATTCTGTCTAAATGTTCATTGGAACGTTGTTTGGGCGTGAGTAGGGAGTCTCTGGGGTTGTACCAGGCCCGTTTCCTGGCCCGCTTGACCATCCTTTTAGGGTACCCACGTTCTAACAGTCTGTTGATGAGGTCATCTGATTCCATGAAAAAGTCCTCTTTAAGGTGTGCAATTCCTCCTAATCCTGAGGAATTGCCCAAAGGGCAGGTTGTTGTCAGGGTCTGTCCGGGACTATGTGGGGAACACAGTCAGGGACTTGGGCAAGGACTGGGAACTGGGTAGGAAATGTACACAGAAATAGGAGACAAAGGGATCCAAGGGGAAAGCCTGTACAAGTGAACAAGAAGGGTGAGACTCAGAAAGGACAGGCACTCATGAGGCGGCTCAGCATTCAGAATCAATAAACCCAGGACGGATGTGCAATACACTTAAATATAAAACAACATTAACAATAAAGGGAATGTGGGGTAAAGCACTCGGGCGTTCCACACGGTAAGACTGAAGCTAAGTAAGTTCCTCACCCACAATTGCTGTTACAGATACTGACTGAAAATACCCACATATAGGATATGTATGCAAAGGCAGGGTCTGTGGAGCTTATACCTATGGTGATGTTATAACAGTAACTCAAAGACAATACTCACAGTGAACAAGAAACACCACCTAGGTAGTCAGCTGTGCCCACGGATCCTGGCGATCAAACAGGAACACGCAAGGCAATAACAGCAAAGGGGTAGAACTAAACACAAGCACAATAGACAAGGAGCTAGCAAGGAGGAGTGCTTAACAGGAAAGGAAGGAAATCACAGGGCACACTTGGCAGAAAGCAGGTAACAAACATACAAGGTAACAGAAGTGAGACAGCTGAATAGAAAGACAGCAAACTAGGAACTTGAACCAAGGAAATGGGAAGAAAGGCAGGGACTGGAAAAGGGTATGCAGAAGGGGAGGCTACAAGGGTAAACTAGAATAGTGCAGGGTCAAGAATCAAGAAAACAAGGTAGCATAGGATGCAGTGCTGGGGCAAGAATTGAGCAAAGGCTCAGGATTCAAAGTAGCCCTGCAGGTCAGGAACAAGGAAATGTTAAGGCTCAGGAATCAAGGTAGCACTGCAGGTAGTGCTGGATTAGGAAACAGGAAAATAGCTACAGCTCAGGAAACAAGGAGTCAAGAGAGCACTGCAAGCAGTGCAAATCAGGCTCAAGAAATAGCTGAAGCCCTGGAACAGGAACAAGGACTAACTATAGCTCAGGATACTAACTAGCACTGCAGGCAGTGCTGGTTCAGGAAACAAGGAATAGCAAAAGCTCAGGAACAAGGACTGGTCTCACCGGATAACAGCTTACAATGACCAACACTGGGCTGAAGGGAGCTGGGGCTTAAAAGAGCTCATAGTAATCATATGCAGCAGGTGTGAGCAGGCAAGCAGCAGCCAGCCACAGGTGAGCTGAATTCCTCCACCCATCCTTGGCCTGCAGGGGTGGAGACAAAGCAGTGAGCAGGGAATTCTAGGTAGTGGAGTTTCAGGCATGAGTAGGCTGGCTTCAAATATAAGCAGGCTGGCTTTCACAAAACCAGGCATGGATTGGGAATGGATGTCAATTCCCAATAAGTGTCCAAATGGCTGGAAGTCAGGATATGCATGCAGGGGAGGGTCTGGAAGCTTATTAGAAGACTGGAAAGTCCCCCAGTTCAGCCCCCTGGTGGTGAACACGGGAATGCAGGGAGCAAGTCGTGACAGTTGTCACATAGTCCCTGAGGGTGGTGGCTACCGTATCTCAATAGAGTGTTTCTCTCCGTAGGCTTCCGATATAGAGTGGTGTATAAGCTTTGATCGGCAGCTTTGATAGATATGTCCAGGAAGTAGATGGTACATTTATCCTTGTGGATGGTGAATTGGATGTCCGTGGATCTCTCATTCAACCATCCAAAGAAAAGCTGGAGTTCTGCTTCGCTTCCAGTCCAGATCATGAAGACGTCATCTATGTAACGTTTCCAATATGTTACCTGATGTTTGAAAGGATTGGAGTCGTTATAGATAAACTGTTCTTCGTAGTTGGCCATGTATAATATTGCCAGGTCTGGGGCAAAGCTTGCCCCCATGGCAACTCCCTTGGTCTGCACATAGTGATCCCCCTGGAAATAAAATAAATTTTGCGTCATCGCTATTTCAAGCAGTTGTACGATAAACTCCGTCGGGACCGGTGCGGGTAGTGGTCTTCTGTTCAAGGCATTTCTCATAACCTCAAGAGCATGTTGTTGTGGTATACTGGTATACAATGATACGATATCCATTGTAACCAGGATTTGAGAGTCTGGTTCAAAGCCCATGCCATCCACAAGGTTGATCACCTGCATGGTATCGCGAAGATAGGATTCAGTCTGCTCTGCTAGTGGTTTCAGAAAAAAGTCTATATACTTGCAAAGAGGTTCAAGGACCGAGCCACAGCCAGATACGATGGGCCTACCCAGTGGCTTTTCCAAATTTTTATGAACCTTCTGTAGGGTGTAGACCGTGGGCAGGCGAGGCTGTTTTTGATTTAGGAAGTCGAATTCCAAGTCGGACAAAAAGCCAGCCTTCTTACCACTTTCAGTGGTGCGTTGGATCATGGATCTGATCTTTTTGGTCGGATTGTTCATCAATCTTGCATAGCTGATCCCATCTCTCAGTTGGGAATAGATCTCATCCTTATAAGCATCCACGTCTTGGATCACGATGGCCCCACCCTTATCCGCGGGTTTAATCACTATAGAATGGTTGTTTTTGAGGTCACAGAGAGCAGTCCGCTCTCCAGCTGTCACATTATGCTTAACATATTTCTTAGAGGAGCATGTTTTTAGTACTTCCTTAAGAACAATGCTTTCATAGGTTAGGATATGGTGGGACACCATTTGAGAAGATGGGGTGAATGTTGATGGAACTCTCAAACCCGTCTTGGACGTTGTAGGCAAGGAGGGTGAATGCCTAAAATGGTATCGCAAGCGGATCTTCCTGAAAAACCGATATAGTTCTGTCTGCATGTTGAATTTATTGGGATATGTAGTTGGCACAAAAGATAGCCCTTTGCTGATAATCATTTTCTCGTCTCCAGTTAATTCATATGTGGATAGATTGATGATCGGGTCCTTCCGACTGATTACCATCTGTAAATCCTTCGTCTTGTTTGTATCTCTCCGTGTTGTTCCTGGGGGAAAGGAACCTGTTTCTGGTTCTGGTTCTGGCCTTGTTGTCTTCCTCCATCCCAGCCTTGCCCTTGCCGGGGGGGGCCGCATGTTGAGCCTCTGTTCCAACTGGTGCTTCTGCCCCTCGGCGGACGCCATTGGCCCTCCCCTATAAAAGATGGTCCTGGTTGGGGATAGTACCAATTATCCTGATACTGATATCCGGAACTAGTGCCTGCCTGGTCGATCTCGCTTCCTGAAGAGCCTGAAGACTCGGAAAAGGTAGTGAATCTCCGATTGCCTCTGTAAGTTCCTCTGCCTCTGTTGGTAAAAACTGGTCAAGTCACTCCACTCTTAAAAAAACCAACAGAGAACCCCTCTGATCCCAACAATTTCAGACCAGTAACAAACATTCCCTTGCTAGCCAAAGTCTTGGAGAAATGTGTGCAACATCAATTGAGCCTTCACATTTCGGAATTCAATCTGTTAAATGACTTCCTATCAGGATTCAGACCAAACCATAGCACAGAAACAGCAATTCTGCACATCGTGGATGATGCTTTACTTGCCCTCGACCATAACGAAACATGTCTCCTAATCCTGCTTGACCTTTTGTTGGCTTTTGACACGGTAAACCATGCTAAAATACTGGATCGCATGAAAAACAGAATGGGGCTAGAGGGAACAGTCCTAAAATGGTTTAGTTTCTTTCTTGAGAACGGATCGCAAAAATTCATAGTCAACCAAGCATTGTCAGGTTCAACCAGAAATACAATCGGAGTTCCGCAAGGGTCAACACTATCTCCGGCGTTATTTAATCTATACATAGAACCACTCACGGATATATTACAAAAAGCAAACATTTCTTTCCACATGTACGCAGATGACACTCAGCTGTACATCAAAGTCCCATCAACAGAAGAGATAAGTACCATGAACCAGGCACTAATGAGAACCCTCCAATGGCTAACCATCAACCACCTGAAGCTTAACCCTCATAAAACCAAATTCCTGCTGATTACGCCCCAGAAAAGCACATCAAATATAGTAGAATGGACCAACCTAATCACGGCTTTAAAGTGTACTCCGAAGATTGTTGACTCTACTAAATCCTTAGAAATTATACTGGACAAAAATCTGAACATGTTAACACATATCAACACGATGGCAAAAAATGCCCGGTTCCATTTAAGCTACCTTAGAAAACTAAAACCATTCTTAAATAAGATAGATCTCAAAACAGCAGTTCAGGCATTGGTCATATCAAGGATAGAGTATGGATGCACAACTCTGGCCGGGGTCCCCAAGATCTGAACAGCCCCACTGAAAGCTTGCCTTAATGCAGCCACAAGATTAATATCTGGATCCCAAAAATTCGACCATATCTCCCCTCATTTGAAAGCACTCAACTGGTTGCCCTTCGAAGCAAGAGTTCAATTCAAGTTGGCATGCATCACTCACAAAGCGATACATTACAAAACACCAGGTTACCTAGCCCAGAAACTCACTCTATCAGGAGGGTGCCGGTTCTCCAAGAGCCACGCAGACCTACTACTGAAACCGGCTCGCTTTTGTAAGAAAATAACTTATGACCGAGCGTTCTCCGGTGCAGCTCCTAGAATCTGGAACGCTCTCCCGCCTAACATTAGAAGAATCCCATCCATCGCGGCATTCAAAAAGGAAGCAAAATCGTTCTATATGAGGAAATATCTCCCTTAATTTTCAACAGTCTAGCTATTGTCTACGGACCTGTCATGATCGTATTCTTGCTACCTCTCGTCGATCATTAACCCTTTATGGGATTGTATATATGTATATTAAGCTTAATGTTTAGTTCTAATCATGGTACAACAACTGATGACTTGGAAACCTAAATGGTTTTTGGTTTTGAAAATGCAATTGTAAAGCGCTCTGATACCCTATGCAGGGTCATGTTCGCGCTATAGAAAACACCAAACAAATAAATAAAATAAAGTACCAGTTGTTGAAGGCCGAGGTATCTTGGGGTGTGTTCAGCTCCAGAAATTCCCTAATCGCTCCCCTCAACTCTTCCCGGAGCAGTTTATCCCATGTGAGGGACACGGGGAAATACCACTTGGAGGTACCGGATGTGTTGTGTCCCCAACTAAGACAAATCGAGACTGGGCAGTGATCTGAGATTGAGAGGGGCAGAATTTGTGCCGCCTGGAGAGATCCCAGCAGACTTTGACTGATAAAAATATAAACCAGCCTGGAATAGGTGCGATGCACATGTTAGAAAAATGAGTAATCTCTAGTCGTGGGGTAAAGCGTGCGCCAGGCATCTTGAAGGCCAAGATCATTTACTGTTTAACACCTGTGGGAAAGGCGCTGCTCGTTGGTCTGTGAGCATGGGTACAGTCTAGCTCAGCCTGCCAGGTAAGGTTGAAATCCCCCAGGAGGACTATCTGCCCCTCCGCGAACTCTCCAATCCTTTCTAGGAGTGTGGATAAAAAGGCTTGTTGGCCCACATTGGGTGCATATACTGCAATAAAAGTACACAATCTACATCTGAGTGTACCCTTTACCAACACCATCCGGGCATCCTTATCAGATTTAATAGCCGCCTGTTGGAATTTGATCGAGCTGTGGATGAGTAGGGCCACACCACGATGTTTAGTGGTAGCCAAGGAGCGGTAAATAAGGGGATATTGTTTATGTCGGATTCTCAGTTCCTCCTCCCTTTTTAAATGTCTCTTGGAGCGCCACTATCTCAAAGTGATAGTCGGTAAGATATTTCCAGATTTTTTGTCGCTTGAGTTGCGAGTTTAGGCCTTTAACGTTCCATGATGCTATGGAGCTCACCATGACTGTGTGTCAAGACCCCCTCCCTGCCCCATGGACTGCTGAGGTCGCAAATAGTGCAACAAGCCTATGAGCTCTAACTAGGGATCCTACCGGCCATATTACCCTCGTGGGACTCTCATGTTTGGAAATGTGCATGGTCTCGCTCTGCCCTGTAGGCCACTACCATGTCCACCCCCCCATCCACCCAAAACCAAAAGTAAAACCCCAACAATACCAATAACCAGTTGTAACGGCTGAAAACTGGAACTTTGCCGGAGTGGAACGCCACTCGACTGGGCATGTTGTAGGGTGAGTCAACCGGAGTCTCCGCCCGCGCCCCATCCAGGCTTCTCAAGAAAAAAGAAGAAGATCTCCATTGCTTAATGATCGGATGATGTCCTTCACCAGCATCCCTCGATCAGGGCTTTGGCTAATGTCCCTAGAGAACGTGTTGGCCATGCGAAAACCTCCCAGGTGGGAGATAAACCGCTCCCTCCTAAAAGGATAGTTCTTGCTGTTCGTGTCTGAGGATGTTCAGCCGCCTCCGGCGGGCCTAATCTCACATAAGGACCCCTGAGCAAGCATTGTCTCAATTAGGTTCCCTCGTCGAACAGGCTACCGCAGCATTTGCTCGTCGGCAGTGCAAGTGTAGTCCCCGTTTGAGTGGCATTGGTCATTTATGTCCTCCCACTGCCCTTTCCTCTGGGTTTCTCGATCCATTCCCTCCGGAGCGTCTTGTGTGTTCCCGGCATCTCCAGAGGTGAGCCCCAAAACCTGTAGACCTTCCTTGAACTTAACAACGTGGCGCACCTTATTCTGGTATTCAAAGCTCAGCCCGAACGGGTATGTCCATCTGTACTTTATGCGCTCGTCTCGTAGCTTCGAGTGATAGGCCGGAACTGTTGTCTCCTCGCCAGTGTCGCAGGTGCCAAATCTTGGTACACGTTACATCAAAACCCCTGGAAGGAGATGTCACTATTTGTCCAGGCCTCTTGTAGTACAGCTTCTTTTACTTTGAAGGAGTGGAACTTCGCGAGGATATCACGTGGCCGTCGACGATCTCCGGCAGACTGTCCCCCTACCCGGTGCGCTCGTTCCAACTTAGGGGCCGATTCCGATTCGGGCCGGAAATTTCTCTGACCGAGCCGGATCCGGTGAGATTTCCGACCGAGCCGGACTCCCGCAGTCCGACAGAGCGAGTACGATGCGGCCGTATGCTGCCCGACTCGATTCGGTCGGACTCCCATTGAAGTCAATGGGAGCCAGTCGTACAACGCGTACACGGGCTCCCATTGACTGAATGGGCTCGTCGCGAACAGGGGGGCCCCCTACAGTGGGTACGCGTCAGTAAAAAAACAATAAAAAAAAATGTAAGTCCGTTTTTATATAGCGCAGCTACTCACCCTTACGGGTCTCAAGGCGCTGGGGGCCGTCATGGAAATTAAGTGAGCTATTGCCCAGAGTCACATGGTGCTGAGCTAAGCTGCCGCCGGAGCCGGGGATCGAACCGTGAACCCTGTGCTCCGAAGTCAGCTGCCCTGGCCGCTGCACCACACCTCTCCACTGCGACTCGCACCGTACATGCATGTCTAGGGGGGACCCTAGGGTCCCCCTTGTGTGCGACTCGTGTGGCTACGTGTGCAGGGGGGTCCGACATGGACCCCCGAAGTCCGGCTCCGACAGCTCTTTGGAGCCGGACGCTACGAGTCGGTCGGGCTGTTCGAAGCGCGCATCGTACTTGCTCGGTCTTGAAACGTCTCCATTGCGTGGTGCGAGCCGTGTCCGTATGAGTCGGTCGGAGCGGTTGGGACCCGGGAACGAGTTGGTCGGCGATTTCGCGTGCGCTCGCATCGTACTTGCTCGCTGGGACAACTGTACGAATCGGTCAGGAAAAAGGCCTCCGAATCAGATCCGGTAAAGCTGAATCCGATTCGGAGCCCTACCGGCCGAGATCGGAATCGGCCCCTTAATCTTGAGTTGCCGTGGGCTGAGGATTTCTGCGAAGAGACCCTCATGAAGGCCTCCAGGTTCTGTCCCTCCGCTCTTTCCTCCAGGTCCCGAATCCGAATATTATCTCTCCGGACCCTGTTCTCCAGGTCTTCCGACTTAAAAAGTGCGAGCTGTAGTTGTTTCTGAAGATCCTGCACCTGTTCTTGCGTTTCTGCGGACCGCCTGTCCAGGTCTTGTGTTTGGGTCTCTAAATCCATCCCCATCATGCCTACCGAGTCCACATCTTGTTGGAGCGTGGCCACCCGTGTAGTCAGGTCCGATTTGAGTTGCTCGATGGATGCTTTAATGTCTTGATTAAGCTCCGCGCGTAATTCAGTCTTGAACTCTCGTAAGGATGCCATTAAATCTTCTCTTGTAAGCGCCATGTTGTCCGTGGAGTCTCCCTGCGCCTGTAATTGTCGTTTCTCAGCTGGAGGAAAGAAGTTGGAGACTTTAGCAGGCATCTTCTTCGGTGGCATAGGTGCATCCACAGTGACCGCCTTGTGTGTACGTGTGTCGTGCTGATCGCATGGAGCGATCGCCCCCCCTTTCCTCGGGTTAAACTGGACCACGGTGGTCTCACACTTTCAGCCCCTCATCTCATCGGATCGCCAACTCAATATCAGCAATAGTCTCTAGGGTGGAGTTCTGGAGCACCCCGTCACTGCATGTGACGCTCTGTGAAGTGGCACAGCTGCTTATGGGGCACAGAGCACTGCCGTCCTCACCACATGATTGCTGCAGCTGGGCAAGTGGGTCCGTCAGGGGGAGCGCCTCAGGGAGATTAGTGATGTGAAGGGGTTCTGACCGCCATGATAAGGTCAGGCATATCCCCGAGAGGTCACCGATGTTCAAGGGTAATCTGAACTCTCAAGGTCTGGGGGCCTCCCGCCACCATCTAGATCTCCACGGGCCGCCCTGATGTCTCTTCCGCTCACCGGTGATTTAGAGAGGGAC
This sequence comes from Calotriton arnoldi, assembly GCA_963921515.1. NCBI lineage: Eukaryota > Metazoa > Chordata > Amphibia > Caudata > Salamandridae > Calotriton > Calotriton arnoldi. The sequence continues at coordinate 786,544 of CAWUFW010005973.1, read as the reverse complement.
TTCCCTCATGGTAGGTCGCCACCGCAGTGCATCCCAGTCCAGCCACCAATTCGAGGTACTATGCTGCCGGCCACGTTACAGGTATCAGTACTATGAGTTTGCAAGAGAGGGGGGTGGGCTCCCCGATCCGTTCAAACCCAACGGGGTTCTCCACAATAGTTTAATGGCCCCTCAGCTCCTCATATATGGCTGCCGCCATTTTGCGGTGCTACTTCGCCACAGCTCCGGGTCTCGGCTCCTCCACCCGCGTCAAGCTACGGTCTGACTACTGTCCACGCTGGGGTCTGAACAAGCATTGCTCGTTCGGCCACTGTGAAAGAGCATCCCACGTTCAGCAGTCTCTCGGCATATCGCAAATGGCGGCCGCCATCTTGCAGCGCTCCTCCACCGTGCTCCCGGACTTTGCCACAGCTCACCAGGGTGTCTAATCAACTCCGTGTATCACCCGATCTTGCTCTACAGGCTCCACTTCAGGTGGGAATGTCGTGTGCCCATTCTGGAGAACTATAATGCACTTAAGAGCGCGGGATCGCAGTGCGGACCGGGAGCCGAGGTAAAACACGTCTACCCGGCCGTCTCGCCCTGCCACACCCACCAAAACTGCATTTTTAAAAAAACAATTGTTTCTATGCAGGAAGGGGGACTTTCCTGTATAAAACAATCATTGGCCTTGTGCTGTTTTCATGTGTGCTGCACAAGACAGCACACATGAAAACAGCACAGCAAAAATGAGCAGAAATGAAACATTTCTCCTTCTTGCGCCAGGGCAAGACCAGGTTTTCTGTCAGAAACCAGCGTTTCCGCCCGAGAATTCAAAGTCAGTTCGTGGGTGCTAGAGATTTTGGCCTGTCCTGGTCCGCTTTGGTTAAAGCGCAGTCCACTAAGATGGCTGTCAGCGCGGAGGTTAGCGCTGCAGCCTTTTCATCCTGAGCACGCGATCTCTAGCACAGCTGAGGCTCGCGCTCTCCCTCAGCTCTGCGCACTTCACCGGACCCGTCAGGCGAGCTACAGTGCTTCGCGTTTCGTCCGTGAAAATCTTGAGAGTAGTCAGTTAGTTTTCCGTCTCGTTTTCTCAGCGGTAGTTAATTCCCTGCGACACGTCGACCTTCTAGGATCCCAAGAAGAAGAAACTTCAAAGTTTTCAGAACTGGAGCTTTTTCCTGCCGAACTCCAGCGCTCACCTCAGCTGACAGGAAAAACATTTGTCATGCAAGTACCTGACCTTATGGTCGCATTGTGTATTTTGGCAACAGTGTTTCCAGAGCTCTTGTATCCTAAAACAGCCATAGTTATTACGTAATAAGAGTGAAAAGAATACTGAAATCTCAAGGCAACAGACACTTCTGAGTTATAGTAAATACTTACCAGTTATCATCTTCAGTTGTTCACATCGTTTATTCCACACACTGTTCAACTCCTAAAAGGAAAAGAAAAAGGTTAATAGTTCTAGGTTAATGACTCATAATTGAATGATGAAGAGAGTTTGTAGCTTATAGTGACCTTGTAACTTTTCTCATAGAATTACAACATAAGAAATACAAGCACAGAAAAACATTAAGGAAAAAAGCGCTAACAACAAGATAATAGAAGAGGAGCTATAGCTTGGTCTTTAAAGGGTACGTTTGAAGGAGGTTGAAAAGAATAGAATTAGGAAATAGGAAATGTTTTGACTATAGTAATTGTTTAATTTTACAGTGTCCATTCAGAAAAGAACTGCATTAGAAGAAAACGAGAAAGAAAGGCAGTCTTAGAAGACACCGGAAAAAAGAAGTCAAAGCTGTCTCTTCTCTGACCCCTACCCCTTTCCCCCCCGGGAATTTCCTCAGGCTTCCTAGACATATATTTTGGGAGCTTGGGGGAAGACTTGGAGAGGCATTGGGAATATTCATTCTGCTCCTGTGAAGATTCAGGGAAACTTCAAGTAAGAGTCCTGACAGAGTGAAGTGCCCACGAAATCTTTACTCACCCGAGCAGAATGACCGAGGGAATAGACTTGAAGAGTTTGGGAGGGGTCTTAGAGGCTATTCAGAAAGAATTGTTAGCTGTCAGGGAGGAGAACAAAACATTAAGGCAAGACCTGTTGGCCTCTAGGAGAGAGACAACAGATTTAGCTAACAAAATGGACGGTTATTTCTCAGGCACCAGCTTTTCTGCCCTATCTCGAGATACCCAGGCGAGTAGTTCCGCTCCTTTACCACACCCTAGAAGCACTACACAAGTGGTGCATTATTTGTCAACAGTTAGTCCGCTAGCCCCCCCAGAACGCTTTAGTGGTGACACTTAGAAGGCCCACATTTTTCTCACACAGTGCTCATTGCATTTCATGTGTCGGCCCACCATTTTCCCAGATGCACAGTCCCGGGTAGCCTTTGTTTTATCGTACCTAAGTGGTGACGCAGCTGCTTGGTCCTTGCCTTTGGTCTCCCAAGACTCAGCCATCCTGTATGATTTTGACGAGTTTAAAAAATAATTTCTACGGATATTTGATCGGAGAAGAGATTCCCAGGCCACAGATAACGAGTTGCTGGAGTTAAGACAGGGAAACAAGGAATTAGTTGCCTACTTGGCACAATTTAATAAACTCATTGTCGAGACAGACTGGCCAGAGAACAAAAGAGCTGCATTGTTTTACAGAGGCCTGATAGACAAACTCAAATATGCTATGTCCCAGATACCCAATCGACCCACAGAAGTTTCTGCCCTCATCGATTTGGTCCTAGAATTGGATTATAGACAGTCTGAACGAAGAGGCGAGAAGAAGAGAGATTTCCGCCCGTTTGTGCCTAGGTTTGACCGGATGAAATCTGAAGGAACCAGGTCAGCAGAGAACTCTCAAGCAGCAGAACCTATGCAGATTGAAGTGATGAGGGGCCCCCTTTCCAAGGAAGAAAAGGAAAAAAGAAGACTGAATAACCTTTGCATGTACTGTTGAGTCAGTGGACACTTTGTTAAGGTATGCCCGAAGAAACCCAAAACTTCGCCGAAGGAAAACTCGCGGCACCACCAGTAGGAGGAGTTGGACTGGTGGATGCTAAAGAAATCACAACTCCAAATTCTCACTTGCTGGCAAACACGCTGCAGTCGTCTGGTCCACATCTAACTCTTCCAGTTACCTTGAAATTTAGAGCATTCATTCACCTGGACATCTCGGTGATGATTGACTCCGGAGCTACCGGGAATTTCTGCGACATAAAATTTGCTTCCAAGATAGGATTGCAAGCCATTAGAAAAACGAAGAGCGAGGCTGTGAGAGTGGTAGATGGCACGAATCTTTCTTCTGGCCCAATCGTTAGTCACACTGAAGAAGTAGAACTCGCTCTATCAGACGGACATCGAGAAAGTCTACAGTTTAACCTAATTGATGCGCCCCAGTTTCAATTGATCCTAGGGCTACCATGGTTAACTGAACACAATCCCCAAATTGATTGGGAGAAAAGATCGATTCAGATGAATTCAGAATACTGCAAGGAGTCCTGTTGTCATGGCAAGGATTTGGAGAAGGAGTCTAGTCTAGCTGCCTGTTTGTGTGAGAGCGGAGCTTCTGTGTGCGTGATACGCACTGAGGAAATTCCAGAAATGTACCGGAATTATGAGGATGTCTTTAGTGAAGCTGAAGCTGAGAAACTTCCACCTCATAGGTCTTCCGATTGTAAAATTGAGCTGGAGCCAGGAGCGAATCTTCCGTGCAGTAGGATCTATGCTCTAACAGAAAAAGAGGACATGTATTTGAAAGAATATATCCAGACCTATTTGAAGAATGGATTCATTAGACCTTCTCAGTCCCCAGTCTCTTCGCCATTGTTTTTCGTGCCCAAGAAAGAAGAAGGCGATCTCAGAACTTGTATTGATTATCGCGCCCTGAACAGAATCACCATCAAGAACAGATATCCATTACCTCTGATTTCTGTGCTCCTTGATCAGGTTAAGGGAGCTCAAATCTATACCAAACTTGACCTCAGAGGAGCTTATCATCTAATTCGGATCAGAGAGGGTGATGAATGGAAGACCGCTTTCAGGAGCAAGTTCGGTCTGTACGAATATCAGGTTATGCCCTACGGTCTTTGCAATGCTCCAGCAACTTTCCAGTATTCTATAAATGATGTTTTGAGTCAATATATTGACAAGTGTGCCATCGTCTATATTGATGACATCCTAATTTACTCAGCATCTGAAGAAGAACATCTAGAGCATGTGACAGGAATTCTGGAAAAGCTACGGGAGCACCGCCTGTATGTAAAACATGAAAAATGTGCCTTCCATGTCCACTCAGTGGACTTCCTTGGATTTGTTCTATCTCCTGAAGGAGTTACCATGGATATGCAGAAGATTAAGGCAATATTGCATTGGCCATCTCCTACGACTGATAAGGAAATACAGCGATTTATTGGATTCGCAAATTTCTACAGGAGATTTATCCAGGATTTTTCTCGAAAAGTGATCCCGATAACACGTCTATTAAGGAAAGGTGTTCCTTTTCTTTGGTCAGAAGAAGTAGAGGGTGCCTTTCAGTCCCTCCAAAAGAGTTTCACTACGGCACCCATCCTCCTTCATGAAGATCCTACTGAATCCTTTTATGTAGAGACTGATGCTTCCGACCAAGCTATTGGAGGTGTCCTATCTCAGAGACACAAGGAAACCGGGCAACTGCATCCAGTTGCTTACCACTCTCGAAAACTTCTCCCTGCTGAGATTAACTATACAATTACTGAAAAAGAGCTTTTGGCTATTAAAGATGTTTTCAAGGAGTGGAGGCACTACCTTATGGGTGCTCGGCATACTGCAACAGTATATACAGACCATAAGAATCTGCAATTCCTGAAATCGGCAAGAACTCTAACGCCGCATCAACTCAGATGGTTCTTGTATTTTACGGACTACAACTTTGTGATTACCTACCGTCCTGGTAGTAAGAATGGAAAGGCGGACGCCTTATCCAGATTAGATACCGAGGAACAAAAGATGATCATTGATGATCAGAGGATCATTCCTGAATCGAAAATTGTGGGAGCCATTACTGGGGAAACTAAAACTCAGTTTTTTACTCCAGAAGAGCTTCAACAGTGGGTTTTGGCAGATGCATCTCGAGAAATCAGAAATGGGTTGCCTTATCATGCTGGAGCCTTGTTTATTCCTACCTTTGAACTTCAGGAACATATTTTGCATGATTGCCATGATCACCCCTTGGCAGGTCATAAGGGAATAAATAAGACTGAAGAACTGGTTAAAAGGCAATTCTGGTGGCCACGAATGACTAAGGACATCAAGCAATATGTGTTAGGCTGCGGGATCTGTGCTCAGGGAAAACCGACACGACAATCCCCCCAGGGTTTACTGCAACCAATGCCAACGCCCCCCACACCCATTGCACATGGTTACCATGGATCTTATTGTAGACCTACTCTCCAGTCAGGGCTACAGTACCATCCTGGTTTTTGTGGATGCTTTCACCAAGATGGCCCACTTTATTCCACTCAGAGACACCCCTAGTGCTAAAGAATTGGCTATACAGTTTGGTTTGCATGTGGTGATCTCAGACCGGGGAACTCAGTTCCTGTCTCATTTCTGGAAGGCCTTTACACAGGGACTAAATATTGAAACTAGATTCTCCACTAGCTATCACCCAGAGACAGATGGACAAACGGAGAGGGCCAATCAAGAGTTAGAACAGTATCTAAGATTATCTCTGTTAGATCAGGAAGGGGATTGGCCAGACCTCCTCTGGGCAGCAGAATTCGCACACAACAATTCAAAAAATAGTTCTACTGGTCACTCTCCATTCTATTTAAACTATGGTCAACACCCAAACATGATGATCAGTCACGATGAGATTTCAGTCCCTGCAGCTTCAGACTTGGTCAAACATTTAAGTGAAACTCACGAAAGAGCTAGACAAAAACTAGAGAATCTAAAAAACTGTACAAAAGTTATGCAGACAAAAAGAGAAGATTAGGAGACAGATTTTTAGTTGGGAGCAAGGTCTGGCTTAGCACCAAAAATTTAAAACTAAAGGGAAATCGGAAATTTCAACCTCGCTTCATGGGCCCCTTTGAAGTAGGGAAGCAGTTAAATCCAGTGACTTATAGGTTGAAGTTGCCTGCTCAATTAAAGATTTATCCAGTCTTTCACGTCTCCTTGTTGAAGAAAACTTCACCGTATCTCAGGCCCATTTCAACTGTTGATGGAGAGGAGTTTGAAGTAAAGAGAATCCTAGATTCTAAGTGGAAGAATAGGAAGCTGTACTATCTGGTTGATTGGAAAGGTTATGGACCGAAGAGAGATCCTGGGAACCCCAATCTAATGTGCATGCCCCAAGACTAGTAAGAGCCTTCCATTATCAATATCCTCTTAAGGCAAAACCTGGGGAAACCCCCTTGCGGAGGGGTACTGTCAGAAACCAGCATTTCCGCCAGAGAATTCAAAGTCAGCTCGTGGGTGCTACAGATTTTGGCCTGTCCTGGTCCGCTTTGGTTAAAGCACGGTCCACTAAGATGGCTGTCAGCGCGGAGGTTAGCGCTGCAGCCTTTTCATCCTGAGCGCGCGATCTCTAGAACAGCTGAGGCTCGCGCTCTCCCCCAGCTATGCGCACTTCACCGGACCCATCAGGCGAGCTACAGTGCTTCGCGTTTCGTCTGTGAAAATCTTGAGAGTAGTCAGTTAGTTTTCCGTCTCGTTTTCTCGGCGGTAGTTAATTCCCTGCAACACGTTGACCTTCTAGGATTCCAAGCAGAAGAAACTACAACGTTTTCAGAACTGGAGGTTTTTCCTGCCAAACTCCAGCGCTCACCTCAACTGACAGGAAAAACATTTGTCATGCAAGTACCTGACCTTATGGTCGCATTGTGTATTTTGGCAACAGTGTTTCCAGAGCTCTTGTATCTTAAAACAGCCATAGTTATTACGTAATAAGAGTGAAAAGAATACTGAAATCTCAAGGCAACAGACACTTCTGAGTTATAGTAAATACTTACCAGTTATCATCTTCAGTTGTTCACATCGTTTATTCCACGTACTTTTCAACTCCTAAAAGGAAAAGAAAAAGGTTAATAGTTCTAGGTTAATGACTCATAATTGAATGACGAAGAGAGTTTGTAGCTTATAGTGACCTTGTAACTTTTCTCATAGAATTACAACATAAGAAATACAAGCACAGAAAAACATTAAGGAAAAAAGCGCTAACAACAAGATAATAGAAGAGGAGCTATAGCTTGGTCTTTAAAGGGTACGTTTGAAGGAGGTTGAAAAGAATAGAATTAGGAAATAGGAAATGTTTTGACTATAGTAATTGTTTAATTTTACAGTGTCCATTCAGAAAAGAACTGCATTAGAAGAAAACGAGAAAGAAAGGCAGTCTTAGAAGACACCAGAAAAAAGAAGTCAAAGCTGTCTCTTCTCTGTCCCCTACCCCTTTCCTCCCCGGGAATTTCCTCAGGCTTCCTAGACATATATTTTGGGAGCTTGCGGGAAGACTTGGAGAGGCATTGGGAATATTCATTCTGCTCCTGTGAAGATTCAGGGAAACTTCAAGTAAGAGTCCTGACATTTTCCCTGGTCTTAATTCTGGTACTGCCTCCTATTTACGGCTCCCTTGTAAATAGGTTGCAGCGTCAGAATCAATGGTTGTTGCGGTGGTACACTCACTGCAACGCCCATTGCCCTCCCCTTTCATGCTAAGCATAGTGTGAAAGGGGGACCTATTTACAAGGCAGCATTAAGCCATGTTAAGTGTCTTAACGCTGCCTTGTAAATAGGGTCAAGCCCCTATTGCCACAGGAACTTCGTAAAAATATGTCCCTATGTTTCTTAAACATCACCAACTTGCTGGAATCTTAGTGAAGGAAATTAGCACTTCTTACACTAAACCAATCAGCACGGTTCTCCAAATTTACGCTGCAAAGGTTTTGTGTCCAGTTCTTTATGGTGCTTAACTTTGGGGAATTCCTGATACTAGTTCACTTACTAATGCAGAAAATAAGTTTCTGAGGACAGTAACACGTACTCCACAAAGCACCCCCTAAAATCCTTGTTGATGGTTCTGGGTAGAAATCCTATGGTGTAGAATATGGACCACCCAAGAACTGTCCAACTATACAGTGGCTCGGGGTGCTAGAGGGCGCACCGCAAGGTGGTGCGCTGTAGTGCAGCTCTGCCAGCCGATTCGCCAATCCGTTAAATATCCTGCTTTCTAAGCACCATCTGTGCTTACAACCCGGAGGAATTTGATGAAGGAGTGAAAAGCGGCTATATAAGGAGTTTTCTTGGCGTCCAGCGGCCCGATTTGAATGGATTTGATGGCAGTCTGAAACGCGGAGCGGAGGACAACATGGTGGCCCCGCGGAGTGCCTAACGGCTGCCGGGGACCTGGGGGTTGCCTCCGAGTCGGACGCTCCATTGAGAGGTGGCGCTGGATACTGTGCCATTTGTAGGTACCCTGTCGGCTCCGTTCGCCTGCTGAAGACAGCACGCAGTGGACTGGGGCTGTGTCTGAGCGTGCATCGCAGACCCGTGGCGGGGTCTAGCCGTCTGCCCCTGACCAATGCTGAGCGGCGCAGGTGAGGGCCTGCGAGTATCCTGTGTGGATCCCGGGTGCAGCGGGCGGGCTGTTCTTCGGAGGGAAGCGTGGGCAGCTCCCGACTTCGCGTTAACGATATTGTAGGAGTCGCAGACCTTTGCTGAGTACTTGCGCCTGGACGGACCTGGGACAATAACGTATTGGCACGTGGCCCACTTTTGGGGACAGAGGGCGAGGAGTACGATACTAGTGAAGGGCGCGGTGTGACATTGCAGCATTGGCTGACTGCTGTGGCACTGCTCTTTAAACTGAGGAGACTACAGTTCACCTGGGATAAATGCATGAGTGACGACTCTGGCTTCGTGGCCCCCCTGCACAGCATATGGGGTGCGGCAGCACGGTGATCTGCGGACTACGTGACGGTAGGCCTGAATCGATATCTGCGGCAGAGTGTGGAAGTTAAGGATCGCCTATGCTGCACTGTGCTGTATGATGGCGTGAAGCGTTCTGTCCTCCTTCCCAGCTTGGTATTGACTTGGCGACCGCACTGGGCCATGGTGCCATACATGTAGAACCCTAGTTCTGTAGATGAGATCTAGTGAGTGCAGCGTGTGTACGCAGTGGCCGACAGGGAGAGACGGCGCCCGTGAGTGACTAGCCCAGCAGACGGGCATTGCCCAAAGTGAGCTGCGCTGCACGGAAAATTACTTTATGGGTAAAACAGACAAAATCAGCCGTGCCTCACGTTTGACCTGCGGAAGCTTGGCAGGCCACACCAAAGAGCCACCTCTGACTCTGAACTGGATGCACCCTCAGACGCTCCATCCTCATGGGAAACAACTCTGATCGCCATACAAACCAGCCTACATGCCATAGATGGGAAAATTGAGGCCCTCAGTGGACGTATGGACCACATATCTGCAAAACTTGATAAACAATCTGCTAGACTGGGGGAAGCTGAACAATGCATATTGGATGCAGAGGATGGGCTGCAGCATGTGACCACCAAGCCATTGGATATGGAGAAAGTGCTCGCTATTATCCAAGCCAAAAATGAAGACTTGGAAGCCAGGTCCCGGCGCAATAATCTGCGCATCACAGGCTTACCGGAGTCGACCAATGTGGGCAGGCTGGAGACCTATGTTGAGAACATGCTACGTGAAATCTTCGGAGCTGACAATCTCTCTCAACTGCTCATAGTGGAGAGGGCCCATCGATCCCTGGCAGCTCGCCCACCCCCGGGGGCACCTCCCAGGCCGATTAATGCCCGCCTGCTCAATTATAGAGACCGCGACTCGGTGCTGCGTATGTCTCGTCAGAAAGGCACCATAAGTTATGAGGGTAATACGGTGGCATTTTATCCTGATTTTACAGCTGCGTCCAAGCGGCGCGGAAGGAGTACCAGCAAGTAAAGAAAATATTAATGGCAGAAAATGTGCAATATGTCATGCTGTATCCTGCCCGGCTGCGCATTGGTTCGGATGACAAGGCCAAGATTTTCACCAACCCCAAACAAGCCATGGAATATGCAAAAATCTTCTGGCGTAAGAAGCAAGCCGTCCCTGATGCTTCAGACGATGAGGGTTAAGCCCGGCTGAGCACTGATTGGGGGCTCTCTCAATGGTTGTTATACTTACATGGGATGTGTTTAACAGCATTCCTGTCTGAGCTGACATCATGTATGGAAAAGTGGGCCCCTCCAGCTGCGATGTACCGCTATACCCATACTTTTAATTAATTGTATGCCTTCCAAGTTGTGAGTATTTCACATTGACAACCTGTATTGTTTCGATGGTTGAATGCTCCACTGTTCTAGGATGTAAGGGGTTTTGGGAGCTTATCTCAACTGTTCGGCCACCTCCCATTTCACCTAGGGAGTTCGATGTGCTCCAGCGTTCCCCAATGGGTACACCCCACACTACACTATGTTCACGGTTCACACTTGGGGTCTTCTGTTTAGTTCACGGGATGGCTTTGGCAAGTTGGGTATGCTAAAGTGGGCAGGGGGAGGTGGAGGTGGAGGGGACTTGGGTTACTGGGGTTCATTGCATATGGTTGGCTGGATGCTCAGGCTACTGTTTACATGTACCTGGATTGGTTTGCAAAGAAGGGAACTATGCATATCTTTGATCCTTACACACAAATGCAATGGATAGAGACAGGTTCACATATCTAACATGGAGTGTCCGAGGGATGAATTCCCCCAGAAAGATCAGACAGGTGTTTGCATATTTAGACAGGCATGAGGTCCAAATCACTCTTCTCCAAGAGACACACCTGACCAAACAAACGGAGGCCAAGATTGCAATCAAATGGGCAGGGTATAAACTAGCTTCTTCATACTCCTCATATGCACAAGGGGTCCTAACGCTCATAAAGAGGGGCCTTATATTCACTGCTATTAAAGTGTGCATAGATGGCGAAGGGCGCTACACTATTGTGCATGGCAAGCTGGGTATCTCGCTTTTAATTATTGTCAATGTGTATGGGCCCAACACAGATGAGCCTGAATTGTTTGCAGGTATTTTTAAGATACTGCGTGAGTGGCCAGAGGCAGAAATTCTGTGGGGTGGCGATTTCAACACGCACCTAGACCCTAGTAAGGATAAATCCAGTAAAGAAGGTGGGCGCACACCTAGAACTGCCCAGTGCGTCAGGGATGGAATGGCAGAACTGGGTCTCATAGACACATGGCGGATTCATAACAATGATAAATTAGAAGGTACACACGCCTTCCCTGTGCACGGGAGCTGGTCCCGTTTGGATTACTGGCTATTAAGTGAAGGAGCAAACGCCTGGGTAACTGATATCACTGCACTTCCTCGCACTTTATCCAACCACAATCCAGTCAAGCTCACCCTCCATGTCCCAACGAATATCCTGCACCAGTTCACATGGAGATTCCGATTGGAAGCTTTGCTAGATCCTGTATATGCTAACACGATCAGGGAAGCCATAACCCAATATTTTGATGTAAACACGGGATCTGTGGATAGCGCTGTGACTCTGTGGGAGGCCTTTAAGGTCACTATCAGAGGCGCTTGCATTAGCACAACAGCAGGTATTCTGAAGGATATTAGGGGACAAAAAGCTAAAATCAAGAAAACACTGACAGAGCTCGAGAGAGAGTACGAGTTGCTCCCATGTGTAAACACACTATCTCAAATTAAAGACCTCATATTAGAACATGACGAGATGGCAGAGTCGAAGATTCGATACTTGTCCAGGAGACATGTAGCTCGTGCCTATGGATAGGTAGACCAGGCCATAATCTAGTAACTAAGCTCAAATATCGCACTGAACACCACGCCATAACAAAAACCACAGATGCTCAAGGTGGGGACCACTATACACCGCAGGCCATAGTCGAGCAATTTCGCACCTGTTATGCTAAGATGTACACATTGCAAGGGGATGTAGACCCCCCCAGCATTGGATGAGTATCTGACCGATATAGCATGCGAATGGTTAGCTAAAGGACACCAAGACTATTTGAGCAAGCCGATTGAAGCATCTGATATTCAAGAGGCAATTCATGCCCAGCCGAACAAAAAAAAACCAGGCCGGACGGCCTCACGGCCAAATTTTATAAAGAATACGCGGAGCTATTGGTACCCCATTTACTAGAAATGTAAGGAGAGGCGCACGAGTCGGGCAGGCTTCCCCCATCATTACGACAAGCCATGATAATAACTCTATTAAAAAAAGAGAAGACACCCTCTCACTGTGAGTCATACCACCCCTTATCACTTATTAATTTGGATGCAAAAATACTAGCAAAAATCTTGGCCTCAAGACTTCAACCTTTAATGCCGAAATTGGTCCTACCAGATCAATCTGGTTTCATACCAGAAAGGTCCACCTCCCACAATTTACGCACTATTTTTGCGATGTTTCATCTACTTGATCCTGCCCTCCCTGCTGCCGCTGTTATGCTAGACGCGGCGAAGGCATTTGATTCCATCGAGTGGAGTTATATGTTTCAGATCCTGCGGCACATGGGGTTGCCCGAACTTTTTATTGGCTGGGTGCTGTTGTTATACACTGATCCCTCTGCACGGGTCCGTGTAGGCGGACTAACGTCTGAACCATTTGAGATCAGCAGAGGGACTAGACAGGGGTGTCCTCTTTCGCCGCTACTGTTCTCTATTATGCTGGAACCCCTACCTTGTATAATAAGACAAAGGCATAGAGAAACAGCCCTTAACTTTGCACACCATCCAGTCGGCATATCTCTTTATGCTGATGATATGGTACTGTTTATTAGAGAGCCGCAAAGATACTTAGCACCTGTATTACGGGAATATTTTAGATTTGGCCTTTTTTTGGGATTAACGATTAACTGGGATAAATCAGTGATAATACCACTAACGTCAATCAAGGATTCACCCACTCTGGAGTATCCACTGGTGTGGTCTACCAACCCAATCAAATACCTGGGAATATGGGTGCATCGTGACCCCGAGATAGTGATCAGAGAAAATTAGGGAAGAGCGTGTGCTAAGCTAGAGCAACAAGTGAGCAGGTGGACAGGATTACCGTTATCCTTGCAGATCGCATTGCCCTCATTAAAATTATTGTTTTGCCCCGCTTTTTGTGTCTGTTCACCAACATTCCAATAAAACTCACTAAGCAATTATTTAACACAGTGCTCTCTCTACTGCTGAGGTTAATTTGGGGAGGGAAACACTCGTGGGTGGGTTGGAATACACTTACTCTGGATTATGACAAGGGTGGCTTCTGTGTGCCAGACTTATATTTGTATTATCTCTGCGCACAGGCACAGTATGCATATTATTGGTACAATGCTCACGCTTTTATCCCACATGTGGCGGTGGAAGATGGTGATGCCCACCCGATTCTTTTAAAGTACATACATACGCACTCGCAGAGAGGCACACCAAAGCATGAAATCAATGCGATAGATACCACCATTGCGGCTTGGCATGCCATTGGTAAGCTTGAGGCAAAACTCCCACTTTATGCTCCAGCGCTCCCTCTGGCTCACCACACTGCACTTTCGGTGATGCAGGAGGAAGGCGCAATGCATTCCCTGAGACGGGCGGGCATAGACACAATGCAAGACATATACCCAAACAGGAGTTTTCTCACAGCGGAAGAGTTGCAATACATTCATAACTCATCGCTGCTATTCAAGTTCTCACTGCACAGATTAAAACTGGTGACACAAGCGCATTAAGGCACATTCCCAGCAGAGCCACCCACACTGCAAATTTTGCAGTTGCTCCTGGTTGCTCCCACATGTCACAAGTTAATCACTAAATTGTACAGGGCGGTAAGGGAAGAATAGGTACACGGTGCTTATAAAAGTCTTGCTCGCTGGAACGAAAGGCTCAATCCTCCGCTCACACAAAAGGAATGGGAGCACTGCTGTAAAATCACCAGCGCCCTCACGCCCAATGGTAATCAGTGCATCATCCATTTCAAGTACATTCATCAGGTTTATCACACACCGCTTAAACTACACAAGTACGGTCTCAGGGAAAATAGTGGATGCAAAAGATGTGGAGGTCCAGACACAAATTTCTGGCACTTGGCCTGGAAATGCAGGCACATGTCTGAGTTCTGGGAGGATGTAGTGTGGCGAATACAAGCTATGTCATTGGTCCCTGTGCAGTGTGCACTGCGGGTCTGTCTACTGTCCTGCACACCACAGCTAAAGGATGCTGTGGGCAAATTTATCAGAACTGCACTGTTGCTGGCGAAACGCTGGGTGGCACTAACCTGGGAGAGTGCTCAGGCCCCGCGACCAGAGCAGTGGATAAGGGACCTGGTCTACTGCAAGGAAAACCTCGAACTTTATGCTGAGGAGCTGCCACCCTCCTCAAAACCCAAGGACATTTGGGAACCTTTAAGAGTATTTGTGTTCACAAGACCAGCCATTGACATTGAACGATGAAGTTTGATATTACTGTGCATGTATGTTCCTTGTAATGTTATAGTCACTAAATAATGTAAGTGTCTAAGCGAGAAACGGGATGAGGGATTAGCTAACCACATGCTGTTTGTTTGTTTGGTATTTGTACTGCTGTTGTGTCTCTGATTTGAAAATCAATAAACAGATTTTTAAAAAAACAAAAAAACTATACAGTGGCTCTTAAATAAGTTATTTCAGCAGACTACTCTAAAACAATAGGCTGGCTAAAAAAAATCAAAAAAATATCTATCAGCTATTGGTATGAAGTAGCTATGGGATGATCCTTTGGTGTCTCTTTTTACAACTGCTGCTATCTTAAAATAACAGTTTTGACAAGCAAACCTTGTAGCCGAGAAGCATATAGTGGAATGTGCATCACTGATGGGAAGGTTTTTGGAATTTAAAACCAGCTACTATTTGAGCTGTATTGGGATGTTATATCAGTCCTGCTCAATAGGAAACTATATTTCCAATTCAGGGTGGGATTTCCAATTCAGGGTGGGATCCCCCAATTAAATCCTTTACCAAAAACTGGAATTTTGATAAGGAATGACAAATGCCTTCATTGTCCACCTAGTGTGGAATCCCTTTCACATGTCTTGTTTGTATGTTCAGCTTATTTAAATCACCAAAGGAAATGGCTTTCACCTATATGTAGACTTTTGGGGACTAGAAGTAATATTGTAGTGGTGAGAATTTTAATGACTGATTGCAGTCTCCCGATTGCATGCTCTGTAGCCAAGTTTTTGGAATGGATTTGGCCCATCAGGCAGTAAATGAACAACAAGTGAATGCTATGAATTCATATTAATGTTTAAATATTTTTTAATATTTTAAATATATTTACATTGGATTTTTAATGTATAATGTGCCACTTATTTTTGTACTTGCCTGTTATAATATATTTCAACATTATTGTGTTAAAATGCTTTATAATTTATTAATTGTAACTTTGTTTATGTTGCTAACTTGCTTTCATGAGCTTTTTGTTGAAATAAAGCTAACTGAATCAAATTGAATCAAATTTAGGGGCATTTTTGCAAAGAATTGATGCAAAAGAGCACAGTAAGCAATGTTGCTGCGCTGCATTGTGTTAACGTGAGACATTAGCATTATGGCTATTGGACATGGCCCGTTTTAGGGGATTTCCCTAAAACTTTTAGCTTTTTTTTCTCCTGGTTTTTGCTGAATCTCTTTTCATGGCCTTAGGACTCTGGGCACTTTCCCACTGTGGTGCAGTGTGAAAGTGTGCATGCCTTTAGGCACATTAGGAAGGGGTGCTTACCTGATTGGTTTACGTGCTGTAACTGTGAGTACCCTGTAAAAAGTTATACCACATACCCAGGGTAGATTTTGCACTGGCTACTAGTAGGCCACAGCACTGATTGTGCCACGCACAAGAATTACCTTTCAAACATGTTGCAGACCTGCCATTGTGGGTGAAAAGTTGTGCTTAGGGTCAGGGTAGCATTTCTAACTTGATGTCCACCCCTGAGTGGTCCTTCCACTGCCACTGGAGCAACTCTAGGGGAAGCCCTGAGGGCGGAGCAATTGGTAAGCTAAAGGCAGGGCAGGTACACATTCCATGCCTAGGTAGTGAAGAACCCCCATGTGGGTTTTCACTAGTTAGGAGGTTCTCTCTTCCCATGGGACACCACTGGGGTTGTGCTGATTCTCTTTTAGTGGCCTTAGGGCTCTGGGCACTTTCCCACTATAAATGCAGTGTGAAAGTGTGTGCATGCGCCCTTCTTGCACATGTTAGGACGTGGTGCTGACATGGTGTTTTTCAATATGTGTCAGGTCTGCCATTGCAGGCCTTAGTGTGCGCACTTGCACCTATGGTCTTTTTAAACATGTGTCAAGCCTGCCATTGCTGCCCTGTGTGTATGCACTTGCACCGATGGTGTGTTTAAACATGTGTAAAGCCTGCAATTGCAAGACTATACATGCGCCATTACACTTATGCTCTGGTTAGCCTTTGTAAACCACTGGCCAATCCTGAGGGGACCTTTAACTACCACTAGAGCACCTCTGGGGTAAGTCTTAAGGGGTGAAGCCAGTGGTAGGTGAAAGTAAGGGCAGGTACACATGTGTTTCTTGCCCAGGTAGTGAAGAATACCTATGAGTGTTTTCACTACCTATGAGGTCTGCGCTTTCCATAAGTTAACATAGGGAAATGGTTGAAATTACCTCAAGCTGCAACAGAGTTTTGCGGTGGAGTAGCCTCATAATATTTCCTATCATAGGATTCACAATGACAAAGCCTCTCCTGTGATAAAGGTGAATTTGTCATTTGTGCATTCCCCAGGGCAGCTACAAACATTGGGCATGCAACCAGAATGACAGACCTCTGCCATTTGAGGTTCTGGCTGGATAGATTGCAGGGATACGTTTTGACACTTGGCCTCTGTGAGCCAGATCATGGACCTGCTAAAGATTAAGATTTGCATTCCACAGCCTCATGACAGACAGGATTAAAATGTATGGGAGACATCTGGGCTTCGAATGGAAACCCCCTGAACTACCCACATGAGACCGGAGAACTGGGAACTGCTTGGTGTACACTTCCAGAGGACTCTGTTGTGCACAAAAAGGATAACTGCTTTTGGAAGGGACCGTGTACCCTTCCTGAATAGTGGTTGGCCTGGACTGATTACATGCTGCTGTGTGTCACCCTGAAGTGTGCTCTGAGAGTGCTTGTTGGCTTGCCCCCTGTATTTTTGGGATCTCAGGGACATCAGAGATTTCCTGCAAGGAACCCACATCGTCTAATTGTGACAACTGGAGAGAGGTGCCATCTTAAGTGCCCACTTTGTCTGCAGGATCCCAGCAAGTGGTGCAGCATTAGCATGGAACTAAGAATTGTGTCAGGAGCCCAGACTGCTTTGTGTGGAGCCCCAGAAGTCTTGTCTGCATCTAAGGTGTGTGGCCAATGGATCATGGGGACCTCAACATGCATAAGGGTCTTGTTGGTGGTGAGCAGATTCACTGGTTGCGGTATCCAGCATGGCCTGCTTCATCAATTGTGCCGCATCTCTCTTGTGTGACAATCAAACATCATGCTCATTGCATGCAGTGTCTGATTCACAGGTTGCAACCCACGGAGGTGCAGGCGTACCTGTAGTGGTGCCTCATTCTACCCCATGCAGTCCTGCTAGACTTGCGCCTTTGTGGTGCAACCTGTATCAATGCACATCAGATGTTGTGTCTCATTTCCAGGGAGGTACTGAGAGTGTGACTCTTCTTTGTGTGTGATCGGAACTGTCTGGTGCAACTTGTGCCAACATGCACCAGACGTGGTGCCCAGATTTGCTTGGGTGCTACGTGAATCAACATGTGTCTGACAGGGTGTCACCTTCTTCCGAGGGGCTCCCCTGCTTCATTCTCCATTCATTGATTGTTCCTTTGGTGCCCTCGGTGCGGCAGACCAACTGCCCTCTCCTCACCATGCCTGATGACTTCATATTGCTAGACAGTATTGCCCATATCGGGCCTGGGTAGGGAAAGTGACTGACAAGGCTTAAGGAACACTTCAGAGAGCGATCGGAAGTGGGTCTGGAGACTCTGTGACCCCCACCTCTGTTCTTTTCAGAACTGGGATGGTGCCAGAAGGCATTGTGTGGAATTCATTGAGTAAACAACTGTCTCCCTTAGCCCGCTTCTGCTCCGCATCCTGTGGGTGAACTTCCCAAGTGGTGGCCAAACCCCGTATTTGTCGACTGCATTCTAGTTAGTCTTGCTCCCTACCCCCACCTTCTTCCCTGATCCCCTGACCTAGTGTGACCCCAGCCGCAATTGGCCTAGTATCGGTGGAGGGTTGTTTATCTCCAACCCGTGGGTGTAGGATAGTGGGGGTTAGCTGAAAGGGTGAGGAGGGCTTGGCCCATTGGGTCTGCATTATACTGTCAACTGACCTTACAGATATCAGTTGCTCCGCATTATCGTGCTGTGTTCATGTGTGTGTGTGTGCTAGAGTTTCCCATATGGACCTGCCTGATATCTGTGGCACCACGTATCATTGCTGAGTGAGTGAGCATTTGAGAGTGGCTGTGTGAGGACTGCCTGTTATGTAATATATCGCCCAGCGGTGTTGCTTTATGCATTGATTTCTTGCCAAATTTAATACTACATTTGACATTGGTTTTTACACGTGCGCCAGTGACCCACAATGCTGGTTAAAAAGTGTTGTAATTATCTGTGTGTATAGATTCCTGAAGTTGTTGTGATATGGAGTGCACCCTATAACTGTGTGGAAATTGTTGCAGAGGTACTATGGACAAGCACGATTGCTACTCAGGGGTCCCGTGAATAAGTACCAGACCAAACGTTGGTGGGGCCATGTTGCTGGGATTCTGCGTAGTCACAGAACTATGCTTGGGATCACAGAATCTTGACAGGTAGGGACTGGGTCATTCTAACACCTCAGCACCCATCAGCCCGGGACAAACTAGCTATAGTGTATCACTTGCCCTCCCACAGAAGAACAAGTGATAGGACAGTCCAGAACACAACACTCCCGACTCTCTTAGTAATCGCGGTGACAGGACACACCCTTTGGCTCACACACTTGTACTTGTCCAAAATATGATCTGGTAGAGACACGAGAAAAGTTTAAAATGTTTATTTTATAACTATTGTGCTCTAGTATGCTGTATACGTGCCACAATAAGTAAGAAAATGCCTAACTCAAATACGGTCAGCATGGTAAGTAATCCATAAATCATAAAAGGAGCTTTCATTTTATGATACAGAGTAATCGAACCTCCCTCCTCTTCTACAGAAGCACAGTGATTATATATTGGTAGCAGCAGACCCATTACCTTAGTAAGCACAGATGAATGTTCTACATCTCAAGGTGTAGTTGCAATCTCTTCCCTGGAAAGATCCCTTTTCAAGTGTGTTGCTGCCTATCTTGTGCATACCTATATATCGAAAGTACGTGTTTCCAAACAACAGCTGCATTTGCTTGTTTTGTCCAGGTGCTAGGACCTGACCAAAACCAAAATAACAAGGGGCATTGTTGTTTGACCTTGTCTATGGTGTGCAGACTAAATCCAACAAATGAACAGAACAAAAAAAAAAACTACAGGTTCTGTGTGAAGGTACAGTGTGGCACAAAGCAGAATACGTTTGTATGGTAATGTGTGCAAAGCAGAGAGCAGTTTACAGCGTGATCATGCTAACATAAGGAAAATGCCAATGGCGCTACATGCAACGTATGACAAAATGAATTGTAATATTTGCAAGGCTGGGCCTACTTCTGACAACGTTTCACACTACATAAGGTTGCTGGGAGGTAAAGTTGAATCTTTCCCCAATGTGCATATACTGATGTCATTTTAACACGGCTGGACCCAGTGCTGCTAGTAACATTTCCAATTGTGATTTGTACCCAGAAATACATGATGTTTATGTTGTGTTGATTATTATTTGTGTTTTATACAAACCTTATTTACATACACCACGTTTGAAGTCTCTTTTGTGACACCCAGTCTATTTTTTGCATGAGAGGTATGCTATGCCAATGCTTCATACACTGCATCTGTGATAAGCCTGACTGTTCAGTGCCAAGCAATTCAAGGGTGAGCATAGGTTATACAGTGAGTGTAATCACCCCCCCCTCATGGGAGTGGAAGTTTCTGCCTGGATAGGGCACCACCTCAGCCAACCAGAATGTGCCATTTCCAACAGTGGCACATCTACAAAGATATGGCCCAGTTCTGCTTTCTCATTGCACTGACACACTTGAGCAGCAGGAAGATCAGTGTGAACAGCAGTTCGCGATGCACTTCACCACTTGCAGAACCCCGCAGAGTTTTTTTCACTTTGCGGAGTTCGCAGAAATCCGCAAACTCCTCCCAGGCATGGTGTTGATTGGGACCCATTTGAGAATCTTCCACAGCATCTTCATGGTATGGAAGCTTGAGAAGATGATGGCATTATCTAGGGCAGTTATGTTGAGTTTGATGTTGATGTTGATTATGAGGTTCTAATCCTGGGCGGTGGGGATGGTTGTCATTCAGTCTTAGATCTGTTGGCCACCAGGTGGAGTCTCATGGTGAAGTGATCTTCCCAAAGATCACAATTTTGGTCTTAGCATTGTTCAGCTTCAGTCAGTTGGTCTTTATCCAGTGGGCAATATCAGTCATGCAGGCATTGAACTTGATTAGGGTATTGGTAGTATTGTCCGTGAGAAAGAGAATGAGTTGTGGGTTGTCATTGTAGAAAAGGATATTGATATCATGAGAGCAGATGATACTGGCTCAAGGGATAATGTATGCATTGGAGGGGTTCGGGCTCCGGGAGAATTCTTGCGCAACTCTGTAGATGAGTTTTCAGGCATCTCGGGTGTACAGGGCCAGGTTGACTGACTGTGTTCTTCCAGTCAGAAAGGAACAGATCCAAAGCAGTGTGTGTACTTGCATTTCAATATTGTGTAGGCGTTAGATGAGGATGCAGATGAGGTGGAAACTGTGTCAAACAGTGTAGCAGATACCATCTCTTTAATTAGCACTCCCAAAGCTCACTTCATGTGGTACCACTCCCTGTCTCAGACAATGGATGCAACACTAGAGCTAGGCATGAGCATGACTGGAAATCAGGAATCAGGAATTGCAAAACAGAAAATGAAGAAGCAATGATCTATGACTTCTATCTACACAGCGAGATTGGAACAGTGTGTAATGAGATGGTAGGAGACATTAAGAGCTAGTACACAGAACTTGTTACGATCCTTGGTATGGAGAGTACTTTTATTTTATTGCAATTAAGCACACAATTATGTGAAACAAGCTTTAGTTTAGAATTTGAGACTAAAGAGACACCCCCATGTGACCAGGCCAACAAACTGAGTAATATACAATATTTTGATATATTTTACATGTAGATGGGTGAGGCTGTACTGGTAATTTCCCACTTTGACTCCTAGAGACATTCCCATAAAAATTATTTCTCTAGGACATAGCCTATAGTTTGTACTAGATGCTACAGCCCACTAATTCATTCACTTATCCTCCTGCTTTTGGGAATCTATATAGTGATATGGTTAAGGGGAGAAAACAAGTCTCCTGGCAAAAACAAATACCAAAAAGTCTCTAAAAGTGTCACAGTTTACTGAATTTGGTATAGCTCAAGTTTTGCTGTAATTACTAACCAAACATGATACACTGCTAAAGTGTGGAGCTGATGAAGAGGTGTGTTTGGGAAGTGAAGGATGGCTGCAGAGCTCAAAGGTTATTCTGATAGATCAAAAGATGTCCTTGTAGGTAGAACCAAAAGTCACTTTCCTCTGATTAGGACCCTGTGTCTTGTCATGTGATTGAAAGCACTGTTTTCATCAGTGCAAAGATCATGTGATGTCACTTCCAGTGATGCAATGGTTATGTTATTTAATGATTTTTAATTGTAAAAACCCTACTGTGTGAACTTACAAATTGGGAGTGAAGGGCTGGCATCGGATAGGGTGCGGAAATACAAACGTATGAATCTGAATGTCATCTTCTACATCTTTTTTTAAAAAACTCTGCCACAAAGAAATTGGCAAAAAAGATGAATGTGATAGTTAATCTGCTCAGGCTTATTTAATTGTTGAAAACTTGCTGCATTTTAAACTAGCATATAGGATTAATACATCTTCTGCAAAGACCTTTGTGTCCCATGCAAGTTATGTGTTATGAAATGAATAACATATCCCTGGTGTTTAATGCCATTGTTGGTGAAATCAGTACACAGTCTGATCATCACTTTGACTCATCACAAAATCGAATAAACAATTAGTGAGCCTGCTGAAACAAACATCATTTAGTATGCAGGTTACAGATTTACATTGTATGTAGATAGCTTAGCTGGTTACTGGCTCTGTAGCAGAAATCCTGGTGTGACACAAATTCCACCAGTTATTGATTTTTTGGACTGGCATCTAGGAGCTACATTTAAATAGCAAAACACAACTTTAGAGCCTTCCAGGTTTTTCTCAATGCTTTATTGTTCCTATGTTGGTAAAGTGAATTCCTCTGGAGAGTTATAACAACTTAGTGGCACATTTTTAGCTGACATCATTATAGTGCATCCATTACTTTCATATAAAGCTTTGAAAATTCAAATTATGCCGCCATCATAGTTTTATCTGACAGTCTTAATGTGCATGCATAACTGTTCATACCAAGCTTAGAAACCTCAAAACCTGCCCCCAAATCACAGTTTATGTCATGACTACCTGTGAAATGAGTATCTGATCGTGTTTGCTTCCTGGCATCAAGATGTTGAAGACATTAAAGCTCCAGTGAGCCCCCAGCCAAGACTTTGGCCAGATGTATCAATATTAGGAATATTGTTTTCCTAATTGCGATTCCTCTAAATCTCTATTAGGAAATTGGTATTCCTTATGTGTGAAACTCTTTTGAGTTTATTAGTGATTCCTAGTGATTCCCAAATGGACATACCTCATACATATTAAAGAAGTAGGTCACAATTTGAAACCTATTAGGAATCGCAGCCATCACAGGGCTGGTGACCTGCTGGGGTCAACAGACCACCATGTCTGTGATTGCTTTTTAATAAAACCATTTTTTTTAAAAATGCAGCTTGTTTATCTTAACGGAAAACGGGATGCATTTAAAAAAAGGTACAAAAAAAAACTTTGCAGACTCATTTTCTAAAGAGCTTAAAAATATTTTTATTCCATTTTCAAAGGAGAAGGTGTCCGCTGGGGACCCTATGACATTTGCGAATGGTTTGCTACCTCCTTTAAGGAGTTGGTAAAATATGTCTGCATTGCGGTTGTAATTCGGTTTCTGAACATTCATACATCACATTTAGATTCAGTATTTCAAAGGGATGCCTTAAACGCACCCTTTCCAAATACTGAATTGTAGACACAAATTGCGGTTAAGTAACTTGCTATCGAATCGCAATTTGTTTTTTACATATGTAAAAACATTTTTGCAGTCACAAAAGGCCCAATCGGCCATTTTTGACTGCAAAAATGCTTTGCACATATTTGTCCCTAAGACTCAAACTAAAGCAGGGGTGCTGACCTGTTAATTGAGGCATTTATGTAAGGCCCAGCTGAAACTGAAATACAGAGGTCTTCCTCATCTCCTGCAGGTTCATTCTAAGAAATCAAAGCACACAAGGTGCCACATTTCACTGGGGGTAATCAAATCTGGCTTTGCAATAGCTGCCAAATCCAAGATCCAGATGGATCCCCTGCATTTACAGCACTGTTCTGAAGCCCAAAATGCCTTAGCTTTGTTAGGTGTAAAAGGTCTTTTTTATTCTGACATCCTCCCTATCTAAAAATATTGAAAAACACGACTGCCTCCTCCTGAATACATCTCTTACCTTTGTTCTTCTCTTCTCCCTTTGAGGTACAGTGTTCCAGGGTCACATTCTGGGTGCCATTCCTGTTACAG
Organism: Calotriton arnoldi; assembly: GCA_963921515.1. Taxonomy (NCBI): domain Eukaryota; kingdom Metazoa; phylum Chordata; class Amphibia; order Caudata; family Salamandridae; genus Calotriton; species Calotriton arnoldi. The sequence goes on along the minus strand of CAWUFW010005973.1, from coordinate 762,684 downwards.
AAAAGAGTTAGGAACAGGCTGTTCTGACACCCTTTGTGGATGGCTTACATTCCTTGACGTCTGTTGCTGAAACATTGCTGACCAGCACCGACCTTCCGCAAGTCATTCAAAAAGTTTGCCAACTCCTAGAGTCATCGCACAAAAGTCTTTCAAAGGCAGAGCAGTCAGCCCTGGCACAAGTGAAAGCATTGAGTGCTGATCTGGAAGAACGCCTAAACCAGATAAACCGTCTGAACGATGAACAGAAGGTACTACAAGCTAAGGAACAAGGGGGCATATTAGCAAGAACCTGCGAAAATTATCGCAAACCTTGCTTAGCGCGCGTTTTTTTATCGCCGGCTATCGCTGGATATTATAGCGGAAATAACATGCTATTAGGAAGGTTTATCTCCATTGCGATAAAATATCCAGCGATAGCAGCGAAACCCTGCATTAACGCGAGAAATCCAGCGATAAAATCCTAGCGCTAAGGCTGGGGACTTAACCTTAGAATCCACCTCCCATTGACTATTATTGTTGTCATGTTTTTACCAGTTCTAAAAAACAAGCGCTAATCGGGGTTAGCGCGCGTTTTTTTATCGCTTCGCGGGTATTGCTAATAGGCGATAGATATGTTAGCGACTGTTTTCTGTCGCTTTTAGTTGGGAACGCCTCCTTTGCATGTCATTAGCGATAAATATCGCTGACATGCAAAGCGGCACCCAAACCAGTCGCTAACGCCTAAAAGCTGTCGCTAACACTTGTTAGCGACAGATTGCTGATAGGGCGATAAAAATATCGCCGCTTTAGCGGGAAAAAGTCCCGCTAAAGCGGCGATAGAGCCCTTGATAATATGCCCCCAGGTCTTAACCCCTTTGATGCTCATGACGAGCTGGACTCGTCATGGCACACAGTGGTCGTGTGCTCATGACGAGTCCAGCTCGTCATAAGACCACCCACGGGGGAAGCGCTGGCGCTCCCCCCGTGGGAATCCGATCGTCTGGTTTTTTTGGGGGAAGGCAGGGGAAGGGCTTCCCCTGCCTCCCCCCCACCCTCCCCCTCAATGAAGTCAGCGCGCGTCATTGGGGGTTTCCCTTTGTTCCCCGACGCGCTGGAATAAGGTTAGTTTTGGCTCCGTGGAGGGGGGATTTCAAACAGAAGAGGCATCGAGGGAAAGGAAAACCCTTTCCTTTCCCTCGATGCCTCTTTTGTGCATTCCTGCTGCACGATCGCATGATCGTGCAGCAGGAATGCCCACTAGACGCCAGGGAACTAAAAAAAAACGGAAAATACTGTTTTGGGGAGCGGCCCCTTGGGCAAGGGTCGCTCCCCTTTTGGGGGCCTTATGTTTTTGGTGCTCTGCCCCCCTGGGGGGGGGGCAGTTTTTTTTATATAGTGTGGGGCTTTACCCGAAGGTGTCAGAGCGCTTCACAATAGGAACAGTAACATTACATGAGGAGAAGGTTACAAGTGAGCATAATACAAAAGCAAGAGTTACATTACATGAGGAAAAAGTGACAATTGTGCATGATACATGAGATACAAAATACAAATAGAGGTATAATACTGCAATAAGTGGCAGTCACTCAGAACACACTGGGAAGGCACTTCTATAGGCATGGAGTACAGAATTTCCTATAGTGGAAGAACTTCCTTGAGGGAGTAGAGAGGGCGTGAATTAAATGAAGGGTACACAAATCCAGCACAGCACGCAAGGGTGAGGAATGTACAGGAAAAAGTACAAATTTACAATGAAGAGCAAACTTCCTAGAGGGGGCTGAGAGTGAAAGTATTAGTTCTGAAAGTGTCTTTGGAAGAGAAGAGATTTGAGGGAAGCTTTGAAGATCCGGGTAGAGGAGGTGGCACGGAGCAATGGGGGAAGCGAGTTCCAGATTCTCACCGCATTGCCTGAGAAGGATTGCGCCATCGATCTTTCCCTTTTGAAGACGGGGGGGGCTCAAGCAGAAGCTTTTTCGCATTGCGAGAAGGGCGAGAGCCACCGGACAATTTCAATGTATTCGCCAGGTAACGAGGGGAGGACGTGTGTAAGGCTTTGTGTGTGATGCAGGCAGTTTTGTAAATAGATCTTGCCTCGATCGGAAGCCATCGAAGAGAGGGCAGGATAGGAGTAACGTGGTCGCTTCGTTTAGACCCTGACATGAAGCGAGCTGCTGAATGGAGGATGGATTTGAGAGGGGAGAGGTGGGATTTGGGTAGGCCCGTCAGAAGAGAATTAAAATAATCCAGTCTTGAGAGAACCAGAGATTGTACCAAGGTTTTTAAGTCTTTCTCCGGGAAGAACCGATGGATCCCCCATAGAAGGCGCAACTGGTAACGTGCGTTCTTAGCAATAGAGTTGATGTGGGAGATTAGGTTGAGTCTTTTGTCAAGAATGACACCTAGGGATTTAGCGCTGTCGACAATGATGGGTTTGTTGTTGAGTAGGTTCAGCTGATCCATCCAAGATTGAACAGGAGGAGGTGAGAGAGAGGTAGAGAGGAGGAGGAATTCAGTTTTGGCGGGATTCAGAATGAGTTGGTGAGCTAACATCCAGTTGTGAATAGAGTTGAGAGTAGAGTTGAGTAGTGAGAGATCGTGTGCGGAAGATAAAGGTATCTTCCCACTAGTCCACCAGGCATTTATTTGTGGAGAGTGACCCCTTGGGTGGCAGAATAGCAGTATGTTTTTAGGCCCATCTGCCCCCAAGGAGGGCAGAAGCCACTAGACACCAGGGTTTTTTTAATTTTTGTGTTGGGGAGTGGCCAAAAGGGCAAGGGTTGCTCCCTTTTATGGGGGTGAATATTTTATTTATACTCTTTGGCCCACCTACCCCTTAGCTTGGCTGGTGGATTGTGTGTGGACTGGTGCATTATTTGCATATGTGATTGTAATGTTTTTTTCTCCTTTTTATTCTAGTGTAAAGCTTTTGATTCCTGTTTGCGGTTTCGGCAGTGGTTGTTCTGCAGTTTTGCGTAATTGCATTTATTTGGTAAGAAAAATATTTTTGTTGTGTGTACTCCAAATGAGTATTATTGTCATGCATGAATGAATTTTTTTGTAAGTGGTGTCATAATGGCAGCATATTTGTTAGTGTTCAGAGCATGAAATTCTTTGCGATGTTTTGCATTGTCTTATGTGCAATTTTTTTTTCTTCTTTTTTAGTGGGATATTGTTGATCCTTACTGTGTCTGTGCAGAGTAGGTGGTGGTGAGTCTAGCAGATCTGTCACGTGAGTGGTATAGTGTTGGAGTATATAGGTCTTTGTGATAAAGCTACATTTTGTTTATTTCTTTTTTTTACAAAGGGTTTGTTGTTGTTGACTTGTTTGACAAGTAACCTTTATTAGTAAGCATTATGGCTAGCCGTAGAATGACTGCTCAGCAGGTGGTTGGTTTGCTTCTTGAATCTTCCTCTGAGCAGGATTATGAGACTGACAGTGCGTCTGAGGGAGAGGAGGGAGGGGAAGATTCAGGCAGTGAGTTTTCTCTCCACATGGAATCATCGGATGATGAAGGTACTCTCGGTGCAGATGAAGTGCCTGTTTTAGAGGAGGATACTACTGTGCCGATGGTGCAAGAGGCATCTGGATTGCAGCCTGGGGCTGCTAGGCTTCCTACTGGAAGTGCTGGACTCTGGGTTGATCCAAACATGGTGCAGCCGGTGTTGCCTGCCTTTAGTGGTTATGCAGGGTGTAGAGTGGATTGTGAACATTATTTGCCTATACAGTATTTTCAGTTGTTTATGGATGATGTATTTTTGGGTGAGATTGTTGAGCAGACTAATTTGTATGCTGAACAGTTTTTGAGGGACAACAGTGCCAGACTTAGGCCCCATTCTAGAGCTACCCGGTGGAGTCCCACAAATCTGGAAGAGATGAAGAAGTTTTTGGGTTTGACTTTTTTGATGGGTTTGATAAGGAAGCCGTCCATGGGTTCATATTGGTCTACCAGTCCCTTGATGGCAACGGCCATATTTCCTGCAGTTATGACTCGTGATCGGTATTTACTTTTGCATCGGATGCTGCATTTTGTTGATAATGGTTTGGCGTTGCCACGAGATCACCCTGAATGTGACCGTCTTTTAAGATTCAGCCTGTTCTTGATCACTTTGTAGATCGATTTTCAGAGATCTATACTCCAGGGAAAGAAATATCTATTGATGAGTCTTTGGTCCTGTTCAAGGGCCGTTTTGGTTTTTAGGCAGTACATTCCTAGCAAGAGGGCACGCTATGGAATTAAGCTGTATATGTTGTCTGAGAGTAGGACAGGATATGTTTTTAATTTGCGTGTGTACACTGGTAGGGATTCCACTATTGACCCCCTGGTTGTCCGTCCACTTTTGGAGTTTCAGAGAAAAGTGTGTGGGATCTTGCTAGAGGACTGTTTAACAGAGGCCACCATTTGTACCTTGATAACTTTTACACTGCTGTGCAATTGTTTAAGGAATTGTTCAAAGTGGACACTTTTGCTTGTGGCACAATCCGCTCTAACCGTAAAGGTTATCCAAAAGAGCTTGTTTGCAAAAACTTCAGAGGGGACAGTGCAGTGCCTTGCGTAGTGAGGAACTGCTAGCTGTGAAATTTGTGGACAGGAGGGATGTGTACATGCTGTCTACCATCCATGATGAGAGTACTTCACCTGTGGCTGTTTGGGGTCAGATTGCTGAAGTGCGCAAACCTGTGTGCATTTTAGACTACAATAAGCACATGGGTGGTGTTGATAGAGTAGATCAGAGGTTGGAACCTTACACTGCTATTCGTAAGGCTTACATTTGGTATAAGAAGTTGGCCATCCATCTCTTCAATTTAGCAACTTTCAATGCTTTTGTTGTGTTCAAGGAGTGTTCTCCTGCGTCAAAGTTGACTTTTGTTCAGTTTCAGCAGTTTGTCATAGGCAGCCTTGTTGTTGTGGAACAGGCAAGTGTTCCTAGAGTTGGAGTGGTGGAGGATGTGGCTCGATTGAAAGATCGCCACTTTCCTGATCACATTCCTCCTATACCCTCAAAAGACTTTCCCACTAGGAGATGTAGAGTCTGTTGGCGAAGAGGTACACGGAAGGAGACTCGTATGTACTGCCCTGAGTGTCCTTCTAACCCTGGGCTGTGTGTGCCTGCTTGTTATAGAGCGTACCACAAGCAAAATAATTATTGGGAGCAACCATGAGTGGTGAAGTGAACTGCCTGGTCTGTAATGTTTAAGAATTGTTGTTCTGTTTCAAGGTTGGCATTAGTGCAATGTATTTAGTTTCTGATTTTGTGTTAGTAGATTTGTATCTATTTGCAATTTGTTTGTGTTTTCTTTTTTGTATAAAAAATCCTAAATGTGATGGTGGTGTTTGTAGGCTGGTGCTTGGCTGGCGGTGTGCGTGGAGTGGCGCTTGGCTGGCGGTGTGCGTGGAGTGGCGCTTGGCTGGCGGTGTGCGTGGAGTGGCGCTTGGCTGGCGGTGTGCGTGGAGTGGCTCTTGGCTGGCGGTGTGCGTGGAGTGGCTCTTGGCTGGCGGTGTGCGTGGAGTGGCGCTTGGCTGGCGGTGTGCGTGGAGTGGCGCTTGGCTGGCGGTGTGCGTGGAGTGGCACTTGGCTGGCGGTGTGTGTGGAGTGGCGCTAGGCTGGCGGTGTGCGTGGAGTGGCGCTAGGCTGGCGGTGTGCGTGGAGTGGCGCTTGGCTGGTGGTGTGTGTGGAGTGGCGCTTGGCTGGCGGTGTGCGTGGAGTGGCGATTGGCTGGCGGTGTGCATGGAGTGGCGCTGGCTGGCGGTGTGCGTGGAGTGGCGCTTGGCTGGCGGTGTGCGTGGAGTGGCGCTTGGCTGGTGGTGTGCGTGGACTGGCGCTCGGCTGGCAGTGTGTGAGTAGTGACTTGCTGCTGGTCACTACACACACTGCTAGCCGCGCGACACTCCACGCAATCCATCAGCTTGTGTGGTTGCTGTGTTAGGAATGTGGGTGTGTGAAAGTGATGGGCCCTTGAATGGCGCTGTCTGCTGGTGTGAGTGTTGTAATGTGATGGGCCCGCGGCTGGTGGTGTGAATGGTTTTGTATTTGTCACACGTATGAAAGGTGTATGAATGGCCTGTAAAGAGGTTGGTGCCTTGTCGTGGCTTTACAGCTCACGAGCTGTGAGTCAATGGTTCAGTTTCTCGTCCTTTCAATTATTAACAGTGCATTTCATTTTTGTGAAATCACTTGTTAATACAATTGTATATACTGAACCATCACTCACCCTCGTGCCAAATCCAACCAGTATGTGTGTGTGCTTGAGGATTAGATGGCTGTGCAGTAATATTTTTTTTGTGTCTTTCTCAAGCAGGGTGTACCTTGTCCCTTTTTGTGAATGTTGTAATGTGTTTGTTTCGTGCCTGGTGGTGTGAATGGTCTTGTGTGTATCACGTATGAAAGGTGTGTGAATGGCCTGTAAAGCGGTTGGGGCCTTGACGTGGCTTTACAGCTCACGAGCTGCGAGTCACTGGTTCAGTTTTTTGTCCTTTCAATTATTGACAGTGCATTTCATTTTTGTGAAATCTCTTGTTAATAAAATTGTATATACTGAACCATCACTTGCCCTCGTGCCAAATCCAACCAGTATGTGTGTGTCTTGAGGAATAGATGGCTGTGCAGTAATCTTTGTCTTTTTAGTCTGTCTGCCAAGGTGTACATTCCGTCTAAGAATAACCTACCAACTGTAGATATTGTCGTAAACGAAACACCCATGGGAGTACATGGTGATATCTCTCTTGTGGATCCCAACAAGTTATGGTACCCACAATGTCCTGCAAACCTCAAAATGTCTGTCACATTTTCCTTGCAATATTGTGCCAAAATTTTCACGCTGCAGAAATAAACAACACATTTTCTCAAAATGACCTGGTTTTGCAAGGGGGGTCACCTGGGTTTTTGGCCCGGGGCTCGGCGGCCACCTAGGAAAACCTACCAAACCCACACATTTCTGAAAAGTATACACCCGGGGATTCCAGGGAGGTATGGCTTGCGTGGATCCCCCAACGTTTCTTACCCAGAATCCCCTGCACACCTGACATTTTGCTGAAAAAATCCCTTTTTCACACATTTTTGTGTGGTAAAGTTGTGGCATCACCGGGCTGACACAAATTTCCTACCACCCAGCTTCCCCCCAGGTCTCCCGATAAAAATGGTGCCTCACTCGGGTGGGAGGCCCAAGTACCCGCGACAGGCAAGGGCACACAATGTATTGAGGTGACCTCAAAATGGCCTTTCATAAAACGACCTGGTTTTGCAAGGGGGGGTCACCTGGATTTTTGGCCCTGTGCTCGGCGGCCATCTAGGGAAACCTACCAAATCCACACATTTCTGAAAAGTAGACACCTGGGGGCTTCCAGGGAGATATGGCTTGTGTGGATCCCCCAACGTTTCCTTACCCAGAATACCCTGCAAACCTCAATTTTAGCTGAAAAAATCACTTTTTCAGAAATTTTGTGTGGGAAGTGTGGCATCACTGGGCTCACACAAATTTCCTACCACCAGCGTTCCCCAGGTCTCCCGATAATAATGGTGCCTCACTTGTGTGGAGGCCCAAGTACCAGCGACAGGCAAGGGCCCACAACGTATTGAGGCGACCTCAAAATGGCCTTTCACAAAACGATCTGGTTTTGCAGGAGTCACCTGGGTTTTGGCCCGTGCTCGGCGGCTATCTAGGAAACCTACCAAACCCACACATTTCTGAAAAGTAGACACCGGGGGCTTCCAGGAGGTATGGCTTGCGTGGATCCCCCAACGTTTCCTTACCAGAATCCCCTGCAAACCTCAATTTTAGCTGAAAAAATCACTTTTTTCAGACATTTTGTGTGGGAAAGTGTGGCGTCACCGGGCTCACACAAATTTCCTACCACCCAGCGATCTCCGGGTCTCCCTGTAAAAATGATGCCTCACTCGTGTGGGAGGCCCAAGTAACACGCAACAGGCAAGGGCCCAAAACATTTTTGATAGGCAATGTTGATGTTGCCTCAAAACGTTTTGTGTCCTTGCATGTCGCTGGTACTTGGGCCTCCCACACAAGTGAGGCACCATTTTTATCGGGAGACCTGGGGAATGCTGGGTGGTGGGAAATTTGTGTGACGCCAGTGATGCCACACTTTCCCACACAAAATGTGTGAAAAAGTGATTTTTTCAGCTAAAAGTGAGGTTTGCAGGGGATTCTGGTAGGAAACGTTGGGGGATCCACGCAAGCCATACCTCCCTGGAAGCCTCCGGGTGTCTACTTTTCAGAAATGTGTGGGTTTGGTAGGTTTCCTAGATGGCCGCCGAGCACGGGGCCAAAACCCAGGTGACCACCCTTGCAAAACCAGGTGGTTTTGAGATAGGCAATTTTGATGTCGCCTCACTACGTTTTGGGCCCTTGCCTGTCGGGTACTTGGGCCTCCCACACAAGTGAGGCACCATTTTTATCGGGAGACCTGAGGAACGCTGGGTGGTAGGAAATCTGTGTGAGGCCAGTGATGCCACACTTTCCCAAACAGAAATGTGTGAAAAAAGTGATTTTTTTCAGCTAAAATTGAGGTTTGCAGGGGATTCTGGGTAAGAAAAGGTTGGGGGATCCATGCAAGCCATAACTCCCTGGAAGCCCCCGGGTGTATACTTTTCAGAAATGTGTGTGTTTGGTAGGTTTCCCTAGGTGCCGGCAGAGCTAGGGTTCACAAACTACAGCTAGGCACTTTGCCAATAAAGGGTCATTTTCCACTGCGAAATTGAGGTGTGACCACGTTGCATTTTGCGCCGTTTCCTGTCGCGGGCACTAGGCCGACCCACACAAGTGAGGTACCATTTTTCTTGTAAGACTTTGGGGAACGCGGGGTGGGTGGAAATTTGTGGATCCAGGCAGATTCCAGAACTTTCCACCACAGAAATGTGGGGAAAATGTGTTTAAAAAAAAAAAAAATTAGGTTTGCAAGGGATTCTGGGTAACAGAACATGGTGGGAGGCAGTCAAGTCACTCCATCCTGGATTCCCCTGGGTGTCTAGTTTTAAAAAATGTATAGGTTTGCTAGGTTTCCCTAGGTGCCGGCAGAGGTAGGTTTCAAAAACTACAGCTAGGCACTTTGCAAAAGAAGGGTCATTTTTCACTGCGAAATTGAGGTGTGACCACGTTGCGTTTTGCGCCGTTTCCTGTCGCGGGCACTAGGCCGACCCACACAAGTGAGGTACCATTTTTCTTGGAAGACTTTGGGGAACGCGGGGTGGGTGGAAATTTGTGGATCCACGCAGATTCCAGAACTTTCCACCACAGAAATGTGGGGAAAATGTGTTTTTTTGGACAATTTTTTAGGTTTGCAAGGGATTCTGGGTAACAGAACCTGGTGGGAGGCAGTCCAGTCACCCCATCCTGGATTCCCCTGGGTGTCTAGTTTTCAAAAATGTATAGGTTTCCCTAGGTGCCGGCAGAGCTAGGGTTAAAAAACTACAGCTAGGCACTTTGCCAAAAAAGGGTCATTTTTCACTGCGAAATTGAGGTGTGACCACGTTGCGTTTTGCGCCGTTTCCTGTCGCAGGCACTAGGCCAACCCACACAAGTGAGGTACCATTTTTCTCGTAAGACTTTGGGGAACGCGGGTGGGTGGAAATTTGTGGATCCACACAGATTCCAGAACTTTCCACCACAGAAATGTGGGGAAAATGTGGTTTTTTTGACAATTGTTTAGGTTTGCAAGGGATTCTGGGTAACAGAACCTGGTGGGAGGCAGTCAAGTCACCCCATCCTGGATTCCCCTGGGTGTCTAGTTTTCAAAAATGTATAGGTTTGCTAGGTTTCCCTAGGTGCCGGCAGAGCTAAGGTTCAAAAACTACAGCTAGGCACTTTGCCAAAAAAGGGTCATTTTTCACTGCGAGATTGAGGTGTGACCACGTTGCGTTTTGTGCCGTTTCCTGTCGCAGACACTAGGCCGACCCACACAAGTGAGGTACCATTTTTCTCGTAAGACATTGGGGAACGCGGGGTGGGTGGAAATTTGTGGATCCACGCAGATTCCAGAACTTTCCACCACAGAAATGTGGGGAAAATGTGTTTTTTTTTACAATTATTTAGGTTTGCAAGGGATTCTGGGTAACAGAACCTGGTGGGAGGCAGTCAAGTCACCCCATCCTGGATTCCCCTGGGTGTCTAGTTTTGAAAAATGTATAGGTTTGCTAGGTTTCCCTAGGTGCCGACAGAGCTAGGGTTCAAAAACTACAGCTAGGCACTTTGCCAAAAAAGGGTCATTTTTCACTGCGAAATTGAGGTGTGACCACGTTGCGTTTTGCGCCGTTTCCTGTCGCAGGCACTAGGCCGGCCCACACAAGTGAGGTACCATTTTTCTCGTAAGACTTTGGGGAACGCGGGGGGGGTGGAAATTTGTGGATCCACGCAGATTCCAGAACTTTCCACCACAGAAATGTGGGGAAAATATGTTTTTTTGGACACTTTTTTAGGTTTGCAAGGGATTCTGGGTAACAGAACCTGGTGGGAGACAGTCAAGTCACCCCATCCTGGATTCCCCTGGTTGTCTAGTTTTCAAAAATGTATAGGTTTGCTAGGTTTCCCTAGGTGCCAGCAGAGGTAGGGTCAAAAACTACAGCTAGGCACTTTGCCAAAAAAGGGTCATTTTTCACTGCGAAATTGAGGTGTGACCACGTTGCGTTTTGCGCCGTTTCCTGTCGCAGGCACTAGGCCGACCCACACAAGTGAGGTACCATTTTTCTCGTAAGACTTTGGGGAACGCGGGGTGGGCGGAAATTTGTGGATCCACGCAGATTCCAGAACTTTCCACCACAGAAATGTGGGGAAAATATGTTTTTTTGGACAATTGTTTAGGTTTGCAAGGGATTCTGGGTAACAGAACCTGGTGGGAGACAGTCAAGTCACCCCATCCTGGATTCCCCTGGGTGTCTAGTTTCCAAAAATGTATAGGTTTGCTAGGTTTCCCTAGGTGCCGGCAGAGCTAGGGTTCAAAAACTACAGCTAGGCACTTTGCAAAAAAAGGGTCATTTTTCACTGCGAAAATGTGGTGCGTCCACGTTGCGTTTTGCGCTGCTTCCTGTCGTGGGCACTAGGCCTACCCACACAAGTGAGGTACCATTGTTTTCGGAAGACCTTGGGGAATGCAGGGTGGGTAGAATTTTGTGGATCCGCACAGATTCCAGAACTTTCCACCACAGAAAAGTGAGGAAAATGTGTTTTTTTTACCAATTTTTTAGGTTTGCAAGGGATTCTAGGTAACAGAACCTGGTGAGAGCCAGTCAAGTCACCCCGTCCTGAATTCCCCTGGGTGTCTAGTTTTCAAAAATGTATAGGTTTGCTAAGTTTCCTAAGTGCCCGCAGAGCTAGGGTTCAAAAACTACAGCTAGGCACTTTGCAAAAAAAGGGTAATTTTTCATTGTGAAAATGTGGTACGTCCACGTTGCATTTTGAGCCATTTCCTGTTGTGGGCACAAGGCCTACCCACACAAGTGAGGTACCATTTTTATCAGGAGACTTAGGGTAACACAGAATTGTAGAGCAACTGTTATTACCTATTGACTTTCGATGCATTTCTGCCTTCCAAATGAAAGACAATGTGTAAAAAATAAGTCATTTTGAAAAATGACCTACAATTCTCATGCTAGTATGGGTACTCCCAATTTCGGAAATGTGCAAATATCTACTGTTTCTAAAATCTACATAGGTGTCTTTCATAACAATTTTTCCATGTATACATTTTCCCAAAATAATTGCTATATACCCGGTACATAATAAAAAACCATTGCAAGATGCTGCTCAGTTATTGGCTCTGGGTTCGTCGGGTTCTTGGTGAACCTACAAGTCCTATATATCCCCACAACCAGAAAGGTCCAGCGGATATAACGGTATATTGCTTTCAAATAGCTGTCATAATTAGAAGAAGTTACAGGTGAAAACGTTAACACAAATGGCTGTTTTTTTCAACTAATTTTCAATTTTTCCTTCATTTAACTGTTAGTTTCTATAAGGAAAACTTTAAGGATCTACACAAATGACCCCTTGCTGAATTCAGAATTTTGTCTCCTTTTCAGAAATGTATGGCTTTTCAGGATCCATTATTGGTTTCATACCCTTTTCTACCATTAACTGGAAGGAGGTTGAAAGCACAAAAATAGCAAAAATAGGCTATGTCCCAGAAAAATGCCAAAACTGTGTAAAAAAAGTTGGTTTTCTGACAAAAGTCTGCTTGTACCTGAAAGCTGAGAAGATGGTGATTTCAGCACCACAACCCCTTTTTTGATGCCATTTGCAGGGAAAAAACAAGACGCTTTCATCTGTAGCCCTTTTTTCGCATTTTTCCCCCAAAAAACAAAATGTTGCTGTATTTTGGCTAATTTCTGGGTCCCCTCCAGGGGAATCCACAAACCCTGGGTACCTTTACAATCCCCATGATGTTATAAAAAAAGGACGCAAATTTGGGGTGGATACCTTATGTGGTCAAAAAGTTACAGGGGCCTAAGCGCGCACTACCCCACATAGCCAAAAAAAGGCTTAGCACAGGGGGGGAAAAGGCCTAGCAGCGAAGGGGTTAAAGCACAACTCTCTGGACAGCAAGGGCTGGAGTCCCTCGCCAGACAACAACTACAAGCAGCAAAGGAAGCTTTCAAGAATGCAGATGATGCTGTAAAGAGAGCGGATCAAGCTATTCAAGCTGCAAAGGCAGACAGGAACAAGGGCATTGGCATGCTATTTATTCCTATAGCTGGACCATTCCTAGGTATATATTGCTCTTGGCTCATATTGAATGTCATAAAAGAAATAACCCACATTCATATTACATAGTCCCATACAAAACCCAGATAAACACCTGGGCCAGATTTATAAAGATTTTACGCAATTCAGGGCAGCAAAAAAGTTGCTGCGCTATTTTGTGTCAACTGGTGAGAGCTGTACTGTGCCATATCTATAAAGGATTGGCACAATAATGCTCTCTCCATGTGCTGGTGCAAATCCTGCACCCATGCATCAAGGCAGGCACCCTTGTGCACTAGGACAAGGGTAAGTGACCTGTGGGCAGGATAGTTATGTGCAGAAAGGGTTTCCTTCCCGCACAAAATCTATGCTTTAATGCAATTTTGACTGTTTATTGGTGTTGCAGAATGCAGCACACATTTAGAGAGGAAGAAAGGAAGAAACATAAAATAAATTTTCTCATTATGCCAGCCTCAGGGAGGTGTAAATCAATGTATACAAATCTTTATAGATATACATTTGCTTCCGAATCCATGGGTGGATGCACAGGAATGCCCATGCACCATCCATTGAACACTCCTTTGATACAAATGAATGCAAGTAAGAGTGTTGTACTGCATTGAGTTACTTTTGGTCATATGCCAACACAGCTCATTTGTGTTGATTTATAAATACCATCCTGGATTTTTATTTGGGTCTATGTTTGAAAAGTAGCACAAACTAGATGCAAAATCTGTGCAAATCTGGGCCCTGTTTTCTAGCACACACATTCACATAGACAGGTACATCACTCTGGAAGACATATTCACAGAAACTCACCTTGCTCACACACATATATACATATAAACTGGCTCAGCTGGAAAGACATAACTACAAATATGAACTCTCCAGTCATAACTACAGAAAAACATAAAGGTCCAAGGCGATTGAAGGCAACACAAGCCTTTAATGGGATTTACTAAGCTATGGGAACCCAACTTGAGTGGCTTTGTATGGCTTAACCTACATCAGTGCCTTGCATTATTCTGAATTGAAAAGGCATTCCATGGGTTCAGCTATGAATTTTGACACTATTCCATAATTACATAGTTCAGTAAAAATTGGATTGCATCAGAATGTTATAATTTCCCAAGTGAGGTTTGACGATGAAAAAATATCTCTATTTCTCTTTGTTTTTTCTTTGTTTTTTAGTTGTGCTGCATTTTGCAGCACACATAGAAAAAGGAAAGCACCTCTAATGATTGTTTTTGTGCAGGAAGGTTACCCTTTCTGCACAAACAAATCCTACCTGGAAAGCAGGCACCCTTGCACTATGCTGCAAAGGTGCAGAACATTGTTCTTTCAGAGCGTTAAAAGACGTTTGACAGCTCAACGTTCAGTTGACCTTTTTGGGCATTATTTTGTAGGCCAGGTCTGTGAGAGTAGCCACCATGGTGACATAATCCTTCACAAACCTCTAGTAGTACCTACTTGAGCCAAGGAAGGTCGGGGCATATTATCAAGAACGGCGTTAAAATTATCGCCGGTTTAGCGGCAGAAAACTGCCGCTAAAGCGGCGATAATGGGCTTGATAATATGCCCTGGAGAATTCCAATAGAAGCCCATGTTCTGGTATCAACCATCATACATGAGCTGGAAGAGGCTAACCGTAGGTTGAAGAAATCTGCAGCGTCCTAAAGCAGTTAAATTCCTATAACACTGGCAATCCCTGCAATCTGCTTCTTTTCTTGCATTATGCTCTGCAATACCTTTGGTGGAGCTCTCGCATCTCCTAAACTTCTCTCCTAAATTGTGAATGTGCTCCTAAAGAAGGCATAAAATCAAGCACTGCGTCAACTCCCTGCCAAACCCACCTTTTACTCATTACACAGAAAAGTGCAATCCCATTAACCTCGTCTGAAGTCAATGAATACAGAACATCCAAAAGCACATCGGCAGCACCAACCCTGGTTCATCTCTTACACCTGCACCTGCACATTTCCATAAAATCCAACAACAATAAGTCTTCAAATTCCTATCTTGCTCAGATCTCTCCATCATATTCACTCAAAGCCACTTCTTATTAAAGATAGGGCCACATTTACAATATTTTGCTGAAGGGTAGTGCTGAAAGCCTTCCTGCTGCGCCGCCCTGCGACAAAAGAAAAGAACAAGAATGTGTGTTATCAATTTGATATGGCATATTTCTGTCCTCTTTCCCGCACTGGCGCTAAAATGAGATAGAGCAAAAACTTCTAAAGAATCCTACACTGGACCCTGATGACTTCATCAACTATCAGCCCATCACTCACTTACCATTCATCTGCCAACTCATTAGATCTGGCTGATACTGCATCTGTTGCGGGACATTATGCAATTAATCTAAAAAACAGACTTTAAGGAGCACTTACAGGCCTGAAGCTTTGACTCAGTCCTTATGTTGATAGTCTGGAGTACATATTTTGATTTGGCAAAAGATATGTGCTTCTACAATAAAACTACTTGCCCTACACACAGCTGTGATCATTCTGTTTATGTAGCCAGCTGCCAAAGCTTAAACGTTCAATGGCGCACACATGACATTGCCTTAGATAATGGTATAATTGACGGTGTTTGTTTTTCTCTGGCAGCAGCACAGATGAGAGGAGGGCGGTTATTACCTTTGCACTTCAGACTGCAGTTTTGTGATGGAGACCCAGGTCTTCACTAATCTACATGGACTTTGTTTCTGGAAAAATGTATACTCAATACAGCAGCACTGAGTAGTTTATAGTGGCAAGCCAGTGAGTATGACTATAGGCCTGAGCTGTCTATGATTAAATGTTATGATAATGGCACTAGGCCTGACATATTTTTTTAAAAGCATGTGTTTAGGTCGATAGACATTTACGGTTGGAATATTATTAGCCTATTTTATAGCTACAGCTAGGTATGCTGTAATATGGAATTTCACATATTTGCCATAGAAGGCAATGGTTGTTGTGTGGGTCACTCAGTATAACAAACCATGGATATAGAAGGCTTGCTGTGTCAGAATCCTTATTAGCCCGTATTTGGGCAGACAGTGTTTTGTATACCTTTCTAATTTTATGACTGTGTGTCTGATTGTTGTCTTGCGGAAAAGCTTAGTCTCAAAACTGTAAGCCTTAGATGGTTAGGGTGACAAGCTATACAACTGTTTGGTGCACTAGAAATGTTATGTCTGATGACTTAGTTCTGGTGTTCTTAAAATGAAACATTATGACAAATGCAGCTTATTAATTGTGAAAAGCATGTGTTAAAGCCAGAAAGCTTTTCACAGATGGTTATTACATGGTGTTACAGGCTAGAAACAGATTTATATTTTCATTTAATCTCACAGATTAACATAGTGGGCAAGGGTTATTGCATTGGCCACCCACTCTGGCAAATGCTAAGGAGATGATCCTTGATAGACCCCATCTTTTCCGCAAGCCCACACGTCTCCTTCAACCACACCTCCGAACCCCACTGGACTGACCACCACTGCATCCACTTCACCTACAGGAAGCCCACCACGCACCACCGCACCGAACAAATGCATCGCCGCTGCTGGAGCAGAGTCACGGAAGACCAGCTAACCACAACCTCGCCCTGAGCCCACCCGCCGAACCCTCCGACCCCGACACCGCCGCCCGCAACCTCAGACAGTGGATCGACGACTGCGCCAACACCCTCGCCCCGCTCAAGAATACGCCCAACAGCCACACCAGCAAGAAAGCCACCTGGTTCACCGAAGACCTCCAGGCCTCCAAACGAACATGCCGAAAACTGGAGAAGATCTGTCTCCACGAACGGACAGCGGACAGCTACGCCGCCCACAAGAGCGCCACCCGCAATCACCATCACCTCATCAGATCCGCCAAAAGGGCCTCACTCAAAGACCGCCTAGACAACAACGCACACAACAGCAACGAGCTCTTCAACATCGTGAAGGAACTCTCCAACCCCAGCTCCAACACCAACGACATCCAGCCGTCGCAAGACCTGTGCGACTCACTGGCCACCTCCTTCCACCGCAAAATCGCCGACATCCACGACAGCTTCAACACCACGACCGCCCCGGCAACCACCGAGACCACTGCCCCGACAACCACCAACCGCCTGCTCTCCTGGACCAACATCAATGACGAGGACACCAGCGAGATCATGAACACCATTCACTCCGGTTCACCGCTAGACCCGTGCCCTCACCACATCTTCAACAAAGCCAGTACAGCCATCGCGCCCCATCTCCGGAAAATAATCAACATCTCCTTCGAGACAGCAACCTTCCCGGAAAGCTGTAAGCACGCCGAGATCACCGCCTTACTCAAGAAACCCAAGGCAGACCCCGAGGACCTCTAGAACTTCCGACCCATCTCTCTGCTCCCGTTCCCCGCGAAGGTCACCGAGAAAATCGTCAACAAACAACTGACCCGCTACCTCGAGGAGAACAACATCCTGGACCCTTCCCAGTCCGGCTTCCGCAGCAACCACAGCACCGAAACCGCCCTCATCGCCGCCACCGATGACATCAGGACCCTGCTAGACAACGGAGAAACAGCAGCCCTCATCCTCCTGGACCTATCAGCCGCCTTCGACACGGTCTGCCACCACACACTACAAACACGCCTTCACGACGCCGGGATCCAAGAGAAGGCCCTGGACTGGACCACATCCTTCCTTTCCGGCAGAACACAAAGCGTCCGCCTCGCCCCCTTCCGATCCAAGGCCACCAAGATCATCTGCGGCGTACCCCAAGGCTCCTCCCTCAGCCCAACGCTGTTCAACATCTACATGGCACCCCTCGCCCACGTCGCCCGACAGCACAACCTCAACATCATCTCCTATGCCGACGACACCCAGCTGATCCTCTCCCTCACCAAAGACCCTCACACCGCCAAAGCCCACCTCCACGAAGGAATGAAGGCCGTCGCCGAATGGATGAGGACCAGCCGCCTGAAGCTGAACTCGGACAAGACGGAGGTCCTCATCCTTGGTTCCAACCCTTCAGCCTGGGACGACTCCTGGTGGCCAACATCACTGGGAACAGCCCCGCCACCCACCGACCACGTACGCAACCTAGGGGTCATCCTCACCATGACTAAGCAGGTCAACGCCGTTTCCTCATCCTGCTTCAACATCCTCCGAATGCTCCGCAGGATCTTCAAGTGGATCCCCACCGAAACAAGAAAAACAGTCACCCAGGCCCTCGTCACCAGCAGGCTGGACTACGGAAACGCCCTCTACGCAGGAACGACGGCTAAGCTCCTGAGACGGCTGCAACGCATCCAGAACGCCTCTGCACATCTTATCCTCGACATCTCCCGACGCAGCCACATCACACCCCACCTGAGAGACCTGCACTGGCTCCCTGTCAACAAGAGGATAACCTTCAAGCTCCTCACCCACACACACAAAGCACTCCACAACTCCGGACCAGCCTACCTCAACAGACAACTCAGCTTCTACACCCCCACCCGCCAGCTCCGCTCGACCAGCCTCGCCCTCGCCACAGTCCCCGCATCCGGAAAACGACCGCCGGCGGCAGATCCTTCTCCCACCTCGCCGCCAAGACCTGGAACACCCTCCCCACCAACCTCCGACAGACCCAAGACCTACTGGCCTTCAGAAGACTCCTCAAGACCTGGCTCTTCGATCAGTAGCAGCACCACCCCCTCTTCCCCCAGCGCCTTGAGACCCTCGCGGGTATGTAGTGCGCTTTATAAGTGACATGATTGATTGATTGATTGATTTTGCATCTATATTTCATTACATATTTGTAATTTTATATCTGTATGCATGATGGTTGCATGTTTATGAGTACTTGAAAAGCCTGTCGTGGTTAAGGTGTTAAGCAATCATAAAGGGCAAAGGTGAACACCATTTCAGATTTCATAGGCTTCATCTATCTATCATTAATCAATACAACCAACTCATCGGCCTAACCTATGTATTGCGAAAAGCATGTGTTAAAGACAATAAGGATGGATTGGTATTATACTTTTAGATGGAAGTTTCACAGATTTAGTAGAAGGAAATGGATTTAGTGTTGGTGATCCACTGAGCAAAGTCTTTGAATTCAATGATCCTTGTTAGGTTCCCTTAGGATAGTTGGCCTGAGTATGCAAGATGACAAACTATAAAAGTAACTATGAAGTATTTTATTCAAAATTTTATTTTTTTATCTTGTATTACCTGATAATAGTGTGATGGTTTTTATTAACTTATAACAATAAAATCAAATTAAATTGAAATTGAATAGAAGATGCAGTACTTCCTTTAAGTGCAATAAAAATGTGAATGATGTGGCTGTGGAGGATACGGATGATGAAGAACTATGTTAGGCTTGAGTTGGCATGGTAACTAACCCTGGGCGTAGTTCGCGTAGTAGCGCTACGCGTAGCTATTCGAAGTGCACTTCGCACTACGCGAACTGCGTAGTGCGGTAGGAAATGCTGTTCGCAATGATTTCACAGTGCCGGATGCTTGTCCGCACTGTGCAATCATTGCAAACGGCATTTTGCACAGTGCAAGCGGTCGTTTTCTCAACTAGATTTGTACTCGAGTGGCAGTTTTCTCAACGCGGACTGGTAGTTTCTCATCGCGAGCGGTCGCGAGCATACGCGACCACTCGCAATGAGAAACCTGACCTCCCCGCGTTGAGAATCTCACCGGGAGGTTTATTTTCCACGCTCACGATCGGCAACTTGATGTTGCTGATCGCGAAACGAGGAAAAAGTCTTGCCGGGATGTCATTTTGCTCGCTCGCCAACTTGACATTGAGGACCGCGAGCAAGCAAAAAATGCCTGCTACGTGTTTTTGCACTGTGCTACGTGCAATTCGCGTAGCGCGTAGTTGCGCAAACTACGCGAGCGTAGCGTAGTTTTCCACCCAGGCCTAATGGTAACAAGCCAATGATGAAATTATTGGCTATAATGTTTATAATGAAATGTCTGACATATTGATTGTGAAAAGCGTATGTTAAAGTACCCTTGGCCTTTAGGGATATAACTCTATTAAAACCTACAGAAAGCTAGTTTGTTACATGGAATTGCTCCAGTTACCATTGTAGGTAAAGGTTTTGGTGCTGCTCACCCCCTTGTCAAACAGTGGATATGGAAGATTTGCCCTTGTAAGGCCCCCTTAGGAGATATAGTATTTTGCTTTGTCAACTGTTATTTAGTGACTGATTGTTGCCTTGTGGAAAATGTAAGCTCTGTACATGAGTCCTCAGTTGTTTATGGTGAGAAGCCAATTATACCAGCTAAAGGCCTGACAGGTTCCCTAGGAGAAAAATATTTCCCGTCACATAGTTCAGATCTGTTTATTCTGGAAATCATATGTTAAAGTCAGTACACATTTAACAGCAGATTTCAATTTCTCTGTATTAAAGCCCACAGGTAGGTATTTTGCTATATGAAATGGATCTATGGCAATGTGCTGGCGCCATCATTTATAATGAGGAAGACACAAGTGAAGCTGGCAGAGCTCCTTCTCCCGTGAATGTCCTGTGCAACATCTAAGCATGAAGTGGATTCTCCCAATGCGCAGCTGAAGCCAGTTTTACTCCAGACGGTTTGTACAAGACCACTTTCTCTGTAGCTCTAGGAACATTTCCACACTTTGGAAGGATCAGCATGACAGGTGAAATGAGATATGGCCTAGTGGCCTGGGTTGCCCACTTTTAATCTTAAGAAACCAGGGGTTATATTTGCTAGACATTCAAAACATAGGAAAGCAAGCGAAGATGCTACACTTTGTTGCGTTAATGAGAGAGAGTTGAATATCTACTGAGATATGGTGCTCTTCACATCTCACCTGGCAGCTTGAGGCTGCCTAGCACCAATGCAGGCACCATTGCACATGGAGGAAGCGTTCCTGCGTCATAGGCAGGATTGTTTTTGTGCAGAAAGGAATACCTTCCTGCACAAAAAACAAAGAAGCAATTTCCTTTTTCGATGTGTGATGCAGAATGCATCACTTATTGAAAGAGGAAATAACGAGGATAAATAAATATATTTCTCCTCATTGCACCATGGTTGAGTGGTGTACCATTTAGGTGTAATCCCAGGTTTTCTGTTTTCAGTAAATCTGGTATTGCATCCAGGGCGGGACTGGCCATAGCGGGCACCGGGCGTTTCCCCGGTAGGCCGCTAGGGTGGGGGCCGTTTTTGTTACCGGGGGTCGGCAATATCGGCCCCCTGTAACAAAATCGGACGAAACCGGCCCTCTCAAACTGCTCGGCTGCACCCCCCCTCACCCCAGGGGGGGGGCGGCTGAGCAGTTTGCCAGGGCCGGTTTCTGTTCCCAGTCCGGCCCTGATTGCATCAAATTTAAACGTGGATGCATAGGAATGCTCATGCTTCAAGTGGATGCACAGGAACGCCCAATCTTCACCCATCAAATGCCTACCACTATGAAATCTAAAGCAAAGTGGCACAAGCCGATGTGCTGCATTACGTTAATTAACAAAGTCATGCATATTGCCCCTTGCGTGGTTTTGTAAATCTTACTTAAGCCTTTACCGTGTTGACGCAAGGACAAGGAAAAGGCTTAGTTAATCGGGGCTCAGTTTTGAATCCTGGACCTCGGCTCGACATCCTGCAAATCTGGACAAATCACTTAACCTCCGCATGGAGGTACACCTCGTAATTTTGCAAAGTGGTCCAATGCCTTCAGGTCAGGTCTGCACAGTATGAAACTTAGAAAATAATACTGCAATGATTCCAACCTGAAAGACATCCACTAACCTTGATAGGGAACAGGGAAGACTTGCAATTCTGACCCTAATAGTCTGAAACAATTTAAACTTTTTCACACACTAACTTGTATTTTTCCGATGTGATAGAATCTGAGATTATCAGTATGATACACTGCATATGGCCACTTTCCTAAAATAAACACATGGACATCTACCTTAATTAATGATCCAATACATCCAAATTAAATGTGGCATCTGTGTTCCCTTGTTATGTAATTTATGCCTTCTGATGATGCCATTGAGATTCTTCACAGAATATCTGCACTCAATGTGACTAGCACTTTTATGTCTTATGATTGACTGTATACTAACTAATGTTTCTTTCATAACCAATTTTGACTGTTCGGCCTGCTAATAAAAATAGCACATCAACCCACAGTGTGCCTTGACTCATAAGTCATAAATCGCATGGGTCAGACTCAATGCAACCCCTGCTCAGCCCTTTATTATTCTCAGGTCGATGCACTGTATTCCATTCATTCTGTCAACAGGAGCAACATGAGAGCCAAAGCTAAACAATGAAGATATCATTTTGGTAGCGTGAAAATGTGCTGTTATGCTTGAATTACACAATTAAACAAAAAGTCAGTTTTTATTTTTATTGTTTAAAGTGCACCTTCCCTGATGCTCCATGACCTGATTTTAAACTTGGCTGCAGGGATTATGGCATCAACTGTAACGAGCAAATTTGTTTTTTATACTGTGATTAAAGTTTCCCATACAGTATAATGATACTGTAACTGCTGATTTTAAGAAATGACAGCTATGTGCATGTGTGTGTGTGTTTGTGTTTCTATCCTTGTGGGGACTTGTGTGTGATAACACACTCACACTGTGTGGATTTGATTGCGCTATAGGGACCTGAACCCTGATCCCCACATGACATCTTTAAAATTACTTCAAGAACATCTGTGTCAATTTTATTTGCAACTTTTTTGTTTTCAGATTGCCTTGTGAGGACCTGAGTTTCATCAAGTGTGTTTATATTTTTGCTCAACTCTGCCCCTGTAGACAGGAGTTGGTACTGCAGTCTTAAGCACACTATGCTCATCAGATACACATGCTAGCAGCAGAAAGGGCAGACTTTCCAAAGGCAAAGCTGCATAATCCTGTATTTATCCAAATATTTGTATTGACAACTAACCTTTTTTATATATATTAAAATAAAAGTTTATTTAGATGAAGCTATTGAATTTAGACCATTTGTGTCTAAAATTATTTGTTGTTGTAAAATTATTGCTAAAGGCAATCAGGGTCAGTTTCTAATCCAAGAATACTTCACTATTTCCATTTGCTCCTTATCTGCTATTGCACTGCACAGAGAAAGTATATTAAGAAATCTGATCGTTTTTTGCAAACAAACAATGCGGCATCAATGCCGGTTGTTACATTTTAATGCTTGTATCAGGAATTCTGAGTCTTTATGTTGCTTTGCCTTTGTTTGCATACTAATATGCCCTATGGAATACATTCTTTTAGATGATGGCTAGATGAATGAGTGACTAGTGCTGCATTGTGCTAAGAGATATGTTCTTCGAGACAGTGAACGGAAGCAATGTTATTCCCACAGCACAGGGAAGTATATATAACAGAAGATGGATGTTCTTAAAAAATGAGTGTATTTCTCAGAAGATATATATACAACTATTGTGATAATATTTATTTTTAGTGATTTAAAGCCCAGAATAATATCCAGAGGACAGAGTGTGCACCAGAAACTTTGTGCTGAGGGACAGTGTGAGATGTGAGATTTGCCAATGTGTGAAGTTGTTTGATACATTTACAGTAGGTCATCTTTCCTAGTGAAGACTGAGTTAAACAGAATGTTTGAATTCCTGCCTTTACATCTATATTGTGAAAGTTATGGGTTTCTTTTAAAGGTACCTGTTTCATTAGATGCACTCCCAAGACGCACAACTAATGGCCCGTGGGCTCAAACAATTTATCAATGACTAAAGGAGCTGATATCTAAAAAAATTCCGGTTTTTAATGCTTTGTTGTGATCCATTGGATGCCAAATATAAATATCCACAATACCCATATTCTTTGCTTAGATGCACATCTTTGCTAAATAGCAATTGTCTTCAATGGCATCCAGTTTCATACCCCACCCAATGCATTTTGGGTACTCCTTAATCAGGAGTAACTACAAACAAAACAATGTTCTGAACATTAGTACAGATCAAGAGTACCATGTGCAACTTACCGCACATGCTCAGGTCCCAAATGAACTCCATTAAAAAAAAACAAATGTGCGTCCTTACATCACAACATATACATCATAACATCAGAATCATCAATGAATGATAACCAAATTATAAAAGACTGTCACCATGTGGACATACAGATCACCACAGTGTCTTATAAACAAATACATACATTTGCCCATCCCACACCTAAAAGTAATTGTATTGATAGAGACGCCCAATATAGCCAGTGTCAGCCCTTAGTTCACTGAATGCAGTTTTGTGGCAAAATGAATTCCAAACAAGTGGAAGCTATGACACTAAAATGCACCTCCTATGTTAAACAAGATTATCTACAATGTGAGCACTGAGAACCCCAATGAAACACCATGATTAAGCTGGCATGCATGCGTACTGACTGTTCAAAATGTGTGTGTAACAGAGAGTGTTTAAAGCTACAATAACTCAGAAGTGTGTCAACGATTAAACAGCGTGAATGATTGCATGCTGTGATTCGGATTTTAATTTTCCTGCCATGCCACATGGGCACTTTATACTGTCACAATCAATGTTTGTATTATTGATGTTTGCTGAATTATTGGTGATGTTTTTGACCCTGGGCCTAAACAGCAATGGTTCCAGACCCATATGGCAGCTCAACACATGGCATTTGCAAGATCCCCTATGCGCCCAACACTTACAACAAGAGCTGGTTACATACTTTAAATGCAACTTTCAGCACTATGTGGCCTTGCCCAGGACACTGAGGGTGGCAGAAAAGGCGGTCATGCGAGGAAGAGTGAAAGCATTCCTTGTTGGCCAAGGAAAAACAAGCTCCAAAAGGATAGCAGATCTAGAATTTGTCCAGTTCCACTGAGCACACAAGCACTCCTGGCTGTGCAATGAGCACACTAGAAGCTAATTAGAGGTGATCCAGACCTCGCTGTGTCAGGCATGCCTTTCAGGGGCCAAGCAGTACTGGTTTGCAACATAAGCAAATCTAATCCCGGAGATCCAGAATCCAATTTGTGCCCCACATTTTATGGAGATCTCAGCTGCGTTCACTGCCTACTTTCCCACTTTATATGCTAGACAACATCAGGACCCACGCAAAACCACGCACCCCTCTCACAGCTGACTTTCCCCTCAGAAAACTGTCATCTACGGCCAGAGAAATACTGGACCAACCTAGCAACCCCAATGTAATTCCAGGGCCATCACAGCCATGCAATTGGGTAAGAGGACAGGGCCAGATAGCCTCCCCTTCGAAAACTATTCCAAATTCAGATCAGCCCTCTTCCCCGGCAGAGAGATGGTGCAGAAGGGCAACTTCCCCTCAGACCTGGACCTCACCACCATTGTAGTCCTCAGGACCCTCAATTATCATGATCAATGCAGGTTCATGCCTCTGCATGGTATGCAACACTGCATTCACTGTTGCATGCCATGCTGGTCAACTACCATATGCTCTGGTATTCCACCACACTCTTGCTTTTTGAATTTGAGAAGGAATTTTAGTCTTAGAATGGGAGGTTCTTTTCTAGGTTCTGCGACAAATGGGTTTCGGACCACACTTCTTGTCATATGCTAAGGTCCTCTATGCTCAACTTCATGCACAAGTGTGGGTAAATTGAGTCCTTTCAGCCCAATTTCCCGTTGGATGAGGGATGCATCAGGGCTGCCCATTCTCACTACTACTGTTTGCCTCTGCAATTGAGCCCCTACTGCATGGATCCATGGTGACGCTCAGCCTTCATTTTTCCATTGGGCCGGTGACTTTGAGGACCGGATTGCTCTATTTCCAGATGAGATTTCCTCTTTATGGGTTGGCCACATATCACTGGTCCCTGTCTCCTCCAGATCCTGCATCTATATGGGAGGGTCTCCGATCTCCATGTCCACTGGACCAAATCACAGCTGGTTCCCCTCAGGGGAGACACTTCAATAATCAACTGGCACTCCCAGCTCTTAATCCGATGTCTTAACTTTAAACATCTTTGCGTCCACATCGCTTTTAAGCCAAACTTGACATAGAGCCTCAACCTCTACCCCCTGGAGCTGCGAATTCACCAGAACATGGCCACATGGATCAATCTACCACTTAACATCTCGGGGCGAGTGACTCTCCTTTAAATGATGTTCATGTCTCAACTTTTATATGTCTTGCTGTAGGAAAGTCATCCTTTTGCCCTGCTTACCCCCAATTTTTGACTGATACTAGTGGTTACTGACTCTGAATGTGTCCTGGGCTCTGCTAACCAGGCACAGGGCAAATGCTCTGTTTGAAAAAGGTATATGGTATTTGCATGTCCCGAGCATATGGTAGGGCATGTAGATTTTGAGAACCCTGAGGGCTTTTCGCAATTAAGTGTGCACTGCTGTGGTACTTAGTGTCATATTGAAGTCAGCCCTGCCTTACAGTCTGGTTTTAAAATAAAACTATGCCCAAAATCGACTTTGGATTTAAAAGTACTTCCAAAGTCTAAAATGTCCTTTTTATTACATATGTCACCCCTTATGTCTCCCTTAGGTGCCCCATGCATGGGGTGCATTGTTATGAAAATCAGGGATATTAAAAAAAATATGTTTTATATGCCCAGGTGAGGAAAAACACTCAAATGTGTTCTTCTCCATTGTAGTGCTGCTAGCTCTTTAGGCTAACATAGGCAGGCTTTATTTAACTTTAATAAAGTCTTACTTTTGACAGGAGTAAGCTAGCAACATAATTAAAGTATCAAAATATTAGTTACACTAAATTCAACAACTTGTCAAGGCTGGATTTATTATAATGATTGTCCTTGGACTAAACAAGAGAGGACTGCACCTGCTGCACTATAAAGGCTCCACAACAGAAAGACGATGCCTGTCTTGAAAGATAAGCAGTGGACTCCCTGCGCAACAGCAGGTAGCAAAGTGCTGGAAGAAGCCACCTGCAATATCTACTTCAAGGACAACTCCAGATGGCCATTTTCCCCTGGATTGTACCTGGATTGACCAGATTCATTATGGGAGTTGGAGTCTTAGACCCCAAGAGGCAAACCAGAGCTCCTGAAGTCTTGGCTGGTGCTGTGAACCATTTCTGACCGTCAGAGAAACTTTTAGAAGAAGATCTGAAAGTTTGGGAACTTTTTGCCAACTTCAACAGAAAAGCTCCATGAGAAGACCAGCCTCTACGACGAGAGTGAAGCCGGAGACATCGAACCACAACTCTTCCTGACCGTACAGGTTTGTCCCGCCAAAATCTCCAAAGTTCCTCACCAAGACATCGCGATGCAGCAGGCTGGCATTGTAAAAACGAAATTTCAATCCGAAGACCTGATTGCTCGATGTTGAGAGAAAGAGCTACAAAAAAGGGACTAGTTCAGAAGGTAAGAACTTTACCGGGCCCAACCACTCATCATATTAGACCAGCACTCCATCACAGTCAGTCTGAAACTCTTTTTCCCAGTCGAGCACGACCAGATATCTATGGTTGGCAGTTAACACTGTTAGGTGCTAGAAATAACTTTTTTTTTAAACTATAAAAATTCTTTCATCTGGTTCCCTACGTTGTATTTTTTGTCCTTTTGGTGCCATTTAAAGATAACACTATTCTCTATTTTCAAAAATTAGTGTTGGATTTTTATTGTGTTGTGTCTTTAATTTATTTACTGTTTTGGTGATATTAAGGGCCTTATTAGGATGTCAGTTGGAAAGACCGTCTGACCAACTCGTCCTCGGACACATTCCGCCCGACTCGACCTCATTGTCTCCAACCGCCGTATTATGATGTATAGCAGGGAAAACTCTGAGTGCGTCGGTCGGAGATGATTTTGACCAAACCGCGTTGGTCGGAAACAAGCACGACCTGCCCGAGTCGATCGGAAAGGCTGTCCAATAGGCATTCCGGTTAAGGTCAAGCATTGGTTGTCCCACCGAGCATATTAGGATGCATCTGACACGGTTGCAGAACCATGTCAGTTTGGGTGCCACATGGCAAGAGTAAAACAGAAAAATCTGGCGATACAACAACAAGCATAGGAAACGGTAGTAAAAAAAAGATAAATAGTAGACACGCCCACCAATCCACCTATGAAAAGACCCAAAAATTACCATGATCCTTTTCACACAATACTGCTGCAAGCCCCAGAGAGAAGTTTTTGGCCAGTCGCTGCTGTCAGCCCTGCACACACTCACACACTGCATGCACAACACTACGTGCACAACATACCACTTTTTTGTTCAGATTTCTTTCCTTACACACACTCTCTAATTCAAATTCACTCTCACCCTCACCCTCAACACGCCCGATGAGAAGCAGCTGTGTTTTATAGATTAGGAGTTGCTAGTGCTTGTTGATAAAATCATCATCGTAGAGCCACATTTATATGGAAAAATAAGATATGGGACAGGATACACAACAAGGTGAATGTCCTAGCATCTGTCCGGTGCTCACTGGATGATATCAAGAAGAAGTAGTTTGATGTGAGATGGAGGCTCAAAAGTGTTTGCAGAAAAGAACACAAGGCCACAGAACAGACCAATGGTGGCCCTCCTGCACCACCTGTGCATTTTACTTCCTGGCAGGAGAAGGTGCGTGCCATCCTTCCACCGGAGAGCTCCACATTTCACACAAGTTAGCCATTACAGTTCTGTAGACACATCTGTAATGGACCAAGTTAACTAAGTGACCATTTTCAGATTCAAACAAACCATTATTTAATGATCATGAGATGTGTATGTAATACAGATAATCCACAATTCCTGCAATGAAGAAGAAAAGACTCCAAACTATTGCCATGTAAACACTTCTCCCAAACTCACATCAAGGCCTTGTGCTCCAAACACTAGTCCCCAGTGTCAGCCATCTTGCCAGTATATTTCCACTCACTGTCAGGCAACTATGGTTCCTGGTGGGCTAGTTGGGCTGTGTGTGAAGAGTGTGTGTATGGCAGAGCCTGATGGGAGTTGTAGTAATAGCAACCACTCCTCCCCCAATCAATCATTCAATCAATCAATCAGGCGCTTGTTAAGCGTGACTACTCACCTGTAAGGGTCTCAAGGCGCTGGGGGTAGGGGGCGGTGCAGGTTCTAGTCCAACAAGGAGGGGGTCTGTCGAAGAGCCAGGTTTTGAGGTATCTTGCGAAGATGGTAAGCGATGTTGTCTGTCGGAGGTGGAACAAAAGGGCGTTCCACGCTCTGGCCGCGAGGAAGGAGAAGGAGTGGCCTCCCGATCTGGTCTTTCTGGTGCGGGGGATCACGGCGTAGGAGAGCTGGGCTGATCGTAGGGTCCTTTGGGGTACGTGGAAATTGAGTCGGCTGTTCAGGTATGCTGGTCTGGTGTCATGGAGGGCCTTGTGTGCGTGGGTGAGCATCTTGAAGGTGACTCTGGCCTCGATGGGGAGCCAGTGGAGTGTGCGCAGGTGCTGGAAGATATGGCAGTGGGGAAACGGCCTTAATAACGAAATTGTAACAACGAGTGGGCTTAACAACGAATCCTAAACAACTACCTGTACCTAAACCACGACCTCCTAAACCACTACTGGACCTGAACCACGACCTCCTAAACCAATAATTATAATTATATATATTTTTTTATGTTTTCGCTTACTGTTTTCAATTTTGTAAAAAGGTTAAAGATAATATTTTTATTAAATTTATTTGTACATTTCCTTAATATATTTTATGTTTTCGTTATAATAGAATTTGTTTTAATTAACCTTGTGAGGCCAGTAGATGGCACTGTAGGTTTGTTTTTCAATGATGCAATGATGACCTGTGCTCGATGCGAATGTTCTATGTGGGTGGTTGGCTGTTTTTTATATGTTTTATTCGTGTGAATTATTATTGAAAATGAAAATATGGTCTGGAATCCGATATTTGTTAAATTTTATTTTCTGTCAGAACTTGTTTTGTTAATAATCGCTTTAAATAGTGCATTTTAAGTAATTTTAACCTTTGTCATACAGCCATTTTAATAAGCATTCGAGTGTGTCGATACTGTAAAAACAGGTGATGGACCTATATTTCAGTTTTCTACCGTCCATTACTGTCTCTTTGTAAGTTCATCTGTATTTTTAATAAACGATGATATGATTGCTAATTTCAAGATTATTTACTAAAAATACTTTTCATTAGAAGTGTTTAATTTAATTACATTTTTTTTCGTATTTCAATCGTGCATTGTTTTGAACGAAGTGGTAGATTCCAACAATATGGCAATAGACTAATTTTCGTGGTTCAAGTAAGTCGTGGTTGAATACATAGTGGTTAGGATTTTTCGTTGTTTAGCCTTCGTGGTTTAGGCACTCGTTATAAAAGTGGTAGTTGTTTAATCATACATTCATGGCAGTGTCTTGCCAGGTTGAGGACCAGTCTTGCGGCGGCGTTCTGGATATTCTGTAGCTTGCGGGTGAGGTTTTTGTTTATTCCGACATAGAGTGCGTTGCCGTAGTCGAGTCTGCTGGTGACCAGGGCGTGAGTGACGGTCTTTCCGTGTTCGAGTGGGATCCATTTGAAGGTCTTACGTAGGAGGCGGAGGGTGTGGAAGCAGGAGGATGAGACGGAGTTGATCTGGCAGTCCATTTTGAGCTTGGAGTCCAGGATGATTCCCAGGTTGCGTGCATGTCCGTGTGGGTGGGCGGGTTTCTGAGGGCGGGGGCCCACCAGGTGTCATTCCAGGCATCGGCGTTTGGGCCAGTGATGAGTACTTCTGTTTTGTTGGTGTTTAGTTGTAGGCAGCTGTTTTTCATCCATTTGGCGACGGCTTCCATGCCTTCTCGAAAGTTGTGTCTGGCGGTGGTGGGTTCGTTGGATAGGGAGAGGATGATTTGGGTGTCGTCTGCGTATGACTCGATGTTGAGTCCGTAGGTTCTGACGATGGGGGCGAGTGGAGTCATGTAGACGTTGAAGAGCGTAGGGGTGAGGGAGGACCACTGAGGGACTCCGCAGGTGGTTGGTGTAGGGTCCGAGAGGAAAGAGGGGAGTCTGACCCGCTGGGTTCTGCCGGAGAGGAAGGAGCGGATCCATTCGAGGGCCTTGTCCTGGATCCCTGCGTTGAGGAATCTGCGTGTTAGGGTGCAGTGAGAGACTGTGTCGAACGCCGCTGAGAGGTCAAGGAGGTTGAGGGCTACTGTTTCTCCTTTGTCCAGTAGGGTGCGGATGTCGTCTGTTGCGGTGAGGAGGGCGGTTTCCGTACTGTGGTTTTTTCTGAAGCCGGCGAGTTGGCTGTTGATGGCTTTCTCGATGACTTTCGCTGGGAACGGGAGCAGGGAGATGGGTCTGTAGTTTTTGAGGTCGGTGGGGTCCGCCGAGGGTTTCTTCAGAAGGGGGTTGACCTCGGTGTGTTTCCAGTCGTCGGGGAACGAGGCGGTCGCCAGGGAGCGGTTGATGGTGTGGCGGAGTATGGGTGTGATGGTGTCGGCTCTCTGTTGAAGATGTGGTGGGGGCAGGGGTCCGTGGGGGCCCGGAGTGGATTGACTTCATTGTCTTCAGTGTGTCTTCAGTGGTGAGGGCTGTCCAGTTGTCAATCACTGGCTTCAGGGTGTTGGGGGTGGTTGGCGGGGGTTCAGTTGTTGGTTTTCTTCGTCGAAGTTGTCGTAGATGCTCTTGATTTTATGGTGAAAGAAGGTGCTGAGTTTGTCGCAGAGGTCTTGTGAGGGAGGAATGTCCGTCAATTTGCTAGTGGGATGGGCGAACTCCTTGATGATGTTGAAGAGTTCTTTGCTGGTGTGTGCGTGTGTGGAGATTCTGTCTTCAATCGCTTTTTTTCTTGTTTTTCTGAAGAGTTGGTGGTGGGCGTTGGTAGCGGCTCTGAAGTTGTTGTGTGCTTCTGTGGATTTGGTGTTCCTCCAGGCCTTTTCGAGTCGGCGGCAAGTACGTCTGGACTCTCGAAGTTTGGTGGTAAACCATATGGCTTTCTTGGCGTGGGTGTTGTTGTTTTTCTTGAGGGGGGCTATGGTGTTGGCGCTGTCGGAGATCCATCTGTGCAGGGTTCGGTCTGCGGTGTTGGGGTCGTTGTTTCCCATGATGGTTGGGGTGGAGTTGCTGAGTGAGGAGGTGAGCTGGTCGTCGGTGATTCTGGTCCAGCTTCTTCATGGGAGCAGGTGCTAGTGTCTGTGGATGGTGGGTGTTCCGAAGGTGAAGTGGACGCAACCCAGCCCAACCCAGCCCAACCAGTTCATCTGGGCCTGTGGCTACCTGACAGTGAGTGGAAATGGACTAGCAAAATGGCTGACACTTGATACTGGTGTTTTGAACACAAGGCCATGATGGGAGTTGTGGTAAAGTCAGACACCAGGCACCAGTGTCAGACATCTTGATAGTTCTTTTCCACACGCTCTCAGGAAAGCACAGTTCTAGGTAGCTTGTTTGGGATGGGTGGGAAGGTGTGTGTAGGACAGAGCCTGATGGGAGTTGTAGTAATAGCAAACAATCCTCCTGCTACCCAGCACAAACAGCCCACCTTGAACCATGGCTACCTGACAGTGAATGGAAATGTATGCCCAAAATGGCTGACACTTGAAACTGGTGTTTGGAGCACAGGGCCTTAATGAGAGTTGTGGTTAAGTCAGACATCAGTGTCAGCCATCTTGCTAATACACCTCCCATCACTGTCCAGAAACCACTCTTCCTGGTGGCCTGGTTGAGCAATTTGGGAAGAGTGTGTATATGGCAGAGCCTGGTGTGAGATATAGCCATTGCAAACACTGTACCTCCCACCCATCCCAAACAGCCTACCTGGAACCCTGCTTTCCTGACAGTGAGTGGGAATGTACTGTTAAGATATCTGACACTGTGGACTTGTGTTTGGAGCACAAGGCCATGATGTGAGTTGTGGTCAAGTCAGACACCAGGCACCAGTGACAGCCATCTTTCAAGAACACTTCCCATAATTGTCAGGTATCCATAGGGCCACAGAAGATAGCTGGTCTGGGTAAGAGGAAGAATATTTACAGTGGTAATATCTCCCATCAGGCTGTGTCTTACACACACCTTCCCACCCAGCCCAACCAACCCATCAGGAACTATGCTATCTTCACAGCGGTTTGAAATGTACTAGCAGGATGTCTGACATTATTGGTGACTGGTGTTTGACTTTATCAGAACTATAAACAGGGCCTGGGCTCCAAACTCCAGATACCTGTGTCAGACATCTTGCAAGTACACTTTCCATCATTATCTGGACAATACTCTTCCTGGTGGCCTGGTTGGGCTGGGTGGGAGGAGTAGTTTAAGTTTCTCAAATAGCCCATCAGCACTCAAACCCCTGCTCATGAAAATAGCTAGCCATAAATTAGCAAAAAGACAAATTTGAGATCTCATCTAACTAAGGAGTCAAAATTAAAAATACATGAGCTGTGAATGCACAAAGCTAAGCAGTCAAACGTTTGGCTCCTTAGAGGCATTCACTTGAGGATCATGAGATGAGAACAATGCACACCTCACTCACACCATGATCACAAAATTCCTGGGAAAGCAAAAGACTGTGAGTGTGTAGGCAGCCACACCAATGTGACTGCTAATACATGGACTAAGCCCAGTACACAGACCTGACAAACTCTAACTTTAGGATCTAAAGAGCATGTATGTCATTGACATTTTACAGATGTGGACCACACAAATCAACCAGTGTCATCTACAGAGTGTCAGGTACACGTCAGTGTCAGTGGACATGTCATAAGAACTAAACAAAACCTGCCCATTTCTGCACATAGGTGGAGCTGATTACCAATCCACATCTTGTCAAACTTGCATTTTGCATCCAAAACATAGGCGATCATCATGGACAAAGGAGGCCAATCTATCATCATAAATGAATTATTGGTCCAGTCACTTACGGAATGAGTACAATATGATGTTCCTTGGACATTCACATAAATGACTGTGTTATTTCTATACCCACATGGCGAGCTGGAAACACTAAAGTGCCAAATGATGACAGCCAGTCTCAGACTGCAGCCGACCATGAGCTCAATGACGTTAAGGACTCTCACTCATCTTCAGATGAGGAGGAGCAACCAGGCCCATCAGGTTTGGGATGGCAAGCAGCACCAGTAGCTTCAGCAGGATCCACTGTGACAACATCCGCCTCAGCTAACAACACTCAGATGACCCCTACCCTGACAGACACAGCAGCCCCGGCCAATGACAACAGCACAGCAACACAGAGCACTCTGGAGTTGACCAATAACAACACCACTGTCAATGAGGAAAGAGGCTCAAGGTTGATTGTGCCAACACCAACTGTGTATGCTCATAGGGGTAGGGGTGGTGGGATGGGTCATATGGATCCACACCGTTGAGCAGCTGGTGCTGCTTATGACCACCCAAACATCTTTCGGGTAATTATTACCTAGAGGGTTACCAGGGAGAAATGAGCCAGGTCATACAAATCCTCCGAAAGATCCTTCAGCTCCAGGCTGAAAAAAACCAACATATGGGCTGGTTCAATGACCAAATGTAAGACATTACTGGGGTGCTGTGGGATATTGGTACCAGCCTCTGACAGATCGCTACTCACCAAAGCACACCCCCCTGTGTGCCCACTACATCAGTTGCTACTACATCTGCACAAGCCACAGGGAGGGATGTTGAGTCAGATGTAGAGTCTCCAGTACTCCAGGAACCTGTAGCTGTGGTTCTCCCACCCAAATGTGGGGTGGGGCATCCCAGGAAACATCTGTGAGAGTTGAATTACAATGCACCACCCCCAGGAAGGGAAAATGTGCCCTTGATATAATCCATTGTGTGCCAAGCGTTCACTTTGTTGACTGTCAAAAATAACTGTCCCACATCTGATGGAGGGTCAAAGTTGGACTTTGGACTTGAATAAATGTGGCTTGTCTCTGTTGGATTTAATTAGCAAACACTATCAACTCAAATCTGCACTTTATTTTTTGTTAAGAGCACACCACAATTGTGTGGCTTCAAATTTGCACCATATTTTCAAAATAAACCAATTTACACAGCAATACTTGCTCATGTTGTGACTTCGATTTCAAAATGTACATATTGCCAACACTCTCTAATTATAATGATGAAAGTGTCAACAATCTAGGGAATCAATTACTTGAAGATAGTAAACTAAGTGCCCATGAGTAAATGAACTTTTGCACAGCATGATAGATATACACATCCAGGTTTTCAGACATACTGTAGTACACGGTACATATTCACTGTAAGTCAATTGTCTACATAGCTACCACTACTTGCCAGCCCAGGCAACAACAATAATTGTTAGCCAACTAGTTCATCATGGTCAAACTTTGATTTGAACATGTTTGGATGTGTGATATCAGACAAGGCACACCTCAATGTGGAACACATTTTTATTTGCCAAATCCAACATGGTGCGGGATCAAAAAGTAGGATTATGTCACACACTACTGAAAGGCACTAATAACAAAATCACCAGACTGTCAGGTCTGAAGTATGTGCATACCAGGGAGTTCAGCAAAATTTTCATGTTGGTTTCTGTCACAGCATCATATGTCTGGTGAGGTCACAACTCTGCAAGTCCATTTTGTAGATGACATGCCAATGTACCCTGGTAAAAAAAAGCATAAAGAACAGAGTTTAGCAATCAGAAATAAG
The DNA here is from genome assembly GCA_963921515.1 of Calotriton arnoldi. Lineage (NCBI taxonomy): Eukaryota > Metazoa > Chordata > Amphibia > Caudata > Salamandridae > Calotriton > Calotriton arnoldi. The sequence goes on along the minus strand of CAWUFW010005973.1, from coordinate 727,516 downwards.
GTAGCACAAGTCAGAGAAGTATGATATCTCAACCACAGCAATGTCATTGTTAACACTAGCTTGGCTTCACTGAAACACTGTCGATGTAAACTTGAACATTTCAATAACCAGTCTTCAAAAACTTCAGGACACTTATCATACGCTTTCAAGCACACATACACATTGACCACCAGCTACATAGCAACAAGCAATGGTGGTTATTCACCTCCTCTCATTGCATACTTACAGTCATGTGAAAAAGTTGTGGATAAGCTTTTGTCTCAAATCCACTCCCTCATCATCACCACTGTCATCATGGCCCAGTCGTGGGTCCTCCATTGGTGGCACCTGCTGGTCTCCTTCTTCCACTATCAGTGGGATGTCCTTACATATTGCTATGTTGTGTAGCATATAGCAAGCCATGATTATCGGGCACACCTTTCCTGAGGCATACTGGAGGGCTCCTCCTGTCTTATCTAGACAGCGGAATCTTGACTTCAAGAGGCCAAAAGTCTGCTCCACTATCTGCCTGGCCTGCCTCATTAAAGCACACTTCTGCTGGGGTGACTGGGCTCCGCAGTGGTGTCAGTAACCAGGGCTGGTTGGGGTATCCAGAGTCTCCTACATTGAACACAGAAAAAAATCAGCTGTCAAACAACATCTCACTATCTAAAATACAACCAAAACACACTACAACATTCACATATAACATCACATACCGACAAGCCAGGCCCGGTCAGGTTGCAGTTGACTCATCAAATGGGGGATGATGCTGTTATGCCGGATATATGCGCTGTGTGCAGATCCAGGGAAACGGGCACAGACGCATGAAATGCACATGTCAGCCAAACCCACCACCTGAACATTGATGGAGTGGTAATGTTTCCTGTTTTGATACACTTGTTTTTTTGCGATACAGTGCGGTGGGATCAATGCAACATGAGTGCCATCAACAGATCCAATTACATGGGGTATCCGTCCTAATGCATCACAATCACCTTTGATGTCAGACAATTCTCCAGGTTTAGGAATCTTGATGTGGTGGTCCATGTAACGGGTCAATGCCTGCAACACATCCCGAAAAACATTACTGAACATGGGCTGGAACATTCCACCCGATGTTACCATTGTGTACTGTAATCTTCCCATGGCAAATAAATGCAATGCTGCCATCTCCTTCACCTTGGAGGTTAGTGCTGTTGGATAAGTGCCCTTTGGCCACAAGTGAGGTGACAACTGCTGGCATTGTTGCCCTTGAGAGACGGTACTTCTTGATGATGTCTCGCTCTTCCAATATTTGTAGGTCTGGAAATGTCCTGTACACAGGAGGCTGTCTGCTGCATCCTCTGCGATAGCTATGTGTAGAGTGTATACACAGTTAGTGTTAATTCACAATGTACCAAGCAACATGCACTTAGACCAACAGCAAAGAAAAAAATGACCACACCTAAAACTACGTGTCACTGAAAACATACATTTTAATGAACAATGTTAAACTTAGATATATATCACAGCATACAGGTCATTGCTAAACATGTTTGAAAGGTTTGGTGACACAGCAATTAGGGTGCAGTTGTATAATCTTCACTAGTGTCTGTGAGTGTTCATGTAAAGCAAGCAGGATTGATTTCTCAACTCACAAGCCAAGAAGCCTAGATTTATGTATGAGTGAACAATTATATGGTTCATCTGTAAACACAATAGGATCATGTAATGCATGACATGTGGGACACCACATACATATTGTGTAACACAATGTACATTAATCACACTAATGTCACAGTGTGGACACAGTCATGTTGTCATGTCTGCATTACACGAACAATTACATACACAAACCATTTACAATGTGGAAGTGCCAGAAAACGCAGTTGTATACTCAAGTGTAGCACACAAAGATACCCTAGAAACCCACATATCAGAGCTAAGTGTATGTGTCTGCTTAATGTCAAGGTGCAGTCATTCCTCTGGGAATGTAGTATCCAGGGCTTGGAACACACACTACCTTTCCAGTCTCACATCATACAGATTGCGCACTGGGTCACACTGTGCTGTAATGCAGTGACTAGGTGAAGACTGTACTAGAAAATGCACCAAAAACACATTTTGACTGTGATCAAGCCTAAGAGGCAAAATGGAGTAGTTTCCGTTCCTGTTGATATTAGCCTCCCAATCAGTGTGGCATGTGCCCCTCAAGGTTAGATCATCATAGGAGTGTGAGCATTTCAGTTAGATGTCCCTTTCCCCAGACATATGCTGAATCCAGCCATGGAATATCAAAAACTCACAACAATTACAAAAGTGTTTGCCATGCCGACCGATTTTTCAAAGGTCGTGGTAGGTGCATCATAACCGAATTGGGCACAGCCATAGGCTGTTATATAACCGAATTGGGCACAGCCATAGGCTGTTATGGTGACAGTCACAGGTCTCGGATTGTGTTCGCATCGCGAGTAAACCAACGCAGTAAACTCCCAATTGTACTGTCTCAAAGTCACTTGCTGTCCGATGATAATTTTTTAACCACGTGGTAGGAGAGGTGTCTGTAAGCAATGGAATGCATTGTACGGTTTTGGAAAATGTAACCGACACGGACCTACCGCTTTGTTCGCATGGACTGAAGACCACTTTTAGATATAAGTCTGCCGGTTCCCTAGAGAGTTTGCTTGCCTGCAATTACTGCATGATTCCAGGACTGTCCCATCTCTCTGCTGCTGCCCACATCCTCTGGGAGCTACTATGTCCCACTGTACAGGGTGCAGGGCCCCAGCCTTCACAGCTGGGGAGAACAACCTGCTGCTGGACACATTCCTGCCCCTGTACAGGCAGCTCTATGGCACCCTAGAGGAACAGGTGAGTGATGATCAGACAGCAGTTAGTTCACATGTGCAATAACCATGCATTCAGGCATTAGGAAATAGGAATCCTAGAGACAACCATTTAATCAGGATTTTAAAAGTTTCAAAGTGTGCATATAGCTGTTCTGCTGCAGAAGTATATGTAAACATCATATCACTGTTCTCATGGGAGAGATTCATCATTGAACACTGGTGAAGTTCACAGAATGCCACTTTAGTAACTTTTAGACAGTGTAGGCAAGCTGTTCATGACCTATGTGTACCTGTATTTGTGTATGTACATGTTGCATGTGAACTTAAGGACTGTCACCATGTCATCCTTAAAGGTCAATGCCGTCAGAAGGTCTACCTGTGGAGGACCATCACCCGGTAGGTGCGCTTCATAGGGGCTACCCGTCGGTGCAGTGCCCACTGCAGGAAATGGTGGCAGGACTTGAGAGGCTGAACTCAGAAGATTGTGAGAGTCCATATGGTCCTGTCGCCTTCAGCCAAGAGGGGTGCATGCCGCACCCTGACCCCCCAATGCATCGCATCCTTGCAGTGGTCTTCACTGACCTGAATGGCAGTTGAGAGCCAGACAGCAGCAAGGAGGAGGTGAGTATGAGCCTTGTTGCACAACATATTAACCAATGAATGTGCAAGTATTTTAGCCTGCTGCCCTTTTTTAGGTTGTTAGATGCACAAAACCCCTGTTCATGTTAAAAGATTCATATGCACCAGAATAAGTAGATGCATGGTTATGCCCCTTTCCTCTGGGACATGTGAGAAAAAAATGGTCAGGGTATTGACAGCAGTGCCACGCTTTTGTAATCGGAATGCATGAGAACAACATGTGCGTGGAGATAACCTACAGAACTATTGTATGTGTTCATGATGTGTCAGCATATTGACAAATGTTTGGACTGTTCTCTGTGTGGCCACAACTCTGTAAACTATGTTGATGTTGGATCACTCAACTGTGAAAGCCCATGCTATACAACCAGGTAGCAGGTAATGTTTATGTTGAGGGCTTGGTGAGTAGTGATTGGTCAGTGTGCCAATGTTAGGTCCCAGCATTCAATCACTCAGGGTTATGTAGAGCACACTACTCACCCATTAAGGTCTCAAGGCACTGAGGGGTGGGTGTGAGCAGCTCTGTTGGGGTCATTCGAAGAGGCAGGTCTTGAGGTCCTTCCTGAATTGGTGCAGTGTCATGCATCTACAGAGGTGAGGGAAGAGATCATTCCAGATCTTGACTGTGAGGTAGGAGAAGGACCTTCCACCTGCTCTGGTCCTGTAGAAGCGTGGGACGGTGGCTAGGGAGAGGTCGGCTGAGTGGAGGTTTCTCTTGGGGGTATGGAAGGAGATGTGGGCGTTGAGGTATTGGGTTCCTGTGTTGTGGAAGGCCTTGTAGGCATGCGTGAGCAGCTTGAAAGTTATTCTTCTTTGAACTGGGAGCCAGTGGACTTAACAGAGGTGTTGGGTGATATGGTTGTGCTGTGGGATATTGAGGATTAGTCTGGCTGCGGCATTCTCGATGGTCTGCAGTTTGCGGAGGAGTTTTTTGTTGATTCCGGCGTAGAGGGCATTGCCGTAGTCCAGTCTGCTGGTGACGAGTGCATGAGTGACCGCTTTCCTGGAGTCGGGGGGCTCCACTTGAATGTCTTGCATCGTATGAGGAGGGTGTTGAAGCATGCGGAGGAGATGTCATTGATCTGGCGATTCATGGTGAGTGATGAGTCTAGCATGATGCTGAGGTACATGCATGGTCCGTTGGGGTGGGTGGGTTTCCGAGGGCGGGGGGCTACCAGGTGTAATCACATGTGGAGGGGGTGGCGCTGAGGATGAAGACTTCTGTTTTCTCCGAGTTGAGTTTCAGGCAGCTGTTCCTCATCCAGGTCGCGATGGCTTTCATCCCTTCTTGGAAGTTGTGCCTGGTGGTTTCGGGTTCCTTGGTGAGCGAGAGGATGAGTTGTGTGTCATCGGCATAGGAGACGATGTTGAGCCTGTGGTTTCTGATGATGGTTGTGAGGGGTGCCATGTAGAAGTTGAAAAGGGTGGGGCTGAGGTAGGATCCTTGGGGTACTCCGCATCTGATCTCTGTCAGTCCTGAGAGGAAGGGTGGGAGTCTTATTCTCTGTGTTCTGCCTGTGAGGATTGATCGTAACCAGCTTAGGGCCTTTCCTTGGAGGCCGGCGTTGTGGAGTCTGGTGGCTTGTGTCCGTGGGAGACGGAGTTGAAGGCTGATGAGAGGTCCAGGAGGATGAGGGCTGTCATTTGGCCTTGGTCAAGGAGGACGCGGATATCGTCCGTGGCAGCAAGGAGGGTGGTCTTGATGCTGTGGTTGCTGCGGAATCCAGATTGAGAGGTGTCTCGGATGTAGTTGGTTTCGATGAAGTGTGCTAGCTGGGTGTTGAAGGCTTTTTCAATGACCTTGGCTGAGAAAGGGAGTTGTGAGATGGGCCTGAAGTTCTTGAGGTCCATCAGGTCTGCGAAGAGCTTCTTTAGGAGGGGGTTGACTTCGGGCACACTTCCAGTTGCCGGGGAATGTGGTGGTCTGGAGGGAGCAGTTGATGGTTCGACGTACCTCGGGTGCGATGGCTGTGGCAGCCCTGTGGAAGATGTGCAGTGGGCAGAGGTCAGAAGGTGCTCTGGAGTGGATGCTCTTCATGGTCTTTAGGGTGTCTTCCGTTGTGAGTGGGGTCCAGGTAAGAATGGTCTGTTGGGTTGCATCACTGGGGGTGGGGGTTGGGGCGGTGCAGAGGTCTTGGTCATCACAGTTGTCATAGAGCATTTCAATCTTGAGGTGAAAGAAGGAGCTAAGTCTGTTGCAGAGGTCTTGGGCAGGAGCGACATCACTTGTTTTGCAGTTGGGTTTGGCAAATTCCTATATCATGGTGAAGAGTTCCTTGGAGTTATGGGCATTAGAGAGGATTCTGTCTTAGAGGAAGTTTTTCCTAGTGTATTTGATGAGTTGGTGGTATGCTGAGGTGGCTGTTTTGTAGCCGGAGCGTGCTTCCAGGGTTTTGCTGTTTCTCGACTTCTTTTCCGGTCATTGGCAGGAGCGCTTGGATTCATGGAGTGCCGTGGTGAACCAGTTGACTTTCTTGGTGTGTTGTCTTGTGGTGCTCTGGAGGAGGGCGAGTGTGTTGGAGCAGTTGGCGATCCATTGGTGGAGGTTGCTTGCCACGGTGTTGGCGTCTGTCGTAGTTGGGAGTGGAGTGCAGGTGAGGGTGGAGGTGAGGTGTTCTTCTGAGACTTTGTTCCAGATTCTGCATGGAAGGCAGTGTACATGCTTGTGTGTGGTGGGTTTAGTAAACGAGAAATGGATGCAGTGGTGGTCAGTCCTAAGCAGTTCTGTGGTGTGGCTGAAGAAGTTGTTTCTTCCTACGAAGATGGGGTCGAGTGTGTGTCCAACTGGTGCCCAGTGTCCTCCAATGTATCAGATGGCAAATTGCAGGTTTGGTAATTCATGTTACCTGCCACACTGGCCTTTCACTTGATTGGGTGTAAGATTCCATCCTCTCTATTCCAAAAATTGAGTTCTTGTTTCTGACTCTGTAAAAGTGACAACACATGCCATTCGGTGGCTAACAAAGTAGGACTCTGGTAGAAACAGGCTTTTGATTGAATGGGGTGATGTCAGATACACATTCATACCGGTTCTCATGTGTGTAAATGCTCTTGACTGGTCATACATGATGCTTTGTAAACCATGCTTGGTTGCCTTAACGGTAGATTCAGAGATGTCACATGAGCATCATTCGGAAGTGCTTTACAAAAACGAGATGGAAAGCAATAGCATTTAAGCTGTACAAATTGTACATGAAACTAAAAATAAGTGAAGGACATTCAGACTTGGCCCATATAAATGTTGACTTCTGTAGTCTTGAGAAAATGGTAGGAAGTGTTGAATACACATTTTAAAGTAAGATGTTCAGGACTAATAGTTTGTACAGACGATGCATCCAGATGGCCCACTGGCATAGTGATCCATATGAATCATGAGGAAGATGCAGTCATTGGACTTGGCAGTGTGCTGACCTGTGTTTACATGGCAAAATGGTGAAATGTATCCAATGTGGACAAAAATCTGATTCATCTTTCTAACACTGTGCATAAATGACAAGACTGTGGAACATATACCTTTCACCCTAGCTATGCCTACTACTTTAGTATTTCCACAATAAGAGTTAGACATGTGACCTGACAAACAGCTACTTCAGCCACTAGACATATGAGCAAACTCAATATGATCTGTGTGATATGGCCTATTTAATGACTACACCAGCTTGATCTATGACAATAAAGCTATGTGACCTGTAACACTAGACTTGCTGGTTCCCAAGTTGATGAATAGGCATTGCAGAATGGATACCATATTTCAAAACAAATGAGGTCTAAACTCCCTTGCATTATATAAGACAGATATGTTATGACAGAAGGCCATCATCAGTGAAAGACAATACATCAGCTGGTAAATAGTGATGTTGAAGACATTGTGGATGCGGAATTTGCTGCACCCAATGTTGCTGACATCAGCATATGTGAGGGTGCATAGGTTTACCTATGTATTAACATGTGGTATTTACAGAAAAGTATACAATATTTTACCCACAAGTCTGATTGATGAAGTTGGGTAATCTTGGAAGAGTTGTGATGAAACCTATGTGTCAAGTGCATAAGGATGACTCAAGTGATTAATTTTACTTCTTGTTCACAGCATCAGATCCAGCCAGTGGAGGAGACAGCACCACAGATGATGGGGAAGCAGCTAGCCAGAGTAGTTCCTGTGCTGACATCGAGCAAGAGGGAACCAGTGGCATGGAGGCTGATGGGAGCCTTACTAAAGGCACGAGTGAAGTTACATCTGTCAGCTCGACAACAAGCTCAAGCTCCAGTGAGGACTCCTATGTGGTGGTGGATGACCCAGGAACTGGATCCACTCCATCAGAGTCCACCACCACCCCTACCATCTCCACCCTCCCAGCTGATCCCCAGCCCTCTGTCTGTGGCTACTCCCCTAGACGGGCAGGCGTCTCCTTCACACCAGGTACCTAAACCCCTGCATCTGTCTCCCCAGCTGCCCTGAGTGTGGGGGCCATTAACCTCCTGAGGCTCATCTCTGTGGGGTACACAGCGATGCTGGATGTCCTCCAGGTGCATACCAATCACCTTACACAAATGGTATCTTTCCTGGAGGGCATGATTGCCTTACAGTGATCCAAAGCAGGTTCAAGCCTCCACACTGATGGCAGCATTGTCACAAATTCAGCTGTCCCACACCCCTCCTGCCTCTTCCCCATCTATAGTCCCGACTACACTCCTTGACCCAAGCACATGCAAACATAAACATGCATCAACCTCAACATTCAAATGCAGCACACAAACACAGAGACATAAGAGCAAACACACACACGCACACTCATAAGACAGACTCACACTGACCACAACAGACATGCCAACAGACACCACACCAGCATCCACAGACATGCAGCAGACCTCACAACCCTCTGCCTCCACAACCCCTACCCTTGCCTCTCCACGGAGAGACGCCGACCACCGCAGCAGTAACAGGAGATTAACAAGGCACTGTTGCGGAATTACCACATAAAGAGGTATTAAGACTACCCTGGATCCAAGAGGGACTAGGTACACAAGAGGAGGAAACAACGAAAGTGTATATTACAATGCTGATATTCATGATACTAGTCACAGAAGGACACGACTAACCAATACACCCTGATAAAGTCCACAGAAGTTGGACAAAATGCGTTGGCTGATTTTACAATATTCATGTGAATATTAAAGAACATTTTGGATTCATACTAATTTGGAACTTATTCATGGTGGTGCACTTCACAGTTGTGATTGAATCAATTTTGGTCCTTGGGATACTCTCTGGAAACAGCTGGAGTAGTGGATGTGCACACTATACAGAAACAAATTTTGAACATTGGAATAATTGTGGGGGATTGTTTGGGGAGGTGCGTTTGCTCTATAGGCTTGCTGTTCCGCTTTGGTTGTAGAGATCCAATCAGGTTCAAGCTTCCACACTGACAGCAGCATTGTCACAAGGTTAACTGTCCCACACCCCTACTGGCTCTTCCCCATCTATAGTCCCGACTACTCTCCTTGACCCAAGCACATGCAAACATAAACATGCATCAACCTCAACATTCAAACGCAGCACAATAACACAGAGACATAAGAGCAAACACACACACACGCACACTCATAAGAGAAAATGGTGCCCGCGCCATACTGAGTCCAGCACAACTGCCTTGGGGAACTGACGAGGAAGCGGGAACCAGAGGACAGGGTAATTTCCTGACGTGACTTCTCCTAGTTCACAGTGAGTGCCTGTGGGGTGTTGGGGGGCCTGCTGGCATGGGCGGGGTGCCAGAGCGGCCCTGGGGTGACCCTTGAGCACTGTAACCATGGGTAGGCAGGTCCCCGAATGATAGCCTCGGAGGGAAGAGGGCTCAGAGCTGCAGGAACGGCCCACAGGATGGTAGGTGGTGGCGACTGAAGAATCTTGATGAGGCTTGCAGAGGGCTGGTCGGTGTCATAGAGGAGTGGGAGGACCCGTGGAACACAGGACACCGGAGCCAGCACAGCACAGCCCCCAGTTCCTGGGCCAGGACCCCATCGGAGCGAGGGTAAGGCACGCATGGTGGCCTGGACATCACACAGTGGGAGCCCAGCACGCATTTGAGATGGGGTCACAGAGTCGAGTTAACCCTGCTCACAGAGCAGAAGGATTCTCTCGCAAGACAGGGCAGCGGAGGAGCACTCAGAGGACGGGAGCCAGCCGGAGGTACAGCAGAAGTATACCCAACACCAGGAAGAAGATAAATGATCCGCACGGCATTATCTGAAGCACTGCCACGTTAGGGGCCACACACAACAGCACAACATCCCGGTGGCTGCAACGTTCTAGGGAGCTGCAGCTACAGTACAGGCCCCTATCAGATTAGGAGGCCTGACACAGCCTGGGGACAGAAGCGTCTTATAGTCACCCAAGCAGTATAAACGCTGCCTGCTGGCCACGGAGAGGTGTGCTGAGATGCCCTACTGAGACCCCCCCTGCTGCCAGGGGTTTAATTTGCAAGGGGCAACCCTGCTCATGAGCTGCGGGCACCATTGGAGGACCAAAGAGGAGCCCTAACGAGGGTGTAACCCACTGGTGAGACTGCAGGAGCCACGTGAGAGCTGCAGACCTGCGACGAATTCCTGGGGAACAGTTGCTCTAACTCAGCCCACACTTCTGCCTGCCAGACTCAACGGTGCACAGCCGGACAGGTTCAGTAATCGAGCAACAATGGGGAGAACCCAGAAGAAATGAGGGTTTAGTGCTCTCAGCATAGACGCCTCCGGAGCTCAGACTGACGATGAAGAGGAGGTGTCGGAAGCAAGCAAAGACATTACCCCGGAAACCGACGCTGGCGGACATCATGCAAGCTCTCACGGCCTCAAGAGAAGCACTGGAAGGGAAAATTGATGCAATAGGAACGGATCTGAGCCTACTAAAAGACGACCACCGGAAGCTCAAAGAGAAGGTTCTCACTAACGAGAAGGAACTGGGGGGCATCCCGGTGCAAGTGGCTGCAATGCAGAAGATGCTTGAAGAACTAGAAACGAAAGTCAATGTGCTGGAAGTCCGGGCCGAGGACAGCGAAGGACGGTCCCGAAGAAATAATATTAGATTGATCGAAGTGCCTGAAAAGGCTGAGGGTGAGCACATGATTCAGTTTTTGGAGAAATGGCTGCGTGCAGAAGTGGCCCCGGAGGGGCTGTCCCTCTTCTATGCTCTGGAAAGGGCCCACAGGGTTCTGGCATGCCCGCCCAGGCCGGGGGCCCTGCCTAGACCGATAGTGGCGCGCCTCCTACATTTCAGGGACAGAGACCATATTCTGCAGCAGGCCCGCCAAAAGCGACACCAGAGAAGTCCAGCGCAATAGAACATCCTTCATGGCAGTTAAAAAGAAACTATGACAGCTGCAGCTACCGTACGCCATGCTCTTCCCCGCGCGACTCAGAGTGGCAGACCCTGTGGGAACACGGTTCTTTAACACTCCCCAAGAGGAATGGGACTGGCTGGACATGCGACGACTCCCGGAGAGACGTAGCTCCCCAGTGGAATCGCCTCACAATAGTCCTGGCAGCAGCAAGTTGGGACCCAGAGCCCTATCTCCCAGAGAACTTAGCCTAGAGTGGCAGAGAGTGCTGCAGGAAGTAGTCCAAGCATAGCCACAACAGCTCCAACCCTACATCTAAAAAGAGTGGAATGGACGGAGAACGCTCAGAAGGGTTGCAGGCTCTCAGTGAAAATGATGCCTCTGAGTCCGAACTTCCAAAAGTAACGCTGCAGATGGCGGATGACATTGTTTGAGCATCCAGACTAACCCTGGGCGTAGTTCGCGTAGTAGCGCTACGCGTAGCTACGCGAAGTGCACTTCGCACTACACGAGCTACGCGTAGCACTACGCGAACTGTGTAGTGAGGTAGGAAATGCTGTTCGCAATGTTTGCACAGTGCCGGATGCTTGTCCACACTGTGCAATCATTGCAAACAGCATCTTGCACAGTGCAAGCAGTCGTTTTCTGCCGCTCGAGTAGATTTGTACTCGAGCGGCAGTTTTCTCAACGCGGACTGGTAGTTTCTCATCGCGAGCGGTCGCGAGCATATGCGACCACTCGCAATGAGAAACCAGACCTCCCCGTGTTGAGAATCTCTCCGGGAGGTTTATTTTCCACACTCGCGATCGGCAACTTGATGTTGCTGATCACGAACGAGGAAAAAGTCTTGCCGGGATGTCATTTTCCTCGCTTGCGGTCGCCAACTTGACGTTGAGGACCGCGAGCAAGCAAAAAATGCCTGCTACGCTACGCGTTTTTGCACTGTGCTACGTGCAATTCGTGTAGCGCGTAGTTGCGCAAACTACGCGAACTACGCAAGCGTAGCGTAGTTTTTCGCCCAGGCCTAATCCAGACCTGACTGTTCAGCAGATACACACCTGGAGCATGGCAAGACATCCACCCAAGGGGGCAAGACCTGTTCCCAGCTGAAAGCGGCTGGGAAACAAGAGACTTCAGAACGCTGAGCTGGGTCGATTTAGCTGGTACAGGTATTGGGGGGGCGGCGGGTCAGGGGTACGGGACCGGAACTGTCAGCTGATCACCCCTCTAACCACTAGTGGATGTTAATACAGTTAGATTGCATTTGGATGGGGGCTAATATACAAGCACCTGTCCTGGGGAAGGGGAGTTGGGGGTTTTGTTTGGTTCTAAGGGCATGTTGGGGCAGGCGTGCCACTAGGGCGGACTCTCAGGGGACAAAAGCTATACTACTCCAATGGGATCCTCACTAGACCTAAAATGTGTCACTTGGAATGTCAGAGGGATGCACATCATGGTGCGAAGGCATAAAATCCATGCATACTTAATTTGCAAGGGCGTTCCGATTGCGCTGCTCCAAGAGACCCATATCATGGCGAAGGAGGGAATTGCAGTGCAGCAAAGATGGTGAGGGCAAACGTTCTATACCAATTACTCAGCGTATGCATGCAGCGTCCTGATTTGGGTGAGGGCGGGAGTTCCTTTCCAGTGCACACAACAAATCATAGACCCAGATGGCAGATATGTAATAGTTTCCGGGAGGCTAGATGGGAGGGACATAGTTTTGGGCAGTATTTATGCACCCAACACAGATCAAGCCAATTTCTTCTCACACCTGTCTAGGAAGCTAGCCCCTGCACTCACGGGTTCAGTTTTACTGAGGGGGAGATTTTAATTGCATCCCGGATGTAAACCTGGACCGTTCCCACCCGCCACTCCCTGATGCGCCCACACATAAAGCAGCAGACATACGGCGGAATTAGCAACAGAAATGGGGGTTAGTGGATACTTGGAGAGCTCAGCACCCTGGTACTCGGGATTACTCCTTCTTCTCAGCGATACATGAATTGCATGTGCGTTTAGACACCATTCTGTGTTCCCCCGATGTGCACCAAGGAGTACGCAGTAGTGAGTACCTCACTCGGACAATCTCCGACCATAATCCGGAGTTGATCTGTTTGAATTGGTCCCAAGCAAAGCCCAAAATACCCACATGGCGGTTGCGCCCTGAGGCCCTAGATGATCAAGTGTTCCATGCCACAATAGCTACGGCCATAGACCAATACTTCCACGAAATACAAACACGGCCACAGACCCGTTGATAGAATGGGATGCATTTAAAGCTGTCATCAGGGGGAGATGTATATCTGAAATGGTGGGGACCCGGAAGGTTCTCCTCCAGGATGTACAAAGGGCTGACCGCCACCTAAGGGAGCTGGAACAAGAAAAGCCAGATAATATAGACAAGCAGGGAGAATTGTTGGGGGCTAGGGAGGTGGTAGGAGTACAGGTGGAACGCCTTTGTTGCTTTGACTATAAACAATACCTGACGCGGGCCCACTCTGAGAGGAATACATCGGGAGCTCTACTGGCCTGGTTAGCCAACCCAGCCAGAAGGGGTACGATTATTTTAGAAATCAGAGACCAAGCCGGCGGGACAAGATACGACCAACAAGGCATTAATGATCGGTTCCTAGAATATTACACCAAGTTGTATAGGAAAAGGGTGACCCCAGGGGAGGAAGGCATAGACAGGTTCATGGGAGATTTGGAACTGCCGGCTCTAGACGAGGAACTAGCAGCTGCACTGGGCCATGAGGTGGAAGTGGGGGAAGTGCGAGGGGCCATTAAGACCTTAGCAAGAAACAAATCCCCAGGGACAGACGGTCTCCCTACTGAATTTTATCTAAAGTATATCGACCTGTTAGCTCCCAAATTGGTTCAGCTATACAATGAGGCAAAACAATTGGGACACCTGCCTGTCTCAACTAGAGAGGCAATCATTATACCCTTACTTTAACCGGGGAAGCAGCCATGGGACAGAATGGCATACCGCCTGCTGTCTATGCTTAATATAGACTATAAGATCCTCAGCTGCATCCTAGCCACGCGATTGCTACCACACATGACAACATTGAGCCACAAAGACCAGTCAGGGTTTATTCCCACCAGAAACACTGCCCTTAATGTTCGCCGCCTGCTGCGAGTGTTGGGGGCAGACACTTACGAGAAGGATTTGGGGGCGGTCTTCGCGGTGGACATAGAAAAGGCATTTGATAGCCTGGAATGGACCTATCTGTGCCATGTGATGAGGAGATTTGGGCAGGGGATGGGTTTGTCAGAAGGACTGCACTACTATATTCAGGCCCCACTGCTCGGGTCAAAGCAGGCGGCCTAATATCAGATGCCTGTGAGGTAGGGAGGGGAACAAGGCAGGGATGTCCCCTCTCCCCGCTGCTGTTTGCCCTGGCAATCGAGCCACTCGCCACCCGGGCTAGAATGGGACAACACTATCAGGGACTAGAAGTCGATGGGCAGATGCATCACATCGCATTGTATGCTGATGATCTGCTGATGTTCCTAGCGGACACAGGAGAGGCACTTCGGGGAGCGAAAGCATTACTTCAGGACCTGGGGAAAGTGGCGGGGTTGAAAGTGAACTGGGCTAAATACTGTTTGTTCCCGACGAAAGATGGCAGAGAAGTCCCACTATACACCGAGGAAGTAAGATGGGAAGACAGATGCCTCACATACCTGGGAACCCAAATTTACCACGCTCAGGGAGATTTGCTGGAGGGTAACATAGGTAGGGCCATAAGGGGAACAAAAGGTAACTTCGAATTCTGGGGTAGTTTGCCACTTTCCGTGGCCGGCAGGGTGGTCCTCCTCAAGATGGTGACCCTGCCAAGGCTACTATATTACTTTGGCAACCTACCAATCTGAATACCGCCACGATACTTCACCCAACTCAGATCCATGGTCACAGGGTTTCTATGGGGTACAGGCAGGCGGAGAGTAGCGCTCAAGGTGCTAATGAGACCGAGAGCGGAGGGAGGTTGGGCGGTGCCTGACTTTGAGGCTTACTACCTATCAGCACAGGTCCAATGGCTCACAAAATGGGTGGCGGGGCGCCTAAGAGGAACAGCGGAAATGGGTGAAGACTGGATGACCCTGAGGCTATTATTCAAGGTCATCTTAAGGCTCCCGATTCGTAATGAGGTCCTTCCTTCGGAGTTGGCGACAGTTAGGAGATGCTGGCACAGATATTTGAGGTGACTCAGAATCAGGAGTCCTTATGCCCCGGAAATCCTGTTGCTCATGTGTGAGGCCCTGCCGCATGGGGGTAACTGGCAGAGGTTGGCGGATTGGGCAGACCAAGGGTTAGCCACAATGGGAGAATTATATGAGGAAGGGGCCATGATTCCCTTCAATGATTTGTGAGACCGGTTTGACCTACCCAGGGGAGACTTCTTATTGCACTCTGCCCTCACCGTGGCCATACGAAAGCACTGGGGAGGAGGATTTACTGAACCGCCAACGTCATTGGGATGCCAATACGTGGTGATGGCGGCCGGCACCTTTAAAGCAGTCACCTGCCTGTACAGGTGTGTTATGAGGGAGGCCTTACCCCCCTTGTCGGAGCTGCACCTCAAATGGGAGGCAGACCTGGGAGAAGAAATTCCAGAGAAAGCCTGGGGAGAACTAGTGGAAAGGGCCATGAAAAAGCACCAGGACTGCAAGATTCCAACTTGTACATTTTTACATACTACATAGGGCTTACCTGACAACGGGAAAAATTAATTAGTACTTCGCGACTCACACAGCGGCTTGCCCCTGGTGTAATCAAGAGAATGCGGACTTCAAACACATGTTCTGGGATTGCCAACGCTTGGGCAGCTTCTGGGAGGAGGTGATGGAGGTGCTAGCTGACACCACCGACAGGAAAGTAGAGACGTCCTTTAAATACTGCTTGCTGCATTGGTTTCTGCTCACATCCAAAAACAAAGTCACTAGCAAATTCCTAGACAAGGGGTTACTCTTAGCCAAAAGGGATATTACCATGCACTGGAAAGCCAAACAAGGTCCAAGCACGCCCAGATGGAAGAAGGAACTCATTAAGTGGGGAGAATGTGAGGGAATAATCAGGTTGCAAATAGCTATAAGAACGGGAAGCGAGAAGGCGTTAGACACAGCGAGAGCATGGGATGTATTAGTGGCGGCACTCAAGAACCCAACTGCTGACAAGGAGGAGGAACCAATAGCAGAGCCACAGCAGGAATAGGCTAGAGCCCAGATAACGGAGCTGCAAGACATGACATAAAGGGGGGGTTCCCTAGTAATACCTCGGCATTGCCTTCACTAGTCGAGGGAACATATATTAATGTTATAGAACTACTACGTAGCTAAAGTTGGAGAGGCAACGACCTGTAGAATGGAGGTCAGCAGTCCAGTGGCATGCCTGGGGGAAGGGCAGGGAGGGGGGATTGTTTTAAGTAGAGGGGTTGTAATCAAGAATGAAGACAAGCACAGGAGAGCAAAAGGACCTAATAGATTACTTATCCGGGTTTGCACTGGGAAGTGCGAGAAGAGGATAATAATAGGAGGCACCACCCTCTTCTCCTGTTACTGTGTTGTCGACACCAAGAATAAAGGAAATTAATATGTGAATCTGAGATAGGATTATACACTGTAATATTGCCAGTCGTACTGTATATCAAATTCAATAAAGTCTGTTTGGGAAAATGAGGAGCTTGGGTACGTAGGATAGTTTGAGAGATGAGCATGCATTCTGCTGTAGATATGAGAGGGGTCATACCCACACGAGAGGAGATTATGCAGGCCAAGAGGTAATGTTGTAATGTACACATGAGGGGATTAGGTATATGTAAGTATGCAAAAACTGTTGCCAGATGGAAGTTGATGATGGAGTTTGTGTTTTCTGCATATTGCTGACTGCCACTGATTGATCATGACTGATTGTTGAAATGGTTGCTAGGAGAACACTGGCATATGCCAAACCTATTGGCTACACAGGACAAATTCCCTCCACCTAGCCTTGCCTTGGCTGAGTTATGTATGGGCATAAGTGCCAAGTTAGCCTTTGTAGGTAGATGTTGTCACTGACTGCTCATTCTTCCCCTTGGATACTGCCCTGTGATGGAGATGTTGATTGCTCATAATGTACTGTCATGATGCAGAAACATTGGATGACAGTCTATTGCTTAGACAGTCATAGCACCCCCTCCAAGTGAAAAGTCAAGGAGGTGTGTGGTTGGGCCACCTGGGGGCAGACACATCCATAAACGGATCCCCACACTTCCAAGTATACTAAGCACACATGGGTACTAGTGGCATTCTAGCTTCGAATGTCAGAGGTATAGGGACACCAAGGGAGATAGACGCATTGTAATGAAATCCCTGTATGTGCTGATGAAAAACATTGCACTGTTCCAAGAGACACATGTGACAGCGGAACATTATACCCTGTTCCCTGAGTGTTTGCATTGTCAATATTTTTTCAAACTTTAATCTGGTTTGACAAGGGTAGCCCTTGTGTGGGTCCTTACAGGGTCCCATTTTGCCCATTAAACACTGCAACAGAGCCTGTGGGCAATATGTCTTAATAGAAGGTCTCCTTAATGTTTTCAAAGATTTGGAGTCAGTCTTTCAGTGCCAAATGTGGACAAAGCAACCTTCATTCTGCACATATTCCTCATCCTCACAGGGTGAATCCATATCCCCTGGCTTTAAGAGGGTGGCTATATCAATTGTGTCGGAGAGCCACAGATTGGGTCCCCCCCCTGGCATCCACACCAGTGCTGGCAGCTTATCTCACACAATGGGCTGTGCATTGGTCCCTCTGACACTGCTGGTGGATTCTACGTCCTGAGACTCCTGAGTGCTCCTACTAATCTGCAGTACACAATCTGTACATTGTGAATGGAATTCATTGTTAGTAACTCACACTAAAGCCTGGGGAGCTAGATGCTGAATAGCTGTGAATTACATTATCAGAAAAGGAGCCAATACACATACACATTGGGTGCAGTGTGCATCGCCCCCCAGTTCACACAAATATGACTGCATCCTACGTTGTTGTTTGGTCATGCATTTTTCTCAGTCCTGAGGGATTCTGTCTCCAAATATTTCACTGACGACTGGGACACAACCAATTCTATGACGTTGGATTGGGAAGCACTGAAGGCAGTACTGACTGGCTTGGGCTGGGGACTTGGGTGTTGTCTCTGGGCAATACCCCTAGGGCTTTGCTGTAGACAGAGGCATCACTAGGTCATCAATAGACTGCGGTTCAGTTGCAGGCAGTGATCTTAGCCATGCTGACGGATGTTCAATCACACCGTAAACATCTGATAGAGCAACTGCGTTGTTTTTCTTTGCAACATGACAAGCTAGAATGCAAACAGAGTGAGATAAGTCAGGGCAACACCTGTCCTGCCTCCTCTGTTGCTTAACAACAACCCAGCAGATGTTGATGATTTTGGATCACCTGCCCCAGATGCACACTAGTGAGGCAACTATCCATGAATCCTTCACAGTGTATTGTTGTGGCCTATACATTCCCCCAGTCTGAAACCAAGGTACACGTTTCCTGATCCTGACTGCATTGAATTTACCTGTACTTGATCAGGCAGAGTGTGCAGTGTTCAACACCCTATTGGCTGTTACAAGAGACTCTCAGAGTGATTCTGCGCACTTGATTCTTGACCACTCATGCGTTGGACAGCCTCCTGTCCAGTCTTGATAATGGCTATGAGCTTGTACTTGAACACAGTTGACTATATCTCTCTCTGGCTACCTTGAGTGAATTGAGACACCCACATTCCATGTTTAAATTTTATTTTTTTGGTGTACATTGTTAAAACCCAACAGTGACCTAGCTGACCCTATGGCCACAAACTCCTCTGTCCCTTCTTACAAGGAATTGTAGAGGCGCCTTGCCTGCTGGTACACCAACGGCATCTAGTGCAAAGGGATTCTATACCTGTAAGATGTATGAGACTTGACATTCTTATGCAAAAAAGTGTGCTGTAGCTGATTTGTGTGAGGTGTCCCTACGTAGCCAGCTTGGTGCTTATATTGGTGAAAGCATACAATTCTGTTGATAGTGTATACATGTTGCGACAAATGTGGACATGGTAGGGCAGCTGCAAAAAAAACATGTGTGTTTTGGGTGCCAAGCCAACTGCCCAAGTCAAGTGTCACCCTATTTTATGTTGTGCAAGGGAGCGCGTCGGGGCTGTCCCCTTTCACAACTTCTCTTTGTCCTGCCAATGTAACCTCTAGCCCACAAATTTGTCATTGGTGTTAATCATGGTGACTTCCACTGGGCGATGAGGTACATGTAGTATCCATTAATACAGACAACATGCTGCTCTATATTCAGTGTATCTGCAGGGACATTCCAGATATTTCTGAAAGGCAATCAGATGTGCAGGGTGTGTCGAGTTTGTGTGTTAAGTGGGCAAAGTGTTGAGCTTTTGCCCTCTGTGTGGATTATTCTCCACAAGAGCTGAGGGCAGATGAGCAGAGTGTGATGCATGACCTTCATGTGTTTTGTTCCTTATGGATCAGTAACTGTGATGTTGCAAAGTATCTCATTGTGTGAATCTTAGCAAGGCCATATCCTCGTTACATCCACAGATGGTTTTTTGATCACTCTTCCAGTAACAGGGCACGGCTGTGTTTCACTTCCTGAGGAGATACTGCTCCCCTGCATCTTGTGTTTTTGCCATCATCATACAGTGGCTTTGCCTGATGCCACCTACAGGGAAATTGACACCATGCTGCAAGGGTTGATTTGCAATAGTGGCATGATAAGTGTGGCTCTGTGTAGGCTGCATCTTCCTGAGTGAAGGCCGTCAAGGCTGTACATTTTAAAAGGAATGTTATGTGGCTGTACCACTGTACTGGCCAGTGTTAAGTTTGTTTGGTAGTCAGTTGTGCAACTTGAGCATGTTCTCAATATGCAAGGCACAAGAGATTGCGGGATCAAAGTTGCTCCCTGAAGCACAACTCCCCTGTGGAGCTGAAAGCCTGGTGAAAGTGTGTTTTTGGGGTAGTGGGCCTGTGGCTACTGAGGGACATGATCCTGTACTCTCTGTCTCTTAATCTGTACATCCTGGCTTATTTCCATAGAAGCATTGTTGGGAAGGACTGACCGCATGGAGAGACACAGGATTGAGCTTAGTGTGGGACCTAATCAGGGTCCAGGAGCATATTACCTTTGTCCAGTTGCAGAAATATCCAGATATTGCACGGGTCTATTTCTTGGCACATGATACACTGATGGCTGAGATGGGACATGTGTGGAGTGACAGACACTGATTCTGCACATTGGCCCCTTACCCACAGCCTGCATGTCATGGGTGCATTTGTGAGACTGTAGATTGATGTGTTTGGACACATGAAGCATGACCCACTGTCACCTACTCACTAGCTATGTGACACTGATATACTAGGAGTCCTCCACATGTAAGGACATATGATTGGGTGGATGTATTGTCTTACTACTTAATAGATCAGCAACAGATTTTGACTTCACTTTCCTGTGTGATTTATACATGTTGTATTTTCTTTGGAAGCTAGCCAGAGTAGATCATGTACTTCTGCTATAGTGTTGTGTAAGTGGCAAGGTGATTTGGATAAATGGTGTCACTTCATGCAATGTGACTTCCTATGACGTGAGATGTTGTGGTCTTTGTATGCATTTCAGATATTAGGATTTAACCTCTGGAACAGATGCATGTAGGTGCGGGCATGGTGCCAGTGAATATGTCTCTGTGGACATACTTGAAGTTCTGTTGCCCTGTGATGTTTTGTTGTGTGTTATATACCTATATGTGGCTATATGTGGCTATTGCAATTCCTGTTACAACGTCAAATGTGTGTTTCTCCTGGTATTTTGTTGTCTGAATGTACGTACTTGATGATGATATTCCGTCATTTGAAATACACAACATTCTAGGGAACCAGGGTCGGATTGGGATCACAATTAGGCTCAAATTAGGCTAAAAATAAGTGGCCCACATTCTGTGGTCATCCCTTTCATTATGGCCTCTGTGCATTTACCTGGCAAGGGAAGTGTCAAAAAGCACAGTGCTGCTGATCAAGGTGCTCGGGAGTAGGTGAGAATGTCCAAATAAAACTTGCCTCCTTGCGAAGCCCCTGCATACAACTCAACCTCCCTGCACCTGCCATGACCAAAAGTGATGCGCCGGTGGGCAAGATAACACTGCTTCTGGCATGGCACATGAGGCAGGGCGCCTAGGTAAGTATGCCCCAAAGGCTGGCCCCCAGTCTCAATTTACAGCGCAGCAGGGGACCAAACAGAATACTGGTGTCACATTGAAGTGGCCTTGTGGGGACTGGGGAAGTAAGTCAGCCTCTTGGTGTAGTTTACAGAGTCCTAAAAAACCAGCACACAGGTGACCCTGGGGCACCAGCCTATCGAGCAATGCCCGATTGCCCACCTTCCCAATCTGAGCCTCTACAGAACACTTTCTAGTAGAACACAATGCCCATTGGGCTCAATGGGCTTCAGCCAGCATCATATGTGTCAGCCCTGGCTGAGACAGCTTCCCCACTCATACACAGACAGTTCTTGAGCTGCTGTGCGTGGCAGGTCTGCCCTCTTATCGCAGCAGCACCTGAGTATTTCACAGGTCTTTAAAAGCCCATTTACTTTATGATGGGTCTTTGTTGGTTTTTCAACAGTTCCTAGACCCCCTGCATCTCCATTTTGCCTATTTCTTGAAGTTGCCAATTACTTTTGCTGCCACAATGTGAGAATGCATTTCCTGAAAAGTAACCAGTAACCTTAGGCTTTGTTATTTTGTAGTTTTATACAGCTCGTGCTCCACCCAAAGGTATTGAGGCACTTTGCATGAGCACCAGTTACGTTATTCAAGAACACATTGCTGGAAGTATTACCCCACCCCAAAAGTTGGCTCTACATTGCTGGGAGTATTACCCCCCTGAAAATGAAACACAAAGCATACATAAAAAACATATTTTGCTATAAAACCTGACCTATCCATAAGCACTACTAACAGAAAGGAACCCAAGCAGGGTCTGAAAGCAGAACCTCAAGATGGCCACTCACACATGCGCGGTCACTGATACAAATGGAGGATCAAATATCACACAGGTCAATTAGCACAACTGAAGACCTGTGGCTGAACACCCCAGAAGCTCATGAAAACTCTAGAGGGGGAGTGGGTGTCCTACAACAGCACACACCTTGAAACTTAGCTTGCAGAAAATCAGCACTGAATGTTACTGCCTTTATACCCTGACAGCAGCAGTGTCTGAGGCACACCAGAAAGAGACTCTCAGTGATCAGGTCTCGAGCTCAGTGCAGTGCTAGGATTACAAAAAGAAAATTATAATTTAACATCTGCGAGTACCCTTCAAACGTCTGTGTGTATATGTACATAATTGTTCTGTTTAATTGTGTATTGTAAATAAAATTCTGCATAGGATGCAGGTGTGTCAGCATTTGTGAACTGTGAATGGTATATATGTAACACTTTTACAGACTGGGCGGGGGAGGTGATTAGTTTATTTTCTTATGATTTAAAAAGGTTTGTGCAGATTAGGACTGTGGGAAACAACTGCATTACTAAAGACTTTCTTTTCATTTGGGAAAAAAACATTGTGCACCAACAAAAGTGTGGAGGGAGAAATATCAGTAACATTCAAAGACAAATAGGTAGGAAGAGAGAAAATGGAAGCAACAAAAATACAATCCTAGAAAAACAAATACACAAAAGAAATACATTAAGAGGAACAAACAGGATAAGGAGAGAGCTGGAAGGCCAATAAAATAAGAAAAGTCCCTGGAGAGAGGTAAACTTGCGGATATTGTAAAACATCATCTGCTTTGGAGAGAGGAATGTGGAAAGATACAGGGAGATCAAGGAAGTAGGTGGGCATAAATGTAAGGAAAAGTAAGTAACTCTGAAAGAAATAGAGGCACAGAAACTATGAAGATAAGATGTCCAGACAGGGAAAATGGAGGGTGAGCAGGAAGAGCTGTGAAAGGAAAATGGATACGGAAAGCATCTAGCAAGGAATACACATTGCAGTGTAGTTGTCCCACTTCAGGTGTGAGTAGGTTGCCTGTCCTGATTTTTTGTATGCAATCTAACACTTGTGGAGCTGCATTTTTAATGTGCAAAACAATAATACAAATATCATGATACAAAAAAGAACTGGGTGAGCAAGGCATGCTGGTTTCTGCACAGCGTGCGTGATCTTGGAAATGCAGTCGAAAGATGAGATTAAAGAGAAAAGGCAGAATGAAGAGCAATTGATTAACTATTTTTATTAATTTAGTTTGTGGTTCAAATGCATATCCTCATCTTCATCCAGACTAGCCATCAAACATATCAGAATTTCCCAAATCATGTACATGGCAAAGCAAGTCTTTTCCCAATCTCACCTCTGTTCTGGTGGGACACAGGGCTTTCAATGACTGAAATAGTACAATACCAGTTCCATAATAATCATTCACTTCCTTCCTAGCATCTCTTCTTCATCACCATTTGAGGACTTGGATTTGGCCTGCTTTTTAATAAATGTGGCGCCTATGAAGGTATCAATCTGAAAACTCTCACATAACTATGGCATGTAAGCTCTCCAAGTTTGGTTGAAAAACAGTACTAAAAATGTGACTAGCCTTAATGAAAGGCTTTAGGTTTGTGTTTTATTGACAGAATGAGCTTCTCAATTGCTAAGAGGTTCTACATGTGAAACAATCACTCTATCTGTGTTTTCATTGTCTCCTTATCCCAAAGTGCTGTTAACCCCTTCGCTGCTAGGCCTTTTCCCCCCTGTGCTAAGCCTTTTTTTGGCTATTTGGGGTAGTTCGCGCTTAGGCCCCTGTAACTTTTTGACCACATAAGGTATCTGCGCCAAACTTGCGTCCTTTTCTTCCAACATCCTGGGGATTCTAAAGGTACCCAGGGTTTGTGGATTCCCCTGGAGGGGACCCAGAAATTAGTCAAAATACAGCAACATTTTGGGTTTTTGGGAAAAATGGGAAAAAAGTGCTGCAAATGAAAGCATCTGGGTTTTTCCTGCAAATGATATCAAAAAGGGTTTGTGGGGCTGAAATCACCATTTTCCCAGCTTTTAGGGAATGCCAGACTTTTGTCAGAAAACCAAAACATTTTACACAGTTTTGGCATTTTTCTGGGACATAGCCTATTTTTGCTATTTTTTGTGCTTTCAACCTCCTTCCAGTTAATGGTAGAAATGGGTATAAAAGCAATAATGGATCCTGGAAAGCTATACATTTTAGTAAAGTAGACAAAATTCTGAATTCAGCAAGGGGTCATTTGTGTAGATTCTTCAAGGTTTCTTTATAGAAACTAACAGTTAGATATAGGAAAAATTAAAAATTAGTTGGAAAAAACAGCCTTTTGTGTCAACGTTTTCACCTGTAACTTCTTCTAATTATGACAGCTCTTTGAAAGCAATATACTGTTACAGCCGCGGGACCTTACTGGTTGTGGGGATATATAGGACTTGTAGGTTCACCAAGAACCCGACGAACCCAGAGCCAATAACTGAGCAGCGACTTGCAATGGTTTTTTATTATGTACCGGGTATATAGCAATTATTTTGGGAAAATGTATACATGGTAAAATTGTTATGAAAGACACCTATGTATTTCTGAAATGGGAACAAAATGTAGATTTTAGAAACAGTAGATATTTGCACATTTCCGAAATTGGGAGTACCCATACTAGCATGAGAATTATAGGTCATTTTTCAAAATGACTTATTTTTTACACATTGTCTTTCATTTGGAAGGCAGAAATGCATCGAAAGTCAATAGGTAATAACAGTTGCTCTACAATTCTGTGTTACCCTAAGTCTCCCGATAAAAATGGTACCTCACTTGTGTGGGTAGGCCTTGTGCCCACAACAGGAAATGGCTCAAAATACAACGTGGACGTACCACATTTTCACAATGAAAAATTACCCTTTTTGCAAAGTGCCTAGCTGTAGTTTTTGAACCCTAGCTCTGCCGGCACTTAGGGAAACCTAGCAAACCTATACATTTTTGAAAAGTAGATACCCAGGGGAATCCAGGATGGGGTGACTTGACTGGCTCTCACCAGGTTCTGTTACCCAGAATCCCTTGCAAACGTAAAAATTGGCAAAAAACACATTTTCCTCACTTTTCTGTGGTGGAAAGTTCAGGAATCTGCGTGGATCCACACAATTCCACCCACCCCGCGTTCCACAAGGTCTTCCGAAAAAAATGGTACCTCACTTGTGTGGGTAGGCCTAGTGCCCGCAACAGGAAGCAGCACAAAACGCGACGTGGACGCACCACATATTCACAGTGAAAAATGACCCTTTTTTTGCAAAGTGCCTTGCTGTAGTTTTTTAACCCTAGCTCTGCCGGCACTTAGGGAAACCTAGCAAACCTATACATTTTTGAAAAGTAGACACCCAGGGGAATCCAGGATGGGGTGACTTGACTGGCTCTCACTAGGTTCTGTTACCCAGAATCCCTTGCAAACCTAACAAATTGGCAAAAAACACATTTTCCTCACTTTTCTGTGGTGGAAAGTTCTGGAATCTGCGTGGATCCACAAAATTCCACCCACCCCGCGTTCCCCAAGGTCTTCTGAAAAAAATGGTACCTCACTTGTGTGGGTAGGCCTAGTGCCCGCGACAGGAAGCAGTGCAAAACGCAACGTGGATGCACCACATTTTCACAGTGAAAAATGACCCTTTTTTTGCAAAGTGCCTAGCTGTAGTTTTTGAACCCTAGCTCTGCCGGCACTTAGGGAAACCTAGCAAACCTATACATTTTTGAAAAGTAGACACCCAGGGGAATCCAGGATGGGGTGACTTGACTGGCTCTCACTAGGTTCTGTTACCCAGAATCCCTTGTAAACCTAACAAATTGGAAAAAAAACCACATTTTCCTCACTTTTCTGTGGTGGAAATTTATGGAATCTGCGTGGATCCACAAAATTCCACCCACCCCGCGTTCCCCAAGGTCTTCTGAAAAAAATGGTACCTCACTTGTGTGGGTAGGCCTAGTGCCCGCGACAGGAAGCAGCGCAAAACGCAACGTGGACGCACCACATTTTCACAGTGAAAAATGACCCTTTTTTTGCAAAGTGCCTAGCTGTAGTTTTTTAACCCTAGCTCTGCCAGCACTTAGGGAAAACTAGCAAACCTATACATTTTTTAAAACTAGACACCTAGGGGAATCCAGGATGGGGTGACTTGACTGGCTCTCACCAGGTTCTGTTACCCAGAATCCCTTGCAAACCTAAAAAAGTGGCAAAAAAAACACATTTTCCTCACTTTTCTGTGGTGGAAAGTTCTGGAATCTGCGTGGATCCACAAAATTCCACCCACCCCACGTTCCCCAAGGTCTTCCAAAAAAATGGTACCTCACTTGTGTGGGTAGGCCTAGTGCCCGCGACAGGAAGCAGCGCAAAACGCAACGTGGACGCACCACATTTTCACAGTGAAAATGACCCTTTTTTGCAAAGTGCCTAGCTGTAGTTTTTGAACCCTAGCTCTGCCGGCACTTAGGGAAACCTAGCAAACCTATACATTTTTGAAAAGTAGACACCCAGGGGAATCCAGGATGGGGTGACTTGACTGGTTCTCACTAGGTTCTGTTACCCAGAATCCCTTGCAAACCTAAAAATTGGCAAAAAAACACATTTTCCTCACTTTTCTGTGGTGGAAAGTTCTGGAATCTGCGTGGATCCACAAAATTACACCCACCCCGCGTTCCCCAAGGTCTTCCGAAATAAATGGTACCTCACTTGTGTGGGTAGGCCTAGTGCCCGCGACAGGAAGCAGCGCAAAACACAACGTGGACGCACCACATTTTCACAGTGAAAAATTACCCTTTTTTTGCAGAGTGCCTAGCTGTAGTTTTTGAACCCTAGCTCTGCTGGCACCTAGGGAAACCTACCAAACCCACACTTTTCTGAAACGTAGACACCTGGGGGACTCCAGGGAGGTATGGCTTGCGTGGATCCCCCAATGTTTTCTTACCCAGAATCCCCTGCAAACCTGACATTTTGCTGAAAAAATCCCTTTTTTCACACATTTTTGTGTGGTAAAGTCGTGGCATCACGGGGCTGACACAAATTTCCTACCACCCAGCGTTCCCCCAGGTCTCCCGATGAAAATGGTGCCTCACTCGGGTGGGAGGCCCAAGTACCCGCGACAGGCAAGGGCCCACAACGTATTGAGGCGACCTCAAAATGGCCCATCACAAAACGACCTGGTTTTGCAAGGGGGTCCCATGACGTTTGGCCCGGGGCTCGGCGGCCACCTAGGGAAACCTACCAAACCCACACATTTCTGAAAAGTAGACACCCGGGGATTCCAGGAGGTATGGCTTGCGTGGATCCTCCAACGTTTTCTTACCCAGAATCCCTGCAAACCTGTTATTTTGCTGAAAAAATCACTTTTTTCACACATTTTTGTGTGGTAAAGTCGTGGCATCACGGGGCTGACACAAATTTTCTACCACCCAGCGTTCCCCAGGTCTCCCGATAAAAATGGTGCCTCACTCGGGTGGGAGGCCCAAGTACCCGCGACAGGCAAGGGCCCACAACGTATTGAGGCGACCTCAAAATGGCCCATCACAAAACGACCTTGTTTTGCAAGGGGGTCCCATGACGTTTTGGCCCGGGGCTCGGCGGCCACCTAGGGAAACCTACCAAACCCACACATTTCTGAAAAGTAGACACCCGGGGATTCCAGGGAGGTATGGCTTGCGTGGATCCTCCAATGTTTTCTTACCCAGAATCCCCTGCAAACCTGTTATTTTGCTGAAAAAATCACTTTTTCACACATTTTTGTGTGGTAAAGTCGTGGCATCACGGGGCTGACACAAATTTCCTACCATCCAGCATTCCCCAGGTCTCCCGATAAAAATGGTGCCTCACTCGGGTGGGAGGCCCACTACCCGCGACAGGCAAGGGCCCACAACGTATTGAGGCGACTTCAAAATGGCCCATCACAAAACGACCTGGTTTTGCAAGGGGGTCCCATGACGTTTGGCCCGGGCTCGGCGGCCACCTATGGAAACCTACCAAACCCATACATTTCTGAAAAGTAGACACCCGGGATTCCAGGGAGGTATGGCTTGCGTGGATCCTCCAACGTTTTCTTACCCAGAATCCCCTGCAAACCTGTTATTTTATTGAAAAATCACTTTTTTCACACATTTTTGTGTGGTAAAGTCGTGGCATCACGGGGCTGACACAAATTTCCTACCACCCAGCGTTCCCCAGGTCTCCCGATAAAAATGGTGCCTCACTAGGGTGGGAGGCCCAAGTACTCGCGACAGGCAAGGGCCCACAACGTATTGAGGCAACCTCAAAATGGCCCATCACAAAACGACCTGGTTTTGCAAGGGGGTCCTATGACGTTTTGGCCCGGGCTCGGCGGCCACCTAGGGAAACCTACCAAACCCACACATTTCTGAAAAGTAGACACCCGGGGATTCCAGGGAGGTATGGCTTGCGTGGATCCCCCAACGTTTTCTTACCCAGAATCCCCTGCAAACCTGTTATTTTGCTGAAAAAATCACTTTTTTCACACATTTTTGTGTGGTAAAGTTGTGGCATCACCGGGCTGACACAAATTTCCTACCACCCAGCGTTCCCCCAGGTCTCCCGATAAAAATGGTGCCTCACTCGGGTGGGAGGCCCAAGTACCCGCGACAGGCAAGGGCCCACAACATTTTGTGATAGGCAATTTTGATGTTGCCTCAATACGTTTTTTTCAGCAAAATATCAGGTTTGCAGGGGATTCTGGGTAAGAAAACTTTGGGGGATCCACGCAAGCCATACCTCCCTGGAATCCCCTGGGTGTCTACTTTTCAGAAATGTGTGGGTTTGGTAGGTTTCCCTTGGTGGCCGCCGAGCCCCAGGCAAAAACGTCAAGGGACCCCCCTTGGAAAACCAGATCGTTTTGTGATAGGCAATTTTGAGGTCGCCTCAATACGTTGTGGGCCCTTGCCTGTTGCGGGTACTTGGGCCTCCCACCCGAGTGAGGCACCATTTTTATCGGGAGACCTGGGGGAACGCTGGGTGGTAGGAAATTTGTGTCAGCCCTGTGATGCCACAACTTTACCACACAAAAATGTGTGAAAAAAGTGATTTTTTCAGCAAAATTTCAGGTTTGCAGGGGATTCTGGGTAAGAAAACGTTGGGGGATCCACGCAAGCCATACCTCCCTGGAGTCCCCCGGGTGTCTACTTTTCAGAAATGTGTGGGTTTGATAGGTTTCCCTAGGTGTCCGCCGAGCCCCAGGCCAAAATGTCATGGGACCCCCCTTGGAAAACCAGATCGTTTTGTGATAGGCAATTTTGAGGTCGCCTCAATACGTTGTGGGCCCTTGCCTGTCGCGGGTACTTGGGCCTCCCACCCGAGTGAGGCACCATTTTTATCGGGAGACCTGGGGGAACGCTGGGTGGTAGGAAATTTGTGTCAGCCCTGTGATGCCACAACTTTACCACACAAAAATGTGTGAAAAAGTGATTTTTTCAGCAAAATATCAGGTTTGCAGGGGATTCTGGGTAAGAAAACTTTGGGGATCCACGCAAGCTATACCTCCCTGGAATCCCCGGGTGTCTACTTTTCAGAAATGTGTGGGTTTGGTAGGTTTCCTAGGTGGCCACTGAGCCCCAGGCCAAAACGTCATGGGACCCCCCTTGCAAAACCAGGTCATTTTGTGATAGGCAATGTTGAGGTCGCCTCAATACGTTGTGGGCCCTTGCCTGTCGCGGTTACTTGGGCCTCCCACCCTGGTGAGGCACCATTTTTATTGGGAGACCTGGGTGAACGCTGGGCAGTAGGAAATTTGTGTGAGCCCTGTGATGCCACAACTTTACCACACAAAAATGTGTGAAAAAAGTGATTTTTTCAGCAAAATATCAGGTTTGCAGGGGATTCTGGGTAAGAAAACGTTGGGGGATCCACGCAAGCCATACCTCCCTGGAATCCCCCGGGTGTCTACTTTTCAGAAATGTGTGGGTTTGGTAGGTTTCCCTAGGTGGCCGCCGAGCCCCAGGCCAAAACGTCATGGGACCCCCCTTGCAAAACCAGGTTGTTTTGTGATAGGTAATTTTGATGTCTCCTAAATAGGTTTTGGGCCCTTGCCTGTCGTGGGCACTAGGCCTACCCACGCAAGTGACGTAGCATTTTTCTCGGAAGACTTTGGGGAACGCGGGGTGGGTGGAATTTTGTGGACCCACGCAGATTCCAGAACTTTCCACCACAGGAATGTGAGGAAAATGTGTTTTTTTGGATGAATTTTTAGGTTTGTAAGGGATTCTGGGTAACAGAACCTGGTGAGAGCCAGTCAAGTCACCCCATCCTGGATTCCCCTGGGTATCTAGTTTACAAAAATGTACAGATTTGCTAGGTTTCCCTACGTGCCAGCTGCGCTAGGGCCCAAAATCCACAGGTAGGCACATTGCTAAAAAAAAGTCGGAGCCTAGTGGGCTTTTTGCCACCCTGGGGGGAATCGGGGAGGGGTTTGTCCCGATATGCCCCCAAAGGGGGCAGAAAGACTGTGGCTATTTTTTGTGGGGGTGGGGACATTGGTATGATCATTTTGGGCAGCCCCCACCCCCACACATAAAAAAAGCCTGCGTACTCGCTGGCGCCTAGTGGGCTTTCTGTCCCCCCAGGGGGCAGATCAGGGGCCACTGCCACCATCTTCCCTCCCAGGGGCAGGAAGACTGGAATTTCTCTGGGGTGGGGTGGGGGTATTGTCATGCCCATTTTGGGCAGCCCCTACCCCTACCCCTACACTAATAAAAGAAAAAAATCCATGGTTTCTAGTGTGCTTTCTGCGCCCCGGGGGGCCAGATTGGGGCTACAGCTCCATCTGCCTCCCGGGGGCAGAAAGACTGTCATTTTTGTGGGAGGGTGGGGGCATTGGCGTGCCTGCTTCGGGCAGCCCACACCCTAAAAACAATTGCGCAAAAAAATCCCTGGTGGATAGTGGGCTTTCTGCCCCTCTGGGGGGCAGATTAGGGCTACTGCCCCCATCTTCCCTCAGGGGGGGCAGAAAGGCTGTAATGGTGGCGGGGGGGTGGGGGCATTGGGGTGCCCATTTCGGGCAGCCGCCACCCTAAAAACAAATGTGCAAAAAAATCCCTGGCGTCAAGTGGGCTTTCTGCCCTCCCTCGGGAGCAGATTGGGGGCTACTGTCCCCATTTTCCCCCCGGGGGGGCAGAAAGGCTGTAATGGTGGTGGTGGGGGGTGGGGGGCATTGGCATGCCCATTTTGGGCAGCCCCCACCCTAAAACAAATTGTGCAAAATAAAATCGCTGGCATTTAGTGGGTTTTCTGCCCCACCGGGGGGCAGATTGGGGCTACTGCCCCATCTGCCTCCCAGGGGGCAGAAAGGCTGTAATGGTGGCGGGGGTGGGGGCATTGGCGTGCCCATTTCGGGCAAGCCCCCACCCTAAGAAAATGGTGTGAAAAAAATCCCTGGCGTCACGTGGGCTTTCTGCCCCGGGGGCAGATTGGGGCTGCTGCCCCCATCTTCCCCAGGGGGGCAGAAAGGCTGTAATGGGGGCGTGGGGCATTGGTGTGCCTGCTTCGGGCAGCCCCCACCCTAAAGAAATGGTGCAATAAAAATCCCTGGCGTTTAGTGGGCTTTCTGCCCCCCGAAGGGCAGATTGGGGGCTACTGCCCTCATCTGCCCCCAGGGGGGCAGAAAGGCTGTAATGGTGGCGGGGGTGGGGGCATTGGCGTGCCCGTTTCGGGCAGCCCCCACCCTAAAACAAATGGTGCAATAAAAATCCCTGGCATTTAGTGGGCTTTCTGCCCCGGGGGCAGAAAGGCTGTATTGGTGGCGGGTGGGTGGGGGCATTGGCGTGCCCGTCTCGGGCAAGCCCCACCCTAAAAAACGTCAAAAAACAAATCCCTGGTGTTTAGTGGGCTTTCTGCCCCCCGAAGGGGCAGATTAGGGGCCAATGCCCCATCTGCCCCCAGGGGGCAGAAAGACTGTAATGATTGCGGGGGTGGGGGCATGGGCATGCCCGTTTTGGGCAGCCCCCACCCTTATTTTTACTTCCTAAAAAAATCCCTGGTGTCTAGTGGGCTTTTGCCTCCCGGGGGCAGATTAGGGCTACTGCCCCCATCTGTCCCCCAGGGTGGCAAAAAGACTACATTTTGCAAAATTAAATTGGGGGAGCAAAGGCCCTTGCCCAAGGGGCCGCTCCCCTCCCTGGTGTCTAGTGGGTGGATCTCTGCTTGGGGATCGCCCTCCTGTGGCGATCCCCAAGCAGGGATCCACTGGGGAGGGGTACCATTGGAAAGGGGAGATTCTCCCCTTTCCAACGATACCTCTCCCGTCTCATTACCTCAATACCTCTTGGCTCATTTCAGTTTCAGTTTCACTGAAATGACATCAGCGCAACGTGCGCGCCGATCGTCATTTCAGGGAAACCAGGGGGGGGGCCTTGGCAGCTGGGGAAGCTCTTCCCCAGCTCCCGAGGCTCTTGTGGCATTAAGGGAATCCCTCTGGTGCCCGCACCAGAAGGATTTCCCAGGCGATGTTTCATGACGAGCTGGACTCGTCATGAGCACACGAGCACTGTGTGCCATGACGAGTCCAGCTCGTCATGAGCATCGAAGGGGTTAATGTTGTGTGGCTTC
This sequence comes from Calotriton arnoldi, assembly GCA_963921515.1. Lineage (NCBI taxonomy): Eukaryota > Metazoa > Chordata > Amphibia > Caudata > Salamandridae > Calotriton > Calotriton arnoldi. The sequence continues at coordinate 695,098 of CAWUFW010005973.1, read as the reverse complement.
ACTCAAACCTAGTGTTATTTGTGTCCCCATCCTGGAGTATAACGGAAAGGTTAACAAAAAAATGAATGGGTCCTCATGTAACACAACTGGTGCTCATGTAAAGCGCTCTTATACCCAATACCTTCGGGTCAAGTTTGCGCTATATAAAAAAAAAGGTTCCCGAGATCAGAAGACCCAAAAGTGTCACTTGGAGATCCTGAGCAGAAAGACATTAAACATCAATCAAAACTTAAGTGTCATAGTAGATGTTCTAATGCACCTGTAGCCCAAAGGTACATTGACACAATATCAACACCTAAAATATCGACCTACAAAAATATTACCACACAAATATTGCAAATAAAAATACCGACTACATATACTTACCATTAAAAATACAAAAAATTTGACAAAAAAGCCGTAAAAAAAGATCAATATAACTGATATCGAATACAAAAATATTGTAAACAAAAATATCACAATAACTAAGGGGCCTATTGGGATGGCAGGCGGATCGCCCCCGCAGGGCCGGCAGTAGCCACCGCCGGCCAGGTGGGGGCGATCCGCCCGCCATCCATGCCTCAGTGACCCCCCGCCATATTAGGATGGCTGGGGGGTCCGCGGCGGATGGGAAGACCGTCCGCCGCATTTCCACCGGTCGACTCGTCGACCGGGCGGAAAACGTGCACAATATGGTGGCGGTGTCTGTAAGACACCGCCATCCATATTGCGATGCAGGCGGAGATGTGCCTTTCCATGGCGGCATTGCCGCCATGGAAAGGCATACTGTCTCTGCTGTTGGGGGCCCGCTGCGGGCCCCCAGTGTGTTGGGGGTGCACATGGGGGGTACCTGTGGTACCCCCCTACATTGGCGTGGACAATGTGGCAGGCACTGCGCGGTGCCTGTCACCCTGTGCATGCCAATGCACAATGTGCATCCACAGCATTGTGGCGGGCGGTGCTGTGCGCACCGCCCGCCACAATGTTGTGGATGGGGGATGCCACTGCCACCGTGGCGGTGGCATCCTAATGCCCACAGCGGGACCGCCGCACCTCTGGCGGACGGTCCCATTCACTGTTACGGTGGCGGGCAGTCTTTGTCCGCCTGCCATCGTAATATACCCCTAAATAAATAGAGAAATTAACAAAAATATTGAAACTCACAATATCGACAACATAAATATTGCATAAAAAAAGTGCATAAATATCTAAACAAGAAATACACACATTAAAATATATATACCAACCTACTTAAACATACCACACATAGAAAATTAATATTTATAAAAAATAAATGATTAACAAATATACAAATAATATTTATATTTATTAAATTTACATTAAAAATGATTTAACACATATCATTTAATACAGTTAAAACATTGCTAAACATATACTAAACGTCATTGGCTAATTTTTAAACATAATAAAAGATATATATTTCTTAACATATATACATTTAAAACAGACACTACAACAACCAGTGAAATAAAACCATAAGCAACAAAAATACTATTAAAACAACAGTACAAAAGAAGCCAATTAATTTTAAAAAATCACCTTTCAACCTACAAAGATCGGAGAAGGACGAAACGCTGCCGGATTGCTTCCCCACCTGAAGACCTTCCAAACCTCTACATCAAACAACTTAAATGCAAAGTAAGTACACCACCTAATATTTCTAAACAATACTCCAGTAAAATGTGCCAAATTAAATAAATACATTTATGCCCATTTTTTCTCGTTTCTACAGATTTAAACACCTTAAATTAACAAACCTGACCAAAAAGAAACACTGCAGAGAAAACAAACTATGCAATATTTTACCACCAACATATTACCAACACAAGAAAATAAACTATATATCTATAAACCGATGTAAGTATGACTGTTAATACATTTTGAAATTTAGCTAACTAATCTCAAAAGAAATATTTCCCAACAAATAAAACTAATAAACACTTTCTAACTTTTTTCCTCTCTTCTACAGCCTGTACCAACTGCAAAGAATCAAACTACATTAAAGGAACAGAAATATCCTCCTTAAATAGTAAGTATTATTTTAAATAAACTTAAAAAGAAAAGCAGCTAAACGCTAACTACCCTTAATAACACTTAACCTTAATAACATTTCACTCAGAATAATAAATACACCCCCCCAAAAGGTCTAAACAACATGAAAGCAGGAAAAACAATGAGAACCTCAAAGACAATTAAGAAAATACAAGCACAGCAAATATATGTGATTTAAAAAAAATATATATAAAGGGGAAAATATAGCCATTGCATTTATTAATGTAATGTTTATATATACATTTACAGTAAAACCCAGAAAACAAAAGAAGGAGCTAAATTCATGTCCTCTCAAAAAGGGAAACCTTTGCTCTGTTACATGGGGTACACTTACAGACAGGAAAGAATATCATCTAACCATATTCATTGGAAACGCACCAAATACTATTCTAATTCCTGTGATGGGAGGTCAACAACTAGGAAAAGTACAGTGATAAATGTAAAAGAACATAACCACCCCCCAACGTCACTGAAATAGAACTCAGAGATGTTTTAAACCTATTAAAGAAGCAAGCAAAAGCTCCCGACAGCCAAGTACTGAAATATTAAAAGATATATTAACCCATGTCCCAGAGCACGTAACTGGGCAGTTACCTGCTATCCCAACACTAAAACTCCTAATAGCTTGAACCAAAAAATCGACCAGCCAAACACCACCAGCCCCCAAAACATTATGGGGCCGATTATGATGTTGGTTAGAAAGCCTCCGATCTCAGGTCGGAGGCTTTCCGACCGACATCTCTGGTTTAATTTCCAACCACCTAATAACAATATAGGTGGTTGGAATTGAAACCGGCCAGTCATTCTGGTTGGATTCCAATGGAATGAGCCTGACAGACAGTTAGAGGCCCCAACGTAATCCCTGAGGATGGCATTTCTGCCACCGGGATTACAATGTCGGTTTCCAACAGGCTTTCCATGTCGGGCTTTCCGACATGGAAAGCCTGTAGGAAAGTGACTTTAGGGGCCACTAGCAGGGGCCCCAATTGCTCCACAGCCTCTGGCTGGGAGCCAAGAGGGCACCATGCCCCCTGTTAATCCCTACACCGTATGGCAGGCATTAACAGAATCTCCCATTTTTCCATGGGAGCTTGTGCAACGGCCGGTTTACGGCCAGAGCACAAGCTCCCATATAGAAATGGCAGTATGCAACCACACCATCTGCGGTCGCATTGTAACGACGGTGTCAGGACCACCACCCGGAGGGCAGTCAGTCCTGAGACCGCCGGATGTCCGCCTGACAGAAGTACATATCCAACCTGAATTCACAATTAAGCACAAAAAAGAACAATTCCTTCTTTATGACAACAAAAGTAATGAAAAAAGAATTATTATCTTTGCCACCTCTACTAACATACAAAAAATGGGACAATGTGAAACCTGGATGATGTATGGGACATTTAAAATAGGTTACAAACCATTTAATCAACTATATACCGCCCATGGGGAAAACCACAACACCAATATCACTTTTTTATACACATTACTACCAAATAAACAATCTAAAACGTATATAGAACTCCTTACACAAATTAAACAACAAACTAATAATTACTACCCCCAAAAAAAATCATTGACTTTGAACAAGAAATGATACAAGCTATTTTAAAAATGTATCCCCACACAGCAATACAAGGATGCAACTATTACTTTAACCAAAGTATATGGCACCATCTGCAAAAGTCTACCTTAAGTGTAGAATATGCAACAAATAGTAATTTTGCATTTCAAATAAAAAATTAATAGACCTAGCCTACGTTTCCATAAATGAAGTAGCAAACCACTACAACCTACTAATAGAAAGTCCCTACTACCAAGCAAATGAAACAAAACAAACTTTCCTACTTGACACCAACCAAAATTCCACATTGGAATGTGTACAACAGTATCCTAGCCCAACAAGCTAAAACCAACAACTCAGTGGCATAATGCCTTCCAATCCATATTAGGAAGAACACAACCAACCCTACACAAACTACTGAAAGCTATACAAATATAACAATGGGTCTGATTAGGAGTGGCAGTCCGCTGTTATCAGCATTGCGATTTTTACTGTCATACCAGTGGTGGACCGCCACCTGCACCAGGGAACCGCTATTCCCTTGCGATGGCGCGGCGGAGGGGTAATGTAAAATGCTGAGTAGGACTGGCGCAGTCCCACCGAGCATATTACGAGTTACTCCACTGCCAGCCTTTTCATGGCGGTGAGCCTGCCACTAAAAGGCTAGCGGAAGGTGAAAAAAGGGGGCCCTACAGGTTCCCCGTGTCCTCCCACCATAGGGATGCATTTAGGGGGGCACAACATGGGCACCCTGTCTGCTTGCACTGTCAGTTTCAGCACTGAAAGGACTTTACAGTCCATTCCGTACTGGAACATTTTTGCTGTTCCCATTGAAGTGCTCTTTTTCAGGGCACCACCGTGGGAAACGCCAAAAGACCATCTGCCTGCATGAGTTGAACCCACATTCAGGTAGGCGGTCTTTGCATGTGCACCCTTGACCTTGCCAGGTAGGTCGCTCCCCCACCACACAGCTCCGCCTGTGTTGTCTGCCCGCTGCTTCTGCAGGTAAGATCGCCCTCCGCTTGTGGCCCCGGTGCCCGTATTTCTTGCTTGTCTCCCCATTTTCCTTTCTGTGCCCCTCGCTGCCCCATTTGCGTTGTGCTTGTAATTTTGTCTGTTTTCTCCCCCATTTTCCTTTCTGTGCCCCTCGCTGCCCCATTTGCGTTGTGCCTGTAATTTTGTCTGTTTTCTCCCCCATTTTCCTTTCTGTGCCCCTCGCTGCCCCATTTGCGTTGTGCTTGTAATTTTGTCTGTTTTCTCCCCCATTTTCCTTTCTGTGCCCCTCGCTGCCCCATTTGCGTTGTGCTTGTAATTTTGTCTGTTTTCTCCCCCCACTTTCCTTTCTGTGCCCCTCGCTGCCCCATTTGCGTTGTGCTTGTAATTTGGTCTGTTTTCTCCCCCCTTTTTCCTTTCTGTGCCCCTCGCTGCCCCATTTGCGTTGTGCCTGTAATTTTGTCTGTTTTCTCCCCCATTTTCCTTTCTGTGCCCCTCGCTGCCCCATTTGCGTTGTGCTTGTAATTTGGTCTGTTTTCTCCCCCACTTTCCTTTCTGTGCCCCTCGCTGCCCCATTTGCGTTGTGCTTGTAATTTTGTCTGTTTTCTCCCCCATTTTCCTTTCTGTGCCCCTCGCTGCCCCATTTGCGTTGTGCCTGTAATTTTGTCTGTTTTCTCCCCCATTTTCCTTTCTGTGCCCCTCGCTGCCCCATTTGCGTTGTGCTTGTAATTTTGTCTGTTTTCTCCCCCACTTTCCTTTCTGTGCCCCTCGCTGCCCCATTTGCGTTGTGCTTGTAATTTTGTCTGTTTTCTCCCCCTTTTTCCTTCTGTGCCCCTCGCTGCCCCATTTGCGTTGTGCCTGTAATTTTGTCTGTTTTCTCCCCCCATTTTCCTTTCTGTGCCCCTCGCTGCCCCATTTGCGTTGTGCTTGTAATTTGGTCTGTTTTCTCCCCCCACTTTCCTTTCTGTGCCCCTCGCTGCCCCATTTGCGTTGTGCTTGTAATTTTGTCTGTTTTCTCCCCCCATTTTCCTTTCTGTGCCCCTCGCTGCCCCATTTGCGTTGTGCCTGTAATTTTGTCTGTTTTCTCCCCCATTTTCCTTTCTGTGCCCCTCGCTGCCCCATTTGCGTTGTGCTTGTAATTTTGTCTGTTTTCTCCCCCACTTTCCTTTCTGTGCCCCTCGCTGCCCCATTTGCGTTGTGCTTGTAATTTTGTCTGTTTTCTCCCCATTTTCCTTTCTGCGCCCTCGCTGCCCCATTTGCGTTGTGCCTGTAATTTTGTCTGTTTTCTCCCCCATTTTCCTTTCTGTGCCCCTCGCTGCCCCATTTGCGTTGTGCTTGTAATTTTGTCTGTTTTCTCCCCCACTTTCCTTTCTGTGCCCCTCGCTGCCCCATTTGCGTTGTGCTTGTAATTTTGTCTGTTTTCTCCCCCATTTTCCTTTCTGTGCCCCTCGCTGCCCCATTTGCGTTGTGCCTGTAATTTTGTCTGTTTTCTCCCCCATTTTCCTTTCTGTGCCCCTCGCTGCCCCATTTGCGTTGTGCTTGTAATTTTGTCTGTTTTCTCCCCCATTTTCCTTTCTGTGCCCCTCGCTGCCCCATTTGCGTTGTGCTTGTAATTTTGTCTGTTTTCTCCCCCATTTTCCTTTCTGTGCCCCTCGCTGCCCCATTTGCGTTGTGCCCGCATTTTTGTCTGTTTTCTCTCCCCTTGTACTTTGTGCCCCCGCTGCCTCTCGCCATTCCCGCCGCTGCGTCCCCTGCGGCCCCGCCCCCCTGACTGCCCATTCGCTGCCCCTGCCTCCCGCCTCCCAGCTGCTCCTCCCTCCCCCCCCCCCATAAATGGCGGCCGCTGCGCGGCCGCGCCGCTGGCGCGCCGAAGGCAAGCCCGTCTGCGCCCGTCCGCGACTGGACCGCGCCCAGCGCCAGAACCCCTGGATCCCACTGATGCAACACCACTCGACGGACCTACGACGCCGCCACCCTCACCGCACTCAATGCCGGCCGGAACCCTGCCTGCTACCGAGCCTCACCGAGACGCACCCACGGACCCTTCACCTGCCAAACCTGCCGATTCACCTGCCCCCGGACGTGCACCACCTCCGCCAAGTCGAGCACCAGCAGCAACCACCTGAAATGCATCCTGTTGAACACCCGCTCCGTCCACAGGCACGCCGTGGAACTCTGGGACCTGCTCGACGCAACAGCACCGGACATCGCCTTCCTCACCGAAACCTGGATGAACGCCTCCTCAGCGCCCGACATCGCCATAGCCATCCCGGACGGATACAAGATCACCCGGAGGGACCGCGTCAACCAGACGGGAGGAGGCATCGCCATCGTACACAAGAACACCATCCGCATCTCGACTAACTCCGACGAGACCTTCACCGCCGCCGAACACCTACACTTCCAGATACACACTGACCCCAAGACCACCCTCCGAGGCACCCTCATCTACAGACCCCCGGGACCACGCACACTATTCAGCGAAGACATCGCAGACTTCATCAGCCCGCACGCCATGCCCTCCGCCGACTACATCCTCCTAGGGGACCTCAACTTCCACCTGGAGAACAACAACGACAGAAACACCACCGCCCTGCTGGACAACCTCGCCAACCTCGGACTCAAGCAACTGGTGAACACGCCCACCCACTACGCCGGCCACACGCTTGACCCCGTCTTCTCTTCCAGCAAGCACATCTCCTTCAGCCACGCCACCGGACTCCACTGGACCGACCACAGCTGCGTCCACTTCAGCTTCAGAAAGACTGCGACTCACCACCACCCGCAACAGGCTCCCGCCGGAGCTGGAGCAAGATCACCGCCTCCCTCAGCCAGAACACACCCACCAACACAACGGACCCAAACGAAGCAGCCAGCAACCTCGCCAAGTGGCTGACCGCCTGCGCCGACGACCTCGCACCACTAAAAACCCTCCCAGCAGACCCGGAAGCAAGAAAACCCCTTGGTTCACCAACGAACTCAAGGAATCCAAGAAGAACTGCCGCACTCTCGAGAAAACCTGGCGACTCGACCAGACCACAGACAACAGGACCGCCCTCAAGCACGCCACCCGCAAACACCACCAGCTGATCCGTGCCACCAAGAAGTCGGCACTCAAAGAACGACTGGACAACAACGCCCACGACAGCAAGGAACTTTTCAGCATCGTCAAAGAGTTCTCCAACCCCAGCGCCGGAAACAACGACATCACCCCCTCGCAAGACCTCTGCAACTCACTCGCCGCGTTCTTCCACCGCAAGATCACCGACATACATAACAGCTTCGACGCACAAACCACGCACCCTACCGCCGAACCAACGCCCGCCACCACCACCCTCTGCAACTGGACCCCGATCAGCACCGAAGACACCACCCGCACGATGAACTCCATCCACTCCGGATCACCAACCGACCCCTGACCACACCACGTCTTCAACAAAGCCGACGCCACCATCGCACCCCATCTCCGGGACATCATCAACTCCTCCTTCCACACCGCCACCTTCCCGGAGAGCTGAGAGCACGCCGAGCTTACCGCCCTCCTGAAGAAACCAACGGCGGACCCCACCGACCTCAAGAACTACCGTCCCATCTCGCTCCTTCCGTTTCCGGCCAAAGTCATCGAGAAGACCGTCAACAGACAGCTTGCCGCCTTCCTCGAGACGAATGGATCCCTCGACCCCTCGCAGTCCGGGTTTCGGGCCAACCACAGCACCGAGACCGCCCTTATCGCAGCCACCGACGACATCAGAACCCTAACCGACAACGGGGAAACAGCAGCCCTCATCCTCTTGGACCTCTCCGCGGCGTTCGACACCGTCTGCCACCGCACCCTAGTGAAGCGCCTCAGCAACATCGGAATCCGAGAGAAAGCACTGGAATGGATCATCTCGTTCCTCGCCGGAAGAACCCAGAGAGTCCGCTCTCCCCGTTCAGATCCGAGGCCACCGAAGTCATCTGCGGCGTTCCACAAGGATCTTCACTCAGTCCAACCCTCTTCAACGTCTACATGAGCCCCCTCGCAGCCATCACACGCCAACACAACCTCAACATCATCTCCTACGCCGACGACACCCAGCTGATCCTCTCCCTCACCAACGACCCCACCACCGCCAGAGCCAACCTACACGACGGGATGAGAGACGTCGCCGACTGGATGAGGAACAGCCGCCTTAAACTGAACTCAGACAAGACGGAAGTCCTCATCCTGGGCTCATCACCCTCCGCCTGGGACGACTCCTGGTGGCCCCCGGCCCTGGGCACCGCGCCCAAGCCAACGGACCACGCACGCAACCTGGGCTTCATCCTGGACTCCTCCCTGTCGATGACCAGACAAGTCAACGCCGTCTCATCTTCGTGCTTCAACACCCTGCGCATGCTCCGCAAGATCTTCAGATGGATCCCCACTGAAACCAGGAAGACCGTCACCCAGGCACTCGTCACCAGCCGACTGGACTATGGGAACACCCTCTACGCCGGAACCACAGCCAAACTTCAAAAAGACTCCAGCGCATCCAGAACGCCTCCGCACGACTCATCCTGGACATCCCCCGACACAGCCACATCACCGGACACCTGAAAGACCTGCACTGGCTCCCCGTCAGCAAGAGAATCACGTTCAGACTCCTCACCCACGCACACAAGGCCCTCCACGACCTGGGCCCAAAGTACCTCAACGACCGCATGACCTTCTACACGCCCACACGCCAGCTACGATCAACTAGCCACGCCTCGCCACCGTACCACGCATCCGCAGAACCACCGCCGGAGGAAGATCCTTCTCCTACCTGGCAGCCAAGACCTGGAACTCCTCCCCACTCACCTTCGGCGAACCCAGGACCATCTCTCCTTCAGGAAGCAGCTCAAGACCTGGCTGTTCGAGCAGTAACTTACCCCCTCCCCCAGCGCCTTGAGACCCTCCCGGGTGAGTAGCGCGCTCTATAAATGCCGTGATTGATTGATTGATTGATTGGCCAGCCGCTCCGGCAGAGAGCCGGCGCAACAGTGCCAATGTCGAAAATAGGACCAGAACAACCAGGAGCTTAGACTACACCAATCTGTAACTAAAATAGGGCCTAAACTAAGTAAACAATACAAAACAATGTACAAGCATTTGCAATATAAAGACTATACACAAACACCCAAGGAGTATAATACCTAGAAACAATAGCAAAATCTATACATTTAAATAAATACCTACACAATAACTACCTACCACAATAACCAATATACACTAACAACTAATTTATATATATATTTTTCCAATTTAAATATATTTATTATGACAAAAAATGTATAATATTTTAATCATAATTTAATAAAAATTAAAAAGAAATGTATTACCAAAAAGCTGAATAAAAAATGTAAACATGTAAATAAAAATCAATATTAATAAATACATTCCACACAAATTAGTACCTAAAATGTATCAACAGCAAAACATATTCAAGAATGTAATATCTCCTACCCATATTTAGAAGAAAATAAAATAACTTACAATTTTGTTGCAGTAGATCATCCTTAAACCAGTAGAAATCCCAAATGAAAATGATTCAAATCTGATTCCATAAAAAGATAAAATCCCACCAAAAAATGAAAAAATATAGATCCAACGAGGCAATCTTCTGTGTATTCAAACCATCAAAAACTCGAAAGATAGATTAAAAAAGAAACACTTCAGGAAACCCGAAAAATAAAAGGAAATATATTTAAAAATAATAGTTAAAAAAAAAATTAAATTAAAAACGCATCAGTCTGCACTACAACTCCGGAACGTAAACCTGCAAAAGATAACCACAACACCCTCCTGCAAAAACATGTACATTCCACCAATAAAACATAAATTACAACACATTAATAACACCTAACTATTAAAGTACTACACTATTCACTAGTAATGAAACACGAAACTAACACTAAATACTACATTAACAAAACTACGCAACACTACACAATAAAATTAAAAACAAGCATTTGCAATGCACTAGGTCTCGCATTTTCTAGAGTTTGAGCTATTGGCATTGTAAATAACAATGCCTTTATTGATGTGTTTTGAAAACCTGCATGCAGTGCGTAAACACGCACTTTGTACTTATAATCCTTGCTTACGAGAAGCAAGACTGGCAGTAACTGCACCTGTTTTACTGCCAGCCTTGCTTCTGGTGAGCAAGGACTATGAGTACATAGTGAGTGTCTCGTAAGCAAGGACTATGAGTATAATGGGCATGTTTACACACCATGTGCAGGTTTTCAAAACACATTAATAAAAGGCATTGTCGTTTACAATGCCAATAGGTCAAACTCTCGCAAATGCAAGATCTATTGCATTACAAATGCTTGTTTTAGATTACAAGGAGGGTTCCGAGCGTGCTGTATACAACATTGTAATATGGGTAAGGTTTACATATTATGTCATCATTGTTATATCTTAACAGACTCATGGCCTCTTAATATAGCAGTTATACATAGATTTGCTCTCATATGGCCCGATTCACAAAGGTAAAGTGAGACAAAATACTAACTTTATGACTTTTGGTATTCGAAAAGGGCATTTACGGCTCGTAAATGCACCTTGTGAAAGCCAAAAGTTGAATTTTATGACTTTCGGTATTCACAAAGGGCATTTAGGAGTAGTAAATGCTCTTTGTAAATACCCCAAATCGTAATCTTAGACTTTCATCTTACTTCACCTTTGTGAATCGGGCCGATAGTGAGCACAGAGGGCATCAATTCCTCTTGAGGAATAATGGCTCTCATCAAAGATAGAAAGGTAAAAAAGCATTACACTCCGTAAAGGCTTATCTGCTTTAAAAACATGTAAAACCTGTTGCTGCTGTTTAGTGAATAATAAAACTTAAACTGCGCTGTTCATTTCTGTGACAGAAGCTTGTGGGAGAACGTGTGCCCTACTTCAAACACCAAACGCTGACTAAAGATTTTGAGGAAAATTCGACGTGGATTTCATGTAAAGGGGTTCTTAGAAGCAGACATTCTGAGAGAAAATGGCAAAACAAAACTCAAGATCAGGACTCCAGTGAATATACAAATAATGTTTCACCATCCTTATTCACAAACCCACTTCTTTCTTATGTGCCATTGTCTTTCGAATTTTGTCAAACTACTAATCAGAAAAATATTATTTTTAATCAATGTTTTTTTGGGTTCCGGCGCATTTCCTTGCAGTCTTCTGAACACACAAATTGTCATCATTCCAACACTGTTGTGAGTTGCCTTTTGAAAGTGTAGATCAAACAAGCATTTCCACTGACACACTGATTAATCTGTGCCGTGCTCACTACTACCGCGCTGATCAAAGGCACCTGGTACTGGAACATGGCATTTAATTCTTGCAAACATGATGCAAGAATTAAATATTCAAATGAAAACATAATTTTCTTCACCTGTTTTGCGACGAGTGGTAGCAGAAAGTAAAAAAAGAGTATCTGAAGAGGGAATGCGTAAGGACACTGTGATTGGCTGGTTCACCTAAGCCTTGAACGGACGTAACGTATGGCAAAGTGAACGAGTGAGGAGGCACCAAAGAAAAGCGACAACAGAGTGAGCCACTGGTAAGTAGGAGGCGGGAAAAAGTGGTAATATTGATGACAACAAGTTTTGCAGACAACGCATACACGCTGATGCTCGACCCAAAAAGTATTTAAACACACTTCTCTTTGGATCTATGTGGGAGGGAGACTGCCTCAGGTACTTCGAGATCCCATCTGGAATTCGGCACCCTGGGTGTGGCCTCAGCTCGCACATGCTAAACGCTGGCCCTGCTTTGGTGTTAAATGGAAGAGAGAATGATGGAAACCTACAGTGTCTAAACTGCACAATATGCAATCCCGGATTCTAATCCCGGCTTCCCCACTTGTCCAAACGGTGTGATTCATGACCCATTGCTTTACTTCACTCTGTATCATTTTCCTTACTCCTCCAGTTTAAGAGCACACTGAAGTAATTCTGTGCAGGATCTTCTATGCTCTACAAAGCCTCATTTCTATATGGTTCATATAAAATAATCTTGCTTCACATTTAACAATATTATAGGCTACATAGATTGAAGATATGACAGGCTGACATTTTACATAGCTCGTGGCAACGTCATTAGGGCATAGGGTAATCCTGAATGTTTAAAGTTTAAAAAAGTATTACTGTAAATGAATGTCACTCCATTCAGTGATACAATTGTATGAACTTTATTGAAACACCAAGACAGGTTGATTTTTTGGTTTTATTTTTTAATTCTTTATCATATTTTTCATGACATTTGTTTTCCAATTTACCTGTCTGGATGGTTTGGCTCATCCTTTGTCTTTGTCCATACCCCCCAAACCCAGAGACTTGGTATCCCCTCTGCTCTTGGTGGGTGCTCACTGACATGCCAGTACTGAACAGAAGACTCAGAAGTAGGCAGGTGCAAGCAATGCCAAGCATGTGTTTCACAGTAAACACCTCTAAAGCCAAATGTGTGAGTAAAACAGAGTAATACTGCATTTAATCTTACCTGCCTGGTGCCCTACAGACCCCAGCAATCAGTGACCCCCTGTGCCGAGGGCCCCTCTCTTCCCCTATGTGTCAGTGCTGAAACACCTGCACCCGCACAAAGGTGCCCCCAACACACTGTGGCTTGCCAGCCTGGTCAAAGCTATGGTGGCTGACAGCATATGCATTTATTTAAGAGTTTTAAATATGCCTTGCCCACCTTGAACACACTCAGAGTCAGAATTCCGGCTACATCCTCCTGTCCTAATCAGATGGGCACCAACTGGAAACATCCACATCCCCCTAGGAGGGCCAGTCCAAGTGGAGACACTTTTCTCGTGCGTCATCAGAAGATGTTTGTTGGAGATGGAAAGGGTCTATGAGTTATGTAGTACATTTTTGGGGGTTTGATTCTAAACCCCCTCTTCTAAAGAAGGCCATCTTAAAAGATATAGGGGCACATGTGTCAACCAAAATACTGGTCGCAAATAGGCCGATTCACAGAATCGGCCCCTTTGTGACCAGTATTTTGGCATTTGGGCTGCATCTACCCAAATGCAAATTCGCAAAATAGGTCATCACAAATTGCGAATTCATTTAGGGAATCACAAATTGCGATTCCCTATTTGGAATGCAACAAGCCTTTCCTAAATGCGACTTCGCATTTAGGAAACGCTAATAACCATCAACTGCAAGTTGATGGTAAACTGCGAAAAACTTTGAAAAATGCACAAAAGTGTATTTTTCAAAGTGCCATGTGGTGCACACACATGCCCTTAGGGCATGTGTGCGCCACATGTGCACACATGCCAATTTTGGGGGTGCATCAGGGTGGCCTTTTGGCCCCCTTGCACCCTCGAAATTGCATGCGCAATTTGCGAGTACCTGTTTGGTATGCAATTCCCATTCATTCCTATGGGCCTCTAGGCCCATAGGAATGAATGGGAAGCTATTCCTTAATTGTGAATTGCAATTTGCTATTCGCAATTAAGGAATATGTAGGAATCGCTTAAATTTTAGCAAAACCTACATGCCTAGGCAATTGCGATTCCATAATTGCGATTCCTTAATACTCGCATTTATGGAATCACAATTGCCTACCTTGATGCATGTGCCCCATAGACTACCGAACACCGAGTTCTGACTCTTTACCACCTCCTGGAGTGGACCTTTCATGATAACTATTTCAACTTTTGAGAGACCAGATTAGAACACAAACTCTGAAATCCAAGTTGAATGAAAGAGTCCTCATCTTTGACCACCAGCAGTAAATACCAAATTACAAAGGCCGTCCGGTAGCGCCTCTCGGGGGCAGCAGGAGAGGAGCTGTAATGCAGCATACACCTCCGAAATGCCTCTTGCTCCACAGGCTGCAGGAAAGGTCTTCCATAATGAGGCCATTGTAATGGGGGCTGGCGGTGGAGGATCTGTACGGACCAGGTCTTGCACCCTCACTGGCTTCTTCCTCCTCCTGCGGAAGTGAGTTACTCTGAGCCAGGTCCCAACCACCCCACAGCACTGCAGCGTTTAAGTGGGTGTGGTACCCATACCGAGGGTCTGAGTGGGGTGGAAGCGCTTTCCCATGGTTTGAAGACCAGGATACAGGGCAAGTGTTTGACCCATCCGTACATCCATCTCTAGATGCAGGACATGGCAGCCCCGTCACTCGAGTCCCTGTGCTCTAAGGCACTGAGAGGAAGCGGCCTGTAACCAGATGTGGACAACACTAGGCCTGGGCGAAACATCAATTACACCGGCATAATTGGAGTAATTTACACAAAATTACAAAGATTGCGATGAGTGGTGGCAGAAATTAAAAAAGAGTTCCCCCACACAGCATCTGAAGAGGGAATGCATAAGGAAACTGTGATTGGCCGGTGCGTCTGAGCCTTGAACGGGCATGACGTATGGCCAAAGTGAACGAGTGAGGAGGCACCAAAGAAATGCGACATCGGAGTGAGCCAATGGTAAGTAGGAGGCAGGAAAAAAGTGGTATTATTGAATACAACAGGTCTTGCAGACAGCACATGTGCTCTGATGCTTGACCTAATAACAAACTGAGTACTCTAACTACATCTCTACTAATTAATAGTTTAAAACAAACTTCCCTTAACCGAAGAGATGCAGCTCTCAACCACGAGCTTCCCTCTGCAAAACTAACCAAACAATTATATAAATAGATAGAAAAACTAAGAGCCCCCCAAAAAATGGCCGTTTAATTGAACTAGAAAAAATACTGTTTCCCGTGGAAATGAATAGTGAAAAATATAAAATTTAAAATGTTTTACAATGCATAAAGAAATGTAAAATGTATATTCAATATTATTATATCATATATGATAACATGTAATATATATTATATTTTACATTGTAAAACACAATTTAAAAAATGTGTAATAATTATACACGCTGGAAAAAATATATCAACGTATAATTACTTCAAAATATTGTTTACAAACATATTTTTTATTTTTGAACATACTTTAAAAATGTTTCAAAAATGTAATAATATATATATAATATTATTTATTATACTTAAAAACGCATTGCAAAAATTACTGTATGATATTATTTTACAATGTAAGATAGAGATTAAATAGTATTATTATTTTTATATAATTATGTAATATGTATTAAAAATATATTACTAAATTATAAAAAATAATATTTTTTTCTTCTATTTTCTAAAAAATATATTATTCCCAAAAATATAAACATTTTTTTTTATTAAATAAATGTAAAAGAAATACTATTTTCTATGTACGAAAAAGTAAGGGCCTGATTATGACTTTGGTGGACGGAGGACCGTCATGCCGGAGCTGGCAGTTCTAGGGTGGTCTTTTATCCGCCGTATTACGTGTTGCATTATGAGCATACATGTGCACGGGTGCAGTTCTGTCAACACCACCAGATGGTGGTGGTGACCAGAAGAAGCAAGATTCTTCTAAGGCCAAAGAGAAAGGTGGGAAGAAATCTAAAGAAAAGAAAGAGACTTCTGAAGGGGCGCAAAATTCTTCCTCTGGGGGTGGATCCCAATCCTCTTCCTCCTTTAACAAGAAACGGTGCTATTTGTGTAAGGAAAACATTCATAGGGCAAAGGATGCCAATTTTGCTAAGTCAAGCACCAATACTGCTACTACTACTCCTAAACGTCCTAGTGCCCTTAGAAATAGCACTGGTAGTGGTAGTGCCCCCAAGAGTTTAGCTGGGTTAACCTTTGGTACTGAAGTGTGTTCACGCCTAGTCAGGACACCCACTCAGGGTGTTTCAGTCTGTGATGGAGGCACTGAGCTTGCCATCCTTATTGTAAGTCCCACTAACTTGGGTAAATACAGACAAAAGCCTCTCATCAATGGTCACAAAGCTTTAGCTTACAGGGGCACAGGTGCCAGTGTCACTATGGTGACATAGAAAGTTGTGTATCCTGAGAAGATTTACCAAGTGACCAATGCTAGCAATGTCAGGACAGATCATTCCATTTCAGTTGTCAATTTCAGCTGGGGAAGGGTAAAAGGCCCGAAGAGAGTTGTGGTATCATTAGACCTACCTGTGAAATGTCTACTGGGCACTGATTTGGAAACTTCAGCCTGATCTGAAGTAGAGTTCAGGACTCGAGCAGAAATTATGGTTACACTCACTTTTTGCCTGGTGTTAGTGTGTTTTGACTGAAGTCTGCTGGTATCCTGCTAATCAGGACCCCAGCAACTGTGCTCTCCCCCTAAATTGGCTCTGGTAAGTACTTTGGTACATCTACAATTGGCTACTGGTGTACCCTTATAAGTCCACAGTATATGGTACTAAGGTACCCAGGGCATAGGTACATCAGGATCTCCCATGGGCTGCAGCATGTATTGTGCCACCCAAGGGAGTCCACCTAAACTCTGATTACAGGCCTGCCATTGCAGCCTGTGTGAGATGGTGCTTGCACCTCTCATGACAGATATAAGTTTCCTTGTATCTGAGGTCACTGCACTTAAAACCTAGAAGTCACCCCTGTGGTAGGCAGGGTGCTTGGCTACAAGTGGAGGGTTCCCCTGCATGATCAGGAGACCCCTACTAACCCCTGAGTCCATTCCCTAGGCTTTGTAAGTGTTGTCAGCCATTTTAAGGTACATAGTGGACATCAGTCATTACGAGATGTCTAACTATATATTGGCTACACCAAACCTGGTCATGTTTGGTACCATACATGTTGGAATCATACCCCGACACCAATTACTGTGCTAGAAGTATGATCATATGTACTGGAAGGCTCCTTAGTAACCCTGGGCAAAGCACTACGCTACGCTCGCGTAGTTTGCGAAGTTTGCGCTACTTCGCACAACGCGAATTGCACGTAGCACAGTGCAAACACGCGTAGCGTAGCGTAGTGCAGCGGTCATTTTTGCTTGCTCGCGGTCCTCAACGTCAAGTTGGCGACCGCGAGCAAGCAAAATGACATCCCGGCGAGACTTTTTCTCGTTCGCGATCAGCAACATCAAGTTGCCGATCGCGAGCGTGGAAAATAAACCTCCCGGCGAGATTTTCAACGCGGGGATGTCAGGTTTCTCATTGCGAGTGGTCGCGTATGCTCGCGACCGCTCGCGATGAGAAACTACCAGTCCGCGTTGAGAAAGCTGCCGCTCGAGTAAAAATCTACTCGAGCGGCAGTAAAAGACAGCTCGCACTGTGCAAAATGCCGTTTTCAATGATTGCACAGTGCGGACAAGCATCCGGCACTGTGCAATCATTGCGAACAGTGCACTACGCAGTTCGCGTAGTGCTACGCGTAGCTCGCGTAGTGCGAACTGCACTTTGCGTAGCTTTGCGTAGCGCTACTTCGCGAACTACGCCCAGGCTTACTCCTTAGATGGCCCCCTGTACTCCTGGTAACAGGCTTTCAGGGTCTGCCATTCAAGCTAGTGCCGCTGGCGACCATAGACATGATTCTGCCCTCCTGCTGCTGAGCTCAGCTCGAGCAGGGAAAGGTAGAACAATGGGTCTCCTGTCAAAGGGAGGTTGACCACCTCCCAAACAGGACTTATTGTATTGGGCTGGGGTGGGGTGCTTTCCAGCACCACCAGACTGCTTTGAAGGGCACATTTGGTGCCCTCTTTGCATACTCTGGTTTGAGCCACTTCAGGAACCCTTGGTTCCTGCTCTGGTGCAAATCTGGACAAAGGACAGGGGAGTATTCTCCCCTCTGTCCAGCCCCCTCCTCTTCAAGGGAACCCTGAGTCATTCCAATCCTTTCCCTAGGGTACTTAAGAGCACCCCTATGGGTGGGTCCTCAGATTCATCGTGGAACAAGACTCACCTCTGAAACCAAGACACTCTTCGACTGTCTGGACACTTGGACTTTGTTGGACTTAGACTGGAACTGAGACAGCATCAAAGAAGACTCCTGCTGCTCCTGGTCTCGCTGTTCTTCAAGTCTTCTGCATTGTCTGTGTCTGTGTTTCATCCAGGTTCTCCAGAAGGCCTGTGGGCATCAAGGACATCCAAAGTAATCTCCCTTGGAGTGAAGGAGTCACTCCCCTGCATCTGCAGGCACCTCAACGAACTTCTAAAGGCCTAGCAACACGTGTGATGGTTCTGTGGCTCCATAGAGGGCTAGCCTGTCTTCTCTGCACTTTTGAGGACAGTATCCTCATCGGAGCTGCTGTGACCAAACCCCTGCGTACAGTGTATATTTGATGTACCCAAGGCTTGTTGGCTCTGCACTCCAGAGATCTTCAGGCTACAAGAAGCTCCAGCGTTCTGCACCTTATCCCTAGAAGATCAGCATCCTCACTGCCTCCTCTGCACCTCCATATTTGCTGAGCTGTCTCAGGTCTTCTTGCATCTCCTGTGCTTTTGGCCTGTGGTTCCTCTTGAGGGTCTTCCTTTGCATCAGTGGGCTCCCTTGCTTACACTGGAACTGCGCTGACTTTTTTGCAATCGGTGAGTCCCTTGGACCTTGCTGGTCCCAACGGTTGCAAATTTTCGATTTCCATGCCAGTTGCGACTACCAAGGCTTGTTGGTGCTCCCGCTGGACTCCGACCACCCGGACACTGACACCCGATGTGGGACAGCTCATGTATGGCTCCTGGTCTTCCTCAGCATTGCCTGGTCCTCACAGCTGCAGCGACATGGACACCATCTTCACTCTTGAACCTCCTGACATCGGTGGGCATTGTGCTTCCATACCTCCTGGTCACTCCGAGTGGCATAGGCTCATTCCCTTATGCTTGCAGGTGCTCTTCTTCAAGAATCCAGTTGTGGAACGAAGTCTTCCATTGTAGTCTATGGCATGTTCTGACATCACTTCGGCTTCCCTTGTAACAGGCTTTCAGGGTCTGCCATTCAAGCTAGTGCTGCTGCCGACCTGGTTCCTGAAACATCCACGGTAGGCGTTGCTCTCCAACCTCCCGTCTTCCAAAGGGTTTCTTCAGGGTCCTCTAGGAAGGGTTCTTCCTCTTTAAAACTGCAACGTGACTTCTCCATTGACTGCTATTGGGCACGCAGATGTGTTTCCACTCTGCACACATTCTCTGTGGGGTTCCTGGTTAATTACCTTGGGTGGTTCCCTGTGTCCCCAGCTCCACTGAGTCTTCTGGTCAAAAGTCTTGTTCTGCTTGGCAGTTCACATTCCACTTTCTTAGTATATAGTTTAGTCTCCCCTGGAGACCAGTGTATATTTGTGCTACTTACCTGATTATTTTAAAGTATTCTTGTGTGTATTATTGATATCTCCGGGTAGGAGATATGCCAATGTGTTAGTGATTGTGTTGCATAATAAATAGACTTATTTTTATAAACACTGTGTGATTCTTTTTCACTTAATCTACAATGTCAATTAAATGTGGTAAAACAAGCTGCTTTACACTCCTTCAAGATGAGCCTGAAGGCTGCTCTCCACAGCTACCACTTTGAGAGCTTTCTATGGTTATAAAAGACAACTAAAATCACCATACGGGTTGCCTGGATTAGTACAAGGTGCATCACTCTTAAGAGTGTGCACCATATACTAAGCCAGCCTCCTACAACCACCAACACCAGTTCTCCATTATACTTCTTCCACCAGGGCACAAGTCCAAAAAGAAGTGGGACACTAACCAAGTTAGGCAGTATGTAAGTGACATCAGAGCATGTGACATCACAACCTATGACCTCACAGGAATTAATATCACGAAGAATGACATCAGATTCTAGGGGAGAGGATGTGCACCTGCAGCATTGAAATCATAATAATGGTAAGATAACTCTGGAGGTTAATGCACTTGCTGGAGAGACTGGTGTTTTGTCTAGTCCCAGTATTGAATTAAAGTAGCATAGAGGGTAAATATGGCTCCCCAAAGCACATCATGTTACACACAGATGAAGGATTTATATTTGATATGGATGGGCAAGTGGGTTAATGCTTTTAACATAGAGATCCTTTAGATACTTGCAGTTCATAAATTGTAATCCTTCTCATATAGCAGGAAAGGACATGTGGCTGCTACACCTTCTAACCCTCACTATCTTATGTATCACATCCTGTAAATTGATTTACACACTTATTGTTTATTGTCAATGTATAATGTGACAAAATCCTAACTTTACTACAAGGATTTTGTCTCAGTTAAACTTAAGTTTGTCTTAAATTTAACTTAAGACTAAAACTTAAGTTTAACTGAGACAAAATCCTAACTTTATTACTCGTAAATGCCTTCTGTGAATACCGAAAGTCGTAAAGTTAGGATTTTGTTTCGGATTACTTTTGTGAATCAGACCTGTAGTATTTAAAAATAGGATGGAATTTTGTGCAGGAATAAATGTAAAGCATTCCATCTTTCTTGACCTGTGCTAAGCATCAGGACACTCCTTGGAGTAGCTGTGCACAATACAAGTTGCTTTCATCATTTCATCAATGTCAGCTTGAGATTAGAAACATACTGTGGCATCATTCCCTCAAAGGCCTCTATAAAACATGGGGCCATATTAGGAACAAAATGCGATAAATACCGCAGAGCGCGCTTAGCACGAAATATTTTATCGCCAGCTATCGCTGGAATATATCGCCACACTAACGCTGTATTAGCAACAATTAGCGCTATGGCGATGATTATTCCAGCGATAGCGGCATAATGCGAGAATATCGCTGGAAAACCAGCGATATTCTCGCATTAACGCTAAGGTGGATTCAGCATTAGAATCCACCTCCTATACTTCAAACAGGTAAGTCATCCTCACTAGCAGGTGTTAAAATCTAGCGATAAACGCGCTTAGCGCAAATAATTTTATCGCTTAGCCTGCCTTGCTAATAGTGGTGGTGTTAGCGACTGTATTCAGTCGCTTTTAGTAGGGAACGCCTTCCTTGCATGTCATTAGCGATAATTATCGCTGACATGCAAGGCGATGGAAAACGCGGCCTCTAACGCCTGAAAGCTGTCGCTAACGCCTGTTAGCGACAGCTTGCTAATAGGGCGATAAAATTATCGCCGCTTTGGCGGCAAAAAGTGCCGCTAAAGCGGCGATAAAGCCCTTGATAATATGCCCCATGATTTGGAATGAATTCATTACCTGCTATATGCTCTATAAAGGCAGACGTTATCCACCTTAGATTAACCCCTTTCCTGAATAAACAAACTAACTACAGAGAACTTAGTGCCTGGATAACCCTGTCCTGAGAGGCACATAGGGATAAACGGAGAGTTACATATTAGCATTTTAAAAGAAAGCATACTAATCTCAGTATCAAGGTTATAATCCCTGTGAGGGTTTCTAAAGTGTGGTAAAGCAACATTACAAATTGTCCCAATGAGAGGAGCCTTAGGTTATCTCTTGCAACACGAGGCACATATGTATCTCTTTCCTACAAGAAACAAATTTATAGAACAAAAATTCTGAGATATCATTTTACATGGACAAATCCAAATTTCCAGGATGAATGTCATTTACTATAGAAAACAAACAATAATCATATACATGCTTTCTATTGCTTAGATAATGTGCATGACAGTGGAATGCCCAAATATGCAGGGTTCATAGACGGTGTAATCTTCAAGAACTATGAGCTAATGTCACCCTAGCGGCAAGGTTCAAAACAATATTTCAAGATACAGTCAAAAGAAAAGATTGCCTCAAAAGGGAGATCAAGATCAGAATTTTAGAAAAACCATAGAGGTTTATTAAAATTTGAAGTGCAATATATAAATTAGAAACATTAAAATGCAGCCTTGAATTGATCATTGTACATTGAAGTAAATTGCCATGTTACTGGAATAATGCAATAATGAACCAAAACCCAGGAAAATAGACTAAGGGGCATATTTACAATATTTTGGCATAGGGCAGTGCCACAAGCATTTTAGCTGTGCTGCCCTACATCAAAAGGAAAGGGAAGGAATGCACCGTATCTACAAGTTACAGCACATTCCTGTCCTTTCTGCCAGTGCCGATGCACAAACGCCAGCCGAGCGCCTACACAGGCACCATTGCACCATGGTGCAAGGGTGTCTATGTTGTTGTCATTATTGATTTTGTCCCTTCCTGCACAAACAAAAATCAAAGGAGGTGTTTTCCTCATTCTATGTGTGCTGCATTCTGCAGCACACATGGAAAGAAGAATAAACAAGAAGAAATGTACACATTTCTCCTTGTTACACCTGCTTCGGGAAGGCATTAGTTTTGGCACTGCCCCAGATTTACGCCATGTTGTAAATCTGGGGCAGTGGAACGCCCTTCCATGCAGATTAAGGCATTGTCTTAATCCATATTTACAAGGCCATGAAAAGCTACACAGGGTGGCTTTGCGTGGCCTTGTAAATATGGGCCGGCACACTGCGCCAGGAGCATCACAAAAGTGCGTTGTAAATATGCCCCAAAGTCTCATGTGTGCAGCAAAACAATAGAAAATCAGACAGCATCCCCAAAAGATGTGTCTCACCCCTAAATTCAACTGTTTATATAGCCATTTCATAGAATAAGAAAACATGGAAACTGCAAAGTCAGCGTGGTATAGGAAGTGTTACAGCAAATCCGTCATCATTCATCAAAATATTTTTTTCATTTTTAAACACCTAGAAGTGATCTTTCAATTTACAAGTTAGAAAATACGTTGATGTTGATTGTCTAAAATGAATTTCTTTAGAGGGGGACTTAATATCCCAAATGTTGTTATGAAGGAAATATTTTAGCTCTTAGGCCATGGACTCGATCTAGTCGGCTGGATCAGTTGTAATACTTAGCTCTTGTTAGTGACATTTTTAGAAGTTTGTGCAGATAGCCTAGCTCTTTTTTCAGAAAATGACCAAAGTCAAGTTAGCAAGGAGAGTGCATGGATGATGGCTGTCGTATTTATCTTCAGTGTCTCTTTCTGTTGGCAAATGATACCAAAGTCTAGCGAGCAAATAATTTGACCATCATATTGTACTGTAAACAGTAAATCTATGCTTTGCTGATTAAGCCACATGTAAGAGGCATTAACCTCTTTAGAGTTGCCCTCCACATATAAAAAACAATTGTCCATATGGCAGCTTCTGGTGATAAAGTAGCGCTTGAAAATAGTCTAAACTAAGCCCGTGCGAAAAAAACTCTGCTCTGCTCGCAGAGTTTTCGGTATTCGGGCACTACACACTATGCGAAGTATTGTGGAGTTCCAGGATTCTGCCATCTGGCCCAAAGTGGCGTTTCTATTTCCATTTCCACTCGAGATTTGATTTGGGGCCTGCTCGGGAGCGCCACAATTGTCTCAGGGTGCTAGCAAGCGTGCACAAAATTTTGCACTTGCTAACATGGCTTTTGCCCACATCGGCGCCTATATAGTGTCTCTCGCAAACTTACCTCATGTACCTTTTCTGCTCGGGAAGCAGCTAAATCTTCTCAAAAAGAGGTTTTCAAGTGTATTTCCTTGTCTAACGGACCGTTATCTTCTCAAAAAGAGGTTTTCAAGTGTATTTCCTTGTCTAACGGACCATACGGGTTGCCTGGATTAGTGCAAGGTGCATCACTCCTAAGAGTGTGCACCATATACTAAGCCAGCCTCCTACAACCACCAACACCAGTTCTCCATTATACTTCTCCCACCAGGGCACAAATCCAAAAAGAAGTGGGACACTAACCAAGTTAAGCAGTATGTAAGTGACATCAGAGCATGTGACATCACAACCTATGACCTCACAGGAAGTGATATCACGAAGAATGACTTCAGATTCTAGGGGAGAGGATGTGCACCTGCAGCATTGAAATCATAATAATGGTAAGATAACTCTGGAGGTTAATGCACTTGCTGGAGAGACTGGTGCTTTGTCTAGTCCCAGTATTGAATTAAAGTAGCATAGAGGGTAAATATGGCTCCCCCAAAGCACATCATGTTACACACAGATGAAGGATTTATATTTGATATGGATGGGCAAGTGGGTTAATGCTTTTAACATAGAGATCCTTTAGATACTTGCAGTTCATAAATTGTAATCCTTCTCATATAGCAGGAAAGGACATGTGGCTGCTACACCTTCTAACCCTCACTATCTTATGTATCACATCCTGTAAATTGATTTACACACTTATGGTTTATTGTCGATGTATAATGTGACAAAATCCTAACTTTACTTCAAGGATTTTGTCTCAGTTAAACTTAAGTTTGTCTTAAGTTTAACTTAAGAGTAAAACTTAAGTTTAACTGAGACAAAATCCTAACTTTTTACTCGTAAATTCCTTCTGTGAATACCGAAAGTCGTAAAGTTAGGATTTTGTCTCAGATTGCTTTTGTGAATCGGGCCTGTAGTATTTAAAAATAGGATGGAATTTTGTGCAGGAAAAAATGTAAAGCATTCCATCTTTCTTGACCTGTGCTAAGCATCAGGACACTCCTTGGAGTAGCTGTGCACAATACAAGTTGCTTTCATCATTTCATTAATGTCAGCTTGAGATTAGAAACATACTGTGGCATCATTCCCTCAAAGGCCTCTATAAAACATGATTTGGAATGAATTCATTACCTGCTATATGCTCTATAAAGCCAGACGTTATCCACCTTAGATTAACCCCTATCCTGAATAAACAAACTAACTACAGAGAACTTAGTGGCTGGATAACCCTGTCCTGAGAGGCACATAGGGATAAACGGAGAGTTACATATTAGCATTTTAAAAGAAAGCATACTAATCTCAGTATCAAGGGTACAATCCCTGTGAGGGTTTCTAAAGTGTGGTAAAGCAACATTACAAATTGTCCCAATGAGAGGAGCATTAGGCTATCTCTTGCAACACGAGGCACATATGTATCTCTTTCCTACAAGAAACAAATTTATAGAACACAAAATCTGAGATATCATTTCACATGGACAAATCCAAATTTCCAGGATGAATATCATTTACTATAGAAAACAAACAATAATCATATACATGCTTTCTATTGCTTAGATAATGTGCATGACAGTGGCATGCCCAAATATGCAGGGGTCATAGACGGTGTAATCTTCAAGAACTATGAGCTAATGTCACCCTAGCGGCAAGGTTCAAAACAATAGTTCAAGATACAGTCAAAAGAAAAGATTGCCTCAAAAAGGAGATCAAGATCAGAATTTTAGAAAAACCATAGAGGTTTATTAAAATTTGAAGTGCAATATATAAATTAGAAACATTAAAATGCAGTCTTGAATTGATCATTGTACATTGAAGTAAATTGCCATGTTACTGGAATAATGCAATAATGAACCAAAACCCAGGAAAATAGACTAAGGGGCATATTTACAATATTTTGGCATAGGGCAGTGCCACAAGCATTTTAGCTGTGCTGCCCTACATCAAAAGGAAAGGGAAGAATGCACTGGATCTACAAGTTACAGCACATTCCTGTCCTTTCTGCCAGTGCCGATGCACAAACGCCAGCCGAGCGCCTACACAGGCACCCTTGCACCATGGTGCAAGGGTGTCTATGTTGTTGTCATTATTGATTTTGTCCCTTCCTGCACAAACAAAAATCAAAGGAGGTGTTTTCCTCATTTCTATGTGTGCTGCATTCTGCAGCACACATGGAAAGAAGAATAAACAAGAAGAAATGTACACATTTCTCCTTGTTACACCTGCTTCGGGAAGGCATTAGTTTTGGCACTGCCCCAGATTTACGCCATGTTGTAAATCTGGGGCAGTGGAACGCCCCTTCCATGCAGATTAAGGCATTGCCTTAATCCATATTTACAAGGCCATGAAAAGCTACACAGGGTGGCTTTGCGTGGCCTTGTAAATATGGGACGGCACACTGCGCCTCAGGAGCATCACAAAAGTGCGTTGTAAATATGCCCCTAAGTCTCATGTGTGCAGCAAAACAATAGAAAATCAGACAGCATCTCCAAAAGATGTGTCTCACCCCTAAATTCAACTGTTTATATAGCCATTTCGTAGAATAAGAAAACATGGAAACTGCAAAGTCAGCGTGGTATAGGAAGTGTTACAGCAAATCCGTCATCATTCATCAAAATATTTTTTTCATTTTTAAACACCTAGAAGTGATCTTTCAATTTACAAGTTAGAAAATACGTTGATGTTGATTGTCTAAAATGAATTTCTTTAGAGGGGGACTTAATATCCCAAATGTTGTTATGAAGGAAATATTTTAGCTCTTAGGCCATGGACTCGATCTAGTCGGCTGGATCAGTTGTAATATTTAGCTCTTGTTAGTGACATTTTTAGAAGTTTGTGCAGATAGCCTAGCTCTTTTTTCAGAAAATGACCAAAGTCAAGTTAGCAAGGAGAGTGCATGGATGATGGCTGTCGTGTTTATCTTCAGTGTCTCTTTCTTTTGGCAAATAATACCAAAGTCTAGGGAGCAAATAATTTGAACATCATATTGTACTGTAAACAGTAAATCTGTGCTTTGCTGATTAAGCGGCATGTAAGAGGCATTAACCTCTTTAGAGTTGCCCTCCACATATAAAAAACAATTGTCCATATAGCAGCATCTGGTTATAAAGTAGCGCTTGAAAATAGTCTAAACTAAGCCCGTGCGAAAAACTCTGCTCTGCTCGCGGAGTTTTCGGTATTTGGGTACTACACACTATGCGAAGTTATGTGGAGTTCCAGGATTCTGCCATCTGGCCCAAAGTGGAGTTTCTATTTCCATTTCCACTCGAGATTTGATTTGGGGCCTGCTCGGGAGTGCCACAATTGTCTCAGGGTGCTAGCAAGCGTGCACAAAATTTTGCACTTGCTCACATGGCTTTTGCCCACATCGGCGCCTATATAGTGCCTCTCGCAAACTTACGTCATGTAGCTTTTCTGCTCGGGAAGCAGCTAAATCTTCTCAAAAAGAGGTTTTCAATAAGCCTGGGCGTAGTCCGCGAAGTAGCGCTACGCGAAGCTACGCAAAGTGCAGTTCGCACTACGCGAGCTACGCGTAGCACTACGCGAACTGCGTAGTGCACTGTTCGCAATGATTGCACAGTGCCGGATGCTTGTCCGCACTGTGCAATCATTGAAAACGGCATCTTGCAGAGTGCGAGCTGTCGCTTACTGCCGCTCGAGTAGATTTTTACTCGAGCGGCAGCTTTCTCAACGCTGACTGGTAGTTTCTCATCGTGAGCGGTCGCGAGCATACGCGACCACTCGCAATGAGAAACCTGACCTCCCGCGTTGAGAATCTCGCCGGGAGGTTTATTTTCACGCTCGCGATCGGCAACTTGATGTTGCTGATCGCGAATGAGGAAAAAGTCTCGCCGGGATGTCATTTTGCTTGCTCGCGGTCGCCAACTTGACGCTGAGGACCGCGAGGAAGCAAAAATGACCGCTGCACTACGCTACGCGTGTTTGCACTGTGCTACGTGCACTCGCGTATGCGAAGTAGCGCAAATCTCGCAAACTACGCGAGCGTAGCGTAGTGCTTTGCCCAGGGTTAGTTTTCAAGTGTATTTCCTTGTCTAACGGACCGTTGAAATTGTTTTTAGTGCGAGAAGCATTTTTTTTTACTTTTTACCAATAGGAAGGAAGTGCCCCAGAGACTCCAACTTCCTGTTCCTGTCCAGCAGGCTCATCCAGGTGCTTTATCCATCTCCTGGTCACTTTTCATTTGGATTTGGAGCTGGAAGGATCACTCTCCTTGTCTGCTGCACTTGTAACATTGGATTTAAGGACTTTGTATGTGAGATTTCACAAGTAAGTTGAAAAGGATGTTGTATGTTTGATAGAGGGCATGTGCCAGTATTTATTTGTACTTTTATGAATTTTTAAAAATTTATTGTGGAGGGTGGCCAGCAGTTTAAGTAGGGGCCTAGTTGTATTTTTGCATTTAATGTGTTTTCTTTTGCAAAGCAACAATGTTTCAGAGTTCAGTACATTGTCTCCATGGTTGTTCCATGTGCAATGTTTATTTATTTGGCCTAGATGCCAACAGACCATTCAGTCAAAAGGCCCAGGCTAGTAGTAGCTATAGGTGGTTGAAGCAACTGTTACTCTGGTATATGTTTTTTAAAAACACCATTTAGGGCTATTAAAAAGTGTCTATGTGGGGTAATATTTGATGCCTTGGAAGAATGTGTGTGGTCATATAATATTTAGAGCTCAGTAAATTTTCATTTTTTGCATTTCTGAATTAATGATAGTGTTTTTGTCTGCGTTACCATGCCACCATTGTCTGGCCAGTGAGTGTGCATGCCATAGGCCACCATTTTTCTTTGTTCTACATGCCATGCAGACGGGGCCATTTTGTGTAGTCTTTTGCCCTAGGCTTGCAGGTGTTCTTTGCTCCTCATGCCTCCTTGTTCACTGTTGCTGTTTGACCATGTGGATTGCAGCAATTTTGTGCATCCAGCCAATGTGCCTTTGCAAAAGGCTTGCATGTGTTCTTTGTTCCTCATGCCTCCTTGCTTACTGTTATTGTTAGACCATGTGGCTGGCAGCCGTTTTGTACATCCAGCCAGTGTTCTTTTGCCATAGGTTTGCATGTTTTCATTGATCCTCATGCCTCCTTGTTCGCTGCTGTTGTTTGACCATGTGGATCACAGCCAGTTTGTGCATCCAACCAATGTGCCTTTGCCCTTTGCCACAGGTTCTTTGTTCCTCATGCCTCCTTGCTCACTGTTGTTGCTTGACCATTTGGCTAGCAGCCATTTCGTGCATCCAGCCAATGTTCCTTTGCCGTAGGATTGCATATATATATATATATCGAACACAATCCTGGCTCCTCACAGATTCTCGCTGCAGCAAAACAGGTATGGACCACAAAGCGTTCAATTCGTTCTGAAAGTGCTTGTATTCAGGAAAATATATCATTCAGCAGTCCCATAGACCAGGCAAGTGCCTTTCATAAATATATCATTTTGAATAACTTTGTTTATGTATTACATGCATTTTTTTTATTTTGCTCCTCCTTGCCTTACAATCAGTTTCTTCTCACCCTCCCATACAAACATTGGCAATTATTGATCTTTTTTCATTTAAATGTTTAGTTAAATTTTTCTGTATTGATTTTCTTTATTTTAAATTTTTTGAATTTTGCTTTATTTTGTTTTAATTTTTCATTTATTTTTTATTTTTATTTATTTATTTACTTTATTCATTTTGCCTCCATCCATCTACTATAGGCACACAACCATGCAAAAGCATTCCGTTTTTAGATATAATTCCACTTCCTCCTGGCTGCAGTGCACTGCCGACACACCAACATCATTCATTATTTTTTAATGATTATTCCATTTCCCCTGGACCACATTGTCTAGCATAGGTGCACAATAACCTTCATTATTTTAAAGATTATTATTTGATTATTAGATGAGATTATTATTCCATTTACCCATGCACTTCCTTGAGTGCCACAGGTGGCCCCCTTTTAGAGTAGATGGACATAAAGCAAAGAGCTATATCTGTTTGTTGTGTTATCCTGATTAGAAATTAAATTGGTGAATGGTGTGGTTTTGCTATGAAGTGGTTAAATATTGACCTTTGTCTGTACTAATTCAAACTGGAACAATGCCACATTTCACTAGATATTTTTCTTGCGTGTTTGCTTTTTGGTGCACAAGAGAAGAGACATCACCCACAGTGCAGCCAAATGGGTGATGTCAGTCCTCCATTCTATTCCACTTGTGAAGCTTAGCACCACTGCCAGCTGAGTGTTTTGACAGTGCCCCAAAGACATTTTTTCCCCAAAAAGTGGTCGGTGAGTAGAAGCTGCTTTCCACCAGTGCCATGCCGACCACAACCTTTTTCAGGAGCCGTGTGCCTGCTGTACTGGCATCCAGGGAGGAACCTGGGAACAGCACTCTTGCATCAACAGCACCACCCCAATCTAAGCCTAAGACCACGTCTGTCAGTGAGGCAGCCCCTATAATCATTGTGACGCCGACAAGCCGTGAAGCTGAATTTGATTTGACCCTTTCGCAAAGTAGTACCCAATCGTTTCAGGAAACAGATCAAAGTGGACAGCAGTCACAGAGAGCAATAGTAGATCTTGAAGTTGGAGCAGAACAGGCGTTTGAGCTTCCTGCCAGGCAAGAACCTTCTTTTTAGAATTATTGGTTCCCAGATCCCCAGCAAGGAAAAGAAAATGTACTACTCCACCGTTTTCTCCAAGCACCTCTTCTGATGATGATGATAGAGACATGGAGTGGAACTTGCCAGATTCTGGGAGACTCCAGTAGAGGCAAGGGAAAAGAAAAGTTCCTGAAAGACTTAGAATTATGGGAGTGGATGATGAGGAGGATGATGACGACGAGCTAGTCTTTGTATAAGCTATCACAGAGGAGTCCAACATTACTGTTCAACCTGCTCTGAGGGATATGGCACAGGTAGCAGCACCAGCTCCCATATTTGCAAAGCCCTAGCTCAGACATGAACCAACAGCAGCACTATTCACTGCAGAGAGGCAATCGACGACACACCCACCTACCTCCAGTTCTTCTTCAGGATTTGGCAGTGACCGAGTGAGAAAGCACTCCACCACAGTTTGGGACTTTTTTTATACAGGGGGAGCACATTGCAATATGCATCATCTGCCACACAAATGTTTGTCGAGTGAGTCTGGCTCATATGATACTGGAGGCTGAACGATCCATATGAAAAAGCATCACACAATCTGGAAGGAGGAACACCTTTAAAAAATTGCTCAACGAGGTCATGGTGCTGAAGGTGAGGAGAGCCAGGAAACATCAGCTGCAAGTCCAATCATGATGGGAGGTGATATCCTCATGCAGAATAGCTCTGTCCCCAGCAGTACGCCAGCAGAATAATTTGCCTCAGTGACCGCACAGTGGCACAAAACGAGTCGGAGTCAGAAGGAGACAATACAGCATGGAAAGACCACCCCTGCACAATGCACATTTTGTCTACCGCCACCTACTCATTTAGAGCTACTTGCATCATTGGCACCAGAAAAGAAGAAAATCCAGGCTAGTGTTATGGGCATGTTTAGGCAGGTGGAGCCCTATGACTGCAACCACCCAACAGCACTTTTGTACAATGGGAAGATGACAAAAATGTTAGTTTGGAGCTCCTCACCTTTTTCTTTTGTGGAAGAAGTGGTATTCTTTGAATTTGTGGCAGCTATCTTCCCACAATGTAAGGTTCCAAGTCAGACCTATTTTGCAGAGGTGCTGTTCCAGCGCTGCATCACGATATGCTGCCCTTGAATGAACAAGATTTGCAGCAAAGTGATGCCCACACTATCCACCTGACGACAGACATGTGAACCAGTTGTCAGGCAACTTATTACATGTGTAACACTGCACACTGTACCTCTTTTGTGGAGGTCAAGCAAAATTTATCTACAGGTTTTTTGCCCTCAAGGAAGTTTTAAGAGCATTCAGAGGCATGCAGCAGTAGCCATTGACACCATGGACAAATCACATACAACTTCAAACATCTTGGACAAATTTAACAGCAAGGTGTCTGAATGGCTGTCACCCAGAGATCTCATAATTGGATTTGTTGCCACGGACAATGACAGTAACATAGTCAAGGCTATGGCAGATGATGGCTATTTCAGGGTCCTGTGTTTGGCGCATCGCATCAACCTGGTTGTGTAATAGTTTCTCAAAAAAGAAGACATAGTCAGCAACATACAGATCCCTGCTAAAACAATCTGCACTAATTTCAGTCATTCTTTTAAAGCCCAGAAGCAGTTGTGGTTATTCAGCATGCAAACAGAGTACCAGTTAAAGGCCTGATACAGGAGGTGCTGACACATTGGAACTCAACCTATTACGTGTTGCAACGTCTATGTGAGCAGTACAGATCGATCAATGACTATGTCATTTAAAGAGGAGGGGATGTAATTGGGAAAGCTATGACCATGACACATGAGGCCTAGTCAAATGTCTGACACAGATGCTACTCCCTTTTGATATTTTCACACGGGAAGTTGTCAAAGCGGACAGTACGATTGGCCAAGCTATCCCATTGTTGCACCTACCAGAAGACCAGCTAAAGAATGTGTCTGAAAGGTTCGCACTCGCAGGTGGAAGTGAAAACGCAGAAGTCCATGCCTTGGTTGAGAGTTTAATCCTTTGATTGGCTTGTAATGAAAGGCTGCAAAATGACATAATCTCATCCAAAGAGTACATCTGTAACACACCTCTTGATCCACAGTACAAAAAAAATTCAGACCACTTTCATTCCTTTTTCTGAAGGGGATGATTCAAAATGCAAGAGTTGGATTTTTGAGCAAGCCGGAGACCTGGAAGAAGAACGGCTGGAACTTAGAGTCCCACTCTACAGTTTGTTGGTGCTGCCTTCAACTTACAGAGAGTCCTTTTGTATCACAGCAGCCAATACCAGCAACAAGAACTCCGGTGGCAACAACAAGAACACATAATTGTCTCCAATCTCTGCATTGACTTGGTATCAAATGGCAGGGCTTAAGTCCATTCCAGAGGTGAAGGCAAAAGAGGTCGAGCAAATGGCAGCACCAATGACCATTCACAGAATGTTCCAGGAGTATCTGGATGACCCAAAAGAGGTCTATGTGGATCAAACCCCATTGATGTATTGGTTTGGGAAGATGTATCTGTATCCAGGGTGCATACTGAGCGTATGTTCTGTGCAGTTGGCACAGTTGATACAGTGAAATGGACCCGTCTCTCATCTCAAGTTGTGAAAGATTGACCATTATCAAAATGAACCAACATTTCATACCACACGATTACATCGTTACAGGATGAGGAGAATGATTGGTCAGAATAAAGTGTGTTAGCTGTCTAACTTCATGGCTGAACCACCTGAGTTTGAGGACGAACTCTACTTCCTGCACTGAGTATGCCAGTGCTACCATAGTACTATTTAATTATTTCTTGTTGAACTTCTTTCTTTGTAAAAAAAAAAAGTAGTTAGTGGAACATTATGTTTGTGTCAGTTTTATGCTGCCCCACCCTTTTTAGTCAAATATATATGGCCAGATTGGACTTGGACCAGTGTGCAGTGAAGAAGCCTCCACAATTCCTTCATGACATTGGAGACAATGGCTACCACCTTTGCATGCCTATCTTTTTTTTGCATCACTAAACAGGGCTACCCTAGAAGATCATTGGTGTATAAGAGCGCCAATACTAACAGCCAATGTATTGCCTGCATCAAAGATGCAATTAAGTGTCTACTACCTAATCTACCCATGCTTGGATTGGAAGAGGTAACTAAAACTATTTCAACAATGCGTGCATGATCATCATTGATGATTGATGATTTATGTGGTAGCAGACGGTGAGGGAGAGTGTTCAATTATTAGTAAACTTGATTTTGATGAATTGCAATGTTTGGTGCTAGATGGGTGAAATATTTTTCCTGAAGGTGATTGGCCTTTACCAACTCAGTTAGCTTAAATGTACCTGTATGGTCCACTCCTTTTTTCGGGTTCTTCAGAGACCAAGCCAGTTACTTTTGTTAACAAACATAAACTATACAAAATACTGCAATTCTGTAATTCTACTTGTTCTTCAAGAGCAGTGCTTTAAACGTCTGGACTGGGAAAGAGTTATTTTGAGTCAAGAGGAGGATGGAAGGACTCAGGGTGGGACTACCCCATCAACCGCTAGAAAAAGGAAGTTATTGACTTCAAAGTTAAACCATGACTCTGAGGCCTAGTACTGAGCTATGTGGCATGGAGAGTGGTGCGTTGATTTAGGAAATGCTGCTGAGTGTAGGTGTTGCACTGGTGGCAAAAATGAAACTCTGATTCCTCTTGTATTTTGCTCTGCCTCTGAGTCTTCTTGGTACTCGTCTTATGAAGCTTACCTTCTTCCTGTCCTTCTCCTTGACTCTACAATACAGTTTCTGTTTTACAATCCTCAGGCCTTCTCCTTTCCTGCACAAACAAGTAAGCTGAGCTCAACACTCCTGCTTACCTCCCATCCCAGTTCAGACAGGCACCCAAGAATGATGCGCTTTCCCAAGGTGAATTCAGATGCACCGCCCAATTTGGCAATACAGTGCTCTGATGCTCTGATGCTTGACCTAATAACAAACTGAGTACTCTAACTACATCTCTACTAATTAATAGTTTAAAACAAACTTCCCTTAACCGAAGAGATGCAGCTCTCAACCACGAGCTTCCCTCTGCAAAACTAACCAAACAATTATATAAATAGATAGAAAAACTAAGAGCCCCCCAAAAAATGGCCGTTTAATTGAACTAGAAAAAATACTGTTTCCCCGTGGAAATGAATAGTGAAAAATATAAAATTTAAAATGTTTTACAATGCATAAAGAAATGTAAAATGTATATTCAATATTATTATATCATATATGATAACATGTAATATATATTATATTTTACATTGTAAAACACAATTTAAAAATGTGTAATAATTATACACGCTGGAAAAAATATATCAACGTATAATTACTTCAAAATATTGTTTACAAACATATTTTTTATTTTTGAACATACTTTAAAAATGTTTCAAAAATGTAATAATATATATATAATATTATTTATTATACTTAAAAACGCATTGCAAAAATTACTGTATGATATTATTTTACAATGTAAGATAGAGATTAAATAGTATTATTATTTTTATATAATTATGTAATATGTATTAAAAATATATTACTAAATTATAAAAATAATATTTTTTTCTTCTATTTTCTAAAAAATATATTATTCCCAAAAATATAAAAAAAAAATTTTATTAAATAAATGTAAAAGAAATACTATTTTCTATGTACGAAAAAGTAAGGGCCTGATTATGACTTTGGTGGATGGAGGACCGTCATGCCGGAGCTGGCAGTTCTAGGGTGGTCTTTTATCCGCCGTATTACGTGTTGCATTATGAGCATACATGTGCACGGGTGCAGTTCTGTCAACACCACCAGATGGTGGTGGTGACCAGAAGAAGCAAGATTCTTCTAAGGCCCAAGAGAAAGGTGGGAAGAAATCTAAAGAAAAGAAAGAGACTTCTGAAGGGGCGCAAAATTCTTCCTCTGGGGGTGGATCCCAATCCTCTTCCTCCTTTAACAAGAAACGGTGCTATTTGTGTAAGGAAAACATTCATAGGGCAAAGGATGCCAATTTTGCTAAGTCAAGCACCAATACTGCTACTACTACTCCTAAACGTCCTAGTGCCCTTAGAAATAGCACTGGTAGTGGTAGTGCCCCCAAGAGTTTAGCTGGGTTAACCTTTGGTACTGAAGTGTGTTCACGCCTAGTCAGGACACCCACTCAGGGTGTTTCAGTCTGTGATGGAGGCACTGAGCTTGCCATCCTTATTGTAAGTCCCACTAACTTGGGTAAATACAGACAAAAGCCTCTCATCAATGGTCACAAAGCTTTAGCTTACAGGGGCACAGGTGCCAGTGTCACTATGGTGACATAGAAAG
This sequence comes from Calotriton arnoldi, assembly GCA_963921515.1. Taxonomy (NCBI): domain Eukaryota; kingdom Metazoa; phylum Chordata; class Amphibia; order Caudata; family Salamandridae; genus Calotriton; species Calotriton arnoldi. The sequence continues at coordinate 659,259 of CAWUFW010005973.1, read as the reverse complement.
TTGTGTATCCTGAGAAGATTTACCAAGTGACCAATGCTAGCAATGTCAGGACAGATCATTCCATTTCAGTTGTCAATTTCAGCTGGGGAAGGGTAAAAGGCCCGAAGAGAGTTGTGGTATCATTAGACCTACCTGTGAAATGTCTACTGGGCACTGATTTGGAAACTTCAGCCTGATCTGAAGTAGAGTTCAGGACTCGAGCAGAAATTATGGTTACACTCACTTTTTGCCTGGTGTTAGTGTGTTTTGACTGAAGTCTGCTGGTATCCTGCTAATCAGGACCCCAGCAACTGTGCTCTCCCCCTAAATTGGCTCTGGTAAGTACTTTGGTACATCTACAATTGGCTACTGGTGTACCCTTATAAGTCCACAGTATATGGTACTAAGGTACCCAGGGCATAGGTACATCAGGATCTCCCATGGGCTGCAGCATGTATTGTGCCACCCAAGGGAGTCCACCTAAACTCTGATTACAGGCCTGCCATTGCAGCCTGTGTGAGATGGTGCTTGCACCTCTCATGACAGATATAAGTTTCCTTGTATCTGAGGTCACTGCACTTAAAACCTAGAAGTCACCCCTGTGGTAGGCAGGGTGCTTGGCTACAAGTGGAGGGTTCCCCTGCATGATCAGGAGACCCCTACTAACCCCTGAGTCCATTCCCTAGGCTTTGTAAGTGTTGTCAGCCATTTTAAGGTACATAGTGGACATCAGTCATTACGAGATGTCTAACTATATATTGGCTACACCAAACCTGGTCATGTTTGGTACCATACATGTTGGAATCATACCCCGACACCAATTACTGTGCTAGAAGTATGATCATATGTACTGGAAGGCTCCTTAGTAACCCTGGGCAAAGCACTACGCTACGCTCGCGTAGTTTGCGAAGTTTGCGCTACTTCGCACAACGCGAATTGCACGTAGCACAGTGCAAACATGCGTAGCGTAGTGCAGCGGTCATTTTTTGCTTGCTCGCGGTCCTCAACGTCAAGTTGGCGACCGCAAGCAAGCAAAATGACATCCCGGCGAGACTTTTTCCTCGTTCGCGATCAGCAACATCAAGTTGCCGATCGCGAGCGTGGAAAATAAACCTCCCGGCAAGATTTTCAACGCGGGGATGTCAGGTTTCTCATTGCGAGTGGTCGCGTATGCTCGCGACCGCTCGCGATGAGAAACTACCAGTCCGCGTTGAGAAAGCTGCCGCCGAGTAAAAATCTACTCGAGCGGCAGTAAAAGACAGCTCGCACTGTGCAAAATGCCGTTTTCAATGATTGCACAGTGCGGACAAGCATCCGGCACTGTGCAATCATTGCGAACAGTGCACTACGCAGTTCGCGTAGTGCTACGCGTAGCTTGCGTAGTGCGAACTGCACTTTGCGTAGCTTTGCGTAGCGCTACTTCGCGAACTACGCCCAGGCTTACTCCTTAGATGGCCCCCTGTACTCCTGGTAACAGGCTTTCAGGGTCTGCCATTCAAGCTAGTGCCGCTGGCGACCATAGACATGATTCTGCCCTCCTGCTGCTGAGCTCAGCTCGAGCAGGAAAGGTAGAACAATGGGTCTCCTGTCAAAGGGAGGTTGACCACCTCCCAAACAGGACTTATTGTATTGGGCTGGGGTGGGGTGCTTTCCAGCACCACCAGACTGCTTTGAAGGGCACATTTGGTGCCCTCTTTGCATACTCTGGTTTGAGCCACTTCAGGAACCCTTGGTTCCTGCTCTGGTGCAAATCTGGACAAAGGACAGGGGAGTATTCTCCCCTCTGTCCAGCCCCTCCTCTTCAAGGGAACCCTGAGTCATTCCAATCCTTTCCCTAGGGTACTTAAGAGCACCCTTATGGGTGGGTCCTCAGATTCATCGTGGAACAAGACTCACCTCTGAAACCAAGACACTCTTCGACTGTCTGGACACTTGGACTTTGTTGGACTTAGACTGGAACTGAGACAGCATCAAAGAAGACTCCTGCTGCTCCTGGTCTCGCTGTTCTTCAAGTCTTCTGCATTGTCTGTGTCTGTGTTTCATCCAGGTTCTCCAGAAGGCCTGTGGGCATCAAGGACATCCAAAGTAATCTCCCTTGGAGTGAAGGAGTCACTCCCCTGCATCTGCAGGCACCTCAACGAACTTCTAAAGGCCTAGCAACACGTGTGATGGTTCTGTGGCTCCATAGAGGGCTAGCCTGTCTTCTCTGCACTTTTGAGGACAGTATCCTCATCGGAGCTGCTGTGACCAAACCCCTGCGTACAGTGTATATTTGATGTACCCAAGGCTTGTTGGCTCTGCACTCCAGAGATCTTCAGGCTACAAGAAGCTCCAGCGTTCTGCACCTCATCCCTAGAAGATCAGCATCCTCACTGCCTCCTCTGCACCTCCATATTTGCTGAGCTGTCTCAGGTCTTCTTGCATCTCCTGTGCTTTTGGCCTGTGGTTCCTCTTGAGGGTCTTCCTTTGCATCAGTGGGCTCCCTTGCTTACACTGGAACTGCGCTGACTTTTTGCAATCGGTGAGTCCCTTGGACCTTGCTGGTCCCAACGGTTGCAAATTTTCGATTTCCATGCCAGTTGCGACTACCAAGGCTTGTTGGTGCTCCCGCTGGACTCCGACCACCCGGACACTGACACCCGATGTGGGACAGCTCATGTATGGCTCCTGGTCTTCCTCAGCATTGCCTGGTCCTCACAGCTGCAGCGACATGGACACCATCTTCACTCTTGAACCTCCTGACATCGGTGGGCATTGTGCTTCCATACCTCCTGGTCACTCCGAGTGGCATAGGCTCTGTCCCTTATGCTTGCAGGTGCTCTTCTTCAAGAATCCAGTCGTGGAACGAAGTCTTCCATTGTAGTCTATGGCATGTTCTGACATCACTTAGGCTTCCCTTGTAACAGGCTTTCAGGGTCTGCCATTCAAGCTAGTGCTGCTGCCGACCTGGTTCCTGAAACATCCACGGTAGGCGTTGCTCTCCAACCTCCCGTCTTCCAAAGGGTTTCTTCAGGGTCCTCTAGGAAGGGTTCTTCCTCTTTAAAACTGCAACGTGACTTCTCCATTGACTGCTATTGGGCACGCAGATGTGTTTCCACTCTGCACACATTCTCTGTGGGGTTCCTGGTTAATTACCTTGGGTGGTTCCCTGTGTCCCCAGCTCCACTGAGTCTTCTGGTCAAAAGTCTTGTTCTGCTTGGCAGTTCACATTCCACTTTCTTAGTATATAGTTTAGTCTCCCCTGGAGACCAGTGTATATTTGTGCTACTTACCTGATTATTTTAAAGTATTCTTGTGTGTATTATTGATATCTCCGGGTAGGAGATATGCCAATGTGTTAGTGATTGTGTTGCATAATAAATAGACTTATTTTTATAAACACTGTGTGATTCTTTTTCACTTAATCTACAATGTCAATTAAATGTGGTAAAACAAGCTGCTTTACACTCCTTCAAGATGAGCCTGAAGGCTGCTCTTCACAGCTACCACTTTGAGAGCTTTCTATGATTATAAAAGACAACTAAAATCACCATACGGGTTGCCTGGATTAGTACAAGGTGCATCACTCTTAAGAGTGTGCACCATATACTAAGCCAGCCTCCTACAACCACCAACACCAGTTCTCCATTATACTTCTTCCACCAGGGCACAAGTCCAAAAAGAAGTGGGACACTAACCAAGTTAGGCAGTATGTAAGTGACATCAGAGCATGTGACATCACAACCTATGACCTCACAGGAATTAATATCACGAAGAATGACATCAGATTCTAGGGGAGAGGATGTGCACCTGCAGCATTGAAATCATAATAATGGTAAGATAACTCTGGAGGTTAATGCACTTGCTGGAGAGACTGGTGTTTTGTCTAGTCCCAGTATTGAATTAAAGTAGCATAGAGGGTAAATATGGCTCCCCAAAGCACATCATGTTACACACAGATGAAGGATTTATATTTGATATGGATGGGCAAGTGGGTTAATGCTTTTAACATAGAGATCCTTTAGATACTTGCAGTTCATAAATTGTAATCCTTCTCATATAGCAGGAAAGGACATGTGGCTGCTACACCTTCTAACCCTCACTATCTTATGTATCACATCCTGTAAATTGATTTACACACTTATTGTTTATTGTCAATGTATAATGTGACAAAATCCTAACTTTACTACAAGGATTTTGTCTCAGTTAAACTTAAGTTTGTCTTAAATTTAACTTAAGACTAAAACTTAAGTTTAACTGAGACAAAATCCTAACTTTATTACTCGTAAATGCCTTCTGTGAATACCGAAAGTCGTAAGTTAGGATTTTGTTTCAGATTACTTTTGTGAATCAGACCTGTAGTATTTAAAAATAGGATGGAATTTTGTGCAGGAATAAATGTAAAGCATTCCATCTTTCTTGACCTGTGCTAAGCATCAGGACACTCCTTGGAGTAGCTGTGCACAATACAAGTTGCTTTCATCATTTCATCAATGTCAGCTTGAGATTAGAAACATACTGTGGCATCATTCCCTCAAAGGCCTCTATAAAACATGGGGCCATATTAGGAACAAAATGCGATAAATATCGCAGAGCGCGCTTAGCACGAAATATTTTATCGCCAGCTATCGCTGGAATATATCGCCACGCTAACGCTGTATTAGCAACAATTAGCGCTATGGCGATGATTATTCCAGCGATAGCGGCATAATGCGAGAATATCGCTGGAAAACCAGCGATATTCTCGCATTAACGCTAAGGTGGATTCAGCATTAGAATCCACCTCCTATACTTCAAACAGGTAAGTCATCCTCACTAGCAGGTGTTAAAATCTAGCGATAAACGCGCTTAGCGCAAATTATTTTATCGCTTAGCCTGCCTTGCTAATAGTGGTGGTGTTAGCGACTGTATTCAGTCGCTTTTAGTAGGGAACGCCTTCCTTGCATGTCATTAGCGATAATTATCGCTGACATGCAAGGCGATGGAAAACGCGGCCTCTAACGCCTGAAAGCTGTCGCTAACGCCTGTTAGCGACAGCTTGCTAATAGGGCGATAAAATTATCGCCGCTTTGGCGACAAAAAGTGCCGCTAAAGCGGCGATAAAGCCCTTGATAATATGCCCCATGATTTGGAATGAATTCATTACCTGCTATATGCTCTATAAAGGCAGACGTTATCCACCTTAGATTAACCCCTTTCCTGAATAAACAAACTAACTACAGAGAACTTAGTGCCTGGATAACCCTGTCCTGAGAGGCACATAGGGATAAACGGAGAGTTACATATTAGCATTTTAAAAGAAAGCATACTAATCTCAGTATCAAGGTTATAATCCCTGTGAGGGTTTCTAAAGTGTGGTAAAGCAACATTACAAATTGTCCCAATGAGAGGAGCCTTAGGTTATCTCTTGCAACACGAGGCACATATGTATCTCTTTCCTACAAGAAACAAATTTATAGAACAAAAATTCTGAGATATCATTTCACATGGACAAATCCAAATTTCCAGGATGAATGTCATTTACTATAGAAAACAAACAATAATCATATACATGCTTTCTATTGCTTAGATAATGTGCATGACAGTGGAATGCCCAAATATGCAGGGTTCATAGACGGTGTAATCTTCAAGAACTATGAGCTAATGTCACCCTAGCGGCAAGGTTCAAAACAATATTTCAAGATACAGTCAAAAGAAAAGATTGCCTCAAAAGGGAGATCAAGATCAGAATTTTAGAAAAACCATAGAGGTTTATTAAAATTTGAAGTGCAATATATAAATTAGAAACATTAAAATGCAGCCTTGAATTGATCATTGTACATTGAAGTAAATTGCCATGTTACCGGAATAATGCAATAATGAACCAAAACCCAGGAAAATAGACTAAGGGGCATATTTACAATATTTTGGCATAGGGCAGTGCCACAAGCATTTTAGCTGTGCTGCCCTACATCAAAAGGAAAGGGAAGGAATGCACCGTATCTACAAGTTACAGCACATTCCTGTCCTTTCTGCCAGTGCCGATGCACAAACGCCAGCCGAGCGCCTACACAGGCACCATTGCACCATGGTGCAAGGGTGTCTATGTTGTTGTCATTATTGATTTTGTCCCTTCCTGCACAAACAAAAATCAAAGGAGGTGTTTTCCTCATTCTATGTGTGCTGCATTCTGCAGCACACATGGAAAGAAGAATAAACAAGAAGAAATGTACACATTTCTCCTTGTTACACCTGCTTCGGGAAGGCATTAGTTTTGGCACTGCCCCAGATTTACGCCATGTTGTAAATCTGGGGCAGTGGAACGCCCCTTCCATGCAGATTAAGGCATTGCCTTAATCCATATTTACAAGGCCATGAAAAGCTACACAGGGTGGCTTTGCGTGGCCTTGTAAATATGGGCCGGCACACTGCGCCAGGAGCATCACAAAAGTGCGTTGTAAATATGCCCCAAAGTCTCATGTGTGCAGCAAAACAATAGAAAATCAGACAGCATCCCCAAAAAGATGTGTCTCACCCCTAAATTCAACTGTTTATATAGCCATTTCATAGAATAAGAAAACATGGAAACTGCAAAGTCAGCGTGGTATAGGAAGTGTTACAGCAAATCCGTCATCATTCATCAAAATATTTTTTTCATTTTTAAACACCTAGAAGTGATCTTTCAATTTACAAGTTAGAAAATACGTTGATGTTGATTGTCTAAAATGAATTTCTTTAGAGGGGGACTTAATATCCCAAATGTTGTTATGAAGGAAATATTTTAGCTCTTAGGCCATGGACTCGATCTAGTCGGCTGGATCAGTTGTAATACTTAGCTCTTGTTAGTGACATTTTTAGAAGTTTGTGCAGATAGCCTAGCTCTTTTTTCAGAAAATGACCAAAGTCAAGTTAGCAAGGAGAGTGCATGGATGATGGCTGTCGTATTTATCTTCAGTGTCTCTTTCTGTTGGCAAATGATACCAAAGTCTAGCGAGCAAATAATTTGACCATCATATTGTACTGTAAACAGTAAATCTATGCTTTGCTGATTAAGCCACATGTAAGAGGCATTAACCTCTTTAGAGTTGCCCTCCACATATAAAAACAATTGTCCATATGGCAGCTTCTGGTGATAAAGTAGCGCTTGAAAATAGTCTAAACTAAGCCCGTGCGAAAAACTCTGCTCTGCTCGCAGAGTTTTCGGTATTTGGGCACTACACACTATGCGAAGTATTGTGGAGTTCCAGGATTCTGCCATCTGGCCCAAAGTGGCGTTTCTATTTCCATTTCCACTCGAGATTTGATTTGGGGCCTGCTCGGGAGCGCCACAATTGTCTCAGGGTGCTAGCAAGCGTGCACAAAATTTTGCACTTGCTAACATGGCTTTTGCCCACATCGGCGCCTATATAGTGTCTCTCGCAAACTTACCTCATGTACCTTTTCTGCTCGGGAAGCAGCTAAATCTTCTCAAAAAGAGGTTTTCAAGTGTATTTCCTTGTCTAACGGACCGTTATCTTCTCAAAAGAGGTTTTCAAGTGTATTTCCTTGTCTAACGGACCATACGGGTTGCCTGGATTAGTGCAAGGTGCATCACTCCTAAGAGTGTGCACCATATACTAAGCCAGCCTCCTACAACCACCAACACCAGTTCTCCATTATACTTCTCCCACCAGGGCACAAATCCAAAAAGAAGTGGGACACTAACCAAGTTAAGCAGTATGTAAGTGACATCAGAGCATGTGACATCACAACCTATGACCTCACAGGAAGTGATATCACGAAGAATGACTTCAGATTCTAGGGGAGAGGATGTGCACCTGCAGCATTGAAATCATAATAATGGTAAGATAACTCTGGAGGTTAATGCACTTGCTGGAGAGACTGGTGCTTTGTCTAGTCCCAGTATTGAATTAAAGTAGCATAGAGGGTAAATATGGCTCCCCCAAAGCACATCATGTTACACACAGATGAAGGATTTATATTTGATATGGATGGGCAAGTGGGTTAATGCTTTTAACATAGAGATCCTTTAGATACTTGCAGTTCATAAATTGTAATCCTTCTCATATAGCAGGAAAGGACATGTGGCTGCTACACCTTCTAACCCTCACTATCTTCTGTATCACATCCTGTAAATTGATTTACACACTTATGGTTTATTGTCGATGTATAATGTGACAAAATCCTAACTTTACTACAAGGATTTTGTCTCAGTTAAACTTAAGTTTGTCTTAAGTTTAACTTAAGAGTAAAACTTAAGTTTAACTGAGACAAAATCCTAACGTTTTTACTCGTAAATTCCTTCTGTGAATACCGAAAGTCGTAAAGTTAGGATTTTGTCTCAGATTGCTTTTGTGAATCGGGCCTGTAGTATTTAAAAATAGGATGGAATTTTGTGCAGGAAAAAATGTAAAGCATTCCATCTTTCTTGACCTGTGCTAAGCATCAGGACACTCCTTGGAGTAGCTGTGCACAATACAAGTTGCTTTCATCATTTCATTAATGTCAGCTTGAGATTAGAAACATACTGTGGCATCATTCCCTCAAAGGCCTCTATAAAACATGATTTGGAATGAATTCATTACCTGCTATATGCTCTATAAAGCCAGACGTTATCCACCTTAGATTAACCCCTATCCTGAATAAACAAACTAACTACAGAGAACTTAGTGGCTGGATAACCCTGTCCTGAGAGGCACATAGGGATAAACGGAGAGTTACATATTAGCATTTTAAAAGAAAGCATACTAATCTCAGTATCAAGGGTACAATCCCTGTGAGGGTTTCTAAAGTGTGGTAAAGCAACATTACAAATTGTCCCAATGAGAGGAGCATTAGGCTATCTCTTGCAACACGAGGCACATATGTATCTCTTTCCTACAAGAAACAAATTTATAGAACACAAAATCTGAGATATCATTTCACATGGACAAATCCAAATTTCCAGGATGAATATCATTTACTATAGAAAACAAACAATAATCATATACATGCTTTCTATTGCTTAGATAATGTGCATGACAGTGGCATGCCCAAATATGCAGGGGTCATAGACGGTGTAATCTTCAAGAACTATGAGCTAATGTCACCCTAGCGGCAAGGTTCAAAACAATAGTTCAAGATACAGTCAAAAGAAAAGATTGCCTCAAAAGGGAGATCAAGATCAGAATTTTAGAAAAACCATAGAGGTTTATTAAAATTTGAAGTGCAATATATAAATTAGAAACATTAAAATGCAGTCTTGAATTGATCATTGTACATTGAAGTAAATTGCCATGTTACTGGAATAATGCAATAATGAACCAAAACCCAGGAAAATAGACTAAGGGGCATATTTACAATATTTTGGCATAGGGCAGTGCCACAAGCATTTTAGCTGTGCTGCCCTACATCAAAAGGAAAGGGAAGAATGCACTGGATCTACAAGTTACAGCACATTCCTGTCCTTTCTGCCAGTGCCGATGCACAAACGCCAGCCGAGCGCCTACACAGGCACCCTTGCACCATGGTGCAAGGGTGTCTATGTTGTTGTCATTATTGATTTTGTCCCTTCCTGCACAAACAAAAATCAAAGGAGGTGTTTTCCTCATTCTATGTGTGCTGCATTCTGCAGCACACATGGAAAGAAGAAAAAACAAGAAGAATTGTACACATTTCTCCTTGTTACACCTGCTTCGGGAAGGCATTAGTTTTGGCACTGCCCCAGATTTACGCCATGTTGTAAATCTGGGGCAGTGGAACGCCCCTTCCATGCAGATTAAGGCATTGCCTTAATCCATATTTACAAGGCCATGAAAAGCTACACAGGGTGGCTTTGCGTGGCCTTGTAAATATGGGACGGCACACTGCGCCTCAGGAGCATCACAAAAGTGCGTTGTAAATATGCCCCTAAGTCTCATGTGTGCAGCAAAACAATAGAAAATCAGACAGCATCTCCAAAAAGATGTGTCTCACCCCTAAATTCAACTGTTTATATAGCCATTTCGTAGAATAAGAAAACATGGAAACTGCAAAGTCAGCGTGGTATAGGAAGTGTTACAGCAAATCCGTCATCATTCATCAAAATATTTTTTTCATTTTTAAACACCTAGAAGTGATCTTTCAATTTACAAGTTAGAAAATACGTTGATGTTGATTGTCTAAAATGAATTTCTTTAGAGGGGGACTTAATATCCCAAATGTTGTTATGAAGGAAATATTTTAGCTCTTAGGCCATGGACTCGATCTAGTCGGCTGGATCAGTTGTAATATTTAGCTCTTGTTAGTGACATTTTTAGAAGTTTGTGCAGATAGCCTAGCTCTTTTTTCAGAAAATGACCAAAGTCAAGTTAGCAAGGAGAGTGCATGGATGATGGCTGTCGTGTTTATCTTCAGTGTCTCTTTCTTTTGGCAAATAATACCAAAGTCTAGGGAGCAAATAATTTGAACATCATATTGTACTGTAAACAGTAAATCTGTGCTTTGCTGATTAAGCGGCATGTAAGAGGCATTAACCTCTTTAGAGTTGCCCTCCACATATAAAAAACAATTGTCCATATGGCAGCATCTGGTTATAAAGTAGCGCTTGAAAATAGTCTAAACTAAGCCCGTGCGAAAAACTCTGCTCTGCTCGCGGAGTTTTCGGTATTTGGGTACTACACACTATGCGAAGTTATGTGGAGTTCCAGGATTCTGCCATCTGGCCCAAAGTGGAGTTTCTATTTCCATTTCCACTCGAGATTTGATTTGGGGCCTGCTCGGGAGCGCCACAATTGTCTCAGGGTGCTAGCAAGCGTGCACAAAATTTTGCACTTGCTAACATGGCTTTTGCCCACATCGGCGCCTATATAGTGTCTCTCGCAAACTTACCTCATGTACCTTTTCTGCTCGGGAAGCAGCTAAATCTTCTCAAAAGAGGTTTTCAAGTGTATTTCCTTGTCTAACGGACCGTTATCTTCTCAAAAAGAGGTTTTCAAGTGTATTTCCTTGTCTAACGGACCATACGGGTTGCCTGGATTAGTGCAAGGTGCATCACTCCTAAGAGTGTGCACCATATACTAAGCCAGCCTCCTACAACCACCAACACCAGTTCTCCATTATACTTCTCCCACCAGGGCACAAATCCAAAAAGAAGTGGGACACTAACCAAGTTAAGCAGTATGTAAGTGACATCAGAGCATGTGACATCACAACCTATGACCTCACAGGAAGTGATATCACGAAGAATGACTTCAGATTCTAGGGGAGAGGATGTGCACCTGCAGCATTGAAATCATAATAATGGTAAGATAACTCTGGAGGTTAATGCACTTGCTGGAGAGACTGGTGCTTTGTCTAGTCCCAGTATTGAATTAAAGTAGCATAGAGGGTAAATATGGCTCCCCAAAGCACATCATGTTACACACAGATGAAGGATTTATATTTGATATGGATGGGCAAGTGGGTTAATGCTTTTAACATAGAGATCCTTTAGATTCTTGCAGTTCATAAATTGTAATCCTTCTCATATAGCAGGAAAGGACATGTGGCTGCTACACCTTCTAACCCTCACTATCTTATGTATCACATCCTGTAAATTGATTTACACACTTATGGTTTATTGTCGATGTATAATGTGACAAAATCCTAACTTTACTACAAGGATTTTGTCTCAGTTAAACTTAAGTTTGTCTTAAGTTTAACTTAAGAGTAAAACTTAAAGTTTAACTGAGACAAAATCCTAACTTTTTTACTCGTAAATTCCTTCTGTGAATACCGAAAGTCGTAAAGTTAGGATTTTGTCTCAGATTGCTTTTGTGAATCGGGCCTGTAGTATTTAAAAATAGGATGGAATTTTGTGCAGGAAAAAATGTAAAGCATTCCATCTTTCTTGACCTGTGCTAAGCATCAGGACACTCCTTGGAGTAGCTGTGCTCAATACAAGTTGCTTTCATCATTTCATCAATGTCAGCTTGAGATTAGAAACATACTGTGGCATCATTCCCTCAAAGGCCTCTATAAAACATGATTTGGAATGAATTCATTACCTGCTATATGCTCTATAAAGCCAGACGTTATCCACCTTAGATTAACCCCTATCCTGAATAAACAAACTAACTACAGAGAACTTAGTGGCTGGATAACCCTGTCCTGAGAGGCACATAGGGATAAACGGAGAGTTACATATTAGCATTTTAAAAGAAAGCATACTAATCTCAGTATCAAGGGTACAATCCCTGTGAGGGTTTCTAAAGTGTGGTAAAGCAACATTACAAATTGTCCCAATGAGAGGAGCATTAGGCTATCTCTTGCAACACGAGGCACATATGTATCTCTTTCCTACAAGAAACAAATTTATAGAACACAAAATCTGAGATATCATTTCACATGGACAAATCCAAATTTCCAGGATGAATATCATTTACTATAGAAAACAAACAATAATCATATACATGCTTTCTATTGCTTAGATAATGTGCATGACAGTGGCATGCCCAAATATGCAGGGGTCATAGACGGTGTAATCTTCAAGAACTATGAGCTAATGTCACCCTAGCGGCAAGGTTCAAAACAATAGTTCAAGATACAGTCAAAAGAAAAGATTGCCTCAAAAAGGGAGATCAAGATCAGAATTTTAGAAAAACCATAGAGGTTTATTAAAATTTGAAGTGCAATATATAAATTAGAAACATTAAAATGCAGTCTTGAATTGATCATTGTACATTGAAGTAAATTGCCATGTTACTGGAATAATGCAATAATGAACCAAAACCCAGGAAAATAGACTAAGGGGCATATTTACAATATTTTGGCATAGGGCAGTGCCACAAGCATTTTAGCTGTGCTGCCCTACATCAAAAGGAAAGGGAAGAATGCACTGGATCTACAAGTTACAGCACATTCCTGTCCTTTCTGCCAGTGCCGATGCACAAACGCCAGCCGAGCGCCTACACAGGCACCCTTGCACCATGGTGCAAGGGTGTCTATGTTGTTGTCATTATTGATTTTGTCCCTTCCTGCACAAACAAAAATCAAAGGAGGTGTTTTCCTCATTCTATGTGTGCTGCATTCTGCAGCACACATGGAAAGAAGAAAAAACAAGAAGAATTGTACACATTTCTCCTTGTTACACCTGCTTCGGGAAGGCATTAGTTTTGGCACTGCTCCAGATTTACGCCATGTTGTAAATCTGGGGCAGTGGAACGCCCCTTCCATGCAGATTAAGGCATTGCCTTAATCCATATTTACAAGGCCATGAAAAGCTACACAGGGTGGCTTTGCGTGGCCTTGTAAATATGGGACGGCACACTGCGCCTCAGGAGCATCACAAAAGTGCGTTGTAAATATGCCCCTAAGTCTCATGTGTGCAGCAAAACAATAGAAAATCAGACAGCATCTCCAAAAGATGTGTCTCACCCCTAAATTCAACTGTTTATATAGCCATTTCGTAGAATAAGAAAACATGGAAACTGCAAAGTCAGTGTGGTATAGGAAGTGTTACAGCAAATCCGTCATCATTCATCAAAATATTTTTTTCATTTTTAAACACCTAGAAGTGATCTTTCAATTTACAAGTTAGAAAATACGTTGATGTTGATTGTCTAAAATGAATTTCTTTAGAGGGGGACTTAATATCCCAAATGTTGTTATGAAGGAAATATTTTAGCTCTTAGGCCATGGACTCGATCTAGTCGGCTGGATCAGTTGTAATATTTAGCTCTTGTTAGTGACATTTTTAGAAGTTTGTGCAGATAGCCTAGCTCTTTTTTCAGAAAATGACCAAAGTCAAGTTAGCAAGGAGAGTGCATGGATGATGGCTGTCGTGTTTATCTTCAGTGTCTCTTTCTTTTGGCAAATAATACCAAAGTCTAGGGAGCAAATAATTTGAACATCATATTGTACTGTAAACAGTAAATCTGTGCTTTGCTGATTAAGCGGCATGTAAGAGGCATTAACCTCTTTAAAGTTGCCCTCCACATATAAAAAACAATTGTCCATATGGCAGCATCTGGTTATAAAGTAGCGCTTGAAAATAGTCTAAACTAAGCCCGTGCGAAAAACTCTGCTCTGCTCGCGGAGTTTTCGGTATTTGGGTACTACACACTATGCGAAGTTATGTGGAGTTCCAGGATTCTGCCATCTGGCCCAAAGTGGAGTTTCTATTTCCATTTCCACTCGAGATTTGATTTGGGGCCTGCTCGGGAGTGCCACAATTGTCTCAGGGTGCTAGCAAGCGTGCACAAAATTTTGCACTTGCTCACATGGCTTTTGCCCACATCGGCGCCTATATAGTGCCTCTCGCAAACTTACGTCATGTAGCTTTTCTGCTCGGGAAGCAGCTAAATCTTCTCAAAAAGAGGTTTTCAATAAGCCTGGGCGTAGTCCGCAAAGTAGCGCTACGCGAAGCTACGCAAAGTGCAGTTCGCAGTACGCGAGCTACGCGTAGCACTACGCGAACTGCGTAGTGCACTGTTCGCAATGATTGCACAGTGCCGGATGCTTGTCCGCACTGTGCAATCATTGAAAACGGCATCTTGCAGAGTGCGAGCTGTCTTTTACTGCCGCTCGAGTAGATTTTTACTCGAGCGGCAGCTTTCTCAACGCGGACTGGTAGTTTCTCATCGTGAGCGGTCGCGAGCATACGCGACCACTCGCAATGAGAAACCTGACCTCCCGCGTTGAGAATCTCACCGGGAGTTTTATTTTCCACGCTCGCGATCGGCAACTTGATGTTGCTGATCGCGAATGAGAAAAAGTCTCGCCGGGATGTCATTTTGCTTGCTCGCGGTCGCCAACTTGACGTTGAGGATCGCGAGGAAGCAAAAAATGACCGCTGCACTACGCTACGCGTGTTTGCACTGTGCTACGTGCAATTCGCGTTGTGCGAAGTAGCGCAAACTTCGCAAACTACGCGAGCGTAGCGTAGTGCTTTGCCCAGGGTTAGTTTTCAAGTGTATTTCCTTGTCTAACGGACCGTTGAAATTGTTTTTAGTGCGAGAAGCATTTTTTTTTTACTTTTTACCAATAGGAAGGAAGTGCCCCAGAGACTCCAACTTCCTGTTCCTGTCCAGCAGGCTCATCCAGGTGCTTTATCCATCTCCTGGTCACTTTTCATTTGGATTTGGAGCTGGAAGGATCACTCTCCTTGTCTGCTGCACTTGTAACATTGGATTTAAGGACTTTGTATGTGAGATTTCACAAGTAAGTTAAAAAGGATGTTGTATGTTTGATAGAGGGCATGTGCCAGTATTTATTTGTACTTTTATGAATTTTTAAAAATTTATTGTGGAGGGTGGCCAGCAGTTTAAGTAGGGACCTAGTTGTATTTTTGCATTTAATGTGTTTTCTTTTGCAAAGCAACAATGTTTCAGAGTTCAGTACATTGTCTCCATGGTTGTTCCATGTGCAATGTTTATTTATTTGGCCTAGATGCCAACAGACCATTCAGTCAAAAGGCCCAGGCTAGTAGTAGCTATAGGTGGTTGAAGCAACTGTTACTCTGGTATATGTTTTTTAAAAACACCATTTAGGGCTATTAAAAAGTGTCTATGTGGGGTAATATTTGATGCCTTGGAAGAATGTGTGTGGTCATATAATATTTAGAGCTCAGTAAATTTTCATTTTTTGCATTTCTGAATTAATGATAGTGTTTTTGTCTGCGTTACCATGCCACCATTGTCTGGCCAGTGATTGTGCATGCCATAGGCCACCATTTTTCTTTGTTCTACATGCCATGCAGACGGGGGCCATTTTGTGTAGTCTTTTGCCCTAGGCTTGCAGGTGTTCTTTGCTCCTCATGCCTCCTTGTTCACTGTTGCTGTTTGACCATGTGGATTGCAGCAATTTTGTGCATCCAGCCAATGTGCCTTTGCAAAAGGCTTGCATGTGTTCTTTGTTCCTCATGCCTCCTTGCTTACTGTTATTGTTAGACCATGTGGCTGGCAGCCGTTTTGTACATCCAGCCAGTGTTCTTTTGCCATAGGTTTGCATGTTTTCATTGATCCTCATGCCTCCTTGTTCGCTGCTGTTGTTTGACCATGTGGATCACAGCCAGTTTGTGCATCCAACCAATGTGCCTTTGCCCTTTGCCACAGGTTCTTTGTTCCTCATGCCTCCTTGCTCACTGTTGTTGCTTGACCATTTGGCTAGCAGCCATTTCGTGCATCCAGCCAATGTTCCTTTGCCGTAGGATTGCATATATATATATATATCGAACACAATCCTGGCTCCTCACAGATTCTCGCTGCAGCAAAACAGGTATGGACCACAAAGCGTTCAATTCGTTCTGAAAGTGCTTGTATTCAGGAAAATATATCATTCAGCAGTCCCATAGACCAGGCAAGTGCCTTTCATAAATATATCATTTTGAATAACTTTGTTTATGTATTACATGCATTTTTTTTATTTTTTTATTTTGCTCCTCCTTGCCTTACAATCAGTTTCTTCTCACCCTCCCATACAAACATTGGCAATTATTGATCTTTTTTCATTTAAATGTTTAGTTAAATTTTTCTGTATTGATTTTCTTTATTTTAAATTTTTTGAATTTTGCTTTATTTTGTTTTAATTTTTCATTTATTTTTTATTTTTATTTATTTATTTACTTTATTCATTTTGCCTCCATCCATCTACTATAGGCACACAACCATGCAAAAGCATTCCGTTTTTAGATATAATTCCACTTCCTCCTGGCTGCAGTGCACTGCCGACACACCAACATCATTCATTATTTTTTAATGATTATTCCATTTCCCCTGGACCACATTGTCTAGCATAGGTGCACAATAACCTTCATTATTTTAAAGATTATTATTTGATTATTAGATGAGATTATTATTCCATTTACCCATGCACTTCCTTGAGTGCCACAGGTGGCCCCTTTTAGAGTAGATGGACATAAAGCAAAGAGCTATATCTGTTTGTTGTGTTATCCTGATTAGAAATTAAATTGGTGAATGGTGTGGTTTTGCTATGAAGTGGTTAAATAGTGACCTTTGTCTGTACTAATTCAAACTGGAACAATGCCACATTTCACTAGATATTTTTCTTGCGTGTTTGCTTTTGGTGCACAAGAGAAGAGACATCACCCACAGTGCAGCCAAATGGGTGATGTCAGTCCTCCATTCTATTCCACTTGTGAAGCTTAGCACCACTGCCAGCTGAGTGTTTTGACAGTGCCCCAAAGACATTTTTTCCCCAAAAAGTGGTCGGTGAGTAGAAGCTGCTTTCCACCAGTGCCATGCCGACCACAACCTTTTTCAGGAGCCGTGTGCCTGCTGTACTGGCATCCAGGGAGGAACCTGGGAACAGCACTCTTGCATCAACAGCACCACCCCAATCTAAGCCTAAGACCACGTCTGTCAGTGAGGCAGCCCCTATAATCATTGTGACGCCGACAAGCCGTGAAGCTGAATTTGATTTGACCCTTTCGCAAAGTAGTACCCAATCGTTTCAGGAAACAGATCAAAGTGGACAGCAGTCACAGAGAGCAATAGTAGATCTTGAAGTTGGAGCAGAACAGGCGTTTGAGCTTCCTGCCAGGCAAGAACCTTCTTTTTTAGAATTATTGGTTCCCAGATCCCCAGCAAGGAAAAGAAAATGTACTACTCCACCGTTTTCTCCAAGCACCTCTTCTGATGATGATGATAGAGACATGGAGTGGAACTTGCCAGATTCTGGGAGACTCCAGTAGAGGCAAGGGAAAAGAAAAGTTCCTGAAAGACTTAGAATTATGGGAGTGGATGATGAGGAGGATGATGACGACGAGCTAGTCTTTGTATAAGCTATCACAGAGGAGTCCAACATTACTGTTCAACCTGCTCTGAGGGATATGGCACAGGTAGCAGCACCAGCTCCCATATTTGCAAAGCCCTAGCTCAGACATGAACCAACAGCAGCACTATTCACTGCAGAGAGGCAATCGACGACACACCCACCTACCTCCAGTTCTTCTTCAGGATTTGGCAGTGACCGAGTGAGAAAGCACTCCACCACAGTTTGGGACTTTTTTATACAGGGGAGCACATTGCAATATGCATCATCTGCCACACAAATGTTTGTCGAGTGAGTCTGGCTCATATGATACTGGAGGCTGAACGATCCATATGAAAAAGCATCACACAATCTGGAAGGAGGAACACCTTTAAAAAATTGCTCAACGAGGTCATGGTGCTGAAGGTGAGGAGAGCCAGGAAACATCAGCTGCAAGTCCAATCATGATGGGAGGTGATATCCTCATGCAGAATAGCTCTGTCCCCAGCAGTACGCCAGCAGAATAATTTGCCTCAGTGACCGCACAGTGGCACAAAACGAGTCGGAGTCAGAAGGAGACAATACAGCATGGAAAGACCACCCCTGCACAATGCACATTTTGTCTACTGCCACCTACTCATTTAGAGCTACTTGCATCATTGGCACCAGAAAAGAAGAAGTTCTTCAAGAGCAGTGCTTTAAACGTCTGGACTGGGAAAGAGTTATTTTGAGTCAAGAGGAGGATGGAAGGACTCAGGGTGGGACTACCCCATCAACCGCTAGAAAAAGGAAGTTATTGACTTCAAAGTTAAACCATGACTCTGAGGCCTAGTACTGAGCTATGTGGCATGGAGAGTGGTGCGTTGATTTAGGAAATGCTGCTGAGTGTAGGTGTTGCACTGGTGGCAAAAATGAAACTCTGATTCCTCTTGTATTTTGCTCTGCCTCTGAGTCTTCTTGGTACTCGTCTTATGAAGCTTACCTTCTTCCTGTCCTTCTCCTTGACTCTACAATACAGTTTCTGTTTTACAATCCTCAGGCCTTCTCCTTTCCTGCACAAACAAGTAAGCTGAGCTCAACACTCCTGCTTACCTCCCATCCCAGTTCAGACAGGCACCCAAGAATGATGCGCTTTCCCAAGGTGAATTCAGATGCACCGCCCAATTTGGCAATACAGTGTGATTTTTCTTTTAACACTAATATTTTTAGAACTGGGTGGGTTTAATTCACTCCTCCATAATTTGATTTTTCCAAACCTAGAAGACAGAACATTTAGATCTCTAATAACGTTGGTCTCTTTGGTCGAATGTCTGTTTGCAATGAATTTAACTGAGATGTGTCATACTCATTCCTTTGTTTCTTTCCACATCAGATTGATGATGATGAGGTACTGCTCATCGCCCTGATTAATATTGTTCTTGTGTTGTGTTTGTCTTTGTGACCCCTTTCTCCAAATCCCCTTTGCCATCTATTCATCAAACCCCTAACCCTCTTCCCCCTGGCTCTGTGTTTTTTTAGGTGTGTCTTAATTTACACCTAATGATCACGCACTTGGTGGAGCAGATGTGGTTAAATGCAACACCAACTCACTGTGGGATCTTATTTTACCTGAGCAATAGGCCACACCAGCCCCACTTACCTAACCACGCATACGTGAGAACATCATTCCTCAACATCAACATCATCATTCAGACCTTTGTTATGTGTTCATAAAACTCTTAACATTGTTGAGAAATTGTTCTCGTCAGTTTCTTAAGCAATATCCGAATGGCGAGGAAGAGGAGGAGGGCATCCTGGGGACGCCATGGTAAAGAGGTAATTGTTTGTTAATTGTTTTAAATTACTGCTAACGTATATCTTAACTAGGGGGTGGAGGCGGGCAGCGTAGCGGAGCTACATGGAGTGCCACGGAGTTTGTTGCCAACTCCGTGGCACTCTGCGTAGCCCCGCTACGCACACTACGCCCAGGGTTAACTACCACTACAATAAAGAAGGTGCCTTGAGAAACCCTCCAATAAGGTGTAGAAAGATTGACAGAGGGAGCAGCTGCCAGCCATCACTTCATCTATTCAGGTCAGAGAAGTAAGGGGTGAAGTGAACTACTTTACTTGGTACATAACTAATTTGTACTGCAGATGAGATAACTTAATTGTTTATCTATGTTTCTGTAGGCAATATAGGGAATTGTCATATACCTGCCAACTGGCATACACTTTAAGAAATAGATTAAAAATATACGCTGAGTGAAAAAGTTACAGTGCAAAGTTAAAGTAAAACACAAAAAAACTTCTGACATAAAGTGTATAAAAAAAGATTTCCCCTTTGCTAACATATATAACATATATAACAACAGGCCTACCCCTCACTTACATCTTTCCCCATCTCAATCCAATGTCCAAAATAAATATAAATCATATCCAAGTTGCCCAAAAATGCCCTGCCCAAATTCCCACCATTTACACCCACGGTCTTGAGGCATGCCATCCTACAGCCCAGTACGCCAGCTCGTGCAGCATGTGGCAATGGTAGAGCTGGTCTGAAGGGGGGGCGGCGTGAGCATGGGTATCTCCAAGCTGCAGGTGACACTGGTATAGCCTGGAGGATGGAGGTGCAGGGAGCTGGCTGGTGGAAGTGGGCCCAGGACCATGATAGTGTGCCCTGGTGGAATGGCCTCTGGAGCTGGGCTACAATCTCCTGCGGTGATTGACCAGCAAGAGTAACTATATAAAGAAACTTTAAAAAGAAAAAGGACAAATTGTAAAAAATACTCTGTGCAAACACTTATTTTATAGTGGCACAGTATAGATACATTTGATGGTCCCCTAGGGCCATCAGAATTTTTATGTTATTAGGAAAGTCAGTCACAGGGACATAATTTTAATAACACATGCCTCACATAAAAACACTTAATGGCTGAAAGGAGGCACCACAAGATTGAAAAAAACAGATGTTTTTTTTTCATGTAAAGGATTTCCTAAAAAATGTAACCACACAGACGCTTTGTGTGAAAACAAGAAAAATACATCTATTTAGTGAGTAAGGCATCATCCACTATGGAGTACAAGTATTCTATTTTTGTTGTGCTAAATGACTGGAAGTGTGCTAGCTAGTGCACTGGTACAAATTTGCTACTCTATGAAGTCTGCAGCTGGGGCAGCTACAATGGATCAAACATTATCTTTGATTTCAATGGCCCTGCTCTTCTCCAAATGCCTTTCTATTCTACCCTGACTCCAAAGAGGCAGATGATTCTTATGTCACACATGTCATGTATAACATGTGGATAGCAGATATCCGGTCTGCATAAGTAGATGGTGGGAAAAACGATGCACTGCAGTACAGGAAAATGAACGGCATACATCGATTTTATTGGCCACATTCATCACAGAGTATCCCATCCACAAAACATGAAATCCCACTTTACTTCTTGACTTCATCCTCAAACACAAATTATTTGAATCAAATACATTCACTTGGCAGTAACAGAAGGAAACTTGACATAGAAACTGATTTAGACTAGAGTTTGGAGGAGGGGTTACTCAGTCACAAACGTGACAGATATCCCGTCCATCATATTACGATTGGTAATAAGGCAGACAGGATATACATTAGGTTTTTGACAGAGTAACCCTTTCTGCCAAACTCTAAAAATCAGGTCCATAGTCTGCTGCAGCAGGGTAAAGTACAGGGAAAAGGCTGTGTAGGTACTGGTATAGAATATTGGGGGGGGATTCACTGATGATATAGCTTAGGCTTAGTCAGTCACAGTAGTTGAACCTGAAAGTTGATGAAAGTAAAATTTGAACAAGCATAAATCCATTTTGGAAGCCATTGGAACCACTTGCCCCGTAACCTGCAGCGCATGCCATAATGGTTTTTTTTCAAAGTTTTTGGTGGGCTGGGACTGAACTTAGGAACAAATGAAGGAGTGCAGTTGTAGGAGGTGGCTGAGTGGGCACTGGGAGGGAAAAAAAAGAAACTTTGTTTTTGTTTCGGTTTGCAATCCATTGAAAGTTTTGTAAATGCTACATTAACAGAAGCAGCTGCACATTGCACTGCCAGCACTGCACTAGCAGATTTAACCATGCTGCAGTTGGGTGGGGTCATGGACCATCGGTCACCACTCGCAAAGTGCCATGGGCAGGTAGATCAGGGATGAATGATGATGCATGGGATGGGATCTGCCTCACTTAACAAATACAGTGGGTATGCTAGTATTTGTTAATGATGAAGCAAAGAGACTTATCATTACCCATACCCGGCGCCACAGAGACCATCCCTTCAGCTGCTGCTGGTGCACTAGTGCTGCTGGCCCCATCACTGGTGGTCTGTGCAGCTAGAAAAAAACATTCCACATTTTTGATACCAGAGACACCTCCCCCTTTTTATTTTTTTAAACAAAATACAACAGCAACACAGTTCAGTTTGCAGTATCCCCTTTCCCATCTCAAATATCACTTTGGACATTTTGCTGTTTACAGATTTAGAAAAGTCTGAAGTCAAGCCAACCAAAATAAAGGGGCAGTACTCTCCTGCCATGCTGCACTGTCATTGAAACTGCTGGGATACTGAATAATAATACATACAACACAGCATTAGTAGGGGGTCACCATAACCATGGCCACTCCCTTGTCATTAGAGCATGAGCAAGAAATAGAAATCCGTCTCACCAAGCAAGTGTGGAAGTGCTTGCTTGGGTCTGCAAACTCTGCAATCTCCACAGTAGACGACCTAATTAAGGGGGTGATTAGGATGGCGGGCGGACTTCAGTCCAACTGCTGTCCTAGTGGTAACTGCCTGCTCTGCCAATGTGGCAGGCACCACGCGGTGCCTGCCACCTTGTGCATGGACATGCAGGGGGTACCATGGGTACCCCCAAGTGCACCCCCACCCTCTCACCCCCCAGGGGCCCACAACAGGCCCCCAAAGCAATTCCCCCCCTGCCTTTCCATGGCAGCATCGCCGCAATGGAAAGGCCTTAAACCACACGCATCCTAATATGCCTAGCCGGCACCGCCACCACATTGTGGCCCAAGTCCGCCCGGCCGGCAATTGGAACGATTGCCGACCGGCGGAAGAACGACGGACGCACTTTGCGTCCGCCGCGATACCCCCCGCCATTGTAATATGGCGGGGGTATTACTCGTTACGATGGCGTAATGGTAGCCACCGCCGGCTCGGCGGTGGCGAACGTTGCACCATTGTAATGACCCCCTAAGTGTCTTCATTTTTTACAGTGCCAGTCCACAGGGTGTAAAGTTAGAGGAGAGGGACAGCATAACCAAGCAGAAGGAAGCTTAAGCTACAGATTAGTACAGCCTTTAAATCTTAGATTTAGGGGTTTTAGGGGTGTGGGTGCAAGTGGCCAATGGGCTTCTTGCCCCAGTGGCCAATCTTCCATTGAGGTGACCACATTTGGGGGTGTAGGTCACCTTTTCTACCCAGAACCCACTGTTACTGCCACTTTTAAAAACGTCAGAAGTTTTCTTTAGCTGTACAGACTGGACAGCCCACCCTGGAGGTGTGACTAACGTTCTGGGGGTGTACACCTCCTGTATATCTAATTTCCTGCCTGCTCAGGTGAAAATGTGATGGGGCCAGGGGAGGGCTGTTTCCTGTCATCCCTGATGCATATCAGAGATGGTGTAGCCTTTGAAGCTCACTGTGTTGAGGTCTTTTTTAGACCTTTGTTCCTGACTCCTGGGATTAATCACACTGCCTGTCAGGAGGTCAGAATCCTATCTTGGTGGCAGCAAGTGAGGGCTTGCCAGCCAGAGCACAGAAAATCTGGGACAACAAGGTGAGTAACCTCTACGGTTGCCACCTGTTTGCATGACACATTGCATTGAACACAAGAGTTGTGTCAGGGGTGAGAAGGCATCTTGTTTTATAACAAACTCAACATATTGAAGTGATACAATAATGGAGGAAGTTACCGCGGGTGTTCCTGTGGTGCAAGCCCATGTTATCATATGGACCGCCTACAGTGTACTTTAATGGTCACACGTTTGATATAAGGCACATTGCCTCCTGGGCTCAGGAGTGTTCTGTAGAGGTGACTGACTGACTGATATTAAAAGTGGTGCTGTCAGTAGTTTACTTGGGTCACTCAGGATAGCACAAACAGTGCTGAGAACCCTGCTGTCCCCTTTACCACCCATTCTCTGGTTACCACTGGTACATACACCGCAGACTTATAGGGGGTACATTCCTGGTCAATGGGGTTGCCAATTTACACACAACTGTATTAGGGAGAGACCATGGGCACTGGGGTCTAGGCAGAAGAGTGGAGTGCACTATCAGAGTCCTAACCATCCTCATTGGAGCAAAAGGCAGGGGGGTTGATAATAGAAAGACGGCACTTTCCTACATCTAGTCACTAAACTCTGATTCAGACTAAACATTTAATGAAAGACTAATGATTGGGACCGGTTTCAGGCTAACAGCGCCTTGAGACCCTCACGGGTGAGTAGCGCGCTTACAATTCCCTGATAGATTGATTGATTGACTGTCTTGATAAATAGCTTCTTGGTACAATAATAGTATTTACCAGTCATAGTAATGGTTGCAGATTTGCTGCTGGTGATGCTCTCCCTCTTGGTTCCTGGTATAATAGTGAGGAGGGAGAGGAGGAAGTAAGTGTGTAGTGTGTACAGTGGTACTTGCATCATTGCTTGGTCTCCCCATTGACATGGCTAATCTGCAGTTGAATCAGAGGCTTCAGAAAGGACGGAGGTCTCCTTTTCAATTGTTGTTGTAGGTAGCCTTTGCATTTCCCAGAAGAGGGAGTGCAATTATTATAATATGGTCATAGATAAGGATAGACATTTATGGATATCTATGTTAGAGGTATTTATATCACAGGTAATAATATGATCACAGATAAGGGTAGATATTTTGAGTGCTCATTATATATATAATATAGGTAATATGAAATGATGATAGATATGGATATGTATTTATGCTATAGGTATTGATTTTCCAGGTAATATTATTATCATAGATAAGGATAGGCATTTATAGATATTTATATTAAAGGTATTTAAAATATAGGTAATAATATGATCTATATTTCTGAATATCAATTTCCAACATTGGGGTGTTTGAATTAAGATTGAACTCTGTGAATACCTTAATTACTTGGGTCACTGAAGCACTCAAAATTTTGGAATTGTGGAATTTATGAAAAATGCAGTTAAATAAGTTCCTTCTTTTAGGTTTTTGGATATGCAACAGTCAACTTTCTACTCCTGCTCTTGGGGGCATCAATTGATGAGGACAGTTATTTGCCACAAACCTGAAACTAAATTTAGGATTACACATAAAAAGACTAAGGAATATGATTCTTTGTGAACCTAAAGTCGAACCTGGATAATGTTAGTTTTTAAGCAAACTTCTTATCAAATTCTGTCTAGACTATGCTCTGTTACCCAACAATGATTGACCTCTTTTTATTTTAGCAATATGCCTTTCACAATAAAATAATGTTAAAAATTAATATATAGTCCCAAACAATGGGGTTGTTATTAGAAAGAGACAAACAAGACAAATAGTCTGGACATTTAGAAAGGAAGTCTTCAGAAAATGATGCTCTCAGTGCAGGTTAAGTGGCATAGTATTACTGATGGTGATTGCTGTGGTTGGGGCAGCAATGTAAAATGGGGCAAGTTAGGGCATGGTGAAAAGAAACATTTGACAGAGAAGTGCACAAAGCTTCTGATGATGGCTGCTTTTTTAGTGGTTGACAGGGAGCATATATTTAGGTCACTCACCCTTGGAGAAACAGTTAATGTGCATCATCGACCAACAGATATTGCATGGCCCGCACACACAAGAGGCCATGGTGGTTTGGCCTAATGTGGAGCCTGTTCCCCTTAATTTCCCAGTCCTTCTTGTCTAATCATCTTGGTAAAATCATATTGAACCGTTCCTCATTCATATCCAGCTGGCTTCTGTGCAAACAACCTTTTTTTTGGCAATACTGTTCCCGATGTAAGTCAGCACAAATATGTTAAATATTGCACCGCAAGATTCATCTTGAACAACAGTCATTTGCAGCCTAGTTGCCTAACTGATATCAGAGCCTGATCACCAGGCTCCATCGACCATTGGAAGTTGGACAAAATTGTTACCTGGATTGGTGTCATGAGATCAACAAATGTTCCTGACTCAGGGTCTCTCTGTCATATATTCCCACTTCCCTCTCAGATTTCTTTAATGTCTCTGTTAACCACAGTACCACCAAACACCGTCTCAACAGTGTCCCCACAGCTTCTTACCTACTACAAATGTTGCCTATAGATGCACTCAATGCCGTTTATGAACCTTTAACAAAACAACTGTCAGTATTCATGGAGGAGTGGGAGCCTTAACTTATAGTTGGGATGTCACCCTGGGCGCGGGACAGAAACAGGAGGTGATGTACCCCACGGTTTTAGAGGCACTAGCTCCAAATGTGGAAAAAGAAAGGAAAAAGGTTGAAAGAAAAATGTTAAATACACTACTTAGAGGCGTGACTGGTCCATCGTATAAATCTTCTTACGATAGAGATCTGCTCATTACTAATAAGCTAAAAGGAGTGTGTACCTGTAAATTGTTACCTAAAAACAATATGCAACTGGAGGACTGGTCATGGCTTCTGGCACACTTGCAGATGTGCATCCACTGGATGAGAATTGAAGTTTGCCTGTTGCAAATGGTGAAGACTTTCAATTTAGGATTTGTTCCTGGTATGTGCACGGGCTGACCCATTTACTGCCGATCCAGATACTATCCTTTTTTAAATTCTTTTGCAATCCTATTGTTCCAAGAAACGTGGAGAGAGCAAGCAATGCCTCTGCCGCGTTTCAATGAGTTGATTCTCCCGGCAGTCACCACTAATAAATCTGGTCGTGCAAAGTGTGGGCTCTCATGTTATATAGCGGCTGAACTACATTTAACCGTAGAATTGGTTGAAGTGCAGTTGGATTGGTTACAATGTCTTTTATTGGATTATAAATGCCGAAATATAATAATCTCTATTTGGGTGCAGGGAAAAATAAGGTGACCCAGTTGTTTATCTTATGGGATATTTTATGCTCTTTAATAATCCAGCACACACATGCCGGTTGTATTGTTTCTGGCGATTTTAATTTACATTTGGTTGTTTTAATCCCCGGAAATGGAAACAGTAATTGTATCACAAAAGAGTGTTGTGATAAAATGTAGCAGCTTGGGTTTACCTTGTTAAAAGAAAAATCTAGGTCTGGTCCATCTTTTACATTTTCTAAACATGGTTCAATTATTCATTACACTTTTTTCAGATACATTAAACCCTAAACTGGTTTAATACAGGGTGACCCCTCGACTCAAGAGTGATCACAATCCCCAGATAGTTATATTACAATTGCCAATAAAATATAAGCCTAGATCTAAAGATCTTTATACAGGCAATTCCTCATACAATCTAAAGAGACTGACATGTCACTCGGATAAACAAGATGAAATAATACAGGCTGCTGAAGCAATAATAAAGGATAGTGACCAGTGCCAGGTGGGGGTAGGTTCCATGATCAATAAGTGGAAACATATATCATCAACCCTGGTGGGAAAATTTCCAGCACGAAATAGTAAGAAAACAAATCTACCATCAATTTACTCGAGCAAATGGTATACATTTAAGTTATTTAAACTAAAACGTTTGCTTGACAGACCTGTACGGGAGGCCTATTCCCATAGATCCAGCAATCTTATTATGTTTATAAGGACACAATGAAAGCACTAAGAAAATCATATAGACGAGAAGTGTGGATGGCTATATCACTTTCTCAATCAGGGCTTTGACACAGATTACTTCATGCCTCCAAACAAAATAATGTAAAAAGATTTGGGAAATATTTAATTAACTTGAAAGGGGAGGCAACAGGGCTTATAGTATTAATATTATGGAAGCCGAATGGGTGCATTTTATTACCAATCTGTATTGAGTGGGTGGTCCAGTTGTGAAAAAGCAAGACATATGTGTTAATTGTGAAAAAATGAGTAAATCTAATACAGAGACAGTGAAGCGTATGAGCCTGTGTTTGAATAATACTGTGATATATAGTGAGTCGTATACAGAGCAAGCCAGCAGCCCCGACTTGAAGAAAGATTAGGGTCATATAAGCACTAATGAAATAGTCATTCTTTTACGCCCCCTTCGATCAAATGGTGCACCTGGCCTGAACGGACTTCCAAATGCCTTGTTGCGTGCCAACATGGATATGTGGGCCGAATTATTGACTCCATTGTTCAGCGAGGCATTGCTATCGAAAAATGTACCCGTCTCGTGGCAAGGTAGTATCATACAGCCTATCTATAAAAGTGGCCCAGCTGACAACCCTACTAATTATGGGTTAATCTCCTTAATTGATGTGGACGCTAAGGTGTTTGCCACATGTTTATTGGTAGATATGGAATAATGGGCAGCACAGCAAGGTATAATTCCACTCAACCAAACAGGTTTCTGTAAGGGCCAATCTACTATTACCAATTTGTTTGCCCTTACCTTATTAGCAGAGCGGGCAGTTTTTAAAAACAAAATCTATATATTGCTTTTATAGATTTAAAGGCAGCTTTCAATTCAGTTCCTCGAGCCTTAGTATGGAAAAAACTGGTTGGCTGGGCCATTCCACGGAATTTGATTGATGCTAAAATTCTTCTTCACACCAATACTTGGGTCCAGGTCAGGCTGGGTGACGGTGGTATTTTATCACAAAAAATTCAAACCTAGAATGGCTTAAAGCAAGTTTGTGTCCTGGCTCCTTGCCTTTTTAATCTATTTCTGTCAGAGCTTCTGCAGCATTTGGAATCCATTAATGCCCATCCCCCAAGATGAGGTGAGGTGCCACTTAACTATCTTCAATATGCAGACAATACTATCCTGCTGAGCCAAACACCTATAGGTCTACAAAGATTGATAAATGCTTTTGATGTTTATATCTTAATGAATGGCCTAGAATTGAATGTTAAAAAAACTAAAATCATGAAAATGTGTCAAAGACCAATTCATGGAGGGCCAGAGGTGGGCCAATTGAAGTGGTAAACATATTTAGGGATCTAGTTTGATTATATAGTTTTGTTTAAAAATAATTTTAAAGATCTTAGGGCAAAAACTTCAACTCTAATTTATGCTTTTAAATGTCTGTATAAATCGCTGAATTGTCAATCATATGATCATCTCCTTAAAGTTATGAGAGCAAAGTTACAGCCGACTATTATATATGGCTCACCTATTCCAGGGGGAAAGTCGAGAAGCTATTTGATCTACTCCTAATCAAGGCCTATCAAACAAGCTTTGGGATCCCCAGGTCAGTGGGCCAAGCAGAATTAAGACGGGAGTTTGGCCTCCAAAGACAGTCTATGGTTTCGCAAGAGGCTTTTTTGAAAGGCATGTATTCTATGTTCTCATCTGACCCTGTTTCCTTAGCGAACATCTGTTGGCATGAAATAACCAAATCTGCCTATACTGCTACCTGGCGATCCTATATTACAGCTTGTCTTTTTTAAATTGGTTTGCAGAATAGGCTGAACGAATTGACAATGCCCAGTTTCAAATGTATTTTAAAAAAAACAAATCAAAGTCAATTCTTTCTTTATGGATAACATAGCTTTAGCGTCAAAAAGCCATGCATGGTCTGTGATTATTTCACACAAGTCTTTGAGAATCCAGCCATACCTGAATGTCCATTTTTCTGCTGAAACAAAAAGAACATTTAAAAAAATTAGGGGGCATATTAGCAAGCCCGGCGATAAAATTATCGCCGTTTTAGCGACAGGAAAATGCCGCTAAAACGGCGATAATGGGCTTGCTAATATGCGTTATAGAATTCCAATAGAAGCCTAGGTTAGATGTCCTGCACATCTAACCTGGGCTCCTATTGGAATTCTATAACGCAGATTAGCAAGCCCATTATCGCCGTTTTAGCGGCAGTTTCCTGCCGCTAAAACGGCGATAATTTTATCACCGGTCTTGCTAATATGCCCCAAGATTGGGTTTAAACCCAACTAAGGAGAGTATGCCGACTTGGATTCAGGAATGGCCAAGTACTGACTGTAAACTGTGTGGATGGCCATGTAAAACTTTATTACATATAGTATGTGTGTCCTAAACTGGTTAAAATACGCTGCATACTGTTGAAACCCTTATTGCTTAATGCTGGGGTAAGATCGGCTCATCAGGTTCTTATATTTAGCAGGCTAGTCGATTCCACTGCTATGTCAACTGACAAAGTTTCTAGCTATCGTAAAAAAACGCTTGATATCGGCTAATTAATGGTTACTTTAAAGAACAATGATTCAACAAGGTCGATCTATGGTAGATGTCATTTACACAATTTGGTGCATACACTACAATGTCAATGGGTCCCGAGAGGAATTATGGAAATACTGCTATATGCACACAGCTTATTTGCACATTATTGTCATTAATAAAGGTTTAATGCCTATGCTGCTATGGTAGTTTGATAGAAATAGAAGCTATGATAACACTGATGCACCTTCATACCTTTTTTTTACAATGGAACTCATTATGTGTCAATTTTATGAATTATGATAGCTCTAGATAACAGTTTTTTTTATAATTAATTGGGATCCCTTACCACACATTTGCACTTTGAAACTTAATGATCCAGCTTATGTTTATATGGATGCTATAATCTAATATAAGGTAGCTGGTTTTAATGTATATTTTTTAATATAACTGTAATTTGTTAGGGATACTATTGCTGCTGTATTAATCGGACGTTTTCAAGTAGTTTCAAAGTTGTGAAATGGCATGCAATCATAGATATGTTCTTTTGTATAGGTGTTTACTGTCTTAAAGAAATGGGTTAGTGCCTTTTATATACTGATTTGTTTTAAAGTTGTGATCGCAATGATTTTTGTTAATCAAGCAATAAGGAACCAATAAACAAACAGCAGGTGATGGCAATCAAAGCTGTGAGGTCTATTTTTAAGATAAGGTTGATGAGGGCGAGCTACCTGCCTTGTTCGGGGTCAGACTGGCCTATAAGTCAATCAGGCAGTGTCTGACGGGCTGAGCCCACAGATCAGTGTGTGGACTCTTTTTTAGCAGTTTGTGGGCCTGTTTTAGGGCAAGGTGGGGTGTTTTTTCCCACTGATTTCACAGATATTGCCACAAGCATAGCCTGCAGCAATCACAAAAGCATGCAGATTCCCTTAACTGCAGAGTGTGCTCACAAGTTCGAAACTGGCCCGATCAGCATATGTTGGCCACTTCCTCAACTATCTTGTTTGCTAATCAGGGTCACTTTTATTTTGGTCGTGGGCCTATTTGTTCCCAGTCCAACAGTGAACTAAAATTGCACATCTAGTATGTTGAGATGTCTATGAATCAAAGAATGAGAATCAGTTGACCACTCATGCAGTGAATCCAGAATGAGAAGGAATTGACCATTAGGTCAATGAATCACAGAATGAGAATAAGTTGCCCACTTAAGCAATACATCAAGGAATAAGAACCAGCTGAGGTCACATTCAATGAATGAAAGAATAATAATCAGATCAGTTGACCAACTAGGCAAAGATTGAGGATTGCTTGACCACTTAAAAATGAATCACAAAATGAGAATCAGTTGACTTCTCATTCAGTGTATCAAAGAATGTGAATCACATGACCACTCAAACAAGAATTGGCTGACCACTCAATCAATGAATCAAGGATTTGAATGAGCTGATGGCTCAGTCATTGATCAAAGAAGGAGAACTGGCTGGCCCTTTTCTCAATTCATCAAGGAGTGGGAATCAGCTTACCACTCAGTCAACGAATTGAGGAATGAGAATTAGCTAACAATGCAGTGAATGAATCAGAGAATAATAATTAGCTGAACACTCAAATGATGAATCACATAATGGAAGTCAGATGGCCACTCAATCGATGAATTGAAGAATGAGAATCCTCTGATTATATCAGTCAAAGAATGAGAGTAAGTTGACGTTCCACAAAGCCAGATCCACTGAATAAGATTAGATGCTGCGGAGAAGCTCTGTATGGGAGAAATCTATCCCAGCGAAGTGGTGCCTTGGGCGGATAGACTGGAGTGGTTTGTCCCAGTCATATGGAGGTCTGGAAGTCCAAAAAATGTATTAGTACCAGCTTTTCCAGGTGGTAGGAAAAGTCAAGTTAGAGTGTGCTCACCCAGTCCGTTCTGTGTTTTTAATTCATTTTCAAGACACAGGAACCATGTTCATTAGTCATATAATGGTGATCACAGCGTTTCATGTGCCCAGCCAATTATGATTGACTAGTTACTTTTAAATTAACCAATCAAAGCACATCTGGGCACCAATGGTCCAGATATCACTACCTTTTTCTGGTGGTTAACTCCTTCATGGAGTCCTCTGTGAGCACCTATTTAAATTCTAATTCCTCAAAAATGACTGAACGGATATACCCAAACAATGAAAAGCATGCTTTCCCAGTAAAGTTCTCCCTTTTTTCTTGCAAAATATTTCATAATTAAATTCAGTCATTTTTTCATAAATCAGAGAGAAAACTTTCATATGAGAATTCACAAGAAAAATCTACGTTTGGGTTACCATGCCTATTTCTTATTCCTCGCTTGGTGGATCAGCCAGAAACTTTTCATGAGCCAGCCAAATTAGTACTTACCTACGTATTTTGTGAAAAACTTAGAAGTAGTAAACTTACTCTTACGTGTAAATTACTCAAAGGTATAAGTTACTTTTCTGAATCAGGCCCAAGGTTTCCACTCAAGTCTATTTCATTCTTCAGAATATCATTGATTCACAGGCATCTTAATTCTTGGATCAAAGGCAATTTAGTATAGGCAAAAAGAAACAATACTCTGAAACATTTGATCTACATCTGCCACCACATTGCAAAAAGAACAATTGATGGACAGAATGCAGAACAATGTCATACATTGACCCCAGTACAGAGATCTGGGCCTAAATCCATCATTTTTTTGCTCACCATGCCATTCCAGTTTGGACCCAGCCATATGCAAATCAGTCTTGACCCTGTACCCAATGGGAACAGTCCAGCCCGAACTGCCAGGCCAGGTCCTCCCTTGACTGGAATCAAGCATCCTAGGACCTGTTTCGGGCTTTCAGCCCTCATCAGACAGGATAGATTGACTCCAGTGGCATGAGGAGCACGGGACCCACGTCTGGGCATACCCGTCCCACTCGGGGTGACAAATGCAAAAAGAACAATTGATGGACAGAATGCAGAACAATGTCATACATTCACCCCAGTATAGAGATCTGGGCCTAAATCCATCATTTTTTTGCTCACCATGCCATTCCAGTTTGGACCCAGCCATATGCAAATCAGTCTTGACCCGGCACCCAATTGGAACAGTCCAGCCCGAACTGCCAGGCCAGGTCCTCCCTGGACTGGAATCAAGCATCCTAGGACCGGTTTCGGGCTTTCAGCCCTCATCAGCCAGGATAGCTTGACTCCAGTGGCATGAGGAGCACGGGACCCACGTCTGGGCATACCCGTCCCATTCGGGGTGACAAATGCAAAAAGAACAATTGATGGACAGAATGCAGAACAATGTCATACATTCACCCCAGTACAGAGATCTGGGACTAAATCCATCGTTTTTTTGCTCACCATGCCATTCCAGATTGGACCCAGCCATATGCAAATCAGTCTTGACCCTGCACCCAATGGGAACAGTCCAGCCCGAACTGCCAGACCAGGTCCTCCCTGGACTGGAATCAAGCATCCTAGGACCGGTTTCGGGCTTTCAGCCCTCATCAGCCAGGATAGCTTGACTCCAGTGGCATGAGGAGCACGGGACCCACATCTGGGCATACCCGTAACACTCGGGGTGACAAATGTAAAAAGAACAATTGATGGACAGAATGCAGAACATTGTCATACATTCACCCCAGTACAGAGATCTGGGACTAAATCCATCGTTTTTATGCTCATCATGCCATTCCAGTTTGGACCCAGCCATATGCAAATCAGTCTTGACCCTGTACCCAATGGGAACAGTCCAGCCCGAACTGCAAGGCCATGTCCTCCCTGGACTGGAATCAAGCATCCTAGGACCAGTTTCGGGCTTTCAGCCCTCATCAGCCAGGATAGCTTGACTCCAGTGGCATGAGGAGCACGGGACCCACGTCGGGGCATACCCGTCCCACTCGGGGTGACAAATGCAAAAAGAACAATATATGGACAGAATGCAGAACAATGTCATACATTCACCCCAGTACAGAGATCTGGGCCTAAATCCATCGTTTTTTTGCTCACCATGCCATTCCAGTGTGGACCCAGCCATATGCAAATCAGTCTTGACCCTGCACCCAATGGGAACAGTCCAGCCCGAACTGCCAGGCCAGGTCCTCCCTGGACTGGAATCAAGCATCCTAGGACCGGATTCGGGCTTTCTGCCCTCATCAGCCAGGACAGCTTGACTCCAGTGGCATGAGGAGCACGGGACCCACGTCTGGGCATACCCGTCGCACTCGGGGTGACAAATGCAAAAAGAACAATTGATGGACAGAATGCAGAACAATGTCATACATTCACTCCAGTACAGAGATCTGGGCCTAAATCCATTGTTTTTTTGCTCACCATGCCATTCCAGAATGATGATGGATTAAACCCTGATCACTTAACTGGGGGTGAGTGCTTGCAATGTTAAACACTCTGTCCATCATCCCCTTTGGTTTTGCTAAGTTCGCCATAAATTGGCAGGGTATGCTCAGACGTGGGTCCCTTGCTCACTTTGCCACTGGATTCAAGATAGCCTGGCTGATGAGGGTTATGAACCCGAAACCGGTCCCAGGATGCTTGTTTCCGGTCCAGGGAAGACATGGCTTGGCAGTTCGGGCTGGACTGTTCCCATGAGGCACAGTGTCAGGCTGATGTGCATATGGCCATGTTTGAACTGGGGTGGCGGAGTGAGCTAAAGAATGATGATGGATTAAACCCCGATCACTTGACTGGGGGTGAGTGCTTGCAATGTTCAACACTCCGTCCATCATCCCCTTTGGTTTTGCTAAGTTCGCCATAAATTGGCAGGGTATGCTCAGACGTGGGTCCCTTGCTCACTTTGCCACTGGATTCAAGATAGCCTGGCTGATGAGAGTTATGAACCCGAAACCGGTCCCAGGATGCTTGTTTCCGGTCGAGGGAAGACATGGCTTGGCAGTTCGGGCTGGACTGTTCCCATGAGGCACAGGGTCAGACTGATTTGCATATGGCCATGTCTGAACTGGGGTGGCGGAGTGAGCTAAAGAATGATGATGGATTAAACCCAGATCAGTTGACTGGGGGTGAGTGCTTGCAATGTTCAACACTCCGTTCATCATCCCCTTTGGTTTTGCTAAGTTCACCACATTGCAGCATGCCATCACACTTGGCGACACACTGCTATAGGACATTCTGCAGCAGGAGAAGATGAGAGTGAATTGTCACTTACAGTAAACCTTAATGGCAAGGGCTACTGTAGGGACATATAAGCTTGCAATTATTTGTTCACACCTTTAATATACTTTGCCCTGACTCCTGGGCTGAGGAGGCCTATCTTAGAGTTAACTGGGATATTTAAAAGAGACTTATAAGGGACTGGTTTAGTATATGGTGCACACTTATTCAAGTTGTGCATCTTTTACTAATGCAGGCAACTCTTATGGTGATTTTAGTGGTCTTTGATAACCGTAGAAAGCTCTCACAGTGATAACTGTGGAGCGCATCCTTCAGGCTTATCTTGGAGAAGTGTTAAGCAGCTTGTTTTACCAGTTTAATCTGTACTGTAAGCTGGATCTCAAGAAATCACACAGTGTTTAGCAAAACTAAGTCCATTTATGACAACGCAATATCACTATCAAATTGGTATATCTCCTACCCTCAGATATCGACAAAATACACAAGAATAATTCAAATGCAATCAGGTAAGTAGCATAAAATACAGTGGTATCCAGGGGGAGACCAAACCATATACTAAGAAAGTTGAATGCAAACTGCAAAGGAAAATTGGGCTTGGACCAGAAGACCCAGAGGAGCCGGGATACAAGAAACCACCCAAGGTAAGTACCCAAGGACCACACGGAGGCTGTGTGCAGAGTGGAAACAGAGCAGCATGCCAGATAGAAGTCAATGGAGAAGTTGCGGTTGTAGTTTTGAGGAAAAAGAACCTTTTCCAGAGGACCGAGACGAAACTAAGCCTGGGCGTAGTTCGCGAAGTAGCGCTACGCGAAGCTACGCAAAGTGCAGTTCGCACTACGCGAGCTACGCGTAGCACTACGCGAACTGCGTAGTGCACTGTTCGCAATGATTGCACAGTGCCGGATGCTTGTCCGCACTGTGCAATCATTGAAAACGGCCTCTTGCACAGTGCGAGCTGTCTTTTACTGCCGCTCAAGTAGATTTTTACTCGAGCGGCAGCTTTCTCAACGCGGACTGGTAGTTTCTCATCGCGAGCGGTCGCGAGCATACGCGACCACTCGCAATGAGAAACCTGACCTCCCCGCGTTGAGAATCTCGCCGGGAGGTTTATTTTCCACGCTCGCGATCGGCAACTTGATGTTGCTGATCGCGAACGAGGAAAAAGTCTCGCCGGGATGTCATTTTGCTTGCTCGCGGTCGCCAACTTGACGTTGAGGACCGCGAGCAAGCAAAAAATGACCGCTGCACTACGCTATGCTACGCTACGCGTGTTTGCACTGTGCTACGTGCAATTCGCGTTGTGCGAAGTAGCGCAAACTTCGCAAACTACGCGAGCGTAGCGTAGTGCTTTGCCCAGGGTTAGACGAAACCCTTTGGGAGACCGAAGGTTGGAGAGCCACCCCACCCGTGTATGCCCCAGGAACCAAGTTACCTACACCAGGGAAGCTGGACGCATAGGGATGAAGTGACATCAGAACCTGCCGTAGACAACAATGGACAAATTAGAATAAGATGCCTCTGGAGAAGACTGTGAAAGAGTCCGGTGGAATCCAGGGGTGAATGCTGGAAGTGAAGAACCTGCAAGCAGAGGGGACAGAGTCTTTGCCACTCGGAGGTGACCAGGAGGGACGGAGACACAATGCCAACCGATGTCGGGAGATTCTGAAGAGTCTACAGTGACTTTGTCGCTGCAGCTGTGAGGACCAGGCAAAGCTGAGGAAGACCAGGAGCCATGCACGAGCTGGCCCATGCTGGATGTCAGTGACTAGGTGTCCGGCAGGAGCACCAACAAGCCTTGGTAGCTTCAACTGGCATGGAAGAAGAAAAAATGCAATATTGGGACCAGTAAGGTCCAAGGGACTCACCAACAGCAGGCGAGTCAGAGCAGGCCCTGAGCAATCAAGGGAATCCACTGAAGCCTCAGGACGACCCATAGGCTGATGGCACAGGAGTCACAAGAGGACCTCGAGCAGCTCACCAAGAAGAAAGGCTCATGGTGCATAGAATATGGTGAGGACACTGATTTTCTAGGAAGGAGATCCTGGAGGCTTCAGCTTCTTGTAGCCTGTAGATCTCTGGAGTGCAGAGCCAACAAGCTTTGGCAACAGCAAGTTGATGTGGTGTGCAGGGGGTCGGACCCAACGGTTCAGTTGAGGGATACTGGTTAAAACATTGCAGAGATGGTAGGTCAGGCTTCGAGAGAGTTGCAGAACTACTACCTGTGTTGCTGGGCCTTGGAAAGTCTGTAGGACAACAGGAGCATCAGACTGGTCAGCTTCATTGCAGTGCCTACTGATGCAAGGGAGTGACTTCTTTACTCCAAGGGAGATTTCTTCGGATGTCCTTGATGCCCACAGGTCTGTTGATGAACCTGTATTAAGCACAGACACATATGACAAAGAAGACTAGAAGAACAGTCAGATCAGGAGCAGCAGAAGTCTTCCATGGTGCAGATTAGGTTCCAGTCAAAGTCCGACAAAGTCCAAGTGTCCAGATGGCTGAAGTACAATATAGTTTCAGGGTTGAGTCTTGTCTCACAATGAATCCGAGGACCCACCAACAGGGGAGCCCTTAAATACCCTAAGGAACATGTGAAGATAATTTGGGGGTCCCATGGGTCCTTTTTCCAGTTTCCAACCAGAGCTGGAGCCAAGGGCTCCCTGAACTGGTTCAAACTTGAGTATGCAAGGAGGGCACCAAACGTGCCATTCACAGCAGTCTGGTGGTGCTGACAAGCATCCCCACCCCAGCCCAATACCCTAGGTCATGTATGGGAGGTGGTCACACGTCCCTGTGACAAGAAACTTATTGTTCTTTCTTCCCCTGCTCAAGCTCAGCTCAGCAGCTGGAAGGCATAATCATGTCAGTGGTCGGCAGCAGCACTAGCTTGCTAGCAGACCCTGAAAGGAATGTTACTGGGAATACAGGGGGGTCCCCTAAAGAGCCCCCCAGTACAGGGCATCATACTTCCAACACTGGAATCAGTGTTGGGGTATGATTCCAACATGTTTGATACCAAACATGAATGTGTTAGGTGCAGACACTATTTAGTTAGACATCAATTAATGGCTGTCCACTATAAGTATTGAAAATGGCTGACTGCAATTACAAACCCTGTAGAAATGACTCTGGTGTTTGTAGGGGTGTCCTGCTCATGCAGGGGTACCCTCACACTTATAAGCAAGCACCCTCCCCTCAGAACTGAAGAGCCTGCCATGGGGAGGGTGACTCATAGGTGTTAAGTGCAATGACCTCAGATATAAGGAAACATATCAGTTGTGAGAGGTGCACGGACCAACTCACACAGGCTGCAGTGGCAAACCGGAAGTCACATTTTAAATGGACTCCCATGGGTGGCACAATACATGATGCAGCCCATGGGAGACCCCTGGGATACCTATGCATTGTGTACCTTAGTACCATATACTAAGGAGTTATAATGGTACACCAGTAGTCAATTGGGAAGGTATCAAAGTACTTACCATGTCAACATAGGGGAGGAAGGACAGTTGCGGGGGTCCAGATTAGCAGGATCCCAGCAGACTAAGTAAAAAACACACTGACACCAGGCAAAAAGTGGGGGTACCCATGCAAGAAAGATCGTACCTTCTAACGATAGTGCTTTCTCCGTGCCACTCATGGGGAGGCACAAAGTCGAATTGGACCAGTTTGCACTGTTCCTGCAGTCTGCAATTGCAGTCCTGCTGTTAACTGTTCATTAGGGTCACTCAGGGTAGCACTAATAGTGCTTCAGGCCCTGGTGACCCCTTTAACACCCATGTCCTGGGTACCTATGGCACCACCTTACCAGGGATGTATTAGGAGTTTAACATCTGTTGTCAATTGGGAGTCCCAACTTGCTTACATCATGATTAGGGCAAGAGCACTGACACTTTCAGAATCATAACCATCAGCATTGGAGCAAAAACTGTGGGGGTGACCAGGCAAAAAGGGCACTTTCCTACACTATGTGTACACTAGGTCTGTCTAAACTGTATTGCAGAGGGACACGGCCATGCATTTGTAATGCATTGCACGTTTGCACCCCAAGGTGACTGCTCACCACTGAAAATAGTGCAGCTGAGCTGATAGATCCTGGGTGCAATATTCACAAAAGTACAAACAGTTGTGAAGGGTTCACCCAGATATTTACATCATGACTGGGGTTGGTTGCCTGTAAATG
The DNA here is from genome assembly GCA_963921515.1 of Calotriton arnoldi. Taxonomy (NCBI): domain Eukaryota; kingdom Metazoa; phylum Chordata; class Amphibia; order Caudata; family Salamandridae; genus Calotriton; species Calotriton arnoldi. The sequence continues at coordinate 620,020 of CAWUFW010005973.1, read as the reverse complement.
CTCACCAAGGTGATGAGTCTTAGAAAGCTGCCCATTTTTATGACGTAGGCCCCTTCTATAATGTTGTAATTGGAATTGCGCTGAAGCACTTTGCTGTTAGCGGCACATTACTTCAGGAAGCCAATATTAGTGTCAGTGACACTGGTAGTTGATTAGTTTATCTTCTACTTCTGTGTTAGTCGTTGGGTTATTCTTGTGCTCTCCACAAAGACCAATGCACACATTTTCTTCAAACATTTGTAACATGGTAGACTAATAGAGGTTAACAAGAGGTTTTTCTGGGGCATCCATAGTAGAGCCAATTCTTAGAGCATGAGTAGGACTGATCCTTGAATTGATATGTTATTAGAGAAGAAAGTAAATGGCATTATCGGTGCTTAATGAACATTCATTGTGACTTTTGTTGTACTGTAAGCTGATAGACTCCTTGGGAAAGCATGTACTATCTCTTAAGCAACATACATGCAAACTTTACATTCTTCTTTCATTCAAAGCAAGTTTTTTCTTGATACTCTTGTGAAAAGATGTGTTGTGGAACAGGAAGTAAAAGTGGGGCTGAGTTTGGTGTTAAATTACTACAGAAAAATCAAATTCGAACTGTATATGTCTTTGCTGTGTAGAGCATCTCAACTAAAACAAACATTGCACACCAGAGAGCAGTAAACTAACAGGATCCTTTAGTTCTCACACATAAAATTTCTAGTTAGGTTCACATGAGAGTATTTGTCTCCTGGCAGACTCTAAGCGTCCTTAAAGCAATAACAAAGTACCATTGTGACATCCTGTAAACTGATGACTACTGAGGCCAAACAGACGCTGAGTTTGTGCCTGGAGGTCAGCTCTATATCGCTCATTTTTATTAGAATGGTGCTCTGGTGCCTTGTGGTGCAAAATCAACCTTGAGAGAGGCCTGTGGCTACTATCATCTGTCCTTCAGAGATGACCCTGAAAAGAACATCCCTGAGCTGCTCCAATTTAGAAAATAATTGAAGATATGTTTTCTTTTTAAAATACTGCATTACAACGCAGCAACAGTAGATTTATGCTTCCATAATACAGCTTCATTCCCTATCACTCATGAACTGTATACTTGTGTTGGATCCTATTCAGTGCTGTGCTCTCTTTTGCTAAGGCTTGCTCTATACTTATTCCTCATTCACTCATAAATATTCTTCTCAGGTAGCTCCAAACACCTTGCTTCTGGACAGAGTAAGGGCTCTCATTTGAAGCAACACACTCCACAGTAAAGACACTGCGTGAAGTTTGTACTTTTGCATAGCAGTGAGGAGAACTGGTCACAACAGTGTGGCTTCAGACAGTGATCATGGTGACCACATCTTGCCATGGCATGCATATGTGGTGGAAATAAATATATTACATCATGGAATATGCTGAAATATTTTCTGATTTTATTAGAAAGTCACAGTCTCGCTTAGAGGGATTGAAGAAGGAACGTTTCTGATATTGCTGGGTGGTGACCAGACAATTAACAGTAGTAGCAGAAGAGAAGACTAGAGGAGATAACTGATTGGGCTCAGAAGAGAGTTCGAATATGAATCACATGGGGTTCAAGGCAGTGCAGACTTTGCGCATGAGGGTGTTCACAAGGTGAGTTTTAGGGCAGAGAATGTCATGTTTTCTTTTTTGCTGGGTGTGGCTAGAGGGTTGGTCTTGACAGAATATATTATGAGTAGGACAGTAAAGTCTGATTGGCACAAATAGAAAACTGTCTCTTTTTTGTCTGGTCAGCCCTATTTTTTGCTGTTTTTTAGACTTTGCACACTAAGGCACTGCTGTCCATTGCCTAGTGTATGTGCTCTTACCCATAAAACATGTAGAAATTAGCTGATCCCTGACTGCCGCATTTACAATTTCTTTAAGGCTGTGGTATTTGATGAGGAAATAAACCCATTGGATGAAAAGTTATATGCCAACTGTAGACTGCAACATGTATTGTGCTATTCACTGATGTGACAAACATGTCATTCAGGCTTACCATTGTAGCCTGGCATTAGTGATGTAAATCCTGAAGTGTGACATGTTAAAATAACCCTTTTTAAGACATAACAACCTCAATTTAAATATCAATAAGTCAACCCTATGGAAGCCTAGTAGCTCACAATGTAGGGTGCCTGGTTTTTAAGTGTGGTACATGAAGAATTTTAATGTCACCAGTCACGAGTTGGAGGCCTGCGCAAGAGAACATATCGAGCAAGTGTGGGATTGAGGTGGTAGAGGCGAGCACTGTGCCACTGACTGAATAATAGACGCTTGCCTGCTCATTTGCATCTTACCGTGAGGGAAACGGTCTACTCTGCCTAATTGCCGTGAGGGGAACGGCTCCAAACAAAACGTGTCAATCGCCGTGAGGGGAACGGCAGCGGACTACATTATCCAGCAGCCTCGCGCCATCCTGACGCTGCTCTCATGCCCGGAGGCGCCATAAATTGCCACGCTACCTCCCACACCACGGGACGCTTGCCTGCTCATTTGCATCTTACCGTGAGGGAAACGGTCTACTCTGCCTAATTGCCGTGAGGGGAACGGCTCCAAACACAACGTGTCAATCGCCGTGAGGGGAACGGCAGCGGACTACATTACCCAGCAGCCTCGTGCCATCCTGACGCTGCTCTCGCGCCCGGAGGCGCCATAAATTGCCACGCCACCTCCCGCACCGCAAGACGCGCGCGGGCGAAGCCCGGGCCAAGGGCGGGTTCGTCCACGCCCGTCCGCAACCGGAGGAGACTGGGCTGGGCCATCCCCCTGAGGACTATTCCCATGTATTGACTGTTCGGTAAGACCACAAGATTGTGCGCATTGTCTTAGATCAGTGTGGTATTGATTGCTGGTCCTCTCTTAATTAAGCAATATTTGACTACTGATAACCACGTCTATGACCATGAGTAAGCCCAAAGGCGCGGCAGGCACGTTAGATGCCTTTTTAACTAGAGCTGAATCCCTATTGACACATGAAATTCAAATGACAGAGAGAAGGTTGTCACTGGATTTTACACAATTTCCAACACATAAGCAACCATCTATTCCTAATCAGATTCATAATTCGAATGACTTACCCCAACAATCCCCACTAAGTCCAAGGATAATTGTTCAAAACAAACCAATGACATCTGCTTTGTCATGCATATCCTCGCCAGTTATAAGCCCAGTCTCAAATGACTACAGTAGACAGGGCATAGAAACAAGATCACGAGCTCCAAAAATATCAGTAGAGCCCAAAGGGAAAGTGCCCCGAGCAAGGCAGAAGCAAGTTATGGGTGATCAAAAAAACAAAACTAGGAGTTCAGGAGGTTCTAGGCCCATGTCCCAAACAACTATACTTGTAGATGATCAAGGTGTAACATCAACAAATACTGTTAGTATGTAGACAGATGCAGTTCTCTACCCTCCCATTCCAACAGCGGAAGAAAGTTCAGGGGCCTATGATTGTACATTCACAACAATACTAGAATCAAAACTAGGGTCTATGTTATTACAAATCACTGAGTTAATGAACGCGAAGTTTGGCATTCTAGATAAAAAGATTGATCATCTATATGCAGTGATAGAAAATATGAGAGGTAGTAGGGACTCTAGCCACCCAGATGCTATAGAAGGGGTGTGCGAATCAAAGAATTTGGAGGGTCCCCAAACTCTTAGTATAGCTGGCATAACTCATGGGCACAATAGTATACATGTGGATAATTCCATGTCTCAAAGAGAAAATATGGGGAAAAGCACATGGGGCGTGGCTCATAGAACAGATTATAAAATAAGGGAAAGGCAAGCTATATACCATGGACAGGTAGCCCCAAATGTGTTTGAAAATCGCTTGGGTTCTGGTACAAAAAAAGATTCGCAAGATATAACTTTGATCCCAAGTACTGATGTTATCGGGCTACCACCTGCCTCATGTCCCTACGTACTAATTTTAGCTGGGGTCCCTACCTTAAGAAAGGAACAGAGTGAATCATGGAACAGCTTGCGAAACAAGACTGTTGATTGGTTGTTTAAACATAAAAAGTTTAGCCCACAGAATGTGAATGACATTTTAATGGTTCGCAGAGTAGGGTGGATTGGTGCTTCCCCGAAGAAGATTGACGGCGATTGCATAATAATAAATTTTCGTAGACCCCATATGGTTCAAAGATTGCTAAATTCGCAAGAGGAGACATCCCTTCAAAAAACCAGCATCTGTGTGCTCCCCCTAGGATATTTTTACAAACCACACCCCAGGAATTTTGTTCACGATAACATCGCAATATTGTCTTCAAACAGATTTCACGTGCTATCTGACCTAGATGCCCTAGATTGACAACCAACCTATGGAGAAAACAACATATATCCCTTGGCTATTATTCAGCCAAGCTGTAATGTGGGGCAGATCTGCTCCCCTCCAGGGCAGCATGTAAAGGCCATACAGGGGGAGGTAAACGGTTGTAATATAGTTGAGTCAAATGGACAATTAGGAGTGGAAGAGTCAGGGGGGCCACTATCTAGCTTTTCTCAACCTCTTTTAGAGGTAATAACTAAGCAGTCTAGGCTAAATTCAATAAAGAAAGGAGCGAAAAATGTGCCAGAAGTGCGCCTTACCTCCTGGAACATAGCAGGATTGAATAGACATTTGAGGGACTCTGAATGGCTGGAATATATAGAGCAAAGTGATATCTGCCTATTGCAGGAGACCTGGGTATTAGACACCCCGCATAAGGTTGGGTTTAAGACCTTTAGTATTAATGCTATTCCATCTGCTAGAGGTAGGCCTTCAGGGGGCCTTGTCATATGGATAAGAATAACTCTTAAAATTGTGTTAACCCAGCTGGATATACCATCTCAGGATTTGATTGGTGTGAAAATCAAAACACTGGATAAAAAAACAATATACCTGATCAACATTTACAACAGGCCAAGTCCAGCCACGAAAGAATCTCTGGTCATCAAACAGCTTGACTCTTTTTTAAACCTACTAGAACCCGGGGCAATGGTAATTATTGGGGGTGACTTAAATTGCAACTTCGAACCAGTGGTAGGCTTTGAGAACCTCTTTGAAGAGGAGGATGCAGCAAATAATATCCCCGTTCTCAAAAGTAGCTTGGCAGTGCCCTGTACTGTAGCTGTAGCGCAAATTATGAAACTAATAACAGGACAGGGAATTAGAGCCTGTAACGGCCGTTTACCCTCTGATAGACCAAAAGCTTTTACCTTTGGTAGAGGTAATAGCAAAAGCAACATAGATTATATATTGGTATCTATCGAATTCTGGCCAAATGTACTTGATCTGACAATAGACTCCAGAACCGATAGTGATCACCGTCCCTTACATTTGACCTTAGTAACTGACTCCTTTATTGATGTTAGTGAGTACAATGACGATATTAACATCTCATCTGATGACACTCTTGTTAGTAACAATCGCCGAGCTGTAAAGTGGCCACATATTTTAGGAGATATTCAAGCCATGACGCAGATCTACGACACCTTTGTAGACGTTGTCTCTCTGCACTTGGATTCCCCCGCAGCAGAGTTTCCGACACTGGCAGCACATTATGCTTTGATAGACGCTTTAGTACCAATTGTTAGTAGAATAACTAAAGTTCGTAGTGGGAGAGACTCCAATACAAGAGACAATACGTGGTATAATAAAGAGTGTCGGGAAGCAAAAGCCGATCTAATATTGGCAATTAAAACAAACGATATAGTGGCCATAAGGGAGAAAAGTTCTAATTATAAGCATACTCTTGCCCATGCCAAAAAAACATGGGATGACAATATCAGTACGGATTTAATTTGTGCAGTCAAAACTAAGGACCAAGCAGGTTTTTGGCGTCTAATTACAAAGGGCAATAAGATTGGTAGGGACAGTAAGGATCTCTATCTTGATGCCAAAACATGGGAGGATCATTTTTTCGGCCTTTATGCGGCAGTACAAAATGAAAAAATTCCTGCTAGTGTAGCTTCTGTAGTTTATCACAACACAAGTGATCTTCATTTTAGTTTGGAAGAAACATTAATGGCAGTTAATGCAGTCAAGTCTGGGAAAGCGCCCGGCCCCGACAAAATCCCGGGAGATATGTTAAAGCATGACAGTAGTGTTTGGGGCCCATACATAAATCGGTTATGCAATGCTATTGCATCTGGCTCTCCCATACCCGAATCATGGAAAGGGGCAGAGATCATCACGATTTTTAAGAAGGGCAATCGCTACGATCCCGCAAATTATCGACCTATAAGTTTAATTGACATTTTACAAAAAATCTTTGCTAGGCATATTTTAATGAGATTAAATGGTTGGCTTAAAGAGAACAGTGTGCTTTCTAAATTCCAGGCAGGATTCAGATAAAAAATTAGCACAATTGATCAGGTTTTTAGATTCATTTGTTTATGTTGGAAATACAATAATTTAAAAAAGGGCCACTTGTATATTGCTTTTGTAGACCTCAGGGCCGTTTTCGACCTCATTCCACGGAACTTACCTTGGGAATCATTGAAGTCTCAGGGATTGCCTGAGGAATTACTCGCACAAATAGTAAGACTACATGAGGACAATTTCGCCAAAGTGAGATGGGGTCCGAGGGGCGAGCTTACTAAGGCAATACCAGTTAAAAGGGGTGTGCGCCAGGGGTGCGTCCTGGTGCCCACCCTATTTTCTTTATATGTCAATGATATCCCAAGTTATTTGCTGGGGTGTGCCCATGACTCGCCAAAGTTGGGGAGGGATTTGATGCCAGCACTTTTATTTGCTGATGGTACAATATTAATATCTCAAACCCCCAAAGGCCTACAACGTTTGTTGGATTCTTTTAATATATATTGCAATACCAAGGGCCTTGAAATAAATGCCAGCAAAACAAAATATATGGCTATAAATCCACACAAGTCTTTTAGAAAGAACTTAGCAATTAATGATCAAAAATTCGAATACGTTCAATCCTTTAATTATTTGGGCATAACCTTGGATACAAAGCTGTCCTGGAAGCCACAATTAGAAAAAAATAAAATTACCCTGCTTCAAAACACACTGCCTATAATAAAGAAGCATGGGACTAGTATCTCGAAGGCGGTGTCTCCCGCCCTAGAGGTCTTTAAACATAGAGCTCAATCAGCTTCTCTCTATGGGGCGGAAATATGGGGGCCTAATTGCAAAAAGAGTTTTGAATCAGGAGAGAACAAATGTTTTAGAAGATTGTTAAGTTTACCAGTGCGAACACCCCTAATCCCGATTGTGATGGACTTAAATGTTAAGCGAATAGACCACCACGCAATATTAAGACCCTTATTATATTGGGTCCGGCTCTGGTCAACCCAAGAATTGACAGACTATAAGGAAGGTCTAGAGGAGATCTTAAGTATTGACCAGAGCAAGAACATTTTGTGGTTAAAACACGTGTCTACTTGGCTTGAGAAACTAGGCTTATACCATTTCTGGGAATACCCGACAGAGCTGACATTAACCTCCAGGGAACTGCTAAAATCAACATTTTGGGCTTACATTCAAAATAACGTGTTTTACGGCACGGATAACGGTTCATTAACAACCAAGTTCCTTCTTTTTAAGGAGGTAGCCAGTTTTGAGTCTTTTTTAGATGAAGTTTGTCCACAACTGGCCAAATCGCTATACATGAAGTTTAGATATGGGATGTTAAGAACTAACACGAATACGTTAAACTGGGCTACAAATCAAGATGGAAATAGCAATGAATTTTGTGTATTATGCCAAAATGTGTCTAAGGAAAATGATTCACACATATTATTCTTCTGCCCGGCGTATGCAAAACCAAGGAATAAATGGATTAAACCCATTTGCAAAAATATGAATATTAGACACTGCCTAGAGGCAGGAAGAATACTGAAAACAGACACATCTCAAAAGGTTGTTTTTAGTGTTAGTAGATTTCTGTTTAATGTGAGCCTTATAAGGGCAAAAGCAAGGCTAAAACTTTAAGGACTAACAATTAAGAACAGGTATTTTAATGATATTGGTTCCAGTAAACTTTGCGCATGTACTTTTGGCCTAATGGTGCTCCAATGCGATTTGTGTATCCATTGATTACTATAAAGTATTTGTAACTTGTATAATAAATTGGGAATATCTTTTAGTGCTATATATATATATATATATATATATAATGGATTGTGAGCCCATATTGGAGTAATGGACATTGATTTTAAACTCATACAAATGTATTTTAAAACGTATGTCTAGTTTTAACTATTTATATATTTTATCTGTTATCTTTGCGGTTCGGAAATGAAATTTATTTTTTACGATAGCCCTCAATTTGATGAAGTGTAATTTATTAGAACTGAAGCTGCCATATTTGCACATTAATATCCAAACAAACTGTATGTTAATGTTATGATGCATCTTTTATGGTTTTATGTGAACCGAAATAAAGATATATTGAATGTCACCATGTCTCTACACTGACGGGGCCCAAAAAACTATTATCACAATAGCGGGCCTATTTTTCCAATTTAGAATACCAGACTACAGATTAAAATACTAATAATGCCATCACAGCACATAGAAAAATAGGTTCACAGCAATTTTTATTAGATATTAAATACCAATTCAATGGTGAAGTCGCATTTTCAATAAATATGAAGGACAAATAACTTCTTAAAAGTCACCTTTTTCCTGCCTAAGGTTCCAGGAGACTATTTTACATATTCTTTCTAGCTTTTCCCTGCCTGTACATGTCATGAATAATATGTCAATGAGGTGTGAAGGTTGTGTGAAATTATTCCCAGGAACACCGAATAGGTTGACCTGAATGGGTCAGAGTGGGAACTGTGGCCATCCTGTGATGCAGGGCTGTTATGTCATGCTTGACAGGTATTTTGAGGCCCATGTAACACTTGTGGCACACTTGAAAGAAAAAGAACAGGATGTTGAGATCATTTTTATGTGTCTGTTTCTGAAGGAGCCTTCTTTTTCCCTACCAGAATTCTGCCTCTGGCTTTTTTGTGTATACAGGGCACTGACTTTTCAGTGGCAGATATGGGAGGATACTAGTGATTTACCTTTGACACATAAACCAAACTCACAACCCTCAGAGCCCAAGTTTAGTTGGCCAAAAGCTTTTGTCATCTTGGAAATCGCCTACACATGGCGTTTTGGCCTGTTTGCTGTAGGGGAACAGGATTTTCAGCAAGTAAGCAGGTCAGGACCAGAGAACGTTTACTTCATTGGGCAGAGAGTAACTAGCAATGTCTTAAGGTGTCCCCACCCACTGGCTGGTAAACCTCTACTGAGATGGACCCTTACCCAGAGTACCAAATATACTGAACCTGCTATTATTGGCACCATTCAGAAGAACGTGAAAAGTGTGGACAGCTTTAATTTTAAATCCAAAGAGACAAAGATTTCCAAAGATCATAAGACTAATTCTTCAAGTGGCTACTGGAATATAAACAAGCTGCAGAGGACATTTCTGTGAAGAATTTGAGCTGGGCAGTGGTACATGGACCTGGTCTGGATTTTGCATGGCCCTCTGGGAGTCTCTGCGTGCTTCCCATCAAACCTTGAAAGTATACTCCTAACAATGTTTTGGGCACCAAAGAGGTATGTGAAGTTTTTCAAACTGTTGCACCAGATTGCTGGAGCTTCGAAGGGACCGACAATGTAAAGTATCCAAATGACAATTCTACAGCGTCTGAATGATTTTCAGGTTTGTCCAAAATGAAAAAGACTACCTTCTCACATTGGGACTATGAAACTTTTTCAATCTTCCCGGCCTAGCAGGGCAAATCGAGATGGTTTATCTGACCTGCACTACTTCGAGATTGGCCACAAATCATGACTAGGTCCTTTAAGTCTAACTTGACCATTGACCACAATTAGCGCTTTTCACTATATTTGAGAAATTAGAGTGGGATTTTTATTGGGTTGTGTTTTTGACTTTTTAAACTGTTTCAGTACTCCTAAATACATTATAAGTTTTCTCAAGTTAAACTTGTTAATCAATCAATCAGGATTTATAAAGCGCGGTATATCACCTGTGAGGGTCTCAAGCTGCTAGATGATTTGATGTGCTCTGTTCATTCAAATAGCCATGTCTTGAGTCCTTTTCTGAATTCTTGGAGCAATACGGTGTTCCTGAGGTGCAGGGGAAGGTTGTTCCAGGCTTTAGATGCCAGCGGAGAGAAGGAGTATCCTCCGCTGTTGGATTGGCGAATCCTGGGGGGGGTATCTGCAAGGAAAAGGGAGGTGGATCACTGGTGTGTGCTTAGTTGGTGGAAGGTCATTCATTTGTTGATGTAGGCTAATCTTTTGTTGTGCTGGGCTTTGTATGTGTGGGTCAGCATCTTTATCCGGTACCTATTCTGTATTGGGAGCCAGTGTAGCTTCTTGAGGTGTGGGATGATGTCAGGCCACTGTTTTTTGTATTGTATGTTGTGAGGTGTGCAGTGATTCCTATGTAAAGATTGTTACCATAGTCCAGCCTGCTGGTGATGAAGTCTTGAGTGACGGTCATTGAGGTGTTGATTGGTAGCCACCTAAAGAAGATTAAGGAGCATGTGTATGGTATGGAAGAAGTCATGCAAGACTGCGTTTACCTGGGTCTGCATAATTAACTTGCTGTCCAAGATGATGATGAGGTTGCGGGTGTGGTCTGTCAGAGCGGGTCGGGGAAACGCCAAGTTTAGCAGGCCACCAAGTGTAATTCCATGCTGAGGTATTGTTCCTAAAGATGAGGACTTCTGTCTTGTCAGACTTGAGTTTGAGATCAATAGATCAATCAATCAAACAGTCTTCTAAAGTGCTGCTACTCACCCCTGAAGGTATCCGTGCACTGAGGTATAGGTGGTCTCATTTGAAAAGCCAGGTCTTGAGTTCTCTTCTGTATTTCACCAGTGAGGGAGATATCCGTAGGTGGAATGGCAGGCAATTCCAGGCTTTCACTGCATCGGCTATGTTCATCATACTGCTGTGGAAGTTCGTTCTGGTGGTGGAGGGGTCTTCTGACACTGAGAGGTTGAGCTGGGTATTGTTGGCATAGGAGATGATGTTGAGTCCGTGCGATATGATGGTGTTGGCTGGGGGTCTTGTACATGTTGAAGAGGGTGTGGCAGAAAGGCAATCTTTGTGGGATTCCACAGATGATCTCCTTGGGTTCTGAGGTGAATGGTGGGAGACAGGTCTTACAAAGCAAACACCTGTGCTCTCCATGCCACTGGAGTCAAGCTATCCTGGCTGATGAGGGCTGAAAGCCCGAAACCGGTCCTAGGATGCTTGTTTCCAGTCCAGGGAGGATCTGGCCTGGCAGTTTGGGCTGGACAGTTCCCATTGGGCGCAGGGTCAAGACTGATTTGCATATGGCTGGGTCCAAACTGGAATGGCATGGTGAGCAAAAAAACTATGGATTTAGGCCCAGATCTCTGTACTAGAGTGAATGTATGACATTGTTCTGCATTCTGTCCATCAATTGTTCTTTTTGCATTTGTCACCCCGAGTGGGACGGGTATGCCCAGACGTGGGTCCTGTGCTCTCCATGCTACTGGAGTCAAGCTATCCTGGCTGAAGAGGGCTGAAAGCCCAAAACCGGTCTTAGGATGCTTGTTTCCAGTCCAGGGAGGACCTGGCCTGGCAGTTCTGGCTGGATTGTTCCCATTGGGCGCAGGGGCAAGACTGACTTGCATATGTATGGGTCAAAACTGGAATGGCATGGTGAGCAAAAAAACGATGGATTGAGGCCCAGATCTCTGTACTGGGGTGAATGTATGACATTGTTCTGCATTCTGTCCATCAATTGTTGTTTTTGCGGGAGACAGGTTCTTCCCATGAGGTATGAGGCAATCCATTTGAGAGTGTCTCCCTGCATTCTGATTTGGTGGCATCTGTTGTTCAAGATGTGGTGGGAGACAGTGTTGAAGGTGGCTGACAGGTCCAAAAGGATGAGGACTGCCATTTTGCCATGGTCTAGAGGGCCCTGATGTCATCGGGGCTGCATCAGGGCTGTCTCAGTGCTGTGGTTGGCTCAAAATCCATATTGAGAGGCATCAAGGAGGTTGTGGTGTTCTAAGTGTTTGTGAGTTACTGGTTGATTGCCTTTTGGAGAACCTTCTCTAGAAATGGGAGCAGGGAGATGGGCCAGCAGTAGTTCTTCTGATCTGCTGAGTCAATGGATGGTTTCTTCAGCAGGGTCCTCACTTCAGAGTGTTTTCTATCCTCAGGGAAGGAGGCTGTGGTGATGGAGGCATTCAGAACTTTCTCGAACTCGTTGCCAATTGTTTTGCTACTGAGTTTGGAGGAGACATGGGTCCGAGGGTGCTCCCGACTGTGCAGAGTTCATGATGGAGATTGTGGCTTGAGTTGTGAGAGGGTCTCATTGGGTGATTGGGTGTTCGTGGTTTATATTTGTGAATGTAAGTTGGCTGATGCTTTTGGTGGTTGTGGTTAAGTTTTGAAGTTCTTCTAAAAGTCTGCCAGATTGTCTCACAGTTCTTGAGATGGGGTGATGTAGTTTAAAGTGTCTGCGCAGTTGTAGAACTCCTTCACAATGGTGCAAGAGCTCCTTGCTGTGTTTTGTGCTGGCTTCTATGCAGTCTGCTAGATCGTTCTTGTTTGTTTCTGTCAGGAGGAGGTAGTAGTGTTCAAGTGCTGGTTTGAAGGTGGTATGATCTTCTGGCTATTCTCTAGTACGCCACTTCCTTTCCAGATGCTGGCAGCTGCATTTGGACAATTTCAACTCCATGGTGAACCAGCTGGCTCTTCTGGCCGGCACTTTGGGTTTGACTCGCTTGCCAGGGGAAAGTTGTGTCAGCGCATTCCGTGATCCACTAGGAGAAGTTCTTTGTAGCCCATTTAGTGGGTTGGGGTATGTATCTGGGAGGTAGGAGTAGATGGATAGTCCTACTGGTCTTATGATACCTTTTTCCAGTTTCTGTATGTGGAGGTGGGGGTGTGTGGTTCCAGTGTTGATAGATACTGAGTCGGTGTACTGGACGCTGTAGTGGTTGGTCCAGGTGAGCTGTGAGATGTGGGTGTACTTGACTCTGTTGATGGATGTAAAAATCTGATGGAGCATTCGTCCTATGATGTTGTGGGTAGTCAGGGACATGTTTTTCAGAGGCCGATGTTACTCATGCTTTCCAGGAGGTCAGTTGTGTTGTCGTCATCAGGTTCATCAAGGTGAAAGTTAAGGTCTTCTAAGAAGATGTAGTGCTCAGAGTCGATGGTGAAAAGGGTGTAGAGGTCAGGGATGGCATTGCAGAAGCTAGGGTGTGGTCTCAGTAGTCTATATGAGAGGGTGCCTCTGATGATGCTTTTCCCATCTGTGTGAAATTGGAAAATAAGATGCTACATTTTCGGGATGGTTCGTCTGAGGAGGTTGTGCAGTGGATGGTGCCCTTGCAGATGATGGCAACTCGACCTCCATGTTTGTTCATATGGTCTGGATGTGTTATCTAGTAGCCTTTGGGTGAGGCAATGGTGATGTCTGGTGCAGATGCAAGGTTCAACCAGGTCTCTATGACAAAGATGGCATACGGGATGAGGGGTGAGATTGTGTCCCAAATCTCTGTGGCGTGTTTGCAGAGTGATCGTCCATTGAGTAGAATTCACTAGAGTTGTGTCCTTGTATCCTCGGTTGGCATGGTTGGTGCAGTGGTGTTTGAAGCATCTACAGCGTTGTTGTTTGCTTCGGTGTTGCAGGTGAATTGGCACTGCTGGAAGGAGAACGGTCCTCAGGTGGTGTGTGGAAAGGTGTGGTAGTCCACATACCTTGGATCCAGGACTTAGAGGTCTGCGGTAGTATAGCTGAACACAGTGGATTACGCCGGGTTCCTGGCCTTTGGCGTGGTCACTCACTGCATCTGCATGCAAGGTAATCTCTCACCCATCGTAAAGGTGCAGGTGGGCTGCCGCCTGCACAGTGAGGCACAGAGCAGTTGTTTCAAAGCCTCTCTGTATTTCACTCGAAAGCACTGACCTGGGACTAATGCAATACTGCACTGGGAGCACTGCATTTAATCTAATAAGGTGCTTTCTCCTTGATTGGGTCAGGCACTCCTATTGAAAGGTATGCCCTGTGCAAACAAGAAAAATGCGCTGCATTGCGTAATATGGCCCCAGGGATTGAGCTCAAATTCAAAATATTGAAATCTTTGACTGGACCTAAAAATACTGTTATATTATTACTTGTGGTTGACACGTTTCTGCCCCAACTAATAAACCACTTTCTCACAGTACATTCAGGGGCGTAGTTTCAGGGGTGGTGTTTGGGGCATTACACCCCCCCTAATGAATGTATTATGCAGTAAATATTTAGGAATAAGTGCTTTTATTCTTGTAAATTTGTCTCCCAACTTTGTGTTCTCTCTCTGCCATAATCATGGATATTTAGAGTAGTCCTGATTAGTTTACTTACTTGTAATATTCTATCTACATGTAAAAGTCATCCCCTGGATCAGGCTGGGAAGGCTGCGGGGAGGACCCTGAATAGTTATGCCATTCCCAGGAATGTTATATAAGGAAAGGTACCCCCTGGAAATACTTTGTAGATCCAGGAGCTTGGGGAAACAGCAGAAAGTACTAGAATATGCTCCCACATGACCTGCATTGCTTCTTTATAGGCTTGCTAGAGCTCTATGGGCTGTCTTGTCATAAACATAAACACAATCATTCGGATATTTTTCTTATATTCTTAAAATATATTTTAGACTAGTTCATATTGATACAAAAAAGGGAATATTCTGATTATACAAAGTTAAAAACATGTTTGTGAGACCACAAATCATTCATAGATGCAAGTTTGCAGTTATTCTTCATTGTAAAACATCATTTTTTTTTCCCTATCGTGCTGAAACAGATTTGGAAGATATACATATGCAGTGAAACAATTAACAGTAGTAACATTTGATGTGCCCCCTGTATAATCAATCGCACACAGCCATTCTAACCTCATACGCAGCAGCACGCTCACATATTCACATCTCACATTTAAACACCCCAACCACGCAAACATACACCGATGAAAGTAATGGAGAGAAAACCTCAAACGATATCCGCAATGGTGTTGTCGGTTGAGGGTTTGAAGCAACAAGGGCAACAGCGGTTTTGGTGGGAATGACAGTTACCATCCACCTTCATCAGTACCACCAATTTGTCTAATTTTAGGTGAGTGATAGGGGTATCTGTAAATAAATGGACATGAAAATGTCATATATACTGCCCAACACATTAACGCATGATTTTTACTTTATATAGGCTTATAGGGTTTATTCAAAATAAGCTAAAACCACCAGCAATAGAAAAATTAAGAAAAAAAGTCTTTATATGTACCTCCATGCGTGAGAAAGAAGTAGTGACCCACATGGAAGGAAACACCTGAAAATTGCACACTCATGGTAAGTAGTGGCAATACAACCTTCAGTGTGTGCTCTGCCTTATAACCCCTATTTCCAAGAAATGTCGTCAAATGAAAATGGCTGTAAAATTAAAAAGGTATTTTAAAAGTCATGATAGAAATCTCAGATCTGCCCAGAGTGGTCACTTGTATAAATAGACTACTGACCGTAAAAGACCCCTTGTTCATTACTTTAGGTCGCCGCTAGAGGGGTCTGGCATGAATGCCCAAGAGAGGACTGAGTCCGATATATGCAGCCTAAGGTAAGCGTTCAATTTATAGCTTTCTTTTTTTCAGTTGATCCATAAAATAGCAAGAATTTCCAGCAGGGCAAACTAATGAGGAGGAGGAACAACAAAGAAAAACCCTACAGTCAGATGTCTGAAAAAGTTGACTATATTGTATAGTTTTTTATGGGAATGCTTTCAAGTTTTACCAATAATATGCTCACGTTTCCATGTAATGCTATGGTTGGAGCAGGTCTGTGATGACATTGGTTAAATACTCATAACAAATCAAAGCTTCTTGATTAGCTCAATTGTACAAAGAGCCTGCACCTTTCCCCATTCAAATATCTATAGCTACCTCAGCTATAACAGTCTGCATGCTCTAAAGTGTACATTGGACTAACAGGGGCCCTGAGTGCAATCCCAGTTACTAGCGTATCACTACAATGGACCTATGAAGCCATCTAGTGAAATCATCAGCCCATCACCTTTTGTTTTCACAGGTAGTGGACTGCCCTAAGACAGCCTAGAAGTCAGAGCCCCCAAAATCTTCAGACATTTCCATAAAAACTCTTCTGAAGGAAATAATCTGCTATTGGCACATATCTGTCTATAATAGAAACCAAGATGACTGACCTGACCTCAGAAGTGACATCACTACATCTGGAGACCTTTGCTTTCAGGAACAATTAGGCATACAGATGGTTGCAGGTACTGAAATTGCAGTAGATGAAACTTCTTGACTGGGGGATAGACGTTGAGGACCTGTTACTCAAGGTCAGTGATCTTGGAAACAGGGAATGTCACAAAATGCATCTATGCAAGGCCAGAAAACAGAGTAACATGACATCTCAGGTTTCTTAATATGTCTGCCCCCATGGTTTACTAATGTACAGTTCAAAGAACCCCTAGAATTATAGGGGGATCACTGTATCTAGCCATGCTCTCAGTGACTGACTGAAATGCCACACCCAATTATAGTATGCACACTATGTCATCAACACACTAGATCCATACTTCTGGCTGCGAGACAGAAACAAATGTCCACTTCTCCATGAGGGTCATGATATCTTCTTCTTAGCAGATTACTCAACAGTGACTAATATTAAGCTTGACCTAGCAGTGCGACCTTAAGTACGGACTCTTGGACACTGTTCACAAGATAGTGACAATATATGGCAACAAAAGATTTTTTCGATTCTTGCAACTTGGAAACTTTTTTACACAAAGGAAAATAATTTAACTTTTGTAGTACCTTAGCATATATGTTTAACACTAAAACTTTTATAAAACACTCACAATCACTGGATGATGTCAGCAGTGATGTCATCAGTGATGTCATTTGAGATGTCATGAGTGATGTCACTGGCCTTGTCGAGTGATGTGATATGTGAGGCTATAATCAGTGCATTAAGGGGATCATATGTTACGGAAAGCGTCCTAGAAGTGATGCAGTGAAATCTACAAGATTTCACTGCGTCACTTTTACGAGGCTTTCCTGTGTGGGAATGACCACCCTGCATGCATTATACCTGACACAGGTATAATGTGACGCAGGGCTTTACAACATGGCGCATCTCCCTAGATGCGTCACATTGTAAATTGGCCGCATTTTTAACGTCGTCGCTGTGTCACAAAAGTGACGCAACGGTGGCACAAATGTGTCACAAGGGGCTTGTAAATCTGACCATGTGTGTTTTTTTCAAAATCTTAAACACATTTATTCACACATTGTAGACAATAGCGGTTTGATAATGGGGTGTTTAAACTAATATTTTTGTATTTGTTTTAAAAAAAAAAAAATTGGGGATTTTATTTGACTTTTTTTGTGATGCTGCCGGAACTCACAATGCTGTTGGTATTTCCAAAGAACACATGTTTTTTTAAACTCCAAAACATATATATTTACTCACTGTAGTCAATGTTTGTCAATGGGGGTTTGCTAGTGGGGAGTTTGAAGTAATAATTTGGTATTTGTTTCTTATAAAAATTATTTTTATATTCAATTTTCCATTTTCACTGTGCGACCGGAAGTTGCCATGACGTGGCTACTTGCGAATACTGCATGTTTTTTCAAAGTCTAAAACACATATGTTCACGTAGTGTGGACAGTGTTTGACTATAGGGGTTTACTACTGGGGAAGTAAAAATATATATATTGTATTTTATTTTTATAAAAACCAATTTTTATAATGTTTTTCCATTTTTATGATTCCACCGCACATCGCAATGATGTCAGGACTCGCAATGACTGCGTGCTTTTATTTCAGATTCTAAAACACATATATTCATGTAGTTTAGACAGTGTTTCACAATATGGGTTTGATAGTGACAGTTTATTTTTTCTACTTTAAAAAAACCTAATTTTGTAATGCATTGTCTGAATTTTCCACACCGCTGGAAGTTGCGTCGACATTGGCACTCGCGAAGACCGCGTGGCTTTCCAAAATTTTAAACTCATATATACACACATATTGTATGGGATATTTGAGCATAGGTACATATTTACCAATTAAAAAAATGTATGTTTCAATATTTATTTTACTGTAAATTACTTTTTATTTCCATTTCAGATAACCATGATGACACTGGACGTTGCAAACTTCACGTGATCAGGATATACAGCAATCTGACTGGATAACGCACTTTTCAACTATCCTAAAAGAACAGAAAAAGGTTCTTTTTAGAGCTGCATTTTATGGATAAAAAAGGAAACCTACCTGGGTGATTGGATGAGTGTATGAGTAGTGCCTGGGTGACTGGATGAGTGTATGAGTAGTGCCTGGGAGATTGGAAGAGTGCATGAGTAATGCCTGGATGATTGGATGATTGCATGAGTAGTGCGTGGGTGATAGCATGAGTAGTGCCTGGTTGATTGCATGAGTGCATGAATAATGACTGGGTGATTAGATGAGTGGATAGATAGTGCCTGGGTGATTGGATGAGTGCATGAGTAGTGCCTGGTTAATTGGATGAGTGCATGTGTAGTACCTAGGTGAACATATGTGTGAATGAGTAGTGCCTGGGTGATTGCATTAGTAGTGGCTGGCTGATTGGATGAGTAGTGCCTGGGTGATTGAATGAGTGCATGAGTAGTACCTGGGAGATTGCAGTAGTAGTGTCTGGGTAATTGGATGAGTGCATGAGTGTTGCCTGGGTGATTGCATTAGTGCATGCATAGTGCCTGGGTGATTGTATGATTGGATGGGTAGTGCCTGGGTGATTATATGAGTGCATGAGTAGTGACTGGGTGATTGAATGAGTACATGTGTAGTGCCTAGGTGAACATATGAGTGCATAAGTAGTGCCTGGGTGATTGCATGAGTTGTGCCTGGCTGATTACATGAGTGCAGAAGTAGTGTCTGTGTGATTGGATAAGTACATGAGTAGTGTTTGGGTGATTGAATGAGTGAATGAGTAGTGCCTGGTCAATTGGATGAGTATATGAGTAGTGACTGTGTGATTGGATGAGTTCATAAGTAGTACCTGGGTAATCGGATGAGTATATGAGTAGTACCTGGAGGATTGCATGAGTACATGAGTAGTGCATGGATTAGTGTATTTGTAGTGTCTAGGTAATTATATAAGTGCATGAGTAGTGCCTGGGTGATTGGATGAGGGCATGAGTAGAGCCTGGGTGATTGGATGAGCAGTACCTGGGTGATTGGATGAGTGCATGAGTAGAGCCTGGGTGATTGAATGAGTGTCTGAATATAGCCTGAGTGATTGCATGAGTGCATGTGCAGTGCCTGGGTGATTGGATGAGTATATGAGTAGTGTCTGGGTGATTAGATGAGTACAGGAGTAGTGCCTTAGTGACTGGATGAATGGTCGGGTACTGCCTTGGTGATTTAATGAGTGCATGAGTAGTGACTGGTGAGTGGATGAGTGGATGTATAGTGCCTGGGTGACTAAGTAAATAGCTCCATTACTGCATGTATGGATGTGTAAATGGCGTCCTCAGTTGTAGTATCCATTAGTTTGTGGGTTAATTATTTTCCTTTATGTCTAACAGATCCGCCTTTGGTCGAAAAGTGATTTGACGTATATGTAATTTAGCTCATGTGCAGCCACTGTGGAAAAAGAGTAATAGAGAAAAAATATATTAGATTTTTTTCAAGATTAGACAATCATTGCAACATAAATTTCTTTTTCTGCAACACTTTAATACAGCATAGTGAAAAGTTCATCTCGTTTTTACTGTTCTCAGCTTTTATACTTCTTCACATAAACATTTGTCTGTATGAAGTATCATCATCGAACAGTGGGGAAGAAAAAAGTCAATGGATTGTAAAGAAAACCCCAAAGTGGCACAGTATATGACTACAATAAGTGAGAATGTGCATCACACTCATTACAACTTCATTCTTAGTGGCTTTTTCAAACGTTACTGCCATAATGTAAGCAACTATATGTTAAAAAAGTTTCTGATATTCTTATATCTGATACAAAAGGTCAAACAAATATAAAGGCGAAATGTGTGGCAATTGCCAGCTACGGAGCTGGAGTTTAGGGATATGTGGAGTTAAATGCCCTGCAGACTGCGGAAAAATTGTTTCTTAAATTTCTTTTGGCAGTTCCTAACAGTACAGCAAATTATATCTGCCACTCAGAATTATGCATGCCGTATCTCGAAGATTTGATTAAGATACAGCCAGTACTTTTGTGGCATAAAATATGGACAACAGATGAAACCAATTCTAATCGTCTTATTTTAACCGATGCTTTAGGATTGGATGTGGTCAGAAACATTAGATGGATACAATATGTTAAAGTGTTTTTAACTGGAATTGGGCACATGAATATTTTAATGAGCCGCTTACTATGAGCAATGTGTCCAGGAAAGATTTTAAAGCTAAATGCATCTGTTATCTGGGGGAAAGAAGAGCTATAAACGAAGTAAAAAAATTAACAGTCCAAGCACACCAACTTTCACTGTCGACTGTTAGTATTCAGCCATATATTACATTAATTATGGGCGATTACGATCGATTTCTGTTGACCCGTTTTAGGCTGAATATTTTATACCGATCACTAAGTTTTCCTACACGGAATGACTGGTCTAAAGATTTATGTAAGTGTCCGTGTGATGGGGTCTCCACACAGTCAACTATACATATATTGTTTTTTTGTAAGTACTATATTAAACCTAGAAAAAGGTGGATTGTCCCCGTGTTACAGAAATTTGGCTTGAAACAATGTCGCCCTGCATTATTGGCACTGCAACTTTTGGATGTTGTTTATGTTATTGCCGCAGTCTCTGCGTTTTAAAAAAATATTTTAAATGTCGCAAATCTATTATATGATCTTAGCTACAGTATAGTGTGTGTATATTATTGAAATGCATAACTGTGCTTTTATGGTTATCTTAATTGTAACCGAATAAAGATCTTTTTGATTTGATTTGATATAAAGCAGTCTTCAATTTTGGAGGTCTTTTTGTAAACATCATCTCTGGTAGGCTAAAATCTTATGTTAAATGCTGATGATCCATGTAGGAAAATATCCCATGCAGTAGTATGTAGAAATTGTTGTAGGAGAAACAAAAGGGTTCTTTTTTTGTTGTGAAGACACTTTTTACTTGTAAGTTAAGTGTGCTGTTATCGGGGTATGTCCATCCACTTTTTAACTCTAATGAGAGTATGTAGTGCTTAAACGTTTTAATAATTCCTTTCTTGAAGATAAAAGGAGTGTTGCAATTGAGCAGGTTTCTGAAGACAGTACCCCCAATATGCTGAATAATGTCTTAAAGACAGTTAACACATGTAATAGAGAAGACCATACAGCAGTTTGTTATCTACAAATTGTCCTCAGAACTTTGACTGAAGAAACAAGAGATATGAGTTATCTTATAGGTAGTCTGGCTTGGAATGTTAGGTTGAGGTCATTGCACTCTGTCCATCCAGATTCACATCTTAAATAGATAGTGTAGTGTCCAGAGGTTGTATGAAATCCTTCGTGAAAGATGATTCCCTAATTAGTGAAAGTCCTTCCTGAAATTGAAATTTGTCCAGCTATGAAGTTTATAATATAGGTTTCCAATTTTGTACCATCTGCTCTGCATTGTTGTAGCATCACTATAAGGTATTTTTCCAGAAGTTTCCAGAAGCAACATAGACATAACTTCCAATCTGTAGCTTGGACAGGTCTTATTTTGATTGGCCTTTATCGATCAATTTTTCAAATGGCACAGTTTTGCAATCTGGTAATGTCAGTTACGGGAATAATTCCGAAATGATCACAGTGCTGGAGGTAAATTCACAATCTTCACAATTGTGGTCCCATTAATAATTTAATCCAAATAACTAATTAATATTGACTTCTTCTTCTTTTAACACTCCTAGCATTACCATAACAATTGTTGGTCCATCCTGTTCAATATTTTGAGAAAACACTACTAATCCAGTACACACATCTGTTAGTTCTCGTATTCCAGAAGCAGATTGTATCATAGTTCGGTCAATCGTTAATCGTTTCAGTAAACTACATAGTGCTGAACACATTCTCCTCTCTGATTTTTCTTTAATATAGTTTACAAAATGTGGCAAATGATATAGTCCATTTAGAACTATTGTGAGGTTCCTATAAACCTATATAGGATCTGTGCATCTAGACAACATAGACTGTGGGATTGTTGTCCAGACTGATTCCAGACTCCCCCACTGGGTATGTTTGCCTGAATACCAGGTAGCTCACAGTGCCACTGTAAACTCCTCTTACCAAGGAGAGAATAGTTCTTGGCAACTATCGAACATGACAACCCTGTCCCATCAGGGATCGTGGAAAGAGTACTGTACTTTTCACTCAGTCACTTGTGCTCACTTTGTCTCAGAGAGAAATACAGAATAAACAGTGGGGATGTTTTCAATAAGCATGTATTGAACCAGCAGCATTTTAGTGTAAAATAGGTGTGCTGAAACAACCATAAGACAGAAATGGATATAAATGATTAGAAGCACCAATAGAGTAAATGGATGATAGATTCCTACCATAGTGCTTAAAACAATTCATACAGGCAGGTATAAAAATACATGACAATAATGGTGCGTACTCCTACAATTCAACCCTAACTAGATGTACCTAAGTGTACCTAGCATGTATGCAGGTGTAGAGCCTAGAATCCACCAAAGGCTGAAACCCACCCCATTACCTGAAGTGAGAGACTGTGAGACCCCGACTAGGTCTTGAGATGGACAACCCGCACGGGATGTCAGACCACTGTAAGCTGGAGTGTCTGCATGCAGGAACCTCAGCCTCTTGTGTCAGTGTGTCAGCATGGAAGTCTTTCTTCTCTGCCTGCCCCAGCAAAGATATGGTGTAGATATACCCGAAAAGTACTCTCACAGGTTTTACCTTGCTGTGTCATTGCAGCGGAGGATGATGAATGGGATGACCCTTATACATAGTTATTATGCAGAAGATGGTAATCCTGCTGTGATTCTGAGAATCCTCCTGCATAATTTTCTGGGAAAACCACACAACTTTTAATGCAGCACCTTAACTAGGCAAAAGGTCAAAACTAAAAACCGTTATGTAGTACAATGGCAGGGAAACTGTAGGTGAAAGGTTAGGTGACTACCCAGGCCTATATTAGGGTATATTATAAAACATAACAGAATAACATTTACATAGTAGTTGACCCTGACATATTCTCGAAGCTTGAAGTTTTTTCTTCTTTGGAGCTTGCAGATTCTCCTTTTGTTGTTAATTTCTTTTGAGGTCTGATAGACTGTTTTGTTATCTTCTGCTTCGGGCGGTTTATCCTATTTTCATATACAGGGTAGTGGCCTAAATGAGAAGCATATTGAGTTTTTAACTGATTATACTCCCTTACTTCAGCACTAACTTTCTTCTCATTAAAATCAATTAAAAATAAACCGGACAATGATCTAATTCACAACAAAGCTACATATGACATTCCTTCTTTAATACAGTACTACCAATATTAATAAAAATGCATCTACACTTAAAAATTGAGATTTGTGGTTAGTTACAGCATACGCTAGAGACTGTGGGAACTGCTTTTGCTGGACATGCATGTCTTTCAAGAGTAAAAAAAACATACAACTCATCTACCAATCTACTTAACTTCATCAACCTCATCAAATTTTATGGCTAAGTATTCCACCTCATTTCTCTTTGGGTAATTAATGATTTTTATAACTTTAACAATTGCGCCATTTATTAGCTCTTCTTCAACATTTAAATTAGGATGCAAGATTACCCGACAACTTCTACAGGCATGCAACTGTTTCTCTAATCCTGCAGTTTTGGAAACGGATGTCTCTAAATGTCCAATTTGGATTACAGTATTCCTGTCAGTTGTACTGTAACTCTCGGATGTTCCATTTTATCCGTTTCTGTATTTTCTATAATGTCCTCTTTTTCCATTCTTCATTGAATTTAGCCCACTCTTGAAGGGTTTGCATTAAACAAAATTTAGATATGTCTTCTTTACTGAAATTATCCATTAGTTGAGCAGATGTTTTTGATAAGATGGCTTTCTAATGCACTTTTTTCTTGTTTTGTAAGAACTCCCACTATTATGTCCTTGAGTGTATCTCTGTATTGCAAATCTGATGCTTGGCGCAATTTTCTTTAAATAACTCTTTGCATTGAAAGTTTTCCCAAATGTTTACATTTCCAATGCATCATTGTGAACTCCTTGTTTTGTTATATATAAGTGTATTGAAAGCAGGTTGTCCTTTGACTGGTGTTGTAGCATGTCTCAGAACACTATTAAGGGCTTAATTATGAGTCTGATGGTCCACAGACCGGCAGACTCATGGGGGGGGGTGCGGCGGTGGCAGCCTCCTGACTGCCCTATCACCATAAGGGCAATAAGACTACAATTGCCCCACCAACGCAGTGTTCCCTGGAGTTGTTGCAGCAGTCAGGAGGCCACAATATGATTGGCAGTGTCAGTTTCCACAGCAAAGCATGAACATTTCAGTCCATGCCGTGCAGGAACTGTTTATGGTGTTTCCATTGTGGTGCCCATTTTCAGGGCACCACAGTGGAAACGCCAAAGCCCGTCACACAGGCGGAGACTCCTAATCTGGAGAGCTGCCTGACCACGGCTTTTGCGGTGGGCTGGACCCGCACCACACTGCCAAAGTCGTAATCGGGCCCTACGTGTTTTTCACCAAATGGCCTGTTGCACTCACTTTTTAATATCTGCTGCATTCTTAAATGTATAACAGCAAGCATTAGGTTAAACACCATGCTGACTTTGTCAATAATTAA
This sequence comes from Calotriton arnoldi, assembly GCA_963921515.1. Classification (NCBI taxonomy): domain Eukaryota; kingdom Metazoa; phylum Chordata; class Amphibia; order Caudata; family Salamandridae; genus Calotriton; species Calotriton arnoldi. The sequence continues at coordinate 595,200 of CAWUFW010005973.1, read as the reverse complement.
AAGCTTCGATTTCTTTAATACTCTTGCTACCTCATGGCAAGCATCACCAGATAATTTGTTGTATTCTAATTTATTGTTATGTTCAACAGGTAGCATTAATAATCAATGAAGGGAAACTCCTTAAATATTATGTGCAGCTAATCCTGTTGGTGCAGTAACTATTTGACAAATTAGACTGTGTAGTCTTCTGCTTAAATCAAGAAGCTTTTCCCATTTCCAGCTTTACCACTTATATATAGTAGAACTGGTGCATTTGCAGAACATTTACACTCTTTTTTTTCATGCATTTACACATCTTTTACTTCACAAAAATGTCTTTCTGATCTGTATTCAGCTGTTGTATTATTTGTTCCAAATCAGCAGTTTGCTATCTTGCTTGCTGCATTGCATCCTCCACCTCATTCATAGCTAGAGCAGCTTCATTTTGAATGATTGCCTCTCCAAGAGGATCTTGACTTGCAGGAGCTAAACCTTGGCTACTCTGAGTATTCTCCCTTGCTATCCCAGCAACAATTGTTTCTTCCTGTTCAATCTCATCTCTCAACACTTGAAGATAGACTGGAAGCGCTGAGCACTCAATGCTGTCTTTATCAGCATCAAATGAGTCTTCATAACACTCAGAGTGTCCAAGTAGATCGGTTTGGTGTGCCATGGCTTGAACAACTGCAACAGCGCTAAATAAAAAAACTCTCTTCTGTCTGGAGTTTGGCAACTTAGCTTTCTATGGTTGATTACATTTGTTTTTTTATGTCTGACCAAACATCTTTCACATCCAAGGCCAGCAAATGTTCCTTCTTATATGTTTTCACTGCCATTACTTCTATGAATAATGTTGGAGTAAATTAATTATTAATTATTGTAATATTAAAATCTTTACAATGTGTACATAGCAAAGCATCCATATTGACCAACACAGATCTTTTGTAGTTATAAACAGATTCTAAATAAATAAATAAATACATAAAATGTGGGGGATTCTGTAGTGCCCTTGACTATAAGCGGGGTTGTGTTACTGTAACCGATATCGAGGAATGAAGAGATTGTCACATTAGGTCCTCTGAAAAGGCTGTCTATGTTATAATTTAACTAGATATGTTGAAAATAACAATGGTACGTTTATGTAAATCGTTCCTTTAAAAAAAGACAGAGCTTAAAATTTAGCAAGTTTTTATTTGAGGAGCTGAACTTTCTGAGCGGCCATTTAGGGGCCTGAACCTGCTACATGCAAAGTAAATACATTTTGTCAAATTACTATTTAAGGCTGTGTTTTCTGGGTTCAATGCCACTATAATGCTCTGCTGGCAGGTCTGGAATTTATTCCACTTGGGCTTCAGTTTTCATCTGCGTGAGTCCATCATTTCTGGGCAGATGCATAAGACATGCTCCAAAGATTCATCTGATATCACACAACCCCTGCATTTGATTTCTTCTGATGGACGCCGCCAGTGTTACAAAAAGTGCCACTCACCCAGCCAAAGCACAAGATATCTTAGTTTTAAACGCAAGGAATATGTGCGTGCAAGATATGACAATGGGGAGGCCGACTGATATGAATTAATTACTGCCTGTGCATACTTGCGTTTGGCTTGAATCTCGGTGATAGCATGCAGCTGGATAATTAACTCCTGGAGTTTGGACGGAATTCCACTTTTTCTTAGCTTAGCACAAGCCGCCTCCCACAGCACGTGATCAAAGCTGCTTTGCGGTCCACAAAGAAGTAATACAGCAATGTAGATGAGGTTTCTGCTTTGTCAGTAAGTACTTATAGGGCTAAAAGATTGGTCAGTATGCCTGACTTTGCTACAAAACCGGTTTGGTTTCTTGGAATCAGTTCTTTTAGCTCAGCCCAGTGTCTCAGGTCTTCAAGGAGGAGGCTGACAAAGTATTTGGCCTAGTTGTCAAGTAAGGGTATTAGCCTTCAGTTGCTTGGGGCCTCGAGAACCACATTTGTAAATTGGATAGATTATTGCGATGCCCTCTGGGGTGCCTTCAGGACACGAATCCAGCAGTGGTGTCGTTGATGGCACCGGGTTGCTTAATATTCTGTTGCAGCACAAAACACACAGTTCCCAGTGCTGGTAACAGATGAACTTTAATTCTCTGCTGTTCCTGAGACATCTTGAATGGGGGGCAAGCTCTACCTCAAGCCTTTGGAGAAACTCAAACAAAAAAGTTGCAGAAAGTTCAGTCCAGTCTTTTCTCTGCCCAAGACAGAAGCAGCCACTGCAGGCCAACACAGCAAAGCACAAAACAATGTGGCAGTTCCTCCTAACAGCTTCTCCAGCTCTTCTTCTTGGCAGGTTCCTTGATCCCAAAAAGTTCTAAACTCCTGGGGTCAGGGCCTCAATATGTATACCACATTTACTCTTTGAGCTCTCTGTGACAAGTGTCTCTGAGCCCAGTACAAACCAGTTCTCCCCACTCTGGCCCATCTTCACGCCAAGAGGTGGAGACAGCATTGTGAAGAGGAAACAATGCCTATTTGGGTGCTAGTGAAAAGTCCTCCCACCACTCTAAATGCAGACCAGGCCTATTCGTCCAACTGTGAGTCACCCAGGATAGGCAGGACACACCTCAACCCTCCCCCCCCTTGTGACTGTCTACAGTGAATGCACATCCCCGGCCTCTGTCACCCCAAAACCAGACAGTCAATACACAAACCAGGAGAGGCACACAGAATGGTTAGACAAGAACATACCCACTTTCTAAAAGTGGTATTTTCAAAAACATAATATAAATATCATTTTTCCTAAAAGATATATTTTTAAATCCTGAGTTCACGCATACTAAACTCTATTTACCTATCTTGTCCCAATGGAAAGTTAGGATTGTAAGATGTTACAAAACAACTCCTGTAGGAAGCTGGCTCTGTATAAACTATACCAAAGTAAGGCATATTGTGCACATATTCCAGTGGATCCCCAAAGGCTTACAGAGGTAAAAGTAGATAATACCAAAGTAGATAATACCTTATCTCTATTTGAAGTAGAGTTGGTGAGAAGTAAGGCTTTATCAGAGAGTAGTGTTGGGCATTTATTGTACACACTGAGGCAAGAAGTTATGTCACACATGAACTCAGACCAATTGTTTACATCAAAAATATTTCTTTGTTGTATTTTATTTTTAGAACTAGGCAGGACTTGGTACAGGTAAGTGGAATTATACTTTTCAAGACAGATTGATCATCAAGCAAGCTGGATGGATACAACTTTGTTTCAGGTTTGTAAATTATTCAATTACTATTGAAATTACTGTTGGATTTCAGTTCATCTAAACCACTACAAGGAGAGTCAGGGGAAGACAAGGCAAACCTACTGTCCCCAAATATAATACACCAAACATAAAAGAAGTAGGTTGTCTATAACAATGTGGTAAGGAGACCGTGGTAAGGTATAGAAACCTTAATGTTGTAAGTCATGTATAACCAAAGGGGGGTCTCTAGAAGGACATCCTTAGTGGAAGAGGATGCCTCACACACAATATTGTGTCATGCTTCATCATAGGCATCCTCTGCCCACCATGGTAAGATGGTGCTACCAGGGCAGAATGGACCTCCGCAAAGACTTGGCTAAAGGAGGGACTTCTTACACAAAACTTACAGGACAAAGGCGGGATCCAGTTGAATTAAAAATACCTTCAGGTACCTAGGTTATCACTTTTGTTAGTGAGGACCTGAGGAACGTTAAAAACAAATACGTTGTTAGACCCTACAGAGAATAATGTATCTGATTCATCTTGTAGTAAGCCAAAATGTTTCTGCCCTCACAAAGATCCTAAACAGTCTGGTGCATTCGTCAGGGCTATCAGATCCCTAAAGGCATATTATCGGGTATCCACTATATCCCTACTTGCTAGTGTGGGGGGAACACACCTGAGGTGTGCCCAAGTGAATCCTACCAGGAAAACTTCTTAAGTGTAAAACATCATGAACACTAGACTTTATGGGATACCAGAGACTCAGTGAAAAGGAGGGGTGGTGGCATTCGTAGTCACACATTCTTCAGAAGTACCACCACTCTGAGGAACCTACTGAGTCCGCTCCCTGCTGCTCACCATCCCCTAAAGTCTAGGGTACCCCAATATAGGCATAGGTAGTTACACAACCTTTTACCTAAATGTGTCCTACGTTACTCTGCATAACGGCTCTGGTGCTGACCTTTTGCCCCTTTAGATGCTGAATAAATGTTGTGTGGTTTGCATAGAAAACTAGCCTCATTTATTATGCATGAGGATTCACAGTATTCCAGTAGGACTACCATCTTCTGCAAAATAACTATGTGTAAGGGTCATCCCTTTTGTCATCCTCCACCAACATGACACAGCATGGTATAACCCCTGAGGGTACCTTTCGGGTATATATACACCATTTCTTTGGTGGGGCAGGGAGAGGAGAAAGACTTCCATGCTGACACACTGATGTGAGACGCTGAGGTTCCTGCAAGCAGACACTCCAGCTCGCTGTGGTTTGTACAAAAGTCACTGCTATGGTCATCCTTGGACGACAGGCCCACAGTAACATGACACAGCTAGGTAGAACCCCAGAGGGTACCTTTTGGGTATATAAGTACCACAGCTTCGCTCGGCAAACCAGAGGAGAAACGCTGAGGTCCCTGCACCCAGAAACTCCTTGCGGGGTGTTCAACTCTAAGACGAGGTCCTTCATTCTCTCCCATCAGGTAATGGTGTTGGTTCTCTCCTAGGGAATTCTTGGCTTTACACCCATATACATGCTAGGTACACTTAGATAGGGTTCCCATAGTAGGAGTATGCCTGATGATTGCTGTGTATTTATGTGCCTGCATATATTTACTGTTTTAGCACCATGGTAGAATTCTACCTTTTATTTACTGTGCTGGTGCTTGCAACCTTATACATCTGTTTCTGTCTAATGGTTGTTGCAGCACACTCATTTTATACTAGAATGACGCTGGTTCAATAAATGCTTATTGAAAATGTCCCCACAGTTTATTCTGTGTATCTCTCTGAGACCGAGTGAGCATGAGTGACTGAGCAAAAAGTCCTGAACTGTTTCCAAGAACCCAGAGGGGTCAGGGTTATCATGTTCGATAGTTGCTAGAAACTATTTGCCCAGTGGTAAGGTGAGGGGGCTTATGGTGGCACTGTGAGCTAGCTGGTCTGCAGGCGAGCATGTCCTTTGGGGGTGTCTAGAATCAACCCTTTAGTTTATGTTGTCTAAATGCATAGATCCTATATAGGTCTATAGGAACTACACGACATGGCGCCACCAATGTTGGTTTGGTTCTTATTTAACAGTCAAAAGTGAGTAGTTCAGTCGTGCTTTCTCAGAGACCCCTACTCACATATACCCAGAGACGTCTGGAGTGGGAAGGGAAAAAATCAGCCACAGCTGAGTAGGCATATCCTATGAATTGGCTGTAGGTTTGTTCAAGCTTGAAGGATTATAGTTCCCCATATTGTGCAAAACCTTATCACTATTTCCTTGAAATTCCTTTTGCAATGTCTGTCCAAGATGGCGCTGCAAATGTAGGGAAATCTGAGCAGGAAGGTGCTGTAAACATCTCAGAAAATTGCAGAAATGCACGTACTCTAAAATTAGCAGATTTTGATCTCTCAGCATTATATGGAGCCGGATGAATACAATCCATATAAGGAAATAGAAGTCCTGTTAACTTACCAGGAGCCCATATACTGGTTTAAAGGCGCCTTCCCACATACCACAGAAAAAATGAGACTCGGTCCACTCAGCACAGACTGAGTGACTTGCGCGGGCCTAGATGCTTACATACCGCATCCAGATATTGGCATATTGCCAGCAGCAGACTTACGTCCACTTCACAAAGAAATAATAAAGCTACACAAAAATCAGACACAATTCGTAGTGCGGACACTTACAATTCAACCTACAAGGGTTACTCAAGCAGGTTAACTACAAGGGACTGCAACTAAATTACCCCATAAACGCTGAACGTGATAATGGGAAGAATGCCCACTAACTGGAGCAAATGCCATTCTGGATTACACAAAAATAGCACAGCTTCAGGCAGTGTTTCCACACACAGGTCCACAAGAAAAACACAGAATACTGACAATTTGCTTGCCAATGGGAATAGCTGCCGTTTATACCAGAACACATGGTACCCACTCAATATCGGTCATACCGGAAGTATTGCAACAAATACAGAATGAGTACGGGGCAAAAACTGCCCTGGACCTTCGGATGAAATTGATAGGCAATTTAGCCCAGGTATCCACAATTATGTTAGCCCCTTCGGTGCTTATGACGAGACCAGCTCGTCATGAGTCACAGTGGAGCTGTGCTCATGACGAGATGGTCTCGTCATAATAGGTGCGCACCGCCCACGCGGTATTAATTCCCCGCCTGTGCGGGAGAATTAATGAGTAGGCGGGTTTGTGACGAGACCAGCTCATCATGAGCACAGCTCCACTGTGACTCATGACGAGCTGGTCTCGTCATAACCACAGCGGCGCCGCGCTCACACCCCTGCCCTCCCGCACTTGAGGGGAATTACCCCCGCAGCGAAGGGGTTCACTAACATAAAAGGGGAGGCAGCAGCGGTGGTTATAAGCCAACGCCTGAGGCAATGCACTCCTGCACAGAAAGAGCGGGAATTACCTAAAATTATCGAAGAGACCTATGCTTTGCTGGGTAGAGATAATTTGGTAGCTAGACCTGTGAAACCACATTTAATGGGTAATACCAAAAAAGATAACCCGATGCTTCTAAAAAGAAATGGGATAACAAACAATCAAAAAATAAGCAGAATGCATCTCAATCACGGGGTGGGTCTCCTCAACAGGAGCCATCAGACAGGAAATCTAACCTTAGGAGCCATGACAATATTAAAAAGCCTAACAGGTATCAGGATACTGATACATGTTCCTATCCTTCCTTTCAGGGTTCATCAAAAAACTCTGAGAGGGAATGACTGTCAGAACGCAGATCAGAAGAGTGAGTAAAGCCAAGAGACACACATCGCACTTCAGACTATATTAGCAAAAAAGAAGATACACCAAAATCAAAACCTCAATTTTAAAAAGAAGAAGGTAGCTGGCCTTAAAACTAGAAATGCCCAAGCTACTGAGGGCTCAACTCCTGAGTGGGGAATGGGCTCTGATGATGCTAGACAGTGCAGCAGAAGTAACAATAGCTTGCCAGAACCTGATGTATTTTCTGGTGACAGCAGCGTTGAATGAGCATATCACGGTGGAAACACCTGATACAAGGGTAAGTGTCCCACATCAGTTACACAAAATAACACTCCAGATGGAGGGGGACAGACCAAGGAAAGTGAAAAGTATTTTAAGGGAGAACCTGACATATGGATATGACATCCTTTTGACTGAGAAAGATTGGCCACCTGAGTTCATTATGAACTGCCTAAAAAGAGAAACTGTAATATTACCAGCTTTCACCAACCTCGTTCTAGAGTCACTAAAACATTCATACGTGCAGGAGTGAGTGGTAGCACTTGCTCCTGCATTATACCGCAATCATGTAGGGTGGGATGCTGAGACACCTCACCATGAAATCCCAGTTAAAATGGGTCCAACTCCACAGAGACAATACCCGATTAAACATGACACGAAAAAACAAGTCAGGGAGATCTTAGATCAACTTGAACATCAAGGTGATATTGAAAATTGCACCTCTTCCATGAATAATCCTTTGTTTTTCATAATGAAACCCAGCAATTCATACCGTCTAGTTTTAGACTACAGGCATTTGAACACATGCATGAAAAAATTTGCAGTACAAAATGCACACAGTGCCACATTAATGAATAACACTGTGCGGAAGAAATACAAAACAACTTTAGATATCTCAAATGGATTATTCTGCCAAAATTTAGCATCTGCAAGTAGATATTTTACAGCATTTTCGGCCCTCGGCTCTCACAGTCAATTCTGTAGACTGCCCCAAGTGTATAAGAATAGCCCTGGGTTATTTTCAGCAAGAGTATCAAAGTTGCTTCAAAATTTTCATGAGATGGCCGCCTGTCTACGGAGTTCCACGCTACTTCGAGTGCCGCCGGTGTAATTACGGTGGTTTTCACACTGCTTTTCTTTTGAAGTGGGTGTCCTTTGAAATATGAATACCTGCTGCATGTCAAGCTGCTGTCTCCTCGCTACCATGTTCAAGGCTGGACTCTAAGCGGAGCCGCGGAGAGGTAGTAACCAGGCGAGGTAGTATCCTTGATAACTGCCTGACTACAGGAGTACCTTCCCTCCCATCCAACAGGCTCATGGGGCACAAAAGGGGTTAAATTAAAACCCATTCGACCTCTTACCTATTATGGTAGAGTATGGAGTGCATGCAATTTACTATGTACACCACTGAACATTGTTCTCTATTGTTTTAAAATTACACTTTACAATTTTTTTAAATTTAGATTGTAGAAGGGATCTCTAGGTCCTGATGAGAAGCCAGGGGAGGGCTTTGAAACATGTAGACACACGAAGTACTGCCCATTGTAGTGTAGTTACCTCCGTCTCTTCCCTATTTTTAATAATATCAGCTCAAAGGAACATTAAAGGTTTTTTCCACTGAGCCAGATATTTTTTTTAATTTACCAATACTTTCACTCACTTTAGACCCTTCCACTCACACTCCTAAAACCACACATAGTTTTATTACAGAATTAGTGCTCCCGTGTAGTCATAGGTCGTAGCACGCCCCGTCCCGCAGCGGGGCGGGAAGACCCCAATGATGAAGCATGCCACCAAGGGCCCTTTTTGTGGGTGAGGGGTATTTTAACAAAGCTGTGTGCTTTTCACCACTGTAGAAGACACACATAGTCTGGAGGGATATCACTGCTGGAATCCTATAAGGGTGGATCCTTTTGTTTTGATACTAGTTGCCCAGAGGAGGACGTATCACCTCTTAAGCTCTCCGAGCACTACCTCTGCACCCCCCCCTTGTTTTTCAGATGGACTTTAATCTTACCAGGTGATTGTCAAGGATGCCTAGCGGCCACCATTTTGTTTTTGGGCATCTTTTGATCAGTGATATAATTTTAGCACTATATTTGACTCTCCCTCTCATTTTTGCCATATTGGGTGTACCTTTTCACAGGGAGTAACAGTTTTTTTATAGTGATTTTTCTGCCTATTGCGTGCTCTATGCCCATTATTGTTTTTACCACAAAAGATTTTCCTGCTTTACTAATTTGGTTCATGGGCAGAAGCAAGAAGTTATTGCACTCTACCAGAAGACACACCATTAGCGAACCCTTCTCCAGTTCTACTCATACTGTTCCTTCCATTAATTGTTGGCATCCTTCTGGGGAAATGGCTCAGTCTGCCTCATCTCAATCTGTGGCTTTGCCGATTTCTGCACCTAAAGTACAGCCACCATTCTGTCCATAAAAGGCTCAAGCAGGACTCTCCCTCTCCACCTAAATCTCTGTCCCCTGTATCTTTGGGCACTGTTTTGGAAGAAAAACGTGCTTTGAGATCTTTTGTTGAAGAAACAAATACTCTACAGACTCTGGACAATAAATGGACATCCATGGATTTTCGTTTATCCGTGGTGGACCAATTGGTCAGCGACGTACAGGACTCATCTGCCAGAATTACTTCTATGGAGAGAAAGGTTTTGTTACTCAAAACGTCTGCTGAGAATCTTGAAAAAAGAAATCAACACAATTATCTTAATTTATATGGCCTTCCAGGGGGGATTGAGGGAGGCAACCCTGTTACTTATTTTACTACCTTTCTTCCACAGCTTCTGGACCTTCCTGCATCAACCAAATTAAATATACAATGTGCGCACAGACTGAGTCCGCGCCTATCTTCCTCATCTGCTCCTTGAAAACCCCATGGAGTAATTTTTTTTTGGGAAATTCACAAGTCTTAAATGCAGCCAAGATCAATAAACAACTACTTTGGTCTGGTGCAAGACTGTTATTATCTCAAGATGTCTCTACGTATACAACTAAATGACATTAGGAATTCCTAGATCTTTGCCCCGCGCTTCACACTCTTGGTGCACGCTATGGCTTATTCCATCCTTGTTTGTTTAAGGTTACCTTTCAGAACAAGACTTCTTCATTTGAAGATCCTGCTGATCTCAGGAAATATATTCACTCTCACTCTACATCCTCGATGGAGATTGCTGGTCCCTCCTCTATTACTTGACTTTAATTGTTATCATTTGCAGCGTTTGATCTTGTTATCTGCTTTTGTGATCTCATTGATTCTTTAATGTTATTGCAGGTTTCTTGGAATCCCTGTACACCCGCTTCCTGTTTGTGTTATATGGCATCCCGACGTTGTGCGTTGTCCCCTGTCAGATGTGCTGTCTTCATTTGTTTATTGCCACTCCTTATTTTTCCTGTCCTCCCGTGAAGGTACGTATTACAGTCATCAGATTTTGACATGTACTGTCTCTTCTTGTGGTCTTTGCTCTTCCCTTCCTTCCTTCCCCATTTCCTTGTCCACTTTATTTTTCTCCTTTTTACTCTATTTGTTGCTTCGCTGTTGATTGTGTAGTTCCATATGTATTCTTGTTTTTTTACATTCAGGGTTGTTTCTTGGAATGTGAAAGGTTTTATTAATCCTATTAAGAGACATCCCATCCATAATCCAGATTTTTGTTTTTGCATGAAACACAAGAAAAACGGAGTAATTATTTTATGTCATAAAAAATGAGAATGTAAAGTTTTATCCCAAGAGACTGATTCTGAGGGGAGGTGGCTGTTAGCTAAATTGTTCATTGATAATGTTTCTTTGACAGTAATGTATATGGCCAGACCCAGCCGGACTATTCATTTTGGCCTACTTTTGCAAAAAAAAGTTACTCCATTTACGGAGGTTTTTTTTATTTTTGGGGGTGATTGTAATCAGATTATTGATCCCTTTATCGAATGTCAAACCCAAGTCCGCTTTATTCCCCATAAATCCCATAAACAGTTTCTTAATACTATATCTCAGACACACCTTGTAGATGCATGGAGATTTTGTCATCCTGATGGAATAGACTTTTCTTTTTTCTCTCTGCCTCATGGTTCCCTTCCTCAATTAGATTATATCTTTCTTTTAACTCAAAATCTTATCTCTTCCTCTATTGAACCTATTGTTATTTCTGATCATGCTCCAGTTGTTGCTGATTTTGATTTGCTCCCTCTGCAGGTCCTCTCGATGGCGAATTAATAATTCTCTTTAACAGGACCCGCTTTTTCCTCTTCATTTATCTTTTTTGCTGATTAATTTTTTTCTGTTGAATAGCGGCCCAAATCTCTCTCCTCATTTATTATGGGACTCTTTTAAAGCTTACAGCTTGTGGAGTTACTATAGACTATGTTTCTATGAAAAGAAGAAGCAGTCTTTTCAATAACATAGATCTACATTAGCTCATATTAAATGTTTGAAACACAAATGTTACACTTCACCTTCTGATTCTAGTCTGCAGGAGCTTATACATGCAAAGTTGAATTTTAATAAAGTAACTACTGATAATGCTGCATCTATATTACTTCGTATTAGTGCTCGCTACTATGGTGGCCGGAACAAAGTTGGCAAACTTCTAGCTAATTACCTTAAATCTCGGAAGGGTTGAGTATTAATTGACTCCATTCATTCTTCAGATGGGAAGCTTATGTATAAAGATCTGGATATTTTAGATGAATTCATGAAATTCTACAAATATTTATATACTCCAGAGTCTCCCTCTTCTCTTTCCTTTATTCAATCTTATCTCAATAAGATTCCTTCCCCTCCTCATGTGCATCTTAATTTTTCTGCGCTTGACTCAGATTTATCACTTGCAGAAATATCTAAAGCCTTAAAATTACTAAAAATATTCATTACATTTCTCCAACTTATTACTTCGTAAACTTCCACAGCTGTTTTACTCTTTTTTTGTTTCTCGTAAAGCGGAATGTACTTTTCAAGAAGCCTATCTCCCAGTGTTGACTGTTTGCTAAATTACTTGCTAGACGGTTAGAACCCCTTATGCAGTATTTGATTGTTAAAGAACAATGTGGCTTTGTTAAGGGCAGATTGACCTCTGATAAATCTTTTTTTGCGTTATAATTTTTTATTGACATTTTGAGAAAATTGCATCATAAGTACAATAAATGTAATAATAACTTACAATTTGAATAATATGAATAAATATACGGAATATATGGAAAAGAAAAAAAAGAGAAAATACATATATGATAAATACTATGCACCAATAAATAACACTTACAACTATAAAGATAAATAGTAAGATATACAGTTGAATAAATATGGTGTGAGAAACGTTAAATATTTAATGGAATTAAGGTAAGGGGGGAAGAGAAAGGGAAGGAAAGAAGGGATCACAGAAGAAAGCGATAAGTGAAAAATGTACAAATATGAAGCATAATGCAATATGAATATGTTCCAAGTAAAAGAAGACACTCTAGAAAAACAATGCGAATAGATAAAAGATGAATATAAGGGTTAAGTAATTTCATTTGATGTACATAAATATAAATGTATGAGAGGACATTCTAAGTGATAGATAACATAAGGTAAGATAAGCTACGATAAATACTTACCATAACAAAAAGTAATTATGCTGATTCAAAGAAAGAGAAGTAGTAATATTCTTTGATATAGACAAAATTAAATAGATTACATTATACTACAGGAATATGAATATATTGTTACGGAACCAAGGGAGATGAAGTAGGAAAAGGAATTACAAGATAAGAATAGAAAAAGATAATGAAATGGATAATATAGAGAAATGTGCAAACAATAAATGAAAACAATAGGTATATTGTGCAGAATGAAAGTGTAAGCAGAGAAACATACATGTATAAATATATATATTAAAATATACAGAATTACATGTAAATGCTCTGGTGAGTAGCTATTAAAAAACAACAACAAGTAGTAGATAAATACAATATGTATTAAGATTTATAACCACCAATAATGAATAATGAGTGAGAATAAGAGGAGATAGAAATTAAATTACTGCGTAGATGGGTCATTAACGTTATCATCGGTTTTTGAAGCTAGAAAAGGTGACCATACTCAAAGAAAGAGATCAGATTGATCCTGTATGTTGTATATAATAAGTTCATAGGAAGCTGTTTGGATCATGGCCACCATCCATGTTTCTTGTGATGGTGGTTGAGGCGATTTCCATTACCGTAATATACAAATTTTGGCTGTAGCTAAAGCTATGTGTAAGAGTCGGGCTTGTGGTTTAGAAAGTGAATGTGATTGACGTGTATCATGTAGGAGAATGGTAGCATGCGAAAGTGGAATTTGTAGAGGCATCGTGGAATGTAAGGTTTTACCTATATAATTCCAAAAGGGTTGGATCACTGGACATCCACAGATTATATGAGAAATGTTACAAAACATACTATCACATCTCCAGCAGTTAGAATGGGGAAGCAAGCCAGCTTTATGCAGTTTTGTTGGTGACCAGTGCCAATCATGTAAAATCTTGAATAAGCAAAATTTCAATCGTGCTTCGTGTGCACCCTTATTGAGATTGCTAAGAATGTCAGACCATTCATCATCGGTATAAGAGACTGATAATAAGGTTTGCCATTTAGTACGTAAAGTTTGCGATAAGGGTTGAGAAAAAAGATGCGAAGTGAGAGTTTGGTAGAAGCCAGATGTAGCTCCTTTCATCTTACCCCAAGTGTGGAGATATGTTACAATTGGTGAGTCGGGCAAAAGCCTGGTGGAGGTCCTAGACTTCTCTGTAAGGATAGTCGTAACTGGTTGTATTTTGAAAGTTGTATATCAGGCAAATGAAATTCTTCCTGCAGTTGGACAAATGATTTAATATCACCGTTTGAAAAAAGTTGATCTTGGGTGGAAACACCTGCTGTTTCCCAAATAGGCCAAATATTGATTTTCTATTAATACGAATTGCAGAATTATACCATAATGGTGCTTTCCTATGGAGATGAGGATGTGAGCCCAGTAAGCAGTGTGCCCTTTGCCAAGCAGCACGCATAGCCGACAAAAAAGGATTAGTGGAGTCTCGGGGACGAAATTCAGAGCTGTATAAAACAGAAAGACCTGCTTTTGTTAATGAAAGGTAGTGTTCAAGATTGTTAGACCTGGCATCCTTGGCGTGGGTCTCCCTTCCATTTTTTTCATAATGCCTCCACTGTTGTCGATATGTTTTTGCTGGACTAGATGCTCATGGGCACTTTGCCACTGCTAATCAGTGCCAAAGTGCAAGTGCTCCCTATGATAAATTGTGTTGTGTATTAGTGACTCCATGATTGGATGATTGGTTTACTTGTCAGTCCCTAGTACAGTGCACTGAGTGTGCCCAGGGCTTGTAAATCCAATGCTGCTGGTGGGCTTGCAGCACTGGTTGTGCCACCCACAGGAGCAGCTTGTAAAGTGTGTCTCAGGCCTGCCATTGCCGAGCCTGTGTGCAGCTTAGGGCTGCCATGTCGACTTGGTAAGTACACCCACTTACCAGGCCCTAAACCTTCCCTTTACTGCATGTTGGTCACCCCTAAAGTAGGCCCTAGGGCAGGGTGCATTGTAAGTATAAGGTAGGACATGCCCTGGTGTGTGTGGCATGTCCTGATAGTGAATTACAGCCATTTTCGTTTTTCACTATTGCAAGGCTACCTGTTCTCCATAGGCCAGAATGGGCAGTTAGATTATTACATTTTATAATCCTAACTGACTCAGGGAACATGGTGGAAATTCGAGTTTAGTATGCCTGAACTCAGAATAATAAGTGAAGTTGGTTTTAACATTCTGTGTTTGAAAATACCACTTTTAGAAAGTAGGTATTTTCTTGTCTAACTATCCAAAGCCTGCCTCTGCTAGGTTGTGTATTCCTTGTCTGGTGTTTTTGAGTGACAGGGCTGGGGATTCCAGGAGACAGAATGAGTCAGCCCAGTGGTGAATAGAGAGATCTGCATCTAGATGGGTGGGAGGAGTTGCACCTGGGACCTGAATAGGACAGTGCCTGCCCCCACAGTGATGGCTCCACCCCCTATGGTGCGTCTGATGTCTCTGCCCTGCACAGTGAAAGAAGAGAAGGAATCATGTCAACAAAGTGCTCCAGGGCTGGGCTTTCCCTCCACAATGCTGGCTCCACCTCCTGTGGGGCATCTGATGTTTCTGCCCTGCACTTTGAAAGGAAAGAAGGAGTCATGTAAACAGAGTGCTCCAGAACTGGTTTGGACTGGGCAAAGGCCCCTCTGCCCTCAGAGGACAAAGGATTTTGGGGTATAAATATTGGGACCCTGATCCCAAGAAATTAGATCACTTTTGGAAACAAGAAGAAACCTTTGCTGAGGAGCGGAACCAAGAAGAAACTGAGGAGAGACTATCCCTAAGCCTGAAGTGCTGCTTGGGGGATTGGCCTGCAGTGGTTTGCCTGACTGCCAAAGAAAGGAGAAAGGAACTTTTGCTTTGCTGTGACTTTCATCAACTTGTGAAGGATCTCCAAGGGCTTGGAAGAGAGCTTGCCCCCTGATCGAAGTCCCAGGACCATTGGACTTCACCCCCTTTGTGAATTGCTGCTGGAAACTCTGTTTCAGTGGCTACAGAGGTAGGGAGCTGTGACCGACTCTCCCGACCAGCTCGGTGTCCTGTTGGCACTGCATCGAGCAACGCCTGCATCTTGCAATGCACGGCCTTGGTCTCACCGACTCCGTCAACGAGTCGCTGCCTGCACCGTAACCTGTGAGCACCGCACCTTGCAACGCCTCGCTACACCGAATCCATCTGGTCCGACCGACACGGTCACTGTTGCTGAGTTCGAGTCCTGTGACCGCACCGGAGTTGGGCACTGCCTCGCAAGCTTCGCGACGCACCGCCCGACTCGCACCGCTGTCCGGACTGATCGACGCCAGCTCCTGAATCCGGCTCCGTCGCAGCACCGCAACCTGCCAGCACCGCATCGAAGCACCGTTTCGCCCTGCAACGCACGGCCCTGGTCTCGCCGACTCCGTCTCGACGACGTCAACGAGCCGCTGCCTGCACCGCATCGAGGGACAACGCGTCCTGCAACGCTTCCATTTTTGCATCGCGATTGCGACGTACAGCCTTCCGGCTCGCACGCCCGTGCCTGCCGCTTCAAGTAAAAGGTACTGTGACCGAGTCTGTCTATGCTGGGTTGGCCCGTCTCGACGCGGTCAGCTGGATTTGTTAGACTTTGTTTGTTCTTGACATCGCCGTAGCCGGAGGAGGCTACCGACTCGTACAGAAACTTGAATTAAGCCTTTTTGATTAGAACTAAGCATTCTTGACAGTACTGTGGATTATTTTTGTCGTTTATGGTCTTGTGATAAATCTATATAAAAGATACTTATTTTTATAAAGATACAACCTGTGTGGTGTCCATTTGTAGTGTTGTCACTTGATTACTGTATGTGTTCACAAATTCTTTACACACTGCCTCTGAACTAAGCCTGTCTGCTCGTGCCAAGCTACCAAGAGGGTGAGCAGGGGTTATTTCGGGAGTGTACCTACTTTCCCTGACTAGACGCAAGGGTCCCTATTTGGACAAAGGTACCAACCTCTGCCAACTAGAGACCCCCAAATCTAACAAAGATGTACCCACTGTGGCGCATCCGATGGATGTGAAAGCATATATGACGTTTGAGAAAGCTGTAATGCCAAAGCATATTGTACCACTGAGGGTAGACCTATTCCTCCATAGGAGCGATGAGCCTTTAGTTTTGAAACTGAGACACGGGTTTGGCAGAGTTCCATATAAAAGATTTTATCTTAGAATCAATTGAACGTAACGTGGTTAAAGGGACCTGAATAGGGAGCATGCCAAGGACATAAAGAAAACGAGAGAGAGTAACCATTTTCATGGCTTGAACCATACCCAACATTGAGAGACCCAATGCCTTCCATTTTTCATAATCACATTGCATTTGAGCAATGAGGGGATTGAGATTAACCGTAACCATACCCTCTAGACCTTTGTTCACTAGTATGCCCAAATATTTGAGATGAGAAGATTTCCATTGAAAGGGAAAACCTTGAATGGCCGCTATTGTGGTCCCATTCGAGATGGGCAGCGCTTCGCTTTTGTTCCAATTAATTTTGTACCCAGAAAGGGAGGAGAAGTCATCTATTATTTTTAACACAGATGGTAAAGAGGTGGAGAGATCTGTGAGTGTAAGAAGAATGTCATCTGCGTAGAGATAAATTTTGGATTCACCTGTCGGAAGAGAAATGCCCTTAATATAAGTAGATTGTCTTAAGGAGGCAGCTAACGGTTTCATGGCTAGAAAAAAGAGTAATGGGGAAAGGGGGAAACCCTGGCGAGTACCTCGATTGATAGAGAATGTATCTGAGATAAAGCCCCCACAATTGATCTCCCAGGCCGAATTTTTGTAACACCCTAAAAAGATAATCCCATTCAATCCGATCAAACGCCTTTTCCACTTCAAGCAACAAGGCCAAAGCGTCATCAGGAAGATTCTTGGCATACTATAGTGTGTGGGCAAGAGTGCAAAGATCGTTCCTAGAGGAGCGCCCCAGAACAAATCCTACTTGGGTACAGTGTATGAGAGATGGAATAACCTTACGCAAGCGAGAGGCCAGAATGCTAGCTAGAATTTTGATGTCGCAATTCAATAAAGATATGGGACAACAGCTGTTACATAATAAAGGATCTTTACCAGGTTTAGGTAACACAGCAATAATAGCTTTATTAGATATAAGGCCCAAGGAGGCCTCACGCTCTGCCTCTTGGAATGCGAGTAAAAGAGTCAAGCACATCCACTCCTGCCCAACGATAAAATTCTGCAGGAAAGCCATCTTCTCCTGGGGCCTTATGATATGGCAAGCCAGCAATTGCACGCGATATTTCTTCCCTGGTAATTTCACCTTCCAACTCCACATTTGCAGGTAGGTGTCGCATCTCGATCTGTTCTCTTCTGTATGCTGCTGTGTATAACCCGTCCCACCCAGTCTCTACGTAATTTTTCAGACTCTTTAGCGTCAAGGTGGGTTTCTTGAAGGAGAGCTATATCCACATGCTTGGACTGTAAATAAGAGAGTGTCTTTTTTCTTTTAATATAATGTGTCAATCCATGAACATTCCAGGTTATTACTCGAAGATCATGTGAAGTGGCCATGTCAGATAAGAATAGGAAAGAAAAAATAAAAATAAAAAAAAGAAGGACTAGCGATACAAATTTAATAAGGAAGCCAGATTGTGATGTAGTAAATTAAAAGATTGATATAATGTTACTGTATCTGTGAAAGGAGAGAAATAAGATACGAGAAAGAAGGAGGGAAAGGAAAGAAAAGAGGGGAAAGAAGAGAAAAAAGAGAAAAGAAAAAGAAAAAGAAAAAAAGGAAAAGAAAAGAGAAGTAAGAGGATAAAAGGGGACCTTGGACCATAACAAAGATCAGGTAAATAATAAATGAATCAAATGGGTAATGCTATTTGATGATGGAAGAATATATGTATAGAGATAGCTAGAGGTGTGTTCAACAGAAGAAATAGTATGTAGTGTGAATGACAAAGGGAAAGGTAGGGAGGAATGAGTGCCAAATATAAAATGGCACAAGGGATCTCAGGACTTTTAACCACGGGTCTAAACACTAATGGACCGTCGCCACGAGGAGGGGCCCCATCAGGAGAGTGAAACAGTGGTTGACAAATATAAATCCAAAGATGTCTTTAAAATGTATATAATAACAGGTATTCTTACTATTAATAAGAAATATAACAATATATTGTAATACTGTAACATTAAAACCAATGGATGATCTCTTGAATTAAAGAGGATTAATATGCTTATAAATAAATAAATAATACATAGAGGTTAATAAAAAAAATGAACGATAAGAGTAACTATTTGATTGAAAAGTGGAATATTAACAATCTTAAAATGCATTAATTGATACAGAGAATATTTACCATATGTATGGGAAAAGGTAAAACAGTACATTTGGTATTAAAAAACAGTATTACTAACATTACGTAATCAATAAAAGAAAAGAACGAAACAGTATAGACCTATCATTAATCAAAAGGCTCATGTATCGAATGATAAATGTAGAAGCAAGAGAATTATTATAATTCATATGAAGACGTATCATAGTGTTATTAAAGAGCATAACATTATAGTATAATTGCGAAACATATTGTTAAACCATTAGATTATTGAATTGAAAATAAAAAATAAAATAAAGATAAAATAAGGAGAGAGGGAGTTGTAACCCTGTAGATAATTAGGTAATATGTGAAGAATTAAAAGATTGAGATTATCAGCATGAAAAGCTGTAATAACCACAATCCTAGAGTGAATAAATAAGTACCAAGAATATCAATCAGATATGCGTAAAACAGTGAGAGGGATAGACCCAGTGTTTAAAGGCAATATAAAAAAAAAAGAGAGAAAAGAAAGGAAGAACAATAAAGAACAGTACAATAACTGTATTACTCAACAAACTGATGACGATATACCTTCTTTTCCCCATTTATATAATGAGTTCATTAAATTTGATCTAACACCTAAAAGAAAATGGGTGTGAAGACAGAGCTAAATCTGAACAAAGTATATTTAAACATTAAATCATCCACATTCTGCGTCTGAAGTAGATTTTAATATTCATCTGTCCGCAGGCGAGATATTTTCTTCATTTCATTAAGGATGGTTAGTCATTTAAAAGGATACAAGTGTGAGCATAGGTTAATTTTGATCAAAATTGTAGAGAGGTACTGAATCATCCATATTCTGCATCCAAAGTAGATTTTAATGGCGATCATGATTTATCCCTATGCTGATCCTTAGTGAAGGTGGATACAGTTTGAAGAGCAGCATTCTTGTCCTCATGACTACAAATAGTCCTTTCAAAATCCCTGCCTCTCTGTCGAGGACTGCTGACATTACGTCGTGAATTGCTCAATGCCCGAGGAAAAGAACTGTGATGTGATAGTTCTGGAGTGGATTGCTGAATTTCCATTTGTTGCGGTTTCCAATTGTCTAAAAATATACGGAGGTCCTCAGGGTCATAGAAGTCTTTAGATATTCCATCCTTAGAAATTCGGAGACGAGCAGGATCAAATAGACCATATTTAATGTCTAGTTGACGTAATTGAGGTCTAAATGAAAGGAAGGCCTTGCGTCTCTTGTTAGTGTCTCTGGAAAAATCAGCTGCAATACGAATTTCATACCCATTGTATGAGAATGCAGCATGAGTACGTGCTGATATTAATATTTGCCTTGTCTGCTCATGCCTTAAAAAACAAGCGATGAGGGGACGTGAGTTTGTTGCAGATTCCTTGCGTAATGGACCGATTCGATGTGCGCGCTGTATCTCCAGTGGAGGGTCAAAAGCAATGTCCATAATTTTTGGAAGAATATTTTGTAGAAATGTTTTAGCGTTTGAACATTCGATCCTTTCCGGAAAACTGAAAAAGCGAACATTATCCCTCCTGCTTCGATCTTCCAAATCTATCATCTTACTTCGTAGAAATAAAAGCTCTTGATCTCTGTTTTGTAGTGAGTCTAGACAAGTTTCTACATTTATTAGCCTGTGATCAAGCTCTTCTGTCTTGGCGTGAATTCCTGCAATGTCTGCTCGTATTGTTTTAGTTTCTGCTGTTAATGCGGAAATATTTGAATCCATGCCTTCAAGACTGCGACTGACCGCTGATATTTCCTGTAGGATGCGATCCATGGTTTGCCCTTGCATGGTGAGGTTAGTTTGTATAGACTTGTCTATTGTAGAGGAAGAGCTGTTGGCATCTGTATTTTGTGACTGCTTAAGTACATCCGAGAAAAGAGGCTGTTTAGAGGATTTATTTCCATGTTTGACAGTAGACATTTTGATTTCTGCTTTATAGAAAGATGGCAGAACAATGTGTTGAGTCAGTATAACAGTGTAGAAACACAAAGCAGAAAAGGATTATATGCATCTTATTTCCTTGAATTATCAGACTCTCAATGTCCAGGATTTACTAAAGTATCTTCTTTATAACACTTTGGAGAGAGTTCGAATTAAAGTTGCAAGCTGTGTCAATATAATGTGAAGAAGCTAGAGAAGAACTCTAATATCCCTCAGACTCATAAAATGAAGTAGACGATCAAGGATTGGTTCCTCTCCATCCTGTAAAAACAAGCTCCGCTTTTAATTTGCTAGTTTGCAAGATGTAGACTATACTGGGCCAACAAGGCACGACACAATTGCCAGTGAACAAAATTATGTGACGCACAGCCCAGAGAGGTCGGGAAGCAGAATTGTGAAAAATTGGGCACTGCAAGTAGAATACCTTGAAACTCCGAGCTCGGTGTTGCAGGTAGGCTC
Source organism: Calotriton arnoldi (assembly GCA_963921515.1). Classification (NCBI taxonomy): domain Eukaryota; kingdom Metazoa; phylum Chordata; class Amphibia; order Caudata; family Salamandridae; genus Calotriton; species Calotriton arnoldi. The sequence continues at coordinate 573,942 of CAWUFW010005973.1, read as the reverse complement.
ACAAGCCTAAAGTCTCTCAGACTCTCTTAGAAGTATCGCCGCTGTAAAGCTGTTGTTTTTCAAAATTTTGGATTAAATCGTGTCCTCAAAGCACCTCACAGCTGTCAGCAAATAAGCGTGTGTGGTAGGCAGACCGAGGCACATGAGGAAAAGCCAGGAAGCTCAGGTGTGACCAGTGGAACGTTGCGAGCGGGAAGCTGTGTCATTCCAGGCTCAAGTTTGTAGGCAGGCTGACAGGACCAGAGTCTCTCAACACATAAGTAAAAAAGCAAGGCTTATTATATAAAGTTGGGTACTGCACATATATCCACAAAATTATCTCAAAAGCAGTCTGGGCGTTTATTTAGTTAACCTCTTCCATGTGTCAGATGGCCCCCGGCCGCCCGACGTCACGGTGGGCGTGTGCGTCGGACGGCCGGGGGCCGTCCGTTTCACACACGCGTGGAATTCGCCCGCACAGCGGGGGAATGTGCGTCGCATCGAAGCGGTTAAACTGTGTACTGAACAACACTACAGCTCAATTTCATAGGGCAGATTTCCCAGCAACATATAAACTTCACAAATCCTTATTGTAATTTAGTTAAGGCTTAAGGGGGTACTTTTCCAAAACAGCGCATAAACTTCTCCAATGACAATTATATTTCAGCTGGGATTGTTCATTTTGATGAAAGACGCCACCGTCTCTCTCACCAAGGAGCCTCTGTCGACATACCAGGCTCTTCACAGCACAAAAGGGAAAGCCCTGGTATACAATGTTGCAGACTGTGCGCAGATTACTCAAATTTTCCTCACAAAAGGGTAAAGTCTTTGTTCAGTTTAATTACGTAACTCAGCACCACAAAACAGCCACATGTAATTTCTCAGAAGTATGCATACTTCACATGAGTGATTATAGCTGGAGCCCCTCCCGCGCTTCTTGAGGTAATTATTTTTAGAGAGCAAGCATTTGAACTCCAAATGAACTTTACAGACCTTAATTGAAGTCAGCTGAAATCGTGAGTCATAATGAAAGGCTCTGGTGCTTCTCTCTCAGACTCTGTATTTCAAGAGGCACGAATCCAGTCAGCTTATCTTCCTTCAGAATCACATTTCACATTCTGCAGGGCGCGAACAGGGTCAGCTGGCTCCTGTCAGAGGCTGAAGTATTGGCGCCAAAAGTAAAAACAACCACATATCCTCTGAAGGGATTCATGTAGTGTCCTGTAAGTCTCACCTCAGAGAGCGTAGTTATTTAAGCTGCGTTGTCAGCAGAAATAAGCTTCAATATATGAATAGAGAGGCTGCCCAGTGTCGTCTGGGGCTCCTCTCAGCACAGGGCTCCGGTGTCAAGAATGCGCAGTTTCTATTCCTCAGGAACCGAGTCACCCACGCTGAAGAAAACCAGCACATCTGCTCCTCATTGACTTTACGACCTCCGTAATGCTGAAATTATGTTGAAGGTCTCGCATTTACTGGGCGCCGTCTCCTTTTGAAGCCCCACTCGCAGCGGAGCTCACAGGTTAGGCGGCCATCTTCAGCCGCGGACAGACCACGCCCCTCTTGGTTATTTTTTAATGTTTTGAATAAGGCACCCTCTCTTTCTTACTCCTTGGTTGCAGTTTCCATAGATGCAGAAAAAGCATTTGATTGGTTGGATTGGTCCTTTTTATTTAAGACTCTTAGGGGCAAATCTACAAGAAACTAACTTAGCACGGTGCTGCAAGTCATTTTGCTGTGCCGCGCTGCGTTAGTTTTGAAGCACAGCAATGCAACATATTTACAACAATATGTTGCATCTCTGTGCTTCCCCCTGCGCAGGCGCACAAACTGAAAACATGTCTCCTCGTTGCACCTCGCTACGCCACCTCTAGGGTGGCGTAGCATTCTGACGCATTTCCAGATTTACGATTTCTCGTAAATCTAGAAATGCATCAGTGGCCATGGGTGTTGCGTGGGAACACCCACAGCAACACCCATGTCATGCCCATAACACGCAAAGTGTTGCGTGAACAGGAGCAATATTTATAAGCACAGGTTTAGTCACGCAGGGTGACTTTACCTGTTCTTGTAAATATCACTTAGCAGGCTGCGCCACCGGTGCATCACGCAACGTGATGCACCGGCGGCGCAAGGGGCTTGTAATCTGCCCCATGGTTGGCATGGTTTTGGTCCTAAGGTAATCTATCTTATCTCTTTGCTCTATTCTGCCCCCATGGCCTCGGTATTAGTTAATGGCAAAACATCTCAATACTTTCCTCTACAACGTGGTGATCGCCAGTGGTGTCCCCTCTCCCATCTTCTTTTTATCCTAGCTCTTGAACCCTTCTTAGCTTCTATTTGTGACAATGATTCTATTTCTGGATTTCATTATTATGACCATCATTTGAAACTTTCTGCCTATGCGGATGACATCTTAATTTTTATTTCTATCCCTGAGGTTTTTATCAGCCCTTTATTACAAGAAATCTCTTCATTTTCTCTTGTGTCTGGCTATAAGATTAATTCTGATAAAACAAAAATTCTCCCTTTCAACAAATTTTGCACCCAGCATTCTTTTTCAGCCACTGGATTTTTGGGGAGTAGTTCCAAAATTAAGGGGCAGATTTACAAGCCCCTTGCGCCACTTTTGCGTAATTTTTAACATGGGAAAAGTGACGTAAGGGTGGCGCAAGGGGCTTGTAAATAAGCCCCTAAGTATTTAGGCATTTGATTTAATAACTCCATCTCAGCTTCAGTAAAACTAAATTTGAAAGAAGCTCTTTCACTTATTGACAAACACATTTCTTCTTGGAATCCTCTATTTTTCTCTTGGTGGGGACGTCTGGATTCCATTAAAATGATGGTCACACCTTTTCTATTGTACATTCTTTCTATGCTTCCCATTCATATCCCGTCTATTCATTATAAGAAAATAGACTCTCTCCTTTCCAAATTTATTTGGAAAAATACAAAAATCTAAAATTTCTTTATCACAACTCCGAAAACAAAAATCTAATGGGGGTGTTAATTTTCCTGATTTTCAAATCTATCATTAGGCCTTTTTCCTTCGCCTAGACTCTAAATGGCTTCTCTCAAAATCCTCCCCTTCACAGCTTTATGGCTCACCATTGAGCACTCTTTACTTGCTCCTTTCTCTACAAAAGAGGTATTGGCCTTCTCTTCTAAGACTATTCATACATCTTTCCTCCTACTTAAACACACTTGCTCCCTGTTGAGACCACTTACCCAATTCATGATTTCTTCTAGAGACTCCTTTTTGCATTATCCGATTTGTTACATCCATTCCCCCCGGATAAACTCCCTAAACAATGCCCATATTGTAAGCTCGACCTCACTCCCAATAGGTTACGGCACACCTCACCCACGACACAATTTAGAATATTACTCCTTAACTGCAGGTCTCTGCCAAAACATACTGCAGAGATCTGGATGCTCCTTAAAGACTATGACCCTGATGTGCTGTTCCTCACGGAAACCTGGCTCAGTGCCAGCTCGGAGCCTGATATTGTGCAAGCACTCCCTCCTGGCTTTGTGATGCAAAGAACAGATCGGTCAACAGGTAGAGGTGGTGGGATAGCCATTATATATAAAGAACAGTTTATCTGCCGCCTATTAGGGAACCCTCTAGAAGACTGCGAGAACGCCCATTTTATTATTGAATTTTCTCCCCTCCTCTCATTTACAGGCATTCTTGCCTATCGGCCCCCTGGAGCGATCGGAGCCTTCAATAAATCTCTTCTTGAGGCGACGGTTAACCTTGCCAGCTCGGCGAGTAATTTTACGATCCTTGGAGATTTTAATCTCCATTTTGATGATCCGGGAGTTGTAAACGCACTCGAGCTGGCCAGAGACCTTACGTCTCTTCAACTTTTCCAAAAAATCAAACATGCCACCCATACTAAAGGACACCTTCTCGACCCGGTGTTCTCCAATCTAGATGACCTTAAAGGGACTGACATCACCCCACTCCCATGGTCGGATCACTTTTTGGTAACCCTTTCTTGGTCACCTCAGACTATTAGACCCAGGACTCAATCTACTTGGGCCCTCGGTCGTCCATGGAACAAGCTCCCCTTGGAAAAATGGTCCCAGGAACTGGAAAGGACTAAACCTATTCTGAATCCAGACCCAACCATAGCCAACGGTGATTTTTGTAGTTGGATTGAGGAGTCACTTAACTCCGTCTTTCCAAAGTCTAGGATAAAAAAGACCGTTGGGCCCCACAACTCTCCTTGGTTTTCTCCTGAACTGCACACCCTAAAGCAGCGCTGTAAGGTTAAGGAAAGACAGTGGAGGAAAGATTTCCTACCTGGAAAAAAGCTGGACTATAGGGCAGCTATCCTCGCCTATAAAGCAGAACTAAGAAGAGCACAGGCCTCCTATTATGAGGGTAGGATTCTATCTGCTGCCAATTCGCCCAAAGAGACTTTCTCCATCATCAAAAAATTACTCAAAGCCCCCGCACCACGAACAGCCCCTGACCCTTCTGGGCAATGGTGTAACAAACTAGCTGAGTTTTTTACCACCAAAGTTCAGCACATCTTGGAATCCCTTCCATGCAAGGAGGATGAAGGCAACCCCTTGTGTGGACAGACTAATTCTTACTCTGGCCCCCCTGAGCATATGCTTGAGGCCATTCCCCTTCTGTCCCGGGAAACGTTTCTCACCTTGTTGTCATTGGTAAAGAGCGGTTCCCCGAATGATCCAGCCCCTCTTAATATTCTGAAACAGGTCACCTCTATTATAGCCCCCAATATGACAAATTTGATCAATGCTTCATTGTCTACGGGAACTGTTCCCATTAAATGGAAAGGAGCCATGGTAAAAGCCCTACTTAAGAAGCCCAATTTGGATTCAGCAGATCTGGGCAATTATCGTCCCATATCCCTCCAGCCTGCAATAAGTAAGATAGCCGAAAAATATGTTAATCAGATCCTCTCCAGAGTTCTTGAAACACACAACTTGCTCCACTCTTCTCAAACAGGGTTTTGACCACGCCAGAGTACCGAAACGGCACTCTTAGCAGTGGCAGAGGAAAGCAAGAAAATTCTTGACTCAGGAGGTGCTGCAGCCATACTACTCCTAGACCTGAGCGCCACATTTGACACAGTGAATCATTTGATCCTGATCCGGCGTCTCAAGAGTATAGGAGTGGATGGCATGGTACTTCAATGGCTATCCTCCTTTCTGGAGGGTAGAACCTTTCAGGTATTTGAAGAGAATACGGCATCTAAACCCACCCCCCTGTTGAGTGGGGTATCACAGGGCTCGTCCCTTAGCCCCACGCTTTTTAATGTGTATATGGCCCCTCTGGCAGCCATTGTAGCCCCTTATGGAATCCGGATGGTAACCTATGCTGACGACACGCAACTGGTGGTGGGACTCAATCAAGCTGACCAAAAAACTCATGCCCTCAATACCTGCCTAGAGGACGTCTCAAGATGGATGGATGCATCCCAGCTTAAGCTCAATGGAGGCAAAACGGAGATTATGCTAATGGGCAATACGACGAGTCTTAAGTGTAGCTCCTTTTGGCCTCCCTGCATGGGTCCAGCCCCGGACCCAAAGTCAGAAATTAAGAGCCTGGGTATATGGTTGGACCAAGACATGAGCTTTAGGACGCAGGCTAGGAAGACGGCAGGCCTCTGCTAAGGCCTACTTAGAATGGCCCAAAAAGTTCTGCCCCTCCTCCAATCTCAGGCCAAAAGAGTACTGGTCCAATCACTCATACTCTCTAGATTGGACTATGGGAATGTTTTGTATTTAGGCGCTCCCATTTCAGTAGTCGCCAAATTTCAATCGGTTCAAAACAGCGCCGCCAGACTACTAACTGGAACTAACAACAGACAATCCGCAAAACCCGCTCTTCGTTCCCTCCACTGGCTCCCAGTACAGGAACGCATTAGATTTAAGGCCCTATGTCTGGCACACAAGTCTATGCAGGGATTAGGGCCGCCTATTAACTCAACTATGATTTGCCCTTATAAAGTAAGCAGGAATCTCCGGTCAAATAACCTGTATTTAGCTGAGATCCCGAGGATCAAGAGGTCCAGAAGTGGTGGTCGGCTGTTTTCTTATAACGCTTCCAAACTCTGGAACGCCTTGCCCCTACACCTTCGCACAGTCTCCGACCATCTGGCTTTTCGTAAACAATTAAAGACAGCACTGTTTCCTTAGTTCTCTGCTCTCCTCTGTGTCAGTTTCATAGCGCTGGGACACTTAAGGGTAGCCATGCGCTCTATAAATGTCTTTCCATTCCACAATCGCCTTATTACCATCAAGAACAGACCTTTCTAATGGAAGTCCTGGCAATTGCAGGGGGTAATGTGGGTCCATGATCTATTTGATGGTACAACCCCTTGTTCATTCCCTCAATTTCAAGCCACTTTTAAATGCCCTCGCTCGTTTTGGCACAAATTCTCAATTTTAATGGCAGACATTCTAAAGACCTTTTATTCACTTACTTTGACTGTATCTTCTCCTACAGAAACTTCTCTTCTTAAAATACTTACTGTTCTTCCTAAGACTTCCCTGATTTACAAATACGTTTTATCTCCTAATCCTGCTTGTGTTAAGAGTAAAGTGGAGCTTGCCTGAGATGAGGATTTGGGTTGTGTTTGGAGCATCATTTTCTGGAATACGATTTGGAGTCGATCACTTAAGCTTTCTAGACCTGTATCTACTACTCAATCTATGTTCTTTCTATACCATATATTATATTTCACATCTTTATCTATAGCTACTTTTTCTCACACAAATGGCAAGAGCTGTTGGTCATGTGGCTTTCCTTCAGCTGATTTAATGCATCTCCTCTTTCTTTGCCCTCCCGTTGCTTCCTTTTGGGAAAAAGTTTGGTCCTATATTTCCCTTATATTTAATTTACATATTTCTCTCTCTAATGTTACTCTTTTCACAGAAAGTTTATTAGATACTTTGGGTTTGACTAAACATGAACATAGTTTATTTGACCTTATGCTGGCTTTAGCCTTCCAACTAATTGCACTTAATTGGAAAAGCTTAGTTTTATCTTTGGATTCAGAACTGGTGGAATAATTTGTGTCACTATCATCGATTGGATATTTCTTTTGCTTCTTCCTGTAAACCGTTTGTTAACAGAGACTTATACTGGTTACCATTAGCATCATATCTAAATGAGATTGTAAAACAAAAATTTCTCATACATGTTCTGAGAATTTTAAACCTCTGTGAGCATGCTTGCTTCTATGCTCTTTTCTTTTCTAATTTTATCAGTAGGCTGTTTTTTCTTCAAATGTTATTGTACTTTTTTCACTGATGTTCACTGTTATACAATAATACTCCAATTGTTAGAGTATGTCCCTCCCTCCCTCTTCTTTCCCTTCCTTCTGCTGCTGTTTTAAATGTAAATAGCTTTCTTTTCTGTTTTTATTGCTTGCTTATTCATGTACCTTTTACTTTCATATGCTATGTTTATTGCTGGTTCTTTGTGACTTGTATTATTATTAATAAAGCTCATTAAACATAGGAAAATTGCACATCTTCCATGAATAATCCTTTGTTTCCCATAATAAAACCCGACAATTCATACTGTCTAGTTTTAGGCTACAGGTATTTGAACACACGCACAAAATAATTTGCAGTACAGAATGCACACAGTGCCGCATTAATGAATAACATTGTGTGGAAGAAATACAAAACAACATTAGATATCTCAAACTGATTCTTCTGCAAAAGTATAGCAGCTGAAAGCAGATATTTGACAGTATTGTCGGCCCTTGGTTCCCAGCGTCAATTCTGTAGACTGCCCTAAGGGTATAAGAATAGAACCAGGTTGTTCTCAGCAAAAGTATCAGAGTTACTTCAAAGTTTTGATGAGGAGGCATTGTCCTATGTGGATTATAATTATCTAACAGATGATAAACTATTGGATAATTTGAATAGGGTGAACAACATAATTCTGGGGTTTGCCTATCAGGGCTAAGAATTTAACTTTAAAAAAATCTAAAATTGCCCACCTCAATGTCCTATTTTTAGGATATGAACGCTCAAGTGAAGGGAAAAGCCTAGCAGCAATTTTTTTAGAAAGTTGTGCGCTGCTCCAACCTCCATAGACTCTGAAGAATTTACAATACAGTCTAAGATTCCTAAACTTTGGCAGAACATACATTTTGGATTACGCTGAAAAAGTAAAACAATGTTATGACTTAATTAGACCTGATTTTTAATTCAACATTGGACAGAGGAGCACACAAAAATGTTCCATTCCTTACAAGCTGACATGAAAGCTTCCAAACACTTACACACACGTATAAACACCACAAATTTGGTGATCAGTTAATCTCGGGTCAATCTCGGTACACTTACCTCACCTTCAATGAAGGTGAAATTGTACCAGAAGCATACATATCTCATTTGTACACAAATGCTGAAATGCACTTTGCTTCAACTGAAAAAATACTGACAGCAGAACAAACTGCTGTAGTGAGAGAAAGGGCACTAGCTCAGTTTAAACAAATAATTGTTGTGACTCCAGTACCAACCTTAAAGGCTGTTACCAAAGCAAGCATTCCAAACGAGAAAGCACTGCATCCACGATGGATACAATGAACTAATTCTCTCACTGCAACAAATGTAGATTACAAATTACATTAAAAACACAAGCATTCCTGTAGTAAAAACAAGAATATCTTCTCCAGGATTAAATAATGCCTCTGTTTCAGTATGAATACATAATTTTCACTGACAGATCTGCTCAGCCCGCCGTAGGAAGAGAACAGCAATACAGTGCCACATGTGCGATTGTAAAGGGACGTATTCCTAATGGTAAGTTAGCAATAAACAGACACAGTTTCTTGGAGACTGTATGGCACAACTTGCAGAACTAAAAGCCCTGATACTGGCACTAAAAAATATGGATAAAGAATTCACCACACTTATTGTGTGTGATTCATTTTACTGTGTCCAGTCATATAATGAATATCTTCACGTTTGGAGACAGAATGGGTTTAGGGTTTCAAAAAGTTGCACAATAAAACAAAAGTTGTTGTGGGAACAAGTGGCAGAGCTGAAAAACGGCTTGTTATCCACGCATGTTATCCATGCATTGAGTCATCAGCATGTTGGCGTACATGTTGAAGGGAATTCACTGGCAGTTGAAGCCGCCAAGGCGACAGTGAGAACTGCTGCCATTGCTGCAATCACTCATTCAAGTACAAGGATAGATGGACAGATAATGATAGCTGTGAACGCTGCCCGCAACAGCAGCTCAGGCTTGCCAAAAGGTTTTCCACTCAAAATATACAGTATGCTCAAATTCCAGGAGTGGGGGATAAAGTAATACCAAACATGGACGGAACTTCATCAGGGCTGAAACATACATATAGCATAACTTAAGTCAATACATAAAACAGGACAATAACAATCTTATATTAAAAACATTTCACAACATGTATAACACATATAATATTCATAATGATGACGCAAAAAAGGAAACATATAAATATGAACAACTACATATTCACTAACATATATCAGACATGTCACCATAACAACAAAAATAGACATTTAAACACAAATACAATTTTACAGAGAATATATGTATCTCCCAAGAGAATTTCTCTTAAAAGGTTTTCACAAATAATTCTTTACATGAAAAGTTTTCTTATATAAAAATGTATTATAGTAAAAGAAAAAGAAAAAAAGAAACAATTAGAAAAGTGAGAAGAAATTTCCTAATATAACCTGCCTATAACGTTCAAGTCAAGTCCAAAAATAGAAAACAATTAATAATATCCTGTTATAAAAATATCCCAAGATGATACGAAGATAGCCTATAAGGCCTCATTCTCATGTTTTTACTTTTGATGTAGAAAGCCTTTATACATTTATTGATAGGAAATTTGGTATGATGGCTGTGCAATCCTTTCTGGATAGGGAGGATGCAGAACTATTTGATTACAATGTAATGATAGCCGAAATGATTGATATCATCTTGACTAATAATTTCTTTCTTTTTGACAACCGCTGGTTCCAGCAAATACAGGGGACCGCGATGGGTTCCAGGTTTGCTCCATCTTATGCCTGCCTCTTTATGGGGTGGTATGAGAGGGAGCATGCCTGGGGCAAGGGTGCCTCCCCCTGGACGAATTTTATTGTGTTCTGCGGGGGGGAACATAGACAATATCATCTGTCTTTGGTCAGGCTCTGAGGAACAGTTACAGCATTACTTTACTTTTTTGAATGAAAACATCTTCAACGTAAAACTCACAATGTCTTGGCATAGGGAGAGAATTAATTTCCTTGACATTCAATTCTACATAAAACATGGGATGATACAGAGCACCTTGTACAGAAAAGAAACTGCGTGAAATGGTGTGTTACATGCCCAAAGCGCTCATGCTAGCTCTGTTATTAATAATATTCCCTTTGGGGAGATGACATGCGTGAGGCGTAATTGTATTGAGGAGGCCACCTTCCAGTCTCACATAAAAGACACTAAACAAATATTCCTTAAGCGAGGGTACGATTTTAGGATTTTAGAAAAAGCAGAATCCAGAATACTCCAGCTTAAAAGGGAAGATATACTCATGAACAAACCCAAAGCAAGGAGGGATAGGAGGACCAACAACCAACTTAGGTTTGTGACACATTACACCATGCATAGCAGCAAGGTGTTTAACATCTTTAGGAAACATTGGCATCTTCTCACTGAAATTCCTGGCCTAAAAAGCTGTATCAATAACAGGCCAGCTATCACATACAGGAGGGGTATGTCACTTAGGAATTCATTATGCCCCAGTTATGTCACTGCACCTGTAAGTGGGATACCTGGATGCCATCAAAACCGAAAGGCTTTTATGTTTGTGGATCGTGTAATGTCTGCCCAATGGGGAAAAACAAGATGAAGACTTTTCTGTACAATTCACCAAAAGACTATACGATTGATCATTTTGTAAATTGCAATACTACTTATGTAGTATATGTGCTGGGTTGCAAGTGTGGAACAATATACGTGGGCAGCACGATTCGCTGCCTTAAACATCGTATACAAGAGCATCGCAGGGCGATGAGGAACAGGGATGATAGATACCCCATGACAGTCCATTGCCATAACAAACACCCTGATGATGTGACACTCTGGTTTCATGGTATTGACCATATCCCCTAGCCCAAAAGAGGAGGGAGGGAACAGGGAACTCCTAATAAGGCGTACTGAGGCGAACTGGATATGCCGACTTAGGGCCACCTCTTCAGGACATAATACTGATAATGAATTACATTACTTTTTGTGAATTAGGAATTGAAAATATCAGGCTATATTTGGCTTTTTTGATCTAAGGTCAATGAGTGTGAGACATAGTATTGTTACTAGATCACATTTACGTGTCTAAATCACTATGATGATGTGGGTGACAACAATATTCTATAATTGAAGGAGACACCCAGTGTGATGCCACTCAGCACCATTAATTCCATCTTATGTATTATGTACCTTGAAGTACCTTTTTTGACACATGACATTGTGAGTAGATATAGTAGAAGACGATGTTCGAATGTTTACAGTTCCGTTTTGGGGCGACATAGCCAGGGAAGAGATTGGAAGGCTATGATTTTTTAATATATTGTACTGATGAAGTTGACAAATGAAAGTAGTTGAGTTGCTAATAGATGGAATTCAGAATATGCTACTTAGATATTGGCAAGTAAATTTCATACATGGTGAAAAGAAAGTGATTTGAAATGTATGTTTTTGACTTTTATGTCTTTTAATATATTCCCTATGTCCTTCTCTACGCTCCTACGGTATCTTTTTTCCCCTGCTGTATTGTCTGTATAAGATAATTATATTTTGGGCAGGACGTGTCTTCACTTTAAGATGGCCGCCATAGATATGTGCCAGCATCAGATATATAGATGGGGCTGTGGAAGAATTGTGCCCCTATTAGTGGGATGTGTTTTTAGGGTATGCGTTATGTATACAGCGTCTGGACTTATTTTCTTATTTAATTATAAAAGGATTGAGTTACAACATTTATCACATGTTGTTACAAATTTATTTGAAAGCAATATTGGTTGACTGTACGCCCTCACATGTATTGATTGGGAATACGAGCATTTTGTATTCAATATTATTACACACTATGGTGCCATGTCCGTTTTTGAAGGCGTATACCGATTACTTATATGTCGGTCTTATTCTCAATATATAATTAATCTTATTTACTTTGGACTACATAAGATGGCGGCTGGAGCCGCTAGTGCTTCTGACGTCATGCCGCATTTACTTCACGTCGCATGCGCATTATAATGCGGAAGCGAGATGGCGTAAATTCTCGCATCCCGCTACTACACGGAACCATGCGCGTTGACATACAGTCTTATTAAGGTAAGAGGATTGGCTGTTTCTCTGCCGGGTGTTAGATTTTGACAATTTCTGAAGCTTTTGTGAGGCTCAGGCTTCCGTTTTGCCATAAGGTTCCGTTTTAATTTTAATCATGATTCTTATTTCAAAGTTGTGAGTATTCTTTTACGGGTCGGCACGATGTTTGATTATTGTTACATATGGACAGGGGTTATGGTCAATGTTCCCTCTAATTTTTTTCCTCTGTGTGCGGCAGTGTAGGGTCTCTGTGCGCTGCAGCCATGGCTATGTGCGCCAGGAACCAGACCGCGCGTGTGTGCAGCGCCAAATATCCCTCCAAACTTTTGCTTAAAAAACTGAAAGGACTGCATTTCCACACATATTAGTCAGTTATTTGGAGTGAGAAGGATAGCGGAGGGATAGAAGGGGAAGAAGGGTTTGCATTCATATAGCACCTGTTACCCCTGATGGGTGTTGAAGCGCTTTTCTGGCAAGTAGCACGCTACTCCGGAACCCATAAAGTATTAGTGTTGAAAATTAGTATAGTGAAATATGAAGAAATTCGAGTGGTGGATATGTTATTCAGTTATTTGGAAAGAGAAGGGTAGGTGGCGGGATAGAAGAGGGAAAGAGGTTTGTATTTATATAGCGCTTGCTACCCCTGATGGGGTTTTGAAGCGCTTTTTTTGGCGAGTAGCACGCTACTCTGGAACCCATAAGGATTAATTTTGAATTAGTATAGTGAAATATGAAAGTAATTTGAGTGGTGGCTATGTTAGTCAGTTATTTGGATTGATCAATCTATTATATTTAATAACTGCTGGGTAGGGTACAGTGATGAGGTCTGTGCTGAAAATTCTGCTTCACAGAGCCGGCGCTGTGGCTAAGCAGTCTGTCCCTTCCCTTCTTTGTACGCTTTGGGGTTAGGCATTTATCTTGCATGGATGGAGTGTGTGCTTCTTGTTCACTTATTTATGGATCCTTTTTGGCTTTAGTAAGTGTGGCATGTAGATGGGGGCATCACTCACTTTCTGTAATAACATCCATCCCCGCCTTTGTTGCCCAGTTGTTGCAATAAGACCGCAATAGCAAACTGGCCATGAAGCCAGTCACTGCTGCAGCTGAACATATTATAGGCCTGATGCTTCCCCAATTACCGCACAATTCTTTGTTTTATTTTTTTGAATTTTTATTTCAGGTTTTCACAATATTAGCCACTTCTGTCTGCAAAGACCATTTAGAACTTAGTTCTGGCTGTGAAGTGTCCAAGATGGGAGACAAGTTGACTTTTCTTAAAATGCCATGCATCACCAATCTAAGCCTTCCAACCAATATCCTGCCCTTATGTTTCACAATTCCATGACTTCATCCACCTTTAAGTTGCTGTATCTATCTGTGGTGTCCACCAGGCTCTGTGAAGCAGAATTTTTGCCCACCTTTAGAAACGGTGATGGCAGGGACAGCGTTGTGAATTTGTGCTCTATTCATGTAAAGCGATGCAAGATGCTGTGTTGAAATCTGCTGGCAGAGTATTCTATACAAACGGAACAATCTGGCGCCTTGTTTTATTCACAAAGGTTTAGTGTATCTATGCCTGCCTACTTGAATCTGCAAAGGGAGTGCCAGAAAGGTCCCCGCATTCGCCAAGCCATGAGTTATCACAACTACAACTTTTCCGATGTGTTAAATGAATGTGGACAAAACGCAGTTAATGTGTTTAAAAAAAAATAAAGAGAACCTAGCAACCTCACCTCCTCCCTTACTAAGCTGCAGTAGGGAAGCTGTCCTCCACAAAATGATAGCCTTTGGCTTGTTAGAGGAGTTTAGTTAATTGAAAACCTAATGGCTCGGTGTTGACTGTCCTCCGATCTGAACTGTTCGCAAAATGAATATCACTTTCCATAAGTTGTTAGCAATAGCATGAACAACTGTTCTCTACAATTGAATTATTGTTTTATGCTGGCAGCTTGAGGGGTGTTTGTCCTGTAAAGGAGGGTGTTTGTGGAAGACATTCCTGGGCCTTTCCACGCTGCCACAAAACTCCTTTACTAGATGAGGCACAACCGATGTTGAAATGAGTGAGTGACTTTTTTTTTTTTTACTGTTTATTTGTAAATAAAGCTTATGTCATTGGGTGAAACAAGTGTTTGGTATCCCTGTTTGCCTTACCATTAGTTGGATCAGACGTTCATTCTTTAGGACTAGATTTGGGGAATGTCCGTGCCACCAAATGTGGTTTCATGTAGATGTCCCACGTTTTTTTTTTTTTTTTAATTAAGAGTAGCTGTGTATAGAATGTAGTATTCTTAGAACATATTGCTTTGTAGTGCCTTGGCCCATTTTCATAGGTCTAATACTTGTTTTGTTCTTAGCTCGGAATAAAGGTGGGTTACCCATATACTTATGCTGTGCAGCAGCCGCTCCTTAACTGAGCACTAATGCAGGCAGAGTGAAGTGCCTTCTAACTGAGCAGATCACACAGTGGGAGGGTGAGTGGGTGGTGATTGGGGACTCGTGCAGCTGATGGTAACTTTGGGATGTGGAGCAGCTGTACACCTAGAACCAAACCTGTTTTTTCACAGAATAACATTTTCTTCTAGCTGTGTACAGCACAGTTTAAACTTTCAGTCGAAAAGCTCTCGTTAGTATTTGTGGAGCTGGGGTCGAGACTGCTGGAGCGCCCACCTGGATGACGACGTCCAAAACTCCTGATCCAGGAACGTAAGAAGCCATGGGCCAGGGGGCGGTTGGTCATGTGTGGGGCATGTTTACGAAAGGCTAAGGCAAGGCAAATGACCATGTGTATGACCGGGGTGTAAGTACCTTTTTTCAGATTTGTTTTGATAGTAAAACCCACTCTTCTTTCACTGTAACCCCCTACCAGCAAGGGGAGTCTGTGCGCCTGAGAGCCACGAGGCCGAAGAGAAGGGGGACTCGCAGTGTGTATATACCAGTTTGCAACTTAGTATTTAAAAAAAAAAGCTTTCCTCGGGCGGCTGGTGGTGAAAATATGTTCATTACTAATGCAGAAAAATATAAAAGTAGGCTCAAAACCTTGCAAAGAGAAGTGTGATGCTGGGGCAGGCTTGGTCGATTAGAGTATATAATCTAGTATAGTGAGCAGCTCCAACCTTTAGAAAACAGGCTGGGTTGAAGGGGATGTAATAACCAGTTTCAGGAACTGCTGCAAACTTTAGGGAACTTAGGTTATCAATATAGATTCGTAATCGCTTTCCAGTGCCAGTGCTCCTGTTCTTTCACCTGTGCCATTTCACTCTCTGTAGCAACCATGTACTCTCTTTCTCAGTTTTTCTCTTTCTGAAACCCATGCTGCTGTTCTCTTTCGTGCCCATGATCTCTCTTTGCCTTATGGTATATATATAAATTACTGGAGTCACTTTATGATATCCTTATATGTTTGCTATTTTTGGTATGAGGCAGTTTACACTTTAGATATAATCGAGGTGTATATATATCTTTCGATTAGGTTTGATCGTTTACTATGAAGGCATACTGGGTTGCCTGTTAGGATGTCCCTTATTGAGACCTGGGGCTATTTAATCGTATTATGTTTATTATGATTATTCCTTTATTTTTTGGCTTAATGACTTGTCTTTGCTCATAACTCCATACAAGCTTTAGGGTTCGAAATGTTATTTTAAAAATATTTTCTGCTATTAGCATGTTACTCATGTGGATATATATATATATATTTTAGTTTTTACAATAGGATTTTGGATTTTACTTCAATCGTACCCGTATTGTGGGGCACCGGCTACTACATAGTATATACAATTGGAAATATTTCCTCCCTTTTGAATAATAAGGTGAGACCTGATTGGGAATACATTTTTTGTATAAGGGCTAATGAAGCCCAATGGTGACTTTTGATATATTATATATCTTCCTTTATATTAGGAAATTGGATTATTGCTCCTTTGGCCGGCCACTGTTTGGTTATCTGATCCGGAACCACTTTCCAATCAATAGGGTATGACATCCCTTATGTTGCAAACTAAGGTGAGTTTGCAATGTGCCTCTGACCATATTATTTATTCTCTTGGGGAGGTGTTTACTTCTCACGTAGTCTCTCTTACTCTCTCTTACTATCCCTGTTTCGCATATGGTACTTCATTGGTATTGTCCTATTTTTATCGATTGTTCAATTGAATCCTTGATAGGGGGTATGGAGAATGAGGCCACATAGGCTATCTTCGTATCATCTTGGGATATTTTTACAACAGGATATTATTAATTGTTTTCTATTATTGACTTGGACATTATAGGCAGGTTATATTAGGAAATTTCTTCTCACTTTTCTAATTGTTTCTTTTTTTCTTTTTCTTTTACTATAATACATTTTTATATAAGAAAACTTTTCATGTAAAGAATTATTTGTGAAAACTTTTTTAAGAGAAATTCTCTTGGGAGATACATATATTCTCTGTAAAATTGTATTTGTGTTTAAATGTCTATTTTTGTTGTTATGGTGAAATGTCTGATATATGTTAGTGAATATGTAGTTGTTCATATTTATATGTTTCCTTTTTGCGTCATCATTATGAATATTATATGTGTTATACATGTTGTGAAATGTTTTTAATGTAAGATTGTTATTGTCCTGTTTCATGTATTGACTTAAGTTATGCTATATGTATGTTTCAGCCCTGATGAAGTTCCGTCACTGGAACGAAACGCGTTGGCTGAAGGCCATTTAAAGATTTTGAATTATAATAAAGAAGACAATTGGACTCATTTGGATGGTTGGGACTCTTTCTCTGGTGCACCATCCTTTTCGTAAAAAATGTACTTTCTGGAAGTCAGAAGAGCCCTACTGCGGCAGGCTCTGGAAGAGATTGCACAGAATATTAATTTTCTCAAAACTGGGTTTGAGGTGCTGAGCCGTGGTCAGCCGCTGTTTGGTTTATGTCTGAATTTAATACCAAATATGGATCGCAGATTAGGTTTAATTCTAGCTACACACAAGGGTCAAGACTGATTTGCATATAGCTGTGTCTGAACTGGGGTGGCGAAGTGAGCTAAAGAACGATGATGGATTCAACCCAGATCTGTGACTGGGGGTGAGTGTCTGAAAAGTTTCGGCGCTCCGTCCATCATCTCCTTGCATTTGCTTTATTCGCCCTTAGTTGGCAGTGTATGCCCAGACGTGGGTCCCTTGCTCACTTTGCCACTGGATTCAAGTTAGCCTGGCTGATGAGGGCTGTTAGCCCAAAACCGGTCCCAGGATGCTTGTTTCCGGTCCAGGGAAGACATGGCTTGGCAGTTCGGGCTGGACTGTTCCCATGAGGCACAGGGTCAAGACTGATTTGCATATAGCTGTGACTGAACTGGGGTGGCGAAGTGAGCTAAAGAACGATGATGAATTCAACCCAGATCTGTGACTGGGGGTGAGTGTCTGAAAAGTTTCAGTGCTCTGTCCATCATCTCCTTGTGTTTGCTTTTTACACACGAGGGTCTGGGCTCAGCAAATGCAGGCATTCTTGCAACTGTTTCACTACTGAAAAACCGTTATTGGTGTGGTCTTGCATTACTCCTCTCTGTATCTTCCTGAGGGAAATTTGATTGTAGAGAGAAAAAATCTGGACTTAAAGCAATCCTTAACAACAAGGGTATTAGGTTCAGGTGACAGTTGGGTCAATCACCTATATGGGGTCAAGAGGGCACTTAATAACATGCCAAGAAGTTCCCTGCGGGGCCGTACTCCATATGAAGTCCTGTTTGGGACTAGAATGTGGGTACCTGACCTGTGGGTGGAGAGGTGTGGTGCAGCGGCCAGGGCAGCTGACTTCGGAGCACAGGGTTCACGGTTCGATCCCCGGCTCCGGCGGCAGCTCAGCTCAGCACCATGTGACTCTGGGCAATAGCTCACTTAATTTCCACTCCGGCCCCCAGCGCCTTGAGACCCGTAAGGGTGAGTAGCTGAGCTATATAAAAATGGACTTACATTTTTTACCTCAAATGTGGCAGCACAGTGGCGGAAGAAAAAAACGTTTGACATCAATGACCGTTTGGCTATTTTACAGGAACTCAGTGAATTCTGGGCATTATAAAGCAACATCCAAGTAAAACGCATCGCCACTGGGGAAGTGAAAACTGTACCGGCTAGATCTGTCTTGGTCCGGAAGGTTGGGGACCTGGTCAGAGAAAATATTGTGGACAAAAGAGAATTTGGACACCAAGTTATAAAAACAAATTCCCTTTGGGATTTCTCAACAATATACCATACTTTCCACTATCACTTTCACACTCTTAATCTTTCATCATTAGGTTGGAGCCAAAAAAGACCTAAATATGTAATTATGGTCTGTTTTTTATCTGTGTTCATTTTTATCTGTGTTCATTTTTAAGTTTGTTTTATGATAAAAAACCTATGGTTTATTGTTTAACAATTAGAATGAATTCAAGCATAGGTTTTTTTAATATGATATTATGATCTTCATTGTGGTTTGTTTGTAATATATATGTTTATATATATATTTCTTGAATTAGATAAGAAGGCTGTAACACATCATTTACTGAGCCTGAAGAAGGTGGTTGGACCCTTTGATACCACCGAAACGCGTTGCTTTTTGTTCCTTTGTTGCCCACCACGATTTGAGGGTTCCCGTAAAGTGAAAAATCTATGAGTTGGCTAACTTGATATCAACAGTGGTTGTTATTGCGATAATTGTGCATTAATGAAGATTTTGTTGTCTGTCTGTAAATATATGTGTATTATGTAAGGCCTCTATATAGATTGTTGTTTTTATTAACCACTAGAAAGACTATATATTTTTAACCATGTAAAACTTTTTTAATGAATTGAACAGAACCATTAAATAAACATTTATATATTGGTATATTTTTTGGCTTTAAACCTTGTTTTTGATGAAAGATTAAGAGTGTGAAAGTGATAGTGGAAAGTATGGTATATTGTTGAGAAATCCCAAAGGGAATTTGTTTTTGACTTGGTGTCCGTTGGTGTCCTGTCCCTTTGGTTTGGGACCCCTCTCTCCCCTCTTTTTGACAAAAGAGAATTTGGGCCATCTTACAGAATGCCTGTACCTATGCTGGCTGTCTAGGAACAAGAACAGCACTTCTCCAGACTCTTGCCTGGAAAGATGAAAAGAGATTTGTCTCAATTGATCTGATCAAACCACACTATGTGGCTGATACTGAAAAATAGGCTGCGTGGGCTCCTGGTTAGCCGTCATTCTCCTCTCACTACCATACACAAAGTACAGACAGAACGATTAATAACATTTGAGGATTCCACTCTAAGAAGTAATGAAGTTACCAATAATGAAATGGAACTTGTGCCTGTTAAAATTGAAAAGCAACAAAACAGAAATTAAACACAGATCTCAATTCGGCCTAATACCGACATCTATATAAATATGCCTCTACAGGAGACATTGGCCAGTTCTACAAAACCTGCTTAGCTACCAAAGATAGACAAACTGTATCTGGCTACTTCATCAATTTTAACGCCTTTTCTCTGGATCCAAGCGAACCTGAGTCACCGCCAGCTCTAGTTTTCCGCAAAATACAACCTCAGGATTTCTACCTTTGGCTGAAAAAGACTTATCTTGTTTCTCCCTGGTTACAGCTCTGGATTGTAATTGGTCTACTGTTCCTAGTCCTCTGGATAGTTGTGGTGACTGTCCTTTTCCTGTTCCTAAATAGACATTATCTCCCAGAACGCTCTGCAGCACAACTTGTGAACTTGGTCCTGAAACTGCATACATCATCATATTGTGAACAGAGCGACCTGTCTATAGTAAACATTGCAGCAGTTCTGGTTCCAGAAGGAATTGTTTGGGACAGGGTTTCATATGATGTATAAGGTCCCACTGAACTTTTAAAAATTCCACATTTATTTAAAATTACCTTAAGTGATATCATCACCTCCAGCATATTTCTCTGATGATTGGGACTTTGAAACTGTAAATACTATGCTGTCTCATTTAGAACAATCTGCTGCATTCTCCAGTAATGATCACTACGGTCATCATTTCTTGCAAACGGCAAGTATCGCACGTAATGTTTTCACTTACAATCAATGGGAACATTGCCTATACTGCCAATAGGCAGTTCATAAACATTTGCACACAAGTTTGCTTATTTTTCTGGGTTTAACACATTAGACCCAAGCTCGTATTATTATAAGCTTTTAAGTACACCTGCAAAGAAAAATATGCTCAGTTACACGAAACAGATATGCTCTGCATTCTTTATTTCCCAACTGTCTGAACAGGGTTTTGACTTATGGAAAGACACTATAGACACAAAATCCGTCTGGGGGACTAAAGAGTGGCAAGTTCAAGGAGCTGAGGTTTTATGTAGCGCATGCCTCATAACAAATCAGATTATCTTTCTGTACGACACAGTGCAACAGACTTCCAGTATTGGACTAGCCAAGGTCAAGGATTTGAACACACCGCACATTCCCTCGCTTTCACACTTTGAGGTTTGGCAACATTTTACATTGTGCTGTGAGGATACATTAGATACCATCTTACATACTTACAATTCATCAGACCCCAATTGGAAGGGATGTTGGTATGGCCTATTGACACAAGTAGGTGTCAGTGAGGATTTATGGGTACCACTGAAGGATTTAGTATCCAGAAGCCTGACCAAACGTATGTACAACGAGAACACTCAGGGGTAGTGACATCTTACAGTGTTGGGAAGTTATGCCTAGAGTGGCTAAAAACTTCAACACTGCCCCAGGTGAAACAACACTTGTCCCTTCTCTCAGACGACATGGATCTTAGGGATTCTTTGTTAGGTCCCCAGAAGCCACGTCAAGAATGCTTAGAATCCATAAGCCTGACCAAAGCTATGTACAACGAGAGCACTCGGGGGTGGTGATATCTTACAGTGTTGGGAAGTTATGCCTCGAGTGGCTAAAGACCTCAACACTGCCCCAGGTGAAACAACACTTGTCCCTGCTCTCAGACGACATGGAACTTAGGGATTCTTTGTTAGGTCCCCAGAAGCCACGTCGAAAATGCTTCTCATATGAAATTTACAATGAGGTATGGAAAATCTCCCGGCAGGAGGCTGCTGAATGATTGGCCAAGATTGACAGGGTTTACCTAGAAAAGGATTTGGCAGTAGTCAACAAAGGCATGACCACACTGTCATCTGGAATTTATTCACTGGGCAAAATTGTGTCTTCTGCAATTGTCAGGACGCATCAGGCTCGCGTACTCTGACAGGCTGTATAGCACGAGTCGGAGAGGTTGCCCGGGAAATCGGGAACTCCACTTCCCAGCAGGACTTGGACTGATGATGTCACACTCCACGTTGCGCGCACCATCAGGAAACCCGGATATAGCCGGGAAGACACTACACGGAGCCGCCGATTATTCCTTACTCCGTCTCCGTTTGCAGATTCCCTGGTCTGGTAAGGGTGCTGGAAGCACCGTATCTTTTCTTGAATATTTGGCAGAAGGTCCGTTAGTATTTCAGACCCTCTTGAATTTAGTGTGCGCTTGTTCCGATTGCTGCTCTTATTCCCCGTTGGCGAGTCCAGCTGATTGGAGGACTCATGCGGGGGAAATAAGTAAATATGCGCACTGCTTTTGAATCTAACGCTTCTATAATGACTCACGCTCCTGTATTTGTGAGAGTATGTATGATGATTGCCTCTCCCGTTGGCAAGTCCTTTCCAATGACTCATGCGGGAGAGATTCCCTATTGAATATCACGATTCTGCTCCATATTACCTTCTTCGTGGGTAGAACCTATATTTCATGGTTCAAACAGAGAGAGGTCGTTACTATATGTTTCTTTTGAGAAAACGATAAAAACATTCTTGGATGGGTAGAGAGTAATGGAACTCTCATGGTACTGCTGAATTATATATTTTGTTTTAAACAAGAATAACATTCCGGAAGTGCTGTTTGTGGAAGATTGTGCAAAGGGGATCGTACTGTTGGAGGTGGTGAAAGTCATCACCTCAAAGCTCAATCCTCTTATTCTTTTGATGGTACTCTACTGTTGTCTTGATTCACCTAGAACTACATGCACAGACAAA
Organism: Calotriton arnoldi; assembly: GCA_963921515.1. Taxonomy (NCBI): domain Eukaryota; kingdom Metazoa; phylum Chordata; class Amphibia; order Caudata; family Salamandridae; genus Calotriton; species Calotriton arnoldi. The sequence continues at coordinate 551,575 of CAWUFW010005973.1, read as the reverse complement.
GTTATTCAGCAGTGGCAATTCTTTTGTACATTTGACAGGGGGGTCATTAGGGGGTGATTGGAAACCTGAGGCTCATGTCCTTTTGTGTTCATCTCGACCCGATACTGAGGGTAGGTGTGCTGGTTTAACATTATCTCTTGGGCCTATAGGCCTTATTAATAGAAGGAGGTATTTGTTTATACATCTCAGTTGTTTCCTCATTTGCATTATCCGTGTTGAGAACTTGAATCCACCCGCTCACCTTCCCTGTCACTGGGTTGATTCTCTTCTATTACAGGTAGTTATTAGGTGGTTCTAACCTCTATTGTTGGTTCTAATAGCTATTTACTCATTTAAGAATTGTTACAAGTCTCTCTCTCTCTCTCCATTCACAGGTCTCCCTCCCTGCAGTTCACATCCTTTCCTTCACCCTCTTTACCATCCCAAAGTCTGCGTTTTTATATACACCAGACTTGGGGCTGTCGGGAGGTGGACCCCTCTGAGCATCAGTACAACCCTAAGGATACGCCTGGTACGGGTCAGAATAATCCACCCATGAATATATATATATCCTCCCGGTCGGGCTGATTCCAGAATGGCCACCTTAGAAGATGTCTTAGTAGCTCTTGCAGCTGTTCAAACGAGCTAACAGCTTCACGTAATGAACCCGCGACTTTACAGGCCAAGGTAGACAGAATGCAGAGAAATCCCTTTGATGTTGGAAGTCATCCCCAGCCCTCGACTAGCCCAGTATTGGTGGAAATTTCAGCTCCAATACCCATAGCCCTTCCAGAACGTTTTTACAGCAACATAAACAAAGTACAGGTGTTTGTAACTCAGGTCCTTTTACACTTTACCTGCAAGCCAAAGATGTTTTCCACTAATCAGGCGAGAGTAGCCTTCTTGATCTCTTATTTAGATGGAGAGGCGGAACAATGGGCAGTACCCATAGTTAGAAGAGATGATCATTTACTATATGATTGAGACGCTTTTAGAGAAGAGTTTGAAAAAACCTTTGATCGTAGGGCTCACATCTTCTCAGCAGACAGAGAACTATTCGAATTAAAACAGGGTAACAAGGAGTTGATTGTTTATTTAAACACCTTTGGAAGACTTGTGGCAGAAACTGACTGGCCAGGATCTAAACAGGCGGCCATATTCTAACAGGGGCTCAAGGATGAGTTGAAAGATGTTATTGCTCAAATCGATCCGCAGCCCAGGACCTGCTCAGCTCCCATAGATCTAACCATGCATCTGGATCATTGCCTAAGAGAACGCAAAGGAGACAACAAAAGGAGAGATAGAGTTCCCCCTCGAGTTCAGCGACACCCGAGAATGGGGCCACCTACTGAACCAATGGAAATAGGAACATTGCGTGCCTCCTTAACCCCTGATGAAAGAGAATTTCAACGCAAGAATGGGTTATGTTTGTATTGCGGGGAAAAGGGACAGTATCTTAAAGATTGTGCCATAAAACCCAAGAACAGTCATACTAGATATGGTAAAATGGCCACCGTATCAGCTGATAAACCATCAGAAAACGAATACGCACGAGGCCTAGAGAAGGGAAATCTCCGAGCAGTATGTCCATCCCTTCGGTTAAACAAGATCACCTCTCCGGGAAAGAACATTTCTTTATCCCCATGGAGATCTTAATAAACCAAGAACAATCCCGAATTAAAGCCATGGTCGATTCTGGAGCCACTGGGTGCTTCATGGATAAGATGGAAGCACAAAGACTGGGAGTGAAGCTTATACCCAAACCTTCGCCTGAAGCCGTTTTTGCAGTAGATGGTAAGCTGCCAGAATCAGGGCACATTTGTTACACCACGGAAGACTATGACGTAGGATATAATGGAACCCCTTATGAATACCTTTCCTTTAACATTATACAAGCCCCCTAATATGGGGTAATATTTGGTTTGCCTTGGTTACAGAAACATAATCCCACCATAGAATGGTCGAAGAAAGTCTTGAAAATGGACTCTGATTATTGCAGACTACACTGTTTGCAAACTACTGAGGTCCCTTCTAAGGCACTAGCATTACATCATCATGCCACCACAGCTGACGAAAAAGATGTGACATTACCTACCTGTTACCAGCAGTATGAAGAAGTATTCAGTGATCAGATGGCAGACGCTCTCCCCCCTCATAGGCCCTACGATTATAGGATAGATCTCATCCCGGGAGCACTGGTTCCTTGTGGAAGAATCTATGCACTAACAGAGCCAGAAAACAAACACTATATATTGAAAAATGCCTCTCCGTGGCATTTATTCGTCATTCAAGTTCTCTTGCAGCTTCTCCTTTATTCTTCATTCCAAAAGCTAATGGGGAGATTAGGACTTGTATAGACTTTTGCGCCCTAAATGCCATCACAGTAAAAAAACAGTACCTGCTCCCGTTAATATCTGTATTGTTGGAACCAGTCCAAGGTGCAGTGATCTACACCAAGTTTGATTTCAAAGGAGCATATAATTTGGTTTGTATGCGAGAAGGAGACAAATGGAAGACTGTCTTCAAAACCTGCTACAGATTGTATGAATATTAAGTTATGCCTTTTGGGCTATGCAATGCCCCCGCAGCCTTTTAGTTTTTTTTGAATGATGTTCTTCAAGAATACCTGGACCGCTTTGTGGTCGTTTACATCGATGACATTCTCATCTATTCCTCGAACGAAGGAGAGCATATAAAACATGTAAGTCTTATTCTTCAAGCCCTACAGAATAATCACCTCTTTTGTAAGATCAGCAAGTGTGAGTTCCATGTTACCACCGTGGAATTCTTGGGTGTAATGCTCCCACCTTCTGGACAAGAAATGGCTGAGAGAAAAGTAAGGGCAGTTACGGAGTGGCCACGTCCTCCAAATGTAAAAGACATTCAGTGTTTCTAGGCTTCGCCAATTTTTATAGGTGGTTCATCAACCAGTTCTCTGATAAAACAGCCCCCATAACAAAATTATTATCGAAGAAGAAAATACGTTTTCAGTGGTCAGATGATGCACAATCAGCTTTTGAAGCTCTGAAAAGAGCATTTGTAACTGCTCCAGTATTGATCCATACCAACCCGGATATACTGTTCATTGTAGAGGCTGACGCCTCAAAGCTGGCAGTAGGAGCGGTGTTATCCGAGAGACATGCAACCACCGATCAATTGCATCCTATTGCATTTATGTCCAGAAAACTAAACAACACCGAACAGAACTACACTATAGCCAAAAAAGATGTATTGGCCATCAAAGAGGCTTTTCTTGAATGGAGACATTGGTTAATGGGAGCAAAACATAGTGTCACTGTGTATACTGCCCATCGCAATTTGCAATTTATAAAGTCAGCCTGACAACTAACCCCACGTCAACTACTATGGATGTTGTTCTTTGCAGAGTATCATTTTGTACTGACCTTCAGACCCGGTAGCAAAAACAAGAAAGCAGATGTGCTGACACGTCAAGAATCTCCTATAGAACCATGTTTTAACCCAGAACGAGCTATCATAGAACCACACAAAGTCCTTTGTGTAGTACACAAAGACACTTTTTTAACAAAAGTAGCCAGAGGGGTACAAACATTCACTTGGAAATATTGGCTGAGAAGACATCCCGAATGGAATCTGAATAATGGCATTCCTGTTAAAGGAAATCAAATTTTAGTCCACACTTAGGAGTTAAGAAAGCTAGTGTTCCTACCTGGAAAAAACCTAATAAACATATGTTTGCAAAAAAAAAAGAAAGCTAGTGTTCCAATGGTGCCATATTCTCCCCAGTGCGGGGCATAACGGGAGTGAAAAAACAACAGAAAGAATACTGCGGCAATTCTTGTGGCAGCCTCTCAGAAAGGACGTAATAATGTGGGTGAAGAAATTTCCTACATGCGCCCAGATGAAGACTGACAAAGGTAAACTGCAAGGTTAACTACAACCATTATCAACCCCTGACAAACCATGGGAAAGGTTCTCTGTAGACTTCATAGTAGGGTTGCCCAGAGATCATGGATATACTGTTATCTTAGTGGTTATCGATTATCTAACCAAAATGGGTCATTTTATAGCCTGCAAACAGATCCCTTCAGCAGGACAGTTAGCAAAGCTACTGCTGGTCTATGTGGTCAGACTACATGGCCTCCAGTGAGTGATAATATCTGATCGTGGACCTCAGTTGACCGCACAATTTTGGAGGGTGTGGTGCTCAGAATTGCAAATATCTTTTGCTCTGTCCACCAGATTCCATCTGCAAACTGATGGACAGACAGAACGCTTGAATCAGACCTTAAAACAATTCTTAAGATGTTATGGGGATAATAACACGGAGGACTGGGTGGAGTGGTTATGGCTTAAAGAAATCGCATACAATAGTGCCACTCATTGTTCCACCCACCACACACTGTTATATAGTTCTTATAGGTTTCATTCCATTCTTATCACCCTGCCAAAACAAAAGACTACCTGAGGTGCACAATCGGATAGCTCATATCCAAAAGACCTTGAAAGACACAAAAGAACAGTACAAAATACAGGCAGACAAATATCTAAGGTCAGGCCCGGTATATGCTAAGGGAGATTTAAAGTGGCTCTCCACTAGAAATGTCCACTTTAAAAGACACAGTGTATTTAATCCTAAATACATAGGCCCTTACAAGGTAATGAAACATGTGAACCCCGTTGCGGTCTAACTAGCCGTGCCAGGTCACTTTAGGATTCACCCTGTTTTCCACATCTCATTAATGAAACCATCCCATAGTCCGGTAGAGAAGCGACCGGTCCCTCTGTGGGTTAACCCCGAAATGGAATATGAAGTTAATGGAATACTCGATTCCAAAATCCTTTGACAAAAACTGTGTTATCTGGTGGCATGGAAGCGTTATGGTGTAGAGGAATATCCATGGGAACCAGCTGAGTCAGTTCATGCTTCTCGTCTGGTTGCTGCTTTCCATAGAAGATTCCCTTACAAACCTTGTACCTGTCAGTGTTCTCCAAGGAAGGGATGTACTGTCAGGACGCATCAGGCTCGCAAAAACACGGACAGGCTGTATAGTGCGAGTCGGAGAGGTTGCCCAGGGAATACGGAAACTCTACTTTCAAGCAGGACTTGCACTGATGACGTCGCACACCACGTTGCGCGCACTGTCAGGAAACCCGGATATAGCTGGGAAGACACCACATAGAGCCACCTATTATTCCTTACTCCATCTCCGTTTGCAGATTCCCTGATCTGGTAAGGGTGCTGGAAGCACTGTATTTTTTCTTGAATATTTGGCAGAAGGTCTGTTAGTATTTCAGACCCTCTTGAATTTAGTGTGTGCTTGTTCCGATTGCTGCTCTTCTCCCCTGTAGGTGAGTCTAGCTGATTGGAGGGGAATAAGTAAATACGCACACTTCTATTGAATCTAACACTTCTCTAATGATTCACGCTCCCGTATTTGTGAGAGTGTATACGATGATTGTCTCCCCCGTTGGCAAATCCTTTCCAATGACTCATGCGGGGGAGATTTCCTATTGAATATTACGATTCTGCTCCATATTACCTTCTTCATGGGTAGAACCAATATTTCATGGTTCAAACTGAGAGAGGTCGTGACTATATGTTTCTTTTGAGAAAACGATAAAAACATTCTTGGATGGGTAGAGAGTGATGGAACTCTCATGGTACTGATGAATTATATATTTTGTTATAAACAAGAATAACATTCCAGAAGTGCTGTTTGTGGAAGATTGTGCAAAGGGGATCTTACTGTTGGAGGTGGTGAAAGTCATCACCTCAAAGCTCAATCCTCTTATTCTGTTGATGGTACTCTACTGTTTTCTTGATTCACTTGTAACTACATGCACAGACGAAGTTAATCAGCAGTGGCAGTTCTTTTGTTCATTTGACGAGGGGGGTCAGTAGGGGGTGATTGGAAACCTAAGGCTTCTGTCCTTTTGTGTTCATCTCGACCCAATACTGAGGGTAGGTGTGCTGGTTTAACATCATATCTTTGGCCTATAGGCCTTCCTAATAGAAGAAGGTGTTTGTTTATAAATCTCAATTGTTTTGCAGTATCCATGTTGAGAACTCGAACCTACCCGCTCACCTCCCCTGTCACTGGGTTGATTCTTTTCTTTTACAGGTAGTTATTAGGTGGTTCTAACCTCTATTGTTGGTCCTAATAGCTATTTACTCATTTAAGAATTATTACAAGTCTCTCTCTCTCTCCATTCACATGTCTCCCTCCCTGCAGTTCTAATCCTTTCCTTTCCCCGCTTGACCATCCCAAAGTCTGCGTTATTATATACACCAGACTTGGAGCTGTCAGGAGGTGGACCCCTCTGAGCATCGGTACGACCCTGAGGATATGCCTGGTACTGGACATCAATAGATATAATGGAACAGGATTTGTCTATATTACAACATGGACAATCGCAGTTGTGATCCATTCTATTATCAGGCTGGACGCTACACTTGTTGCACACTGGTCATGTGCCCTGACAGTATATCAACAGTACGACTCTGTTTTCTGCACACAATCTAACAGAAAGACAGACAAAAATGGCACAAAGAGATGTGAAATACACAATGCTGCATATTGAAAAATTGGACCAATTGCCTTTTCCCGTGGCTGAGTCACCTTCCACAGAATGGTTAATCCATGGCCATATTACACTGCCAGTCACAACATTGCAATTTCAATACTGTCTACAGTATCACCAGGTAGGCAGGTATGAAGCAATGGGACAGGGTTTCATACATGAATCTTGGATGTTACCATACAGATTCGGATGCAGGAATGGGGACACTGAAGTTTTTCTTAGTGGTTCAAACTGTGAGAATTCTTAAAGTGGGTCTCTAATCTGTCAGGACATTATGCTCCACGGAGCGTGTAAAGCTTCAGTTGCAAACTTATCATGCCACTTGAAAGGGTTCCCAGCTGCTGTGATTCATCCAGTGTTCAAACTTCTCTTGAATGGGAGTTACTTGATGTTGAATAATCAAGGTTGTTGTGGGATAGTGCCAGGAATCGCGTATCTAGTAACAGTATGCAAGTTGTATGCAAGTATTGTTTCCACCAACCCACACAGTCAGGGAGGCGCTGCTATGGCCTTCATTGAATGTTTTTGTTATACTGTTTGAATCTCTGAGCAGACTGAAAGCCATGCTTTTACAGAAGGACGTAATGTAATATAATTTGAGCTTATATAGCGCAAACTGTCACCCTGCGGGTATCCTGGCGCTGCGACTCACCCTGTTGTCAGTGTGCATACAGCTAGCATATTCGCCGATTAGGAGGAGCTCATTTAACTAATCCCTAGGAAATAGCCATGTCTTTAAGCTTTTCCTAAATGGGAGCAGAGATTTAATTTGTCTAATATTCAAGGGAAGATAATTCCAGAGTCGTGAGGCTGCTACACCGAATGCTCTTCCGCCTGTCCTGGTCTTCTTAAATCTAGTAGTGGTTACCAGATTTGCACTCCATGAACTGAGATTTCTCCCAGGAGTGTACCAGGTAAATTTCTCCTGCATAGACATCGGACCCAGACCATGTACTGCCCTAAACACAATACATAGGGATTTGAATTGAACGCTCTTATTGATGGGTAACCAGTGAAGATCCTTTAAAGCTAAAGTCGTTGAGGACCTGCGCTGCCTATTTAACACCAATTTGGCTGCTATGGACTGGATCCTCTGTAGCTTCAGTAACACTGATTGTGGTGCTCCCAAATACAAAGAGTTACAATAATCCAACCTGCTCAATATTATACTCCTCACTACTAGAGATCTAGTAGCAACGGGTAGTAGTGGGAGGATCTAGCGTAGTGCTTTTATCAAGGAAAAACAGGTACCAACTGTTTTGTTGACTTGTGACTCAAGTTGAAGATTATCATCCATTAAAACCCCCAGGTTTTGTCTCCATTAAATTGTAGGGAGTTTTTCCTGAGCCAATTGGAGGATGTGGCCTTAACCTCACCTGAGAGACTTTTGATCACAAGGTTGCAACGTCCTCAGCTGAGATACAGGCACTGGTCCAAACAAACTTCCTGCTCCCTTTCAGGGAAATGGTGCATTGTATCTTTAACATGTCTGATACAAGGGGAATTGTATCAATCAATCAATCAATTAATCAACACATTTATAGAGCGCGCTACTCACCTGTGAGGGTCTCAAGGCGCTAGGGGGGAGGGATGAAGCAGCTACTGATCGAACAGCCAGGTCTTAAGAAGTCTCTTGAAGGTCAGCAGGTCCTGGGTCTGTCGCAGGTGGATGGGGAGGGTGTTCCAAGTCTTGGCGGCGAGGTGGGAGAATGATCTGCTGCTGCTGGTCGTTCCGGATGCATGGGATGGTGGCGAGGGCGAGGTCAGCGGAGTGGAGCTGGCGGTTCGGAATGCAGAAGGTGAGTCGTTCGTTGAGGTATGCTGGTCCGGCGTTGTGGAGTGCTTTGTGGGCATGGGTGAGGAGCTTGAAGGTGATCCTCTTGTTGACCGGGAGCCAGTGCAGGTCTCTCAGGTGGGTGGTGATGTGGCTGTGGCGAGGGGTTCCGAGGATGAGGCGTGCGGAGGCGTTTTGTGTGCGTTGGAGTTGTTTCTGGAGTTTGGTCGTGGTTCCCGCGTGGAGGGCGTTGCCATAGTCCAGCCTGCTGCTGACGAGGGCTTGGGTGACCGTCCTTCTGGTTTCGGTGGGGATCCATCTGTAGATCTTGCGGAGCATGCGGAGGGTGTTGAAGCAGGAGGAGGAGACAGTGTTGACTTGCTGGGTCATGGAGAGCGTTGAGTCCAGGATGAAACCCAGGTTGCGTGCGTGGTTGGTGGGTGTCGGAGGAGCTCCCAACGTGGCCGGCCACCAGGAGTCGTCCCATGCAGAGGGGATGGAGCCGAGGATGAGGACCTCCGTCTTGTCAGAGTTCAATTTCAGACGGCTGGTCTTCATCCACTCTGCGACAGCCTTTATTCCCTCATGGAGGTTGGATTTGGCAGTGGCTGGGTCCTTGGTGAGGGAGAGGATCAGCTGGGTGTCGTCAGCCTACGAGATGATGTTGAGGTGGTGCGCTCGGACGATGTTGGCGAGCGGTGCCATATAGATGTTGAAAAGGGTCGGGCTGAGGGATGATCCTTGGGGTACGCCGCAGGTGATCGTGGTGGCTTCGGATCTGAATGGGGGGAGACGGACTCTCTGGGTTCTACCGGTGAGGAAGGAGGTGATCCAGTTCAGGGTTTTGTCGCAGATCCCTGCGTTGTGGAGGCGTGTGCGTAGGGTGTGGTGGCAGACGGTGTCGAAGGCGGCTGAGAGGTCCAGGAGGATGAGGGCCGCAGTTTCACCGCTGTCCTGCAGGGTCCTGATGTCATCGGTGGCAGCGATGAGGGCGGTTTCGGTGCTGTGATTACTGTGGAAGCCAGATTGGGAGGAGTCCAGGATGTTGTTCTCCTCCAGGAAGTGGGTTAGTTGTCTGTTGGTGGTCTTCTCAATGACTTTTGCCGGGAACGGGAGCAGGGAGATGAGTCGAAAGTTCTTGAGGTCCTTTGGGCCTGCTTTAGGTTTCTTGAGAAGGGCGTTGATCTCGGCGTGTTTCCAGCTCTCCGGAAAGGTGGCTGTCTTGAAGGAGCTGTTGATGATCTTTCGGAGTTGAGGTGCGATGATGGAGCTTGCTTTGTTGAAGATGTGGTGGGGGCAGGGGTCGGAAGGAGAGCCGGAGTGGATGGTGTTCATGATTTTGATGGTGTCTTCATGGTTCCAGGAGAGCAGGAGGTCGGTGTGTTTGGTGGGTGTTGAATCGGGGGTGTCGGCATCTGTCGTCGGTGTCTGGGCATCGAAGCTGTCATGGATGTCTGCGATCTTGCGGTGGAAGAAGGTTGCCAGTGAGTCGCAGAGTTCTTGCGACGGCGGGATGTCATTCGTGCTGGAGCTGGGGGATGCAAGTTCTTTCATGATGCTGAAGAGCTCTTTGCTGTTGTGTGCATTGTTGTCGATGCGTTCCTTGAAGGAGGTCCTTTTGGCGGATCGGATCAGTTGGTGGTGCTTGCGTCTGGCGTTCTTGAGGGCTGCGTGGTTGTCTGGTGTCTGGTCTTGGCGCCACTGCTTCTCGATTCTTCGGCAGGTTTGTTTGGAAGTCTGGAGGTCGGCGTTGAACCAGATGGCTCTCGTGTTGGTGTGCCTGTTAGAGGGTCTCCTGATCGGGGCGAGGGTGTTGGCGCAGTCGTCGATCCATTGTCTGAAGTTGTGGGCCGCTGCGTTGGTGTCAGAGGGTTCGGGTGGAGGGTCACTGGTGAGGGTGGTAAGGAGCTGGTCTTCGGTGACTTTGTTCCAGCTGCGGTGTGGAATTTGTTGCGGTTGGATGTGCGCGGTGTGTTTCTCGAAGGAGAAGTGGATGCAGTGGTGGTCGGTCCAGTGGAGTTTGGTGGTGTGGCTGAAGGTGGTGTGGCTGCTGCCAGAGAAGATGGGGTCGAGCGTGTGTCCGGCAGAGTGGGTGGGTGTTGTGACGATCTGTTTGAGTCTGAGGTTGGCTAGGTTGTCGATCAGGGTTGTGGAGTTCCTGTCATTGGAGTTCTCAAGGTGGAAGTTCAGGTCTCCGAGGAGGATGTAGTCTGTGGAGGCGAGGGCGTGCGTGCTGATGAGGTCGGCGATGGATTCGCTGAACTGTGGTCGGGGTCCCGGGGGTCTGTAGACAAGGGTTCCTCTGAGGGTGGTGTTGTGGTCAACGTGGATCTGGAAGTGTAGGTGTTCGGCCATGCTGAGGGAGTCATCGAAGTTGGTAGAAATTCTGATGCTGTTCCTGTGTACGATGGCGATTCCTCCTCCTGGTTTGTTGTTTCTGTCCCTGCGGGTGATCTTGTAGCTGTCCGGGATGGCTATGGCTATGTCGGGCGCCAAGGAGGCGTTCGTCCAGGTCTCCGTCAGGAAGGCGTCGTCCGGGGAGGATGAAAAGAGCAGGTCCCAGAGTTCGACAGCGTGCTTGTGGACTGAGCGGGTGTTGAGCAGTATGCATCTGAGACTGATGTGGCCTGCTTTGGTGAGATGGGAAGGACATGCCGGTGTGCGCTGGCTGGTGTAGCTGCAGTTTTGGCAGGTGAAGAGTCCGTGGGTGAGCTTCGGGGTGGCCTGGAAGCAGGTGGAGGGTCGGCCGGCGTTGAGTGCATGGAGGGTTTTGGAGTCGTATCGGCGTCGGGTGTCGTGGTGCACGTGGGGGCCAGGGGGTCTGGCACTGGGCGTGGTCCAGGCGCGGACGGGCGCAGACGGGCTTGCCTTAGGCGCGCCTTCAGCGCGCCAGTGGCGCGGACGTGCAGCAGCCGCCATTAAGTAGGGGTCGGGGAGGGCTGGACAGCTGGGAGGCGGGAGCGGGGAGGGGAGCTGGATTGGGCCGGTCGTGCTGGGGGGAGGGGCTGCGGGGGCAGCAGCGGCAGGGATAAAAGGGCTAAAGAAGTGAAGGAAAGGGGGAGAAATAGGCACAAATAAGGCACAGAAGAGCAGAGGTGCAGAAAAGTGCAATAAGGTGAAAAATAGAAGGGGCAGAAAAACGAGTGAAAACGAGTAAAGAGCAGAGCAGAAATAAGGCACAGGGGAGCAGGGGTGCAGAAAAGTGCAGAAAGGTGAAAAATAGAAGGGGCAGAAAACGAGTGAGGAGCAGAGCAGAAATAAGGCACAGAGGAGCAGAGGTGCAGAAAAGTGCAGAAAGGTGAAAAATAGAAGGGGCAGAAAAACAAGTGAAAACTAGTGAAGAGCAGAGCGAGAGGAAGGAGACAGAGGTCCACTGGACCACCAGGGATGAGGCGCAGGGAAGACCTGCGGGTGGAGGAGGGCCTCGAACACCTACACACGAGAGTGCAAGTGCAGGGGCAGGCCTCACTTAGTGGTGGAGCTGCGAGGGAGGGGGAGCAATTTCACTGACAATGGGTCAGTGGTCTTGCTCGCCTGTCCCTGCAGTGACCGCCATTAAGTAGGGGTCAGGGAGGGCTGGACAGCTGGGAGGCGGGAGCAGGGAGGGGAGCTGTATTGGGCTGGTCGCGCGGGGGGAGGGGCCGCAGGGGCAGCAGCGGCAGGGAAAAAAGGGCTAGAGAAGTGAAGGAAAGGGGGAGAAATAGGCAGAAATAAGGCACAGAAGAGCAGAGGTGCAGAAAAGTGTAGAAAGGTAAAAAATAGAAGGGGCAGAAAAACGAGTGAAAACGAGTGAAGAGCAGAGCAGAAATAAGGCACAGAGGAGCAGAGGTGCAGAAAAGTGCAGAAAGGTGAAAAATAGAAGGGGCAGAAAACGAGTGAAAAGAGTGAAGAGCAGAGCAGAAATAAGGCACAGAGGAGAAGAGGTGCAGAAAAGTGCAGAAAGGTGAAAAATAGAAGGGGCAGAAAACGAGTGAAAACGAGTGAAGAGCAGAGCAGAAATAAGGCACAGAGGAACAGAGGTGCAGAAAAGTGCAGAAAGGTGAAAAATAGAAGGGGCAGAAAACGAGTGAAAATGAGTGAAGAGCAGGAAATAAGGCACAGAGGAGCAGAGGTGCAGAAAAGTGCAGAAAGGTGAAAAATAGAAGGGGCGGAAAATGAGTGAAAACGAGTGAAGAGCAGAGCAGAAATAAGGCACAGAGGAGCAGAGGTGCAGAAAAGTGCAGAAAGGTGAAAAATAGAAGGGGCGGAAAAACGAGTGAAAATGAGTGAAGAGCAGAGCGAGAGGAAGGAGACAGAGGTCCACTGGACCACCAGGGATGAGGCGCAGGGAAGACCTGTGGGTGGAGGAGGGCCTCGAACAACAACACATGAGAGTGCAAGTGCAGGGGCAGGCCTCACTTAGTTGTGGAGCTGCGAGGGAGGGGGAGCAATTTCACTGACAATGGGTCAGTGGTCTTGTACACCTATTTAAGAGCATAGGTTCTGGACATTGTTCCTGCAGCTCAGTTTGTTTGAGGAATCCGGTCCATGTTTTGCATCAGCCGAGGACGCCGGTGACGCTGAGTCAAGTGAGTTGCAGGTGGTGAGCGGAGCTGTGGGGAGCCGCGGGAGAGAGCCCTGTCATGCCACCACCTGCCCTCGGCCTGCCCTCCGGTCCTCCCCGGCCATCACTTCAGTTCACCTCAGTTCGAGGCTCCGGAGCAGCCGGCACAGCCCGAGAGGTTCTGGGAGCCGCATAGTTCAGCTCTGCGAGGACGCTCAGTTCGGGTGTGAGGCAGCAGGGGAAGAGGCTGCTCCCCATTGACCTTTGATCCCCCAACAGGGGGGGTTCCACACCAGGTTTTCCCCTCACCATCAGACTGTGACTCCCGTCAGCGGTCCTCAACTGCCACAGCTACCGGCACCAGCCCATGTCCAGGTGAACACGCAGTAAGGCTGAGTAGGCGGTTTGGAGGCCAGAGAGTGCCAGAGAGTGCAGTCACCTTCAACGGGTGGCTACCGGGTGTCAGCTCAGCTTATCCATCAGCAAGGAAGGGGGAAAGAAGGCCTTGCAAGTGCGGCCGCCATTAGCAGGCAGCCAGTAAGTGAGTGCCCTCGGCTGGAATCGCAGAGGCGGCCCGACTAGGTCGGGCACGGCTTGCGGTTCCGCCTTGTGAGCCCCGCTTGCCTTTGCTTTCTACTCCTGCTTTCTACTCCTGCGCCCTACCCGTGCCCTACCAGCTGTGCGCTCACATCTATAGTTTGCTTGTCACCTCTACCTCCTCATTCCCTGATAGTGGCATCAGCAGTCAGAGGACAGAGTGCTGAGGAATCTTCGATCTTTGACATCCGGGGCATCGTGCGGGGAGAGTGGTGCTCTCAGAGGCGCTCAGAAAATAGGTAACCTGCCCTGTGGTGCAAGCAGCAAGCAGCAAACAGCAAGTAGTATCTCCCAGGTGGCCTATGGAAGGACAAGTTACAATGCCACCAAGGAAACTCCCCAGGAGAAAGGGTACTACCCTTCGAGTTGACACCACTCATAACCCTTCCGGGGGGGCTCAACAGCAATTGCTAACACTGTGAGATAAATTATCATCACCAGGATGCCAACTGTCACAAGTGCGGATCAGCGAGTTCTTTAGTAAGGCCTCACCTCAATTTCAGACCCAGAACAGCCCTGTCTCTTCCGCGACGTCGCAGCCAGGACCAGAAGCACAGGCCCACGAACAGCCTCCCTCCCACTGCCCTGGCCTCATCGATGGATCATTTTCTGAGGACTCCCGCTCCTGCCTGCCTAAGGTCCAGGTCTCTCCTGAGAATCTTCATCAGTGCAGGCCTCTCCAGGAGGGGTTTACTATGACCCAGGTCACTCCCATCGACTCATGAAGAGCCCACTCCATCAGCTCTGGAGACTTGACTGTTTTAGACTCTACAATACTCACTGCAGCTAACTTACAAGCACAAGCACAAGTCCATGACTACAGTTCGTCCGCCCCTTTAAACCTTCAAGAAGGCAGTGGTGATCCGGCAGCAGCTCATATATCACCTGAATTGAGCTCATTGAATCCTTATCATCAAGAAAGAGGCCAATGTACGAAAGCCCCTTTGAACCTAAAAATCTATCCGATCGGTTCCTGGCCTCCCTAGAAGCCCGAATTGAGGCCTCCCTAGCGCAAACACCGGGCTTCAGTTCTCATCACAATTCTTTTAGCACTGTGCAAGAAGGCAAGGACTCGCTTACGCCCTCGGGGCCTACAAGTCCTTTCTCGATCTGATTGACGTCCCTACACGTAAAACAAGACTCTATTGCAACTGCCTCATTATGGCAATCACAGAAAATGGACCTTCATATCGATTTAATTCAAACTTTGGCCTCAATTTTGACCGACTTGGACTCTAGGCTAAGTTCTCTCGAAAGGTCTATAGGGCCTCCCGACGGCTCTAATTCTTGTTCCTGTTCTCCATTAATTAATAAACTTTCATCCCTTCCAGAAATTCTGGGCTCGCTTTTGGACAGCGTGAAGCTCCACACTAACAGCAGTGGCAAACCTAAATGTACCCAAAAGGCCAAAATTGGGTCCCCCTCTAAACAGTTTTCGTTCTCTGCAACTATAGATACATCATTATCACCGAGAAGAACTATTTCTTTCCCTTGGGATCCAGATCTTAAAAAGTCAATTTCCTCTCCTCTTCCGTCAACGGGGACCAGCATTAGTGATCCTAAAGCTGGCTTGGCGACCCTTAGAGCTCGCAGTCCAATGACCACTCTATTAGCCACCACGCAGCCTGGACACGCTGACCTAGCTCCTTCAAATGTTGCCCACCTGGCCTCCAATATCCCAACAAAACTACCAATGTCTAGAAGGGAGAAAAAGAAACTTAAAAAACAAACCAAAAAGCAACGTCTTGCAAAACGGAGATCTGGGCTTGATGGGACAGGGGTTACTACTAAGCCAGACTCTGAAGAGAGGGCGCCCTCTCACTTTCCTATTTTCAATCAAGCTTTAAAATTAAAAACGAAAATCCCCGATTCCAGAGTGGTTCTCACTGATAATAACGATTCCATTGATAACCCTCGGACATTCATTCAGGAAGCTCCTAAGGTGACCTTCCAGGCCCCCGGTGCTACCAAATTAAATTGTACCATCTCGAAGCCCGGGTCTTCGTCAATTAAAATCAAGGAGATACCTCTACAAGGTCAAAGTTTGGGCAGGCAAGACACTACAGCTCAGCCTTCAAGGGAAGTCCCAAACACATGGATTGGTCCTAACAAGTGCTCGGGAAATGTAAGCCATAATACTGTCGTTCCACATGTCACAACAGATAGTGTCCTGATGGGCCCCTCTCTGCGACACCCAACAGGTGACCTGACCAACACCCTTTGGGATTATCCTCCACAAATGCCAATGCCTTCTCAGTCTCAACTTTTACAGGCCTTGGTGGGGCAAAGACAATTAGAGGGGTACCATTGTCTATCGGATGTTACACCTCTATACTTTAAGTCCCCTCTGCTTCCTCCTGATACAGTTGGGAGACCTGAAAAAGATGCAGATCTTGTTTTTTTCCTCACTTTGCTCACAAGGGCCCACATGACATTCTTAACAGAAACAACCTTATTCGCCTATTCAAGCATGTCCCAGTGCTCACTGGGATAACCTCTTCTGATTTTATAGCAGTCAAGTTTGCCTCAATACCAGGCAAAGGGGCTTTGGAAGCAACTGTTACTACGTGGTCACGAGAATCCCTAAGGGATTCAATTCTTGGGGAAGCAAGTTTCTTTGAAGACTGGGGCATAGAACTTTGGGTCCCCCCCCAACAGAAATATCCCCACATACTTCTTCAGGACGAACCAGCGAGGTCTTACACAAGCGTCCTGAAAGGGTCACGGGGTGCAACCCACGACTGGCTGCCAGATGCATCAAAAGGGGATAACTTCATTAACATTTCATATAACAACAACCAACATTTGGTGAGCTGTAAATCAATCTTCTCTGCCCCCCATAATATTCACAGCCGCCATGGGCATTCCCTTCGAGAGACTTCAGCCCTCTGCCCCCAGCAGTATTCTTGCTAACGGCTCAGTTAAGTGGTCAGATTCTAAACTGGCCATTTCCTCTTGGAACGCTGCAGGGTTAAAGTCAACCCTTTCATCCAAATCAGCTGTGGACTATTTGAGCAAAAGTGATATCATCTGCTTTCAAGAGACTTGGTCTTTGTCTCCATCAGCTCTCCATGGCTATTATGAATGCTTTCAACCAGCATCCCGGCCTAATTCTTATGGCAGACCTTCTAGGGGTCTCTCCATTTTCATTAAACATACCTGCAAGATTGCAGCTACCCCCCTCTATCGGTATCCCTTGGCTGGGCAAATTTTATTAATCACAGGTCTTTCAACTCCAACCAGGGCCTTCCCTTTGCTTTTAATCAACTGCTACCACAACACAGTTAAAACATCAAAGTCATTGGCAACAGCTCTTTTGATCAAGCACCTGGAAGAGCTCCTACTTGAGTTCGCCTGTGCCGAAGTTTTGTTATTAGGCGATTTTAACATCAGAGATCTGGGACTCAACGTTCATTTAGTCACCAAAACCAAAGAGCAAGAAGCCATGAACACTTTCTTAACCAATTACAATCTACGTTCTGCGAAGCAAATTACATTGGCACAGGATCCCAGCGTCCATCTATCTGCAACATTTAAGAATCTCTCGACCATTGATTATATTTTTCTTCACCATCTCTGGCAAATAAGTTAGTTAAAATGGAGATCCGCACCCATACAGAGAGCGATCATAACCCCTTGACTGTAATAATGGACTTGCAAGTTTCTGTTGCTGCTGAAGTAACTGAAGTGGGGCATTAAATGCAGATCAAACTCCACACTCTAGTCAGAATAATCAAATGGGACTCTTTAGGTGCCGATAAGGTGGGCACTTGGCTCATGGAAATAATTCCAAATTTCATTCAATACTCTCCCACAGGCCATAATCATAGGTGGGACACAGCCATTACTAAATTAAGAGACCTCCTAACAGGCCCTGAAGTTCATCACAGATTCCCCAGGCCTCCCCCGTGGCGGATTTCCAATCCGGTTTTAGTCACCCAAAGAAGAGCCCTAAGGAGGGCAGTGCGCTTGCATAAATCTAAAGGTACAGAGCTTGCTGCCAATAATATGGCTTTATTACGTAAAGCCTACAAAAAATCAACATGGGAAGCTAAGAAACAAAAAGAACAGAAGGACTGGCTAAAAATATTTGCTCTGTTAAAGGAAAAAAACCTGACTCACTTTTGGAACCATATAAACAAACTTCGCTCCTCCAACAAGAGCAGGGGGAACGTGGTTTCTGAAGAAGCCTGGTCTCAGTATGTGACTCAACAATACTGCTGTGATATCCTGGACCTCATTGAGGTCATAATCAGAGATCCTGCAGACATTACGCTGATGGAAACTCGTGAGCTGACTACCCCGGCCCAGGTGTGCAAGTTTCTGAAATGTATGAAAAACGATGGTGCTCCAGGGCCTAACGGCCTTCCATCTGCTGTATTCAAATGTGCGCTGGAAGAATGGGCTAAGCTATTACTTCCCTTATACAACTATGCGTTTACTACTTTTCAGATACCAGATTCATGGAAAGGCTCGATTTTATGCCCAATCCTTAAAAAAGAAGATCCTTCCCTTCCAGCTACCTACCGACTCATAGTCCTATTAAATCTTGAGGCCAAGGTTTTTTGCTCAGTGTCTTCTCAAGTCATTAGAAGAATGGGTTGCGGAAAATAATATTTTACCATACTTTCAAACTGGGTTCCGCGCTTCTGCCTCCACAATTGATAACATCACCGCCCTAGCCATCTGAGTCAACAAGCAGCGCAAAAAAATCAGCTCCCCCTCTATTGTTGCTTAATAGACTACAGTGCCACCTTCGATAAAGTGTCTCGTAACACTCTATGGAGGAAATTAGACAAGTGGGTGATCCCACTGAGCCTGCTCTGAGCCCTTATCTCCTTGCATAAGAACACATGGGTGCGAGTCAGAACTGGCCCCACTACAGTCTCTGCAAAAAGTCCAACTTCAGACAGCCTAAAGCAAGGATGTGTTCTTGCTCCCCTCTTTATTAACCTCTACACCGCCGACCTGGAGAGATTCCTGGGGCAAAGCAGCCTCCTTCCACCAAAACTGGGCCATGCAAAAACAAATTTGCACATTTTGCAATATGCTGACGTTATAGTCATAATGAACCAGGCCAAGTCTGGCCTCCAACGAGCCTTGTGTAAGCTCAACGAATACAACACAGCTAATGCTCTTAAAATTAACCAGGATAAGACCAAGGTTTTGATTTTCGGCCGTTGCAAGAAAAAGAAAATTCTAACGTGGAACATTGGGCCCGCAAAGATTAAAACAACATCAAAATACAACTACCTGGGGGTTTGGTTTAGTGAGTCTTCTAGACCATCAGTCCACCTAGCTGCCCTGAAAAAGAGAGCTGGAGCAACAACATACAGCCTGACTCGACTTAACCAGTCCTTGAGTAGTTCCTCTGCCGAACCCATACTGAAGGTGATCAAAGCTACCCTTCATCCTGCCCTAAGTTATGGGCACCAGGCCTTTCCTGATGCATGCTCGGCCAGTCTCGACCACGCCCAGGTTACCATTTATAAAAAAATCTTTCGTCCCCCAAATTATATTCACAGGGCAAAACTAAGACTGGAGCTGGGCCTCCAAAGACAATCTATTTTCTGTGAGGCTGACACCCTGAAGTACTACATAAGGGTACTAAAAGCCGCAAATAATACGCTTAAAGCCCGGTTAAAAGTAACCCTTGCCAGCTCTGGGAACCCATGGAATCGTCAAATTGTAAAAGCCATAAAAACGTTACATAGTGAGGAAACATCACTAACTGCAGACTCTATTCCATACACAGTCTGGAAAAGGGTTATCAATAAGCAGTCAAGACAAATCTCTTACCAGATGGACATTCGGGTTTTAAAAACATCAACTATCTTGCTCCCCTTGAATGACTCATACCTCCCTGGGGTACCGCAACCATACCTTTTTGATAGTTTGAACGCAGTGGCCCACAAAAATATAATGTTTATGCATCTTCTAGGTCTGCGCTCCACTGCCTTCAATCGATGGGCTCCCACTGGTGAGGAGGGGGCTTGTAGACTGTGCAATTAACGGTCTGAATCATGGCTTCATCTTCTGTGCTGTTGTCCCACCCTAAATGCTCCTAGAAGACTTCTCCTAACACCATTATATCTAAAAAGGGGCATTAGCACATGATATTCAAACGCTCGCAAGGTCCGGAAAATATGTGAGACTCTTGGAAAACTTTCTCTCTCTCTCTCCTGCCTCTCCCCAACCGGTCCCTCCTTCACAAAATCTCATCACAGACTATTTTTGCACTTTGTCCTAGTGTCTATTTACCAAACTGAGCCACAATGGCTCATTTTATCCATGATTTTGAAGCTTATAATTACTGTTAGGATCACAGTACAAGATTGCCTTGTTAGAAACACGTGTTATGAATTTGATGGTTTGCTTCACTTTGTTTTTAACGTGGTAAAGACGCTACAGAGAAATTTTTATTGCAATGGTTTTAATTAACTGTGCTAGCTTAATAAAATCTGAAATCTGAGGTTCTGGACTGTCAAGCACCTTTCAGACAGTGTTCGACGTGATTCCAGGATTCATACACTCTGTGTTAGGAAGCATTTTTGGAGGGCTTCCGCTGGTCCTACTACTTGTAGTGGGTATCCCAGATTCCAAAGAGATGGAAAAAGTACTCTTGGTGCGATGTTGCCGTGAACGCGTGGTACTCCATCTGGGCACACCTCGGCTTCGGAATCTAAGCAAGCATTGGTTCCTACCGTTCAGATCAGTCTGGGTTGACTGTGCTCTGCTGTCTATACTGCGGATATGAATGTGTGTTGAACGTGTGCCTAATTCTTCCATTGGCTGCACAACCAGCTATAGACATACTACTGGACCCCTTAAAGGCCCACGTATTAAATTGTCCTCAGTGTATTCCAGTGTTGATGTTGATGTTGGCATTCTTAGAGCCACCACAGGATGCTTCAGCTCCGATCAGAATGGACACCTGCACTACCACAAGCACACAGGCTTCAAATGTTTCGATTATTTCCTCAGCAACTCCTATGGGAACGGGAGATGATCACCTTTGCTCTGTTGACCTGATCCAAGAGATGTTACAGGGGCCGTCATCTGCAAAGGCAAGCAGCAGTAATGTTGCATCTCCCACACAGGACACATAAACATTTGGCTCATTTTTGTTTCATTTTTGTCTTCTGCTCTCACTGAGCGCCATGGCTTTCGATGTGCTCAGTTGATCTAAACAGATATATATATATAGAATTTTTTTGCTTTTTACATAATTTTTACTAATACCATGTTTTTAGATGTTTTATGTCCGTTTCTTAACAATGTATTTTTTATGCTTCTTAAATCATGCATATTTTTATCATATATCTTAACATTATCATATATCTTATCGTCCTTCAGATGAGGAGTGGGTGTTATGAGCCCCAAGGCACCCCAATAAAGGCATAGGTAGTTGCATGACCTTTTACCTACATGTGTCCTACCTTACTCAACATAATGGCTCTGGCGCTTACCTTTTGCCTAGTTAGATGCCGAATAAATTTCGAGTGGTTTTCTTCGAAAACTAGCGTCATTAATTAAGCTTGAGGATTCTCAGTATCCAAGCAGGACTACTATCTTCTGATTAATAACTCTGTACAAAAGTCACCGCTATCGTCATCCATGGACCACAGGCCCAAAGTACCATGACACACCTAGGTAGAACCCCAGAGGGTACCTTTCGGGTATATAAGTACCACATCTTCGCTGGGCAAACCAGAGGAGAAACTTCCATGCTGAACCGAGATGCTGAGGTCCCTGCACGCAGAAATTCCAGCACACAGTGGTCTGACATCGCTTGCGGGGTGTAAAACTCGAAACGAAGATGGGGTCCTTCATTCTCTCTCATCAGGTAATGGGGCTGGTTCTCTCCTAGCTGGTATACAGGCGAGCATATCTTTTGGGGGTGTCTGGATTCAGTCTGGACACCAATATGATAGTTTATGTTGTCTAAATATGCAGATCCTTTATAGATTTATAGGAACTACACAACAAGTGAAGGGGCTAACATACAGGCTTCTTTGGGTTCTGGTGGCCTGTCTGCTGTTTTAGGGTAGGGATAACTACACTTTGTAGTGAACACCCTTCTTCCACCCTCTAAATGCCAGCTGAGGAGCCACTAACTCAGGCTGGACAGTTGCCTGACTAGTCAGGTTTGGAATTCACCAGTGCTAATTTGGAGTTGTCCCTTACTGGAATAAAATCTCCCTGGCCCACTGGAAGTGTGGCTAATAGTTGCCCACCTTACCTACCCTGTCTTTTCTTTTTCTTTTAGGGCCTATCTGCACTAACCCCAGGTTCAGCCCCCCGGATCCTTGGATGAGGTCTGGCCCTGGACCAGTACCTCCCCTTGGCTCAGACTAACCTCTGGGTGGTCATTCCCAAGGAGACAATAAAGGGGAGGGTCTTTATTGACTTCCACCTTTCTCCAACTAAAGGACCCAGCTATTTATAGGGGCACTACAGTCACAGGCCTAACAGTGACCTCCCCTGGGATAGCCCTTACTCTTTTTGTCTTCCCTGGGACATACTGATTTGAGAGTACCAACCTGTTATGCACCACTGTGTGACTGGCACAGGTATCTCTCAGGCACAGCAGGTTTTTGTAACCACTGTATTTTGATCATCCCCAATTGATGTCCTGGTCACCCTTGTCTTGACCTAGTGGTTTGCCTTCTTTTTCTAATTCTTGGGGAGAAATTGGACCTAGGTCTACTAGATACTAATGCACCTTTTCATCAATTCAATTACTTAATATGTGTTCTTTCATAAACAAATTAAAAAGACCATCATAATCTTGCACTTTACCTCCAGTCAACCAGCCACCTAGTGTTTTCATTGAGTAGTCTACAAATTCCATCCAGGGCTGACTCTGGGTTTTCTGAGCCCCCCTGAATTTAATTCTATACTCCTCCGTAGTGAGTCCAAGTCCCTCAATCAGGGTGCACTTCATGAGTTCATAGGACTCTGCTTCTGCCCCGCTAAGGGTCAGAAGTCTTTTTCTGCCCTTACCAGAGAACAGGGGTTTTCTCACTTTTCTGGCATCACAAGCTCTCTCAAAGGCTGTGAACCACTTGGTGATGTCATCACCATCCTCACATTTAGGGGCAATCCCTTTGGGGATTTTAGGATCATAAGATTGCTCTCTGACCCTATTTATTAAGTTGCTGTCATCATTGATGGGAGTTAGGCCCATCTCTGCTCTTTCTTTTTCTAGAGCCAGGAGTCTGGTCTCTAGGTCTATCTTTTGGCCAACCTTACTAAGACATTGGTCTCTTCAATGAGGCTGTCCTCAATGGTCTCAGAAGCACCTGACCTACCTGTGTGGGATCTAGGTGCTGTGAGTAATATTTTTTGAGTCAGGGGCACAGGGGCTCTGTCCTCCCTAGGAAGTGAGGGGGGTTGGAAGTTATCCTTATCCCCTCCACTTCCTTTCCCATCTGAGTGATCCTCACCTTGTTCAGATGGGTGGTCCTTAGCATACCCTGCTAAGAGCTCCTGGAGCTTTTGTTTGGAGGGATGGGAACCCATAACAATATTTTTGTGTTTACATAGAGGCCTTAACTCCCTAAATTCCTAATGGAGGTAAGGGGTTAGGGTGAGCTCCTCAACCATGTTATTTGGCATATTTTCAGTAATAGTTGGGTTCTTGTTAAGAGACATTAAACAATTCTAAACCCTCTTATCACTAACTAAGGTGAGTTTTTATTTTTCTAAGAAATTCTAAAGGGACTTAACCAAGACCCTAACATGACTTCTAGGAATTTGAAAAAATTGTCAATTCACAAAATTCAGAACTCTAAAGACAATTTAAAAGTTCTGTTGTGTGATCAGGTGTTAACAAAGTCAGTCCAACAAATGCAAAGTTGTAGACCCCAATCAATCAATCAATCAATCATGTCACTTATAAAGCGCACTACATACCCGCGAGGGTCTCAAGGCGCTGGGGGAAGAGGGGGGTGGTGCTGCTACTGATCGAAGAGCCAGGTCTTGAGGAGTCTTCTGAAGGCCAGTAGGTCTTGGGTCTGTCGGAGGTTGGTGGGGAGGGTGTTCCAGGTCTTGGCGGCGAGGTGGGAGAAGGATCTGCCGCCGGCGGTCATTTTCCGGATGCGGGGGACTGTGGCGAGGGCGAGGCTGGTCGAGCGGAGCTGGCGGGTGGGGGTGTAGAAGCTGAGTCGTCTGTTGAGGTAGGCTGGTCCGGAGTTGTGGAGTGCTTTGTGTGCGTGGGTGAGGAGCTTGAAGGTTATCCTCTTGTTGACAGGGAGCCAGTGCAGGTCTCTCAGGTGGGGTGTGATGTGGCTGCGTCGGGGGATGTCGAGGATAAGACGTGCAGAGGCGTTCTGGATGCGTTGCAGCCGTCTCAGGAGCTTAGCCGTCGTTCCTGCGTAGAGGGCATTTCCGTAGTCCAGCCTGCTGGTGACGAGGGCCTGGGTGACTGTTTTTCTTGTTTCGGTGGGGATCCACTTGAAGATCCTGCGGAGCATTCGGAGGATGTTGAAGCAGGATGAGGAAACGGCGTTGACCTGCTTAGTCATGGAGAGGGTGGGGTCGAGGATGACCCCTAGGTTGCGTACGTGGTCGGTGGGTGGCAGGGCTGTTCCCAGTGATGTTGGCCACCAGGAGTCGTCCCAGGCTGAAGGGTTGGAACCAAGGATGAGGACCTCTGTCTTGTCCGAGTTCAGCTTCAGGCGGCTGGTCCTCATCCATTCGGCGACGGCCTTCATTCCTTCGTGGAGGTGGGCTTTGGCGGTGTGAGGGTCTTTGGTGAGGGAGAGGATCAGCTGGGTGTCGTCGGCGTAGGAGATGATGTTGAGGTTGTGCTGTCGGGCGACGTGGGCGAGGGGTGCCATGTAGATGTTGAACAGCGTTGGGCTGAGGGAGGAGCCTTGGGGTACGCCGCAGATGATCTTGGTGGCCTTGGATCGGAAGGGGCGAGGCGGACGCTTTGTGTTCTGCCGGAAAGGAAAGATGTGGTCCAGTCCAGGGCCTTCTCTTGGATCCCGGCGTCGTGAAGGCGTGTTCGTAGTGTGTGGTGGCAGACCGTGTCGAAGGCGGCTGATAGGTCCAGGAGGATGAGGGCTGCTGTTTCTCCGTTGTCTAGCAGGGTCCTGATGTCATCGGTGGCGGCGATGAGGGCGGTTTCGGTGCTGTGGTTGCTGCGGAAGCCGGACTGGGAAGGGTCCAGGATGTTGTTCTCCTCGAGGTAGCGGGTCAGTTGTTTGTTGACGATTTTCTCGGTGACCTTCGCGGGGAACGGGAGCAGAGAGATGGGTCGGAAGTTCTTGAGGTCCTTGGGGTCTGCCTTGGGTTTCTTGACCCCACCACTGATCCTCTAATGTAGGAAGCTGGCTCTGTATATACTATACCATGGTAAGGTCCAGTGGATCGCCAAAGCCTTACAGAGGTAAAAGTAGATAATACCTTACTCTCAATTTGTGGTAGTGTGGGCGAGCAGTAAGGCTTTATCAGAAGGGTAGTGTTAAGCATTTATTGTGCGCACAATTCAATACATTTATTAAGAATTTGGATCTCCAATGAGGTCCACATAAAAAATGCACACAATGATTGCCTTGTAAGCATATTAAAATACAAGCACAGTTTATTTCCACAGTAGATAGGATAAAATACAGAAGCAGACAATATGATAAATTTACAATAAAATCACTTCAATTTGAAAAAAAGAAAAAAATCATTAAAAAAAAGCAGTTGTAACTATATCGCATTAGCAGTTTATGTACGAGTTAGTCTATCTTAGAGGTGTCGAAATCCTTCAAAATCAGTTCCAAGATCTCCCTTAGATAGCAAAGAAGAATGTCCAAAGGTAGAAGAATGCAAGCAATGTCACAAAATGAGCAAAGTGTAGATAAGAATATTTATCATTATAACAAAATACAGAATTTCAATAACGTAGTTAAGTCCTTTACCACAACAAGTATATCGAGTTAAATACATATGCAATTTAGAAAAAATACTATCCAATAGCAGCTTCATATTGGATCCTATTTTAAATAAAGTGCATCATGAGGCAGCAGAAGATTATAGACCAAATGAAATTCTAAGGAAAATGAACACATGTATAACTAACAATTTATTTTCCCTTTGCAGCAATGGTTAAAAAGCAAGTATATATCCCAATAATTTTTGTGCAAAAAACAGCTAAGTAGCAGGAGTAATAAGTTCTTTACAATCCAAGACTCCTGTATGCATATTTTGTCAGCATTTTGATTCTTCAAGAACAACAATTTGTCTTTGTTCGTGCATAAGCCGGCTGCGTTCCAAGAGATCAATTTAAGACCCTTGCTAGGAAGAGGTCCTGTATCTCAGACCTAAAGACCTATTTGTGTTAAGATCCTCGGCTACCCTACTCCATTTCTTATTTTCCTCGTTTACGATCAGGGCTTGATTGCTCTTTTTCTCTGCAAGGAGGGAGATTCTTCTTACACTTTTGCCGTGGGAGACCTGCAATGTACATTCTCTCTCTGATTGCGGAATATCTAAAGGAGAGAGATCTAAGAGGGCGGAGGGCTGCCTATTATAAGACACTTTTTTAGGAGCTATCTCCTCTTTGGGAACTAGAACGTCAATACCACAGCATCATAATTTAACCCTATTTAACATTATTAGGTGGGCAATCACCTTAGAACCAAACATTACTCTGGCTCCCCCGTAATTGCCATATTTTTTATAACTTGAACCAGGGCAAGATCACTACTCTGGATCATTTGGAGGTCGAGCATTTCAGAAAAGCAGCTCAATAGAAAAGATCTATTCATATACAACTCATGATCAAAAATTAAAGAAAAATCTAGGGAAAGAGGTACTGGAGATAGATGGCTAGCTTGGCAGACTCCCTCAGACCCATTTCCAAGATTATAAATAACATTACTGCCTAAAGAGGAGGCAAATTGTACCGTATTGGGATTCAAATTACGCTGTGACACCAATGTAGGACTTGAATCTGAGGTGTTAACTTCTTGTGAGATCGGGATTGAAGCATTGGGGTTCCTTAGCGGTTGTCTGGGCCACTGGGGATAGCTTCAAAATGTCCTTCTTCCCTCTTTAGATCATTCAATTCAGGGTTCAGAGTCAAATTTAAATTTATATTTGGGTCAAAGCGCAGTCGTTGTGCTCTTTTTTTCTTTATCCTTCGAAGTTTTCCCTTTTTTGACCTTGTTCTTCCTGCAGGCGGATTTACATTTAATGTTAATTTTATTTTCCAGTTCAACTATTAATTCCTCTGCTGTAGAATGTTCAGATTGTATAGTTTTTATAGCCCCTCTTTTTAGGAAAATGGGAAAAAATTGTTGTTCTGTATTTGTTTTTTCCATTTCTGAGCACTGAGAGGACAAAGATGCAGGCGAAGGAACAGGTGCCTCAGGTTCAAAGAACTGCTGCAGCGAGAGGGGCTAAATTTCATCAAATAAGTCAATGATTTCTTTGCCCTTACGTTTTCTGCTATCAGAAAGCGTGCCAACCTAAGTACCAAAGTCCCGACAATTAGTTTATAAAATAGGGCACGTTTGAGTAGATTTGGTTTGACTAGAGTTAGGAGCCAGAGGATATAGTGGAGATAATCCAAATACAGGAATTGGACCTATGAGAGGGAGGGAGGGAAGCTTTACCATTTGGAGATCGTTGATCAGAAATTATAGATTTAGTCAGAGACAGAAGTGAATCCAAAATATAATCTGAGTTGTTTACGGATTTCTCCATGAGGGCTGAAATGGACGACAGGACTCTTTCTAGACAAAGCAAGGATTCAGACATCAGTATTTTTTTCTCTGAATCATTGTTTAGAAGATGAGGGCCCAAGGACAGGTCAGGGGTGGCAGATGCCCTTGAGCCTAATAAAGATGTTCCACTAGGCGTACTACTAAAGAGCTGCATCTTAATGGAAGGGCCAAGGGGGAAGTCCTGTGAGTTTGAGGAAAGTGAAATATTAGAAGTATGAGGCTTAGGAGACTGAAAGACCTTCGGAATAGGCTTCAGATTGATGTTAATATCTGGGAGAGTAAAATCTTTTATTGTCCAGTTGTTGTCCAGTATTTGTAAAGCGCGAACAATTACCTGAGGGCTTCAAGGCACTGGGGGCCATCGGGAAGATTAAGCGAGCTATTGCCCAGAGTTACATGGTGCTGAGCTAATCTGCTGCTGGGGATCGAACCGTGAGCCCCCGGGTTCCAGAGTCAGCCACCCAGGCAGCTGCGTCACACCTCTTCCCTATTGGAGGACCTTCCACTCTAGGTTCAGAACATATTTCAACAACAGACTGTCACTCTGTTAATGGTTGAGTAGACGGTATGATTTGCCAGTGGGGAACCTTCCACTCTGATTTCAGGGCTTACTTCAGCCTAAGACCGAGTCACTCTGATTCCGGGTGAAACATTGGTAGGATTTACCAAAAGTAACTTTTCTATTTCCACTTCAGCCTTTCCAGGATGAAATTCAGGCTTAAACTCCATAGTCGCCGCCTTTTATTTTGACTTATCTCTTTTTTGGAGAAGAAAGTGGAGATGGTGTTAAATCATTTTAGAGTGTTTATCTGTGTCGATTTGTTCCTTAAAGGATTAGCTTTGTTTTTTTACAAGCTCTTACATAAACCAATTTTCCTGAACGCAGTTTTTTTGCGGTCATACCTCTAGCTGGGGCTCAGTCTTAGTTATAACAGGGGTGTGGGAAAGCCTGAGGTAACTTCTGTACCGATTGTTTAGATGCAAAACCAAGTCCAACTGCATTACTCCTAAGCCGCAGCTTAGACCTGGTACTTTAGACTAAGACCCCAAGCCGCACCCAGCCATTGCTGAGTCGCTTCTGTTGGAGCACTCAGTTTCGCCAGCTGATAGCGAAAATAGACCAGGAGTTTAGAGTTTGGAGTTGGAAATTGGAAGCCTGCAGCTGTTAGTGAAGATAGACCGTGAGTTTGGATTTTGGAGATCAGAGACCTGCAGGCACTTGTATAGGCTGACTTAAAGGCAGAGTTATCCAAGAATATCCTGGGGCGAGAACAAAAGAGCAAAGTAAGCCAGGACAGCAGTGCTGATGGTGTCAATAGAGTGAGCTGTAGCATCACCAAGGGTTTTTCTGAAGAAATTATCAAGGTTAAGCAGGGATTTTGCGCTGGAAGTGGTTTATGCAAGAACCCAACTTCCTAAACTGACAGAATGTATATTTATACAAGAGTAAATGCCAGCTTAGCTTAGCAGACTTGGCTGGCTTAGCTGGCTTTAAAGCTGTCTGCTTAGTACTTGGTGCCTGCTAGCTGCAGTCACGCTTGACCTGATGTGAAATCATCCAAGTAGGAAATTCAATAACCAAAGGTCAAACTTTAGCCATTAGGCCCCCCTCCTCCAGTAATCCACGATGGTTACCTCCAGATGCTGGATATAGCTGGATGTGACTAGGTTCAGCCTCAGTTCAGGTAAACTCCAAACCGCACTGTTCTGCTCTGCTCTGCTCCATGCTGATCTCCACCAGCCCCACAGGCTACTATATGAAAGTTACAGTGAGAGGCGCTGTTCTACAGTCTGCGCCAAAAACTACTCACCTATTTTTCAGTACTGGACCTAGTCCTGGGTCACTGGGCCAGTAGTCCTGCTGCAGGTCTATTCCTCAGGAATACTCATTGACCAGGCAAGTGGGGCTCACCAGGGGTGCCGCAAGCCGTACCCGGTCCTAGCCGGGCCGCTTCCACTGTTCCCCTGGGGCACCTTCTCCGCAGCGGCCAACTACAGCCGCTGCACTCATCTGATGAAATGGCCCAAGATGGCCCGGGAGTGCTGGGAGTATAGGACCTACTCCAGACTCAAATGCATCTCTCAGCGTGACTCATGGCTCACAGGACTCACAGGAAGCAGTAAGCCTTCAATCTCGAGCCGGTATAAATAATTAAATCACAAATAAAATCCAGGGGTCCGATTTGATCTCGGGGACACCAGCTCCGGATGCGGCAACTCAGGACTCCGATGTGGTTCTCAGGAAGGAGCTCGCAGAGCTTGCGTCTCACGTGACTCAACAGACGTTATTGAGTCTCACGTGACTCAACAGACATTATTGTACACACTCAGGCAATTATGTCACACACTCAAAGACTGAACTCAGACCAATTGTTTGTATCAAAAATATTTCTTTTTTGTACTTTATTTTTCAAACCAACCAGGACGTGGTACAGGTAAGTGGAATTATACTTTTCAAGACAGATTGATCAACAAGCAAGCTGGATGAAAATGACTTTTGTTATAGGTTTGTAAATTATTTAAATGCAGTTGAAATTTCTGTGGGAATATTTTTGATTACTTTTTAGAGTACTTTTATAGATGACTTTTTCTAATCAGTGTTATATGCCTAGATATCGCACTGGGACATTTCTTAGAGAAAAGGTAAGTAAAACAGTTTTCACAAAAAACACAGTTTCATATGTTTCCATACAAACACCGTCAACACAGAAGTTTTTCAGAGGAAAACAGTCAATGCAATACTATGGAGAAAAATGAGGTTATCGGTTCGCAGGTAAGTAAACGGTCTTTGGGGTTTAGTTTCTGGGGTTAGGACAAGGGTTACCCCAGGGTTGAGGATTCACTCAAAAAGCACTCTCAGTGGCCCTAGAACAGCCGGGTGCAGAGTGCTGAGGCCCAATGTTATCCAATGGGGTAGGGATCCTCCGGTTGGTAGCTGCTCACCGGCAGGCTACTTGGTTGTGGGAGCTAAGCTCCTAGGGTTTAGCTCAGGGTAAAGGGTTGTTCGAGCTACCACACAAGGTGCACCCGCAGCGGCATAGGGGAGGCCGGATGCAGGGTGCTGATTTGGTGTTGAGTGCCCTGTTGTTTTTAAAGGGAGTTGCCAGTTATGGATTTTGGCTGCAGGCTCAGTCCAAGAAGTCTTCTGGGAGGAACCAGCAGCTGGGCAGGTGAGTTGGAGGGCTCAGGGACTCAAGTGCACCTCAAGTACTCTTCTCCAGGAAGCAGGGCAACTGGAGGCAGGGGTGCCTTTTGAGGTCGTATTTCACATTACCGGGCCATTCTCGGTTGGCGGGGTCTCCGTGCAGAGGCTGCAGGCGATGTCAGGGAGTCATGGAGGGGTCACCCCACAGTGGACTCAGACTCTGGAGTGCTGGGGGAGCTCGCTGAGACCAGTGGGACACTCAGACTCAGGCCGTAGGCATTGGGTGCAGTGGTGGTTCCAGGCGTCGTGTTTCTTTGTCCTCAGCAGGCTCAGAGTCTTCCTTTGGTGATTCTTTTGAACATAGCTGCTGTTCACAAAAGATCCAGTCTTTGTTGAAGGCAGTCGTACACCCATGGGCTCTGGAGGTCACTGGCTGCAGGACAAGGTGACTATTGGCACAGGATCTCTGGAAACTGCAGGCAGGCCGGTAGGGCTGGGGACAAGTCAATTATTCCCTGCAGTCTCCTCTGCTGGGCGTCTTCTTTTGTCTTGCTTCTTCGTAGGTTTTGGGAATCTGTCTTCTAGGTTCAGGTCTGCCCCCTAAATGCTGTGTTTAGGGGGCATTTATGGGTCTTCAGGTTAGTAGCCAATGGGCTACTGCCCTTATGCCGACTACACCCTCGGTGTGCTCACTCCACATAGTGTAGTGGGCCCAATCCCTAACACTGATTGGAGAGTGCCTGCCATCTGCAAGGTGACGGGCACTGAAGAGTGGGCTTCACCTCTCCTCCCTCACATGAGGGGTGGGGTTGGCAGAGGTAGGGACACCTTCTGGGCTATTCTAATTTCTCCCACCTGTCCTCCCACTGAAAAAGGGGTGAGATAGGAAGGGGGCCTGCTCCTGATAGCACGAGAGGCTGGGGGTAATGTTACAAAGGCGGCAATGCCTTTGAAGCTCCCCTGCCATGGATGGCTCTTCCTCACCTGGGAGAGGTGTGACCACCTCCACCCAGGAAAGGCTTTGTTTATGGGCCCAGGGAGTAAAAGCTCCCACCCCAGGGGTCCAGAAACATGTCTTATGGTGGCAGACTGGTGTTTACCAGTCAGGGTACCCACCAGAGGCTGGTCATTTTTCAGACGCCCTCTGAGTGCATTGTATAATATATCTCACACTGGCATCAGTGTGGGTTTATTATGCTGAGATTTTACTAACAAACTTCTCAGAATTCAGTAAAGTCATTGTGGTGCTGTGGAGTTCATAATGACAAACTCCCAGACCATATACAATTTATGGCTTTACTGCACTTACAATGTCTAAGAATGGATGTAGACACTGTAGGGGTACAGTGCTCATGCAACTGTACCCTCACCAGTGGCATAGTGTTCACAGCTAGAGGGGTGCCTTACCTATAACATAGGCAGTGGGTCGCAGGAATTGCACACTGGTATGTTGATTCTTCACTTTTCTATGCACCAAAACACACAGCCTACAAATGCAGTGTGTGTGTGTGTTAATATATTGGACCTCCAAAGGTGGCACAATATGTGCTATAGCCCTTAGAGGCCTTCCCTGGTCACAGTGCCCTTGGTACCCATAGTACCTTTTACAAAGGACTTACATGTGGCCAGAGAGGTACCAATAGGGGGTACAAAGGTCCAGTTTTGGTAAAGAACACAGGCTTTGGGAACCTGATTGGCAGGGACCCAGGGCACATCAAGTCAAAGTGCATCAGAAGTCTGCCAAAAAGTGGGAGGGTTACTGCAACCCACCTTCCTACAACTCCCATATTTGCCTATGGGGCAGATAGCCTCTCAATAGTAAAAAATTAAATTGGCAGTATTTCACTATCAGGACATGTCACACTCAGCAGGACATGTCCTAATTTTCACATACACTGTACCCTTCCCATGGGAGTACCTTGGGCCTACCTGAAGAATGCATTACATGTAAGAAAAGGGAAGGTTAGGGCCTGGCAAGTGGGGGCACTTGCCAGGTCGATATGGCAGAAAAAAACAGCTTGCAGACACTGCAGTGGCAGGTCTGAGACACCTTTGAAAGGCTGCTTGTGTGGGTGGCACAATCAGTGCTACAGGCCCACTAGCAGCATTTGATTTATAGGCCCAGTGTACACACAGTGCACTATCCTAGGAATGTAGTAGTAAATCAAATAAGACAAACATGGAAACACCAATCCATAAACACAATTTACAGTAGGAGCACTTACACTTTAACACTAAACAGCAGTGAGGAAGTGTGCAGAGGCACTAAACCAGCAAAATGAAGCCCAACATACCAATAAAAACATGAGGCAAGAAACCAAAAAGACAGGGGTAACACTCCAAAAAATGCCAGGTCTAACAGCTAGCAAACAATATTGCCTGTTCTTGCTCTGAGATGTTAGCGCTGCCAGGGTCGGTGTTCCCATTAATTTGCCTGTTCACCAGTGCCTACAATTTCCTTGAATTATGATTTTTACTTGCGTAATAGAGGTTGCACCAAAACTGTTGGTGATGGTGTTGTTTTTCTATGTAGCATGCCTGTCTATAATTGTTTTCTGCAGCTTTATAAGCTTTCATTAACTCTTGGGATTCCTCCGGACTGTTCTGAGGGCAGTGCTTCGGAGTTTCTTTAACGCCATTGCTTGTGAAGAAGTGTAGCTTTGTTTTACACCAACACCACCGTGTGATAGAGCTGGCTGTTGGAATTCTCTAAGAAGTTGAGTACAGAAATTAAGCCAGTCGATTATTGGGTAACTGGCAGTCAGGTTAAAGTGTGAAATGAGGTGCTCACACTCTTTCATAATTGTGGTACTGATGGTGTTGTTCAATTTTAATTGTTTTAGATTTTCTGAGTGAACGCCTTTATGGGTAACTTTTGATGGTTCATGGTGTGCTAGATTTAGGGGAATGGTGGTGATCTTTGGGTGATGATCACTCTCGGGGCGTACCATAATGCAATACTTTTCTATATACAGAAATAGTTCAGTGTTACAGATATTATAATCTCAATAGGAACAATTGTGGCCATTTGTCCATGTCTAATTTGGCATGGTGTTTAGTGGAAACCTGCCCTTCATTACAATGAAGCCCACTCTGTAAAGCTGTAAAACCAGGTGCTCACCTAACTTGCAGTGCAGTTGGCACTTTGGTTTTACCTGATACTTCAGTCATGATGGAAGGGTTGTGAGAAGGCTTTCAATGTCCTCGGGGGCACCTTGAAAAAGCTTGGTATTAAACTCTCCCATGAGCAGACAATCTTCTTTAGAAAAAGTCCCCAACCAGGTCACAGAGAATTTAAATTAATCGGTTTAGCTGAGCCTGTTTTGTTTGTGCGCTCGGGTTAATATATGCATTGAGAACTAGCAGGTGGCGCTGCAGTCTCCACTTTTGATATGGATTCTGAGCAGCCAACTCCTTTGAAAAAATATTGGTTCGATGATACTCTTTAGGCTACATGAAGTATGTATAGATAAGCCAACCTTGGGGCGACCAAATTTGTGGTCTGACCGCCGGCTTTCAGTGTTCAATAAATCCTATTATGGGGTGGCTTTGAATGGCCCATGTTTCCTGTAGAGCAAGAAGATCATGGCCTGAGAAGAAGTTAAGTAACTCTGGAGTTTTGATTTTATGCTGAAGGCTGCTGATATTCCAGGAACACAGAACCATAGAATGCTGCAACTGAGGTATAGTAGAGTGTAAAGATTTTGACTTTGAACTGTTAAGGTTCACTTGAAGCATAGTGTCTTCAAGCAGCTTTTGTTGATGAAGAGACAGGTTATCGGTTCAGACTAGACTTCTACCAGACAGGGCTCAACTCCAGTGTTCAAAGTTAAGATCGTAGTCCGGGATCTGTCTTTTGTAGCCGCATGGCTTTGAGTGTATTTTAAAATTGAATACGGGTTATTTGTACATCGCTCGCATGTCCTACGTGCATTTGCCAATGTCGTTTGTGAGGTTACCAGCATAATTGGGTAATCAAATTCTGAGTACGGGCGAATTTTGATACCCCATGTCCTGAAGGTTTCTATGTTATCTTGGAGGGTTTGTACCCAGATGGGAAAATTAAACATTAGCAGTGTAGCTTCTGAGGGTTGTGAACCTCTGGAAGGGAGGAATTCTATGTTCTTGATGTCTCGTGATTCCACAATGTCGAACCGGAAGTTGCTTTTAATAATTTGATGATGTTGCTCCTGGTTAGAACACCATGCCGACCTTTAGAATGATAATCCTGTATAACTAGTACCTTAGTTTTTTTCAGAGTCTCGGAGGGCTTCCTGTTGCTGATCACTTGTCCTGATTCAGTCAAAATATCTTGTAAAAGACTCAAATGTGGTTCCAGTTCTGTGCATGTTTTTTTCTAGGAGCTAAAGGTGGCCTGTTTGGCGTTCTCCTGATGGCCATTTAGAGTTGGTAATTGTTACTTTTAGTTGGCCATCTCTGAAATGGGAGATGACACTCTGGGATTGGAGGGAAGGCAGATGTTGTTCTACCAGGGTTGTTCGAATTATCTGAGTTGTTTGAACTGGCTGTTGCCCTTTTATGCTTGCAGTTCCATTGATAACCCTGTTATTTCTGCACTTTTGGCTTGGTCGTGGAGGATGAATGACTGTCCCCTGATTCTGGGGGAACAGGCTTGATGGGCTTTATGATTCAAGTTGACGGGCAATGGGCTGTCTAATACAGAAGTCATAAGTATGACTTGCTGCGCGTTATGGAGGCCGCTCTGCTCGCGTAGCTGGTTGTTTGTGTCGGAGTCACTTGTTGTCTGTAGGTGTGGTTGCTCAGCCCTCTCCTGACTGCTGCTTGGGGCCTGTCCAGTGTTTGTTGCTGTAAACAAAGCATACAGTTTACGAGTGACAGGAGCAGTTTTTTTGAGACAGATTGGTTTTGTTGCTTGTGCAGTCGCTTCTTTTCCCTCTTACTGAGCAGAAAGGGTGATTGTACAATAGCTTTTATGGGCCTGGGTAGAATCCTGCGCTGGGACAATCCTAGCATGAGGGATCAGTAGAGAGGTTACTGTGCTTTTGTATTTAGGTAATGTTACTTGCCCGTAAAGGGTAGTGTTAAGCTCTTCATTGTTGTTCGCCATGCGGCTCGCTGTCTGCCACTCGTCCAAGGGCTCTTGAACTATGTTATTTTTGATGGCCGGTGCTAATGGAGTATGATTGGATGGCTCCTGTTTCAGGTACGTCCTTCTTCCTGTGACTTCTGACAGATGCTTTACTTCATCCAGAATGTTGTGCAGGAACATCAGAAGAGATGACAAGCTATCTATTAATGGTGAACAGCAGCAAACGGACTGGACCATGCTTGAGGCTGATTGGGCCCTTACTATTAGTTTGCTCAGATTTTCCAGCTTGCTGTCAATTCCTGCAGTGAAAACTGCTAAGGAATTCAAAAGGTCGACTTGTATGTCTGGTTTGTCTGAGTGATAATTTAGTGCCAAAACAGTTGTCTGAAGTGTTTGCAGCAATTGGGGCCACACTGCTGAGATAGAGGATAAAAGATAATTTGGACTGAGTTCAGGTTCCTGATTGGTGGATCGGGCTGTGTCTTTAAGGAAGAATGATAGCACCAGGAAAGATTGGTCATTTGGTTCCGTGCCTCCACATTGTTGTGTGGTGTCTGCAACTATTCCCGTGTTGGGTGGTATTATGGGTGAAAGTGGTTTTATGTTCCCCTTCAGAGACCTAGCCCTTTGGGCACCTGGAGGACTAAGGGTATCAGTGCTAGTTGGCAATGACTTTGCTGACTTTACATAAGGGCTCGGTCGGCATCGTTGTGGGAACTTTGTTGAGAATTGCTCTGCTTGGTGCAATTGGTCATTAAAAGTAGGCTCAGAAATATAATTGAATGCTTGTTTAGATGATTTTGGTGATTGTTAGTTGCCGGAGAACATACCAGGGAGCAGCGGTGTAGTCGGACGAGGATTGAGAGGTGAGAGAGATAGCTCAGAATCTGTCACTATAAGTTGACCTGGTAGGGCTGGTTGTCCTGAGATGACATGAGACTGTTGTTTTGGGCAGATGAATGGTTGCCTCAACCATTACCTGCTGTGGTCTTTCCTCCAGTGGCTCCAGCCTATGGGGAGGGGAAGTGCTGGCTATTTCTCCGGGTAGTTTTTTGAAATAATCTAAGAGGGTGGAGGCTTGCAGATGAGAGGGGCCCGGTTGGCGGTAATATTCATTAGTGTTGTCAGGCCGTTTTTCCTTATTGCAGTTGCTGTTGTACTGTCTTGGGTTATAGATGGCACTAGATCAGACGCCAGGGGTTTTGTGTGATTTAGTGAGGGTAGGCATGGTGGGCATGGTGGAGTTGTGTTCAAGGTTGACTTGGGTGACAACTCTAAATAGTCAATGAGCCCTCCTGCACCTAACTTGGATTTTCTGGGCCTTGAGACCAGGGATGCCTTCCTCGTTCTGCCAGATCATATTTCTTTTCTTGTGTTTACCTGGGTGGTGCTGCCATACCTCCCCACTGGCTATGGGTCCTGGTCAATGTCAAGTGGAGGGGGGCACAAGCACGTCTGTATGGGGACTCTTGAGGTGTTCCGAAAGGTCTTGGTGTCACCTTTCCTCTTTTGTACTGGAATTGCTGGGGGCCTGAAGAATCCAACTGGATATCATTGCACAGGACCCCGTGTCACACTTCCCGTACTGTCAGCTCCAATGTATGTCTGTACTTGGTTGAGGGTCCAACCTGTGATAGTGTACTGGAACTTTTGGGCACAGAGTGCAATGAAGTGAGACTAGGACTGTGGTACTGTAACAGTCTGAGAGCATAATCGCACTAATTGATAAAATTAAAGTTGTTAAACATTTAGATTGATTGTGTATCACCCCTCCTGAGTTTTAGTATGAACTGTCACCCAATTATACCGGTTGAGGGGAGAGAGAAGTTTTGCTGAATTGTAGGGTGTGGCCCCTTCTGCAAGGCAAGCCTCACTGGCTCAATGCATGCTGCTTCTGCCTTCACAGGGAGGGGACCTCAACGCTAGCCTAACCTGCTGCTTTCGGCTCCGGGGCACATGTCCTGTGAGCTGCCCTCTGCCCTCTACACACCGCACAGAGCTCTGCACACCACCTGCCTACTGGTCCAAGCTGGCAGGGGTGCCAGGAGTCCGGAGGGTGTCTGGGATCCTCAGCCGGAACATGGACTGGTAATCGACAACCAGCAAGGTGGGCGGGGCAAGTCCCAGGGGGCTCCCTGAGTTCCTGCTAGTATGGAGTGGGGTGTAGGGCCCAGGCCCGGAGCTGGCGCTGAGGACGAGATGAAGGGTGCGACTTCTCTCGGCTTCCTCATAGCTTCCTTTCGGCTTCCTCACAGCTTCCTCACAGCTCTCAACTCTTCTCTGTTCTAGATTAAATAAAGTATCCCCTTGGTTCTCTTGTTTGCTTCACATAATGACAGCTGAAAACAAGGTGAGATTGCTCACCCAGACTTTGGTTGTGCCCAAGGGGCAGCAAGAATGGCTGACCAAAGTATAACAAGCTCCAAGGTAGTGATTACCGTCCAGATATAAGATGATTGAAAAAGATTGAAAATGTTGAAGTACTTCAAATAGACACATACTTTCAAGATGAGGACTCCTTCCTGGATAGCATGTATCCACCATGTCAGTCTTCAGAATGTCTGTTCTCTCGGGGTCAACGTCTGCAAGATATTGTATTTCAGGAAAAAACTTTAATACTCTATTACTACTGTTAACAAGCCCTAAACTCACCCACACAACTCCTCTTGATTTAGAAAACAAACTAGCTGAGCTTCATCTGCCTACTCATTCATAAATGCCTATTTCCCTAAGTGAAAACATTTTCAAACTAAAATTGCAAAATGTATTCTGCTGAAATCTCCTCCCACATCTCCTTCATCGCTGCGTTCTCTGACTTTGTTATATAAAAGGTGATGTAACTAGCAACAACAATTGAGTTAACTGCATCAAACTGTATATCCATGTTCGCATTCCATATCTTCAAAATCACAGGTTTGTGTTCATTGATGTATTTTGAAGCGTCTGCTCTTCTGAGGTTGGATGTGTTCTGTGTTCGTCAGTGATTTCTATATGAGAGTGTGCCTGACTGTAGACAAAAAGCTGTTAACTCTTCCTTCTGAGATCACAGGACGTTGCAATCCAAAACAACATCTTGTGTTAAATGTTCCTTTCGATCTGTATAATCGATGACAGTATTTCCCACACCTATGATATGGGAATTGTAGAACTTGTTGTCTAAACATTTTGTCATCACTCTCCTTTGAGAAGGCACAAGTCACATACTGCTCTATAAAAGACAACACAAAGTCATCACTCTCTGCTCCTAACTTTGGGGCATCTTACACACATAACAGCATGTGAATATGTGGAACACCTCTGGCTTGGAACTCTTGCCACCAAAATAAATCTGTTACTTTACCAAGAGGATGTGTATTTTTGGTGCAGATGAAATATATCATTACTTGAAATCTGTTATTGAAATATCTGCAAATATTTGCAGGGTCCAATCAGCAGAGTTCTCCTGGTGTCTTTAGATTAATAACTTTTATATTTGAATTTGCCTATCACAAGAATTCCAGCGAGTCATCTCACTCATACTCAGCACAACTGAGCATTAGAAACCAAGTAGGTGCACCTAGGTTTCTCAACATGCATTTCAGCTCACTATGACAATGATACCAATACTCCATTGACATGCCATAACATTATCAAGTTGTATTCCGGATGTTCATCTTTTCCTTGAACGTTGTCTGGTAATTCCCTTGCTGATAGATTCTGCAAATTAACTCCAGTTTTCAGAATATGATTTAAAACGTAAGACAGCCCAGACAAGCCACTTTCCAGAAGTAGGTAAAATATATATATATATATGGAATACACTGACAAAATCTAGGGTCCTCTGACTAAATCTGGAAGATCTGTATTCAGCTCATCATACCTACCACCTACTCCAGTAGGAAACAGATGTGGAAAACACTGAGCTTCTAAATTTTTCTTCCATACACTTAAGGGAGCTCCATTTGCTTCTTTCATTTGAAACAGGTCAATAGCATCACAAATAGTCTATTTAGAATGCAAGGGGTAGATGTTATAGTGTTCATATATTTCTTCTGATATGGATCGATTCACCTTTTCAATCTGACCTGCTGATGCTAATGTCTCATCCTCCATATGTGTGATATCCTGAAAAACATCCACATTGTTATAGTAAATGTTATTTTGTACCAAGTATAAAGTTGCTTTTTAACTTTACTGATATCTACTAACTCTTCCCATATGTTTTTACTCTTGGTAGGAACACCATTTACTAGAATTACAAGTCCTTTTCTTGAAGTCTAAAGTACAGTACTCTACTGTTAAGACCTTTCTGGAGTTCTGTTGGAGGTAAGTTTGCTCCATATGGACTATAACTTCGAATGGATGTATACATTGGATAAGAATTGTTTCATATACATTTATATCTTGAAGTTCTTCTGGAATGGAAACTAGTTCTAACTTGTTATGCACTATTCTAGCTGGCATTTTATTAATCTTTAATTTATTGTAACAGTACTTACATACAACATGCTGTGTGGACAAGTCAATGCGTTCCTAACTTTGATTGGATCTAATCCTTGCAACATACTTATTTTCCGTTTCAAACTTTTGCTAGGAAATATACGTTGGACATTTCTCAATATATCTATAGACTGCTGTCGAACACTTTAAATACTGCTACAGTTCTATTTGTGTATAGGGGCCTGAGTATGCCTTCCCTGTACCTCTTCAGCTAGGACTTCCTCTACATTTCTAGGTACCATCACTTCTTTTGGAATAGAAGTACCATTCTTCAACTCATAACATCATCCGGAGACATCAACTGCATGCACTAATGTGTTGTCCTGGAGGTAACTCTATTCGTTAAAGAAAGTCTCAGTGCTGCAAGTATGTATCCATTCACCATTAAAAACTTTGCAAAAGTTAGTTCTGTTGACAAGTCTTTTCTTCTGGCTTTGCCTCCTCATAGCAAAACTATTTTTTCTAGTGACTTTATTGTGTTTAGAATCAAAATAAATAGATTCTTCTTCAGAGCAAAGGCCCTATTGACTACTTCCTCAACATTGTCACCTGGCCCATAGGGACATTGTGGTTTTTCATTAACTTAGCATGAGCACGTTGCAGCTTGCCTGCTGCTTTTGCGCATGTTACTACACGTCTTTTTTTTTTGCAATCATTTCAATGACTGCTTTCACATGAGAACTCATCACTGTATTCACTCTCTGCATGTTCCTAGGAATTTTGACTGAACATTATGTGCAAGGTCGAACAACAATGCCCCTTGTTATTTTGTTCTGGCCATACCTTAGCCCTTAGGCAAAACATACTGCTGCAGTTGTTGTTTGGCAAGGTACTTTGGTTTTAAGTGAGGCACACAAATAGGTGGCACACACTTGGAGAGGGACCTTTCCAGGAGAAGAGTGAGACAGCACCTTAGATGTAGATCTATAATCTATAGGCTAAGGTATGGGGTCTGCTGACAAAGCCCAGAGGTCTTCTATTATATAATAATACTTCTTCTTAGCAAGGGGAAGGAGGTTAGGCACTATAGTCTTTTCTTCATCTCCCTTCATGATACATGGACTAACTGCTATGCTGCTATGCTGACTATATTTGTACTATGCATTTTCCTGCTTGTCGTCGCACGTATACTGCATGTTAGGGCACGTTAGTTAAAATAAATGTTTTAAACTGTTTCGTGTCTGTCAGATCTTATTGTAGACAAGTACAAGAGTGCGAGCAAAAGGGTGTGTCTTGTTACCGAGCCCACACACACGGGGAAGCCAAAAAATGGTGCAATTGATTAAATATAAACCTTCCTAGTAAGAACCTGTCATGCTGTGAGCAGACTAAGCCCAGGTATGGCTCTAACACCTGTATGTTCTTTGAAAGCATATCCCCCTAAATACTGGTTTATGAAGTTCTAAGCTTTCTCTCTCCAAGCGGTAGCATTCCAGGAACAATCTTTTAACACACCCTAGCTCGTGGACGAAGAGATCAGCTGGATTTATAAAAATGTTCAGCCTGCCTAAGGAAAGAAAAGATGCCTTGACATGAGCAAACCATGGAATACTCAGTACCCAGTCCAGAGACAGACAGTCCTCGATAATCAAATGACAACTTCAGCTCCTCCCTACTCAAAATCTTAATCCAGCACAATAACGGACTTAGGGCGTCTAGGTCAGAGACATAGTTGAGCCCTAATTCAGCATGCACAGAAAAAGTCGGGGTGGACTGGGGGACCTGGGCCAGCTTGCGCAGAAAGTTTTTCTCCATAGTCTGAAACCCATCCACCTTAGTGTACCCCCAAACCTCACTACCATATCGCAGCTGTGCAATGCACTTGGCTTGTTAGATGTTTAGACGGTCCCTTGGTACCCTAGAACCATGCCTATATGCAAGCTAAAAAACGACCCCATAGTTTTAACGGCCTCTGATCTTTTGGCCTCCATCAGGGGTTTCCAACAATTTTGGCGTTAATTAAAACTCCCAGATAAGGGAAGGCATTGACTTTGGACAGAGTAAAATTAGATACCTTAAAGGTTTTACTGTGGGTAGATTTGGGGCCAATTACCATTACATAGGACTTCAAAAAATTGACAGAGAGGTCCAGCAGTCCCATAAAAGAAACATACTTGGCCAACAACAAATCCAGCCCCTGTGTGGTCTGAGCCATCAGGACCGCATAATGCATCCGCTTATAGCAGAATGGAAAGAGACCTATTCCTAATTTTAGGGCAATTGGCCGATACCGATAGGAGCGCAGACTCTAACCTGTTCACATACACAATGAACAAAAAAGGTGCAAGTATGCACCCCTGGCGACAACTTGTGGGAAATGGACGAGTGCATGCTGCTCTCTGAGAAAAGCGCACCGAAGCTGAGGTCGTTAAGTGCAGATCAGAAAATTATGCCACAATACTAGAATCCACCCCAGCTTGCTAAGTAATGCCCACAGTTTAGCTCGATTGACCTTGTCAAAAGCAGATGTCAGATCCATAAACGTGAAATGTTCAGGCCTTGCCACCGTATATTTATTGATAAATAGATGGAGGTTAAGGCATTGGTCTGCTGTTGACCTCTCCACCCTGAATCCATACTGTACATCGCTCAAGATGTTATTTTCCTGTGCCCAGTCAGAGAGCCTATTTAGGACCACCCTCCCCAAGAACTTAACCGTAGCATCTAATAGTGAGATTGGCCTATATCGTTGTGGGTTCTCTTTGTACCCCTTCTTAAATATGGGGAAAATCACAGCGGTAGACCAGGAGGGTAGCAACCCCTCCCGTGCAGCCACATTTAAGACCTGGGTTAAAAGCGGGGCCAAAACCTCCATATTAGCTTTAAACAGATCTGGAGATATATCATCTGGGCCCTGGGAATTATTTCCGAACAAGACAAGAATTCCTTGTTGGATTTCATCTAGTGTGAACACCACTCCTTCGCCAGTTTTAACAGATGCTCCATGGATTATATCTCCCATCCTCATGATTATAAATACTCTCAAAATGAGCCACCCACTTTTGCTCCTGGATATGATGGCTTAAAAGCAAGCCAGGACCCTCAAAAAAACAATGCCTGTTTACAACACTCCAGAAAAGTCAACTATCCCCACTTTTACAGCCTAGACATAGCTCCTCCCAGGCTGACTCCTGTAAATTGTGTCTACACTCCTTTTAAGCCAACTTGTACCCGCCTGCAGTTTCTGATCAGTTTCCCATCCCTCGGAGACTGCTTCAAGGGAGCCTTCAGATGGCGCAGGGTTCTTGAGCAATCCCTGTCAAACCATTTTGGGTTTTGTAACTCCTGGGTGCTAGTGGTTGTTGCCATCAAAAATTTACAAACTCCCCAAACTATGCCTTTCTATACTTCCAATACCTCCACCCCCATGCATCACTATCCAAACAAATATTAAAATCATGCAAACAGGAAGTTAAACGAGATGTTTGTAGATGCTTAGGGTCCATCTGAGCCCAATTAAGCCTTCTCCCTTTGTCCACAATGGACAAACTCATGAGGGCACCCCTTGACTGTGGTTTTTGACCCATGACAATATCCAGGGTTAAGGATAATGAATTATGATCACTAAAAGGGCTAAAAAAGATTTTAAAATGAGAAATGAGAAGATATAGTGGTTTTTAAACAAATATGACATCAATAAGTGAGCCACTACCCCTCCCTTTGTATGATGGACAAATTGAGGAATTCAAGGATTACGCCACTTCCTCCATTGTGAAGACCAGATTGTAACTGTCTAAAAGCTCATTTAACTCCCGCCCATCCTGTGAATGAACAAAATGTAAGAATACTTAGATGTTACAGATAGAGGTGTGGGATGATGGATTCAACCTAGATCTGTGACAGGGGTTGAGTGTCTGAAAAGTTTCAGCGCTTCATCCATCATCTCCTTGTGGTTGCTTTGTTTCACTCTAAGTTGGCAGGGTATGCCTAGACATGGGAGCCACTGGATTCAAGCTAGCCTGGCTGATGAGGGGTGTTACCCGAAACCGGTTCCAGGATGCTTGTTTCCAGTCCAGGGAAGACCTGGGCAGGCAGTTCAGGCTGGACTATTCCCATGAGGAACAGGGTCAAGGTTGATTTGCATATTGCTGGGTTTGAATTGGGGTGGCAAATTGAGCTAAAGAACAATGATGGATTCAATCCAGATCTGTGTCTGGGGGTGAGTGTCTGAAAAGTTTCAGCGCTCCGTCCATCATCTCCTTGTGTTTGCTTTGTTCGCCTTAAGTTGGCAAGGTATGCCCAGACATGGGTTTCTTGCTCACCTTGCCACTGGATTAAAGCTAGCTTGGCTTATCTGATGCGGGGTGTTATCCCAAAACCGGTCCCAGGATGCTTGTTTCCAGACTAGGGAAGACCTGGCTTGGTATTTTGGGCTGGACTTTTCCCATTCATTGCGACCTATGGTGTTGCTGTGAAGAAAGAAAATGCATTTTTGATGTAGTTATTTTGACAAATTAATACAAAGGGTAAAGTTATATTAGTATCTTACTAAATAGATACACTACAACTTTATCTCAAATATGTCTATATATGTGTTTTACAAAAGCACCCAGCATTCGCAGTCTGTCCTTGGCAATGGCACTCACAGAATCATACAGGCACTACCTGTGCAATAATCATGGATGTCTTTTTGGCATCACTCTGCAAACGTGCCTCTTTGCATAGTGCTAGTTGGGGGATGAAGTCCCCTTGGCTATTGAGGGTATTTGGCGGCCAAGTAACCCTCTTTTTTTTCTCCAGCAAGTTGTACACAGTCAGTTTGCTTAGAGGTGTTCTGAGGCCACACACC
Organism: Calotriton arnoldi; assembly: GCA_963921515.1. Lineage (NCBI taxonomy): Eukaryota > Metazoa > Chordata > Amphibia > Caudata > Salamandridae > Calotriton > Calotriton arnoldi. Next base: position 506,907 of record CAWUFW010005973.1, on the reverse strand, counting down.
CTTTCTGCACCAGTCTGCATACACGTCTCCTGGCATAATACTGGTTGGGGAATATAGTTGTCTCGGATGCTAAAGGACCTTGGGGACCAAGAAGCCCTCCTGGTACTTTCTATAAGTCCTACTAAGAGGGATTTCTGAAAGCTGGTCAGAGATCCGGCCCCCTTTCCACAGCATTCTGCAAAGACCATTGCTACTTACAAAAACATGGAAATTGAATGAAAAATCAAAGGTTACAGGTAAGTTATAGTGAGGAATTAGCATTCAAAAAACCTTAGATATTCACTAAAAAACAAAGGTTAGAGGAATACTATAGTTAGGCTGATATTTCTCTCCTACAAAACTAGAGAAATTCAGCAGTTATAGTTAGCTGAGATAACTATAACTCGTGCCCCTGCAATGCACTGATTATGACCTCACATATTACATCCCTCATGACATGGTCAGTGACATCATCAATGACATCTCAAATGACATCACTGATGACATCATCCAAAGAATCGCTGAAGCACCCACTCATATCCCCAGGTAACCTTTCATACACCCACTGCAACTTCCAAACGACGATTCTCGAAACCATTGACACACCCATACCAGTACTTACTACTTACATAGCCACTCACTGATTTATAGGTCTACACAAACATCCACTGGGTCACCCATGTGATGACTCACACACCAACTTACTCACTAATACAGCCACTGATATATACACTCATACAACCATACAGCCACTCACACACTGTCAGTGACTTATAGAGCTACTCACACACCTACTCACTAACCTCTAGAGTCAATCAGACAGCTATTTACTCACCTATTATGTTATACACACACCCACTCACTTACTCATACAGATGCTAACATATAAACACTGACCCATACAGACCCTCACACACTCACTCACTAACTCATACAGCTACTTTCACAATCTGTCACTCAACCATACAGTCACTGATATACTCTTACCTATACTGCCTTTCACATATCCACTTACTCACCCATATACAACTGACACATCCATTCACTCACCGACACAGCCATAGACACACAGTCACTTTAACCACCCCTCTCTTACACTCACTCTCACATATACCCACTAACTCATGCACTCACTCATCCATGCAGGTAGTCACACACCCTCTCACCCACCCACAGAGACACTCATACACCCATACAGGCACTCAGACAACCGATCAATCACCCACACATGTACCCACTCACCAACCCATACAGCCACTTTGACACCAACTGACAGACTGATACTGACTTACAGACAACCTAGTCAGTGACCCATACATTCACTGAGACACCTAATCACTCACATATACAGTCAGTCAAGCACCTACTGAAGAATCGATACAGACACTCATGCACCAACTGATTCATCAATACAACTTGGTATATATATTTAACACTAATAAACCTTTTAAAAACACTCACAGTCACTTTATTATGTCATCAGTGATATCATCTGAGATGTCATCAGTGATGCCACTGACCATGTCATGAGTGATGTAATATGTGAAGTCATAAGCAGTGCATTGCGGGGCATAAGTTATAGTTAAATCAGCTAGCCAAAACTACTGAATTTCTCTGATTTTGTACGAGTGAAATGTCTGCCTAACTATAACGTCCCTGTAACCTTTGGTTCTTTGAGTGAATATATATATATATATATATATATATATATATATATATATATATATATATATATATATATATATATATATATATATATATATATATAAACTACTGGCAGTCACCAGTAGGTAGTTATAGTTGGGACCTAGTTTCCATAGGAAAAGCAATTTTTTGTTTTTCCAATAGCTTTGGTGCCATTTGACGAATCTTTATGAAATTTCCCAAACTAATTTGCCGCTCACTTCGGTTGCTGTCCTAAAAGTTTCAGAGTGATCTGTCAAGCGAGGGTTTAGAAAAGAGAGGGGTTTAAGCACGTTTTTCCTATGTTAATTCTCATAGGACCTTTAGACACAGCTGCAGCCCGAACTGCTGAACAGAATTACACTGAATTTGGCAAGATGGTAGATGTTGGTTCAGGGAAGTGCTTTTTTGGTATTTTGTATAAATCTATTCAGTAGTTTTTGAGATATTATATAAAATGCAAATATAGATATATAGGGATGTGGAGGGTTTGCGATTCTAATATTCAGTTATGCAAAGTCACGCGCCAGGAGGAGAACTGTAATTGGCTGGCCGCAAGCTGTTTAGTGGCTGCCTTTTTCATGAAGTGGAGCCGGTCCCAGGGGATGGATTAAAATGAAGAAAACAATGGAAGAGGTCTGGATAGGGGGACCCTGAACCACAGAGGTACATTGTAGTTGTGTTTCGTGGATATATAATGAGTTCATCAAGCCAATATTATTCTTTTCCCAATGTGGACAGAGGCACAACCCTATTGCAACACTCAGTGCAGCCCCCATGTGACATTGCGACAGATTCACAGGACCTACCCACAAATAAATAATTACAAAATATTCAAATAATTATTTACTTAATAATGTATTGACTCACACAGTGACACAAACAGTGACACATGTCTTCCCAGACCAACTCACAGACTTATGTACCCACTCAGACACTCAGAAACTGATGGACCCATTAGCATACTTAGTCGGAAACTGACATGCCCACTCACTGACCCACACAGACACTGACACCTTCTCACAGACCCACTCAGACACTGAAGCACCCACTCACAGACCCACTCAGACACTGATGCACCCACTCACAGATCACTCAGGACTTATGCACCCACTCACAGACCTACTCAGACACTAATGGACCCTTCCGGACACTGATGCACCCATGCACAAACTCATTGAGAGAGTGACACACCCATTCACAGACCCAGTCAGACACTGGCACATCCCCTCACAAACCCAGACAATGATGCTCCCACTCACAACCCAATTCAGACACTGATGCATGCATGCACAGACCCACTCAGACACTGATGAGATCAGTCACTGACCCACACAGACACTGACTCACCCATTGACAGACCCACTCAGAGACTGATGCACCCACTCACAAACCCAGTCAGACACTGATCCTCCCACTCAGAAACCCATTTAGACACTGAAACATCCCCTCACAGACCCATTCAGATTCTGGCATGCCCACTCATTGACTCACTCAGACACTTGCAAACCCACTCACAGACCCACTAAGAGAGTGATGCACCCACTCACAGACCCATTCAGACACTGATTCACACACTCACAAACCCATTCAGACACTGAAGCACCTAGTTACAGAGGAGATAATCTGATTTTAAAAAGTACATATGTGACTTGGTTATGGAAAAAAAAATACTTACAATTAGGCAGTATCTCACTTTGTAAAACAAGTACATTTTTGATCGGCTGTGGATAAAACGTTCAAAAGTTATGATAAAGTAGATATGCTTACATTCTCTAGTACTCAACCACACCTGCTGCTGTTCCAATTGGAAGCTGTTGTGCTGCAGTTAGAAAGTGTCTAAACTTTTGACTTATTGGTACAGTAGAATGTTTACAAAACCAGTGCTATTAAAACTGACTTTAAGCAGTGCAAGTGAAGAGTTTCAAGTACAGTGTGCTTAAAAACTATAAAATGAAGTATTTACATATGTTATATCATATAAAAGGAATTTTCCCATTTCAGTAATATGTTTGAATTTGAAATGTTGATCAAAAATGATAGTAGTATTTTTAGAAATGGATTTTTGAACTTCCATAAGGTCACGAATCCAGCAACTGACACTATCAGGTTGGGCTTCTTAGACAAATGCAAAAGAAACAATTGATGGACGGAATGCTGGACAATGCAAACATTCACCCCCAGTCACAAGGATCTGGGTTAAATCCATCATTCTTTTGCTCACCACACCACCCCAGTTTGGACCCAGCCATATGCAAATCATTCTTGACCCTGTTCCTTGTGGGAACAGTCCAGCCCGAACTGCCAAGCCAGGTCCTCCCTGGACCGGAAACAAGCATCCTAGGACCGGTTTCAGGGCATCACCCTTCTTCAGCCAGGCTAGCTTGAATCCAGTGGTGTAGTGAGCACGGGACCCACGTCTGGGCATACCCTTCCCACTTAGGGCGACAAATGCAAAAGAAACAATTGATGGACGGAATGCTGGACAATGCAAACATTCACCCCCAGTCACAAGGATCTGGGTTAAATCCATCATTCTTTTGCTCACCACACCACCCCAGTTTGGACCCAGCCATATGCAAATCAGTCTTGAACCTGTTCCTTGTGGGAACAGTCTAGCCCGAACTGCCAAGCCAGGTCCTCCCTGGACCGGAAACAAGCATCCTAGGACCGGTTTCAGGGCATCACCCTTCTTCAGCCAGGCTAGCTTGAATCCAGTGGTGTAGTGAGCACGGGACCCACGTCTGGGCATACCCTTCCCACTTAGGGCGACAAATGCAAAAGAAACAATTGATGGACGGAATGCTGGACAATGCAAACATTCACCCCCAGTCACAAGGATCTGGGTTAAATCCATCATTCTTTTGCTCACCACACCACCCCAGTTTGGACCCAGCCATATGCAAATCAGTCTTGACCCTGTTCCTTGTGGGAACAGTCCAGCCCGAACTGCCAAGCCAGGTCCTCCCTGGACCAGAAACAAGCATCCTAGGACCGGTTTCAGGGCATCACCCTTCTTCAGCCAGGCTAGCTTGAATCCAGTGGTGTAGTGAGCACGGAACCCACGTCTGGGCATACCCTTCCCACTTAGGGCGACAAATGCAAAAGAAACAATTGATGGACGGAATGCTGGACAATGCAAACATTCACCCCCAGTCACAAGGATCTGGGTTAAATCCATCATTCTTTTGCTCACCACACCACCCCAGTTTGGACCCAGCCATATGCAAATCAGTCTTGACCCTGTTCCTTGTGGGAACAGTCCAGCCCGAACTGCCAAGCCAGGTCCTCCCTGGACCGGAAACAAGCATCCTAGGACCGGTTTCAGGGCATCACCCTTCTTCAGCCAGGCTAGCTTGAATCCAGTGGTGTAGTGAGCACGGAACCCACGTCTGGGCATACCCTTCCCACTTAGGGCGACAAATGCAAAAGAAACAATTGATGGACGGAATGCTGGACAATGCAAACATTCACCCCCAGTCACAAGGATCTGGGTTAAATCCATCATTCTTTTGCTCACCACACCACCCCAGTTTGGACCCAGCCATATGCAAATCAGTCTTGACCCTGTTCCTTGTGGGAACAGTCCAGCCTGAACTGCCAAGCCAGGTCCTCCCTGGACCGGAAACAAGCATCCTAGGACCGGTTTCCAGGGCATCACCCTTCTTCAGCCAGGCTAGCTTGAATCCAGTGGTGTAGTGAGCACGGGACCCACGTCTGGGCATACCCTTCCCACTTAGGGCGACAAATGCAAAAGAAACAATTGATGGACGGAATGCTGGACAATGCAAACATTCACCCCCAGTCACAAGGATCTGGGTTAAATCCATCATTCTTTTGCTCACCACACCACCCCAGTTTGGACCCAGCCATATGCAAATCAGTCTTGACCCTGTTCCTTGTGGGAACAGTCCAGCCTGAACTGCCAAGCCAGGTCCTCCCTGGACCGGAAACAAGCATCCTAGGACCGGTTTCAGGGCATCACCCTTCTTCAGCCAGGCTAGCTTGAATCCAGTGGTGTAGTGAGCACGGGACCCACGTCTGGGCATACCCTTCCCACTTAGGGCGACAAATGCAAAAGAAACAATTGATGGACGGAATGCTGGACAATGCAAACATTCACCCCCAGTCACAAGGATCTGGGTTAAATCCATCATTCTTTTGCTCACCACACCACCCCAGTTTGGACCCAGCCATATGCAAATCAGTCTTGACCCTGTTCCTTGTGGGAACAGTCCAGCCCGAACTGCCAAGCCAGGTCCTCCCTGGACCAGAAACAAGCATCCTAGGACCGGTTTCAGGGCATCACCCTTCTTCAGCCAGGCTAGCTTGAATCCAGTGGTGTAGTGAGCACGGGACCCATGTCTGGGCATACCCTTCCCACTTAGGGCGACAAATGCAAAAGAAACAATTGATGGACGGAATGCTGGACAATGCAAACATTCACCCCCAGTCACAAGGATCTGGGTTAAATCCATCATTCTTTTGCTCACCACACCACCCCAGTTTGGACCCAGCCATATGCAAATCAGTCTTGACCCTGTTCCTTGTGGGAACAGTCCAGCCCGAACTGCCAAGCCAGGTCCTCCCTGGACCGGAAACAAGCATCCTAGGACCGGTTTCAGGGCATCACCCTTCTTCAGCCAGGCTAGCTTGAATCCAGTGGTGTAGTGAGCACGGGACCCACGTCTGGGCATACCCTTCCCACAGGAAATGCGTGGCAAAAGTACACCAATTTGTAAAACTAAATCTGTTAGAATTCGAACGGAATGCTGGGCAGCTCACTGGAGTAACACTGAGTACACTACAGAGTCCAGAAGGCCGTGCAGGCGGCCACGCCCACTGAGGCCGGATTTCGTTTTACAAATTGGTGTACTTTTGCCACGCATTTCCTGTGAACATTGTGCCTTTGATAAAGTGCTTACAGCACGAAACGCGTCAGGCAGATCATTGGAGCTGTGATTTGTCCATGGTTCTCGAGCAGCAGCCATCATTAAATGAAAGCGGATACTTACCTGTGTGATGGCTCCTCTCTTGGGTAACTCTTTGTGTGATGGATATACGACGGCTGACCCGGCCGTGGAGGATGCCCCGCTGCGGAAAGCGGCCCCTGAACGGCGCCAATCTGCGTTGTTCGTGATGGGACAGGTGCTGCAAATGTTGGCAGAAAGGTGCTGGCTGAGTGCGAATTGGACAGACACGGAAACCCACGGTGGTAATACTGTTAGAATTCAAACGGAATGCTGGGCAGCTCACTGGAGTAACACTGAGTACACTACAGAGTCCAGAAGGCCGTGCAGGCGGCCACGCCCACTGAGGCCGGATTTCGTTTTACAAATTGGTGTACTTTTGCCACGCATTTCCTGTGAACATTGTGCCTTTGATAAAGTGCTTACAGCACGAAACGCGTCAGGCAGATCATTGGAGCTGTGATTTGTCCATGGTTCTCGAGCAGCAGCCATCATTAAATGAAAGCGGATACTTACCTGTGTGATGGCTCCTCTGTTGGGTAACTCTTTGTGTGATGGATATACGACGGCTGACCCGGCCGTGGAGGATGCCCCGCTGCGAAAGCGGCCCCTGAACGGCGCCAATCTGCGTTGTTCGTGATGGGACAGGTGCTGCAAATGTTGGCAGAAAGGTGCTGGCTGAGTGCGAATTGGACAGAACACGGAAACCCACGGTGGTAATACTGTTAGAATTAGAACGGAATGCTGGGCAGCTCACTGGAGTAACACTGAGTACACTACAGAGTCCAGAAGGCCGTGCAGGCGGCCACGCCCACTGAGGCCGGATTTTGTTTTACAAATTGGTGTACTTTTGCCACGCATTTCCTGTGAACATTGTGCCTTTGATAAAGTGCTTACAGCACGAAACGCGTCAGGCAGATCATTGGAGCTGTGATTTGTCCATGGTTCTCGAGCAGCAGCCATCATTAAATGAAAGCGGATACTTACCTGTGTGATGGCTCCTCTCTTGGGTAACTCTTTGTGTGATGGATATACGACGGCTGACCCGGCCGTGGAGGATGCCCCGCTGCGGAAAGCGGCCCCTGAACGGCGCCAATCTGCGTTGTTCGTGATGGGACAGGTGCTGCAAATGTTGGCAGAAAGGTGCTGGCTGAGTGCGAATTGGACAGACACGGAAACCCACGGTGGTAATACTGTTAGAATTCGAACGGAATGCTGGGCAGCTCACTGGAGTAACACTGAGTACACTACAGAGTCCAGAAGGCCGTGCAGGCGGCCACGCCCACTGAGGCCGGATTTCGTTTTACAAATTGGTGTACTTTTGCCACGCATTTCCTGTGAACATTGTGCCTTTGATAAAGTGCTTACAGCACGAAACGCGACAGGCAGATCATTGGAGCTGTGATTTGTCCATGGTTCTCGAGCAGCAGCCATCATTAAATGAAAGCGGATAATTACCTGTGTGATGGCTCCTCTGTTGGGTAACTCTTTGTGTGATGGATATATATATATATATATATATATATATATATATATATATACATATATATATATATATATATATATACATATATATAAATATATATATACATATATGTATATATTATCTACTGGCGGTCGATAGTTATAGTTAGGACCTAGTTTCCATAGGAAACTCATTTTTTGTTTTCTCAATATCTTTGGCGCCGGTTGGCGAAATTTTCAAAACTCATAGCCCGCTCCGGTCATCTCCTGTCTTGAAAGTTTTGGGGTGATTCTGCAAGCGGGGGCCGAGAAAAAATGGGGGTCCCAAAACGTGTTTTCTCCATGTTAATTCCCGTAGGAAACTTTAGACACGGCTACAGCTCGAACTGCTGAACGGAATTACACCAAATTTGGCAAAGAGTAGCCCTTGGTTCAGAAAGAGACCTTTTTTTAAATGGTGTAAATCCGTTCAGTAGTTCCTGAGAAATTAAAAAATAGAGGTCGGAAAATCAATTTCCCATAGGAAACTTTAGACACGGTTACAGCTGAAACTGCTGAACGGAATTACACCAAATTTGGCAAAAAGGTAGCCCTTGGTTCAGAAAGAGACCTTTTGTTTAAAAGGAGTAAATCCGTTCAGTAGTTGCTGAGAAAATCCAAAAATAAAAGTTTCGATATATAGAGGCACAGTGGATCCGTGCACCCTCCCGATCACTGGCTTTATTCTAATTCGCTGTCAACACTCCAAACCAGGAAGTGTTGGCAGCCATCTTGTGACTTGGTAGAACCGAGTCACAAGAAAAGAGAAAAAGAAACGCGAAAAAAAAAGAAAAGGGGGCAGGGTAGAAACACCCTGACCCCCTAGGCCTGCTCAGGGGGTCCCTCAAGGACCCCCAGGGCCCAAAAAAGCATATTTTTTTAAAGAAATTGGCCGAATTCATGCTGGGTGCGCGAATCTGGCCGAGAAAAAAGAAAAAAAACGAAGCACGGCCTCCCGCGCTTCGTTGAATTGAAGCCCCCGGGTGGGCCAGGTCCCGGGGGCAGAGAAAAAAAAGTGTGGCGGGAGCACACAGCCCCCCCAAGCCCCGGGGACCGTGATCCCCGGGGCTTTCATTAATTATTTGCGCACGGCCCCCCCGCAGCCCCGGGGACCGCCACCCCCTGGGGCTTTAAAAAAAAAAAAAAACATACCTGTGTGGGGGGGGGGGGGGCTCGAGCCCCCCCACATGCCCCGGGGACCGCCACCTCCCCGGGGCACTAAAATCCTAATTTGGGGATCCGTTACGGACCCCCAAGCCCCGGGGGCCACCACCTCCCCGGGGCTTTGCAATTGAAGGGAGGGGGGCCGCGCCACGGGGCGTGTTTGCACAGTGGTGAAGGGAGGGGCGGGGCCTGATGTGACAAGTGTGCAAACGCTCTCCGTGGTGCGTTTTAAGTTGGGGGATTAAGTCCCCTTGTATCCTGAGGGTCCCTGGGGGCCAACTAGACCACCAGGTACCTTCAGCAAGTGCAACAGAGTTGCGTTGCAGAGAGGTGTAAAAAGGGGCGTGGTCTCGGACCACCTCTCTGCAATGCAGCTCTGTGGTGCTTATTGGATGTACCTGGTGGGCTAGATGGGCCTTATGGACCCTCAGGATTCAAGGGGACTTAATCTCCCAACTTAAAATGCGCCACAGGCGCTTTTGCACACTTGTCACATCAGGCCCCACCCGCTCCCTTCACCACTGTGAAAACAGACCCTCTGGCACGTTGTAAGTTGGGGGATTAAGTCCCCTTGAATCCTGAGGGTCCCTTGTGTCCAACTAGCCCACTAGGTACCTCCAGTAAGTGCCACAGAGCTGCGTTGCAGAGAGGTGTAAAGAGGGGAGTGGCCTTGGACCACCTCTCTGCAACGCAGCTCTGTGGCGCTTACTGGAAGTTCCTGGTGGGCTAGTTGGCCCCCAGGGACCCTCAGGATTCAAGGGGAATTAACCCCCAACTTAAAACCCGCCAGGGGGTGCGTTTGCACAGTGGTGAAGGGAGGGGGCGGGCCTGATGTGACATGTGTGTACTTATCCAATCACTCCGCCAAAACCCAAGCACTTATAAATTCACCATGCACTCTCCTTGCAGTATTCTAATCATCCAGTTAGTACCCATGCACTCATGCAATGACACATGCACTAACTCATGCACTACTACAATAATCTGAGCCCTACTGATGCAGTCCAGCCATTGCCCTGTCACTACCCATGCACTCCTCCTATCACCCAGCGAGCACCATGTACTTATCCAATCACTCCGCCAAAACCCAAGCACTTATAAATTCACCATGCACTCTCCTTGCATGACTCTAATCATCCAGTCAGTACCCATGCACTCATGCAATGACCCATGCACTAACTCATGCACTGCTACAATACCCTGAGCACTACTGATGCAGTCCAGCCATCTCTTTGTCACTACCCATGCACTCCTCCAATCACCCAGCCAGCACCATGTTCTTATCCAATCACTCTGCCAAAACCCAAGCACTTATAGATTCACCATGCACTCTCCTTGCAGTACTCTAATCATCCAGTCAGTACCCATGCACTCATGCAATGACCCATGCACTAACTCATGCACTGCTACAATACTCATAGCACTACTGATGCAGTCCAGCCATTGCCCTGTCACTACCCATGCACTCCTCCGATCACCCAGCGAGCACCATGTACTTATCCAATCACTCCGCCAAAACACAAGCACTTATAAATTCACCATGCACTCTCCTTGTATTACTCTAATCATCCAGTCAGTACCCATGCACTCATGCAATGACCCATGCACTAACTCATGCACTGCTACAATACCCTGAGCACTACTGATGCAGTCCAGCCATCGCCCTGTCACTACCATGCACTCCTCCAATCACCCAGCGAGCACCATGTACTTATCCAATTACTCCACCAAAACACAAGCACTAATAAATTCACCATGCACTCTCCTTGCAGTACTCTAATCATCCAGTCACTACCCATGTACAAATGCAATGACCCAGGCACTAATACATGCACTGCTACAATCCCCTGAGCACTACTGATGCAGTCCAGCCATCTCCTTGTCACTACCCATGCACTCCTCCAATCACCCAACCAGTTCCATGTCCTTATCCAATCACTCCACCAAAACCCAAGCGTTTATAAATTCACAATACACTCTCCCTGCAGTACGCTAATCATCCAGTCAGTACCCATGTACTCATCCAATGACCCAGGCACTAACTCATGGCAAATACAGAGGAGGTCATGCTAATCACAGGGGTACCCCAACGCATAGTGTTCCCTAGTGTATGTAGGTGTTTTCACTGTATTCTAAGAGTCTTTTAGCATAGCACTGGATCTAGGGCCGGTTAGTCAGAGTCAGTTACCACCAGTACCCGTCAGCAAAAATTTGGGGGCACAGGAGTACTTTCTGCTCCTCTGTTGGTTCTTTCTGCACATCTCTTGCTTCTTCTTGCACTTTTCTTCGTCTTTCTGGAATTCTGTTGCATCTTTCTGCATTTGTCTTGCTTCTTTGTGCGCTTTTCTTCCTCTTTCTTCACATGTCCTACCTTTGTAGGCATAGTTAGAAATTAGAATTTAAAAAACCTTTGAAATTCACTGAAAAAACCATAGGTTTCAGGGACGTTATAGTTAGAAATTAACATTTAAAAAACCTTTGAAATTCACTGAAAAAACCATAGGTTTCAGGGACGTTATAGTTAGAAATTAGCATTTAAAAAACCTTACAAATTTACTGAAAAAACCACAGGTTTCAGGGACGTTATAGTTAGTTGGACATTTCACTCGTACAAAACCAGAGAAATTCCCCCGTTATAGGTAGTTCAGCTAACTATAACTCGCGCCCCCGCAATGCACTGCTGATGACGTCACATATTACATCATTCATGACATGGTCAGTGACATCACTGATGACATCACTGATGACATCTCAAATGACATCACTGATGACATCACTGATGACATCATCCACGTGAAAATCTGATGCACCTCCTCACACTCTAATATAACCTTTGATACACCCACTGTAAAATACAGACTACCATTTTCGAAACCATCGACACACCAATACCAGTTACTACATGCGCACTCACTGATTCCTAGGTCTACACACACATCCACTCATTCACCCATACAATCACTCATACATGCAGTCACTCATCAATACAACACTATCATATGCACTCATACACCTATACAGACACTCACACACTGCCACTCATCCATGGAGTTACTCACACACCTAGTCAGTCATGCAAATAATCAATCACACTCCCATTTACTCACCTATACAGATACTAACGCATACTTACTCTCTTATATAATCACTGATACAAGTGCACACTCATCCAAACAGCCACTCTCACAATCACTGACTCTCACGTATAGTCATTTATACTCCAACTCTCACATATACTGCCTTTTCCCTATGTAGTTACTTGGACATGTACCACTGAGACATCCATTCACTCACCAACACACCCAAACACACACTCACCCACCCATACAGCTGTTTCCACATGCACTCTTGAACCCATACACCCAGTGAATCAACCACTCACTCATCTATGCGCAGTCACACACCTCCCACCCACCCACACACATACTCAGTCTCCCATGCAAATTCTCAAGCAACCAATCAATAACCGATATACACACTCATGTAGCTACTCACCAACCCATGCATTCAGTAAGACACATTTAATCACTCACTTATACAGTCAGTCACGCACCTACTAAATCATCCATCCAGACACTTATACACCCACTCATTCTTCAATACACCTTGGCATATAGATAAAACATATTTAAACTTTACAGAAACACACAGTCACTGGATGATGTCATCAGTGATGTCATCAGTGATGTCATTTGAGATGTCATCAGTGATGTCATCAGTGATGTCACTGACCATGTCATGAATGATGTAATATGTGACGTCATCAGCAGTGCATTGCGGGAGCGAGTTATAGTTAGCTGAACTAACTATTACGGGGAATTTCTCTGGTTTTGTACGAGTGAAATGTCCAACTAACTATAACATCCCAGAAACCTGTGGTTTTTTCAGTGAATATATATATATATATATATATATATATATATATATATATATATATATATATATATATTACCTACTGGCGGTCGCCAGTAGGTAGTTATAGTTAGGACCTTGTTTCTATTCAAAAAGCGTTTTTTCTTTTCCCAATAACTTTGGCGCGGCTTGACGAATCATTGCGAAATCCTCAAAACTAGTGGGGCACTCCGGTCAGCTCCTGTTTTAAAAGTTTTGGGGTGATTTGGCAAGCGGGGGCCGAGAAAAAAGGGGGGTCCCAAATCGTGTTTTCTCCATGTTAATTTCCATAGGAAACTTTAGCCACGGCTACAGCCCGAACTGCTTAACGGAATTGCACCAAATTTGGCAAAAAGGTAGCCCTTGTTTCAGAAAGAACTCTTTTTGTTAAATGGTGTAAATCCGTTCAGTAGTTCCTGAGAAATTAAAAAAAAGAGGTTGAAAAATGCATTTCTCATAGGAAACTTTAAACACAGCTACAGCTGGAACTGCTGAACGGAATTACACCAAATTTGGCACAAAGGTAGCCCTTGTTTCAGAAATAACTATTTTTCTTAAATGATATAAATCCGTTCAGTAGTTGCTGAGAAAATCAAAAATAAAAGCTTCATTCTAATTGGCTGTCAACACTCCAAACCAGGAAGTGTTGGCAGCCATCTTGTGACTCGGTAGAACCGAATCACAAGAAAACAGAAAAACAATTGCGTAAAACAAGAAAAGGGGGCAGGGTAGAAACACCCTGACCCCCTAGGCCTGCTCAGGGGGTCCCGCATTTAAAAAAAAAAAAATTGTCCGAATTCGCGCTGGGTGCGCGAATCCGGCTGAAAAATAAAAAAAACGAAGCGTGGGCTCCCGCGCTTCGTTGTATTGAAGCCCCCGGGTGGGCCAGGTCCCAGGGGCAGTGAGCAAAATGTGGGGGCCCCAATCCCCCCACACTGCCTGGGGGACCGCCACCCCCCAGGGCTTTTAAAATAAATAATTAAACCTGTGTGGGGGGGCTCAAGCACCCCCACATGCCCCGGGGACCGCCACCTCCCCGGGGCACTAAAATGCAAATTTGGGGGTCCGTTACAGACCCACCGAGCCCCGGGGACCACCACCTACCCGGGGCTGTGCTTTGGATGGGAGGCGGGCCGCGTGGCCCTCCTCCTGGAGCCCGTGATGGCCCTGGGGACCACCACCCCCCAGGGCCGGCTCCTGCAGTGTCCTGGGCTGCCCACCCCCGGGACACTGCTGTTTGCTATGGCAGGGTGGGAGCTTTGCGGCTCCCGCCCTGCCATAGCAAACTGTGGTTTGGATTTTGGTAGAGAGAGCAGGAAACTTGCTCTCTCTTCCAAAATCCAAACCAGATTGCTTTTCCACACGGGGAGCTGCATGTTAGCAGCTCCCATGCGGAAGAGCAATGCCGGCTCCCGCAGGAGGCGGGGAGCCGGCTGGGACTGTGGGGGCATTGGGGCTCCCCCCACGGTCCCCAACGAGAGGCCAGGCACTGGGGGATGGGGTCCCCGGGGCAAGGAGTGGCCCGGGAGGGGGGCCACATGGCCCCCCTACCCAATAATAATAATTTAAAAAAAGAAATCACACAAAGGCCGGCCCCGGAGGATGGGGTCCCCGGGGCCATAAATGGCCTGAGGAGGGGGGCCGTGCAGCCCCCCTCCATAATATTAAAAACAATATTTGGCCATGCCCCGGGCGATGGGGTCCCCGGGGCCGGAATTGGCCACGGGAAGGGGGCCCATGCGGCCCCCTTCCCGTTAATATATATATATTTTTTTAAATGGGGGTCAGGCCCTGGGGGATGGGGTCCCCAGGGCCCCAAAAAAGTAAAAAGAAGGTGGGCCACACAGCCCCCCTTCCCAAAAAAATAATTAAAAAAAACACGCGATCGTGCCGGAGGCCCCGCCCCCTCCCAGCAACACTCTGCAAACGCGCCCTGTGGCGCGTTTTAAGTTGGGGAATTAATTCCCCTTCAATACTGGGGGTTCCTGGGGGCCAACTAGCCCACCAGGTACCTCCAGTAAGCGCCACAGGGCTGCGTTGCAGAGAGGTGGTCCAGGCCACGCCCCTTTTTACACCTCTCTGCAACGCAGCTCTGTGGCGCTTACTGGAGGTTCCTTGTGGGCTAGTTGGACCCCAGGGACCCTCAGGATTCAAGGGGACTTAATGCTCCAACTTAAAACGTGCCATGGGGCGTGTTTGCACAGTGGTGAAGGGAGGGGCAGGACCTGAGGTGACATGTGTGCAAGCACGCCCTGTGGCGCGTTATAAGTTGGATAATTAATTCCTCTTCAATCTTGAGGGTCCCTGGGGGCCAACTAGCCCACCAGGTACCTCCAGTAAGCGCCATTGCACTGCGTTGCAGAGAGGTGGTCCAGGCCAAGCCCCTTTTTACACCTCTCTGCAACGCAGCTCTGTGGCGCATTGCAGAGAGGTGGTCCAGGCCACGCCTCTTTTTACACCTCTGCAATGCAGCTCTGTTGCGCTTACTGGAGGTACCTGGTGGGCTAGTTGGACCCCAGGGACCCTCATGATTCAAGGGGACTTAATCCCCCAACTTACAACGCGCCAGGGGGCGCGTTTGCTGAGTGATGGAGAAAGGGGGCATGGCCTTTGTCTACCTCTCACCAATCCCACTGCGTGGGGCTTACTGGAGGTAAAAGGTAGGCTAGTTGGCCCCTAAAGGACCCCCAGTAGAGAAGGGGACTTTAATCACCATCCTAGAGCGTGCCAGGGAGCGCGTTTGTAGAGTGGTAGGCAAAGTGGGCATGGCCTGGTACGAGTACTTACCAATGCTGCTGTGTGGGACTGACTGGAGGTAATAGTTTGGGAAGTTGGCCCCAAGGATGTCCTCGGGGGCCTACTACCCTTCTTGTTACCTCCAGTAAGTCCCACACAGTGGGATTGCTAAGACATCTTCGGAGGCCATGGCCCCCTTTCTCTACCACTCTGCAAACATGTCTCGTGGCAGACTACAGGATAGGGGATGAAGTCCAATTTAGTCCTGAGGGAGTTTGGGGGAAAGTTATAGTTAGTTGGACATTTCACTCGTACAAAACCAGAGAAATTCCCCCGTCATAGTTAGTTCAGCTAACTATAACTCACGCCCCCGCAATGCACTGCTGATGACGTCACATATTACATCACTCATGACATGGTCAGTGACATCACTGATGACATCACTGATGACATCTCAAATGACATCACTGATGACATCATCCATGTGATAATTTGATGCATCTTCTCACACCCTAATATAACCTTTGATACACCCACTCTAAATTACAGACTGCCATTCTCAAAACCATAGACACTCCAACACCAATAACTACATACCCACTCACTGATTCTTAGGTTTACACACATATCCACTCACTCATCCGTACAGTCACTCATACTTATAGTCACTCAGTACAGGATTATCATATGCACTCATACACCTATATAGACACTCACACACCACCACTCATTCATAGAGGTACTCACACACCTAGTCAGTCATGCAAATAATTAATCACACTGTCATTTACTTACCTATACAGTCATACACACACCAGCTCACTTTCTCATACAAATACTAGCACATTCTTACGCTCTTATACAATCACTGATACAAGCACACACTCATCCATACAGCCACTGTCACAATCACACACTCTCACTTATAGCCATTTATATACTTCAACACACATATATACTGCCTTTCACATATGTAGTTACTCACACATGTACCGCTGAGATATACATTCACTCACTAACACACCCATACACACACTCACCCACCCATACAGTCTATCACAGATGCACTCTTGAAACCATGCACCCAGTGAATCACCCACTCACACATCTATGCACAGAGTCACACACACCCCACCCACACAAACACTCAGGCCACCATACAGATACTCAGACCACCAATCAATAACCCATATAGACACTCATGTAGCTATTCACAAACCCATGCAGCCGCTTACACACCAACAGACAGCCGGATACAGACATTCACACAGTTTAGTCACTTATAGAGTCAGTCACGCACCTACTAAATCATCCATTCAGACACTTATACACCCACTCATTCTTCAATACACCTTTCCCTATATATATTAAACATATTTAAACTTTACAGAAACACACAGTCACTGGATGATGTCATCAGTGATGTCATCAGTGATGTCATTTGAGATGTCATCAGTGATGTCATCAGTGATGTCACTGACCATGTCATGAGTGATGTAATATGTGACGTCTTCAGCAGTGCATTGCGGGGGCGCGAGTTATAGTTAGCTGAACTAACTATAACGGGGGAATTTCTCTGGTTTTGTACGAGTGAAATGTCCAACTAACTATAACTATAACTTTCCCTAAAACCTATGGTTTTTTCAGTGAATATATATATATATATACATATATATATATATATATATATATATATATTCTCACACACTGCTTGTGTTTGTTCCACCGTGTCTCCAAATCAGAGGGCGCGTTGCCAAACTGGGCTCCCCAAGCATAGTCCAGATTCAATTGCCACAAAACCTCACTTTAGTAAGGATGACAATGCTGTGTCTTTGATATGAACTTTTAATTCAAATGTCGGCTGTTGTCGGACGCGTTTCGCCTGCGCAGCAGGCTTGCTCACCAACAATTTGATAAAGTTTGTTCAACCATTTAGATATTCTGTTTGTAAAGCATATCACGTGAAAACTACTAGTGCAATAAAAAGTAAAGACGGACCTGTAGTTCTTGAATGGAGATGCAGATCATGCACTTGCATTCATCAAGTTTACAATAATCTATATCAACATTTGGTTATTTTATAGACGTGAAAATCTAAAATTAATTTAAATTCATTAAAATAATGAACAGATAAAGACTGCCATAGATGTGAACACTCGTTAAGAGAATTTACATTGTACTGAACGCAACTGAATGTTGCATCCCGAATGGGTTGTAAGCCCAAATTTTCTTTCTCTGACATACAAATAGATGCCTGCATGTATACAATAGAATATGAATAAACAAATTCTGCCCTTGTGGGCTGGCACAATGCATGACATCACATTATCTGTATCGTTCCACATTGTAGGTATCCTGCCCAAGTGAGCCAAATATTCATAACTTGATTGCATCATCTCTTTAGCTGTCTGTCAAAATTATCCCACTAAAGTGCTCGTGCTCAAATCATAACATAATTAAAAGAAAAATTGTTAAAAATACAGGGAGAGATACAGACTGCAACATCTCAATTTTACAGATGAGTATAAAAATCTTCTTCCATATTTAAACCTTCCGGATATTTGGTATTAAGTTCAATAATGTAGCAAGATTCAAGTCTTCTCAGTTTCTTTATCCGGTCTCCACCCCTTATGTTTGATGGAATAGCGTTTCGGACAAGGGTGAGGAAACAAACTTGATGGACAAAATCCAGATGCCATGCAGTCAGAACCCAGTTTAAGTCCTGGGTAAATATTCAGGGTATATCACTTCACTACTTGCTTTCAAATCAAAAGTCACTGATAGGACGCCAATTCCTTTCTTAATACCCACTCCGGGGCCTCTACAACGTTCCCCGCTCTCTCTGCTTCAATACGTGTGTGGTCATGAATCTCCTTCCATACTATCGGCACTGGGCTTAAACTGGGTTCTGACTGCATGGCATCTGGATTTTGTCCATCAAGTTTGTTTTCTCACCCTTGTCCTGAGGAGGCCAAGACTTATATGAAGGCCAAAACGCATCCGTGCCGACAGGTGTTGACAAGAGGAGTCCAACCATAATTGATTAATCTTGTGACGATTGAATGAACATTTGTGAAATTAAGATCTTTAGAGGAGCAATAACCTCATGTGCATATAAGACGACCTCAAAGTGTATTCCCTTTATTTAAGAGGTGAACACTGTTTTTTTATCAAGTGGGTAGAAGGAATCCATGTATTGTGTTGTTTTGTGATTTGTATATATTTGTTGTTTATTTATATGTTTGTGTGTTTGAAAAGATAATTTCAAAAATTAAGATGATCAAAATCAATACAATGATAATTAAAATTATGTAAAAATGTGTCTTTGGTATGTGATTTGTTGTTTGGAATAAGGAATATGAACTAACGACAGGACTATGTACAGTCAATAGGGTAATATGAAGTTCCCTATGTAAGTAGATATAAATATATATTTTCCTCCTTGCCATTTTTTCTTCCTTACCTTGGTAAGGTCACCTGCAGCATCTGCCAGAAAGTAATCTCCAGAGGATCACAGAAGAAGCACTCATGTGGCACTTCTTCAATGAAGAAGCACCTGGAGACCATCCATCTTGTTTGTCTCGCACAAGAGATAATAGAGCACCAGAAAAGGGAGCAAGCTGCCATTGATGATGGAAGTCAACCATCTGCTTCTGTAGGGGTTGTATTGACCACTCCACAACCTCTGATTGTTCCGGAATTGGCAGATGCAGGCACCCATTGTCGAAAATGCTTGTACACTCTTTGTGTTTGAGAGCTCTCCATTGATGCCATCAAGAATCTCCTGAAAGCACATAAGTGCTACTTTTATTTAGGAGTTGTCTCGCTTGAGTTTCTTCGTTTAAAAGGAACATTACATTTGGACTGTTTAACTTTCATTTTTTCTTTTAAAAAATTGGAAAACACCCCAAAAAATTAAAAAAATCAGAAAGTACAAAAAACGACAAAATAGTTCAGAAAAAAAACGGTTCTCACGGAACCACCTATGCTGGTTAAAAATAGAAAAGTTGTATGTAGCGAAAGTGATTGCTTGTATAAATGTGTGATGAATGCTAGAGTTGTGCATAAGTAGTGTCTCAGTGAATTGGTAATGTCTGGGTGCTTAGATCAGTGGACGTGTAGTGCCTGAGTAAAAGGACGACTGCAAGAGTAATGCCTGGGTCATTGTATGAGTGCATGGGTAGTGTCTGAGAGAATGGATGAGTGCATGGGTAGTGCCTGAGTGAATGGTTGAGTGCAAGAGTAGTGCCTGAGTGATTGCGTGAGTACTTGGGTAGTGCCTGGGTGATTGCATGAGTGCAGGGGTGTTGCGGGGATTCTGCACCTACGCAGAACTATGCGCAGGAAAACGGGATCTTGGTGTATAGGGGTGTACCAACCTACCACCTTAGTGCCCAAAATCCCCAAACCGACTAGCTATAGTGTCTCATTCATTCTCCTCCAAAAATCACAGAGCTACAAATGATTAGACAACCCAGACAACACTCCCGACTCTCTTAAGAATTGCGGTAGCAAGACATACTCTTTCGCTCGCTCACTCGTACTTGTCCACAACAAGATTAGGCATAGTCACTGTAATAGTTCAAAATGTTTATTTTAACTATTGTGCTCTGTAATACAGGATACGAGCCACTACCAGCAACAAAATGCATAACCTCAGAACAATTAGCATTGTAACAATGCCATAGAGTACAGAGGGGGAAGTCATTTTACAAAGACATTGAAAAAAGTACTATAAGGCCTAACCACCCTCCCCTTGGCTGGAAGATGTTTATTAGAAAAAGGAAGATCTCTGGGCTTTGACAGCAGACCCCATACCTTAAAGCCTAGATGCAAGATTTACATCTTAGGAACAGCGTAGCTCTTCTCCATGGAAAGGGCTCTCTCCAAGTGTGTGTTAAAAGTAGGCCTGGGCGGAATTTGCATAGTTGCGTTACGCAAAGTTCTGCAAAGATGTAAAAAATCTCTGCGAGCACGCGGAATTGCTTGTTGCGCCTGTTCGCAATGCGTTTTTCCTGTTCGGGGACACTGTTTGCGTGCTCGGGGGGAAATATCTTGCGAACTTGCCTTTGAAGTCGCCAATTGGCTCTGCCATCTTGTTTCACTTGTCCCGCCCGTTCGCGATGCGTGTTTCCTGTGCGCGAACGCGGATGTCCGATGGCGCGTACGAATGACGTGTTCGCGATCGCACACTCTCATGGGATCGCACGGCTGGCTACCAAAATCTCGTGGCACACGCGCACGAATAGGAAAACTCGTCAGCGAATGCAGGGATCCCGGTAAGTCGCTACTGCGTGCGCAAACACACATGTTGAAAGCGCAAACAAGGAAAAAATTTAGCTATGCCGTGGATCACGTAATTTTCGCCAATTCCGCGTTCTCCGCGGAATGCGGAATTGCCAAAATTCCGCAAATTCTGCGAGTGGAGCGGATTTTACCACCCAGGCCTAGTTAAAACAACATGCATCCCCGTAATATCAAAGCACGAGTCTCCAGCATTGCAGCTGTGTTTAGCATGTTATGTCTAGGTGCTAGGGACTGACCAGAACAGAATATCAAGGGGCATTGTTTATCGACCTTGCACATCGTGTTCAGACTAAACTCCAGGAACTTCAGCAAAGAACGCGAAAAGCAGATAGTTCTCATGTGAAAGGCACAAACAGCGTCTTGCAAAAATAAAGTCATGTAGTAACGTGTGCAAAAGCAGCATCATGGCAGCAAATCTCATGCTAACTTAGCAATGTCGACAATGACCCCAAGGGCCACATAACAGAGGTAGTGCCTGGGTGATTGGATGAGTGCATGGGAAGTACCTGAGTGATGAGTGCAAGGCTAATGCCTGGGGCATTGTATGAGTGCATGGGTAGAGCCTGAGGGAATGGATAAGTGCATGGGTAGTGCCTGAGTGAATGGTTGAGTGCAATAGTAGTGCCTGAGTGATTGCATGAGTGCATGGATAGTGCCTGGGTGATTGCATGAGTGCAGGGGTAGTGCCTGTTATATTGGATAAGTGCATGGGTAGTGCCGGAGTGGAAGGATGGGTGCAGGTGTAATGCCTGGGTCATTTAACGAGTGCATGGGTAGTGCCTGAGAGAATGTATGAGTGCATGGGTAGTACCTGAGTGAATTGTTGAGTGCAAGCGTAGTGCATGAGTGATTGCGTGAGTGCATGGGTAGTGCCTGAGTGATTGCATGAGTGCAGGGGTACTGCCTGGGTGATTGATTGAGTGCATGGATAGTACCTGAGTGACTTAAAGAGTGCAAGGGTAATTCCTGGGTGGTTAGATCAGTGCATGGATAGTGCCTGAGTAAAAGGATGACTGGAAGAGTAATGCCTGGGTTATTGGATTCCTGCATAGGTAGTTCCTAAGATAAAAAAATAGTACATGGGCACTGCCTGAGTAAATGCTTGAGTGCAACAGTACTGCCTGAGTCATTGCATAAGTGTATGGGTAGTGTCTGGGTGATTGTATGAGTGCAGGTATAGTGCCAGGGTGATTGAATGATTGCATGGTTACTGCCTGAGTGAAATGATGAGGGCAATAGTTGTGCCTGAGTGTTTATATGAGTGCAGGTGTACTGCCTGGGTGATTGGATGAGTGCATATGGAGTTCCTGTGTGAAAGGACAAGTGCAAACCTAGCGCCTGGGTCATCGGATGAGTGCCTGGGTAGTGCCTAAGTGAAAACATGAGTACATGGGTAGTACCTGAGTGAATGGTTGAGTGCAAGAGTATTACCTGAGTGATTGCATGAGTGGATGGGTACTGCCTGGGTGATTGGATGAGTGCATGTGTAGTACCTGAGTGACTTAATGAGTGCAAGGGTAATGCCTAGATACTTAGCTGAGTGCATGGGTAGTGCTTGAGTGAAAGTATCAGTGCAAGGGTAGTGCCTGGGTCTTTGAATGAGTGCATGGGTAGTTCCTGAGAGAATAGATGAGTGCATGGGTAATGCCTGTATGAATGGGTGAGTACAAGAATAGTGCCTGAGTGATTGCATGATTGCAGAGGTACTACCTGGGTGATTGGATGAGTGCATGGGTTGTGACTACGTGAAAGGAAGAATGACAGGGCAATGCCTGGGTTATCCTATTAGTGCATGAGTTGTGCCTGAGAGAATGCATGAATGCATGGGTAGTGCCTGACTGAATGCTTGAGTAGAAATATAATGTCTGAGTGATTGAGTGAGTACAGGGATACTGCCTGGATGATTGGATGAGTGCATGGGTAGTACTTGACTGAAAGGATAAGTGCAAGGAAAATGCCTAGGTTATTGCATTATTGCATGAGGTGTGCCTGAGAGAATAGATGAGTGCATGGGTAGTACCTGTATGAAAGGATAAGTGCAAAGGAAATGCCTGGGTCATATGGTGAGTGCATACATACTGCCTAAGAGAAAATAAAAGTAGTACCATATTAAATGGTTGAGTGCAAGAGTACTGCCTAAGTGATTGCATAAGTGCATGTGTATTGCCTGGGTGATTGCATGAGTGCAGCAGTACTACCTGTATGATTGTATGGCTGCATATGTGGTACCTGAGTGACATTATGAGTGCAAGGAAAATGCCTAGGTACTTAGATGAGTGCATGAGTACTGCATGAGTGAATGGATCAGTGCAAAGGAAGTGCCTGGGTCACTGGATGAGTGCATGGGTGGGTTCTGAGAGAATGGATGAGTGCATGGGTAATGCCTGTGTGAATGGATGAGTATAAGAATAGTACTTGAGTGATTGATTGAGTGCAGAGGTACTGCCTATGTGATTGGATGAGTGTGTGGATAGTCCTTGACTGAAAACATAAGTGCAAGGGTAATGCCTGGGTTATTGCATTAGTGCATGAGTTGTGCCTGAGAGAATGTATGAGTGCATGGGTAGTGCTTGACTGCATGGTTGAGTCCAAGAATAGTGCTAGAGTTATTGCATGAGTACATGGGTAGTGCATGGGTGATTGTATGAGTGGATGTGTAGAGCCTGGCTGATTGGCATGAAAGGATGAGTGCGAATGTGATGGCTTGATCATTGGATGAGTGCATGGGTAGTTGGTAAGAGAAAACATGAGTGCATGGGTAGTGCCTGAGTGAATGGTTCAGTGCAACACTAGTGCCTGAGCAATTGCATGAGTACGTGGGTAGTGCCAGGGTGATTGCATAAGTGCAGCAGTACTGCCTAGGTGATTGGATGACTGCATGTGTAGTTCCTGAGAGAATTGATGAGTGCATGGGTAATGCCTGTGTGAATGTTTGAGTACAAGAATAGTGCTTGAGGGATTGCATGAGTGCAGAGGTACTGCCTGGGTGATTGTATGAGTGCATGGTTAGTGCCTGTGTGAAAGGAAGAATGCCAGGGTAATGCTTGGGTTATCCTATTATTGCAAGAGTTGTGCTTGAAAGAATGGATCAATGCATGGGTAGTGTCTACGTGAAAGAATGACTGCCTGGCTGATTGGATGAGCAAGATGATGATAGTTTTCAAATAGTGTAAAGGATCAACATTATTCATATTAGAAACAAATAACATATCATTAAATTTTAAACATTTTTACAGGTTATCATGCATATTATAATATGTGTTCTTACCTTTCAAGTAATTTAGATATATTACTCAGTAGAACTATTTTAGAGTAGTATTGTCCAAAACATCATTAAAACTGTTTTCAAACTTCAACAATAGCTACTAAACAGAAGAAGAAGAAGAAAAACTGTTATTTACAGAAATTATATTATATTTTTAAGAACACCACATAAATTTAGAATTAGATAGCATTTTCAGTTTCCATTTTGTGCTGTTCTCAGATTCCACTTAACTTCACCATACACAGTGATTTCAATGTAGTATCATCATCGAACAGCAGGGGAAAAAACAATCAAATTGATTGTAGAAAAAAAACCAAAATCAGCATAGAGCATCATTTTCAATATGTGTAGCTATGTGTTTTTCTATCTACACTTTGTTAATTACTTCCTTAATCTACATTAACTCTATTATTTATCTCAAATACATTTGCCAAAATGTAGACTCTCATTTACATCTGGTACAATATAGACCAAAAATATATAAACTATTGCGTTTAAACACAATTTTCAAAATGTAATATCAACTAGCGCAAATAATAATCCAAACACTAATTATAAACACAAATAGTTTGCAGTGTTGTCTACACTCTGTTTACATCTTCCCAATAGGCCGAATGATGTACTCAAGATATTGGCTTCAAAAATAACAAATATGAATATGGTAATTCATAAGGCAATCTAGGTTTGAATTCCAAGTGGGCATCATTGCAATGTGTCCATCCTTTATTACACTTTAAATACACAGTATAGTGTCCAGATGTTGCAGTACGTCCATCATGGAAAATAATAGCCACTGCTGTAAAAGTTCTTCCTGAAATAGAGATTTGACTTGCATTAAAATTTCAATTTTTAGTTTCCAATTTTCTTCCATTTGCTCTACAACTTGGTAGCATTAAAATCACATATTTTCCAAATCTTTCTATATGCAATGTAGACAACATCTCTGATCTACAATGTGAACATCTCATGTCCTGATCGGCTTTTTTTTTCAATTTGATAAAAGGTACTGATTTTCGGTCTGGTATCGTCAAGTATATGAATCGTTCTGTTTGTATTTCAGTTGTAGAAGTAAATGAACACTTTTCATATTTATAATCCCATCTGTAACTTAATACAAATAAGTTTTCAATCTGTATTCCTTCATGTTCTGATACTCCAAGCATAAGCATGTTGTATATTGAGAGTAAATGTCAAAGAACCAGTACATATATCCAAAAGATGCCAAATGCCAGAAGCAGTATGCATTTTACTTATGTCAGTTACCAACTCTTGAAATACGTGATGTAGTAAAGAGCAGAATCATTTTTCATGATTTCTCATGATTTCATGATGAAGATCTTGTAGATAAAACACAAAATTAAGAATCACATTTGCATAACAATTGACACCTGACCTATTTTCCAACTGGTATCCTACAATGACATCAACAGGTTCCATTTTCATTTTGAATTACTCTACCTCCAAACATTCTTATACGTATCTCTTTAAAAAAAAAATCATTTTATAATATGAATTGTTTTTCCTATAAGTAATGTTTTTTACCGTGACAGTTCTTCTTTTTATTCTGGTTTCTTGGAAAAGCTTTCCTTTTCCGTTCATTATTATTGACTTTGATTTGGAGGATCTATGCGGGATTGCAGACCAAAGGGGAGACACTATTCCCCATTTCCATCACAATGTTATGGGGAATATTTTAAATAATATCCTAATGAAGTGACAACTAAAAATACTTAATCTACTAGATGCACAGTCGGGGAAATTTCCACACACATTTCATAGAGCAGATTACTCATCCCCATTGATTATATTATCTGTTCTGATAACCCTAGTTTAAGACTAGTCTCTTTCCAGGCACTTTTTAATGAACACAGCGATCATGCTATGCTTTCGTGTGTCTTATCCTGGCAGGACTCTAAAAAACGTAATCCCACTACTGTACCAAAACCAATTCTTGCTAGCACAAATAGATTCACTCTAAAATGGGACAAGGTCGATGTGGTCTCTCTTTTTAATAGTCTTATTCTGGTAAACCAGGAGGATATCAAAACCTGCCTGGATCCTTTTGTAAATCAAGTTGAGGTTTCAAATGCATTCGGGAAGATATTACATTTTCTAAAACTACAATTGATTCGCCTGTTACACACTAGACATAGCAACTCGCATATGTGGTTTGATCAGAACTGCTCTTTAGCTGCTGCAAAATTGCGTAAGGCTCTTAAAACCCTACCCAGAGATAAAGTGCATGTTTGTGAATTGAGGAAACCTTATAGACGAGCATGAGAAAGTAGATTGAGGCAGCTCAGAAGCATGGGATAATTTAAAACCAGTCTCAGCCCTCTGAGATAGTACTGCCTTTTGGAAGGTAATTAATGTGCCTCTTTTGAAGGATAGTGGTGGGCACTCTTTAGAGGTACATATCGACGAGGACACCTGGGTAAAGTATTTCCAGGAAATCTTTAGAAAAACAGGGACTGCTCCTATTGCAGATGTAAGCACTGCTATAGAGGCCTCCACCTACCTTTCATTCAATCTGAAGGAAGTCGAAATTGCTCTGTTACAATCCCCATCAATGAAAGCACCAGGGCCCAATGGGGTTCCTATGGACATTTTTCTCTCAGATATCACTTTCTGGTCCCCCCTTTTAACTGTGGTTTTTAATTCTATAGCAAAATATGGTCCCTCCCCTCCTGGAAAAACTCTGTCATAATCCCGATCTTTAAAAAAGGCAACGCCTCATTGCCTGCCAACTTTCGTCCTATTTCCTTGCTTGATAGTACAGCCAAACTTATGGGCAGGCTTTTGTTAAACAAATTGGAAGAATGGGCATAGGAAAAAAAAATTCTCTCAGAAGCACAGTACAGGTTTAGACAAGGGCGGGGTACTGTAGACCAATGTCTTAATTTAACAACGATTTTAGAAAAGTATACAACGGTAAAAAAGGCCCAATTACATATGGCCTTCATGGACCTTTCAAAGGCCTTTGTCTGCGTGGTAGATGACAAACTTTGGCTAATTTTAAAGGACATGGGAGTAGATGATGCCATTATAAATTTTATAAGAGAGCTTTACAGGGCCGCCACCGCTATGGTTTGATACGGGAGATTAGGCGAATGCACCACTTTATTTAAAATTGAAAGGGGAGTCAGACAAGGATGTGTGTTGGCCCCTTTTTTGTTTGCCCTATACACTAACAAACTGAATGACACCTTGATTAACATTGCGAAAGATACATCAATAGTCTCCCGGTCCCTCCTCCCCATCCTTCTATATGCGGATGATTCAGTTTTACTGGCAAGGACGCCCTTGGCACTTCAAAACCTTATTGCACACTATGCAGCCTTTATGTGAAATTTGGATTTACGTGTAAATAAAGCCAAAACCTATACTATGGCAATAGGAGGTGCTAAAAAGAAAATGATGAGTTACAATCTAGAGGGGGGCAAAATTGAGCATGTACAACATTTTAATTAGCAAGGTATTTTTTTTAATGTTAAACAAAAATGGAAAGAGATGCTGCAAACCCGTGAAAATGTAATGCTCTAAAGTATTAATGCGATTTTTAGATTTTCTAACTGGGCTGCAAGCCAATTCTAGAAATGGTTACAATTTATTTGGCTAAAACATTACCAACGGCAACATATGGGGCAGCAATCTAAGGGATAACAAATGTGACTACAAGTCCTGGAAGAAAAATGTATTAAAAGATTACTGTCAGTTCCACAAACATGTAATAACCTTGTGGCTCACACTGAAGTAGGTATGCCTTTTATCACTGATGCTATCAAATTTGCCCCACTTTCCCTTTGGTTATCTGTATGGAAATGGGATACCGTGGGTCTGAACCAGAAAATGTTAAAAGATATTATGAATATGGCTCACGCACACAAAATCCTATGGCTTTCGTATGTCAGGCAAGCTCTGACCTCTTTGGGTCTTGCCTTCTTGTAAGATACCCCTACCCTGTGTGTACACTTTCCTAAATCTAGACTGAAGGCCATTTACTCAATGAAAGCTACGTGTGATAGGTGGGAAAGCCAAAGAGGAAAACAGTCTGTAAAGTTTTATGAGAGCATACTTCAGATGCCAAATTATTCTCATCTATATCTAGGGTTTGTCAAGACTAACCAGCACTGTTTTAGCCCCTTTTCCGTGCAACAATCAATCAATCAATCCGGGGTTTTTTAAGCGCACTACTCACCTGTGATGGTCTCAAGGCGCTGGGGGGGTGGGGGTCAGCAGCTCTGTTTCAGTCAAATAGCCAGGTCTTCAGAGCATTCCTAAAGGTGTTCAGGGAGGGAGGACGTCTGATGTTGGTAGGGAGCTCGTTCCAGATCTTGGCCGCAATGTAAGAGAAGGGTATTTGTGCACTCAATAAATTGCCTAAATAATAAATAAATACATTTTCCCCCTGCTCTGGCTCTACGGATGCTTGGGGTTTCGGCAAGGAGGAGGTTGGTGGAGCACAGGCTTCATTTGGGTACATGGAGGGTGATTCTCTCGTTGAGGTATTGGGGTCCGGTGTTGTGTAGGCATTTGTAGGCATAGGTCAGTATCTTGAAGGTGATTCTTTGCTCTACAGGGAGCCAGTGGAGCTTGCGTAGGTGTTGGCTGATGTGTTTGTGTCGAGGGACTCCGAGGACGAGTCTGGCGGTGGTGTTCTGTATTGTCTGGAGCTTGCGGAGTAGAGATTTGTTGATGCCGGTGTAGAGGGCGTTTCCGTAGTCCAGCCTGTTGGTGATGAGTGCGTGGGTGACTGTCTTCCTTGTCTCCAAGGGGATCCATTTGAAGGTCTTACGGAGGATGCAGAGGGTGTTGAAGCAGCTGGCGGTGATGGCGTGGATCTGTCGGTTCATGGAGATGGAGGAGCCAAGTACAATGCTGAGGTTTTTGGCATGGTCCGTGGAGTTCGGGGGGCTGCCGAGGGTGCTGGGCCACCAATTGTTGTCCCACACTGATGGGGTGGTTCCGAGGATGAGTACTTCTGTTTTATCCGAGTTGAGTTTCAGTCAGTGATCAACTTCACATGTATGACTCTTTTGCCCTCTGTATAAATTAGAGAGAAAGATCTTTATCATTCCACTTTTAAAGAAATTATCATTGTGCAACCCAGATTTAGCCCTCTCCTTATTTTATCAACTGGAAACCCCATTGGTCTGTTATGCACTTGCTTCCTTTTTATTGGCCGCAGTGAGATCTCGTATGGTTTTTAATAATTTAATAGATAATAATTTATCTATTGAATCCTAAGAATTATTGCTTTAGTTGATTGTACCTGTTTTAATTTATGATCGCTGTTATTGGTCTACTCATTGTAATTTGCACTGTTCTTATCCTATGTTTATTATCTGTAATGACATGTTTTTTATTGGTGAACTTTTATGCATCCGTGAGGTGTGAAATAAAGTTGATGATGACTTTCTTTAATATCTCTAAAACTGTTTTAGGAAACTGTTTAGAGCTCTTACCAGATAAGATTTTATCCTGAGTAACATGTTGCTCTTTTTCTAATGCACTCGTTTTACTTTTCATTAAGTAGTACTGTTTTCTTTGTTCTCTTCTCTTTTCATGAATTTTTGCCATCTTCAATTTGTGTCTCAGATAAAATACATTTCTAGAAAGCAAATAACAGTTTCAATAGTTTGTCACATCAATTAATAATTTCAAAATAATTACATGTCAATATTCATAATAACCACTAAGTAATTACTTATAATTACATTGCTATTCTCTTTATAACAAATACAAAAACAAAAGTGCAGAAACAAACAAGAGAATTGTATAAAGAGGAAGAAAGGTGCTGAAAGAGAAATAAACGGACAGAAAGAAAAAAAAAGATTCAGAAAGACCCAAAATAAATACACAAAGAAGCAACACAACTACAGAAAAATATGAAAAGTGCAGAAAGAGGCAAGAGGAGTCAGAAAGAGACAAGAAAGGTGCAGAAAGAGGCAACAGAAGTGCAAAAAGAGAGAACAAGGTAGAAGAAAGAGTCAAGAAGAGTGTAGAAAGAAGCAAAAAAGATGCGGAAAAAGGCAAGAGAGGTGCAGAAAGAGGAAAGAAAAGTGAAGAAAGAAGCATCAGAAATGCAGAAAGAGGCAAGAGAAGTGGATTAAGAGGCAAGAGAGATGCAGAAAGGGGAAGAGAGGTGAAAAAAGAGAGAAAAAGGGCGTAGAAAGAAGCAAGAATGGTGCTGAAAGAATCAAGAGAAGTGTAGAAAGAAGCAAGAGAAGTGGAGAACTTGGCAAGAGGAGTGCAGAAAGAAGCAAGAGAGGTGCAGAAAGAAGCAAGAGAAGTGCTGGAAGAAGCAAGAGAGGTGCTGGAAGAAGCAAGAGAGATACAAAAAGAAGCAAAAAAGGTGCAGAAATGGGGAAAGGTGCAGAAAGACACAATAGAAGTGCAGAAAGAGGAAAAAAGGTGCAGAAAGAAGCCAGACAAGTGGAGAAAGAGGCATGAGAAGTGCATATAGAGGAACAAAGGTGCAGAAAGAAGCAAGAGAGATGCAGAAAGAGTCAAGGGAGTGCTGAAATAAGCAAGAGAACTGCAGAAAGAAGCAAATGAGGTACAGAAAGAGACAAGAGAAGTCCGGAAGAGGCAAGAGAAGTGCAGAAAAAGGCAAGAAAAGTGCAGAAAGAGGCAAGTGAGGGGCAGAAAGAGGCAAGAGAAGTGCAGAAAGATGAAAGAGAGCTACAGAAAGAGGCAAGTGAGATGGAGAAAGAAGAGAGTGAGGTATAAAAATAAGCAACAGAACTGCAGAAAGAGGAAGAAAGGTACAGAAGAAGCAAGACAAGACAAGAAAGGGGCAAGAGGGGTGCAAAAAGAAGAAAGACAGGTACAGACAGAAGCAAAGAAATGCAGAAAGAAGCAACATAAGTGCAGAAAGAGGCAAGAGAGGTACAGAAAGAGGCAAGTGAGGTACAGAAAGAGGCAACAGAAGTGGAAAAAGAGGCAAGAGAGGTGAAAAAAGAAGAGAATGAGATACAGAAAGAGGCAAGTAAGGTGCAGAAAGAGACAAGAGAGGTACAGAAAGAGGCAAGAGAAGTGCAGAAAGTGGCAAAAGAGGTGCAGAAAGTGGCCAAAGGGATGCGCAAAGAGGCAACAGAGGTGCACAAACAGGCAACAGAGGTGCAGAAAAAGGGAAGAAGGGTTCAGAAAGAGGCAAGAGAAATGCAAAAGGAAGCACCAGACGTGCAGAAAAAGGCAGGAGAGATGCAGATAGAGGCACAGAGGTAAAGAAAAAGGTAAGACAAGCAGAAAAACAGGCCCCAAAAGACGTTTGTAGTGACCCGGAGCATGCAATAAAAACTAATGATGGGGCAAATAAGAATTTGCTCCAGGGAATAAGGGAGGTGGGTGATGAACTAGTCCCCTCTTATCGGATCCGGTTTTTGCGGCTCGGCACGCGGGAGGTTTACCGGCGCACGTCCAGCATGGACAGGACACCACGATACTGGTGTCTGGAGCCCAAAATACCAAATGGAGTGAGTTTTACCCTTCAGTTAGGTTACCACTAGGATTGGCGGGACTTCGCGCACGCACTCATGAAGTGTGGTAGGTAGGAGTCTCCTTTCCCATCACCACGTGTAGATAGCATAAATAATAGGTCCTGATGAAATGCAATGGATCAGTAGTGAGCACAATGCATGAAACATGTCGACCACACTGTGAGAGATGAGCTAAGCTCCACTGGACCATAGAGCCAGAGAGCGGCCACTCTGTTTGCTTTTAAGAAGGTGGATAACCACCTTAATAAAAAGTTTATTTGGATTATCCAACCTTTTTTAACGTCACCCACATCACATCTACACTGTTTTTTAGGGCCCTCACACCCACGCACCATACGGCTGGAACTAAAGATCTCCGCAAAAGAGCCCCTTTACGGGTGCCCGTTGGGTATTGCAGCGCTGACCCGACGAGGAGCAAGTCCAGATGATGAAGCATGACACCTAGCTTGCTGGCTGTGTGAGGACTCTAGTTCTGACAAGGAAAATTCCCTTCCCCTCCTTAAAACGTTGTCCCATCTGGGGAACAGCATACTCTTTATGTAATGATACATAGGGGTGCACCACGGGTTGCAGCTGGGCATGGGATGCTGATAAAGTTGTAGTAGGGCGTCCTCAGCCTCCCAACTACCGCAATTGTCTCACCCCATGCACATCGCTCCCTTGCCTACACCTATTTATTTGACTAATATACCCAAGGTGGACAACAACAGCTCCAAATATGAGAACAGTGAAGCCCTCAAAAACAAAGCTATACATTGGCTGAGGCACACTAGGGGTTGTAGATCGATAATAAGGGATGACATTGTTCAGGCTAAAAGATGCGTCCTCAAACATAGCTCATCTGATGCAATAGAGCTTATCTTAGTCATTGATCATCTAGTGCATAGCCTAGCTGCCCTGGAAGCTAGAACCTATCCACCACCTTCTACAAACATTCGGCTGACGCTAAATATCCCTTTTACAACCAAACAAGTTAAAGCTGCCCTTCAGCCCCCCGGGGACTTACCTATTTCAATGTTATCTCAGAATGATTGACTGATTCTACCTCCCCATAAGGATACCATGTGCATCTCTAGCATAGATTCTGTGCACATTTCCCCTATAGCACACATCCATCAAGAGGGCCCCCCTCACGAGAGCATGCCATTAAATCCACAGTCGATCTCAGCTACAGTCACAACGCCCGTGTAGAGTGATTACGACCAGGCCAGTGGTTCAGTTACACCCAGCTACCCCTCAGTAAAGCTGATCCATCCAACCTCCCTATCATCTACCCAGGTTCAACCCCCAATAATCAAAGGCAGGACTCTGAAAATAGTGTCATGGAATGTGGCGGGCATAAGGGGGAAACTTGGTTGCCCCCATAGGCTCAAGTTTATTAACCAACACGAGATCTGCTTATTGCAGGAAACATGGAGCCTGTCCCCCACATTCATCCCTGGGTTCATGACATTCTATAGACCGGCTATTCCATCCAAACATGGGCGGCCATCAGGTGGGCTGCATACTCTAATTAATATCACACTAAACTGTGACATCAAGGAGCTGGCCACCAACAGCCCAGATATCCTTGGGATTAGGCTAAACAGCGGTAAGGGCAAGGCCATTGATATTTACAATGTGTATTCCAGAAGTACTAGAGGAGGTAGCTCCCCAACTCTCCACGCCCTGGACAACTTACTGGAAGCTAGGCAGGATGGCCACCCCCTAATAGTCGGTGGTGACTTCAACGTCACATACGAGCCACTCGACTGGGTTGAGTCCTATGATGTGAGTGAGGAGGACAAAGTGTGGAGTGTACCGCCTCTGGAGCTCACCCCCATCAAAAAATGGTCACAAGCAGCATTGTAGCTGAATGCTATATCCTTGGAATATAGATTAAGGGCCACCAACGGGAGAACCAGCTCTGATAAGGGAGGGGAGATGACCTTTAGTGGACCGAATGGGTCTGGTAGGATAGACTACTTACTGGTGGATCTCTCCCTATGGCCACTATTACAGGATGTGGTAATTATCCCATCCTGTGATAGTGACCATAATCCCCTCATCCTGACCGTTGGACATCAATGGGGGGAAGGGGGGAGTGTTTCTCCCACCTCATTGAGCACTAAGGAGGTAATCCCTACTATTGACAATCGTCGGCTCAAATGGCCCGCTATTATGGCAGATGAACCTAAGATCAAATCAATCAAAAACGACCTAGAAAAGCATTTGGAGATTCTGTCAATAGCGACCGATGACCCGACCACTCAGATTAGCTCCTGCATCCTTCATAGGGATTTCTTTGACCAGCTGGCCAGATCCTTCTATGTTCATGCCAACAAGACTAGGCCAAAGCAGGGGAGATTACAAGGAACAAATTTGTAGTTCAACAAGGAGTGTAGAGTGCTGAGAGGGAGATTGTCTATAGCCATTAAAAATAGGGATGCACTAAGGATACGCGAAGTCAGGAAGGAATACAAATAGGCACAAGCCAAAGCCAAGGTAGAGTGGGACGAAAGGAGATGGGAAGATCTTGGGGAGGCCATCCAGCATCCAAATAGCAGGATGTTTTGGTCCCTTTTGTCTAAGGGTAATTTTGAAAGATCACCCCCTTTGGCCAATAACATCCCAGCTGTAGAGTGGCATAAGCATTTTAGATATTTGTACTCTATAATCAATACTCATGATAAACTCCAGATCTCCCACGACATTGGCTACCCAGTAAGCAACCTCTCCTTCACTGGGGAGGAAATCCTGTCCTCCATGAACGCAATTATACCTGTGAAAGCCCCAGGCCCAGATGGCATCCCCTGGCGACTTGTTCCATGCAGATAGGGTCAACTGGGCAACATATTTTATGGCACTGGCCAATGACATTCCTGGCGGGGGGAGGATTCCAGACTCGTGGAAAGGGGCCGAAGTAATACCCATTTTTAAGAAAGTGGATAGGTCTAAGCCCTCCAACTACCGTCCAATCAGGTTGATCGATTGTGCCCAAAAGGTCTTTTGCCGCTCTCTCCTAGTTAAGATCCAGGATTGGATGGATGAGAATGACATCCTCTCTCCACTACAAGCGGGCTTTCGGCAGAAGACCGGCACTATCGATCAGGTATTTTGCCTTGTTATGCTGCACTGGAAGGCAGTTGTGTTGGGCAAGGGTAGTCTATACCTTGCCTTTATAGATTTAAAAACAACCTTCAACCTTGTGCCCAGGCATTCACTTTGGCGCGTGCTTAGGGACATGGGAATTCCCTTGGCTATCCTGAAACTTTTAATCGGGCTGCACAAAGGACATTTTGCCCGTGTGAGTTGTGAAAAGCAGGGTCAAACCACCGAGCCCATCAAGATCCAGCGGGGGGTCTGCCAGGGATGCGTTTTAGCCTCAACCCTTTTCTCCCTGTATGTTAATCAAGTAGCTGATCTCTTGTGCTCCATTCCAGCTGATGCTCCGTACTTGGCGAACCATAACATTTCCACACTATTATTCGCTGATGATACTCTCCTGATTTCTAAAACCCCAATGGGCCTTCAAAAATTATTGAATCATTTTAAGGCTTTCTGCGATGAGAGGGGCTTGGTTATTAACACTACTAAAACCAAGTTAATGATGCTAAACCCTCACAAAACCTTCAAGAGAAGTTTATCCCTGGATAATGTACTGCTCGAGAGGGTCAGCTCATTTGATTATTTGGGTATCAGACTGTCTGAGGGAATGGCTTGGAAGAACCATCTTGAGAAGGTATCTCTGAAATTTTCCCAGCTAACTGGGGCTCTGAGGCGGGAGCATTGCCTATCATATACCAAGCCAGTAGCACCTGCACTTAAATTGTACAGCTGTAAGGCTGTGAGCAGTGCTCTTTACGGGGCAGAGTTGTGGGGCACAGTAATTACAAATGATCTCTCAACAGTGGAAAACAAGTTCCTTAGGAGCATGGTATCTCTTCCCCAAAGCACTCCCCTCGTTCCTCTAAAACTCGATCTGGGCATTAAGTCTATTAATGATCTCGTGAGGCTTCGCCCACTGTTGTTCTGGGACAGATTGGTCTCCACTCCTGAACTGGCACCTTATGCTGCAGCTTTTAGTGAGGTCTCTGTTCTGGACACTACCAAAAAGATTGGCTGGATTAAAAATGTAGACACTCTTCGGTCAAGCATCGGCTTACCAAAACAGGATACCGGTCTCCCACTATCTTACCCCAGAGGCCACGTAAAGCTACTGTATTGGGCTTGGGTTGAGCAGAATAATTTTCTGAAAAGACAACACGGTAGCCTTTCAGATGCTTTCATTGACTTGAAAATCAATCGTCACTTAGAAAGTTACTTCAACATCATCAAGGTACCAGCCAACAGGAAATTGTATATACAGTTCAGGCACGGTAGTCTTCACCAACTCCTGGCTGATAAATAAATCCCATCTCAAGGGTTGTCCATCCTGCTCACGCCCACAGGAATCAATAGGCCATGTCCTTTTTGCCTGCACAGCTTATGAAAAACCAAAGAGCAAATGGCTAGCCCCAGTGTGCAGACAATTAGGGACCCGGAACTCCAAAGATGCTTTGCGCATATTAAAGTCAGATGCCAGACCTCTTTTCGCTTGCGCAACCGCGAAATCCCTTGGCCACTTATGAGCGATTAGAAGGAGAGCGCTGCTAGCACCTTTGTCTGGCCCTGACTGACGAAATGGAATCTGTAATGATGTATTTTTGTATTGTAAATAGTTGTTTTTATGGCAATATTTTACGCATTTTAATCTTGTCATTCATTGATACAGAGTAAGGGCACCAATTAGGGACAAGGGACAATCATGTTTTGTTGTTTCATGTGTGGGCTACAAACCGGATAATTGTCGTATATAATATTTGATAATGCACTAGCACTTTAGCTTTGAGTCTCTACTGCCCCACCTGTATTGCCAGAGACAACCCAACAATGAACTATTTGTAACATCCATGCCCTTTTTCTATGTTGGCTTATTATGATAACAAGAGCCATCTTTTTACTCTTCAGTTGCCCACTTGCTTTCAGAATGTTTCTTTTTAGCTTGGAATGTCTTAATCATGACTTGTGTGGTCGTATCTTTTATGGTTTTTATCAACCGAAATAAAGAAATTTGTTGTTGTTACAAAGAGTGAAGCACAACTACACAACACATAACACCTTACAAATTTGTAACTCACCTTTCAAATAGTATTGCAGAATATGAAATATCAGAAACTCATAAAAGATATTCTTTTTCACACAATAAATGTAATTCACTACTCTCAACAAGGTAAAACCAGTAAAGGCAAACTATCCCTCTCTTTCGGCACACAAATAAATGTAAGTAACGAATCAAAATTCGGAAACACATTTCTATTGGTTAGACATATTAACCCTACCTAAGTGTCTTCTAAAAGTGCCCACACTGGTTCTGTAATTTATTGTTATCGTGACTCCACTGTGGTGCCATAGTGTAGCATCACAATGGAGTAGTGAACCTTTACGAGAGTTCAAGAACCTATTTCCATTAATACTAGTATTATTTTTTAACAACACACTACTTCAAAACATACTACTGATATGGGAAAAATTAATTTAGTAGCATATCACTTATATATAAGTTACCATTTCACATTTTAAAACCACAGCTAAGTTTCAACCATTCCCCCATTCTGTTTAATCCTAGTTTCTACATTAACTCTTTCTGCAACATTTAACTGTACCATAAGGTCGCAAGTTCACCAAATTTTCAAATTCAGCACAAAAGCTTACAAATGCAAATAGCAGGTGTGGTTGACTTTTGCAAAATATTACCTTATCCTATCTACTGTACCTTTGAAACAGTTTTTAATAACCAATCAAAAACATGCTTCTTCAGGAAAGTAACATGCATCATATTCTTAAGTGCACAATGTTGAACAGCTAATCAGTTATCGGTTTTCTCAAAAACAGCATGACCTCCATCATTTTAATTACCTCTCATTCTACCAACTGACTACCTCAGCTACAGACATCTTTTCATTCCTTCCAGACATCCCTTCAAAATGATTACAGTATGGATTGTAGGGCACAGCTTTGTTTTCTGGTGCAAAAGGTATGCTGAACACCGAGGAATTGACAAAGACCTAGGTTTGCAAAATGTGGATATTAAATGGATTGCACAGAGAGGATTAAAGTGGCACCAATTGATGCTTTTGGTTAAAGCCTGTTTGCTACTCCAACCCCCTGACATCGTGATTGTGCACTGTGGTGGCAATGACCTAGGCACATTGACTGGAGTAGGGCTGGAAATCCTAATGAAGTATACCTTTGCACAATTGATGTTGCTTTTGCCTCAAACTGTCTTTGTATACTCTAATATATGCCAAAGACAGAAATAGAAGTGGTCAAATTAATTCTGTCCACAGATTGAGAAAGCTAGGAAGAATGTCAATAAAGCTGTTTCTGCTTACCTCAGAGACCATAGGATGGGCTCCATCAATAACAGCAATCTACATTTTGATATGCATGACATCTACAGAAGTGATGGAGTTCATTTCACAGATGAAGGAAACAAAGTGTTTCTCAACAACCTTAAGCTGTGCATCCACACTTACATGTAGCGTCAGCAAAGTCATAATGAACACAACAGCTCTTTTTAGAGCCATCCTATAACCCAACAGTGAATATTATTTTTTTTTAACATACATATTCTTTTAAAATATTTTCCGGATTCGCGAACCCGTCGCAAATTTGCAAAACAAAAGCACAAGTTCAATGTACTACAACACAATACACTTTTCTAATGTAACTATTAATTTTTTTTATATTATTTCTAACTCTATCAACTTTAATGTGATTATTAACTTCAATCTCACAATCTCTATAAAAAAAGTTCACAAATGCAACACTACCTTCTGAATTATATACTATTACATTTTTTATTTAAGATGGATCCGCAAATCCACTGTAACGTTACACTGGGGGGCTGTGCTTAGAGCCATGATAGGATCGCAACTCCTATCTGAGAGAAAAAAATCATAATTACTGCCCCCCCACTTCCATTGCCTGATATCGGCCCCGGTGACCCTATCCCTAGGGCCTGGCCATTTTTTTTTTTAAAGAAAGGTAAAAGGTGTTTGCTTGGCCCCCCTCTCGGGCCATTTTTGGCCCTGCGGACCCAATCCCCCAGGGCTTGGCCAATCCATTTAAAAAAAATAAAAATGAATGGGGGGCCTGCGCAGCCCCCCTACTTGGGCCATTTGTGGCAACAGGGACCCCATCCCCCGGGGCATTGCCATGACTTTCAGGGCCATAGGGGGAGCCCAATGCCCCTGCAGTCCCTGCCGGCTCCCCACCTCCTGCCGGAGCCGGCATTGCTTTTGGGCAGAGGGAGCTGCAAACATGCAGCTCCCTTTGCCAAAATGCTAATCTTCTTTGGTTCATGGAAGCGAGAGCAGTTTTCCTGATCTCTCTTCCATGAAGCGAAGCAGAAGTGTGCTATGGCATGGCAGAAGCATTGCTCCCGCAATGCCATAGCAAACTGCAATGTCCCGGGGGTGGGCACCCCGGGTCATTGCTGGAGCCGGCCATGGAGGTGGCGGTCCCCAAGGCCAAGGAGGGTATGGAGGGGGGGCATGCAGCCCTCCCCCATCAGGTTTAAAGCCCCGGGGAGATGTCCCCGGGGCCAGGGGTCCATAACGGACCACCGCACTGAATTGATGTATTCCTGGAGAGGTGGTGGTCCCCTGGGCAGTGTGGGGGGCTCAAGCCCCCCCCACACTTCATTTTTTAAAAGTAGCACCATGGAGGTGGTGGTCCCTAGTGCTGGGGGTCCTGCGAGGCCCCCCACCCATTGATAAAAACCCAGGGAGGTGGCATCCCCAGGGCAGAGTGGGGGGCCCACACTGCATGATTAAACAATGCCCAAGGAACCTGGCCCACCCGGGGGCTTCAAGAAAACGATGCGCAAGAGACCGTACTCCGTTTTTTTTTTGCGGGATTCGCAGACCAAATAAAAAAAAGCTTTTTTGGGCCTTCAGGGTCCCTGTGGGACCCCTTGAGCAGGCCTAGGGGGTCAGGGTGTTTCTTCCCTACCCCCTTTTCTAGTTGTTTCACCTTTTTTCTTCTGACTCGGTTCAACCGATTTACAAGATGGCTGCCAACACTTCCAGGTTGGAACTGTTGCCAGCCAATCAGAGTCAGGCTCGAGATCGGGAGGGTTTGTGGATCCTTCGTGGCCAGCAGATATTAATATTTAACAAAAAGAGTGCACTGTGGACCAAGAGCTACCTTTCTGACGAATTTGGTGTAATTTCGTTCAGTAGTTCGGGCTGTAGCTGCGTCAACAGTTTCCTATGGAAATTAACATGGAGAAAACGTGTTTTGGAATCCCCCTTTTTTCTCGGCCCCCACCAGGTGATTCACCCCGAAACTTTGAAGACAGAAGCTGACCTGAGCGGGCAATTAGTTTTGAAAATTGCGTGAAGATTCGTCAAACAGGGCCAAAGATATTGGCAAAAGAAAAAACGCTTTTTGAATAGAAACAAGGTCCTAACTATAACTACCGACTGGTGACTTGCCTAATGTTGATGTCCTTTAACTGAGTGTGCCCTGGGTTCCTGCCAACCAGGTACCCAGGGCCTATGTTCTTTCCCCAAACTCTACTGTTGCCAATTGGCAACTCTCTGGCAACCTGTAAGTCCCTTGTAAAGGGTACCATAGGTACCAAGGGTACTGTGACCAGGGAAGGCCTCTAAGGGCTGCAGGACTTATTGTGCCAACCTTGGAGGCCCTGTACATTTACACCCACACACTGCCATTGCAGGCTGCATGTTTTGGTGCAGAACAAAGTGAAGAGTCGACATGACACACATCCCTGTGTGCCATGCCTACAACCCCCTG
This sequence comes from Calotriton arnoldi, assembly GCA_963921515.1. Classification (NCBI taxonomy): domain Eukaryota; kingdom Metazoa; phylum Chordata; class Amphibia; order Caudata; family Salamandridae; genus Calotriton; species Calotriton arnoldi. Next base: position 466,063 of record CAWUFW010005973.1, on the reverse strand, counting down.
GGATAGGTAAGCCAACCCTCTAGCTGGGTGCACTATACCAGGTGTTTGAGTACAGGTGCATGAGCCCTATAACCCTACAGTGTTTCAGTTAATTCTTAGACATTGTAAGTGCAGTAATGCCCTAAAGAGTACATTGTATGGGAGGTTGTCATTACGATCTTCACAGCACCATAATGGCCTTACTGAAAACTAAGAAGTTTGGTGTCAAACTTCTCAGCACATTAAACCCACACTGATGCCAGTGTGGGATTAAATGAAAAATGCACTCAGGGGGCATTTTAGAGATGCCCCCTGAAGAATGACCTAACTCTAGTGTCCTGGCTGAGTGGCTGCTCATCAGCTGCCACCACCAGACATGTTTCTAGACCCCTGGGAGGAGATGTTTGCCCACCTTTGCCAACCCCACCCTCTAGGTGGGGGAGGTGAAGCAAAACTCTCAGTCCCTACCATCTTGCAGATGGGGGTACCCAGCCAACCAGAGAGAGGTGTATTTCCCCTTCCCACTGGAGAGTGGCATAATAGGGGGTGTACCCACCCCAAGGAAGGGACCCATTGCTCCCGACCTGTACCTACCTGTAACACCCCTAAATTTAGTATTTAGGGGCAATCCTGAACATTGCCTTCTCAGACCAGAGTTGACAAAAAGAAACCAAAAGAAGAAGGACCGAACAGTTGTGCAGAGAAAGGAAGAGGAACACAACCACTGACTTGGCCCCAGCCCTTGCGGCCTGTCCCGACCTCAGACTCATCCTGCAGAACCTCAGTGTGTCCTTCAACCAGCAGACCTCAAAAAGAACCTGCACTGCCTCCGCAACCAAGCAGACTCTGTCTCCCATGAGCACTGGACTTGCTAAAAAACCCATTGACTCTGACCCCAGCCACTTTTCTTGGGTCTCCACCACTCTGCTCCCGGCACCCCGAGCCCGAGTGACACAATACCCTAAGGAGGTCCTGCTCGGTGGTCATAGCCTGGATCACAGGTACCCCTGAAACTCTATAAACTCCTAAACCAAACCTGAAGCTAACAATGGGAAGGTCCCCCCAACCACAACCGAATGCGACACCCTGACCGACTTCGTAACTGAAGCAGTCCAGAAAGACCAACCGTGACTGTCCAACCGACTCTGTCTGCGAACACTTGCGGTCACAAGACGGTGACATCCTAAAGACCCCATTCACCTCACCAGCCGATGAACGACCCCAAAGGATCCTCGACCAAATCTGCAGCATCAGCCAAGATCGCACCCTACACCCGGCCCCTGTGCCGCTGGTGGTGTAGTTCTTGTGTTGGCCATTGGGCCATACAGCACTGACCTCGACCCCAGGAGCTTTTGTTTTTCCAAACTGGTGGCCAGCTTGCCACAGTCCCCAAGTCCATGATCATGCTTAGCCCATTGGCTAACATGTAGTCGCTGTACTCTGCACCCGGCCGCCTCCTTGCCACTGGCGGTGCGACTTAAGTGCCCATCTGGCCGAATGCTACCCAGGGACCCGTAAACCCAGTTCTGTTTTCACAGGACTAAGTGTGTATCATGAGTAATACTGCAAACCTGTACAGATATTGCAAAATGCGTTACCTCCTTTTTCCTTCTTCTAGGAAATGCACCAGCCTAGTATCTAGAGATACCTGGCTGTGTATGAAAAGTAACTGAAAAGTAATTCTGACTATTTACGAGTACAAATTAATTATTCTGTAACTAAACCATTGCATTCAACTGCATTTCAATTGTGTTAAAACTGCATTATTCTTGAAAAGTATTATTCTACTTACCTGTAACAGTCCTGGCTTGGTTCTAGAAAATAAATATAACTAAAAATATGTTTCATACAAAATAAATTGGTCAAAGTTCAGTCCTTGAGTGTGTGAAATAATTTCTTGCCTGAGTGTGTACAATAAATGCTTAACACTACCCTCTGATAGGCATTACTGCTAGCCCACTCTACCACAAATAGAGAGTAAGGTATTATCTAATTTTACCTCTGCCTACCTTTGGGGATCCACTGGACTCTGCGCACACTATATCTCACTTTGGTATGGTACATACAGAGCCAGCTTCCTACATTGGTGGATCAGCAGTAGGATATACAAGTTTGCATTTGTTGGACTGACTTGGTCAACACCTGATCAAACGACAGAACTCCTAAATTGTCTTTGGAAATTTGTATTTTTGAATTGACAAATGTTTCCAAATTACTAAAAGTGTTGTTAAGGCCTTGGTTAAGTCCCTTTAGAATTTTAGAAAAATAAAAACTCACTATAGTTAGGGGAAGAAGGTTAAAACCTTGTTTATAGAATGTCTCTTAACAAGAACCAAACTGTTAGTTAAAACATAACCAATGACATAGAGAATATGGTTTAGGAGCTCGACCTCAGCCCTTATCTCCACTTAGCATTTAAGGAGATAAGGTCTCTATGTAAATTTAAAACCATTACCATGGGGTCACATCCCTCCAAATAAAGGCTCCAGGCGCTGTTGGAAGGGTATTTTAAGGACCACCCCTCAGATCAAGGTGAAGACCTGTCAGATGGGGAAGAGGATGGAAGGGATGAGGATACCTTCCAACCCCCCTCACATCCTAGGGAGACTCCAAGACTACAACTCACAGCACCTAGCTCCTACACAGGTGGGTCAGGTGCTTCCGAGTCCATTGAGGACAGCCACATTGAGACTAACCTTTACAGAGCAGAGATGGGCTTAGCTCCCATCAATGGTGGCAGCAACTTAATAAATAGGGACAGAGGGCAGTCTTATGATCCAAAAATCCCAAAGGGATTGTCACCAAATTTGAGGAAGGTGATGACATCACCAAATGGTTCAAGTTTTCGTGAGGGCTTGTGAAATGAGGAAAGTGAGGAAGTCACACGGGGGACACTCCTTTGGGAACTGTTCACTGGTAACTGCAGGGACAAACTCCTGACCCTTGCAGGGGCAGATGCTGGGTCATGAAGAACATTCTGATTGAGGGCTTTGGACTCACAACTGAGGAATATAGAATTAGATTCAGGGTGGCTCACAAAACCCAAAACTAATTCTGGATTGACTTTGTTGACTACTCAGTTAAGACACTTGATTGATGGTTAGCTGGAAACAATGTGCATGATTTCAATGGAGTTTACAATCTTTTTATGAAAGAACATATTTTGAGTAATTGCACTAATGAAAAGTTTAGGGTAATCAAAACAACCAATGGGGGTGACCAAAAGAAAGGGGTTACAAAACATCACAAAGGGAAAGGGGGTGAGAAACCCATAGACAAAAAGATAGAGTCTTCTCAAGGGCCCCAAAATCCTGCTCAGGGGAGTGGGTCCCAAAACTCTTCTCAGCCAAATGGTAGCTACAAAGGGAAAAACTTTGATCCCCAGAAGTCCTTGTGTTTCAACTGTAAGAAGTTGGGACACTTAACTGGGGATGCTACTTGTCCTAACAAGAAGCCCCCTAGTTCTCCTCCAGTTAGTACTGGTGTAGCTAATCTCCAGATGGGATCAACAGTATGCCCAGAGCAAATCAGGGTTCACACTGAAGCAGTTCTTGTCACTGACGGTGAAGTTGACTTTGCCACTTTAGCTGTGTGGCATCCCAGCTTAAAGAAGTATTTATAATACCCCTGTGTAAATGGGACTAGAATAGAAGCCCTACGTGATACAGGTTCCAGTGTACAGTGTGGTTCTGGGTGGGAGACACACTGGTATCCCCAGAGCAATACCTGATTGGATAATCTTTTCCAGTCACCAGCGCTGACAATGCTACTGCTAACCATGCTATGGCTGTAGTGACATAAGACTGGGGGGGGGGTAGTGACTGGCCTGAAACAGATAGTGGTCTCTCTAAAGCTTCCAGCTGCCTGTCTGCTTAGAAATGACCTGGAGACCTCAGCATGGGCTGAGGTAGAATTGAAAACCATGTTCTGAGATGTATTAACCTCTACTTTAGTCCATATAAGTCTCTGCATAGGTACACTGGGAATAGGCACACTGAAAGCGTACTCTGTCAAGTTTGAATGTCTGACCTCTACCATGTCTCAGGTATGTCTACACTTTAACATGTAGTCTGATATGTGTGGTGCAGCTGATGAGCCAAACTTAAAAACTATAAAGACTATCATACCCCTGCACAAATCTTGTGAGACCTACTTCAGCATTCAGTCCCAAAAGCACAGATCTCCTAGCTAGGCAGGCATCATGAAATCACTTGAACACACACCTTCATACCCGGCTGCCTTGAGTAATGAGTAGAAAGTGATTCATGCAGTTTCTTCTACAGACATTTAGAAAGCATGCAGTGTGAAACAATGGTAGTCTAGTACACATAGGCTAGTTTGCATGTATTATCTTGCCGCTAAAAAGGCACTGATACAGTCATTGAGGTCTCTAGAAAGAAGTTGACTTTCATAAGAGTGGCATGACAGGAGTCTGCCTTTCATTTTGGCTTAGGCCTGGCATTGCGACATCTGGATCTCAAATAAAACTTGTAGAGAAAAGTGAGGTTTAAAGCTTGTTCCCAGATGTATTAACCTCTATCATCGTCCAAATAAGTCTCTGCACATGTACACTTGAGTAGGCCGTAGTTAGTGAAGTGTGTGATTTAAACTGAGAGTGTACTCCGTCAAGTTTGAATGTCTGACTGCTACCATGTCCCAGGTATGGCTTCACTTCAATGTGTAGTCTGATTCCTATGGTACAGCAGATGACCCTAACTTTAAAACTATACAGTCTATCATACCCCTGCACAAATCTTGTTAGACCTACTTCAGCATTCAGTCACACAAGCACAGATGTCTTAGCAAGGCAGGCATCACAAAATCACTTGAACACACACCTTCATTCCCGGCTGCCCTCTATAATGAGTAGAAACTGATTCACACAGCTTTTTGTACAGACATTTAGAAAGCATGTGGTATGAAACAGGCGTAGTCTTTCACCTGCATGTTTCTTTACACGTGCCATCTCACCCCAAAAAGGCACAAACACACTCAGGTGTTTAGCAAGATTCTGAGACTCACAAGAGTGGCATGACAGGAGTCGGCCTTTCATTTTGGCTTAGGCCTGGCATTGTGAGCTCTGACTCTCTAATGAAACTGCTGGTGAATAATGAGGTTTAAAGCATGTTGGCAGATGTATTAACCTCTTTCCTAGTTCATATAAGTCTCTACAAATGTACACTCCAAGTAGGCCATAGATAGTTAGGTGCGTGCTTTAAACTGAAAGGGAACTCTGTCAAATATGAATGTGTGACTGCTACCTTGTCTCAGGTATGCCTGTCCTTGTACGTGTAGTCTGACATGTGTGGTGCAGCTGATGACCCTAACTTAAAAGCTATACAGTCTATCATTCCATTGGACAGATATTGTGAGACTTGCTTCAGCATTCATTCCTAGAAGCACAGATCTCTTGGCTAGGCAGGCATCATGAAGTCACTTGAACACACACCTTCATACCCAGCTGCCCTGTGTAATGAGCAGAAAGTGATTCAAGCAGCTTTTCTACAGACATTTAGAAAACATGTGATGTAAAATAGGGGTAGGCTAGTGAGTACAGGCTTGTTTGCATGCATTATCTTGCTTCTAAAAAGGCACTGATACACTTATTGACATCTCCAGAAAGCTGCTGACATTCACAAGTGTGTCATGTGTCATGTGTGTCAAGTGTGTCATGACAGGTGTCAGCCTTTCATTTTGGCGTAGGTCTGACATTCTGACTTCTGCCTCTCTATTATGGATAAAGAATGCACCAAAATGTGGAACAGATAGTGATGAAGCTGTTTTGTCTTTCATTGAATAGTATGTTCCATTCCAAGAGAAGGAGGAGAAAACAGCTTGAGACAACAAGTTCTATGGTTTCAAAGTCACAGATGTGGAAAATACTGCAGATGGAAATACAAATGTAAAGGAAAATTTTATACAAAATGTTGTTTTGGATTCCCATGACCTATAATTTCTAAAGGAAGTGTAAATAGTTTTTTGTCAGCAGTAAGACATACCATAACTTGGAAATCTCCCAAGGTTACATACAACTTAAGAAGAACAGAAGTTTCAAAGTATATTAATGACTATAATCCTGTCATTTTTAAAATGTGGAATGCAAACATGGATATTCAGCTTGTTGCGGACAACCTAATTTATGTTGCTCATTATGTCACATCATATATTACAAATCTGAGAAGTCAGAGATGAAAGAAATGTGGGAAGAAATTTCCGCAGAGAAGAGTCTCTGCAAGACATTTTACAACTTAAACCTGAAGATGCTTTCCCATAGAGAGATAGATTTGTATGAATGTTCGGATCACTTCAGCTCAGCCAGTTTGTATTCAAAGTCAAGAGAAATCATTTGGGTGAGTTTAGGCCTAGCCTCCACACAAAACAGAGTACTGAAATATTTTCCAGAACTCCAATACTTGATATTGTCAAAACTAATATGTTGAATACAGACTATCCCAAAAGGAGTCCACATCTTGAAAACTTATGTCTGTATGAAATACTTCACACTACAGGTTTTAAAAGAATGTTACAGAAAATATAAAAGAAGAAAAATATGAAGTAATTAATGTGATGGATGTTTAGTGAAACATGGCAAATGAAATCTTATTAACAACAGAAAACTCACTTGTGAAGCTGCAGATAACAGAGAATTTTTATATTTAGCACTTCTGCAACTGTTCAAGACTTGGCTTAGGGAAACAGAATTACTTGGAAATTGTGACTGCTACGAAGATTATTTTAATGAAGCAAAATATGCTATTCAGTGTACAGTGTTTCATACTAATTTAAAAATGATAAATTATGTGATTGAACAAGAAGAACTATTGCAGCAGAAATAGCTAGAGAAAGTTCACAAAGCAGTCAAAGTTCTGGTCCATTGACTCAAGATCCACTTGGACAACCAATTATTGAAAATGAAGCAGCAATACCCATGAATGAGGTAGAAACTGCAATGCAGCAAACACAACAGGATATTATTGAGTTTAAGCACTTAGAATAACAACTACATTTTGAAGAAAAAGAAATATATCTGCAAGTAAAACAACAAGTAGAACTTTCTATTTCTCCAAGAAAAAAAAGAATGTCAATGTTCATCATTTCAACCTATCCTATTACACATTAGTGGTCAAGCTGGGACAGAAAAATGTTTCTTAATTAAAGTTCTGACAAGTTATCTACACAGGACTACAGAATCACATGTATCTTTTGTCGTAACAGCACCAACTGAATTAGTGAAACACAACATTAAAGGAACTACTTTATATTGATTACTTATGCTACCTGTTGAACATGATAATACACTGGAATATCAAAAGCTATCTGGAGAAGCTTGTTATGAAGTCTCACTAGTAATGAAAAAAATGAAACTTGTAATCATTGATGAGGTGAGCATGGTGTCAAACTTAATGCTTGCCTTTGTATAATTGAGAATACCACAGATTTTAAAAATAGAGTATGATGTACTGTTTGTAAGAAAGCATTTCATTGTATTTGGAGACCTACTACAACTTACTCCTGTTAAAGGATGACCTATTTTTAAAACACTTCTGCATGATGATGCAAGGAAATCTTTGGAAATTATCAGAAATGTAAATATTTGGTTACACTTTGAATATAAAGAACTTATTAAAATTATTAAACAAACAGCTGATTAAGATTATGGAAATATTATTAAAGACATAAGAATTGGCATGCTGACAAAACAAGGTAAGCAAGCTTTATAAGTTGGCTAATAGGGAATTCGTTTACATCTGAAAAAACACCAGCGGAACTAATGTACAATATGCTCGTAGAAAGCAAATCCATAGTTTGTCTAATGCCTACACTGCAAGAGTTTTCTAACTTTAATGAACAACTACTGAAACTGGAAAATCAACAAATTCTGGAAATTAAAGCTATTGACAAAATGTAACACCCGGAATTAACAATTCTACTTACTGAAAAACTACAAGCTTAATTGGATTCTTTGGAAAAGTCTTTATCTAAAACTGCAGGATTAGAAAAGTGTTTATATGTTTCTAATAATTGTAGAATAATTTTTTGTCATCATTTTAATGTAGAGGAAGGATTAGTATATGGAGCGATGGCAAAAGTTGTTGAGTTTGTACATTTTCAAAATAGAGATGGAATAGAATTTTTGATTTCAATATTTGTACAGATTAATAAAGTAAGACAGATTGGGCATTCTGTCATGTGTTTTTTGCTTGTAGTGGACTTGTATGTTCGAAGAAAACAGTTTCCTATGTCTCTAACATATGCAGTAACTATTCAAAAATCTCAAGGTTTAACTATAGACAGCGCTTTTGTAAATATTGGAAGTACTGTGTTCAAAGAGGGAATGGCATACGTTGCATTGGCTCGAGTTAGAAGATAGTCTTGTTTGTATTTAATAGAATTTGATGAGAAAAAGGTTAGTGCTGATGCAAATTGTGTGAGAGTACAATCTCTGAAGAAGACTTTATGCTTCTTATTTAGGTGAATACCCGATATATGAGAAACGTATAGTATGTCCAAAATGGAAATATATTAAACATTCAAGAGAAGTTCAAGATAACAAAAGCATTGAAGAGAAAGTTGAAGGTGTAAAGAAAAAAAAGTGGAAACTGATGGTGATATTGTAGGATACCAGTTAGAAATCAGTTCAGGTATCAACTGTTATGCTAATGTAGTTCTAAATGTAATCTTTCATTTACCACATCTTCTTAATGAAATCATAGAAAACCATGAAAATTGATTCTGTTCTACACTACATCATTTACTTTAACAGTTGCTTACTGATAGAAGTTTGATACATACTGTTTCCGGAATTCAACATCTTATAGATATATGCAGTGGTTCAGTGACATTTACTCTCAACATACAACAAGATGCACAAGAATTTATAATGGTCATGCTTCAAGTATTAGACGTCGAAGGAATAAATATTGATATCTTAATTAGACTAAGTTACAAATGGGGCCATAAGTGGGAAAAACTTTACCACTGAAATACAACCAGAACGATTCCTCTACTTAAAAATACCTGACTTTAAAACAGTGTCTTTTAACAAATTGGTTAAAACAGCAAATTAAAATATGACATGTTTATATTGTAGATCAGACATGTTGTCTACATTGCACATGCAAATATTTGGAAAATATATAATTGTAATGCTACAACGTTATAGATCATATGGAACAAAGTCACAAACAGTATTTACAAACTTCAAAGCAGGTCAAATATCTATTTCAGGAAGAACTAATACAATGCTGGCTATTATTTTTCATTGAGGAGATACAATAACACCTGCTCACTACACTGTGTTTTTGAAATGTAACAGCAGATGGACACATTGCAATGATACCAACCTGAAATCCAAAGCTAGATTACCTACGCAGCTAGCTAATTCCTATAGGTTATTTCTGCAGCCAAAGTTTTAAGAACATCATTCAGACTATTGATGGTGATGTTGTTAAAAACCACAATGGATTTAATTCTACCAGCATTTATAATTAGTGTTTTCATTAATATTTTCCCTGATGGATAAAAAATGTTGATGATTAACTTGAAAAAGCAAGTAAATGTACCAGGTATGATAGAAATACTTAATCTATTTATGTTAATTAGTATAGTTAATATAGGTGAAACAAGTGATTAATAAATTGTAGTGAATATAAAGCATAGTTACACATACCTATTATGCTTTACTATGCACTTTTGTTTTTATTTTATACAATCCATTTGATTGTTTTTTCCCACTGTTCAATGATGATACCACGTTCACACGCCCATGTATGGTGAAACTATATGAAATCTGAGAACAGTAAAAAGGGAAACTGATACTTGCATCTATTTATAATACAATGTGATTTTTTTATGTAATATTAATGTTTTTTAACCAAAAAAATGTATATATTTATTTGATTTTTTTACTTAATAGCAGTCGCAGAAGCACAGATCTCTTTCCTACGCAGGCCTCATGAAAGCACTCGAACATATAGCTTTATCCCCAGCTGCCCTGTATAATAAACAGAAAATGATCCATCCAGTTTCTTCTCTACATATTAACTGAGGATTCGATGTGAAACAGGGGTAGTCTGGCATGTGTGGCTTAGCTGATCACCGTAACTTAATAACTATACAGTCTATCATACTATTGTACACATTTTTTCACAGCTATTTCAGCATTCAGTCCCAAAACCACAGATCTGTTAGCTAGGCAGGTGTTACAGAAGTATTTGAAAACACAGCTTCCTACGTAACTATCGTGTATAATGACCAGAATGACCAGAAACTGGTCCTTACAGGTTCTACTACACATTTTTAGAGAGCATGCAGTGTGAAAAATAGGTAATCTAGTCATTAACGGCTTCTATATATTTGCTATCACCCCTAAAAGGCACAGACAAACTCATTGAGTTCTTTAGAAAGATGACTACACTTCCAAGAGTAGCGTAATAAGACTTAGGGCCCGATTACAATGTGGTTAGGAAGGCCTCCTAACGGCATTTGCTCAGTCTGAATCGGATCGGGAACGTGTCTTTCCAACCGAATCGGAAAGTTTTCCGCCCGACCGAGTATGATGTGAGTTAGGTGTTAGGAATATCCCAATCCGAACCCAACGGCATTTGGAATGACCAAGCCTTATGGAGCCGAATCGTACGTCCCTACAGACCGCGTCACCGAACGACCAATTACAATGCTGGATTGGGACAGCCTTTCCGAATCGTGCTGTCCGACTCGAATCAGCAGTCGGAAGCAGAATTTGGGGGCCCGTAGCGGGTCCCTCTGCACCCGGAGCCTTCCCATTCAGGCCCGTGGGGGTACCCATGGATCCCCCCTTACCAGCCATGCACAGTGTGACAGGCACCAGGGGGTGCCCGCCACAGGGTGCCCAATTTTCCACAGCCACCCCTTTCTTCAATGGGAGCCTATGCATTTGGTCGGAACACAGGCTCCCATTGAAGTCAATGGTAATCCTACCAAATCGTATCTGGAAGCATCTGGATGCATCATACGACGGTCGGTCGGACTCTCCTGATATGAGTCGGTCAGATACCATTCTCAAATCGATTCGGTGGGAATGCTTTCCTAACCGCATCATAATCGGGCCCTTAATCTTTCATTTTGGCTTAGGCCAGTCCTTGCAAGCTCTAAATCTTTAATTAAACTGGTAGAGAAAATTGAGGTGTAAAAGATGTTGACACATGTATTAACCTGTATCCTAGTCCATATAAATCTCTATAAACATACATTGGAACTACACCATAGTGATGTGTGTGAAAGAAACTGAAAACATATTGTTGCAAATTTAAATTTCTGACCTGTTTCCTGTTAGTCATGTATGTGGTTTATACATATGGAGCAGGTGATTATCTTAATTAGAAAACTATATAGTCTATCATAACCCTTATTAAATATTGACAGAGCTACTTCATCTTTCAGTCCCAGAACTACACATTTCTTTTCTAAGTAGCCTACATGGAACCATTTGAACATATATGTTCATACCCCGCTATCTTTTATAATAACAAGAAAGTGGTCCATGGTTCTTATTGTACACACATTTATGAAGCATGCACCTTAAAATGCAGGTAGTCTAGAGCCTATAAGCTACTTCACATGTGTTATTCTACTCCTGGAAGGGACTGACAAACAAATTGAGATCTCTAGAGAGATGCTGACACTAATTACGGTGGTCTTTCATTTTGGGTTACACTTGCCACCCTCAGCTCTGTCTCACTAGCAAATGGGTTGACAAATGTGAGATTTAAACATGTTCCCAAGTGTATTATCTAGTATCCTGATCCATAAAACTCTCTGTAAATGTATATTGCAAGTAGCCATACATAGTGAAAAGTGTGCCTTAAACTGAAAGTGTACTCTGTCAAGTTTCAATGTATGACTTCTAGCATGTCTAAATTATGACTGTACTTGTACATGTAATCTCAAATGTGCAGTGTACCTGATGATTCTAACTTACACACAGAACCATGTATCATACCCCTGGGCAAATATTGACAGAGCTATTTTACCTTTCAGTCCAAGAACCACACATCTGTTTGCTAAGCAAGCCTAGTGAAAGCACTTCAACACAAAGCTTCATACCCCCCTATCCTCTACAATAAGCAAACAATCATTGATGCAGCTTCTTATATACACATTTACTGAGCATACGGTTTGAAACAGATGTAGTGTAGTGTCTACAGGTCACTTTCCATATGTCATCTTACCAGTAAAAGGCACTGACATACTCATTGGGATCTTTGGAGAGATGCTCAAACTAATAAGAGTGGCATGACAGGAGTCAGGGTTTCATTTTGTGCTATGCCTGGCATTGTGAAATCTGTCTTAGTAATGAAACTGGTCGACAAATGTGAGGTTTAAAACATGTTCTCTGATTTATTAAGCAGTATCTTAGTACATATTTGTCTCTGGAATGGTACTCTGCAAGTAGTATGTATGAACTGATGTATGTACTTTGCATGAAAACATATTCTGTCAAGTTTAAATCTCTGACCTCTTCTGTGTCTGTCTTTTTTGTACTTGTACATGTAGTGTTAGACATATGGTGTACCTGATGATCATAACTTGAAAATTAAACAGTATATCATTCCCTCCTACTTGGACCAGGAAATATGTCCTAGTAATGTGTGCAACAGCGTCGCAAAACAGTAAAATACCTAAATTCTGTTTTTAAATTACCTTTACTCTACTACTCTAGTGGTAAACTACTACCGTTAAAATATACTTAAAAAACAAATGCTACTGTATTTTACACTTGTAAACATATAAATGGTTCCACGCACGAAACGCGGAGGACCGTGTCTAGTACGCAACTCCATTATTATAATAATAAAAATAGAAACAAATAACATTACCAACACTGTTTCAACCAGTTAGGCTGAGATTTCAAACATGTTCTTTATGTTAGTAATATGTGTATTGCAACAGATAGAGCTGAGCTAACTATAACTCACACCCCCGTAATGCACTAATTATGATCATAAAATATTACATCACTCATGACATGGTCAGTGACATCACTCATGACATCACTGATTTTGTCATCCAGCGATTATGAGTTGTTTAGGAGTACTAAATATATATGCCAAGGTGAATCGGTGGGTATATAAGTGCCTGTATAGATGCTTCAGTGGGTGCATGACTGACTGTATAAGTGAGTGACTAGGTGTCTCAGTGAATGAATGGGTGAGTGACTAGGTTGTATCAGTCTGTCAGTTGGTATCTAAGTGGCTGTATAGGTTGGTGAGTGGGTAAGTGACTGGCTGTATGGGTGATTGATTGTCTACCTGAGTACCTGAATGAGTGTGTGTGTGGTTGGGTGAGTGGGTGTGTGAGTGGATAAATCAGTGGCTGTACAGGCTAGTGAGTGCATAAGTGAAGGTATAGGTGACTGAGTGTATATATAGGTGTGTCGGTGAGTTAATTGATGTGTTAGTGGCATATGGGTGAGTAACTGTATATGTGAAAGGCAGTATAGGTGAGTGTTGGAGTATATGAATGACTGTATGGGTGAGTGAGGAATTGTGATAGTGGCTGTGCGGGTGGGTGGGTGTTTCTGTGAGTGACTGTATGGGTGAGTAACTATATGTTAGTATCTGTAAGAATAATTTAATGGGTCTATGTATAACTATATAGGTGAGTAAGTGGCTGTGTGATTGACTCTATGGATGAGTGAGTAGATGTGTGAGTATCTCTATGGGTGACTGAGAGTTTGTGAGTGGCTGTATGGGTGTATGAGTGTATATATCAGGGGCTGAATTAGTGAGTGAGTTGGTGTATGAGTGTCTGTATGGGTGACTGAGTGAATGTGTGACTAGAACTAAGAATCAGTGAGTGGGTGTGTGCATACTAGTATGGTTGTGTCAATGGCTTTGAGAATGGTAGGGTGGAAGTTGGAGTCAGTGAATGAAAGGGTTTAATATGGTGTGAGTGGGTGTGTGAGAGATTGTAGATGATGTCATCTGTGATGTCATTTGAAATGTCATGAGTGATGTCATTGGCCATGTCATGAGTGATGTAATATGTGAGGTTATAAGCAGTGCATTGTGGAGACGCGAGTTAAAGTTAGCTCAGCTAACTATAAATGTTGAATTTCTCGAGTTTTGTACGAGTGAAATGTCAGCCTAATTATAACGTCCCTGTAACCTTTGTTTTTTTTCAGTGAATTTCTAAGGATTTTTAAATGCTATTTCTTAACTATAACATACCTGTAACCTTTGTTTTTTTTTCAGTGAATTTCTAATATGTTTCAAAATGTATTTCCCAACTATAACGTCCATGTAAACTATGATTTCTTATTGAATTTTTAAGGCTTTTAAATTATATTTTCTCTCTAAAATGGCTCTATAAGAGGTATTTTTATAAGCTTGTATTTTCTTCGGTGGATTAATAAGTGTTGTTTTTTATATCCGCGATGACTTCAACAGGGTGCTTCTATGTTTTCTGAAACTCTGCATCCGTCCGGTCTTATGTATAGCAACCATATACACACAATCTACTCAACGGCTCATCATGTCAAAGCCACCCTAGTATCCAAAATCTTGTGAAGTTTTTTTTCTACTTTTCTACGGGACACGTCACGTAATTGGAAAACAAAAGCAGACATTTAAATGGCCACCAACACATTCAAAAATAATATGTAAAAAGATCAATTCTGAACATTGCCCTACACATATTACTTTATACATACTTCTTTCAAAGCATGTTTAAACTCATGTTTTTACACTAACTTTCTTTATAAACAATCTTTCAGACCTATTTTCCGTTTTCGCGGTTATTCGGGACATCGTGAGGTTGGCGTTAACCGCGCCGATCGTGCCTTTTTCATAAATCGAAAACACATATATGTACACATATTACAGTATTTTGCACACTAGGGGTTTATTATTGTACACTTCAAACTCATGTTTTTCTAGTGTATTTCTAGAACAACCATTTCTAAAACCTATTTTCTGTTTTCGCGTGACTCCGGAGACCGCAATGACAGTCAGTAATTGCGATCCCCGCAGACACGTCGTGAAACCAGAAAACAAAAGCAGACATTCAATGACCACCAAAACATCCAAAACTAAATGAATAATTAACTCTAACCATCAAAGTAGATAACTAACTATATAAATAACCCTATAAAAACATTTATCAAAATCTCAATAGCTCTATAACAATGTGTATTAATGATTAACTGTTATATATTTTTAGGTCGAGCTAGGCAGTGCATGCGCTGTCTCTTCCGAAACCTGCTGTAATTACTCAGTAGGCTTGCAGTCAGGTTATCTTCTTGCTATTAGTTGCTTGCATTTTGACTCGTACATTCTTCATTTTGATTTGTTAAAGGAATGTATTTGTCATGACTCTTTTACTCCACGTGGTAGGTTTATAGCATCTGAACCTCTATTTTTGTTATTTTGGCTAAAAAGGCATTCAAACGATACTTTGTGTTGGCTGATAAAGCATTTATATGATCCTTTGTGTTGGCTGAAAAAGTATTCATATGATTTGTGTTTATTTTTTGGCATTTAAAAGGCGTTGTTATAAGGGTTTGTGTTTGTTTTTATGGCATGCAAAATAAAAAAATTAACCTTGAAATGGTATTTAAACTTTCATTTGTTTTCTTTTTAGGGTACGCAAAATAAAAAGTAACCTTTAAAAGGCATTTAAGCATTCGTTTGTTTTGTGATTATGTTTTGTTTCCATCCCCTGCCAAGTTGAGGAGATGTTCAGTAGCACACACACGAGTCGATGTGGTATAACAGCAACATAAATGTACTTTGGGGCTAAAGGCGTTGCTATAAGTGTTTGTTTTTATGGCATGCAAAATAAAAAAATAACCTTGAAAAGGTATTTAAACGTTCATTTGAAAAGGTATTTAAACATTTGTTTGTTTATTTAAACGTTCGTTTGTTTTGCTAATATGTTGTGTTTCTATCCACTGCTATGCTGAGGAGATGTTCACTAGCACACGCACAACTCGATGTGCATAACAGCAACATCTGTGTACTTTGGTGCTGGGGAGCAATGTTCAAGTTATGATGTTAATGTAACATTAAGTCATTTGGCTCAAATTAGTAAATCTTTTTATGTAATCAAAAATATAAATGTATCATTGTGTAATGTAGCTAGGGGTCCTGTAAAGCGCTTCAATGCATTTGTGTTTCTTTTTGGTTATAATTTGTGTTCTAAAGTGGTTTGTGTTTGTGTTTAATTATTTTGGGCTATGAAAGGCTTTCCTATAAGTGATTGTGTTTCTATTTAGGCCATGAAAAATAAAAAAATATGTTTGAAATGGTATTTAAACATCCATTTGTTTTATGGTCATATTTTATTTCCATTCATGTCATGTTGAGGAGATGTCCACTGGCACGCAGTCAAGAGGATATGGCATAACGGCAACATCTATGTATTTTGGTGCTGGGGATCAAGGTTCGAGTCTGGGGAACAAGGATTTAGTATTGATGTTAACTTCACATTATTCTGGTCCATTTTTTAAATTCCTTATGTTTACTAAAAAATAAATGTTTCTGTGTAATGTAAGACGTGTTCCTGTAAAGTGCTGCAATACTTTTGCAATCTCTTTGCGCTACATACAAATATTATGGTGTAACAGCTACAGCAGCGAATTTTGGAGCTAGGGAATAAGGTTCACATTTTGGCATGACTTAAATATGGTATAATTCTGGTGAAATAACTTACTTAGCAATGGAGGATAGTGCTTTCACGGTAACTAGCACTATGACGTCACAACAAGGGGCAATGTGACTTCACAATATCCAGCACTGTGGCAACATAACAAGGGTTATTGTGACATATATCCATGGAGGACTCTGGCATCAAAGTAACGAACACTGTCACATCACAGTAATGAGCACTGTCTCACCGTAGCAGCGCGCACTAGGACATAATAGCAATTTGCTCTGTGAAATCATAATAAGGGGCACTGTGCCATCAAAGAGAGGCTTATTATAACATCATAGAAAGCCTTACTGCATCATCACAACATGAGGTGCTGTGACCTCACAGCAACCATCACAGTGACTTCACAGATGGGCCCTTTGACATCACGCCAAAGGGACACTGATATCACATCAAGAGGAACTGCGTTGGAGCAAATTTTATTATGACATTACATGAGGAGGTGAGACATAATCGCATTTGGCATTATGTTCTCACAAATAGCATTGTGACATCACGTTAAAGGGCCTTCGAGCTGCGTGACATTACAGTAACAAGCATTGGAACATCACAGAAGGAGTAATGCAGCATCACATTGTAGGAGAGTAGGATCTGCTTCACATGGGTACCCCCACTTTTTGCTGATGCTTCACTGTTTTTTGACCTTAGTCTGGCTGGGGCCCTGCTAATCAGAACCCCAGCCTAGCGACTTCCTCTCTAAAATGGTTTCCATGTGCCTTAGGCACATCACTGATTGGAATCTGGAGTGCCCTTATAAGTCCCTAGTATATGGTATACTATGTACCAAGGGCATAGGTACCTCAGAGGCCTACCAGGGGCTGCAGCATGTATTGTGCCACCCCTGGAAGGCCATCCAAACTGACACCACAGGTCTGCTACTGCAGCCTGGGTAAGGTGGTGCATGCACCCCTTACTGTGATATAGGTTACCTATATCACTAAATACATCACACACATATAAACCTATAAGTCACTCCTATGGCAGGCCTTATCAATCCTGAAGGCAGAGTGCGTGGTTCCTATGTGAGAGGGTGCCCTCTGCATGAGCAGGGCCCCTCTGCAGCTTTCGGAGACCCTTCTCTGATGCTGTTTGTAGTGCAGCCTGACCATATACTCTTAAGCGCATTATAACCTTGCGTTAAATGCTAACTTTGGAATGGCTGAACCGAAACATGTCGTGTTTGGTGTCAAACATCTTGGAATACTACCCCCCGCCAATTCTGGCAGCGGGGGTAGCATTCCACCCTTCTAGAGGGAGAGACATGTTAACCCTGGCCTGGCCGGTAACTTCTTTCTAAAGCCCTGGCATCACAAAATGGATGCTGCTGCCACAGACACAAGTCTGGCCTCCTGCTGCTGGATGAAACTCCGGCAGGGGAGGCCTGGACAATAGGTTTCCTGTCCCAGGGAGGTGTGACCACCTCCCAGACAGGATAGTGTGTATTGGGGCTGGGCGGGAGCACTTTCGGGTGCTTTGAAGTCCTGCACTGGGGGCACACTTGGTGTCCCTGTGCATACCCCAGTTCAAACCGGATCAGGGGCTTGCAGCCCCTGCTTTGGCGCGAACTGGACAAAGGAAAGGGGTGTAGCCACCCTCTGCCCTGACCCACCCATAGGTGGGGCCACAGAGTAGTCCAACCCCTAAACTTGGTATAAGTATAGGAACCCAGTCCTTAGGACTTTAGATTAACCTGGACGAAACTCTGACACAGAATCCTGGACCTTTCGACGCTCTACTTCAAGATTAGAGGACAGAAGAATCTCCCTTGGGGTCAAGGAGTGACTCCCCTGCTTGGCAGGCACCAAAGAAGCAATTGTCCAGTCTGCATCGCCTAAGCTCCCGTCGGACGCTGAAGTCTTTGCAACACCAGAGGTGGATTTCCAGACTTCCCCGAGGCTGCCCTGAGTCCCCAGCAAAGCTGAGGCCCGTAGCTGTCGTGGGTAACGTGGAACCGTGACCCCTGGACACCACACACATTTGCTAGTGCATCCTCTTCTGGGTCTCCCACAAAATCATGCTTTGGGCTCCCAGTAGCCCTAGCCTCCAGCACCAACTGCACCGAAGATCACTGGCCTCCACTCCATGAGTGTCCTGTGAGCCAGCTCCATGTGCACTGTCTCGAGGCTCCTTTGCGGTTGCTAGCCCATTGGCTAGTAGCCCTTCACGAAGGCAAATCCTTTTCTTCTTAGGCTCCTTAGTTGCTCCAGGCGTGCCCTCACTTACCCTTGCTGGGTGAGTTCCTCAGACCTTGCTGGTCTGCATCATCGTCATTCTTTGTCTACATCAAGACTTGCCATTGCCAAGGCTTGTTGGGTCCAATCCAGTCGCCGACACCTCAGCCCTCGACAGACATCGTGTACCAGCCAGAATCCTGCTCCTGGTCACCAACAACGCCTCCTGGACCTCGTGGCTGAAGAGTCAAGACGACCATCAACCTACCTGAAGCACTCGACATCGGTGGGCATCCGCTCATCGCCTTCCTGGTCACTGGCTAATGACCCAGACTCTGTCCCCTCTGCTTTCAGGTTCTTCAGATCTCCGATCCACTCTTGGATCCACCCGGACACTTTCCACTTGGTCGCCAGCAGCACTTTGCAGCAGATCGCCATTCAAATCGACGACGAAACCCGACCCCGAAAGGCACCTATGCACCCGGCTTCCCTGGGTGAGGTAACAAGAGTACTCTGGTGCTCCCGTGGGTAGAGACTCTAGAACGACCTAGTTCTCAAAGGGTTTGCTCCAAGTCCTCCTTTAAGTGTCCCTTTTCTTTAATTTCCTGATCGCGACTTTCTCCATAGAAGTTAACGGCGTCTCGCGGTTGTGTATTTACACTGCACGCGTCCCCCGTGGGTCCCCTGTGTCACTACCTTGGGTGGTTCCTTGTGGTCCAAGCACTTCTAGAGGCTCTAGGCCTAGTGTCTAGCTCAGTCGTGGTTCTTATACCACTTTATTGGTATATGGTTTGAGTACGCCCCTAGGGCCCAAACGTGTATTTGTGCTATTACTGTGTTTAAATAACTTATAACTTGTGTACTTCGAACTCTAGCCTCATAAAGAGACTAGAGGGGTGTGTTTAGCAATAAATACATATATTTTGAATATATACCTGGTGTGGTGCTCTTTCATTTGATCACTCAAGAGATTATAGACTGGTAAAACAAGCTGCTTTACATTCCTTCAAGACTTAGCCTGAAGGCTGCTCTCCATAGCTACCACTAGGATAGCTTTCAATAAGGTTGTCTTTAAACTATCTCCCATAAGGGTTTTGTTTGGACTGGTGCAAGGTGCCCACTATAATTAGTGGACAGCATATGCCAGGCCAACTTCCCACATTGGTGTGCAGCGTGTGAGATTCCAGCTTGCTATTGTTTTACCAGATAATCTCAATTGAATTGATCAACTGAAAACCACTAAAGGTACCTAAGGTACATATAATTTAAGCTTAGAATACAGTAAGTTCTACTGAACTTAGAGTTGTGTGTTAAGGGATAGCACACCCTTTCTACAACTCAAGAGAGTTTAGTAGGCCACACTAGAGTAGGTAGTGCATACACCACACCTCACTAGTGATGTCTTCAAAGCCAGGACCCGGGCTTCTTCCCTCCAAGTATGATACCCTCCCATTCTTGGAATTGAGAGCATTATGTAACTTGAGGAAACTGAAGACAGGACAAAGTCCCACCACCCAACATCTTAGAGAGATGTTGGAGGCTTATGATCTCAGTAGGCCCTTAGGGACTGAAGGGGTAGGAGCAGAGGGTGGGGCAGAAGATGAGGATGGGGCCAGGGGTAGCAATACCCCCAGCCCCCCCTCTGGAACTGACCAGGAGGGTGACAATGACCCTGACCTGGATAACCCAATCCCTCCTGTGGAAGATGAAGAGGAAGATCAGAATGATCCCCACTTTATCCCCCCAGGAAGGATTATGAGTGTGCCCAGAAGGTCTAGGTCTCCTTCTCAGGAGTCTAACCACTCTGGCACCTCAATAGGGACCTCTGACTCCTCTCATAGGAGGGAATCCTCTCATGAGAGAAGAAAGAGGAAGGTTCAATATGAGGAAGCTCAGCTTGAACTCAGAAAACAGCAACTGGCTATAGACAGGGAGTCCCTAGATCTCTACAAAGAGAGAAGAAAGTTGGGACTAGAGTCCCATGGTGGCAGCCATGTCCCTAGAGATAGGGAAAGGTCTTATGACCATAGAAACCTGAGCAAGATTGTCCCTCCCTACCAGAGTGGGGATGACATCCACAAATGGATAACTGCTCTAGAGAGGGCCTGTAAAGTACAGAAGGTCCCTCAAGAGCAGTGGGCAGCAATCTTGTGGCTCTCCTTTGCAGACAAAGGTAGAGACAAGCTCCTCACTGTAAGAGAGGAGGATGCTGATAATTACAAGGTCTTGAAGAGTGCTCTTATTGATGGGTTTGGCCTAACAACTGAACAATACAGGTTGAAGTTCAGAGATACCCAAAAAGCACAGACTCAAGACTGGGTAGACTATGTGGATTGTTCTGCTAAGGCTCTGGAAGGCTGGTTGATGGGCAGTAAGGTGTGTGACTTCACAGGATTGTACAATCTGATAATGAGGGAGCAGATTCTTAATAACTGTCAAAATCAGCTGTTGCATCAGTACCTGGTGGACTCTGATCTGACCTCTCCCCAAGAATTGGGAAAGAAGGCAGACAAATGGGTCAGAACCAGGGTGAGGCAGAAGGTACAGAATCAAGGTGGTGACCCTAAGAAGCAAGATTCTAAGAACTCTGAAAAGGGTGGGGAGAAGGGTAAAGATCAAAAGTCTTCACAAGGCCCCCAAAAATCTTCTTCAGGTGGGGATTCACAGTCTACAAAAGGGAAAGGCCAAAGAAAACCATGGTGCAAGGTCTGTAAGCAAAAGACCCACTGGACCAGTGATTGCACCAAGTCCAAAGACTCAATTCCAGCCCCCACCAATGCCCCTAAGGCACCTGTTCCCCCTAGTACAGTTACAGTTGGTGGGAGTGCTCCAGCCAAGCGTTTAGTAGGGTTGACCCTGGGTACTGAGTTAGGCTCTGACCTAGTCAGAGAACTCACTCAGGCTGTGTTAGTCTGTGATGGAGGCATGGATGTGACCTCCTCTGTGAGTCCCAGTAATCTGGGCAAGTACAGACAACAGCCTTTAATCAATGGACGAGAGGCTTTGGCATTTAGGGACACAGGGGCAAGTGTCACCATGGTGACACAAGACCTTGTGAATCCTGGGCAAGTTATACTTGGTGAGATGTACCAAGTGACCAATGCTAGCAACGTCAGAACAGACCATACTCTGGCAGTTGTTAACTTCTCCTGGGGAGGGGTAACTGGCCTTAAGAAGGTTGTGGTGAGTGCAAACCTACGAGTCGAATGCTTGCTTGGCCATGACTTAGAAACTTCAGCTTGGGCAGAAGTGGAGCTCAGGACCCATGCAGAAATGCTGGGGATCCCTGCAGATGTGTTTGCTGTGACCAGGTCACAAGCCAAAATGTCTAGCACTAAACAGGCCTTGGATTCTGGAATAATGGACCAAGTGCCTTCCAAGAGGAGGAGTAGTAGGGTAAAGGCAGTGCCTTCCCCCTTGGCTCAGAAGGAAGATCAGTCCCTTGAGGGGGATGATCTCAGCCCTGAAGAAGGAACTGTCCCAGAGGAACTTGAACCTGACCAGGTTGAGTTCTTGGGGACAGGGGGACCTTCTAGGGCAGATCTGAGCCAGGAGCAGCAGAGCTGCCCCTCCCTTGAACCCCTCAGACAGCAAGCTGCTGCTGAGGCTGCTGGGAAAGCTAGTGGTCCCCATACAGTGTATTGGGATGATGGACTCCTGTACTCAGAGAGTAGAGACCCCAAGCCTGGTGCTACCAGGAGGTTGGTTATACCTCTGAAGTTCAGGGGCTTCCTATTGACCCTAGCCCATGATATTCCCTTGGCAGGTCACCTGGGCCAGAACAAGACTTGGGACAGAATTGTCCCTCACTTTCACTGGCCCCACATGTCTGAAGACACCAAGGAGTTTTGTCGCTCCTGTGTAACCTGCCAGGCCAGTGGCAAGGCAGGTGGCACTACAAAGGCCCCCTGATACCACTACCTGTGGTGGGGGTGCCCTTTGGAAGGGTGGGGATTGACATTGTTGGTCCCATGGATCCCCAAACAGCATCTGGGCACAGGTTTATCCTGGTGGTAGTGGATCATGCCACCAGGTACCCAGAGGCTATTCCCCTTAGGACCACTACAGCACCTGTGGTGGCAAGGGCCCTCCTGGGAATTTTCTCAAGAGTGGGCTTTCCTAAGGAGGTAGTATCAGACAGGGGTTCAAACGTTATGTCTGTATACTTAAAAGCAATGTGGAAGGAGTGTGGAGTGACTTACAAGTTCACCACACCCTATCACCCACAATGCAATGGTTTAGTTGAGAGATTCAACAAAACCTTGAAGGGCATGATTAAAGGGCTCCCAGAAAAGCTTAGGCGAAGATGGGACATACTCTTGCCCTGCCTTTTATTTGCATATAGGGAGGTGCCTCAGAAGGGGGTTGGTTACAGCCCTTTTGAACTTTTGTTTGGCCACCCTGTCAGGGGTCCACTGTGCTTGGTGAAGGAAGGATGGGAGTTACCTCTCAAGCCCCAAAGCAAGACATAGTGGACTATGTACTTGGTCTCCGCTCCCGGATGGCTGAGTATATGAAAAAGGCAACTAAAAACCTTGAGGCTAGCCAGGAACTTCAAAAGGCCTGGCATGACCAAAAGGCTGTTCTGACTGTTTACCAGCCAGGACAGAAGGTGTGGGTGTTGGAGCCAGTGGCCCCAGCAGCTCTCCAAGACAAATGGAGTGGACCCCGCACTATTGTTGAGCAGAAGGGTGAGGTTACCTACTTAGTAGACCTAGGAACACCCAGGAGTCCCCACAGGGTTCTCCATGTCAACAGGTTAAAACCATATGTGGACAGGGCAGACATGGGCTTGCTCATGGCTACTGATGAAGGGCAGGAGGAAGAGAGTGACCCACTCCCTGACCTGCTCTCACAGAACCCTGACGATGGGTCAGTAGATGGTGTAGCCTTGGCAGGCAGCCTCACTACCCAGCAACAAACTGATTGTAGACAGGTGCTCAATCAGTTTAGACACATGTTTTCACTGACACCCAGTCAGACCACCTGGTGCACTCATGAAGTGGACACTGGGGACAGTCTGCCTATTAAAAATAAGATTTATAGGCAACCTGACCATGTCAGGGACTGTATCAGGACTGAAGTCCAGAAAATGTTGGAGTTGGGAGTTATTGAACCCTCAGATAGCCCTTGGGCTAGTCCAGTGGTCCTTGTGCCAAAACCTCACACCAGTGGTGGAAAAAGAGAGATGAGGTTTTGTGTGGACTACAGGGGTCTCAATGCAGTCACTAGGACTGATGCCCATCCAATACCAAGGGCAGATGAGCTAATAGATACTTTGGCCTCAGCCAAATATCTCAGCACATTTGACTTGACAGCTGGCTACTGGCAGATCAGACTAGCTGATACTGCAAAGCCCAAAACAGCATTCTCAACCCCTAGTGGGCATTATCAGTTTGTGGTGATGCCCTTTGGTCTGAAGAATGCACCTGCCACTTTCCAGAGGTTGGTGAATACAGTTCTCACAGGTCTGGAAGCCTATAGTGCAGCATATCTAGATGATATTGCTGTCTTTAGCTCCACCTGGGAGGATCACCTGGTCCACCTCAGGAGTGTTTTACAGGCCCTGCAAAAGGCAGGCCTGACTATCAAGGCCACCAAGTGCCAGATAGGGCAGAGTCAGGTTGTGTACCTGGGCCACCTTGTGTGTGGAGGCCAGGTTCAACCTTTGCAGAGCAAGATCCAGACTATCATGGACTGGACTGCTCCAACTACCCAGACTCAGGTGAGAGCCTTCTTAGGCCTGACTGGGTACTATAGGAGATTTGTCAAGTGGTATGGATCAATAGTGACACCCCTGAATGACTTAACTTCTAAGAAAATGCCCAAAAGGTTCAGTGGACAGTTAGCTGTCAAAAGGCATTTGATGACCTGAAGCAGGCCATGTGCACTGCTCCCATTCTACAGAGTCCTGATTACCCCAAGAAGTTCATTGTTCAAACTGATGCATCTGAATTGGGGGTAGGGGCTGTACTGTCACAATTGAATGAAGAAGGTCAGGATCAGCCAGTAGCTTTCATTAGCAGAAGGCTGACCCCTAGAGAGAAACGTTGGTCAGCCATTGAGAGGGAGGCCTTTGCTGTGGTCTGGGCTCTGAAGAAGTTGAGGCCATACTTGTTTGGTACTCACTTCCTTGTTCAAACAGACCATAAGCCCCTCTTATGGCTAAAACAAATGAAGGGTGAAAACCCCAAACTGCTTAGGTGGTCCATTTCCCTACAGGGGATCGACTTCACAGTGGAACATAGACCTGGGAGTAACCATGCCAATGCAGATGGACTCTCTAGGTACTTCCACTTAGAACATGAAGACTTAACTGGGCAAGGTTAGTTTAATGTCCCTACGTTTGGGGGGGGGGGTTGTGTAGGAGAGTAGGATCTGCTTCACATGGGTACCCCCACTTTTTGCTGATCCTTCACTGTTTTTCGACCTTAGTCTGGCTGGGGCCCTGCTAATCAGAACCCCAGCCTAGCTGCTTCCTCTCTAAAATGGTTTCCATGTGCCTTAGGCACATCACTGATTGGAATCTGGAGTGCCCTTATAAGTCCCTAGTATATGGTATACTATGTACCAAGGGCGGGTACCTCAGAGGCCTACCAGGGGCTGCAGCATATATTGTGCCACCCCTGGAAGGCCATCCAAACTGACACCACAGGTCTGCTACTGCAGCCTGGGTAAGGTGGTGCATGCACCCCTTACTGTGATATAGGTTACCTATATCACTAAATACATACACACATATAAACCTATAAGTCACTCCTATGGCAGGCCTTATCAATCCTGAAGGCAGAGTGCGTGGTTCCTATGTGAGAGGGTGCCCCTGCATGAGCAGGGCCCCTCTGCAGCCTTCGGAGACCCTTCTCTGATGCTGTTTGTAGTGCAGCCTGACCATATACTCTTAAGCGCATTATAACCTCGCGTTAAATGCTAACTTTGGAATGGCTGCACCGAAACATGTCGTGTTTGGTGTCAAACATCTTGGAATACTAGCCCCCGCCAATTCTGGCGGCAGGGGTAGCATTCCACCCTTCTAGAGGGAGAGACATGTTAACCCTGGCCTGGCCGGTAACTTTTTCTAAAGCCCTGGCATCACAAAATGGATGCTGCTGCCACAGACACAAGTCTGGCCTCCTGCTGCTGGATGAAACTCCAGCAGGGAGGCCTGGACAATAGGTTTCCTGTCCCAGGGAGGTGTGACCACCTCCCCAGACAGGATAGTGTGTATTGGGGCTGGGCGGGAGCACTTTCGGGTGCTTTGAAGTCCTGCACTGGGGGCACACTTGGTGTCCCTGTGCATACCCCAGTTCAAACCGGATCAGGGGCTTGCAGCCCCTGCTTTGGCGCGAACTGGACAAAGGGAAAGGGTGTAGCCACCCCTCTGCCCTGACCCACCCATAGGTGGGGCCACAGAGTAAGTCCAATCCCTAAACTTGGTATAAGTATAGGAACCCAGTCCTTAGGACTTTAGATTAACCTGGACGAAACTCTGACACAGAATCCTGGACCTTCGACGCTCTACTTCAAGATTAGAGGACAGAAGAATCTCCCTTGGGGTCAAGGAGTGACTCCCCTGCTTGGCAGGCACCAAAGAAGCAATTGTCCGGTCTGCATCGCCTAAGCTCCCGTCGGACGCCGAAGTCTTTGCAACACCAGAGGTGGATTTCCAGACTTCCCCGAGGCTGCCCTGAGTCCCCAGCAAAGCTGAGGCTCGTAGCTGTCATGGGTAACGTGGAACCGTGACCCCTGGACACCGCATGCATTTGCTAGTGCATCCTCTTCTGGGTCTCCCACGAAATCGTTCTTTGGGCTTCCAGTAGCCCTAGCCTCCAGCACCAACTGCACCGAAGATCACTGGCCTCCACTTCACGAGTGTCCTGTGAGCTAGCTCCACGTGCACCGTCTTGAAGCTCCTTCGCAGTCGCTAGCCCATTGGCTATTAGCCCTTCACGAAGTCCAATCCTTTTCTTCTTGGGCTCCCCGGTTGCTCCAGGCCTGCCCTCACTTACCCTTGCTGGGTGAGTTCCTCAGACCTTGATGGTCTGCATCATCGTCATTCTTCGTCTACATCGAGACTTGCCGTTGCCAAGGCTTGTTGGGTCCAATTTGGTCGCCGACACCTCAGCACTCGACAGACATTGTGTGCCAGCCAGAATCCTGCTCCTGGTTGCCGACAACGCCTCCTGGACCTCGTAGCTGAAGAGTCAAGATGACCGTCAACCTACCTGAAGCACCCGACATCGGTGGGCATCTGCTCATCGCCTTCCTGGTCACTGGCTAGTGACCCAGACTCTGTCCCCTCTGCTTTCAGGTTCTTCAGATCTCCGATCCACTCTTGGATCCACCCGGACACTTTCCACTTGGTCGCCAGCAGCACTTTGCAGCAGATCGCCATTCAAATCGACGACGAAACCCGACCCCGAAAGGCACCTATGCACCCGGCTTCCCTGGGTGAGGTAACAAGAGTACTCCGGTGCTCCCATGGGTAGAGACTCTAGAACGACCTAGTTCTCAAAGGGTTTGCTCCAAGTCCTCCTTTAAGTGTCCCTTTTCTTTAATTTCCTGATCGCGACTTTCTCCATAGAAGTTAACGGCGTCTCGCGGTTGTGTATTTACACTGCACGCGTCCCCGTGGGTCCCCTGTGTCACTACCTTGGGTGGTTCCTTGTGGTCCAAGCACTTCTAGAGGCTCTAGGCCTAGTGTCTAGCTCAGTCGTGGTTCTTATACCACTTTATTGGTATATGGTTTGGTACGCCCCTAGGGCCCAAACGTGTATTTGTGCTATTACTGTGTTTAAATAACTTATAACTTGTGTACTTCGAACTCTAGCCTCATAAAGAGACTAGAGGGGTGTGTTTAGCAATAAATACATATATTTTGAATATATACCTGGTGTGGTGCTCTTTCATTTGATCACTCAAGAGATTATAGACTGGTAAAACAAGCTGCTTTACATTCCTTCAAGACTTAGCCTGAAGGCTGCTCTCCATAGCTACCACTAGGATAGCTTTCAATAAGGTTGTCTTTAACCTATCTCCAATAAGGGGTTGTTTGGACTGGTGCAAGGTGCCCACTATAATTAGTGGACAGCATATGCCAGGCCAACTTCTCACACACATCATGAGACGCTATGCCATCACAGAAGGGACTCTGCAACATCACATCAAAAGGCACTGTGAAACCACTGAAAGTGGTGCTGCGACATCACAGTACTGAGACAGAAAGGGACACTGTGTCATCACAGGAAGGGGTAACCAAGAAGTATGACCTCACAGCAACGAGCACTGTGGCATCACATTAAGGGGTACTAAGCCATCAAAGCAACAAGCACTGTGACATCAGAGCAAGGGCCACTCATAACCCAGAAAGGGGCGCTGTCACATAACAGCAAGTAGCAGTTTGATATCCGAACAAGACACAATATCACATCATTACATTGGACACTGTTATCACATGAAAGAAGTTTGTGATATCATATCAAGGGGGAACTCAGAAGTATGACATCACAGCAACAAGCACTGTGACATCACATTAAATGGCACTGTGTCATCACATCAAGGCGCACTGTGACATCACAGTGGCAGGCATTGTGGTACCACAGTAAGGGACTTTGTGTCATCACATTGAGGTTCTTTGCAAACTCACAGGCACAACAACTGTGTTGTTCCAGCAAGGAGCACTGTGACATCATATCAGAAGACACTGTAACACACACCAAGGGGGAATGCATCACCACAGCAAGAGTAATGGTCACATTACAACCAAGGGCATAGTTTTTATTTTTCAACATTTAAACACTTACAAGCACAGGCACGACACCATGTTCACAGTGACACACATATTTATATAATAGTGCACAATGTGTCAATGTGCATATTTATATAGTGTGCCTCACAGCATCACCAAAGCCCCTGAGCACAGCTGCCCAGGGACCCTCACACCTAGTCCTTTTAATGGAAAGTAGTACACATTCAGCCCATACAGCTAAAGTCACATTTGAACGCATTGAACGACTCTGGAGAACAGACTATAGCGATGATCACAAAAAGGACTATAAGTTAGCTCTTGACAAATACAAGGCAGCAATAAAAAATACAAAAACTGTATATTTCACAGCAAAAATTCAGGCGGCTAATAACTCCCCAAAGGAGCTTTTTAAAACAGTGACAGCTTTATCAAAGCGTCCGCAGGATAGCCAATTCGTGCCTGACCAAACCTTTGTGGATAAGATTGCCGACTTTTTCCAGAATAAAGTGCAGACAGTTTATAATGAACTTCATGAGATAGCACTTAACACCACGGAGAGCAGGGAAGAACCGTTGAAGGACAATTCCAGGTATGGTGGTCTGACACGCTTCTCTGTTTTAGCGGCAGAGAGCGTGACTGATCTACTATCACAGACTAAGTCCGGTTCGTCCACAGACCCCTGCCCCCCGCATATTCTTCACCTGGCTTCCGGGGATATTAGTGCCCGTCTGACACCCCTCCTGAATGAGGTGATTAATGTCGGGGCCTTTCCACAGCACTGGAAAAAAGCCTGCATAAGGCCAATTCTAAAGAAAGCCACTTTGGACCCTATGGATGTGAAACAATACCGCCCAATTTCATGTCTTCCTCTTCCTACCAAAATTCTAGAAAAAGCCATAAACACGGAACTTTCTCACTATCTAGACTGTAACAACATCCTAGATCCCACTCAACATGGATTCAGAACCCGACATTCAACCGAGTTGGCCCTGATTATGGCCACGGAAGAGGTTCGGAAGGTGGTTGACAGGGGGGGGGCAGAGCCATCCTCATCCTGCTTGACTTGTCAGCGGCGTTCGATACCGTGAACCATGCGGTGTTGCTACGCTGGCTGAGGGCTGCTGGTGTCAAAGAGATGGCTCTGACCCTACTAACATCCTTTTTGACATCCAGGCAACAAGTGATTCACTGGGAGGGCTTCAAGTCAGGAAACCTATGCCTTCCCTGTGGTGTTCCTCAGGGGTCAGCTTTGTCACCAACGCTGTTTAACTTATATGTCACCTCTCTGGCAAGGTTAATAAAAGATCATGGTCTCTCCTTAGTTTCTTATGCAGACGATACCCAGATAGTGGTATCGGTCACGCAACAGGTGGACGACACAGCAGACAGGTTCCGTAACTGTCTAAACGCAGTTGAGGCCTGGATGCGTACAAATTTCCTAAAACTTAATACCGAAAAAACTGTTGTCATTGAGTTTGGGCAGAGTCCCTCTATATGGAGCCAACTATGGTGGTCCTCAGAGGCTGGGAACTGTCCGGTCCCTGTGACTAAGGCCAGAAACCTCGGATTCGTGTTTGACAATGAGCTCAAGTTTGCAAAACAAATTAATCAGGTATCCTCTGCCTGTTTCTTCACTCTGAAAGTGCTACGCAAAATCCTGCCATTCATCCCTCTAACTCTCAGGAAAACGGTTGTTGGAGCTCTTGTCCTCTCAAGAATTGATTATGGCAATGCCTTATATCTGGGATCAGACAAAGGCCAGATCGCCAAACTGCAGTCTTTACAGAATGCGACAGTTCGCGTGTTGCTAGATCTCCCTAAACATCATTCCACGTCAGCCTGAATTAAAAAGCCCCATTGGCTCCCAGTTCGGCAGCGAGTGGATTTTAAAGCCCTCTGCCTAATGCATAAGGCCTTATATGGAGGGTGAGCCACGGACTTACAACATCTATTCTCATGGTACACGCCACAACGGAATCTTAGGTCAGCCAATACAGATTTGTTATCGGTCCCTAAGATAAAAAAAGTCAGATGGGGCTGCAGGAGTTTTTCCTACGGAGCGGCTAAGCTGTGGAATTCTCTTCCGTCTACGATCAGGCACCTAACGGGGCTCTCTTTAGGAAACTGGTAAAGACCTGGCTATTCCCCTCAAGCGAGTAGGTCAGTGAGTCTGGGTAGCGGCATCCACCCACCTCAGCGCCAAGACGCCCCGGCAATCGCGCGCTTTATAAGTGTTTCAGTCAGTCAGTCACAGTACCCAGCCTAACAACAATAGCGCTAACACCTACAGCCACAACAGCGCTTTTCCTATAAGTGTTTCTGTTTACTTTGAAGTTACTTGAAATAAAACTTTTACTTTGAAAAAGGCATTTAAACTTTTGTTCCTAGTTGCGTTCCTAAAAGTGTTTGTGTTTATTTTTGGGTCAGATGCAATACAAACATAACCAGGAAAATACATTTCGATGTTTGTTCCCGGTCTGTCTTTTTTTATGTAATGTCTTAAAAAATTACAAAAAATAAAAAACAATTCTTGCTTATAAGGATGACTTTCCATTGCACAAGTTGCTACATTTGTGTTCAATTACATTTATATCCGCTACAAACAAATACACTTTCTTAACACATTGACTATACTTATACATGACAAAATATTTTAGGCACTTCAACACACAACTGTTTCGATATTTTAATTGTTTTGCTACATTTCAAAGTACACTTTTATTTTAACTTATTCCAAGTGCAACTGTTACAACAGAAAACAACAAAATAGAAGATTCAAAACAACATTCGACTCTCTGTTGCAAACTTCCCATCCTGGGGTTTCTGCAACATCCATCAATATGTACAAGACAATAAATGGCACCGATACAGTTCCGAGCACCGATAACGATCTTTACTGCTTTGCTACATTTCTTTTAATTACACTGCTGCAAAGTTCAATTGATACACATACAGAAACCATTCAAAAGCTTTCACACCACACCAGACTTCTTGGCGCATCATTCTGTCTTTTTATTATTCCACATATACCTTAACATTTACAACACCAAAAGCTCTAAATCGAACAATTGTGAGACTTATTGCATTTCTAATGTTTGTTTATATTTTCACCAATATTCGCAATGACGTTGATAGTCGCTAAGTCCCCACGATGGTACATGGGAACGGCGCTGGAGATCGCGGCGTTGTCGCAAATATCGTGTGCGATTAAAATAATACATTTTGGACACATAACTTGTGTTACTAACACTCCCATTTGTCAAACATGGGGTCAGAGTATCTCTACTCTGAACCCTTATGTTAGCATTTTCAGAAATTTACAGCTGCGGGAACCATTCCTGATAGATAAAATGGCAGCTGCAACTTTCTGTTCAGGTTGTGCCCAGCCAATTGGCGCGTGCATTCGCAATTCATCGCAAAATCACTGCGAAATATCCACGGCCAGAGATATCACTATAGATTTAAACTTAAATTTCTTAACAATTACTGAACAGATTTACACCAAATAAGCAAAATGCAGTTCCTCCAACCGACATCTTTCTCCCTGCCAAATTTGGTGTAAGTCCGTTCAGCGGTTCGAGCTGTAGGTGTGGCTAAAGGTTTCTATGGGAAATAAAATTACAAATATAACCTTATCTCGTGCCCCAAATTCTCGGTCCCCACTGCATGGTTCACCATCAAACTTTCCAGAACAATAGAACCCACATTGACACTTTTGTGGGAAAATTTCATGCAGATTGCTAGAACGATGCCAAAGTTATAGCCAAGTCCAAAAATGATTTTCCTATGGAAACTAGGTCCTAACTATAACTGTTGACTGCCAGTGGATAATATATATATATATACATATATATGCATAGCTCATCGGGGAAAATTAATAGAGGAGCAATTAAGCCTAAAATGTTTATAAATTATCATCGTGGATTTCTGACTCAATATTTGTTCCGACACGATGAATGACAATAAGAACATTACAGTCCCCTCACTGGTTATCTATCCACCAATGAAAGCAGGTGTTGTATATTTTAAAGAACCAGTGACTGTGAATTGTGTCAATTAGTTTTCTGCATGGAAGAAGGCAAAAATGCTGAAACGCGTCTGCAATGAATAAAGCCTGACAATACCCTGTGAGTGCCCCCTGTGCGTATTTAAGTAGTTGTGAAACTAACAGGTCCTACCACCATTTGATTTGTGCACCCGCCGCAAGTTCTGCGGTCTCTGGTGGGGCTGTGTGAACAGATCTAATTACAGACTGCCTGAACTGCCGCTGTCAGATCCCGCAGATAAATGAAGGTCATGGATTATTTATTCCAAGGACGCCTAGCCATTTACTGACGCCTGCAGGAATTTGTTGTGTGAGATCCAGCGGCAGACGAGGGGCATTACCTGCACAGCATTCCGTACGGGAAGTGGCCAAGGAGTGTGGCTAAATCAACATGTCGGAACTGTGACCCGTTTCCTTTGTTCTCATCGGGGAAGATTAATAGAGGAACAATTAAGCCTGAAATGTTTATAAATCATCATCGCGGATTTCCAACACAATATTTGTTCCGACACGGCAAATGACAATCAGAACATTACAGTCCCCTCATTGGTTATCTATCCACCAATGAAATCAGGTGTTGTATGTTGTAGAGAACCAATGACTGTGCATTGTGTTGATTGGCTTTTCCGCATAGAAGAAGACAAAAACCCTGAAACTCGTCTGCAATGAATAAAGCCTGAAAATACCCTGTGAGTGCTCCTATGTGTATTTAAGTAGTTGTGAAACTAACAGGTCATACCCCGTTTGATGCATGCGGTTTCTGTTGGGACTGTGTGAACACTAAATACCTAGCCAATTACTTAGCCAGGCGACCAATACGGTTTATGAAACACACCAACATGATCATTGAAATGATACAGTATTTCCTCAACAACAATTATTTTCTTTTTGATGGCATTATCTACAAACAAATGCTCGGTACTGCCATGGGAACTTGCTTTGCTCCCAGATTAGCAAATTTGCTCCTCAGGGCATGGGAGGAGAAAATCAGGAAAGATACTAAACATGGTGAGGATTTCAAATGGGTCATCTTATGGCTCAGATATATAGATTACCTGTTTCTCATCTGGAATGGAACCAAACCAGAAGCCACTGACTTCTTCAGGAGATTGAATCTTAATGATATCAATCTCAAACTTACCAGCAACATGAGTTACACATCAGTGGAATTCCTTGATGTTAAGGTTGAAATCCTCAACAATGCAATACACACCAGATAATTTAGAAACGCCACTGCAGGCAATAGCTTACTGCATGCCATGAGCAGCCAACCCCAACAAAACCAAATGGAGTATCTCCTATGGGGAACTCCTGAGGGCCAAGCGGAACTGCAGATTGGAAGAGGCTTTCCTCTCAGAACAAGACACCATGGCAACCAGATTAGTTGAACGAGAATATACAGAATGGGTACCCTGCAAAGCAGTAGAGAAGGCCAACACTGTCAATAGGACCAAAACTCTGGAGGATAAGGATTTCTTTGACTCGGCTGACGACAACAGTGATGGTACTAGGGTAATACTGACCTATAACTGCAACTCCAAAGATATTCAGAAAATCCTTGTCAAAAACTGTGAAATATTTACTAAAGATTAGGCCTGGGCGGTAAATTCCGTTCCGCTCGTGGAATTTGCGGAATTTAGGTAATTTCGCGTTCTGCCGAGAACGCAAAATTGCCAAAAATTCCGCGATCCGCAGCTTCGCGGAATTTTTTGCTTCTTCGCGATTTCAAAATGCGTGTTCGCGAGATATTTCTCCCCAAGCACGCAAACAGCGTTCGCGAACAGGAAAAAAGCATTGTGAATGGGCAGAACAAGCAATTCCTGTTGCTGTTGTGTATCTTGTCTTGACAATATACTTTAACCCCTTCGGTGCGTTGGACGACCCCGGCCTTCCTCGCACATGGCACAGGGAATCTCTCTGGTGCGGTAACCAAACTGATTCCCTTTCCCCCCAACAGCCTCGGGAGCTGGGGAAGAGCTTCCACAGCTCCTGAGGCTGTCTGTTTTGTTTCCCTGAAATGACGATCAGCGCGCACGTCGCGCTGATGTAATTTCAGTAAAACCAAAACTGAAATGAGCCAAGAGGCTCATTTCAGTTTCGCTTTCCACGTGCTCAGGGGGCTATCTCAGCCCCTGAGCACGTATAAAGTCAGATTAGGTATAGTTGGAAAGGGGAGAATCTCCCCTTTCCAATGGTACCCCTCCCTAGTGGATCCCTGCTTAAGGATTGCCCCAGGAGGGTGATCCCCAAGCATGGATCCACCCACTAGGCACCAGGGAGGGGGGAGCGGCCCCTTGGGCAAGAGCCTTTGCTCCCCTTAATAATTTTGATATATTCAGTCTTTCTGCCCCCCCCCGGTGGGCATATGGAGTCGGTAGCCCCCAATCTCCCCCCCCAGGGGGCAGAAATCCCACAAGATGCCAGGGATTTTTTTCTAATTTTAATTAGGGGTGGGGGCTGCCCAATATGAGCATGCCAATGCCCCCACCCTGCTGCAAAATTACAGTCTTTCTGCCCCCTTGGGGGGCAGATGGGGCAGTAACCCCCAATCTGCCCCCCAGGGGGGGGACAGAAAGCCCACTAGAAACCAGGATTGTTTTTTCAAATTTTTCAAATGCAAATTAGGGGTGGGGGCATCCCAATATGGGCATGCAAACGCCACCAACCCCCCGCCATAAAATTATAGTCTTTCTATCCCCTCACGGAACAGAAAGCCCACTAGACACCAGGGTTTTTTATCCTGATGAATGTAGTGGTGAGGGCTGCCCAGGATGGGTGTGCCAATGCCCCCCCCACAAAATTCTAGTCTTTCTGCCCCCCTGGGGGGCATATGGGGGCAGTAGCCCCCAATATGCCCCCCCAGGGTAGGCAGAAAGCACCCTAGATGCCAGGGATTATTAATTTTTTTGCCCCGGAGTGGGGGCTGCCCAGAATGGGCATGCAAATGCCCCCTACCCCCCAAAGAAAACAAAAGACTTTCTGCCTCCTCAGGAGGCATATGGGGACAATAGCCCCTGATCTACCCCCTGTGAGGAGCAGAAAGCCCACTAAGGTCAGGGATTTGTTTTATATATAGGTAGGGGTGGGGGCTGACCAGAATGGGCATGCCAATGCCCTCCCGGAGTGGGGGCTGCCCAGAATGGGCATGCAAATGCCCCCTTTCCTCCATAGAAAACAAAAGACGTTTGCCTCCCCAGGAGGCATATGGGGGCAATAGCCCCTGATCTGTCCCCTGTGGTGAGCACAAAGCCCACTAAGGCCAGGGATTTCTTTATATATAGTTAGGGGTGGGGGCTGCCCAGAATGGGCATGTCAATGCCCCCGCCCCCCCAAAAAAGATGCCACTGTCCTTCTGCCCCCCCAGGAGGCAGATGGAGGCAGTAGGCCCTGATCTGCCCCCGGAGGGGCAGAGAGCCCACTATGCGTCAGCGATTATGCTGGCTTTTTTATACGTAGGGGTGGGGGCTGCCCAGAATGGGCATCCCAATGCCCCCTTAAAAGAATAGCCACAGTCTTTCTGCCCCCCTTGGGGGCATATCGGGGCAATATCCCCTGATTTGCCATTGTAGGGTGGCAGAAAGTCCATTAGGCACAGAATTTTTCTCAGAATGTACCTACCTGTGGATTTGGGTCCTAGCACAGCCGGCACCTATCGAAACATAGCAAACCTGTATATTTTTTAAAACTAGACACTAAGGGGAATCCAGTATGGGGCATCTTGTGTGGCTCCCTCTAGGTTCTGTTACCCAGAATCCCTTGCAAACCTCAAACCTTGTAAAAAAAAACACATTTTCCTCACATTTCAGTGATGAAAAGTTCTGGAATCTGCACAGATCCACAAACTTCCACCCACCCAGCATTCCCCAAAGTCTCCCGATAAAAATGGTATCTCACTTGTTTGGGCAGGCTTACTACCCACAACAGGAAATGGCCCAAAACGCAACATGGACACACCACATTTTTACAGTGAAAGCTGACCCTTTTTTTGCAAAGTGCCTAACTGTAGATTTTGAACCCTAGCTCTGCTGGCACCTATACATTATTTAAAACTAGTCACCCAGGGGAATCCAGGATGTGGTGACTTGTGTGGCTCTCACCAGGTTCTGTTACCCAGAATCCCTTGCAAATCTCAAACTTTGCACAAAAACCCCACATTTTCCGCACATTTCAGTGATGGAAAGTTCTGGAATCTGCGTGGGACCACAAACTTCTACTTCCTCATCCTCCAGAGTCTCCTGATAAAAATGGTACCTCACTTGTGTGGGTGGGTCAAGTACTCACGACAGGCAAGGGCCCAAAACATATTGTGGAGACATCAACACTACCTATCACAAAACGACCTGGTTTTGCAAGGGGGGCACCTGGGTTTTTGGCACCGGGCTCACCAGCCATCTAGGGAAACCTACAATCCCACATGTTTCTGAAAACTAGACACCCTGGGGAGTCCAGTGAGGTATGGCTTGCGTGGATCCCCCAGCGTTTCCCGACCCAGAATCCCCTGCAAATCTAAAATTTAGCTGAAAAATTCACTTTTTCAAACCTGAAGTTGCCGCCATCTTTTTGCTTTTTATACCATCTACAAGGTTTCAACAGAGTTAAAGTGACAGTGCATCATTTTAAATAAAGTTTCAACAAAATTTAAAGTGACAGTGTAACATTTCAACAACCAAGGTGACATATACAATCATGGTCACAGAACCAAATGGCCTGCGCATTGTGCAAATGAGCGTTATCACAGTAGTGCCATATTAATATTTATAATATATAACGGCAAGTTAACAGCCTCAATTCATTTGTAAACATTCCAAATATATAAAAAGTTGTTATTAAAATGCATTTAGAATTACATATGGGACAAAATTAATTCACCATATTATGAGCAAGTACCTAGTTCATGCCGTATTTGTACCACAAGACCCAAACTTCCGGGCAAAACACTCTATGAACAATCAAAAATGTGTCCTGTGTAATATCCCTTACAAAATAAAGTGACCTGTGCATTGTGCAAATTCCACATTACTATTAAAATATCATAATAACATGAGACGCCCTGCAATGGAAACTTGAACTGTATCCACTTATCCCGCAGTTAGTTGATCATCTATTTGTTCTCACTGTTTTTGGCCAGTGCCCTTGATCCTTCAATATACGACAAGGTTGGTCACGAACAGATTAAAATTAAAGTGCTGTGCAAAAAACCATGTGTAGAAATTTCAATAATATTAAATGGAGTGAATTAAAATTCATGGACTCAATCATTTACTTATTATTCTGAGAGCTTCAGAGCATTAACCATTAGTACATCTTCTTTCCTCCGGATCACCCGACAATCAATCATCCTCTTTCTCTCTCTCTCTTTACAGATGGACATGTAGGTCTTCCTCAGTGTTATGCTCATTAGGGATCTTACTATTAAAACGTAAAATGTATCTTGATTCAAGTTGTCTCAGGCACCTTTCTCTATTGCCCCTCTCAACCTTTGTGGCACTTGATCTAGTACAAAGTATCTCAGATCTTCCAACTTGTTGTCATGAAACTGCTGGAAATGTCTGGCCATGGGGTACGCCTGATCCCTGTTATTAATCGCTCTAATGTGTTGTAGGATCTGCTGATGCACTGGTAACATTGTACTGCCTATATACATTTTAAAACAACTGCATCTAAGAGCATATACTACAAATTGTCTCCTGCAGTTCAATGGCTTCATGATATGCCACTTTTTATCTGTAAATGGTAAGGGTACGTCCGTTGTGTTTTCTCCATATCTGAATGCCTTACACTTGTGACATCACCTGAAACCCTTGCTTTCACTGAGCCAAGTTGTCTGTTGTGGGGTCCCTGGGCTATTTGTTATTAAAGCCTGCCACAAAGATCTTGCCTTGTGAAAGGTTATTAGTGGCCTGTTACCTAACTTTTGTTTCAGAAAGGCATCCCCTTGTAGTACATGCCAATGTTTCTGCATGATAGTTCTTATGCTTTTGTGCTGTTTACTCTAGCCTGTGATAAATCAGAAATTTGATTCAGCTTTTTCTTGGGACTTCCTTGTGTGTGATGAGTTAGCAAATATTAACTGTTCCCTAGGCTTTCCGTTTGCTTTTTCTCTGGCTGCTCTTAAATCTTCCTTACTGCATCCCCACTGTTCAAACCTCTCATTTAACTCCTCCTGCGCTTGATACAGTTGGCTGGGGTAGCTGCAGTTCCTTTTCATCCGCAAGTTCTCAGCATATGGGATGCTATTCTCCAGTTTGGGGGGATGGAATCTGCGAGCATGGAGTATCGTATTGCCCGCAGTACTTTTTTGAAATGTTTTAGTATGTATTTCCTTATCCTTTATGTACACTGTGAGATACAGGAACTGTACCTCTTTCTCCTTTAAATGTGATATGAACTTTAAATTTAGGTCATTGGTATTTAGCCTCCCAACAAATTCCTCTGCCGATGTTATATTGCCTCGCCAAATGATGAAAAGATCATCAATGTAGCGGGTTCACAGGACCACGTTCTCAGACATCTCCTTGGCAAATTCTACGGCAAGCACCTGCTCCTCCCACCAGCCCATATGAAAATTAGCATAGCTGGGGGCGGAGCAGGTGCCCATTGCCATTCCTCTTACTTGTTGATATAGGTCCTTGCCTAAAAGGAAAATGTTGTTCTTCAGACACCAATTGAGCATGTCAACCAGCATTTCTGTATGTCTATACAGTGTGAGCAGACGCAAGCTCAAATAATACTGCACCGCCCTTACACCATCCTCATGTGCAATGCTGGTGTAAAGGGAGGAGACATCTAATGTTATCATGATAAAATTCTCCTCCCAATTGATGCAATAAACTTTTTTTAGAAAGTCTCCCTTGACCTTAATTTAAAATGACAGATTTTTTACAAATGTTGCAGGAAAAAACCTAAAAACCTGGAGGTGTTTTCAAATAAACTACCAATTGCAAAATTATCGGTCGACCTGGTGGATTACTCACACTCTTGTGTACTTTCGGTATGAGGTATAATACCTGTGTTACCGGTGAATCAGCCTTCAGGAACATGTGTTCTGCCTGGGAAACAAGACCCACAGATCTCTAATAGTCTAACTTTGAATGGAAACTGATAGTGGTGGTCTGTAATGTACCATCATCTACCCTCCGATAGCATTGTCTATCTTTGAGTTGTAGCCTTGCCTCTTCCTGGTACATGGCGAGCAGCCAAAGGATGATATTTTTGCCTTTGTCCGCCAGTCTGACCACTATGTCTGGTCTTGCCTGTAGTTTCTTCACAAGATTCCTATAGCCTATATCCCGTACAGAAAAGGTGCTCCTGGCCTGTTGGTCAGCATATAGCTGTTTTAAATCATAAACAACTAAATCAGTAAAGGAATCTATGGAATCTTTAGGAACCATGGGTAGAAATACAGAATGGGGTTTGAAGGGCCTGCTTGATTTATTATAAACACCTAAACCCTGTTCCCTCAATAAGGCATCATCCGTTAGCCCATGTGTACATCCCCTTTCCAAACTGTCCAGGTCCCTCAAAATGCCTATATCCGAGATTTGCAATGCAGTGGTATCCTCCACGGCCTCAAAAAGCCACCCCTCTGCTGGCCTACCAACTGAAAAATATTTGGCCAGCCTGAGTTTTCGTGTAAATTTAAAACAATCAATCCAGGTTTAAACATAGTCCATGTCCTCAGGGGCACAGTAAGAAAGACCCAGTGAAAGAATTGTTGTTTCTTCTGCATTTAATGTTAAGTCAGACAAGTTAATAATACTGATGCTGCTGTCTCTTATTTGTTTTTCTTGTTGTTCGGTTTCTTGTTCGTTTGATCTCCTTGGTCTCCCTGACCTGTGGTTTTTCCTCTTCCTCTTCCTCCCCCTCGAAAGGTTCTTTCTTGCCCCCGTAATGGTCTTAAGTTGGTGTTCCTGTCCCACCGCAAAAAACGTAACTCATCCTCTACAGAGGGTATGCTGTTGATCTGGCGTGTGTCCTCATTGTCGGTGTCCAAGTCCGAGCTGAATTCAGACTCTGACTTCTCATTCCATTGTGCTACATTGCCTTTTAGACCAATGGCCATCTTCTGCTGCCGGATGGTCTCAAACCGCTTTGAAAATTGTAAAATCTGGCCTCTCTGGTAGTCCAGTTTGTCTCTTCTGAACTTTACTGCCTTCTGGTCTTTAATGGTCTGCTCATACTTTTTTACCCTTCCTTGCATCTCCAACTGTAACTTTTTGATGGTGTCCTGATCTGGTTATTTGCTTAATTGGTCAGAGAGTGTATTGATTTCTTTAAGTGGGGTTTGCCTATCTATGTCAGCATACTTGATTAAAATTGCCAACATGCGCTTAGATGAATCTGCATTGTTGTCGGCCCACTCCTGCAGCATGTCTGGGTTAGGATGTTCATATGTGGATGCAATCAGTATGAGCAGACCTCTGGGGTCCCGCCCCACTTCCAAATAATGAGTGAGAGATTTACTTTCCCACCATTTGGAGGTTTCCCGCTTTATCAGCCTTTCCAGTGCTTTCAAAAGCTCTTTGTGATCATTGACATTCACAGGTTCATCCTCTTTCCTTGCTTTGGAGACATCTTTCGCTATCCCAGCATCACTGAATAGTGGCTCCGCTGCACTCTCTCTTTCTTTAAGCCACTCCATGACTCATTCTGCGTGGTCAAAGTGATCTCACTTTGTTAAGCGTCCCATTATGCAGAAAAATGCTGCTAACCTCTCTCCCCGCTGCCACACTTCAAACACCACCAGCATCTTACTGCTCTCTCTGGTCTTCGTCCTCCGATCGCAGCTTCACGCTGACCTCCGGCAATTGCTCCGAATTAGTTTACCGGCAGCAGGGGGGCTCCGCGCTGTGTACCAAGTACAGCTTTTACTTCCTTCCGATCCCCGCGGTGCTCCTGAACAGGAGGGTGTGCCAGAATTCGACACCGGCTGACAAACTTTATTTCATTGCAAACAACTGCTCCACCATTAGAAACAGACTCCAGCATGATCAGGCTCGTTATGGAGAGATTTTGTTTTGGGCCACACACAACCAGGTAACGCGTTTCGACCGCACAAGCGGTCTTTGTGCAAACCTGAAGTTGCTGCCATCTTTTTGCTTTTTATACCATCTACAAGGTTTCAACAGAGTTAAAGTGACAGTGCATCATTTTAAATAAAGTTTCAACAAAATTTAAAGTGACAGTGCAACATTTCAACAACCAAGGTGACACATGTAATCATGGTCACAGAACCCAATGCCCTGCGCATTGTGCAAATGAGCGTTATGACAGTAGTGCCATATTAATAATATATAATGGCAAATTAATGGCATCAATTCATTTCACATGCCAATGTGGGCTGTACTACGTAGGGATGACCACACGCCCCATAAAACTACGCATCTCAGAACATCGTAGCAGTTTCCGTTGCCACAAAAGCAACACCAAAATGTGCATCCACTGTTTGGAAAAGCATCATACACCAGAATCATTACAGTGGGTCATCTTAGAGGCTTTCCCCAAAATCTCAAAGAATGCCCTACTTGTCAAAGAACAGAGGTGGATTTACAGATTATCCTCCCATATTACAGGACTCAATGAGGAAATTCCTTGGAATTCTCTGAGGATTTAACATGAACAGACTAACCATATGAGAATGGGTTCCTGTGCACAGAGACGACAATACACTATCAGGGGCACACAATTACTATAAGTGCAGTAAACAAACCAGCCAAAATTTACCACTTTAAAATGGCCGCCACACTATAGTACAAAAAACCATGGGAAACACCACTCCAAGATGGCCGCCATTTCCAACTAGGAACAGACGCCCGCCTTTT
Organism: Calotriton arnoldi; assembly: GCA_963921515.1. Lineage (NCBI taxonomy): Eukaryota > Metazoa > Chordata > Amphibia > Caudata > Salamandridae > Calotriton > Calotriton arnoldi. Next base: position 423,610 of record CAWUFW010005973.1, on the reverse strand, counting down.
TGGTTAGAGATGTCCCACTTTAGAAAGCAGCGACGGAATATAAAAATAGATCAGCAACTGACAACCTCACCTCCCGGACTCAGTAAATGTGGGTAGGTCGACTCGATACGTGACAACAGCACAAAAGTGAGTACTGCCAATGCGCACGCTGTTTACTTGCCATACAGACACTGAGGATGGTAGTTATAAATAGTTATAAATAGATAAGCCCTCTAGTTTTCACCTATACCACCACCCTGAGCTATTGGCTGTCCCTGTTGATGGTGATTTAGATATACATTCTGTGAACCACAAGCCCGATGAGAGTGAGTATGTGGACAAAAAACGATGTTCTCAATACAACAAGCTCCCCTGAAATATAATTGCATAAGTCATGAACTCGTTAAGAATGAGTATGTAGACTATGAATTGAGGTGTGCAAGGCAACTAGATTTTTATAAGTAGTATGACTGACCTTTGCACCATCCATGCTCTCTCCTAATTGACCTCGTGTAGCTCGTGAGGAACTCCTCTAGTTTGACCTACCAGGTACTGATGCCGCCTGGTTAGCTTACAACAATGGGTGAGTCCAAACGATATTTACCTGCTGCAGTACACTTGTGCCACTAAGGTTGTAGTTCACACTAGCTCACTGTGGGCACTCACCGTGTAGCACAGTTGTTTTTACAATGTTTTTAATTCTCTGAACTTTGGCTTTCATAATTCACTGACAGAAAACTAAATTTGAGTCACAAGGGAAATGATACTGTATATATATTCGAATGTGTACCATTAATACCAATATCACCCTTCTCACCCCATACAGGTCTGACAGGTACACGATTTAGGTAGTTACCTGGTTGATGTGAGTATGTTGCCACGTCGCCAATTTTAAGTGTAGATAGTTTCCACAATATAGGTCCTGATGAATCGCATGTAGACTTTTACAGTGAGCGAGAAACATGTTGACCTCATTTGCACCAATAGCGACGCTTAGACCTAAGACATAATACTTAGCCAAGCACTGCATTGTTTATATTTTTAACTAGGGTAGGAGACCCACTGATTAAAAATTGTCTTCATGACTATTCCGAACCTTATTTTAAATTACACATATACATCTACACAGTTCTGGCCCCTCACCCCCACTTCACCATATGGCCATTGGAAAAAGATCTCCGCCAAAGTGCCCCTACTGCAGGGAGCCCATTGGGTATTGCACCGCTGACTCGATGAGGAGCAGCCCAGATGATGAAGCATGACAACCGATTGGGTGTGTGAGGGCATTACAATCCAATAAATGAACTCCCAACTCTGAACCCAAACGTTCAGGGTGGTGTCAATTTCCCTTGCTCGTACACTCTTGAGGAACAGCATAACCTTCTTCTTCTAATACGTCAATTCATTTGAAAACATTCAAAATGCATTAAAAGTTGTTATTAAAATGCATTTAAAATTACATATGGGACACAATTCATTCACCATATCAAGGGCAAGTGCCTAATTCACGCCGTATTTGTACTACAAGACCCAAACTTCCGGGCCAAACACTCTATGACCTATTGGTTGTCAAGGTCTTCAAAGCAACCTTTGGGATTGCCAAATCAGTGTGTCAAGCAGGTATAAGACTGGAGTTTGGTCTCCATAGACAGAGCCTGGTATCAAAAGGAGCTTTTCTAAAATGTATGGTTGCATTGTCAACATCAGCACCAGCATCTTTAGGGAACATTTGTTGGCAAGAAATAGACAAGTCGGTTTATGCGGCTAAATGGAGATCCTATATTTTAACTTCCTTAAGAGAGATAGGCCTGCAAACAGCATTGCAAGATTTGAACATATCCAATTACAAGCTAATGTTAAAAAGCGTATTAAAACCGAATCGCTTAAATTGGATAAGGTTGAATTAGCAGAAAAAATTACGCTTGGTATGTGATTAATTCATACCAAACTTTGCGTATACAGCCGCATTTGAATGCTTTTTTCTCAGCAAAATTAAAAAATACGTTTCTGAGGTTATGAATGGGATTAAATCCAACAAAGGAGGGAACAAATTCGTGGATTAAGCAGTGGCCGGACCCTGATTGTAGACTTTGTGGACGGTCACAGGAAACTTTAGTCCATATTGGGGTCGATTCCGATTCGGGCCGGAAATTTCTCCGACCGAGCCGGACCCGGAGAGATTTCCGACCGAATCGGACCCGTGCAGTCCGACCGAACGAGTACGATGCGTCCGTATGTTATCGGACTCGAGTCGGTCGGACTCCCATTGAAGTCAATGGGAGCCGGTCGTACAACGCGTACGCGGGCTCCCAGTGACTCAATGGGTGCGAAGTCGGATCAAGGGCGCCCCTACAGCGGGTACGCGATGAAGCGATTCGCGCCGTACACGCACAGGTAGGGGGACCCATGGGTCCCCCCTGTGTGCGACTCGCGCGGCTACGCGTACAGGGGGGTCCGACACGGACCCCCAAAGTACGGCTCCGACAGCTCTTACGAGCCGGAGTGCGCGGCTCGGTCGGACTGCTCGCGGCGCGCATCGTACTTACCCGGCCGGGAAACGTCTCCATTGCGCGGTGCGAGTTGAGTCCGAGCGAGTCGGTCGGAGCGGTTCGAGCCGGGAGCGAGTCGGTTGTAGCGGTCGGGACGCCCGGACGAGTCGGTCGGCGATTTCGCATCGTACTCGCTCGGCCGGACCCGCGTACGGTTCGGTCGGGAAACAGGGCTCCGAATCGGATCCGGTAAAGCCGAATCTGATTCGGAGCCCTACCGGCCGAGATCGGAATCGGCCCCATAGTGTGTGTATGCCCAAAGTTGATTAATATTTGACGTACATTCTTAAGACAATGTTTCTTGAAGAGCAGGGTGAGATCTGCTCGTCAGGCTTTAATTATGTCATTATCTGGTGAATCGATTCCTCTATTGTGTCATTTGGTAAAAATGTTATTGGCAGCTGAAAAATGTTTTGATATAATAAGGTAGACCTCCAGTATTTCCATGGTTGTGTTACTTAATAGTATTATTTGGCTTATAATTCTTATTACTTGATAATCATGTTGCGAAGGTGGCAATTAGATATGTCAAAATAGATGTGACACTATTACCATAAACTAATGCACTTTATCTGTTTTAACACGAAGATCGTTGCAATAATCGCATATTAGCACTTTATAGTAATGCACTTTATTATTGCTCTGATATGATGGTCGTCGTATTAATCGCACATTATCGATGCTATGTAAATGGACCTGATTTTATTGATAAGTTTTAAATTTGTATATACAGGTCAGTTTTTTATTCTATGTGTTGGGAACATGTTTTGCTTCTAATGGTTTTTTTTTAAGATTGATTATGTTTTTAAGTATGTGATGTGAATTTGTAGTGCTTGCAATGATTTTAAGTAATTAAGCAATAAAGATTATTATTATTATTATATTCACTCTATGTACATTAAAAAAAGTGCCTTGTGCAATGTCCCTTACAAAATAAAGTGACCTGTGCCTTGTGAGAATTCCACATTACAATTAAAATATCATAATAACATGAGATGCACTCCAATAAAAGATCATGTGCAAATGCAATGGAAATTGGAACTGTATCCAACTATCCCACAGTTATTTGATCATCTATTTGTTCTCACTGTTTTGTTATATATTAATTACAGTTTTGTGCATTTCACTATCTCTTATAAGTCTCTACACATATATATTATCTCTCTCTCTCTCTCTCTCTCTCTCTCCCTCTATATATATATATATATACAGAGACTTAAAAGAGATAGTGAAATGTATAAAACTGTATGTTTTTGCAATGCATTGTGTAACACTTCTTAAGTGAATTTACATAATTTTATAAATATGAGTTGAACTGTTTCTACAAATAGCGAAGCATTTGAACAGAAAAATATGTATTCATTTAACTGCCTAAGGTATTGATGCAAATACGTACAGTAACACATAGGTATATGTAATGAGACTCTCAGTTACAAGTGTAAGGGTGTACAGGTACTAAGTGGTCATGTATAGTGATAAGTAGGATGCTAACATGCTAGAGGTCTGGAATAATTGAGTGTGAGACAATAAGACTAACAAGTGAATAAAGTACAGTATGTGTGAATCTTGATATTAGAAACTGTGTCTTTGTAGTGTAAGTGGCCTTTCATTTTGGGTGAGGCCTGGCATTGGAAACTGTATGTCTGTAATAAAACTGATAGAGAAATGTAAGGTTTAAAACACGTTATCAGGTGTATTAAGCACTATTCTACTACATATGAGTTACATCAAAGGTAGACTAAGTAGGCTACAGACAGTGAGATATGCACTTAAAACCTAAAGCATATTCTGTCAAGTTTGAATGTGTTACACCTACAATTTCTGACCTATATCTGTACTTCCACATCTAGTCTGACACCTGAGATGCAACTCAAAGAACTATCTTTAGAACTGTATGGCCTCTTACAACAAGATAGATTGATAATTAAATCTTTAGCTAATAATTTGGAAATTACTATGCAACCAGCGGACAAGGGAGGAGCAATTGTTGTTATGGATACATCGTACTACATTGCCAAGGTGAATGAACATGTAGCTGATGATCAAACATACATGCAACTTATGCATGATCCTACTATACAACTTCAGCAGATTTTGGCAGAGATTCTGGATGAGGCTACTGAATGTAATTGGATTAATGATCAAACAAGAGCATATTTAACAACCACTGATCCCAGAAGAACGAAGTTGTATATGATCCCGAAGATACATAAGAATGCATTGGATCCACCATTTCGTTCAATTGTCTCAGCATGTGGTTCATTTTTTGATCCTATAGGAAAATTCTTGGATCATTATTTGCAGCTATTTGTTCAAAATTGGAGTTCATACACAAAGGATACAACGCATTTTCTTCGAAAACTAGAAGCTATAGCTGGAGTAGACATCTCAACATTAATTCTTTGTACCATAGATGTCACTGCACTATACACTTCAATTCCACACCAGGCTGGCCTTGAGGCAGTTGAATGGGCAATGCTACAACTAGAGGACATCGACATGGAAAAAATTTTCATCCTCAAATTACTCAAATTCTGTCTAAATCATAGTCATTTTGAATGGCAGGGTCAATTTTATGCACAACTTACTGGGACCTCCATGGGTTTTTCTGGGGCCCCAGCGTATGCGAATATATTTATGGCTCTTCTTGAATACGAAAACATCATGACGCACCCCGAATGGTGGCAAAACATCAAAATGTACTGCAGATATATCGATGATATCTTTATTTTATGGTCAGAGTCCAGAATAAAATTGATATCTATGATCGAGACAATAAACTCCATTGATCCAAGAATTCAATGTACCTATCACATAGAGGAACAGAGTATTCACTTTTTGGATGTTTTAGTCACAAAGTCAGAGGTTAAACAAAGATTTGAAAAAGAAGTATATCAAAAACCTACTGATCGCAATAATGCTCTTGCTTATACTAGTTTTCACCCAATTTATTCGGATAAGAAGAATATGCTCAGATCCTAATACAACAGCAAGGAAGGAACAGGAATATAAACAACGATATACTGCACGAGGTTATCCCGATAATATTCTTGAGGAATGTCTGACACGCGCACAAAACAAAGAGCGCAATGATTTATTATTGTCTCAAGACAGACAAAAAGAAGATAGACCAGTATTTGTATCGCAATTCTCTACGTCATCACCAGCGATAAAAAGAATCATCAACACCAGATGGGAAATGTTAGAGAATGAGTCTGATTTTAATGGTATTTTCACAAAAAAAACACTCTACGCATACACAAGGGCAAGAAATTGAAAATCAGGATTACGGAACACAAAAGTAAAATTAGAAACAAAAGTACTACATCATCTTTGGCATCCCATTGGGATGAGGCTAGACATGCAATCTCTCAGTTAAGGTTTCAAGTTATTGAGATTTTCACGGTACGCCCGGGGTTGACACAACTAGAAAGCTTTTACAAAGAGAAATATACTGGATAAAAAATGTAAATACAATGATGCCGATTGGGTTAAATGATCGTTTGGATATGAGTTGTTTTTTGTAACTATATATCATGGATAAAATAATTTGTTCATTATGACATCAAAATGTTTTTTAATATTATCTTATGGTTTCAAAACTTTTTTACACACTTTGTTTGCGGTGGTGGGTCTGATTCTTTAGTATTTATTGTCCAGTGGTTTTTTAAGTAATAGGTATGAGTACTTTAGTAGATATGATATTTTTGGAGACAAACCACTAGGATGATTCTTTTCTTAGGAGTTTCACACATTTTCCTTATTATTAATTCTTCATCAGTGGTTGTTTTTTTTTTTAGTACATTGAGGTGATTTGATATTCATTTGGGTAGTCTTTCTCACATTGCATATATTTCAGAATATTTCATCTTCAGTTTTATTAGCATTGTTTGGATCATTATTATTTTCCCATTATTTCTTATCATTTTGGATTGTTCCATGTTCGAGCTCAAGTGGTTTTGCCCTTTGTATTTTTTGGTCTATATCAGTATCCGTTTAACATGTTTCTCTTGAACATGTTAGCATCTGAGATTCCATTTTGTGGTTATTCATGGTTATTTTTTGTTTATCAGTATTGTGTGATTATTTTTATTTTTGCTACATGGAGGCTGTATTTCACTATAGTTTTGATTTAGAGTTTCCAGCACTTATTTCTCGCATTTTTTATTTTTGATTAGCGTCATCATTATAATCTGTATGTCATTCAGATTGTTTCGGTGTTACGGTGTTTATCACTTCGTAGTTAATGATTTGATTTATTTCTGCTTTAGAGCGTTTTCCTTCTCTGATTTGTCATTGGTTAATTTTTGTAGTTATTAAGAATCACCCTTCGAACTACTCTTGGTTCGTTATCACTGTTTATTAGTCTCACGTGAATTAGTACGTTTCCGTTCCGTGGCGTTTTTACTTCACTACCGCGGATTCGAATTTGAGCGTGTTATTGGCGTTATCTCCTATTGATATATTGGAACATCAGCTTACATTACATCGTATTTCAAGGTAAGATTGGATTGGAGATATGTGTTAAGCATATAACAGTTACGTGTTATTTTGAATTAATATTGTGAATCTTGGCATTGAAGTTCTCGTACTGGATTTTTACGTTATGTGTCATTTTGAAATAGTATTGTTTATTTTTTCACTGAATCTTTTGTACTGGGTTTTTTCAGCAGAAACTACGGTGACTTCCATTTGCATAATCGGATATAGTGAGGTGAGACTGTGGGTTTTAAGGGCATGGTACTTTCAATATTTCTTTATTTGGTTGCTCATAGACCGTTTTTCTGTCATGTCTTTTGTTGTTGTAGTTTTCACATGTAGATACGACCTGTTGTTAAGTACAGCTTTATTGAGTACTATTGGATTCTTACATGGTGAGCTTCCATCATTTCTTCATAATCAGGAGAGGACACATGGTGGTTTTTTCCTTGTGTTTGTGTCACTGTTTGGTATCTTTATTGAGTAGGAATGTGTCCTAGGGGGCACTAATTGATTCACGGAACTTGCGTTGTAACTCATGGAATGGTGGTTTGTACTTTTATTTAGTTGGCATGCATACGTCACTGGGTGATATTATTCACAAATTTCATCTTTTTCTATCTTTACATATCTGAAAATTTTTGACCCATATTTGTACTTCTAAATGTAATCTGATATATGAGGTGCAACTTACATGCCTATCTATAAAACTATACAGCATCTTACAGCCCCAGTCACATATTGCCAGAGAAACTTCACCATTCTGCCACAGACACAGAGAGCTCTTTTGTAGCTTCGCCTAACACAAGTACTAACACACACAGTTACCTACCCTAGTGTTTTCTATCATAACCAGAAAGTAATTCATTCAGCTTCTTGCAGACACAATTAGAAATTCATGCAGTCTGTAACAGAGGCAATCTAATATCGTCATGCTTCTTTTCATGTGTAATTTTTCCTGGTAAAGACATTAACACACTCATTCAGATATCTAAAAAGGGGATCACTGACAGAAAATCAACGACAGGAATATCGACCTACACAAATATCGTGTTCAAAATATCGATGTCAAGAATATCGACATCCTATCTTTACAATGGTAAGTACAAAAATATCGAAACAAAAATATTGTTGTTAAAAATATCGTTGTTCAAAATATCATTTTTTTAAAATCTCTAATAAATAATTCTAAATAAATTAAATAAGACATATAATTAATAAAAACAAAGTTAGATTTTTTTTTTTTTTAAATTATTAATAATAAATGTAATGTAAAAATAAATTAAACATACATATATAAAAATTATTATATATATATATATACTTAATAATATTAATAAATAATTATTATAATAAATTATAAAATGTTAGAAACATAATACAAATTATAAATACATATATATATATATATACATACACCTGTAACATAAACATAAAAATAATATATATATAATACATTAAAATATTTAAATATTTTTTTTAATTTTAAAACAACATTTTACACTACATTAACTGAAACAGTAGGGAAAATGTTGGATAGCGTAGGAGATAAAATTACTATTCCCACTCCAGTAAATGCAAGAGTAGGGAAAGGGTTGGATAGCGGAGGGAAAAAAATTACTATTCCCACTCCAGCGAGTGCAACAGTAGGGAAAGTGTTGGATCGCATACGGGATAAAATTACTATTCCCACTCCAACGAGTGCAACAGTAGGGAAAGTGTTGGATAGCGGAGGTGATAAAATTACTATTCCCACTCAAAATAGTGCAACAGTAGGGAAAGTATTGGATAGCGTGGGAATAAAATTACTATTCCGACTCAAGCGAGTGCAACAATAGAGAAAGTGTTGGATAGCGGAGGGGTTAAAATTTTCTATTCCCACTCCAGAGAGTGCAACAGTAGGGATAGTGTTGGATAGCAGAGTGGATAACATTACTATTCCCACTCCAGATAGTGCAACAGTAGGGAAATTGTTGGATAGCGGAGGAGATAAAATTACTATTCCCACTCCAGCGAGTGCAACAGTAGGAAAAGTGTTGGAAAGCGGAGGGGTAAAAATTACTATTCCCACTCCAACAAGTGCAACAGTATGAAACGGCCCCAACAGCGCTGGGATGCCTGGCTTCACCCTGGGGGTGCCCAGGAGTGGACATTTCACAGGGAAAAGCCAGGAAGGGTTCCACAGCGGTATGCGTACAGCGCCTGGACACCCCTTTGGGGGTATGGGTGCGCTTTACAAGTACAAATTTCATTTCATTTCATTTCAAAGTGTTGGATAGTGTAGGGGAAAAATGTACTATTCCCACTCCAGCAAGTGCAACAGTAGGGAAAGTGTTGGATAGCGGAGGGGAATAATTTACTATTCCCACCCCAGAGAGTGCAACAGTAGGGAAAGTGTTGGATAGCGTATGGGATAACATTACTATTCCCACTCCAACGATTGCAACAGTAGGGAAAGTGTTGGATAGCGCAGGTGATAAAATTACTATTCCCACTCCAAATAGTGCAACAGTAGGGAAAGTATTGGATAGCGGAGGGAATACAATTACTATTCCGACTCCAGCGAGTACAACAATAGAGAAAGTGTTGGATAGCGGAGGGGTTAACATTTTCTATTCCCACTCCAGAGAGTGCAACAGTAGGGATAGTGTTGGATAGCGGAGTGGATAAAATTACTATTCCCACTCCAGATAGTGCAACAGTAGGGAAATTGTTGGATAGTGGAGGAGATAAAATTACTATTCCCACTGCACCAAGTGCAACAGTAGGGAAAGTGTTGGATAGCAGAGGGGAATAATTTACTATTCCCACCCCAGAGAGTGCAACAGTAGGGAAAGTGTTGGATAGCATATGGGATACAATTACTATTCCCACTCCAACGAGTGCAACAGTAGGGAAAGTGTTGGATAGCGGAGGTGATAAAATTACTATTTCCACTCCAAATAGTGCAACAGTAGGGAAAGTATTGGATAGCGGAGGGAATAACATTACTATTCCGACTCCAGCGAGTGCAACAATAGAGAAAGTGTTGGATAGCTGAGGGGTTAAAATGTTCTATTCCCACTCCAGAGAGTGCAACAGTAGGGATAGTGTTGGATAGCGGAGTGGATAAAATTACTATTCCCACTCCAGATAGTGCAACAGTAGGGAAATTGTTGGATAGCGGAGGAGATAAAATTACTATTCCCACTCCAGCAAGTGCAACAGTATGAAAGTGTTGGATAGTGGAGGGGAATAATTTACTCTTCCCACTCCAGCAAGTGCAACAGTAGAGAAAGTGTGGGATAGCGGAGGGGAATAATTTACTATTCCCACTCCAGGGAGTACAACAGTAGGGAAAGTGTTGGATAGCGGAGGGAATAAAATTACTATTCCCACTCCAGCGAGTGCAAAAGTAGGGAAAGTGTTGGATAGCGAAGGGGTTAAAATTACTATTCCCATTCCAGCTAGTGCAACAGTAGGGAAAGTGTTGGATAGTGGAGGGGATAAAATTACTATTCCCACTCCAGCGAGTGCAACAGTACGGAAAGTGTTGGATAGCGGAGGGGATAAAATTACTTTTCCCACTCCAGCGAGTGCAACAGTACAGAAAGTGTTGGATAGCGGAGGGGTTAAAATTACTATTCCCACTCCAGCAAGAGCAACAGTAGGAAAGTATTGGATAGCGGAGGGGAATAATTTACTATTTCCACTCCAGCAAGTGCAACAGTAGGGAAAGTATTGGATAGCGGAGGGGAATAATTTACTATTCCCACTCCAGGGAGTGCAACAGTAGGAAAAGTGTTGGATAGCGGAGGGGATAAAATTACTATTCCCACTCCAACGAGTGCAACAGTAGGGAAAGTGTTGGATAGCGCAGGTGATAAAATTACTATTCCCACTCCAAAGAGTGCAACAGTAGGGAAAGTATTGGATAGCGGAGGGAATAAAATTACTATTCCGACTCCAGCGAGTGCAACAATAGAGAAAGTGTTGGTTAGCGGAGGGGTTAAAATTTTCTATTCCCACTCCAGAGAGTGCAACAGTAGGGATAGTGTTGGATAGCGGAGTGGATAAAATTACTATTCCCACTCCAGATAGTGCAACAGTAGGGAAATTGTTGGATAGCGGAGGAGATAAAATTACTATTCCCACTGCAGCAAGTGCAACAGTAGGGAAAGTGTTGGATAGCGGAGGGGAATAATTTACTATTCCCACCCCAGAGAGTGCAACAGTAGGGAAAGTGTTGGATAGCGTATGGGATAACATTACTATTCCCACTCCAACAAGTGCAACAGTAGGGAAAGTGTTGGATAGCGGAGGTGATAAAATTACTATTCCAACTCCAAATAGTGCAACAGTAGGGAAAGTATTGGATAGCGGAGGGGAATCATTTACTATTCCCACTCCAGGGAGTACAACAGTAGGGAAAGTGTTGGATAGCGGAGGGAATAAAATGACTATTCCCAATCCAGCGAGTGCAACAGTAGGGAAAGTGTTGGATAGCGGAGGGGTTAAAATTACTATTCCCACTCCAGATAGTGCAACAGTAGGGAAAGTGTTGGATAGCGGAGGGGATAAAATTACTATTCCCACTCCAGGGAGTACAACAGTAGGGAAAGTGTTTGATAGGGGAGGGGATACAATTACTATTCCCACTCCATCAAGTGCAACAGTAGGGAAAGTGTTGGATAGCGGATGGGAGTAATTTACTATTCCCACTCCAGCAAAATAATGAACAGTAATTAACAAATAATTAAATCATTTTAAAAAATTTACCTCCCACCATATTCCCCATATAAATAACCCCACCAATGTTGTAAAACATAACACAATTAACATAATAAATTAACAATTAATTAATTAACTAATAACAATTAACAAGCACATTAAAACAATCAGTAATAAATTAATTCACAGAATTAACACTATTAGATAAAATTAAATAAATAACATATAAAAAATATAAAAAAACATATTAAAATGCAATTACTTCCTACCCTACTCCCTATCATCCCACAACATGCTCTTAAAAAAAGACACAATTAACATAATTAATTAATAATTATTAATGACCAATTTACAACAAATGAATAACAAATTAATAACCACATTTAACTATATAAAATATTAAATACATAAATATTAATTAATAAAAGTTAATTAATTAATTATAATTGAATTACTCCCCACCCTACTCCCCTATAAACCCACAGCCCTATCCTAAAAAAATAACACAATTAACATATTTAGAAATTAATTATTAATAATTAATAACCAATTAATAACAAATTAATAACAATTACATTATCACAAATAACAATATAAAATATTAAATACATGAATATTAATTAATAAGAAGTATTCATTAATTAATTATAATTGAATTACTTCCCACCCTATTCCCCTATAAACCCACAACCCGCTACGGAACTAAAACGCAAAATGTAATTTAAAAAAAATTAATAACTTCTACAAATTTCACACATACATTAAAAAAATAAGCTATACTTTTACAAAATAATTACATCACATACTTTAAACACACATAGTAAAGTACAAAACACTCAAATAAATGTTGATATTATAACAACAATATTTTTACTAACGATATTACTAGCTTCGATATTTAAAAAAACAATATTTCTTACCTTCATGTCGATATTCTGGTCAACGATATTCTTGCATGTCGATCTTGTGCCACCTCGATATTAAAAACTCGATATTCTGGCAGGGAGGCATACACTGGAGTAAGCCTTTCATCTTCAGTAAGGCCTGGCACTGGAAACTGTGTCTCTAATCAAACTGGTAGGGAAATATGAGGTTTAAAACATGTTCCCAGGAGTATTATGTACTATCCTACTGCTTATAAGTTACTACAAAGGTACACCGTGAGTAGAACAGAGACAGTGAGGTATGTATTTAAAATCTAAAGCGTATTCTGTGAAGTTTAAATGTCTTACACCTACAAGGTCTGACCTATATCTGTATTTCTACATGTAGCCTCACACCTGTTGTGTAACTCCCATGCCTATTTACTAAACTATACAGTCTCTCACACCCTCAGTCACATATTGACAGACCTACTTCACCATTCCCTCCCAGATATAGAGAGTTCTTCTTTTAAGTAGGCCTAAATAGAAGTACCTAGACACACAGCTTCATACCCCAGTATTCTCTAAGAGAGGCAGAAGGTAATGCATGCAGCTTCTTCCATATGTATTGAGAGACCCATAAAGTCTGTAATAACTATATGCTTTTTACATGTGAAATCACACCCCCAAAATGCACTGACACATTCATTCAGGTAATTGGTAAGGTGCTGACACTAACAAGTCAGGAATGCACAGGACTTGCCCTTTCATCATGTCTCAGCCCTGGCACTGGAAATTGAGAGTCTCTAATGAAACTGGTAGGGAAAAGAGAGGTTTAAATCATGTTCCCAGGTGTATTAAGCACCATCCTACTGCACATAACTGACCTCAAAGGTACACTGCAAGTAGGTCGTAGACAGTGTGGTATGTACCCTTTAATATAAAATGTATACTGTTATGTCTCAGTAACTAACAACTACAATTACAGACCCATATTTGTACTTCTGCATCTAGTCTCACACCTGTTGTGCAACTCTCATGTCTATCTACAAAGCTGTACAGCCTCTTACACCTCCAGTCACATATTCACAAATCTAATTCACCATTCACTCCCAGAAACACAGAGCTCTTTTGTAAGTAGGCCTAATGGAAGCACTCAGACACACAGCTTCATACCCAGTATTCTCTATGAAAGACAGAAAGTAATGCATGCAGCTTCTTCCATATGTATTTAGAGACCCACAGATTCTGTAAGAGAGGCACTGTAATACCTATATGCTTCTTTACATGTATAATCATACCCCCAAAAGGCACTGACACATTAATTCAGGTATCTAGTAAGGCACTGACTCTAGCAAGTCAGCTACTCCCAGAAGTTGTCCTTTCATCATATATCAGACCTGGCAGTGGAAATTGTGTGATTCTAATGAAACATGTAGGGAAATGTGAGGTTTAAAATGTGTTCCTAGGTGTAGTAAGCTCTATACCTACTATGTATAACTGACCTGAAATGTACAGTATAAGTACGCTGTAACCAGTGAGGAATGTAGTTAAAACCTAAAACTAAATTTGTCTACTTTGAATGTCTTACACCTACAATTTCAGACCCATATTTGTACTTCTACAACTAGTCTCATATTTGTTGAGCAACTCTCATGCCTATCTGCAAACTATACAGACTGTCATCCCCCCAGTCACATATTCTCAGAGCTACTTCACTGTTCAGTCCCAGAAAAAGAGAGTTATTTTGTAAGTAGGCTTAATGGAAGCAGTAAGACACACAGCTCCATACCCCAATATTATCTATATTAGTGAGAAAGTAATCCATGCAGCTTCCTCCATACACATTAGAGACCCATAGAGTCTGTTAAAGTTGCACTCTATTAGCTATATGCTTCTTTACAGTAATATTCACATCCTCATAAGGCACTGACACATTCAATCGGGTATCTGGTAAGGCACTGACACTAACAAGTCAGGCATGAGCAGGAGTCGCTCTTTCATCAATTCTCCGCTGTGGCACTGGTAATTACGTGTCTCTAAACTGGTAGGGAAATATCAGGTTTAGAACATGTTCCCAGGTGTATTAAGCACTATCCTATTGCATATAACTGACCTCAAAGGTACACTGGAAGTAGGCCGTAAATAGTGAAGTATTTTGTCAAGTTTGAATGACTTACACCCACAATTTATCACACATATCTGTACTTATGCATGTAGTCTGACACTTGAGGTGCAACTCACATGCCTATCTATAAACCTATATGGCCTGTCACACCCCAGACACATATTGCAAAATGAACTTTGCTATTTGATTGATTTTAAATTTCATGGCATCCAAAAAATAGGGAAAGATTCAATGGGGAGAGACATGGAACTTTAATTGAGACAAGAAGAAGCCAAATGGATAAGAAAATTAAGGACTGTTCAAAAGGGTATCAATTGGGAAAATGTGATACATGATTTCCCGTGATTATCAAATAAATTGTTAATAAAAGGGTGATTGTGGTAATTGGATGGCTTGTGACTGGGTATGGCCCAATGGAAATAAAAACATCAGGCCAATAATGATTATGCGGTGATGCTGAAACTGAGATTTTTTACAAGCAAACTGTACCATTTGCACAGCCTAATACATTGTGTTATCGATTGAGACATAATGAACAACACCTCAATGAATCTTAAATATGTGTTTCATGGTAATACACCCTATGTATTGACAGGTTTCGGGTTGGGGCCGCTGTGAATTGCCCGGCATAATCCATAAAACTTCCCTGATGTCTTTACACACAGCTTCCTTCCCCAGTGTGTTCTATGATCACCAGAAAATAATGTATGAAACTTCTTTGACAGCTATTCAGAGACCCATAAAGACTGTAATGGAGGTAGCAACATAACATGTATACTCTATTTTTTTTTAATCTACTTCACTTGAAACAGAAGATTTAATATGACAAAGAAGAACAAAGTAGAAAAGCTCAAAAGAAACAGTACTATTTGAAAAATTTTCAAAGTAAAACAGGATATAATAGACAGAATGCTCTCCAGGAAAGGAAATGTTCTGGTAAGAGAACTAAGCAATTTCTTCTAACAGTACATTATTGAAAATGATCTGAACAAAAAGAAAAGTTTACCAACAACTCACAAATAAAAACAAATAACACATTTTCAAACTGGAAAGTGTTCTAAAGAAAAAAGTAATCTAACAGCAAGACAGAAACTGTGTAAAGATATAAGAATAAGAATGTTTAGAGTAGAGTGATGAAACATTTAGAAAGAAATTCAAACAGTATAACAGAAGATCAGCAGTTTATAAGCAAAGGCAACATATAAAAAGGGTAGTAGATAAAGCATTTGCCTTGAAGCAAAACTGTCTATATTAATATTAAACATGATGAAAACACTGAATAAAACTGTGTTAAGTATGAAGAGAAAAAGTCAGAAAAAAAGACTTGTGAATAAAAGTAACTTTTGCTAAATCTTTAGAGGTGAATAGAAACATACATGTAGCACTGAGCCTTTCTTTAATGAAGAAAGATATTTACGAGAGAACACATTACTGCATGAAGTTGAAGCAAGTGGTGGATGTCATGAAGTAAAGGATGGAATTCCTGCTGCAAAAGAGGAAATAGTTCCAAGGAAGGTTGAGGAAGTCGTAGCTGAATAGGTACAGGGAAGACGTAGACAGGCTCCTGTATATAAGTGGAATTTTAGCAGTATTTGTAGTGTCTGACAAGAATCTATTGATAAAATGAGACAATTTCTTCATGAGTTTTCAACTAAATTTTTGCAGGGATTAGATCCATGCAAAGTGAGAAAGTGTAGTAATTTACAGGGACATTCACTTGCATGTATGTCTAACAAAGTGTGTCAAAGTATTTTTTGTAATTTCTGAATGTTAGCTGTTCATCACTCTGAAATGCGGAAGTTAGTTAGGAGACTTTACTATGTCAAAACCCCAGCACTATACTTGGAAGATTTGAATACAGCTCTTTTGCATGGTAGAATAACAGATGTACAAAAAGTTTGTGATGATGTTCAGTGTTGTCTTTTGGGCCTGAGAAGAGTGTAGGGAAAGGGAGGACTTGCCATCTAGAGCTGAAGTAGAAGGAGAAACAGGGACTACTATTAATAACTTTGTAGAAGAGATTACAAAGTTTAACATATTCTTCTGAAAAACCAAACTGTGTTTGTATTTGTTGTAGACACACTCACTACAAAAATCAAACTTGTACTTTTGATTTCTATTTTGAAAGTGAAAAAGAAATAATAAGTGCCAACAATTTGCTGTTTATTTATTTGTTGAAAAAGGAATTGACTTGTCTACTCATCAACTTATATGTAAATACTGTTACAACAAGTTAGAATAAAACAAAATGACAGCTAGAAAAGTACGTAACAACTTAGGGGGCCGATTACGATGTCGTGCGGGAAGCCTCCTCCCAACAGTTGGAATCTCCTTGACTGTGTCGGAACCCTTCCTCCTGAGTTGGTCAGTTGCCAATCCGCCTGACCGATTACAATGTTTGCGGTCAGATTGCAAACCGCACGGTCTTTCTGCATCAGTTCCGACCAGCTCTCAGAGAATACGTGCCGGTCTGACCACATCGTACAGCTCTACAGACAGCGTTTCCTACCGAGCGATTACGATGTCGGTTACCAACAGCCTTTCTGAGTTGGCCTGCCCGACACGAAAAGGCTGCCAGAAACTGACTTTGGGGGACCCTGGTGTGCCCCCCCTTCATCTGTGGCCTCCGGTTGTGGGCCAAGGAGGTACCCAAGGGACCCTCTGTAAAACCCTGCACTGTGTGGCAGGCACAATGGAGTGCCTTCGACAGGGTGCAGGGTTTTCCACACACACCATTTCCCATAGGAGCCAGTGTTGTCGGGCGGAACACGGGCTCCGATAAGAGTCAATGGGAATCCGACCGAACAGTGTTCATTTGTGTCGTAATCGATCGGGAAGAACCGCCAACCCCAAGTCGGTAGGATCTGGATTCCAAGATGGAGTTGGGCGGAAGGTTTCCGCACAACTTCGTAATCGGCCCCTTAGAGTTGGTACATATTCCTCAAGAACTAGCAGATTTAAATGTTTATGAGTGTATTCAAATCCAATCTGTACCCCCATTTCTGGCCATAGTTTGTATGGAGCCCAAGACTGGAAAGTTGCCACCCACTGACCTACAAAATGGCCAAAAAGGAAGAGTTATCCACTTACCTTTAGATTGTAAACATGATATTAAAACTGTTGGTGTAGATGGAGAGGATAAAGAACCACTTGTCATTCTAGTAAATTGTGTACCTACAAAGAATAAAACAAATTGCTAAGAGTTAGTTGATATTATTTAAGCTAAGAATGCAACATTATACCTGGTACAAAATAATGCTTTTAATAAGAATTTAGATTGTGTTGAAGATGTGACATACCTACGGGGTGAATCATTTTCCACAAGTGGACAGTTTGAAAAATTCATAAGAGATTTATGAACATTATAACATCCATCCTCTACATTCAAAAGAAGTAATTGGAGATGCCATTGAATTGTTTCAAATGAGGGAAGCAAAAGGAACTCTGTTGAATGTCTGGGTAAAAGGTTTGGAAGCTCAGTGTTTTCCACAACTGTTCCTCACTGGAGAAGATGGACTATACTCAGAAGATCCAAGATTTAGACAATGTATTCCCTAAATATTTCATCTTTTGTTTGAAATTGATTCATCTGGTCTTACATATGCTGTTAACCATACATCAAAGACAGGACTACATCTACAAAATCTCTCTGCAAGAGGGTTCATGGACAAAGTGCATGAAAGAGATGAAAACTTAGAATTTAGTTGAATTAATTTGATGGTGTGCCAACGTGGCACTAATGAGTATTCGTATCATAGATTCGGAGAACTCAAATGCATGTTGAGAAACTCATGTTTAGAAAAGTGATTACGATTATGCACAAACTATAGAGTTATTCTGCAACATAATTTGAATATAGAGGAAAGATAAGTGAATGGTGATATAGGAAAAGATACTGATTTTGTTAATTTTCCAAACAGGGATCAGATATACTTTTTGGCTTTAAAATATGATCACAATGATGGTTAAAAGAAAATTTGGAGTGTGTTGTAAAGTTTTTGCTCTTAAAAGACTTGTATGTCTGACAAAAACAGTTTCCAGTGTCCCTAGCATACGCTGTAACTATCCACAAACCTCAAGGTTTACGTGCAGACAGAGCTATTGTAAACATCGGTACTACTGTGTTTAAAGAAGGAATGGCATATGTTGCATTGTCTCGAGTAAAAACATTGTCCAGTTTGTATTTTATTGAATTTAATGTGAAAAAGGATAGTGCTGATGGAAGTTGCGTAAAATCGGTTAAGAAGTCTATATGCTCCTCTTTAGGTTAATACCCTATCTATGAGAAACGTATACTATGTCCAAAACAAAAACATACAAAACACTCAACTGAACTTCAAGATAAGAAAGGAAACCAAGACTAGGTTGAAGGAGCAAATAAGAAAAAAATTGAAAATGAGGGTGATATTGTAGGATACCAGTTAGAAAACAGTTCAGGTATCAACTGCAATGCAAATGTGGTTCTCAACGTGGTGTTTCATTTACCACATCTTGTTAATCAAATTGAAGAAAACTGTGAAAAAAGGTTCTTTTCTGCACTGTACCATTTACTCCAACATTTAGTCAGTGACAAAAGTTTAATACAGACATTCGAGATTTATGTGCAGCTGATCAATAGCATTTACTCTTAACATGCAACAAGAAGCACAATTATTTTAGTGGTTATGCTTGGAATTTTAGAAGAAGAAATATTGATGACTTATTTGGCCTAAGTTACAAATGGAACCATGACTGTGAAGATTGTGCATTTACATCTACCACTGAAATAAATGTTGAGCGATTCCTATACTTAGCAAACACAAGGAGATGATGGACGGAGCATGGAAACTTTTCAGACACTCACCCCCAGTCACAGATCTGGATTGAATACATCATCTTTCTTTAGCTCACTTCACCACCCCAGTTCAGACCCAGCTATATGCAAATCAGTCTTGACCCTGTGCCTCATGGGAATAGTCCAGCCCAAACTGCCAAACTAGGTCTTCCCTGGACCGGAACAAGCACCCTGGGACCAGTTTCAGCGTAACACCCCTCATCAGCCAGGCTAGCTTGAATCTAGTGGCAAAGTGAGCAAGAGACCCACGTCTGGGCATACCCTGCCAACTTAGGGTGAACAAAGCAAACACAAGGAGATGATGGACGGAGCGATGAAACTTTTCAGACACTCACCCTTAGTGACAGATCTGGGTTGTATCCATCATTGTTCTTTAGCTCACTTCTCCACCCCAGTTCAGACCCAGCTATATGCAAATCAGTCTTGACTCTGTGCCTTATGGGAACAGTCCATCCTGAACTGCCAAGCTAGGTCTTCCCTGGGCTGGAAACAAGCACCCTGGGACCGGATTCGGGGTAACACCCCTCATCAGCCAGGCTAGCTTGAATCCAGAAGGAAAGTGAGCAAGTGACCCACATCTGGGCATACCCTGCCAACATAGGGTGAACAAAGCAAACACAAGGAGATGATAGACGGAGCACTGAAATTGTTCAGATACTCACCCCCAGTCACAGATCTGGGTTGAATCCATCATCATTATTTAGCTCACTTCGCCTCCCCAGTTCAGACCCAGCAATATTCAAATCAGTCTTGACCCTGTGCCTCATGGGAACAGTCTAGCCCGAACTGCCAAGCTAGGTCTTCCCTGGACCGTAAACAAGCACCCTGGGACCGGATTCGGGGTAACACCCCTCATCAGTCAGGCTAGCTTGAATCGAATGGCAAAGTGAGCAAGGAACTCACGTCTGTACATATCCTGCCAACTTAGTGCGAACAAAGCAAATACAAGGAGATGATGGAAGGAGTGCTGAAACTTTTCAGGCATTCACCACTAGTGACAGATCTTTGTTGAATCCATCATCGTTCTTTAGCTCACTTCGCCATCCCAGTTTAGACCCAGCTATATGCAAATCAGTCTTGACCCTGTGCCTCATGGGAGCAGTCCATCCCGAACTGCCAAGCTAGGTCTTCCCTTAACTGGAAACAAGCACCCTGAGACCAGATTTGGGGTAACACACCTCATCAGCCAGGCTAGCTTGAATCCTGTGGCAAAGTGAGCAAGGGACCCTCGTCTGGGCATACCCTGCCAACTTAAGGCAAACAAAGCAAACACAAGAAGATTATAGACGGCACGCTGAAATTGTTCAGACGCTCACCCCCAGTCAAAGATCTGTGTGGAATCCATTATCGTTCTTTAGCTCACTTCGCCACCCCAGTTCAGATCCAGCTATATTCAAATCAGTCTTGACCCTGTGCCTCATGTGAACAGTTGAGCCCAAACTGCCAAGCTAGGTCTTCCCTGGACAAGAAACAAGCACCCTGGGACCGGTTTCGGAGTAACACCCCTCATCAGCCGTGCTAACTTGAATCCAGTGGCAAAATGAGCAAGGGACCCACGTCTGGCCATACCCTAGCTAACTTTGGGCGAATAAAGCAAACACAAAGAGATGATTGACAGAGCGCTGAAACTTTTCAGACACTCACCCCTAGTGACAGATCTGGGTTGAATCCATCATCATTCTTTAGCTCACTTCGCCTCCCCAGTTTAGACCAGGCTATATGCAAATCAGTCTTGACCCTGTGCCTCATGGGAACAGTCCATCCCGAACTGCCAAGCTAGGTCTTCCCTCGACCGGAAACAAGCACCCTGGGACCGGATTCGGGGAAATACCCCGCATCAGCCAGGCACGATTGAATCCAGTGCAAAGTGAGCAAGGGACCCAAGTCTGGGCACATCCTGCCAATTTAGGGCGAACAAAGCAAATACAAGGAGATGATGGACAGAGCGCTGAAACTTTTCAGACACTCACCCCCAGTCACAGATCTGGGTTGATTCATCATCATTCTTAAGGTCACTTCGCCATCCAAGTTCAGACCCAGCTATATGCAAATCAGTTTTGAACCTGTGCCTCATGGGAACAGTCCAGCCCGAACTGCAAAGCTAGGTCTTCCCTGGACCGGAAACGAGGACACTGGGACCGGTTTTGGGGTAACACCCCTCATCACCCAGGCTATCTTGAAATCCAGTGGCAAAGTGAGCAAGGGAGCCATGTCCGGGCCTATCCCGCCAACTTAGGGCGAACAAAGCAAACACAAGGAGATGATGGACAAAGCACTGAAACTTTTCAAACAATCACCTCCAGTCACAGATCTGGGTTGAATCCATCATCATTCTTTAGCTTGCTTTGCTACCCCAGTGCAGACCCAGCTATATGCAAAATCAGTCTTGACCCTGTGCCTTTTGGGAATAGTACATCCCGAACAGCCAAGATAGGCCTTACGTGGACCGGAAACAAGCACCCTGGGACAGGATTTGGGATAACACGCCTCAGCAGCCAGGCTAGCTTGAATCCAGTGGCAAAGTGAGCACAGGACCCACATCTGGGCATATCCTGCCAACTTAGGGTGAACAATGCAAATACAAGGAGATGATGGACAGAGTGTTGAAACTTTTCAGATACTTACCCCAGTCACAGATCTAGGTTGATTCCATCATTGTTCTTTAGCTCACTTCGCCACCCAAGTTCAGACCCAGCTATATGCAAATCAGTCTTGAACCTGTGCCTCATGGGAACAGTCCAGCCCGAACTGCCAAGCTAGGTCTTCCCTGGACCACAAACAAGCACCCTGGGACTGGTTTCGGGGTAACACCCCTCATCAGCCAGGCTATCTTGAAATTTAGTGGCAAAGAGAGCAAGGGAACCATATTTGGGCATACTCTGACAACTAAGGGTGAACAAAGCAAACACAAGGAGATGATGGACAAAGCGCTCAAACTTTTCAAACACTCACCCCCAGTCACAGAGCTGGGTTGAATCCATCAACGTTCTTTAGCTCACTTCGCCACCCCGGTGCACACCCAGCTATATGCAAATCAGTGTTGACCCTGCGCCTCATGGGAACAGTCCAGCCCGCAATACCAACCTAGGTCTTCCCTGGACCGGAAACAAGCACCCTGGTACCGGTTTCGGGGTAACACCCCGCATCAGCCAGGCTAGCTTGAATCCAGTGGCAAACTGAGCAATGGACCAAATTCCCATACTTAACACTACCAGTTTGCAAAAATTAAAATATGGCCTGCTTTAATTGTAGATCAGGCATAATATGTATGTTGCAAATATAAAGAAGCTGAAAATACCTCATATTAATTCTACATTGATGTAGACCAAATGGAACAAAACTATAAACAGAAATTACAATCTTCAAAGCAGGACAAATATCTATTTCAGGAAGAACCTATACAACACTGGCTATTATTTTTCATGAAGGAGCTAATAAAACATCTGGGCACTATATTGTGATTTTAAAGAGGAACAGTGGATGGACACATTGCAATGATGCCAACCTCAAATGCAAAGCTAGATTGCCTTATAAACTGTAAAACCCTTACCTGTTGTTTCTGCAACCAAAATTCTAAGGCCATCATTTAGCCTATCGGTGGTGATGCCCTTAACAAACAACTCTGGATTGGATTATATTAGCACAGATCATTACTCCTTTCCTACTGATTTGGCCTAGCAGGAATAATGTTATGAAAACCTTCTTTATAATTCAACTATTGTATATATGTGTTCATACTATTGTACCAGGAATAATAATAGTACATAATGTTTTGAGACGCATTTCTTTTCATTTCTAGATTAAATGTAAATACAATTGTAGCGAATGCAAAGCATTGTAACACATATTTACAATGATATTCTGTGCCATTCTGTGTTTTTCCAACAATCCATGCAATTTCATTCCACCACAGTTCAAAAATGAAGCTACATACAGACCACTATGTATGGTGAAATAGGATGAAAGCTGAGAACAGTAAAAAAGGGAAAGTAACGTTTTATTACATTGTAATGTACTGCTTTACTGTAAGAAATATGATTTGAAATACTATATCTATACTATATTCTATTGTTTTCTTTTCAATAGGGACAACATTTCAGCATCCACTGGGGACAAGCCTTTTTTTCTTTCACAAATTAAGGGGATAGGGCTGCGGGGGGTCCACACGGAACCCTCATTTAATAATTAAAGAAGCCCTGGAGCGGTGGTGGTCTCCAGGGTGTGGGAGATGCTGTGCGGACAACCCCTGAACAACCTAAATCAAAAACCCCAGGGAGGTGGTGGTGGTCCATTTGTAATGCTCTTGCTTGCTGAAAGTAGAGCAGCATTTGCTATGGCTTGGAGGGAGCAGTAAAGTTCCTGTCAAACCACAGCAAACAGCCCTGCCCCGGGGTGGTTACCCCGGGACAGAGCAGATTCGGACTTGGGTGTTGGAGGTCCACAGGGCCATCTATTGCTCCAGGAGGGGGCTGCATGCCCACCTAATTTCTTTGAATTTGCCCCAGGGAGGTGTTGGTCCCCTTGCCTTAAATTTGTCAAAGCCCTGGGGAGGCGACTGTCCCCAGGGAAGTCAATCAAATTTCAGTAGGGTCCGCAATTCCGCTGCATGAACTCGCATCCTCAGGTATCTATATTTTTTAAACTTAAATATTTCTTTAACTACTAAACATGATTTACACCAAATGACAAAAAGCATGCTTTCTGGACCAACATCTAGCTTTCTCCCAAATTTGGTGTAATTCCGTTTGGTGTAGTTCAGGCTGCACTCGTGTTCAAAATAGGAAAAATTTCCATAGACAGAACATTGGGAAAACACATTTTGGAACCCCCAATTTTTCTTGGCCCTTGGTTGACCCCCCCGAAACTTTCAACATAGCAGCTGAACCAAAAAGGTGAGGTTTCATGAAGATTCGTCAAGCGGCACAAAAGTTATTGGCAAAGCAAAAAATGCTTTTCCTATGAAAACTATAACTACCTTCTACTGGCTAAAGTGCGCAAAGAGATACATGCAATATGTGAAGGCATTCCAGCACCATGTTTGCTAAGCAATGTTATGGCACTAGTGATGGGGCTGCTGCCCATGACTTACCATGACTTGCCAGTAGAAGGTAGTTACAATAACTTTTGTGCCGCTTGCCCATTACGTTGTTCGCAGTCGGAATGTAAACCGCACGGTCTTTATGAATCGGTTCCGACCAGCCCTCGGAGTATTCATTCCAGTCAGAACCGCATCGTACAAATTTATGGACAGTGGTTCCAACCGAGCGATTATGATGTCGGTCCAACAGCCTTTCCGAGTTGGCCTGTCCGACACGAAAAGGCTGTCAGAAACTGACTTTGGGGGACCCTGGCAGACCCCCTTCATCCTGGTGCCTCGGGTTGGGGGCCGAGGGGGTACCTATCGGACCCCCCTGTAAAACACTGCACTGTGTGGCAGCACCATGGGGTGCCTGCGACAGGGTGCAGGGTTTTCCGCAAACACCCCATTTCTCCATAGGAGCCTGTGTTACGGCCAGTTATTGGGCCGAACAAGGGCTCCAATTGGAATTAATGGTATTCTGACCGTACAGTGTTGATTCGCATTGTAATCAGTCAGGTGGAACCGCCGGCCGCAAGTTGTCAGTTACGAATCTGAGACGTGTGGGGCGGATAATTTCCACACAACATCTTAATCAGCCCCTAAGTAGTAAATGATCAGCTGACATCCTTGTATGGCATCCATAGTTTTAATATAAAGCTTTGAAAATTCAAAAAATGCCCCAATTAAAGTTTTATCTGCCAGTCTAAAAGTGCATGCACAACTGTTCATACTAAGCTTAGAAAACTGAAATCAAATCAAAGAAAACTTTATTTGGATGTTTTTTTTATCCATAAAGGTACATAATAAAAAACATTATTTTCTAAAACTTTAAATGTAGTTCCATACATTACATCTCAAATTTCTAATATTAAGACAATAAATAAAATCCATATCCTTAAGAATCAAATAATATTAAAGACATAACGTTCTTCACATCCATTTCCTAATTTTCAGTTACATTCTTCTTCATTGACCAGTTTGTCCAAGTGAACAAGAGATGTCCTTCTTTTAACTGCCCACAACATAGAACCTTCAACTTTTCGGCAAACAACTTAATTTTCAAGTCTACATATACAATTAATTGCATCCTTAGAAAAAATGAATTTGTCTGTTAGAAAAAGGGGTCGTAAAATTATCCAACTGATCATCATGAAATGTGCAACAGAGCATATAATGAACTGAGGACTGAGTTGCTTTCCCGTCACATGGGCACCTAGGGAAATGTTTCTTCCATATTTCACCTTTTGGAATGCCACTAGTTTGTGAAAGGTACCCATCCACAATTTAGTCATATAAAATCTTTCTTGTACATTTGTTACCTGTACTAGATAATCTTGTAGACCTGATTGAATTGGTCCGGTCATATATCTCAGCACACTTGTTTTTTTTGCCTTCTCTGCTTTCTCTAGCATGGACATGTTTCTCCAAAAATAATATTTTCAGTTCTTTATTTCCATACTGCAATATGCTAACAGGGTTCTTGACTGATAACTCTTCATCAAAATCTCTGAGTAACTTACCCATATAAGCTAACCAAGGAATATTTTCGTAATACTTAATGGATAAACAATCCTCAATGATATCCCTGCTGAATTTTGTTCTCTTTTTACTTGAGATATTATACCAGGAGGTTATTGCTCTAATATGTATTATGTCTACAATACAGGTTACACTTGTTTCTCTGTGTGTAATGTATTCAGATGCAGACCTAGGTACTGCTAACAGTCTGCAAAGAAATTCGTTTTCACAGGATTGTAATTAGGAGACATCAGCCATGCCCCAACCTGTTGCCCCGTAAGACGGTCCAAGATGCACTTACTATTGTACAGTTGTAGCATATCGCATGTAGGTTATTACCTATCTTCCTAGAAAATCTGAATATGGCCTCCACAGATCTAAAAAGCTCAAGGGCCTCATTTATGAAAAGTGACGCATCGCTGCGTCAAAACAGCAATGCGTCACTTTTCATTGCGCCCTCCTTGCGACACCAATGATGCGTCATATTTACAGTATGACGCATCATGTCGCAAGGAGGGTACAGATACGTCAGTATTTCTGACGTATCTGTAGGCGCAAAAATGACGCATTGCTGGAGTGCGTCACAAAAGTGACGCAACTCCAGCAATGTGTCCTTTCACATGGGGCAAGCCCCATGTGAAAGGGCCTGCGTCAGTCTTACGCCTGCAATGAGGCAGGCGTAAGATATTGACGCATTAGGGTCAAAGAAATGGCGCAGTGAAATCTGATAGATTTCACTGCGTCACTTCTACAACCCTTTCTTGCGTCGGAACGCCCCCCCTGCATACATTATACCTGGCACAGGTATAATGTAGCGCAGGGGTTTACAAAGTGACGCATCTACCTAGATGCGTCACTTTGTAAATGTGACGCAACATGGCGCATTTTTTACACTGCTGGTGCGTCACAAAAAGTGACGCACCGGCGGCGTAGAAGTGACGCAGGAGCTCATAAATAAGCCCCAAGTGTTTCCCAATTCTATGTGAGGGCCCCAATTGCCATTATGAGAAAAAAGTACACCAAAATATGTAAATCGTTGTACTTCAACCAACTTAAAGTCCCTCACAAAGTGATTTTTTTTTTGCTTCCCCAGTCGGCAGACCATTACAAAAGTTTTACTTAAATTTAATTTTTAATCCCTCTGCTCCATGTATGCGACAAAAGCATCAATCAGCTGTTGTAGCCCGTTTGCAGCTCTAGATATCAATACTGCGTCATCTCCATACAGAAGCAGAGTGGCTGGGGAGGTGCCAATTCTTGGGACATCAGCGTTTACCTGATGTAATGTTTTATCTATCCTAATAATATACAGTTAAAAAAGAAAGGGCGCAAGAACACAGTCTTGTCTAATGCCCCTAGAAACTTTAAAGCTTGGAGTGCATTCACCTTCCATCCCATATCTTACTCATGCACTCAGAGAAGAATACAATTGTGACATTTGGGATCTTATATCAGCAGGGGTACCCATTTCAATCATGGTTCCCCATAATTTGGCGGGATTTACACAATCAAAATCACAACTCAAGTCAGCGGAGCAGAGATGGATATGTTCCTTCTTAGCTAATGTATACTTACCAATAAGGAGGTTTAGGTGAATAAACTATCCCCTCTGTGCCTGTATCCCTTCTAAATCTGTCCCGGGAGTCTGTCCGCTTTCTATGTCTCCAGTCTCTCTAATACAATACTACCCATTATCTTTAACAGACAAATCCAGGAGTGATATGGGGTGGTAGCATTTAACATCCTCCCTTGCCACCTTTTTTGAAGGTAGGGACAATTATGCTGTCTTTCCAGGTGCATGGAACACATCCTTGTATAGCTGCAATACAGACCTGGGTTAAGATCAGATCCCATAGCATCATATGCTCTTCATATGCATCTGCAGGGACCCCATCAGGGCCTGATGCTTTACCAGATGTGGTTTTATTTATTGCAAATGAGACCTCCTCTAGGCTGACCTGCTGCAGAGGGATAAACACATAAAGGGTAGGTTCACCAGCATTTTTACTTGGGACAGGGAAGACTTTTCAAAGGGTGTTCGCCAATCACTTGGGGCTATTAGTGTTTCTACCATCGGATCAAAATCTTCTTTCAGGAAATTTTAATTTATCACCTTCCAAAATAGTATGGGATCCCTAGTGTCCGCCTCCTGATTAACCCTGGGCAAAGCACTACGCTACGCTCGCGTAGTTTGCGAAGTTTGCGCTACTTCGCACAACGCGAATTGCACGTAGCACAGTGCAAACACGCGTAGCGTAGCATAGCGTAGTGCAGCGGTCATTTTGCTTGCTCGCGGTCCTCAACGTCAAGTTGGCGACCGCGAGCAAGCAAAATGACATCCCGGCGAGACTTTTTCTCGTTCGCGATCAGCAACATCAAGTTGCCGATCGCGAGCGTGGAAAATAAACCTCCCGGCGAGATTCTCAACGCGGGGAGGTCAGGTTTCTCATTGCGAGTGGTCGCGTATGCTCGCGACCGCTCGCGATGAGAAACTACCAGTCCGCGTTGAGAAAGCTGCCGCTCGAGTAAAAATCTACTTGAGCGGCAGTAAAAGACAGCTCGCACTGTGCAAGAGGCCGTTTTCAATGATTGCACAGTGCGGACAAGCATCCGGCACTGTGCAATCATTGCGAACAGTGCACTACGCAGTTCGCGTAGTGCTACGCGTAGCTCGCGTAGTGCGAACTGCACTTTGCGTAGCTTCGCGTAGCGCTACTTCGCGAACTACGCCCAGGCTTACTCCTGATATAGATTAATCAATGCCTGCTCTTGCATATCTTTCTTTCTGTGCTTTAAAACTTGTTTATATAATAATCTAAGCTGCTTAACCTCCACTCTAAACCTAGGGATGAAATGTAAGGCTTTTTTTAGATTTTGGTTTGCCCGTTCACATTCATGGTCAAACCATCCTATGTTCTGCTTCTTATTATCCTTATTGACCATTTTTAGATTAGAGGCTATAGCTGTTGTGATTTTTCCAAAAGCTGCCACAACCTTTGCGGGGGGATATTCAGCGTTGGTACAAGCAATAAAAAATTTCACAGTTAGCTTTTACCACATTTTCTAAAACAGATTTTTCATCAATCCCAGTCTATTTAGTACTTATGCAATTTTTTCCTGCTACAGCAATAACGGGTGCCAATAATATATATTCTCATCCCCTTATTTTGATACTTATAGTCAGTGTAAGAGAGGCATGGTCACTAAAATTTGTTAATTCTATAAGAAATTACCTAAAAGACTTCCTTTATTCAATGACATTATAATATGGTCAATACACGTTAAGCTTCCTTTTCCTTGAAAAGTAGGTTTTGATGTATTTCCTTCCTCTGCATTCAATACTAATATTTCTAGGATGTATTTACACAAGAGCATATTTATTGATTCCCCATATGTATCATAAGGTAAGTGAAGTTGATTATTCCCTAAGGTGACAATAAGACCACATACGCTCATCCCTGAGTAACAACACTTGTGAGTATTAAAATCCCCCATCCAAATACAAACACACTCAGGAGTCCCTTTGAGCAGTCCACAGCCGTATATTCGGTGGCATTAAAATATTATTATACAAATGTATTATTATAAAAAACTGTTTATTACGCGCTTTCAGGAGCGCCAATTGGATGAAAGGAAAATCGCCATAGGCCTTCTATAGTATAACAGGGGCTGTTGCAGATATCAATAGTGCCAAGACTCCTTTGACTCACCCATGTGATGTTGGTGTGACTGGGATATAGTAACAAAACCATCAATATAGAAAGGTTGTGTATGCCATGTTTCCTGATGGCACAACAGTTGCACTAGGTTTTGCGATTTCCAAATAGCGATTTTTAACGAATCGCTATTTGAGAATCGCAAAACGAGATTTAATAAAAAAATCGCAAATATTTTGCGATTCCCTCATATTCCTTAATTGCGACTCGCAAATTGTGAGTCGCAATTAATGAATCCCTTCCCATTCATTCCCATGGGCCAAGAGGCCCATAGGAATGAATGGAAATTGCTTGTGCAAATTGCGAGTACCCAATAGGTATTCGCAAATGCGCACGCAATTTCAAGTGTGCAAGGTTTCCAAAAGGACACCCTGTTGCACCCCTGAAATGTGCCTGTGTGCACATGTGGCGCACATACATGCCCTAAGGGCATGTATGTGTGCCACATGGCACTTTGAAAAAAGCAAAAAAGTGTTTTTTTCAAAGAATTCGCAAATTACCACCAACTGTAAGTTGGTGGTAATTTGCGATTTCTTATGCCAAATTCGCACAACTTAGGTGCTTTCTACATCGCATTTAAGGATTCCTTGAATGCAATCGCAAAGTTTGCGATTCTCTAATTTGCGATGCCCTTTTGGGATGATACATCCCAAAAGGGCTTTTCCCGTTCACAAACAGGCCGATTCTGAGAATCGGCCCGTTTGCGAACGGGAAAAGGGTTGATACATATGCCCCTTTGTTACTTAACCGTTCTTTAAGTTTGTGTTTAATCCCTGCTATATTCCAAGATCTAATTTTTATTGAGCTGGTCATACAATTTTCATTTTTATTCTGCCCAAGGTTATTATTCTCATGATTTATATTACTCATGCCTCTGATTGTAGCTTCTTCACCATGCTCCCCCTTAAGTCAATCCTGTTCACTCAGGCTTGAAAGAGGAGCATAACGATTTGAACAGGTCACTAAAGGACCCTGGTTGAAATTATCTTGGTAATACCACAAGCTATTGGATGATCTTAAAGTCTCAATTGATGGTTTATAAAAGAAACCTAGTGGTACGGCGATATCTCTTTCCTCAAGACTAATCAAATATTGTTGTTTAGTAGACACATCAGTTCAGGTAAGAGCGGTGGGGCCCGATTGGGGGGGGGGGGATTTAGACAGACAATGATGAAGGGGTGAAAATGTTATAAATAATTAATTTGCCCTTGGCATCATCCGTCGTAATCCCCCCACCAGGCCTCACCGACCCACCGCTCATACCTGCACGGTCCGAGGCTGTTGTTTAGACTGGAACACTCCCAGTTTATCTCTTGACTACTTGTGAAGCGAGTATTCAATTGTGTTTGCTTCCTGGCATCAAGAAGTTAAACATGCTAAAGCTCCAGTGAGCGCCTAGCCAAGACGTATGGACAGATGCATCAATATCTGATTTCCTAGTTGCGATAACATCCCAATCGCTATTAGGATATTTGTATACCTTATGTATGAAACTCTTTTGAGTTTCATAAGTGATTCCTTTTGGGTCCCAAATTGACCTACTTTATGCATATTAAGGAGGTAGGTCACAATCCGCAACAAATTAGGAATCACAGCCATCACAGGGATAGTGGCCTGCTGGGATTAACAGACCACCATGGCTGTGATTGCTGTTTAATGAAGCAATTTTTTTTAAGATTCAGACCGTTTTGCTTAAAGGAAAATGGGATGCATTTAAAAAGAAAAAAATAAACTTTGCAGATTCATTTTTTTTAAAGTAGCTAGTGGTTCGTGCAGCTGAAATTCAGTAGAAAAACATTCATATATCCCATTCAGATTCAGTATTTGAAAAGAATGCCTTAATCATGCCTTTCTAAATATGAAATCGCAAACAAATATCAATTCTGTAATGTGTTATCAAATTGCAATTCATGTTTTGAAAATATGAATAAGCATTTTTGCAGTTGGAAATGGCCCGATGGGCAGTTTGTGACTGCAAAAATACTTTGTACATGTGGCTCTAAGACTCAAACAAAAAGAGGTGTGCTCACCTCTTAACTGATGCAAAAAGAATCATTTGTTTGAGCAGTACTTTTCAACCTAAGTGAGATGGGTGTACCCAGACATGGGTCCCTTGCTTGCTGTGCCACTAGATTCAAGCTAGCCTAGGCTGATGAGGGGTGATACCCTGAAACCAGTCCCAGGATGCTTCTTTCTATTAGCTGTCAAATATTGTCAAATTGTAGAGCAGTATCTTTGTATTCTGACATCCCCCTGTCTAAAAATATTGGAAAACACGAATGCCTCCTCCTGAATAGGTCTCTAACCTTTGCTCTTCTCTTCTCCCCTTTAAGGTACAGTGCTTCCGGGTCACATTTTGGGAGTCATTCCTGTTACAGAAAAGAGTTATGAACAGGCTGTTTTTCCACCCTTTGTGGATGGCTTAAATTCCTTGACATCTGTTGCTGAAACCTTGCTGACCAGTGTTGACCTCCTGCAAGCCAGGCCGGATACTACCACTCCTAAAGAGTCCTACACTGGACCCTGATGACCTCACCTACTATCAGCCCATCACTTATAAAACATTCATCTGTATTCACCTGCAAGCTCATTAGCTCTGGCTGATATTGCAGCTGTTGCCGAACATTATGCGATCAATCATAAAACAGACTTTAAGGAGGACTTACAGGTGAGAGGCTTTGGCTATATCCTCATGTTGGCAGCCTGGAGGACATATTTGGATTAGGGCTTCTACAAACAAACTGTTTATACAACACACAGATGTGATTATTTTGTTTATTTAGCCAGCTGCCAGAGCTTAAATTTTCATGGGCACACACATGACATTGTATTAGATAAAGAGATCATTTGCAATGTTTGCTTTTCTCTGGCAGCAGCACAGATGACAGGAGGGTGATTATAACCTTTGCAGTTCAGACTACAGTTTTGTGTTTGAGAGCCAGAGCTTCACTAATCTGCATGTACTTTTTTTTCTAATTTGAAAGTGCAACTGTTACCTGACCTTATATGATCATCAAAAAAGAGCTTTGGACATCTTACTGAGAGCTGGACATAGACTCCACCTACACCATGGTTCTCATGACTACTCAATTTAAATGGGCCAAATATGTGTTCTTCCACCAAAACGCTACTTGTATTGCCCTTTTTGGCTTATGGCAAAATGTACACTCAATGCAGCAGGACTGAGCAGTTTTATAGTGGCAAGCCAGCGATTATGACTATAGGCCCGAACTGTCTTTGATTAAATGTAAAGATAAAGGCATTAGAACTGACACATTTATTGTGAAAAACATATGTTTAAGTCAGTAGATATTTAAGGTTTAATTCTCCCCTTCCCTTAACTTGGTCATATTAGTTCATGCTCAGTTTCCAGATGTCTTTCAATGCAATGCGAACTAGTAGGAAAAATAAGCCTCAAGGGCAGATCAGGCACTGGAACAAAATTCATGAGTCCTTCTTATCTTCTAAATTTCCTACTCAATACATTTCAGAATTCTCGAACATCAATAGTGCACTCACTACTTTTCAGGAGTCTTTCACTCAGACTTTGGAAAAAATTGCACGTTTAAGACCCAATCACTGCAAGTCCACTATACCCCTTGCTTCGTGGTTCATGGAGGTACTTAAGCAAGATAAATCAGCTTGTAGGAAACTAGAAATGAGATGGTGAGTATCTAAAGCTCCCTCTGACAAAATGATCTACAAGTCAGCCCTAAATAACTATTATAAAAAAATTAGAGCCACCCGTAAGTCTCATCTCATCAATAGAATTGACAACGCTAGTAACTCGAGCAAAGAGCTTTTTAAAGTTCTCAATGAATTCATACGGTCAACAGCTTTTACTTCCCATCTCCAGTCTCACAGGAACTGTGCAACGCTTTAGCTAACCACTTTGAGGATAAAATTGAGAATATTTATGAGAGTATCTCTAACTGCATCCCTTCTACTGGCTCTGTTTGCATCATTCCCTCTAATCATAACTCCTTCACTGCCCTGGAGTATTTTGAATCAGTCACCCCGGAATCAGTATTAGACATGATGAGTAAGATTAAGTTGGGTTTCCCCTCACATAATGGTGAAACTTGCCAGCTCTCTCAGTGCCACCATCACAGCACTGTGTAACCTTTCCCTGGATACTGCCACTTTACCTCAGGAGTGGAAAATAGCACAGGTCATGCCCATCCTGAAAAAGCCTAATGCGGACCCTTTGAATCCAGCAAACTATAGGGCCATCTCCCTTCTCCCTTACCTTAACAAGATAATGGAAAGCCTAGTTAGCCAACAACTTACCCAGTATTTGGTATCATACCCTATTTGACTCCTTGCAATCTGGGTTTAAAGCTTTTCATAGCGCTGAAACCGCACTGATGGGGGTTCTAGATACCAAAAGACTCTCCCTTGATGAGAGCTGTCCAGCCATGCTGGTGTTACTTGATCTCTCAGCTGCATTCAACATAAGCTCACATTCGATCATGGTTCAAGGACTCTCTGATGTCGGTGGCAAAGCCCATGGCTGGTTTCAGAGCTTCCTCTGCAACCGTACCCAGGTTATCAATCTAGGCCCCTTTAAATCTCAGGTGATGTCTTTGGGCAAGAGGAGTCCCTCAGGGCTCTTCACTGAGCCCTGTACTCTTTAACATCTATGTGGCACCTCTAGCTCAAGTAATCAGGTCCTATGGATATGATGTCATCTCATATGCTGATGACACTCAATTGATCACCTCCATGGGCCTAAACCCGCACTCTAGTAAACTGAAGTTCTGAGAGTGCATGAGTAACTTGCTTCCTGGATGTCCCACAATTGCCTGCAGCTCAATGGCGACAAATCAGAAATAGTGTTGTTCTGTCCGGCCCATGACTACTGGACGAAGGATTGGTGGTCACCTGAATTAGGCACCCCCTCAAACCAAAATGGTGGTTAAAAACTTGGGCATTCTAATTGATGATAGCCTCTCAATGAAAGAGCAAGTGAAATCTACACGTGGCACCTGTTTCGGGATAATGTGCATGTTATTAAGAGTCTTTCAAGGGCTGCCTCTCTATACAAGAAAGACTCTCACGCAGGCACTTATGGTCAGCCGCTTAGATTATGGAAATAACTCAAAGCCCAAGCACACATATGTAAGTAAACATTAGTGTTATACAGTATAGATGCTCATAACAATATTAGTTTTCTTGTGCTTTTCTTTTTTTCTTTGCTGGTGCAGCCAACATGTGTTTCGTCGGTCGGGTGATGTACACCCATGACTTCCTCAGGGCTGTCTTGAAGTAATGAATTATTTTGTAACTTCTGCGCCGTTTGTACTTCCGTCCCGTTCAGTAGGTAGTGGTAGTTAATTTCTAAACTGGTGACTTCTTGTAGGTAGTCACACGGAATATAATGTACCAGACTTCTGATCTGACACGCACGCCGATCCACGTCGCGTCATCAGGAAATAAAATAAGGAATAACGATAAAGGCCCGAATACGACCTGTAAAGGACGTCTATCCGTGTCCGGTTTCCCGGGAAACGACCACACTCGAGCCGACAACAGGACTAGAGGCAACATAACCGTTAAGAGTGAGCGCCAACACCACTTGGTGCCATATCACCCAGCTTGTAGTCAATTTTAGATTATGGAAATGCCCTCATGGCAGCGGCCAAAGATTTTTCCCATCTAGACTGCAGGTAGTCCAGAACACTGCGACCCGGCTTGTCCTCAAACGTCCGCCTCGTACACCCTCTGTACCCACGCTTAAATATCTGTACTGGCTTCCCATTAGAAAGTGAGTGATTTTCAAGCCTCCGTGCCTGGTACACAGAGCTCTGTCAGGTAAAGGACCAACATATCTTCAAAACAAACTGTCAGTTTATCAACCCACCAGAAATTTGAGATTCCAGGATTAATCCTTGCTCTGCCCATGTCGTATTCGCACAGTTAGACAGGGTGGTCGATCCTTTTCTTACCTGGGTCCTTTTCATTGGAACAAGCTTCTGCCTCACATTCGCCTTTGAACTGATTTTTTCTGCTTCAAGAAGCTACTTAAAACCTAGCTTTTATTGACTACATTTCTTCTTTTCCTTTCTCATCTTGGAACAGTGGTTTAGCACCAAGATACCCCTGTGGGAGTGATTCACTGTGCTATATTAAGTTTGGATAACATAATATAACAAGTTTGGAATGTTATTAGTCTATTTTAAAGCCTCAATCTATAATGTAATTTGAATCCCGCATATTTGCCATAGCAGTCAATGTTCTATTTGTTGGTCACTCGGTGTGACACACCGTGGATATAGATGGCTTGCTGTGTGAGAATCGTTATTGGCCCAATTTGGACTTACCATATTTTGTATAACTTTCTAGTTTTATAATTGTGTGTCTGATGGTTGTCCTGTAGAAAAGCTTACTCTCAAAACTGTAAGCCTGAGATAGTTATAGTGACAAACTATATGCCTGTTTGGTGCAGTGGAAATGTTATCTCCGATGACTTATGTCTGGTGTTTTTATTATGAAACATTATGACAAAGGCAGTTTGTCAAGCTTATTTATTGTGAAAAGCATATGTTAAAGCCATCAAACCTGTCAGAGTTGGTTATTACATGGTGTTACAGGCTATAGACTGATTCTTAGTTACATGAAATCTCACAGATCACCATAGTGGGCAAGTGTAATTGCACTGGCCACCCATTCTGGCAAACGTTGAGGTGATTATCCTTGACAGACCCCATCAAGAGGTATTGTTTATTTTTTGCAACTTTATTTTATTACATATTTGTAATTTTATATCTGTATGCATGATGGTTGAAAGTTTATGCGCACTTGCAAAGCCTGTAATGGCTAAGGTGTAAAGAAATCATAAGGTTTAAAGGTGAAAGTCATGACAGATTTCATAGGATTCATCTGTTTATCATGAATCAATTTGGCAAAGTTAGTTGGCCCAACCTATGTATTGTGCAAAGCATATGTTAAAGACAATAGCCTTATAAGCACGGATTGTTATTATACTGTGCTCAGGCTATCGGCGGGTGTATTGCTAGATGGAAATTTCACAGATTTAGTTGTAGTGGTAGTTAATTTCTAAACTGGTGACTTCTTGTAGGTAGTCACACGGAATATAATGTACCAGACTTCTGATCTGACACGCACGCCGATCCACGTCGCGTCATCAGGAAATAAAATAAGGAATAACGATAAAGGCCCGAATACGACCTGTAAAGGACGTCTATCCGTGTCCGGTTTCCCGGGAAACAACCACACTCGAGCCGACAACAGGACTAGAGGCAACATAACCGTTAAGAGTGAGCGCCAACACCACTTGGTGCCATATCACCCAGCTTGTAGTCAATTTTAGATTATGGAAATGCCCTCATGGCATGTGTTTTGGTGTTGTGGATCCACCTGAACACAGTCTGTGAGTTCAATAATCCTTGTTAAGTTCTCTTAGGAGTGATTGTCTTTTGTTTTGCCAACTATGAATTTCTTTACATTTGTACATGTGTGACTGTATGCCAGATAGTTGGCCTGTGGACATCTTACAGATGATGTAAAAGACATGATTTGCTTTAGATGTGGCATAAGGGCAATTTAGCCTCAGATGCAATTCAAAAGGACAGTTTGCTCCCATCTGTAAATGAGGCAAGAGTACTTCATTTAAGTGCAACACAAATGTGAATAGTGTGGCTTTGGAGGATACGGATGATGAAGAACTATGGTAGGCTTGAGTTGGCATGGTGACAAGCCAATAATAAAATTATTGGCATGAATGTTTATAATCAAAATGTAGTAGGTCTGACATATTGATTTTGAAACGCATATGTTAAAATTAATAGGCATTGAGGGGTAGATCTATCTATTGAAACCAACAGATAGATATTTTGTTACATGGAATCGCACAGTTTATCATAGTAGGAAAAGGTTTTGGTGGTGGCTACCCCTCGACAAACAGTGGATACGGAAGATTTGCCCTTGTAAGGCCCCCTTAGGAGATATTGTATTTCGCTTTGCCAGCTGGTATTTAGTGACTGGTGGTTGCCTTGTTGAAATTGTTTATGGTGGCAAGCCAATTATAACATCTAGAAGCCTGACAGGTTCACTAGGAGAAAAACATTTCTGATGACATAGGTTAGATCTGTTTATTATGGAAAGCATTTGTTAAACTCAGTACGCATTTAGGAGCAAATTGTTAATTCTCTATATCAGGCTTCTCCATCGAGTAACTCCAGAGCTACTGGTAGCTCTGCAGCTACTTGTAAGAAGCTCTCTACTGTGCATGCCAGCCTACTAAATTGGAACATTTTACTTGGTTGAAGTAACAGACACCAGAATTGTGTATTCAAAACAAAAACGTGTGCATTTTCAGAACTCATAAGCTGATGTTTGGAGAAAAAATTGCTTCATTTCTAAAATATATTTAAAGCTGATTGTTGAGTGATATATTATATGGGGAGTCTTATTACTTATATTATTACCTCCATGCTAGGGAAATTGCAGCTGTGACTGATATTTATTAGCTACATAGAAGCATTCCAAATGAACAAAGCCTTTTTTATATTACTGCTGGCAACGCTGCTTGATGCACTGAGGTGATCACAGATGGTTATCATGCATATGGTGGCCACTAATGTAAACTTGTCTGATGTGGTCACTTTTGCAAC
This sequence comes from Calotriton arnoldi, assembly GCA_963921515.1. Classification (NCBI taxonomy): domain Eukaryota; kingdom Metazoa; phylum Chordata; class Amphibia; order Caudata; family Salamandridae; genus Calotriton; species Calotriton arnoldi. The sequence continues at coordinate 385,118 of CAWUFW010005973.1, read as the reverse complement.
ACTAATAATATTAGTAGTTTGTGATGTTTTCAATTGAAGATAAGAAGCTCCTAGTACACAAAAGGTTGGAGACCTCTGCTCTATATTAAAGCGTACAGACAGGTATTTTGTTATATGAAATTGATCTATGGCAGTGTGCCAGCTCCAATATTTATAATGAGGAAGACACCAGTGAAGCATTGAGAAGCTGTTCCTGCTCCAGATTTGTCATGAGTTGATTGCTGATGATATTTTCCAGTACCTTAGCTGTGAATGATAGCAGGAAGATTGGCCTGTAATTTAAAAGTTTGCTGGGGTCGGTGGTGTGTTTTTTGAGTAGTGGTCTGACTTCGGCATATTTCCAGGCATCTGGAAATATTGCAGTGGTGATAGAGGTTATGAGTAGGGTGGAGAGTACCTGGCCGATCTTTGGTTTCTGTTGTAGAAGATGTGGTGCAGGCATGGGTCCATGAGAGCTCCTGAGTGGATGGATTTCATGGTGGAGGTGGTGTCCTCGGGTGAGAGGATGTTCTAGGTGGTCAGTGTGTGGTTTGTATCGGTTACGATGCTGGTGTATCTGTTGAGGAAGTCCGGAGGTGTGGGTTGGAGCTCAAAGTTACTGTACATGGTTACGATCTTGTCGTGGAAGAAGTGGGCGAGGTTTTCACACAGCTCCTGTGAGGGTGTGATGTTTTTTTTGCTAGCAGCCGGGCAGGAGAATTCCTTAACAATGATGAAAAGTACCTTGGTGTTGTTGATGCTGCTTTCAATGTGTGCGTCAAAGACTGTAATCTTTGTTGCACTCATCAGGCAATGGCAGAGGTTGGGTGAGGTGTGGCCAAGAAGCCAGAGAGCCTGACTCAAGAGCGCGAGGCTCATGATCCGATCCCTTGTGCCTATGGCAGCTCAGACTTATTATACTCTGGGCAATAGCTCACTTAATCTACCGAATTGGTGAACTAGGCATTGACGTTTTTCACTCCCTGTTCGAGGTTGGTGCTGGTAGCAGGGTTGGAGGTGTTGCGAATGTTCATGCAGCTGGTCTCTGAGATTTTAATCCAACTCCAGTGGGGGGCATTGGTTATCTTGGGGGTGGCTGTGCGGGGTCTGAAGATGCTGAAGTGGACAATGAAGTGATCTGGAATTTTGTGATTTAGCTACATTTGACACAGTTGCTGGAGGTGAAAATGGGTCTAGCAAGTCCTGCAGGATGTGTAAGGTTGTTGATGATCTGGGTCAATGCGAGGCTGCTCATACTGTCAAGGAGGTGTGCTGTGTTTTTGTCATTGGGGTCATTGGGGTTGTTGATGTGTAAATTTAGGTCACTGAGCACGATGTAGTCTTTGGGGTCAAAGGCTAGGTGCACAATTAAGTCTGCAATGGTGTTGCAGAAGCTGGAACCTGGGCCTGAGGGAAGACATGCAAGTGTGCCTTTGATGGATGTCTTGATCTTCAATGTGGCGCTTTAAGTTGAGATGTTCCAATGGGGGTGGTGGTATTGTAGGTAGTGGTGGTACACTGTATGTTCTCTGAGTGGATAATGGCTGTTCCTTCTCCTGGCTTGTTGGTGCATTCGTGGTGACTTATTTTATATCCGTCAGGGATCGCAGTGGCAAAGTCTGGGCTGGATGTGGGTTGAGCCAGGTCTAAATGAGGAAGACTAGGTCAGGTATGAGGGTGGAAATAAGGTCCCATAATTCAGTGGAATGCTTGCATTGTGAGCGTGTGTTGGGAAGGGCGCATGCAAGTAGGTGTTTTTGTGCAGGTGGTGTCTGTGATGTGTTCAGGGTTGGGCTAGTTGATGGGCTGGTATGTGTGCAGTGGCAGGTGAAGTGGTAGTGGCTGCAGGAGAAAAGTCCTACCATGGAGCGTGGGTCTGCACGTTGGCAGTGCTTGTTGCACTCTCCGGGGTCAAGAGTGTAAAAGTTGGCGATGGTTTATCTTCACGGGCGGGAGGACCAGGGGTCATGGCTCTAGATTCGGTCCAGTGCTATGCAAACAAATGATGGACGGAATGCTGAATAAATTATACATTCATTGCCAGTCAAGAGATCTGGGTTAAATCCATTGTTCTTTTGCTCACCATGCCACCCCAGTTTAGACCCAGCCATATGCAAATCATTCTTGAACCTGTGCCTCATGGGAACAGTCCAGCCCAAACTGCCAGCCAGATCCTCCCTGGACCGGAAACAAGCATCCTGGGACCGGTTTTGGGTATTACCCCTCATCAGCCAGGCTAGCTTGAATCCAGTTGCACAGTGAGGAAGGGTCCCATGTCTGGGCATACCCATCCCACTTAGGGCGAAAAGTGTTATGCAAACAAATGATGTACAGAATGCAGAATAAATCAGACATTCACTCCCAGTTATGAGATATGGGTTAAATCCATTGTTCTTTTGCTCACCATACCACCCCAGTTTAGACCCAGCCATATGCAAATCAGTCTTGACCCTGTGCCTCATGGGAATAGTCCAGCCCGAACTGCCAAGCATTCGGTCCAGGCATGAAAGGGTACAGACGGGCTTGTCTTTGGCATGTCAGCTGCAGGCCAGTGGCACACCCTCTGCGTGGTCACACCTGCATTGAGTACGTCCTGGTGGGTGGTTCTGTTGGTGGGAAGAATGGTGAGTGGGAAAACCCAGTTGGGAAAACACCAGTGGGAAAACCTGGGCAGCTGCGGTGTCGCTGGATCAGTCTGGAACAAGCAGGAACTGGAGGCCAAATCAAGTGGCAAACTAGGTGTCCCGGTGCCAACATACGTATGTTCATGCTTCATGTGGATGCACAGGAACGCCCATGCTTCACCCATCAAATGCTCACTACTATGAAATCTAAAGCAACGTGGCACAAGCCAATGTGTTGCATTACATTAACTTACAAAGTCATGTTTATTGCCCCTTGCATGGTTTTGTAAATCTTACTTAAGCCTTTACCTTGTTGACGCAAGGACAAGGCTAGGGCTTAGGTAATCTTGGCACTGGGTTGAATCCTGGACTGCGGCTCAACATCCTGCCAATCTGGACAAGTCACTTAACCTTCCCATGGATGTACACTTCGTTCTTTTGCAAAGTGTTCCAATGCTCCCAGAAACAAAATACTTCGATGATTCCAACCTGAAAGACATCCACTAACCTTGATAGGGAACAGGGAAGGCTTGTAATTCTGACCCTAATAGTCTGAAGGAATTTAGACTTTTTCACACACTAACTTGTATTTTACCAATGTATTAACATCGGAGATTATCAGTATGATGCACTGCACATGGCCACGTTCCTAAAATAAACACATGGACATCTACCTTAATTAATGATCTAATACTAATATGCACTTTGAAATACGTTCTTTTAGATGATGGCTAGATGAGTGATTGACTAGCGCTGCATTGTACTAAGGGCTACGTTCTTGCAGACAAGAAAACAGAAGCAATGTTGAGCCCACAGCATGGGGAAGTATTTTTTTTAAAGAAGAAGGGATGTTCTTATTATATTAAGTTCTTAGAAGATATATTTAAATATTGTGATAATATTTATTTTTAGTGATTTAAAGTGCAGAATAATATGCATAGAATAGAGTGTGCACCAAAACAATTGTGATGCAAGATTTGCCACTGTGTCAAGTTGTTTGATACCTTTGCAGTAGATCATATTTCCTAGTGAATACTGAGTTCAACAGAATTCCTGTCTTTACACCTATATGTTAGAATTGTGAAAATTATTGGTTTCTTGTTATAGGAACCTGTTTGATTAGCTGCACTTAAACAAAACTAGATTCATATTTGTTGGTTGGCTGAGTAATGAGAAATTGCTGGTAGAACACTTGCTCTCCAGTGCCAAGACACACAACTAATAGCCTGTGTGCTCAAACAATTTATCAATGAATAAAGTAACTGATATCTAAAATGTATCAGGTATTTAATTCTTTGTTGTGGTCCATGAGAAGCCAAATGAAGATGTCCACAATAACCATATTCTTTGCTTAGACTCACAACCTTTACAAATTACCCATTTTCTTCAATGGCACCAAGTTTTACACAAAAACCCATGCATTAAAGGTACCCCTTAATCAGGGGTAACTACTAACAAAACAATGTTCTGTACATTAGAACAGAACATGGGGACCATGTGCACCTTACCGCATGTGCTCATGTCCAGAATCAACTCTATTAAAAAGAAAAATGTGCATGCATGTACGTTGTTTCATTATAACATATACAGGATCATAACGTGCACAGAATCATCAATAAATGATAACCGAAGCATAAACGACTGTCACCTTGTGCACATGCAGAACACAACAGTGCCTGATAAATAATAACTTTGCCTATCCCACACCTGCATGTAATCGCATTGATAGAGAGACCAAATATATAGCCAGTATCAACCGTTAGTTCACTAAATGTGGTATCAGTTTTGAGGCAAAATGTATTTTAAACAAGTGAAAGCTATGACACCAAAATGCACCTCACTAAAAATGTTGCGTACAGCATAAAGTGCCCATGTGGCATGTTAAAGATTGGAAAAACAGAAAGGAAAAACAGAAAGGAAAATGAAAATCAGAATCACAGCATGCAATCACTCACAATTAGTGGTATGGCTTATTTTACTTCCATCTAATCTATCAACTCTATCCACGGGACTGGTTTATAGCATAATAAGAGGCTTATTTCTTCTCTTTTATTTCTTTTGTTTGTTGTTTGTTTGGTTCCTCGACTGGGATTACTGCTTCCAGGTTCACATTCACATTGCTTGATTGCTGACACAGTGCTGAGTTATTTATTTATTTATTTACCATTTATAAAGTGCCTGGTTACAGTCACCAGTGTGTCCCAGTGCTAGGACTCTAACCCCCCAAAAAGAAGGGAGAAATGAGGGAGGAAAAATATGGAAAAATAAGGATGAAAGTAAGTTCAATGTGACAATAGAGTAAGGCACGCTAAACAGTTCCTGTTTGAGTACAAAAAAGCCAATTTTTAAGTCCCTTGCGGAAAGTCCCTTCCGTAAGTTCTGATCTCAGATTAGGCAACAAGGCATTCCACGTATTGGCCGCTAGATAGCTAACGGACCGGGCTCTCACCCTGGCCCTCTGCACTCTTGGCACCTTTACAAGGTGAGCCTCTACAGATCTTAGATTACCTGAAGGTGTGTTGGGTGTTACTATAGATTCCAAGTTGCTAGGACCTTTGTTTATCAAGATTCTATGGCAGTAACACATGGCTTTATAGTTAATCCTCTTCTCTATGGCAAACAGTGAAGAGTAGTCAGAGCTTTTGAGGTATATTCTCCTCTCTGGAGATTAAGGACCAAGCGCGCAGGAGCATTTTGAATCCATTGGAGTTTAGTTAGACTTCCTTTGGTGGCTCCCAAGTAGAGGATGTTTGAATAGTCTATTTGGGAAGTGACTAGAGCATGTACAACTGTTTTCCTCGCTGTTATAGGTAGTAGGTCCAAGAGCTTCCTTGGTACTTTAAGGGTTCGAAACACTTGCCAGCTGCATTCCAAATTTGACTCTCAAACGAGAGTTTGGGATCAAACCACAACCCTAGATTTTTTATTTTTGCTTTTGGGACAGGGGTTTGACCCAGGGCCTCAGGCCACCAGGCCAATGAGCAGATAGAAGGAATTTTCCCGACTATCATTACCTCTGTTTTGTTGCTATTGAGTTTTAGGCAATTGTTGATCATCCAGGAGGCTAGCTCTTCCAAGCATAGAGAAAATTGAGTCTCGGTCGCCTCTGCGTCCTGCGATAGAGTTACTATGGACTGTGTATCATCCACATATGATGCAATTTTTACATTGTGTTTTTCCACAATTTTCGCCAGGGGACCAATATATAGATTGAATAGGATAGTGCTCAATATGGAGCCCTGTGGAACCCCTTGTGTGAGAGGAATGCTGTCTGACATATGCGGATTCTGGGCAACTTGAAAACTCAGCATTAGAAGGAAAGAGGTCATCCAACGTAATGCTGTACCCCAGACCCCCACCGATTTACCCTCTGAAGGAGTAGGTGATGCAAAAGCAGCGCCAAGGTCGACTAACAACAAAGCGGCTGTTTGTCCTTCATCCTCCCACCTTCTCAAGGTTTCGGTAGCAAGGAGCTAGGCTGACTCCATGGAGAAAGAGGCCCTTAAGCCTGATAGAGTAGTGTAAAGCAAATCATTCGAATTGATATAATTTGTGAGTTGGTTTTATAATTTTAGCAAAGAATGGCAAAAGTGAGATGAGACGTAAACACTCTCTGTTACACATTCATTTTGTAAAGTCAGTATGCATTTGATGAATGATTGGTAATGTTTTGACCCTGGGTCTACACTGTGACAGACACAGACCCATATGGCGGCTCAACACGTGGCACTTGCAAGAGCCACTATGTGCCCAACACTTACAACAAGAACTGGCTACATAGTTCGAACTCAACCTCGAGCACTAGGTGGCCTCACCCAGGCCACTGTGGGCAGCAGGAAAGGCGGTCATGGGAGGAAGAGGGAAAGCATTCCTTGTTGACCAGGGATAGACATTTTCCAAAAGGATAACAGATAAGGAAGTAGCCCAGATCCCCTGAGTAAGCAAGCACTCTTGGTTGAGCAATGAGCACACTAGAGGCCAATTAGAATTATCCAGTCCTCGCTGTGCCAGTTATACCTTTTGGAGAGCAAGTAGTTGTGGTTTGTAACACAAGCAAAGCTGATCCCGGAGATACGGAATCCAATTGGTGCCCTGCTCCGCATTTCTACAGAGATTTCAGATTGGCTTACTCCCTACTTTTCCACTTTATATGCTAGACAACATCAGGACCCATGCAAAACTACACACAACCTCACAGCTGACTTTTCCCTTGAAAAGCTGTCATCTACAGACAGAGAGATACTGGATCAACCTATCAACCACAATGAAATTGTTATGGCCATCACAGCCATGCATTTGGGTAAGATGACAGCGCCAGATGACCTCCGCCTCGAATACTATTCCAAATTAAGATCTGCCCGCTCCCCTCTCTTTCTTAACCTCTATCAAGAGGTGGTGGAGAAGGGCAATTTCCTCTCAGAGCTGGACCTCACCACTATCATAGTTCTCACAAATCCTATTTACCCAGATCAATGTGGGTTCATTCCTCTACATGGTACGCAACACTGCAATCGCCGGGTGCACGCTTGCTGGCCCACTACCATAGGCTTTCTGATCCTGCCGCACTCTTGCCTTTTGAATTTGATAAGGCATTTAATTCCTTAGAATGGGAGTTTCTTTACTAGGTTCTGCGACAAATGGGTTTCGGAACAAACTTCTTGTCATTTGTTAATGTCCTCTATGGCCAAATTCACACACAAGTGTGGGTAAATTGAGTTCTCTCAGCCCAATTCCCCCTTAGTCGAGGGACGAGTCAGGGCTGTCCACTCTCACCACCACTGTTTGCCTTGACAATGGAGCCCTTGCCACATGGTTCCGCTGTGAAGCTCAGCCTTCGGGGTTCTATTGGGCCAATGACTTTGAGGACTGGATATCTCTATATGCGGATGAGATGTCCTCTTTATTGGTCGGCCACATACCTCCGGGCCCCGTCTTCCCCAGATCCTGCATCTATATGGCAGGGTCTCCTGTCTCCGTGTCGACTGGACCAAATCATAGCTGGTTCCCCTCAGGGGAGATGCCTCAATAATCAGTTGGCAGCCCTAGCTCTCAATCCGATGTCTTAACTTGAAATATCTCGGTGTCTATGTCACTTTTGAGCCAAGCATCTTCACCCACTGCAGCTGCAAACCCACCAGAACATGGCCATATGGATCAATCTACCACTTAACTTCTTGGGGTGAGTGGCTCTCCTTAAAATGATGATCATACCTCAACTTTCATATATCCTTCTGCAGGAAAGTCATCCATTTTGCCCAGATCACCCCCATTTTTTGACTGATACTGGTGGTTACAGACTCTGAATTTAACCTGGGCTCAGCTAACCAGTGCTCCGTTTAAAAAAGGTATATGGTAATTGGTGTAATAACAATTGGTTCAGGCAAACTACATGCATAACCCTAGTATATGGTAGGGCTTGTAGGTTTAGAGACCCCAGTGGACTTTTTGCACTTAAGTGTGCACTGCTGTGGTATCTGGTGTCATTTTAAGGTCAGTCTTGCCTTGCAGGCTGGTTTTAAAATAAAACTGTGACCAAAATTGACTTTGGAATTAAAAGTATACCCAGAGTCTACAACTACCTTTTTATTATGTATAACCTTCCCCAAAGTCTCTCCTAGGTGCCCCATGGGTAGGATGCCTTGTTATAAAAATTAGCGACATTATAAAAGATGTTTTATATGACTTGGTTAGAGAAAACAGCCAAAGTTATTTTTCCCCATTGTAAAGCTGCTATTTTTGTAGGCTAACATGGGCAGTCTTTATTAAAGTTTAATAAAGTCTAACTTTTGACAGGAGTGAGCTTGCAACATAATTCAAAGTATCAAAATATTAGTTACAATTAATCCAACAACTTGCCAAGGTCGGATTTATTATAACTATTGAAGGAGTTAGGGAAAAGTTAGCCACACCTGTGGGTTGGGTTATCCAGGCCTGCACTCTAAGGAGAGATTTTCTCCATTTTGATTTGTGCTGAGATGTGCGTTCTACAACAAAAATAGGCCACACTTCCCAAGAAGTTGTCATGGTAGAGGGTGGCAACTTGATCCTGATTGGGGAATAAATATGAGAGAGCTGCAAGAGCAGCTAAGATCCCTGCCTGAATACATCTAGAGAAGAAGGACTGCCCTGCCAGGCCCTTGGACCTGTCTTGAAAAATAAGGAGTGGACTCTCTGAGCAACAACAGGTAGAAAAGTGCTGGAAGAAGCCACCTGCAGCATCCACTTCAAAGGCAACTCCAGCTGACCAGCTTTACCTGCATTGTACTTGGATTGATCAGGTGTATTAAGGAAGTTGGAGTCACAGACCCCAAGAGACAAACCAGAGCTTCTGACCCCCTGGCTGGTGCTGTGGACCCTTTCTGATGCTCATGGAACCTTTCAGAAGACGATCTGAAAGCTTAGGAACTTTTGGGCAACTTTAGCACCAGCAGTCAAACAGGTGACGTCGAACCACGGCTCGGCCTGACCGCACATGTTTGCCCCACTGAAATCTCCAGAGTTCCTCACTGTCCGAGGACCCGATCGCTCGATATCGAGAGAAAAAGCTCCCAAAAAGTGACTAAGTCAGAAGGTAGAAATTTGATCGGGCCTAACCATTCATCATATCAGACCGGCACCCCATTGCGGTCGGCCTGAAACTTTAATTCTGTCATAGTCTAGCACGACCAGATAGCTATGGTTGGCGCTTTACACTTTTAGGTGCTAGAAAGAACTTTTTTTTTTTACTTTGAAAATTCATACCTCTGGTGCCCTAAATTTAATTTTGTGTCCTTTTGGTGTCATTTTAAGGATAACAATATTCTCCATTCTTATAAATTGGTGTTGGATTAATATTGCGTCATGTCTTTTACTTATTTACTTTGGTGATATTAAATACTTTCAACGGCTGACTCCTAAGTTAAGCCTGACTGCTCCTTAGCAAAGCAACAAAGGGTTTAGAAAGGATTCATTTATTGAGACTTGACTGGACCTTATTTGTGATTGCGGCATTACTACCAGGTGTAGGTACTTACCAGTGCCTACTAATAAGCCACATTCAAAGACTTGCTAAACTTCCCCTTATATATCCTGCAGACTTCGTTCAAGAAGATCACTACTCACATTCACACCTTTCTTTGAATGACTAAGCCTCCAAGATCGCTTTCCAAAAATGCATTCATTCTACATACAAGGGAGGCATGGTGAAGGTTGATATGAAATTACACTACTGGATTTCTCAGATTCAGGTGCTCAATGACTGGTTTCACAGAGGTAGGGCTGACCACGCCTTTTGACTTGAGATGTCCATTATCGGGTGGGACATCGCTCAGGACTTTGATGTGATAATCCCCCTACTCTCTCAATTCAAAATCACTTTTGTAGCCATCGCAGACTTAGCACTCTTTTTTTAAATCCCAAAAATCTCTAAATAAAAGTCTTAGGGTATACTACTATCAGTATACCTCAGTTGGTTAATGCACTTACTGAAGAAAGCTTTAAATACAAAAACATGTGTGGCCAATTTGTAAAAAATACAATGTGGCACAAAAACAAGCATGATATTTTGTAACGTGTGCAAAGCAAAAACGGTCTACAATGTGCAAAGTTAGGCTGACAAAGAGAAAAATGACAACGGGCTCCCTAGGGAACACATAGCACACCTAAATACAAAACAGCAAATGTAACCATCTCGTAAACAACATGTAAATCATACTTGCTACAATTGTCTAAAAATCACATGGAGAGATGAAATTGACAGCTCCATTCTTACCTTGTTAGCCGGAGGTAGTGAATACCCTTCCATGTAGTACTCAAATTAATCCAAACATTCTGTGGAACAGCAACCACTCTGCATGCTTCAAAAGACAAATCCTACCAGTGTGTGGTGAAATATTCATGCTGGGAGTATGTCATGTGATAAGGGGTGCACCAGCGGAAGCCATCTTATCATGTGCATTGTCCCTTAACCTGACTATGAATAGTATACGGGCATTAAAAGATGGGACAAAATCCATATTACATTCTCACAGAGAACATCAGAGATTATAAATTCCCCTGCAAAGGCCACCTATATGCCTTATAGGAAGCTGATTAATAAAGTCACAGGGCCACATGGGTGATGTAAGTGAGAAAAATATGGATTTGGAATGGAAGGTTGCTATTCAAGTTAAAGCTGGCTCTACATTAGTGCATCTCAGAGTGTGACACCCTGTTTATTATACCTGGACTATGATGAAAGGGATAGCACTCCATATTCCTAAAAAAAGGAGTATGGTCTTTACTTGATATGGTGTGGTTGGATGGGAGATATTTCACACATAACATGGTTCTCTTACCAATTGAAGAAGCTCTATGATGGCGTTCATAAATGTCTGGGATCACCACGCCAGCACAAACATCCTACCACTCAGCATTCCACTCAGACTCCCGAGTAAAATGATACCTCACTTGTGTGGGTGCCGCAGGCACTTGACCCACCCACACAAATGAGGTACCATTTTTACCTGGAGACCTGGGGGAATGCGGGGTGGTAGAAGATTTGTGTCAGACCGGTGATCCCACAACTTTCCCACACAGAAATGTGAGAAAAATGTGATTATTTTCCGCTAAATTTGAGGTTTGCAGGGGATTCTGGGTAGGAAAACGTTAGGGGATACATTGAAGTCACACCTCGCTGGACTCCTCTTGGTCTAGAAATGTGTCAGTTTGGTCGGTTTCCCAAGATGGCTGCTGATCCCGGGTCCAAAAACGCAGGTGCCTGCTGAGCTAGGGTCCAAAATCCACAGCTAAGCACATTGCAAAAAAAGGGTCAGTTTTCCCTAGAAAAATGTGATGTGTCCACATTGAGTTTTGGAACGTTTCCTGTGGTGGTCACTAGGCCTACCCACACAAGCGAGGTACCCTTTTTATAGGAAGACTTTGGGGAATGCTGGGTGTCTGGAAGTTTGTGCCTTCCCACAGATTCCAGAACTTTCCATCACAGAAATGTGAGGAGTTTTTAATTTTTTTTATGAAGTTTGAGGATTTCAAGGGAGTCTGGATAACAGAACCTGGGGAGATCCACACAAGTCACCCTATCCTGAATTCCTCTGGATGTCTAGTTTTCAAAAATGTGTAGGTTCGCTAGGTTTAATTAGGTACCCGCAGAGTTAGGGTCTAAAATCTACAGCTAGGAACATTGCGAAAAAAGGATCAGTTTTCACTGGAAAATGTGTTGTGTCCACATTGCGTTTTGTGACGTTTCATGTCACAGGCACTAGGCCTACCCACACAAGTGAGGAACCATTTTTATTAGGAGACTTGGGGGAATGCTGGGTGGCTGAAGGTTTGTGGTCCCCACAGATTCCAGAACTTTCCATCACTGAAATGTGGGGATTTATTTTATTTTTTTACAAAGTTTGAGGTTTGCAAAAGATTCTGTCTAACAGAACCTGGTGAGAGCCACACAAGTCTCCCCATCCTGGATTCCCCTGGATGTCTAAATTAAAAAAATGTATAGGTTTGCTAGGTTTCCTCAGGTGCTGGCAGAGCTAGGGGCCAAAAATCACAGCTAGGCACATTGTAAAAAAAAGGGTCAGTTTTCACTGGAAAAATGTGATGTGTCCATGTTGCGTTTTGGGCCATTTCCTGTTAGAATGTAGTGCAGCACAAGCCGATGTGCTGCACTACATTTATTTTCAAAGTCCTGCATATCACCCTTTGCTTGGTTTTGTAAATCTTACTTAAGCCTTTACCTTGTTGATACAAGGACAGGCAAAGGCTTAGGTAATCTTGGCACTGGGTTGAATCCTGGAACGCAGCTCAACATCCTGCAAACCTGGACAAGTCACTTAACCTTCTCATGGCTGTACACGTTGTTCTTTTGGAAAGTGTTTTAATGCCCTCAGGTCACGTCCGCACAGTATGAAACTGTGAGAAAAAAATACTACAATGATTCCAACCTGAAAGATATCCACTAACCTTGATAGGGAACATGAGAGACTTGTATTTCTGGCCCTAATAGTCTGAAGGAATTTAGACTTTTCCCACACTAACTTGTATTTTTCCAATGTATTAGAATCTGAGATTATCAGTATGATGCACTGCACGCGGCCACTTTCCTAAAATAAACACATGGACATCTACCTTAATTAATGATCCAATACATCTAAATTAAATATGGCACATGTGTTTCTCTTGTTATGTAATTTATGCCTCTTGATGATGATGCCATTGAGTTTCTTCACAGAATATCTGCGCTCAATGTGACTAGCACTTTTTGTCTTATCATTGACTGTATACTAACTAATGTTTCTTTCATAACCGATTTTCACTTTTATGCTTGTAAATAAAAATAGCATATTAACCCACAGTGTGCCTTGACTCATAATCCATAATGTGCATGGGTCACACTCAGTGCAGCTCCTACTCAGCCCTTTATTATTCTCAGGTTGATGTACTGCATAGCATTCATTTTGTCAACATAAGCAACATGAAAGCCTTAGATAAAAAATAAAGGTTTTATTTTGGTAGTATAAAAACATGCTGTTATGTTTTTCTTCAACTCGCAAGAGGACCATGAATTACACATGGGAACTCAAATGGTTTTTATTTTATCAAGATTCCACAAGCTTTTTACTGAAGAAAATAAAATAAAAACAGAGAAAAACATATTCTATTATTTGCACAGAACATCCCTTTAACCTGGAAAAATCTTCACTGCACCACTGGTTGTACGTATACATTTGGAGAAGTGTCTACAATAGGTCCTAGGGAGGATTTACATCCTCGTAATTACACAAAGAGAAGTACTCTCAGGGTTAAATGACTGTTCCATAGAAAGACAAAAACAATTCTAAAGCAAAGAATCACATCCTTAAAAATTGCTCATGCTTTACAAAAATGACAAAAGACAAGCTTCAAACTCCAGAACTAATCACTGACATTGACAAAATTGAAAAGCAATCTTATGAAAGAAAATGAAAAAAGATAATGAATAAAATACCTTAAATGGCCGAATTAGAAGGAAAAAATAGAAAGAATACGTGATAAAATAACAGACTGTGTATCAAATGCCTGTCATAGAGTAACAGACTTTTAAAATAATGCACATGATTTAACGTTTGCCAGTATTAAACTGGACAATTCTTCTTTAATGAGTCTGAAGGCTGAGATGGCAGACAGCTGCTACATATGACAAAGGCCAGATGCAAAGAATCATCTGACACCATCAGATTAAACTCTCCTTTCCCTTAAAAAATGTGCTCTGAATAAATAATTTCCACCTCACTCCAAGCCTGTCCCAGCAACAATACAACAACCCTGCCTTTTGGATGTAATTGAAGGTTTGAAGAAGGCGGAGTAGAGGGACTAGTGTGATACACAGTGCTATAATGAGAAGCCGGAATGAGCCAAAGAGACTTATACATGCATATGAATGGAGATGAATTATAGATGGAATAAAGTAATATCTGCTCTACATTATAAGGCTATTACAGGTCACAAAGGAGTTTTGTTACCAATAGAGCAAGGAGGACAAAGGCAGATATGACATGCAATATCATTTTAACATATGACAGAAGGTATTTTATTCCTTATAATTCTAGGTCACACTATCATTTCACAAATTGCTTACCTTATTTGAATCTTGCTACTTTGTGTGAAAGAGAAAGTATGATGTAGAGATGATGAATAAAAGCAGAATATGTTGTATGAACAAAACCCATCAAAAAATAGTATTTTTCAAAACGTATTAGAATTGGTTTAATATAAATCAGATTACATAAAGTGTTGGAGCTTAGAATGAGTGGTACCATGAGGATCTCTTTTCTCCTGGGCATTGTTCATTAAACAAAAACAGTTAATAAAACTAAAAGTCAGTATTTTCATTTTTATTGTTTAAAGTGCACATTCCCTGATGCTCCATGACCTGATTTTAAACTGCATTTATGGCATCAACTGTAATGAGAAAACTATTTTTTTTATACTGGGATTAAAGTTTCCCATGCCATTTAATGATACTGAAACTTTGGTTGTTAAGAAAAGACAACTCCGTGCATGTATTTGTGTGTATGTGTGTTTGTGTTACTCTCCTTGTGGGGAATTGGGTATGATAAAATACTTACACTTTGCAGGTGTGATTGCTCAGGCCCCCACAAGACAACATCTTTAAAATCATAAAAACATTACTTCAGGAACATCTGTCAATTTTATTTGAAATTTTTCTCGAATTGCCTTGAGAGGACCTAAGTTTCATCAAATGTGTTTATATTTTAAACACACTTTGCTCATCAGATACACATGCTAGCAGCAGCAAGGGCAGATATTTCAAATGGAAATCTGCATAATCCTGTATTCATACAAATATTTTTAATGAAAACTAACCTTTTTTCTATGTATTAAAATAAAATGTTATTTACATGAAGCTATTTAATTTAGACTTTGTGTCTAAAATTTATGGTTTTATAAATATTGCCTAAGTCAATTAGGGTCCGTTTCTAATCCCAGAATGCTTCACTATTGCCATTTGATCCTTATCTGCAATTACACTGCACTGAGATAGAATATAAACAGATCTGATCATTTTTGTTTTTGCTAAAAACTTTGAATCATCAATACCTGTTGTTACATTTTAATGCTTGTATCAGGAATTCTGAGTCTTTATGTTGCTTTGCCTTTGTTTGCATACTAATATGCACTATGGAATACATTATTTTAGATGATGGCTAGATGAGTGAGTGACTAGGGCTGCATTGTGCTAAGGGCAACGTTCTTGCGGGCAGTGAACGGAAGCAATGTTATGCCAACAGCATGGGGAAATATATTAGTAACAGAAGATGGATGTTCTTATAAACTTAATGGGCTTCTTTGAAGATATATGTACAAATATTGTCATAATATTTTTTGGGGTGATTTAAAGCCCAGAATAATATGCAGAGGATAGAGCATGCACCAAAAACTTTGTGACGAGGGACAGTGTAAGATGTGAGATTTGCCACTGTGTGCAGTTCTTTGATACCTTTACAGTAGCTCCTCGTTCCTAGTGAATACTGAGTTAAACAGAATGTTTGAATTCCTGTCTTTACATCTATGATAGAATTGTGAAAGTTATGAGTTTCTTTTAAAGGTATCAATTTCATTAGATGCACTCCCAAGACACACAACTAAAGGCCTGTGTGTTCAAACAATTTATCAATGAATAATGGAGCTGACATCTAAACATTTTCTGGTTTGTAATGCATCTGCTATGCTATGCTGATCCTGTTGGATCTATCAGCGGCCTTCTACACAGTTGCATATTCCATTCTGCTAGACAGACTAGAACAACTTGGAATTCGGGGCACAGCACTTGCGTGGATCCAGTCCTATCTCGATGACCGCTCCCAAAGTGTGTTTCTCCCACCATATCAATCATCGTCCAAGCCGTTGAGATTCGGTGTACCACAGGGTTCGGCACTAAGTCCCCTACTTTTTAACACCTACCTGGTACCTCTCTTCAATCTCATTGACACCTGGGATGTGAAGGCTGTCTCGTAAGCAGACAACACTCAGCTGGTGTTCTCTTTTAAGGATCACTCAAAGGACTAATTTACTAGATTAATGGGGTGCCTGAAGGACATTGCCAGCTTGATGAATAACAACAAACTGAAATTAAATGTAGACAAGACCGAGGTCCTGTTCTTTGGTCAGCCTTCCCCCCTCCCTACAGGAGTCTGGTGGCCTGCTGAGCTGGGTACACCGCCCATTCCGGCAAAGACGGCGAGGAATTTGGGCATCAAGTGGGACTCAGACTTATCCTTTGAAACTCATGTACACCATGCCTCGTCGATCTGTTTTTGAAAATTGAAAATTTGAAAGAAATTCCTACACCTCTTGCCGGAGGACAGACGCAGGACAGTAGTTCATGCCACAGTGACATCTTAGCTGGACTATGCTAACAGTCTGTACGTGGGTTTACCCAGGTACTTGATCCACAGACTGCAGATAATTCAGAATGTGGCCGCTAGACTCTTTCAGAGAGTACCCTTCCACCACCATATCACCCCTCACATCAGGTTTCTAAACTGCTTCCGGTAGCAAAACGTATTGAATTCAAATCCCTGACATTAGGTTTTCGGGCCATGCATAACATAGGACCTAGATACCTTAGAAATAGGCTTCGCCCATACCAATCGTCCAGAACACTGAGATCTAATTCCCAGTTTCTATTCTGCGTTCTTCGCTTCGCAAAAGACAGAAAAGGAGGAAGGTCTTTCACAGTCAGGACCGCCATGCTATGGAATTCCCTGCCACTATATCTATGCATGTCGGACTCTGAATCTGAGTTCCGTAAGAACTTGAAAATGTGGCTCTTTGGTCAAGGCTAGTAGTGAGGCCCAGTTTGATCACTCTCTGCACAGTGACGGGAAACCTCTGTTTGAGGTAGCTGTTTGCGCTATACAAATAACTCTATTATTATTATTCATTGTGATCCATTGGATGCCAAAGGTAAATATCCACAATACTCATATTCTTTGCTTAGACGCACAACCTTTCCTAATTAATCATTTTATTCAATGGCATCCAGTTTCATACCCCACCCAATGCATTTCGGGTACTCCTTAATAAGGAGTAACTACAAACAAAACAATGTTCTGAACATTAGTACAGCTCAAGAGTACCATGTGCAACTTACCGCACAAGCTCAAGTCCCAAATCAACTCCATATAAAAAAAAATGTTGCAGGGATTCTACACATACATAGAACTATGCACAGGAAAACAGGACCTCAGTGTATAGGGTTGTACCAACCTATCACCTTAGTATCCAAAATCCCAAAACAGACTAACTATAGTGTCTCATTTGTTCTCCTCCAAATATCACAGAGCTATAAATGATTAGACAACCCAGAACTCAACACTCCCGACTCTCTCAGGAATCGCTGTAGCAAGACACACTATTTCGCTCACTCACTCGTACTTGTCCACAACAAGATTAGGCAGAGTCACTGTAATAGTTCAAAATGTTTATTTAAACTAACGTGCTCTGTAATGCAGTATACGAGCCACTACCAGCAGCAAAATGCATAAACTCAAAACAATTAGCATTGTTACAATTCCATATATCACAAAGGGGGAAGTCATTTTTATAAAGATCATCTACAGACTAAACTCCAGGAACTTCAGCAAATAAAGCAAAAAGCAGACTGTTCTCATGTGAAAGGCATAAACAGCGTTTTGCAATAATAAAGTCATATAGTAAGGTGCGCAAAAGCAGCATCATGGCAGCAAAGCTCATGCTAACTTAGCAATGTCGACAATGATCTCAAGGGCCATATAATACCCTCCTCCTGGTAAGGCCATAGGACCTGGAGGAAAGACAGAAGCAGAGTTCAAAATGCCGAGCAGACTAAAAACGTATGAAAAAACCAAATTGGAAAAAAGTTTTAGAGTTCGAAAGGGGAAGACATTTTTTTTTGTCAGTGTTTACGGCTTAAAACGAAGCCTGCCGTCTGTTAAAAAAAATGTTGAAAAAGGTGACAAGTCCATGAACGTACGTGAGGTTAAGAATGCAATCCCTTCCAGAAGAGCATCTTTATCATTAGTAAAAAATTGGGATGCCATCCAATCAAGAGGATCAAAGGAACAAACGAACTCCTCATAATCTGATGCTTCCAAAAGCATCATAGGGCAACTTGCGTGATATTCGATGAAACTCTGACTCAAGAGTTCCTGCGCAGCCGCACAGATGTCCCATTCAGCAAACACTCCAAGTGCTGTTGCAAGCGCCATACTGCCATCCACAGAGCAAGCCTGGTCATGAGCCTCTAAGGGACCCATCAACTGGACAAAATCCTGGACAAAATCTGGGACTGACGTATTTGAGAGGCATAAATCCACAGCCCAGTAGAACGGGCATCGCCGGCAGTAGAAAACTGGTTGCACTCAAGTGAAGAAGGCAAAGCGATAGGTCAATCCATAACATACGCTAAGCGTCGCTAATGGAAGGCACCCAAAAATCTGTTGCATCCGATATCGGTACAGTTGCAATTTTCCGGGCCTGTCCATGACCACAAGAGCAGCAGCCATTGCGCAGCAGGAGTAGACGAAGCAGGACCCCACCAGCTAATGCTAGTAACAAGGGGAATCCACCGAAGATGCTGGAAATCATAGAATGAATAAAGGCTGGTATTACTCCAAAAATCGTCTGAAAAAAAGGTCACAAGGCCCGCTCCCACTTGCTAAAATAAATGTGCAAGGCCGTCAATGTCAGACGCATTAAATATTTGGTGTACAAGCTCCCCAAAATGGAGTGGGAGATTTGTGTTAAAAAGGGACTGAATCTCGCTAGATGTTCTTGCTATCAGTAACTCAAAGGTCTCACGGGCCGAAGTGAGAGCAACTTCTTGTTGGAACAAAAGGGCTTTTTGCCTGCTTAATTTGTTGAAATCTGCTTTTAAAGTAGGAATGGAAGGCCAAATAGAACTATCAACTCTCCCATGCGGGGGCGGAAATAGCACATTGCTACAACAAGTAACTTGTTGTGAAACAGATACTAAATACGGGACACCTGCCCGTAAACCACAGCAATCTTGGTTGTTTAGAATAAGATAGCTACCGTTAGCAAGCAAGGTAAAAGCAGGAATTATTGATGGTACCGGAGTCCCCTTTAAAAAACAAGCAAGATTAGGCGCCGTCATATTACACGTGCCATGCAATTTAACATGTTTACAAACTAGGGACCACAATTCATGCAAAAAGGCACTACCCAGGGGCTCGAAGCGGCCAATCGGTAAATGTTGCATGCATGATTTAAATTGAAACAATGAGAAAGGGAGAGCAATAACTCCATGAATTAACCAAACAGCAGAATCTGTTTCCGCCACAGAGAATGGCAAGGGTTCCAACTGTTCAATGTGTAACAATGTATGCGTAGCATCTTTCATTGATATAAAACACTGTTTATCAGTCAAATTAAATGGCAAAAACAGAGCAGTAGCATTCAAATAATCCCAAGGGACTTTTCCCATTTTAAGGGTCTGCAACGTCCATACAAACTGCATAACTGATCGTAATTGATTTTGACCATGATACAACACAGATACATCATTCTGAACAATTTCAATAACAGAAGAAACAATATTGTCTAATGTATAAATGCGTGATGAAAGTGTATTGATGCTATTATCGACTACAGTCAGAACTTTTTCTAAATTTGCCTGATCACTCTGACGCAGATGAAAGGCTGCTTCCATCTGCGAAAGTTTCCAAAATTCATTGTAAGCAGCATATATAAATCTTTTAGCTCTAGGAACCCTAGGTCCCAAGAGAAAATCAGCCAAATTGATGTCACTCGACAAGAGCGACAGGTGTTGTTTCACTGATGACAGGGTCGAATGTTCCAACCATTGTTGGCACAATTTACCGACCGAGTAAGTGGTAACTGAATGTGAGTTTGGATAGCGGGGGTCAGGTCTAGTCTGTGTGAAACCAGGTGTTAGATTATAAAAACTCAATTGACATGCATTCAATGTCATTTGCCAAACCAACCACCTTAAGGAATTAACTTCTGAAATATTAAGGGTTTGGTTTTGGATCAAAGCGTGCAATACACCGATGGTGTAATTAGTATGAGCACGCCAATTGTTATATTCCGCCAAAGATGGAATAGACGGGATATTCATATTTTTCACATTAGCCAAACCATAACACATGGTCTGATAGACAGTATAATTTAAAAATAAAATTTGAGCCGGTATCAGGCAGGCACGATGTAGAGTCTCAGTACCCTGAACCTGCCAAGGCTTGGTGCCCCAGATTGATTTCAAATCGATCGCCTCTTTCCAGGAATCATAACCCAGTACTGCTAATTGAGGGGGTCATTACGATGACGGGTGGATCGCCACCGCCCGTATGGCAGTGGCGATCCGTCTGCCATTCCCCTCCGCCCGCATGCCATTTCCCCCGCCACATCACGATGGCGGGGGGATGCCCGGCGGACGGAAAGACCGTCCGCCGGTTTTCCGCCGGTAACACAGGTGACCGGGCGGAAAAGGGCACTAATATGGTGCCGGTGTCCATATTAGGATGCTGGCGGAAAGCAGCCTTTCCATGGCGGCAACGCTGCCATGGTAAGGCATACGGTCTTCGCTATTGGGGACCCGTTGCGGGCCCCCAGTGTGTTGGGGGGTGGGGGGTGCACATGGGGGGTACCTATGGTACCCCCCTGCATTTGCATTGACAAGGTGGTAGGCACCGCGCGATGCGTGTCACCTTGTGCATGCCAATGCACGATGTGCATTCCCAGCATTGTGGCGGTCGGTGCTGTGAACACCGCCCGTCACAATGTTGGGAATAGGGGATGCCACCGCCACCGTGGCGGTGGCATCCTAATACTCGTGGCGGGACCGCCGCTCCTATGGTGGACTGTCCCATTCACCGCTACGGTGGCGGGCGGACTTTGTCCGCCCATCATCGTAATTCCCCTTAGTTCTGAAAGATACTGAATAAACCAATTTACTATGTGTGAGCATAATTTTCGATTGAGAAGACAAGTGTAATTTAAAGAAATATTACTTTGGATCGGACGTGTTATAATCTGTAAAATATGTAAACTTATTTCAAAGAATTTTAGAAATCCCTTTAACGGGAGTAGGACAGTGTTCCCATTGAGCATCATTAAATAAAGGCCTCAAAGAGTTTGCTTTATGTAAAAAATGATGCCCATAATGTTGATAGTAAAACACATCAGCATAATTGGCAGAATTTAAATACAAATCTTCAGCATCAAAAGCAGGATAATACTTTAAATCAGAAAATAAAGAATGGACTGCTTGCACATCCCAATCATCAGAATGTATGTCCTGTGATACCACATCTCCTAATGAGACGCAAAACACATATGGCACCCTAAGCACCTCCGTCAGGCCGTGAACTTCGAAGTCTACTGCCATCTGCAATCAGGAATGCTGAAATGTTCATGTGAGCCTGATCGTGTTTCATAATGTAGGACGATGTGTGCGGGGCCAGACTTCCATCAACCAAATTTACAGGAGAGCGTTCTGGCAAATAGTGACCATTGATGAGTAAAAAGAACACTGTCACAAATCCAATGGACATGAAGAGGAAAATTAGGATAAGCACCAGCCAGATGTATGTCCATGGAGGGACCAAGTACGTCTTCTTGAACCAAGAGAGGAAAATACTTAATTTAGATGGTAGTATCGCCAAAATAGAGGACGAGGAGGAAAAGTCAAAAGAGAAACTGGCATGGTCCCCAAAATACCCGTTGCTGCCTCTGGTTATCAAAAAAGGCAGGTGTGGGTTACCAACACAACATTGACGACCATCTCCCAGTTCATCCCTGGTAGACTCATCAGTTGGCTATGCATACTCGACATCTGTGCTGGAAGAGGCAGGGGGTATAACGGATGAAAGGTCAACGGCAGTATCCATCTCAGCCTCACTGACATTGTTCATATTCATGGCGGTTGAGGGGACTGTAGTCAAAGAAATAGCATTACACGAAACTGCAGGCGTTATACTATTCAGAATCGGCCATGCGGTGTAGCTTGACATTGTCCACTGAGATGTATCTGTTGTCTTTGTGACCTTCAATCCAAGTACCTGGACTGGTGCACGATAAGAGGGACCAAATTATTTCTTGTTCTCCAACTTTTCTCATACCATATCTCCAATTTTGGAAGCCAGCCGGCAACAGGAATCAGCAGAGCTGCATCGTCGGAAGAGGGTAAATGTTCCGTTGCATAGCTGTCACGGGTCTTTCGTAGATCCTGTAACACAGTAGAATGATTATCTACATCAAATTTTGCGGCAGCCACCACAACGTCTAGACCTTCCAGTTCTGGCACAAACATTTTTATGCCAAAGAGCATTTCATATGGGGTCCGCCCACCAAGAGATCTTCTAGGGAGATTATTAAGTGCAGGTTGAACACCATACAAGTGGGCCAGCCAGTTCCTGCCAGTACCTAAGACTCCAGCTGTCAAGGATTGCTTTAATTCACGGTTCATTCGCTCCACAATTGAATTGCCCTCACGCCTGTATGGAGACAAAAACTTCACTAGCACCCCCATTGAATTCATCGCGTCCTTGTACGCCTTAGAGGCGAACGCTAGACGTTGGTCCGAATGGAAGGTGCCACGGGCAAAAATCCCAACAAAGACACGCAAATCCCTGATGAAATTTTGAGTGTCAGCACTGCGTTGTGGCCAAACCCAAAGGAATCTTGTGCACAAATCAACTGCAACCAAAATGTATTTGTATGCAGTATCAGAAGAGAACGGACCGCAGTGATCAAGGTATACAAAGCCAAATGGCTGATTAGATATACACAGCTGTGTCTGTGGTGGGCGCAACACCGTGGAAGGTTTGATTTGTTGACAAATGCCACAAGAAAGCACTTAAGAACGGGTCTGTTTATATAATCCATGCCACCAATAACGTTACTGTAAAATCGAGACTGTCGCAGACACCCAGGCATGTGCAGAAGTGATGCCTTCGTGTGCGGCTTTGTTCAAAGATGGTCTGTGGTCCATGTTGGGAATCAGCCGATCCCCAACAGATGGAATAGTAGCATAAGGAACTTGATCGGGCGATATATGATAAGAGTATTTCGAAGAAAAGCCCTGTGGATGAATCGTTCCCACCCTCGTAGCAGCCACCGCTGCCAGAATATCATTATCTATTTTAATCATGGACCTTGTAACTGCTGCTACAGAACACGTGGCTACTGCAGATTTGGACGCTTCGTCAGCCAAAGAATTACAAATGGTATGTGCTCCCACACGCTGATGGCCAAGATTATGGATAACCTGTGTGAGGGGCAGACACTGCTGAAGCTCTGCCACTCGAACCCAAAGCG
Organism: Calotriton arnoldi; assembly: GCA_963921515.1. NCBI lineage: Eukaryota > Metazoa > Chordata > Amphibia > Caudata > Salamandridae > Calotriton > Calotriton arnoldi. Next base: position 361,695 of record CAWUFW010005973.1, on the reverse strand, counting down.
TTTTATGCTTAATCGAGCTGAATTTCAAATCTCGATATTCATTTCGAGTCCAAAAGAATAAGTTGTCATTATAAGATTGAACACAGTAGTAGGAATCGCACACAATTAGAGTATTCACATTCGGATCAGCAAACTCAAGAGCCAGAATAAGAGCGCGCACCTCCGCTAATTGTGCCGTACAGTCTCCAAGTGCCTGAGTATGCACTATGGAAGACATAAATTCCCCATCTAAAATGCGGCCAGCCACAATTGCGCATGCTGCTGAATAAGCGTGCTTGGAACCAATGGCCGGTTGCGCCAAGCCATCAGTGTAAATGATACATTTGTATTCATGTAAAGGAAGCAAGGATAATGGAAGAGGATGTACATATTTATACTGTAAGAACTCCTGTGTTTGCAATGAAGGGTCAAAGATAAAGGTGACATCCGAAGATGTCAAAGAAGTCGCCCATTGTATCCAACGGGGATGCAAAGCTTTAGAGTTTGGTACACTAGCCTTAGTCACAGCCTCCAAGGAAGGGCAGGGCGTGACCATCAGAATGCATTTTCCCTGGGCCAAGGAGCGTTCTTTTAGAATCACCATCTGGACCCCTGTTAAGATCTTCTCAATGTTGGGAAAACGCATTTCAGCTGTGGTGTACAAATGCGATTTGTATGCAATTGGTACTGTGTCCCCCTCGTTGAACGTCAAGTATGTGAAACCCACCTTCCCAGGTATAATGTGTATCACCAGGTTCGTGGTGTTGTCACGCGTCAACAAGTAGTTTGTTGCAAGCATGTCAGTCTGCAAAGATCGCAGAAGAGAGGTGTGTTCCGGAAGCCAACTGGCAGAAGAATATGTCGGTTGTATCAACGCATAAAGCGGTTTGATACGCTGGGCATAATCGGGAATATTGGTCCTCCCGAAATTCAGAAATCCCAGCAAGGACTGAAGTTTTTTCAGTGTAGCCGATGGTTGCAATTGTGGACATTTCTCTAGGAAATGGGGGGCTAACCCCTTTCCTTCATTATTGAGCTCATAGCCCAAAAAGAGCACCGCTAAATGAGCGATGTGTGATTTGCAAAGTTGAATTTGTATCCATAGTCAGCAAACGCAGAAATTATGCGGTCGACTCTGACTAGATGCGGCATTAGTTCATCGTCAGTGAGATAGATATCATTCACGTACGAGAGAGCATCTGGATCAATGTCGTGTAACAAAGACACAACACACGCAGCAAATGCCCCGGGGCTATTCTTATACCCCATAGGCAAACGTGTAAATTTGTTCTGATTTCCGACGGCGGTGAACGTTGTCAAGTCACGACTCTCAGGAGCCAGATTGTGACTGTAGAAACCATTGGATATGTCCAGTGTAGTTTTATATTTTTTGCAAAGAAGGTTATTCACCAGCGCAGAGCTGTGTGTTTTTTGGACTGCAAAAGTGCGGCAATGACTGATTAAAATTCGGTAATCCAATACAATCCGATATGAACCGTCAGGTTTTGATAATGTAAAGAGAGGATTATTCATCGGTGATGTACATGATTCAATCACTCCCTGATACTCCAACTGCATTAGAATGTCACAAACGTGAGCCTTAGCTTCGTGCTTGATTGGATATTGCAGTTGAGGCTGCGGCATAGATCGTAAAGGTATTTCATGAGCCGGTGAATCAATATCCCAGCCCACCTGATTACGGTACACTGCCGGGGCAAAGGCCAAAGCCCACTCAGCCGCTAAAGCCTTTGCATGTTCCTCAGGGACGTAACGTGAAAAACTCGGAAGTATCACGTCCCCCCCTCGGGATGCGGCTAGCACAAACGGTGGTGGCCAATCTGGATCTGCCAATAATATGTTGTATGAGAAGGTGCGATTATCCCAGAAAACCACTCTGATCGGACGTTGTACATCACCTTCAATTTGAAAAATAATGTCATAGAATCTATCCCGGGTATCAGCTGTCTCCACAGTTATGGAGATGTCAGTTGCTGTTGCCTCCAGACAGGGACGCAGAGCCTCCTGCACTATGGTTACCTCCGCTGCGCTGTCGAGCAGAGTCACTGCCCATGTCCAGTCCAGGAGGCGCGTTCTCACCATTTGAGGCATATCTCGCTGTCAAAGCTGCAACCTTTTTCTTCTGATATGGTGGTCGAAATCAAGGCAGCTCCTCCCGTTTGGGTTTAGTGTCAAACTGTTGCGGCTGATCTCGTCCCTGTTGGGTAGTGGATCCTTTGCCACGATCCTGGCTCTCCCTTCCTCCGGCCTGAGTGTCTGATGTGTCCTGTGAAGAACGAGGAGAGCGCTGATCAGGGACTTGAAATCTATCATTAGTCTTAATTTTCGGCTGATCGCGCAAATCATAAGTACGCTCAGAAGTCTCAGGTGTCGGTGAACCAGCACACGACCCTTGCTTCTGCTGTCGCTGCCCCTGATTTTTATTCTTCCAGTTCTTTTTAGGAAAGAACAGGTGCCCATCTTTTTCAGTCTGGGCTGTTTGTGTTTGTGGTTGTGTTTGCACCAAAGTAAAAGGCTTAACTCCCAGACTATTGCGGCTAATGGTTTTATAAGCCTTTGCAATAATCTTTGGTAACTCGCGTGGTTTGTCCGCAGCGGGAATAGCCTCCAAGCGGTTAGCCACCTGGAAGCACACTGCATCACCCTTGACATTAGCAAGGATCATATCAGTAACCACGTCGAACACCCCCACCAACCTCATCCCTAACTCTACAGCCGCTTCGGCTCCATGTTCATCTTGAACACGTTTGATCACGGAAGGGAGTACGGCCATGGAGGGAGTGCCGAAACACTTCAAATATACCACTGCAAACATCTTGTCCCAAGTGTCACAATCAGCGAGGTCGGGTATAAAGTCTTTAGGCAAACTCAAAGTTAAAATCCTGTGTTTCTCCACAGGAGTGGTATTTGAAAAAACAGCCTCTTGCTGACCAAATTTCCCAGCAAGCCAATAAGGAAATTCATCCTTATTTTGTGGGCGCTTGCCCATTACTGAATTAACCATAAGGGTACTGATGGTTACACCACCAGGACCCGCAGGTTGCGCCACCGCAACGTCAGGTGGTCCCACCTGGAAGGTGCACGACATGAACTGTATAACAGCTCTATGCACACGTATCAAAGATGCATGTAATACGCAAAGTTCTGTAATTGTAGCAGTTAGATATTGTGGGTGTGGAGTATATCCAGCCAACACAGGCCATGTGGCCCCATCAATCAATAAAGGGCCTAAACAGACCGGCGTGATTGGGTGTGGAAGGGCGCCATTAAACCAAATTTGGTGTTGCCAAGCTGTGAGTGGAACTTCAAGAGCCCTATAGGGCTGATAAACCTGAGGAAGGGCCGTGGCAGTGTATTCATGAAACAAATTATCAGCTCTATCCACTGCCGGAAAGGTGACCCAAGATTAGAACACCTCAAATGTTTACGTTGCATCCGCCTCGACAACAAAGATAAGCGATAAACCAGCATTAGGGACCCCACTTTGAGTCAAATAAGCTGTGACTGCAGCTCGATTAGGCAGTTGGATAGCAACCTCCATAACGATAAAGATAAGAACAACCTAAGCGTGGCAGCGCAACAAAGGGCTAAAAGTAAAGAAAGACCTTTTAAAATTCAAGCTTGAAAAACCTATAGTATATCACAACAAAGAAGGTTACGCCGACACAACCGTCTCCGGAAACAGATGTGAGGGGGTTGTGGACAAGCACAATCGATACTCAAGAGTCTCGCAGATAAGAACCTGACCAAACATTGGCAGCGCCATGTTACAGGGATTCTGCACCTACACAGAACTATGCGCAGGAAAACAGAACCTCGTGTATAGGGGTGTACCAACCTATCACCTTAGTACCCAAACTCCCAAAACCGACTAGCTATAGTGTCTCATTCGTTCTCCTCCTAATATCACAGAGCTACAAATGATTAGACAACCCAGAACACAACACTTCCGACTCTCTCAAGAATCGCGGTAGCAAGACACACTCTTTCGCTCACTCACTCGTACTTGTCCAAAACAAGATCAGGCAGAGTCACTGTAATAGTTCAAAATGTTTATTTTAACTAACGTGCTCTGTAATGCAGTATACGAGCCACTACCAGCAGCAAAATGCATAAACTCAAAACAATTAGCATTGTTAAAATTCCATATAACACAAAGGGGGAAGTCATTTTATAAAGACAGTGGAAAAAGGACTAAAAGACCTAACCACCCTCTCCTTGACTGGAAGAAGTTTATTTATATAATAGAAGACCTCTGGGCTTTGACAGCAGACCCCATACCTTAAAACCTAGACGTAAAGTTTACATCATAGGAACAGCTTAGCTCTTCTCCATGGAAAGCATTCTCTCCAAGTGTGTGTTGAAACAACATGCATCCCCGTAATATTAAACCACGAGTCTCCAGCATTGCAGCTGTGTTTAGCATGTTTTGTCTAGGTGCTAGGGACTGACCAGAACAGAATAACAAGGGGCATTGTTTATCAACCTTGCACATTGTGTTCAGATTAAACTCCAGGAACTTAAGCAAAGAAAGCAAAAAGCAGACAGTTCTCATGTGAAAGGCACAAACAGCGTTTTGCAATAATAAAGTCATAGAGTGACGTGCGCAAAAGCGCATCATGGCAGCAAAGCTCATGCTAACTTAGCAATGTCGACAATGATCCCAAGGGCCATATAACAAAAAAAATATGCATGCATGTGTGTCCTTACATCACAACTAAGCCCGGGCAGTAATCTCCACTCCGCTTGTGGAGTCTGCTGAATTCGGGCACACCGTGCTCCATGGTGGAACACAGAATTCCTGAATTCCATCATTTTGGCGCGAGGTGGAGTTTTTTTCCGTTCATGCACTCTAGTTTTCTTTTGTGGCTGAGCGCCAAGACTCTCAGCCCCCTTGTGAGCCCGCACGAGACTTCTCACATCACTTGAGAGCTCCCACAAGAGTTTACACTCACTTGCACGGCTTCTGGCCGTGACAGAACCAATCTAGCATTCTTAGTGCCGATCGCAAACAGAGCAGCGGAGCAGCTTTCCTGCTTGAGAATGCAGCTCAGAGGCATTTGGAGTAGATTTTCTTCTTAAACTCACTGTTGGAGTTGTTTTTTGTGCGAGAAGCCATTCTTTTAAAACTTTTTTTTTCAAACCAGAAGGAAGTGCCCCAGAGGCTCCAACATCCTGTTCCTGTCCTGAAGGCATCTCCCAGTGCTTTGTCCCTCTCCTGGTTACTTTTCATTGGGATTTGGAGCTGGAAGGATAAGTCTCCTTGTCTGCTGCATATATACCATTTGACTGTGGGCATGCACCTGGATTTATTTGCACTTTTATTTATTTTTATTGTGGTGGGTGGCCTGCAGTTTTAGTAGGGGCCTAGTTTTCTTTGTGCATAAAATGTAACTTCTTTTTTAAAGGAAAAATGTTGCGCAGTTCAGTACATTTTCTTCTCCATGTTTTTTAATAAGATTGCAATATTGATTGATTTAATTTACTATGTTGCCTAGTCTGCCAATGGGCCTTACAGCCAGTAAGCCCTCTACAATTCATGGATGCATGAAACAACTGTTTCTGTGGTGTCTGTAGATTTGAAACATCATTTAGGCCGTGGATGCCATTGGATTAAAATACAAAGTGTTTTTGTGGTTTTTCATTTTTTTTTCCCTTGCAAACAGTGTTTAGGTGGGGTAATGCCTTTGGAGGATGTGTGTTGTTGTGAACATATTTAGCACTGTAAATTTTCGGATTTTGGCATTTCGGAATTAATGGTATATTCTCTGTGGTACTGTATCTCTTTTGTCTGGCCACTGTGTGGGCCTGATTCACAGAACTAACTTACGTCAAAAACGTAAAGTTAGTACTTTTTGGTATTCACAGAATACACTTACTCATTTTGGTATTCACAGAATGAACTTACTCATTTCGGTATTCACAGAAGTTAGTAGTCCTAACTTTAGGACTCCTAAATGCCTTCTGTGAATACCGAAAGTCTTAAAGTTAGGATTTTTCTCAGTTTAGGAGTAGTAAAGTTAGGAGTCCTAACTTTACTACTCCTAAACTGAGAAAAATCCTAACTTTAAGACTTTCGGTATTCACAGAAGGCATTTAGGAGTCCTAAAGTTAGGAGTCCTAACTTTACTACTCCTAAACTGAGAAAAATCCTAACTTTAAGACTTTCGGTATTCACAGAAGGCATTTAGGAGTCCTAAAGTTAGGACTACTAACTTCTGTGAATACCGAAATGAGTAAGTTCATTCTGTGAATACCAAAATGAGTAAGTGTATTCTGTGAATACCAAAAAGTACTAACTTAACGTTTTTGACGTAAGTTAGTTCTGTGAATCAGGCTCTGTGTGTGTATGTGTGTTTGGCATAGACCACCATATGCCTTTGTTTTTTAAGAATCATTATGCCATGTGGCTAGAGGCCTGTTATAAATGGGGGTCTCTAGTTGGCAGAGGTATGTACCTTTGTCCAAGTAGGGACCCTTATTCCTAGTCAGGATAAGGGAGTTACACTCCTAAAATAACCCCTGCTCACCCCCTGGGTAGCTTGCCATGAGCAGTCAGGCTTATCTTAGAGGCAGTGTGTAAAGCATTTGCACATAACCATCAGTAATACAGTGACAGCACTACAAAGGACACCACACCAGTTTAGAAAAATAGGGAATATTTTATATAAACAAGACCAAAACAAATAAAGTCCACAATACACTCTTAAAAGCATCAACTCCTCAAAAATAGAATTGAAATACAGTGCCTTAAAGTTGATAGCTCCTCTGGAGCTATCACGGCATCTTGAACAACAAATCCAAACAGTTCTGGCTGACCGTGGCATCGCGGGCCAGCTACGGTGTCGAGAAGACCCGCAAAACAATACCATTAGAAATGCAGGGCATCGGTGACCTCTCGATGAGCCCCGTAAGGTCGTCGTCTGTAGGTGTCAGTTCCGGTGTTCGGTGCAGGAGTCATTGGGCCCTTGAAGTCACGCGTTGCAGATCGAACTTCTTGTGGTTGAAGTCAGAAGTGCCGCAGTCGGCAGGCTTTGGGGCTACGGTGTGAAGTGCAGCGGTGCAGCGCGCGGTGCCCTCAGGTCACGGTGCCGGCAGTGGCTCTGTGACATTCGTCCAGCGGCGTTGGTGAGACCAGGGCTGCGGGGTGAAGTGAAGGGGTGCTCGTCACGGTGCTGGCAGGTCATGGTGCAAGCAGCGGCGTTGTCGTTGCTGAAGCGCTGTCATCGGCTAATGAACCGGAGTCGCTGGCGTCGGTAGGCCAAGGCTGCGGTGCGGGATGAGGATGGTGCATCGTGTAACTTACAAGCGGTGCCCTCGAACCACAGTGCAAGCAGTGGTGTCGAGGTCAGCGTGGAGCGTCGTCATCAGGGATACGAGGGTGACGGTGTGAGGCGAGGTGGTGTGGAGTGCGGTGCCCACAGGTTGTGGTGCAAGCAGCGGCTCAGTGGCGGCGTCGTGTGGCGTCATCGGTAAGACCAGGGGTGCGGCGTTGACCTCAGGACACGGAGTCGGCAGCGGCGTCGTAGACGGCGTCGGGTTGCTTTTCTTCTGTTGCAGCACAAAACACATAGTCCCCAGTGCTGATGGCAGAAGAACTTGAAGTCTTTGCTGTTCCTGAGACTTCTTGAATAGGGGCAAGCGCTACCTCAAGTCCTTGGAGAAACTCACAAAAAGGAAGTTGCAGAAAGTTCAGTCCAGTCCTTTCACTGCACAAGACAGAAGCAGCCACTGCAGGCCAACACAGCAAAGCACACAGCAAAGTGGTAGTCCCTCCTCACAGCTTCTCCAGCTCTTTTTCTTGGCAGTCTTAATGGTTCCAAAAGAGTTCTAAAGTTCTGGGGTCTGGGCTCCAATATTTAGCCTCCAAATTCCTTGATCCTCTCAGGCAGAGAGAATCTGTGCTTAGTCCAAACCAGTTTGGTCCTCTCTAGCCCAGCTTCCCAGCAGGAGGCGGAGACAGCATTGTCTGCAGCAGATCAGGCCCATTCAGGTGCAAGGAAATCTCCTCCCACTACTCCAAATACAGACTGGGCCTATTCAGGTGCTAATGAAAACTCCTCCCACTACTCTGAAAGCAGCCCATGTCTATTCAGCCCAGACCTGACTCAGCCAGACTCTCTGGAGCCACTGTACATCCCCAGCCCCTGTCACTCCAAAGCCAGACAGTCAATACACATCCTAACAGAGGCACAATGGAAGCAAGAAAATACCTATTTTCTAAAAGTGGTATTTTGAAACACAGAATGTAAAAATCACCCTCACAAAAAGATGCATTCTAACATTCTGAGTTCAGGCATACTAAACTTTATTTTTCTATATGGACCCAATGGTAAGTTATATTAATAAGATGTTATAAATTAACTCCCATGCTTTCCTTTGGGCCAGATAGCCTTTCAATAGTGAAAAACGGAATTGGCAGTATTTTACTATCAGGACATGCCACACACATCAGGGCATGTCCTACCTTTCACATACACTGCACCCTGCCCACAGGGGTACCTTGGGCCCACCTTAGGGGTAACGCATGTAAGAAAAGGGAAGGTTAGGGCCTGGCAGGTGGGTGTACTTGCCAAGTCAACATGGCAGTTACAAACTGCGCGCAGACCCTGCAGTGGCAGGTCTGAGTTACCTTTTCAGGGCTACTCATGTGGGTGGCACAATCAGTGCTGCAGGCCCACTAGTAGGATTTGATTTACAGGCCCTGGCACACTCAGTGTACTTTACTAGGGGCTTACCAGCAAATCAAATATGCCAATCATGGAAACACCAATCCATAATACAAATTTCACAGAGAGCATATGCACTTTAGCACTGAATAGCAGTGGTGAAGTGTCCAGAGTCCTAAGACCAACAACAGCAGGTCAGGAAAAAATAGGAGGTATAAGCAAAACGTTTGGGGATAACCCTGCAAAAAGGGCCATCTCCAACAGGGCCATTTTTTATAGTCGGTGTCCCCCCTAGGCCTGCATGTGTTCTTAATTTTCCAGGCCTCCTGTTTGTTGTTCTTGTGACCAATGTGGCTGGCGGCCATTTTGTGTAGCCAGCCAGTGTGATTTCCCCATAGACCTGCATTTCTTCTTTGTGGCCATGCCTTGCTGCTGGTTGTTGTTGTTGTTATGACCATGTGGCTGGCAGCTATTTTGTGTAGCCAGCCAGTGTGCTTTTGCCATAGGCCTGTTGTCTTCTCTGTTTATGTAAATAATCAAGAGAGGTGCCCTCTATAGGAATGAGGAAGAAGGGAAAGTTCTTATATTTACTTGCAGAAAAACAAATGAAAAGAAAAAAGTTTTTTTCTTTTTCACAAAACCCTCACCCACCCGGGTTTCCCCTTGGTGGCATGCTTCATCATTGGGTCCATCTCTGCCCTCTATGGACAGGGGCGTGCTACGACCTACGAATACGTGGGAGCACTAACTTGTAAAGTACAGGAGTGTCCTTATACACCCAACTGCTTATGGTGAATTAGAAGGGAGTGTTTTTTTTTGCAAAAGTAAAAAGAAAGGTTAAAAATACCTGATTAGTGGGTCCAAAAACAATTTTATTTCCTACCCCCAAAATGGTATGCTAAAATCTGGGGACGCGTGGGAAAATCTCTCGGCGTAAATACCTATTGTTTCCCTTAGTGGTCACCTAGTTTCATGCCTATCCCCAAGGCATTTCATCAGGACCTAGAAATGAGAAATGATGTTCCCACTCCAGGTATTATTATAAACACAATAATAATAAAAATTCAAAATTAAACATACAGCACCTAATTGGTCTGTGTTAAATCAAAAATACCTGCAAGGATTTAAAGAGAAAAGAGAGATTAAAAATAACACAACCATAAGGTCCATTCGGTATTTCTTAAGTCGTGATAATTCTGTGGTAGTGAAATATATTTTCCAAACCATGCCAAAGGTGTGCGTACATCTGTGGCAATGAGGCACACAAGACAATACAAACATTTAACATATAATAAAGTGTCACCAGCATAGACGTGTGTAGGATCATATCATACTTAAAATGCAACCATCATTGGGCCCCATGACTCCATCGAGGAGTTAGAGGAGGGATGCCTGTAGTCAAACCCTACACGTGAGGTCAAAAGATAGAGAAATGCGTGAACAAGGATCGAGTAGGTAGGATAAATTGGCGTGTGGCCTGAGAAGGGCAGGACGCCTCCACTTACTCTGTCAAGGCTTCTCCCTCGCCATAGACCTGACCGCACTCACCCGAGGCTCCGATGTTACTGGAGCCACAGGGAGAGAGGCTTTTAAACACGTGAGCGTTTAGTGTGCCTCTCAATTGTCAGAAAAAGGCTAGACTGCGCACCGTGTTTCATGTTCTTTTGGTCGGGCTACTTCCGGGTTAGGAAAGAGATCATACTGGTGCACTAGTGGTTCCACATAACGAACGCCCTAACTTAATGTTGGTAAACCAATGATTTCTTATTGGGAAAACAGAGTAGATCTAAAAAGGGGGATAATTTCCAGTGAAGAGTGGTGTCTCCATGAAAAATATAGTACGCACTGAAAAAACTTTATTCAAACGTGTGACAAACACGGGACAAATTTGTGAGTTCTAAGTTATCCCTAAACTTAGGTTCTGACTGGAAGGAAATAATCTTGGCTAGTTGATGCGATCATACTAAGTAAGGGGGTATTCCTGAATTGAGAAACTGCTTTGACCTCTAAAACTTTATTGACAAACACAGTAGGCACAGGGAAAACCTCTTGTGTCCTCACCGGATTATTCATAACTTCTCAGGACACACGCCAATTTATCCTACCTACTCGATCCTTTTTCACGCATTTCTCTATCTTTTGACCTCACATGTAGGGTTTGACTATTGGCGTCCCTAGTCTAACTCCTCAATGGACTCATGGGGCCCAATGATGGTCGCATTTTAAGTATGATATTATCCTTACACACGTCTATGCTGGTGACACTTTATTATATGTTAAATGTTTGTATTGTCTTGTGTGCCTCATTTCCACAGATGTACGCACGCCTTTGGCATGGTTTGACAAATATATTTCACCACCACTACCACGGAATTATCATGACTTAAGATATACCGAATGGACCTTATGGTCATGTTATTTTTAATCTCTCTTTTCTCTTTAAATCCTTGCAGGTCGTTTTGACTTAACACAGACCAATTAGGTGCTGTATGTTTAATTTAGAATTTTTATTATAATTGTGTTTATAATAACACCTGGAGTGGGATCATCATTTTTCCTTTCTAGGTCTTGATGAAATGCCTTAGGGATAGGCATGAAACTAGTTGACCATTAAGGGAAACAATAGGTATTTGCGCCTAGAGCTTTTCCCACACGTCCCCAGATTTTAGCATACCATTTTGGGGGAAGGAAATAACATTGTTTTTGGACCCAATAATCTAGTATTTTTAACCTTTCTTTTTACTTTCGCAAAAATAAAACACTCCCTTCTAATTCACCATAAGCGGTTAGGTGTATATGGACACCCCTGTATTTTACAAGTTAGTGCTCCCGCGTATTCGTCGGTCGTAGCACGCCCCTGTCCGTACAGGGCAGGGATGGACCCAATGTTGAAGCATGCCACCAAGGGGAAACCCAGGTGGGTGAGGGTTTTATGAAAAAGAAAAAAACTTTTTTCTTTTCATTTGTTTTTCTGCAAGTAAATATAAGAACATTCTCTTCTTCCTCCATCCTATAGAGGGCATCTGTCTTGATTTCCTACATAATACTGTGGAGGACGGGTCCCTTTTTTTCCTACCTCTACTTTCCCCTTTGTGTTTTTGATATTCTCTGTTTGTGGCCATGTGTCCTTGCTGGTTATTGTTTTGCTGACTATGTGGCTGACGGACATTTTGTGTAGCCAGTCAGTTTGCTTTCCCCATAGGCCTGCATGTCTTCTCTGTTTGTGGCCATGCTCCTTGCTGTTTTTTGTTGTTCTGACAATGTGGCTGGCAGCCATTTTGTGTAGCCAGCCAGTGTGCTACTTCTTTCCCTGTAGGCTTGCATATCTTCTCTTTCTTAGCCATGCCTCTTTGCTTGCTTTTGACCATGTGGCTGGTGGCCATTTTGTTTAGGCAGGCATCCAGTGTGCTTTTGCCATAGGCTTGCATGGGCTGTTCTTCTTTCATTATGTTACGGCCAAGCCTCCTTGCTTACTGGTTCACCATGTGGTCAGCCAGTGGCCATTTTGTGTAGGTAGCTGGTGTGCTTTTGCCATATGCCTGCATGTCTTTTTCTCTTTATTCCCATTCCAGAGGCCTACTTGCTCTGTGTTTTTGTTGTTGATGACCATGTGACAATGGCAGGCAGCCATTTTGTCTGTCCAGCCAGTATGGCCCTTTGCCATATGCTTGCATGGGTGGATGAACAAAGAGATAGCAGTTTAATAAATTAAAACAAATGATATACTTGAGGATAATGTCACTTACTTATAATTTTAGTTATTTAAAAAAAAATTTTTTACAAAATTAAATTTTTTATTTGCATATAGTTTTTTTTTGTATTTTATTTTTTTACCATTTTCATAACATCTGCCATCAATGAATCAAGCCCATGTCTGCTATAGGTGAACAACAGCAATCATTGTGTAAGGATTATTTGATTGTTATCTGTTAGCTGCACCTCCCTGCGTGTCATATCCCACGTGCTGCATTGCACATAAAGCAAACAGTTACAGCTGTATTGGTTTGTTGTTGTTGCTCTTTCTAATCCTCCCTGAGTGTACAGTCTCCATGAAAGTTTATGTTGGTGTAGTTTTCCATTTCACAAATGAACACTGTATGCTATTGTTAATTATTTATAATGACTTTAGTAACCACACTAAATGATATTTTCTATTTGTACTACTAGTTAAACTGCAACAATGCCAAGTTTTACTGATGTTTTTCTTGCTTGTTTGCTTTTAGGTTCAAATGAGAAGACATCACCCACAGTACTGCCAGAGGACTCTGCACAACGCAATGCTTGACTGACTACGCAACATCGTCATCTCTTCAGCTTGTTGTGAAGCTAAGTACCACTGCCAACTGACCTCTTCAAAATGCCCCCAAAGAAAGGTGCTGCCAAGAAAGGGGCTAGTTGGGAGCAGAAGAAGCAGATTTCTACCATTGCCATGGCGACTGCAACCTTTTCCTCCCCAACCTAAGCCCAGCACCATGTCTGTCAGTGAGGCATCCAGTGCAATCATGTTGACGCCGACGAGTAGCAATGTTGAGTTGGATTAGTCCCTTTCACAAAGTAGTACACAATCGTTTTGGGAAACAACAAAGTGGATAGCAGCCACAGCCAGCAATGGATTTGTCTGATGTTGGAGCAGAACAAGAGTTTGAGCTTTCTTCAGAGCATGAAGTTAAACCTGTCTTTTAGAATCATTAGCTCCTAGATCTCCAGCAATTAAAAGGAAGAGTACCACAGCACCATCTTCTCCAAACACCACTTTTGATGATGAAGATAGGGACATAGATTTGATCCCTAGTGAGACCAGGAGAGGCAAGGGAAAAGAAAAGTTCAGAAAGACTTTGACGTATGGAAGGTGATGAAGAGGAGGATGATGAAGTTGTCATGGTGGAAGGTGACACAGAGGCATCTGACATTCCTATTCAACCGGCTTTGACGGATGTAGCACAGGTTGCACTACCACCAGCTCCCATATTTGCAAAGCCCTAGCTGAGACCTGCACCAACCCCTGCCTCAGGTAAGCATAGAGGCAATCATGACATTCCCACCTACCTCCAGTTTGTCTTCATGCATTGGCAGTGGCCCAGTAAAAAAGTACTACTCCTCAGTTTGGGACTTTTTTACAGTTAGCAAAGAGGGGGAGCACATTACAATATGCACCATTTGCCACACAAATGTGTGTCGAGGTAAGCCTGGTACACATTATGGTACTGAAGGCCATATAAAAAAACAGCACACAATCAAGTGGGAGGAGCACCTTAAAAGAAATGCTGAACATGGTTGTGGTGGAGGAGAGAGCCGGGGAACATCAGCTACAAGTCCAATCACGTTGGTGGGTGATGATGATGAAGAAAAGGGTGACATCTTCTCACAAAGAAGACCTGTCCCCAGTAGCGCACCAGCAGAATCACCCACCTCATCGACTTCACAATGGCACAAGAAGAGATGATGAAGACACTGCGGCATTCAATGAATGCCCCACCACCACCACACACATTGAGTCTACCACTAGCATCTACTTCTTAAAAGACGTCCGGGTCAGTGCCCCATGAAACAAAGAAAATCCAGGCTACTATTACAAATATGTTTAGGCAGGAGGGGCCCTACAAGCAAAACCACCCAACCGCACGTTTGTACAATGGGAATCTGGCAAAAATGTTAGTGCTGGACCTCCTCCCTTTTTCATTTGTGTAAGGAGTGGGATTTTTTGTTTTTGTGGCAACCATCTGCCCAAAATGGAAGGTACCAAGTAGGACCTATTTTGCCAAAGTGGCTTTTCCAGCACTGCATCACGATGTGCTGCAGTTGGTTGGACAAGCTGTGCAGCAAAGTGTTGTTCACTCCTTCCACCTGACGACAGACATGTGGACCAGTTGACAGGCGACTGATTTCTTGTGCATCACTGCACACTGGATCTCTTTTGCAGGGGTAAAGCAAAAGATATCTTCAGGTCTTGGCCCTGAAGAAAGTTTTAAGAACATTCGGCGGCAAGCAACAGTGGTCATGTTCGCCATGGAGAAACCACATACAGCCGTAAACATCTTTGAGGAATTTAACAGCAAGGTATATGAACGGCTGCGACCCAGAGGTCTTAGAATTGGATTTGTTGCCACGGACAATAGCAGTAACTTAGTCAAGGCCATGTCAGACTGAGGGTATTTCAGGGTCCTTTGTTTGGCCCATTGCATCAACCTGGTGGTGCAAGACTTCCTCAAAAAGGAAGACATAGTCAGCAACATACTGACCATCTGCAGAAGAATCTGCTCCCATTTCAGCCATTCTTTTAAAGCCTGGAAGCAGCTGCTGATTATTCAGCATAATAATAGAGCACCAGTTAAAGCCCTGACACAGGATGTGCCAACACGTTGGAACTCCACATTTTACAAGCTGTAACATCTGTTTGAGCAGTGCAAACAAATTAATGACTGTCATTCAAAGAGGAGGGGATGCATTGGGAAAGCTATGACCATGGATGTCGACATATGGGGCCTAGTCAAAAGCCTCACACAGATACTACTCACTTTTGAGGTTTTCACACGGGAAGTTAGAAAGGAGTATAGTACGATGGGCCAAGATATACCATTGCTGCATCCACTAGAAGACCAGGTAAAGAAGGCATCTGAAAGGTTTGCCCCTACAGGTGTGAATGAAAACACAGATGCACATGTCTTTGTTGAGAGCATAGTCCTGCGCTTGGCTTCTAATAGAAGACTGCAACATGACATCATCGAGTCCAAAGAGTACATTGGTGCCACACTACTTGTTCCACAGTACAAAACAATTCTGACCACTTTCATCACTTTTTTTGCAGGGGATGTTTTAAAATACAAGAGGTGAATTTTAAAGCAAGTTGGAGACTTGAAAGAAGATCCGCTGAAACTTTGAGTCCTACACCACAGCTCTGGGGTCCTGCCTTCAACTTCCAGAGAGGTCAGTCTTGTCTCACAGCAGCCAAAAACACCATCAACTAGAACACCGGCAACAACAGCAAAAGTAGGACCGGGCCCAACCTCTGCATTGTATTGGTTTAAATTGACAGGGTTCAAGTCCAGTGTAGAGGCTATGGCAAAGCAGGTAGAGTAATTGGCAGCACCAATTTTCATTCACAGGATGTTCCAGGAGTATCTGGATGATCCAAAAGAGGTCTATGTGGATCACAATCAATTGGATATATGGGAAAATGCGCCAATGGCCAGAGCTCAGCAGGCTGGCAATAAAGTATCTGGCTTGTCCTATTGCCAGTGTGTCTGCAGAATGTGTGTTCAGTGCAACTGGTGCGGTCATCACAGTGAGAAGGACCCGTCTCTCGCCTCAAAATGTGGATAGATTGACTATGATCAAAATACAGTTGAAAGATGAGATTAAAGAGGAAAGGCAGAATAAAGAACAATTGATAAACTATTTTTAGTGATTTATTTTATGATTGAAATGCATACACTCATCTGCATCCAGATTGGCCATCAAAAAAAGCAGAATTTCCCAAAGCATGCACTTGACAAAGCAAGCCTACCAAAACAGCATACCGTTGGGTACCCCTCCCCTGATTTCCCAATCTCACCGCTGTTCTGGGTGGAGCCAGGGCTTTCAATGCCTGAAATAGCACAATATCAGTTCTTTAATAATCAGTCACTTCAGTCCTAGCATCTCTTCTTCTTCACCATTTGAGGACTTGGATTTGGCCTGCTTTGAAATACATGTGATGCCTCTGAAGGTATCTATCTGAAAACTCTCAAATAACTATGGCATGTAGGCTCCCAAAGCTTGGTTGACAAACTGTACTAAAAATGTGCCTAGCCTGAAATAAAGGCTTTAGGTTTATGTTTTGTTGACAGAAGAGTTTCTCTATTGCTAAGAGGTTCCACATGTGAACCAACCACTCTATCTGTATTTTGATTGTCTCCTTATCCCAAAGTGCTGCTAAGGTTGTGTGGCTGCACTCAAACCTAGGGATATTTGTTTCCTCATCCTGGAGTATAAGGAAAGGTTCCAAAAATAAGACGAACCAAAAGTGCCACTATCGAGATCCTAAGCAGAGAGACATTGAACATCAACAAAAACCTCATAACTTCAGCTAGTGTCACAGTAGATGTTTTAATCGATCTACAAAAATATTGACACTAAGATCGCATACAAAAAAATCGACTATATATACTTGCCTTTAAAAAATACAAAAATATTGACAGAAAACATAGAATTATTTTAATATAACTAATATTGAATACAAAAGTATAGTAAACAAAAATATTTCAATAACTAAATAAACAAAAATATCAAAACTCACAATATAGACAACTTAAATATCACTTAAAAAACTACATGAATATCTAAACATAAAATACATAAAATTAAAATATATATAAGCCTACTAAAACATACTACATAAAATATTATCAATGAAACAAAATAAACAAATATATATTAATGTTTTAATGAAAATGTATATTTATAAAAAATAAATTATAAACAGATATACAAATAACATTTATATTTATTAAATGCAAATTAAAAATGATTTAACAAATAACATTTACTACCATTAAAACATTACTTAACATATATTAAAAGCAATTAACTAATATTTAAACATATTAAAACACATATTTCTTATTATATAAACATTGAAAACAAAATACTCCTTTAAATAAATAAATGATTTGTTTTTTAAATACACACATACCTGCCAAAAAATGTAAACAGATGCTACAACAACTAATGAAATAAAAGCATAAACCACAAAAAACAAAAGAAATGTTCAACTAATTAAAAAAACTGTTGAAAATAAGTCAATTCATTAACAAAAAATATCTGACCGCTGCACTCATAGTGGCGCAGCAGTGGTGGTCCACCATCTGCGCATTACGACTTTCACACCATACTGGTGTTTGACCGCCGCCTGTGCAAGTGAACCGATTTTTATCTTGTGCTCGCATGACGAAGGGGCAATGTAATATGCTGAGCAGGACTGGCACAGTCCTGCCAAGCATATTTTGAGTTACTCCACTGCCATCCTTTCCATGGCGGTGAGCCTGCAGCGAAAAGGCTGTCAGTGGGGGAACAAAAGGGCACTACAGGGCCACTTTGACCCCCACACAATGGGGATGCATTCAGGGAGGTACAATATTGTGCCTCCCTGTCTGCTTGCACCCTCAGTTCCAGCACGGTATGTCCATGTTGTGCTGGAACATTTTTGCTGTTCCCATTGCGGTGCCGTTTTTTAGGGCACTGCCATGGGAATAGCAAAACGACCGTCTGCCTGCAACTGAGTTGGCCTTGTAATGAGGCGGGCGGTCTTTGCGTGGCTTTGTCCAGCCGCGGTGGTGCAACAGCGGCAAAGTCATAATCAGGCCCAAAGCTACCTGCAACTTAGGGTCTGATTAAGAGTTTGGCGTTCTTGCGACCACCCGACTCGTAGTGGCAGAGGAGTGATGGGCCACCATTTTGGCGATTACAACTTTATAAATCGTATCTGCGGTAGACCGCATGCTGAGCCAGGGAACAGTCATTCCCTGGCAGTGGCAGAGGAGCACAACAATGCAATAAGCTGAGCAGGGACTGGTGTAGTCCCGCTCAGCATATATAAAGTTCCTGCTTCACCAGCCATTTCATGGCGGAGCCCAGCCATGAAAAGGCTAACAGAGCAAGAACAAAGGGGGCCCTACAGGGCCCCCATATGTCCTCCATCATGGGGATACATTCGGGGGGAAAAACATGTGCCCCGCTGTCTATATCACACAAAGTTCTAGGAGGGCATGGACGTCCACGTCCATGCCGTGCTGGAACTTTTTTGCCGTTCCCATTGCAGTGCCTGTTTTCCAGGCACCATCATGGGAAAGGTAAAGGACTGCTGACCAGATCTTGAGTAGAACTCGTGTAACATGAGTTCAACTTGTGAAAATAGACCCTAAAGTAAGTAAACATACCAAAACAATGTATGAACTTTTGCAATATAAAAGATTATACCCAAATACCCAAGGACTAAAATACCTAGAAATAATAGCAAAATCTAGACTTTAAAATGAATACCTACATGAAAAGTACCTACCAAAATAACCAATATACACTAACTACAAATATATATATACTTTTTCACTTTAAATAGATTTGAATAGTATTATGTCAAAAATTAAATAATATTTTAACTATTATTGACATAATAAAATTATTAACATTGAAAAAGAAAATTACTACCAATTAACTGAATAAAAAATTAAGAAAGTAAATAAACCATCAATAATAATAAAAACATTTCACATAAATTAGTACATAAAATGTATCAACAGCAAAATGCATTAAAAATGTAATATTTCCCACCCATACTTTCAAAGATTTTGTTGCAGTGGATCCTCCTGAAACCGGTAGAAATCCCAAATGAAAACAATCCAAATCTGATTCCATAAAAAGATAAAATCCCACAAAAAATGAAGAAATACAAATGTAGAAGTACAGATCCAATGAGCCAATCCTCTCTGTAGTCGAACCATCAAAAACTCCAAAAATAGATTAAAAAAAAACGCTCCAAGAAACTCGAATAAATAAAAGGAAATGTACTTAAAAATAATAATTTCAATGAAACTATATAAAATGTTCTTAAAAAAAAAAAAAAATTGCATCTTCATCTGGACTAAAATGCCAGAACGTAGACCTCCAAAAAGTAAACACAACATCCTCCTGCAAAAACATATACCTTCTCCCATGTAATTTAATACAATAAAACATAAATTACAACACATAACATAATTAATAACACATAATTAATAAACCTCTACTCTATCCACTGGTAATGAAATGCAAAACTAACACTAAGGGCCTCATTACGATGTCGGTTGGAAAGTCTCCAAACTACATTCAGTTTGTCCGAATCTGTGTCGGAACCCGCGTTTCTGACTGACTCTGAAACATTTCCGACTAACCGATTACGATAGTAGGTAGCCGTTCGGTCCCTCCGACTCGGTTCTGACCGACATTTGGAGGAACCGAGTTGGTTGGAGCTGACTTGTACAGCTCTATCGACCGCGTTTCCGACCGAGCCATTACGATGTCGGATTCGGACAGCCTTTCCAACTCAGTTTGTCTGACACAGATCGGCTGTCTGAAACCAACTTTTGAGGGCCAGTAGCAGGCCCCCCTTCACATGGAGGCCTCTGGTTGGGGCCCGTGGGGGTACCTATGGGTCCGCTCTTTACAACTATGCACAATGTGGCAGGCACCATGGGGTGCCTGCCAAAGGGTGCAGGGTTTCCGCAACCACCCCATTTTGCAATGGGAGCCTGTGTTGTCGGTTGGAACACAGGTTCCCATTGACATCAATGGGAGTACGACCGAACGGTGTTCGGAAACATCGTAATCGGTCAGTCGGACTCCCCGAATCTGATTCGGTCGGAAACCATTCCGACACTGAGTCGGTCGGAATGCTTTCCGACTGAGATCATAATGAGGGCCTAAATACTACACTACCAAAACTCGCAACACTACACAATAAAATTGAGAATAACAAACTGCGTACTCTAAATACATCTCTATTAACTCCTGCAACCCTAAATTACCTAAAAAATTGTTTAAAACAAACTTACCTTAACCAAAGAGATGCTGCTCCAATCCAGGAACCTGGGGCAAAGGAGACATCACTCCTCTTACTGGAGCGAATGTGGACAACTTTGTGGGGAACAGCAGGGAGTTTGGCGATGGAACGTGTGGTGGTGAACAAGAGAGTTTGTGACACAGTTTCTGTGGTTTCACAACCGCTAGAGGGCTGCCATCAGAGCCTGACTCCACCTAGGATGACGATGACAAGTCTGTTTCATCCAGAGCATGTCCATCACCCTCTGACACTGACTCCGCTGCCATTCATCTCCGGGCCACTCTGTCTAGCTGCCTCCATAACGTCTGCACGGTCTCCTCTGCCTGGCTTGGTAAATTCAGAAAAAACATTATAAAAAAGGTGACAGACATAAATTCCATACCCATCACCTAACATTTGCACAACAGTGACATCAAAGTGGTATACATAACTTCATCATTATGGACCACTAATCCTTGCATGGCCACTAGTGGTGTAAAGTCACACTATCTGCTCACACATACTTTCATTGGCAAGAGACCACTACCACAACAATGGACATGCTCATAGCACATCGGTCTAATACGCAACATCATCAACACAGTACACCTCTAATACACCGTAGAGCTATCCAATTTCTAGAATGTGCTATTACCTGAGAAAGTGGCACAGCTGTAACCAACAAGGAAGGAAAATAACTTGCATATAACATGTGCCGAAAAAACAAATAGACCCCAACATTTTATGGACATACACTAACACATTACCAGACTCCATTAGTCCCATGTATGTCAATCACCTTATTGTCATGTGCATCCAACGTCAACAGTGGAATACATTACTCTACACAACCATACAATACTACATACCACACATAGATGAGCAAAATGCGGAACTCAATTGTGACTACACAGTCAGAGACAAATATAGGCCTCACAGTAGAAATTTAACAAATGATCATCACACTGTTACAATGATCAACTTACCCATGATACACTGTATGTGTGTAGACTATTGGACACAAAATCACAGTGATAGTACAATGCACTTCATATATCTTCTAAAGCTCTTATTGCGAATACATGTACGGTCTGATACACAGTCAAATGTCCATGGTCAATTAAGGATCAACATCAACTCAGAACTACGCAGAACAACAAGTATCAAAAAATACATATGACATAAGCACATATACAGACTACCCCATACAGATTCAACACCATCATAGCAGGGACAAAAATGGAACAGTAGGGAGTAAATGGCCCAATTCCAAAAAACACATTTGTGATTACTCCACATGAAATGCCACACATGTCATTTGCAGCAGCTTCATGAACACTAACTTATGAACTGTCATGAGTGGGATGTCTGACAATCGCAATATTACACAATTGTATACATGATAGTTCATCACAAAGTCATGTGATGCCTTCAATAGGATGTATATCAATCTCCTCTTAGACTGGATGCCAAAATCAGAGATGATTTCCCCAGGAGAATACATCCTAATTTTCTTATCCGCCATCACATAACACATCAGCCTCAAGTGTGGAATATACCATCTCATTAACATGTTAGTGATCGTTGTGTAGCCTCTGTGCAACACTCACCCCCTCCTTGCTGCCGTTGGGCCCTCAACTGCCCATCAATGTCAGGAAAGGCCACATTTAAGGCATGAGCCTGCGACGTGGAGGACATTCCCAGCTGGCACTCTCCAATGTTGTGGCATCTACGTCTGAAGACCTCACACTTCTTGTGATAGAGGACTCTGCACCGCTTATAAACTCCCAGGGCCCGCACTTTCCGGATTATGGCTTTCCATAATGCCTGCTTCTGATGGGCATTGACCTGCTCATAAATACAAGTTTAACCTAGTCAATTTCAGCCTGATAGTTGACAAGAAAAAAGCAACTTATATAATGAAACATTGATGGCACCTAACTAACCCTGGGCAAAGCACTACGCTACGCTCACGTAGTTTGCGAAGTTTGCGCTACTTCGCACAACGCGAATTGCACGTAGCACAGTGCAAACACGCGTAGCGTAGCGTAGCGTAGTGCAGCGGTCATGTTTGCTTGCTCGCGGTCCTCAACGTCAAGTTGGCGACCGCGAGCAAGCAAAATGACTTCCCGGCGAGACTTTTTCTCGTCTCGCGATCAGCAACGATCGCGAGCATGGAAAATAAACCTCCCGGCGAGATTCTCAACGCGGGGAGGTCAGGTTTCTCATTGCGAGTGGTCGCGTATGCTCGCGACCGCTCGCGATGAGAAACTACCAGTCCGCGTTGAGAAAGCTGCCGCTCGAGTAAAAATCTACTTGAGCGGCAGTAAAAGACAGCTCGCACTGTGCAAGATGCCGTTTTCAAGGATTGCACAGTGCGGACAAGCATCCGGCACTGTGCAATCATTGCGAACAGTGCACTACGCAGTTCGCGTAGTGCTACGCGTAGCTCGCGTAGTGCGAACTGCACTTTGCGTAGCTTCGCGTAGCGCTACTTCGCGAACTACGCCCAGGCTTACACCTAACACAAATATTAGGTCTCACAAATATAAAGGTATTGTCCTAACGCCACTGAGAAACATACAAATAGTGCACTCCAGCACACATAATCCAGTTTGACATAAAGTCCATTCTTGATAAAATTCTGGAGAAATGATCAGATCCAATACACAGGGGTCGAATTCTTCCACAATATTTTTCCTTCGGAAATAGAATTTTAGATTTTTAAACAGTATTTGTCCAATCCAAATTCAGCTGACACGTGTTTTGTCCTCCTGGATTTTTTCAAGGCTAAGCACAGATGCAGTTCAATGTATTTTTAGAGTCCCTTCCGAAATGAAGTACAAAATGAGGTCGTCCAGTGATGGACTAACCCGTGGGTAAAGTCCCCAGTGCGCATGGTCTTCTGAGTATCCTGGGTAAGTTAAATGCGTGACCCTGATAAGCTCGCCGTTATGCTGCGTCCGGGGTGTGTAGAACGCCATAAAATGTTTTACGGCGTTCTACACACCCTGGGACGTACTCATTTTGTACTTCATTTTGGAAGGGACTCTGTTAGACTTAGCTTCTTTTGGTGTGTTTTCTCTGTCTTTCTGCTTTCTGACCTCTCGGTTTTGACTCTGTTTTTGCTGGTTTAGTGTCTCTGCGCACTTTCTCACTGCTGTTCAGTGTTAAAGTGCAAGTGCTCCTGTTGTAAATTGTTATTAATGATTGGTGTTTCCATGATTGGTATATTTGATTTACTGGTAAGCCCTTAGTAAAGTACGCTGTGTGTGCCAGGGCCTGTAAATCAAATACTACTAGTGGACCTGCAGCACTGATTGTGCCACCCACATGAGTAGCCCTGAAAAGGTATATCAGTCCTGCCACAGCAGGGTCTGCATGCAGTTTGTAACTGCTATGTCAATCTGGCAAGTGCACCCACTTGCCTGGCCCTAACCTTCCCATTTTCCTACATATAAGTCACCCCTAAGGTAGGCCCAAGATACCCCTGAGGGCAGGGTGCTGTGTATAGTAAAGGTAGGACATGTACTGGTGTGTGTGACGTGTCCTGGTGGTGGATTACAGTGTAATTCGTTTTTCACCACTGCATGGCTATCTGTCCCATAGGAAAGAATGGGAGTTTTACTTATAATATCTTGTAAGCACAACTTACGATTGGGACAAGAAAGGGAAATGGAGTTTAGTATGCCTGGTAAAGATGATTTCTATGTTCTGTGTTTAAAAATACCACATTTAGAAAGTATGTATTTTCTTCCTTAGCCATCCTGTGTGCCTCTGCTGGGTTTGTGGATTGACTGTCTGGGTTGGAGTGATAGGGGCTGGGGATGAGCAGTGGCTCCAGAGATTCTGGATGAGTCAGGGCTGGGCTGAATAGACCTGGGCTGCATTTAGAGTAAGGGGAGGAGATTTCATTTCACCTGAACGGGCCTGGTCTGCTTCTGACAATGCTGTCTCCACCTCCTGCCAGGAAGCTGCACCAGAGCAGACAGAACTGGTTCTGGCTGGGAAAAGACACTCTATGCCTCCAGAGAACAAAGAATTTTGGGTTATAAAAAGTGGGCCCACACCCCTAAACGTTGGAACTTGCTGGAATCAAGGAACCTGCCAAGAAGAAGAGCTGGAAGAGCTGCCTGGAGGAGTACTGCCTCTTTGCTGTGTTTTGGTTTTGTTGGGTTGGTCTACAGTTGCTGCTTCTGCCTTAGGCAGGGAAAGGACTGGACTGAACTCTCTTTACTTGTGCTGAGTATCTACAAGGGCTTGAAGTAGAGCTTACCTCCTGTTCTGAAGTCTCAGGGACAGCAAAGACCAACACCAACCTCTGCGTACAGCTCCTGAAACCGCTGTTTCAGTTACCACAGAGAAGGGAAACGCAACCGACTCTGTCACCGATTCAGTCGCTGGCTCTGTGTCCTGATGGTACCACAGAAGGCACCAACCGAATCTCGCACCACAACCCTGGTCTCACCGACGACAACAGACGCCACGAGCCACTGCTTGTACCGTGACCTGTGGACACCACACTCTACACCGCCTCACTTCACTTTGCCATCCTGGTCTCACCGACACTGTCTCTGCTGCTGCTGACTTCGACACCTGTACCCAGATCGTGGTTGGGGGCACCGCTCGTAAGTTTCATGACACACCACCTCGTTCCACACCGCTTTCTGGGCCGACCGACATGAGCTCCCGCTAACTGGCTCTGTTGCTTGCACCGCAACCTGCCAGCACCGCATCGAGCACTGCCTCGCCCTGCACCATAAGCCTTGGTCTCATCGATGCCGCCCGGATGATTTTCACCGAGCTGCTGCCTGTACCGCATCGAGAGGGCACCGCACCCTGCACGGCTTCCATTTGGCAACACAACCGCGATGGTTGCCATAACCGGCTCACACCAACGTGCCAGCCGCAGTGAGAAAGGTACTGTTACCGAGTCCAATTCAGAGGCCTCACCAGGAAGGAGGAGCTAGAAAAGGCACTGAGGGCCGGGTTAGCAGCCAGACATGCCAGTGGGCAGTC
This sequence comes from Calotriton arnoldi, assembly GCA_963921515.1. Classification (NCBI taxonomy): domain Eukaryota; kingdom Metazoa; phylum Chordata; class Amphibia; order Caudata; family Salamandridae; genus Calotriton; species Calotriton arnoldi. The sequence goes on along the minus strand of CAWUFW010005973.1, from coordinate 336,459 downwards.
TGGAGATCTCAGTGGAGAGGCAAGGGAGCCTATTCCTAGGGTAGATGTGATTTTGGGAGGGGGGAACCCTCCAGGCCAGGCAGCAGTGGCCTGTCCCCAGAGGAGCTGGAGGACAGGCGGGAAGCAAGGAAGTTAGAGTTGGAAAAACTCAGGATGGAGAATGAAAGGGAAGACAAAGGAATAGCCATGGAGGAAAGGAAGATGATCTTAAATCATGAAAGAAGTCTTAAGGAGCTGGAGCTAAGGAGTAGGCCCAGCTCAGATGGTGGCAGCAATTCATCAGTGCACGCAAATAGCATTGTGCACATCCCCAAGAATGTAGGCAAAGAATTCAAGAAGGGGGATGACATACAAAGGTGGTTTCAGGGTTATGAGGCATCTATCCACATGAATGGGGTCCCTGACATTTCGCAACAAACATACATGGTCATGTTCAATGTCACCTGCTGTTTGTGACAGAGGCACATATAACAACATTACCAACACATGGTGAACAGACTTTCAGCCATATCTGTAAACACGCTGGGGCAGATTTACAAGCCCCTTGCGCCACTTTTGCGTCACTTTTCCCATGTTGAAAGTGGCGCAAGGGGCTTGTAAATCTGCCCCCCTGTGTCCTTCTGGCATACCATCACACGGCTAATGCCACATGCTGAATGACTGTCAACATAATGGATAACATCAAAAAATGTACAGCGCAAGCTGGAAGTCAGCTTGTGTCACATTTAAGCCCGGGCGGAGACCTCCTCTCCGCCCGCGGAGTGTGCAGAGATTTGCCTACTCCACGTTCCGTGGAGAACGCAGAGAAGGCAAATCTCCGCACACTCCACAGCGGAGTGGTGTTGGCCAGCCCCCGCCTTCACCCCCCCTATTAACAAGTAATTTGAAATTAATTAAAAGTAAATTAAAAATCACTTACCTGTACTGCTGCGTCCCCAGGCTGCCCTCCTCCTCTTCCTCGCCGTCTGGGTAATCCTTGACAAAACTGTGCATGCGCATTTCTCGCAAGTGAACTGATAAGAATTGTGAAACAAAAGGATGTAAAATGTGAGGTATTTTTTTCTCCAACATTTAAACTGCTTGTAAGTGAATAGTACAAGTATTTCAAAATATAACTGGAATTATGAAATAACTTTTTTTTATAATTCATAAGTGTGATGCAAACAAAGATTTAAATAGGAGCAAAGTAAATCAGAATACTTTACTTGGTGATGTGCAAATGACAAATATTTGCAGACACTTTATTTCCAAACATTGTACACTATATAGTTTTCAAACCAAATGTCAGTGACAAATTCTGTGGCCATTTTATTGTAAAATCTGATGAATGCAAATTACTGTGTGCTGCTGCTTTATGTTTTAGTTATGTATTTATTAAAAGTGATAGTTTTTACACATGATTTGAGAAAATTCCTGCCCCGCTCTGATGACAATGCAGTTAATGAACTAAGAAGCAAGTCAGGGGTCATGTGTAAACTTTATGTGGCTAGACTTGTATTTTATATGGAGTTAATGTTTAGTTTATTAAATCAAACAAAATAGTTTTCTGTACAGCAGACGTTCTGAACTTGTGTATTTAAAGGTGTTTTCATATGTGATAAAGAAGAAACTGGCGTCTCAGTGAAATAAAATACTTGCCCCGGATCACATAATTTGAAACCAGTTTATGGGTCAAAAACATTATAATTAGGTCAAGTAGATTATTTAAGTCAATAGACTTGCAGGTCTAGTAACAGTTTTAGGATTTTTCGAGGCCTGCGCTAAGGTTAAGTTGATTAGACTATCAACCACAGGGTTGATAGCCTACGATGCACCGTCCAATAACTTAGTTGGGCATGGATCAATGGGCGTACCAGATTTCAAAGTTTTAAAGGCTGCCAGTGAGTCACTCAAGGAAATAGCTTTGAAAACTTCCAATTTGGCTGAAGGGGTGGGGGTCATCTCAGAAGGAGAATCCATAATCACCAGCTGGCTATCACAGGCTCCAAAATTAGCTTGTATAGCACGAACCTTGTTAATGAAAAAACTAAAAAGTTCCTCGCAGCATTTGTGTGATGGTGCATGCACTGATCTCAGCTTTGGGGGAGAGATAACTTTGGACAATAGCAAAAATGTACATTGCATTATTGCCATTATTAACCTTTAATAAATTGAACAAGGAGCTATATACAATGAACAAGGCATGAGGTCAGATCCACTTTGCTTTACACATGTATGTGAGGCAACTGTGCCTACACCATTGCCTAGTGTACAATGCCACAAAATACACCACCTTAGGAGGGGCAACATATGAGCAACCCAGGCACCTCAGGGACCACACATGGAAGGGACAGACTACTCTTCAGAAGAGGCTGGGTTGAGGTGTTGGAGTTTTTTTTTTGTACTTTGGCCTTGAAGGTTGTTCCCTCTTCTGAGTGTGGGCCTTCCTCCTCATCCTCCTTTTTTGGGGGGGCAACGTTGCTACTGGTGGGTCTGGGCATTGTGGTGTCTGGAATGGGGATGATAGAAGCAGACTTGGGTGGTGGGATAGAAGGGAGGCTTCCTACAGGACAAAGTCCAATACACATGAGAACTGGGATTGGGCAAATGGTCCAGGTAAAACAAGTTTGGGATCAGGTTGGTAGGTAGAGGGAGTGGAATGAACTTTAGAGTTGCCATGTGTTGTGTGTGGAGGTGCAGTGGGTTGGGTGACTGTGGGTGGGGTTGGCTGTCTGTGTTTAAGTGTGGTGGGTTGGGTTGGGTGACTGTGTAGAGGTGTGGTGGGGTGGGTGAGTGTGAATTGGGATGGCAGGCTGTGTGGAGGTGTGGTAGGTGGGTGACTGTGGATGGGGTTGGCTGGCTGTGTGGAGGTGTGGTGCTGTGGGTGACAGTGGGTGGGGAAGGTTGTTGTGTGCTACATTTGTCTGTCTGGGTGCATGCATGGATGTGTGTAATTTGAGTCTGGACATGTACAGGCATGGGGATGTGGTATGGTGATGGGCAAGATAAATGATATGGGTGGGAAGGCTGGAGTGGGGGTAATGCTGCCTTTGTTGAAGAAACCAGAGTCTGAAAAAATCCCTGTAGAGCACACATGCCACTTCGAATACCACCCAGGTAGGCAGCCATCTAAGCACGTTGACTACCAACACCCTGGATGGCATTCATTAGTGCAGTCTAACCAACAGAGATCTGTTTCAGGAGGTGAATGGCTTCTGCACCTAGGGCAACTGAGGGCACAGGGGCAGAGGTACCTGGAGGTGTACCTGGAGGTGTGGGGACGGCTCCCCTCTTAAAGGAGCAGGCCTGGGAAACTGGTTGGGGAGCTACAGAGAGGTCAGAGATGGAATGGGGTGGCGGACAAAGGTCGATCTGCATCAGGGTGCATAGTAGCCGCCACCACATGGGAGTAGCCACTGGAGTCCAACTCAACAGATGTAGAAGTATTATGTGCTTGTCTCTGTGGCACTCCCCTTGCCATCTTGGCCACTGGGTCTGTCGGTATCAGAGTCCAGATTAGAACCACCTGTGCCAGCTTCTTCACTAGGATCCTAGGCCCTGTCTCCTCCACTTTCCTGGGTGGTTTCTAAAATGACAAGTTAACTTGGTTATATGCAAATATAATGACACACAGGTGGTTTCAATTTGTAGACACTGCACAAGACTGCAAGCATGTCAAACTGTCATGAAGCCTTACATGTTCATGGTTTATTCAAGTCCCAAGAGTATGAGTACAACATCTGTGCATAATATGCATCATTACATGCCAACATAACAAAGGTAGCTTTGAATCTTCTTTTCATGTATGAATAAACTTAAAAACATACCTTGTTACTCAAAGTTAGATTTCAGCTTGTGCATAATCTAGTCAAGCCATCATGTCTTGTTAAGTCAGTTGGCTAATATGTACTCACACATCATCTTTTTCATGTGAGCTTGATCTTTCAAAGTTAAAATGACATTTATTGTGTCCGTCTGTACACATTTCTACCCTACCTGTTTACTCTGTTGTAAGTGTTATCTACAATATTCCACAAGTCATACACTTACGCCAAACATTTATTAACCCACAAGACCTACAAATGATGCTAAACATAAGATACATATATATAGTACATCATGTCTAATGTTAAATGCTTATTTGGTATTTGAAATGTTTTTGTAATGCTGAGAATTTTGTAGTCATACACACTAGTGTGATAAGGGACACCAAATGACAGGGTTCAACTGACACCACAGTATAATGGTTGTGTAGACCTTGAGATATGTACACATGATTGATGTAACATGGACACACTATTGAACATATGATTTCAGGTGATATTTCAACACTGTTCACATGTATTGACATTTGCATGTCAATATATGGGTTACCGCAGATGACCAGTATGGTACGTCACATATTGAGACTTTACTGTCATACCTCTGACCATGTGTATGTCCTGCTCAACATCATCATCATATGATTTTAAATCAATACAGTTGGCCCGATTCACAAAGGTGAAATAAGATGAAAGTCTAACTTTACGACTTTTGGTATTCACAAAGAGCATTTATACTTGTAAATGCCCTTTGTGAATATTGACCGCGTAAAATTCAACTTTTGGTATTCACAAAGGACATTTACGAGTAGTAAATGCCCTTTGTGAATACCGAAAGTTGTAAAGTTAGACTTTCATCTCAGTTGACTTTTTTAATCGGTCTCATCATCTTTATTTGTCTTTGTAAGACTTTACTGTAGATTAAACCCTGACATTGGTGTGACCTACCATGTTACTTCAGATTATACACCCTTGTGCTTTACACAATGACTTACAATTTAATACATCAGATTGGCAGAATGAGCTTGAAATACAAACATGACAGTGGTCAGAGACACCCGTGCCCATGCTAACAGCCATATATTTCATTGTCTCATTACCCAAGCACACAAACCCTTGTTAAGCATCCACAATTTTTCTACTTGTGAATGACATCACCTGTTATGTACAAAAGGTGTCAAGTTGTATGTTGTCTCTGAAGTACATTACTTACCCCCTCCTTGCTGCTGTTAAGCTCTCAACAGCCCATGTAGCTCCGGATAGGCCACTGCCAGAATACGGTTCATCATGGCATTCATGGTCCCGTGCATGCACCTACAACGTGGGAAGGACATCCAAGCTGGAACTGTGCGATGTTGTAACAACTCTGTTGTAGGTCCTCCCACCTTTTTCTGCAATAGCTGCTCGGACGGGGATGGACTTCCTAGGACTGCACTTTCCGGGTGATGGGTTTCCAATGACATCGCTTGAGATGGGCGTGAGCTGTATTGGTAAAAGAGAGGGAGAGAATGAGTAGTCTGCCCCTACTTCATATAACAATGTCACATACATGTGTAGGGAGTGACCTGTTTCTAATAACTGTAGTGAATAATGACATCAAATTATATCAGTATTCTTCATACACATACACATTGACTACTCTTTCAACATTGACATCACAAATTTTGGATTAACTGACACTTGGCCACTAGTTTGACTTATGCGTTACAACTTTGTGCACATTGACAAATGCATCCTGAAGATCATGCATGGTCCTGAGTAGGAAGTTGTTTCAAGTCAGACACATTGTAGTGTAAAGTGTTCATGATTAGCACAATCATACATCATCTATCACATTCATGACTTTGCTTGAGATGGCAAGATATGACGTGTGGATATGTGTTGATCATAGAACAATACATGATAGTTTGAAATCACAAGACGTACAGTCTGAGACATCATTGAGCAACAAGCATCTTGCAAATCTTACCTGCTCCTCTGCAGAGCTATAAAGTTGAGCATACAGGGGAAGGACCTCTCCAATCATGATTTCCAATTCCTCTGTAGTGAAGGCAGGGGCCCTCTCACCAGTCTGGCCTGGCATTGTTGCTCGCAGAGGTGATACACAGCAGCGGATGGCGATGAGGTGTGTGTGGCTGCAGTCTCAGTAGTAAGGCTGGGCGTAGTTCGCGAAGTAGTGCTTCGCGAAGCTACGCAAAGTGCAGTTCGCACTACGCGAGCTTCGCGTAGCACTACGCGAACTGCGTAGTGCGTGTTCGCAATGATTGCACAGTGCCGGATGCTTGTCCGCACTGTGCAATCATTGAAAACGGCAACTTGCACAGTGCGAGCTGGCTCTACTGCCGCTCGAGTAGATTTTTACTCGATCGGCAGCTTTCTCAACGCGGACTGGTAGTCTCATCGCGAGCGGTCGCGAGCATACGCGACCACTCGCAATGAGAAACCTGACCTCCCGCGTTGAGAATCTCGCCGGGAGGTTTATTTTCCACGCTCGCGATCGGCAACTTGATGTTGCTGATCGCGAACGAGGAGAAAGTCTCGCCGGGATGTCATTTTGCTTGCTCACGGTCGCCAACTTGACGTTGAGGACCGCGAGCAAGCAAAAAATGACCGCGGCACTACGCTACGCTACGCTACGCGTGTTTGCACTGTGCTACGTGCAATTCGCGTTGTGCAAAGTAGCGCAGACTTCGCAAACTACGCGAGCCTAGCGTAGCACTTCGCCCAGGGTTACTCAGTAGGCAATTGAGCATGTTTTCACATTGAAAATGTAAATGTACACTGCAGACGTGGTCATGCGCATCTACGTGCACAGTGGTAGGCTTGCCGCAATCATATTCAACTATGTTAGCCTATGGGAGAGACCGCTTCAGGAGAGTGCATCAGACTTGCGGTCTTTGACCACCGACGTTAGGAGCATCCATGAGACATTATCCCTATGTAGCGCAACTGCAATCCTTGTGATCGTATCAGTCTTAAATATTTCATTGTTTTTTTAACATCTGGGACTTCATTAGACAAATTGTGTACCTTGACCACTGGTATAAGCTGTGATGATGCACCTACAAGTTGTACAATCATTGCACACATTGTTGCCCATCTCTAGCAGGATACAGTGTCCAATTGTGTTGTCCACCACTGTCAGACGTGGTTTGCAATTCCTTGATGAGAATTATTGCACACACTTAAGTCATGTAACTGACTCTTTCATCCTGTAGACATTTTGAATGATATGGTGACGTATTGACTTGCCTCTGTGCCTATGTGAGATAGCCAAGTGATATATGTTGAAGTAAGTAGTAATGGTGTGAAGCCAATTTTGTTTTTCTTCATGTAGTTTCCAAATATTTTACATAGACATTCACCATCCAGGCAACACATTTGTACATCATTTTCCTGCCTTAGTTGGACATGTGGCTTCTGTCTCTCACCTAGGCACCCGAGGAAGAGATGCTTGCCTCCGGCTTTAGACCTTTCCCTGATCTGCAGTCCATGAAAGTCAGGCATGTAAACCAGAAATACTATTTGGATTGCCAAACTATTTTGGATCTTACAGTGCACCTTAAGACAGACATTTCACTTGGACTTGATAATTCTCACAATGTCAAGCCACTTGTGAAGATGTTTTGGATGCGTTATATTTCTTTGCCACTGGGACATTTCAATTCAATTGCCACATCAGGTGGAAAGTCACAACCAGCGTTCAGTTGGACCTCTATTGAAGCACATTGGCACATACGTCAAGTTTCCACAACATTACAATTTGGCCAATGCAAAAGCAGATTTCTTCGGACTTGGTCATATCCGCAACGTAATTGGATCAATAGATGTCACACATATCGGCTTGGTTCACACGATGGTGAGCAGGTGTAGAGGAACAGGAAACACTATCATTCCATTATTGTGCAAGTGGTTTGCCTTGCGGATTTGTACATCACCCACATCTGTGCCAAGTTCCCAGGATCTGCACATGATACCTTCATAGTACAGAACAGCAGCATTCCACAGCTGAAGTGACGATTTGGACCAGAGAGGGCCTGACTTGTGGGTAGGTGTTGTGAGAAGTTGGCCTGGTATATGCTGTCCACTAATTATAGTGGGCACCTTGCACCAGTCCAAACAACCCCTTATTGGAAATAGGTTAAAGACAACCTTTATTGAAAGCTATCCTTGTGGTAGCTATGGAGAGCAGCCTTCAGGCTAAGTCTTGAAGGAATGTAAAGCAGCTTGTTTTACCAGTCTATAATCTCTTGAGTGACCAAATGAAAGAGGACCACACCAGGTATATATTCAAAATATATGTATTTATTGCTAAACACACCCCTCTAGTCTCTTTATGAGGCTAGAGTTCGAAGTACATAAGTTATAAGTTCGTTATCAACAGTAATAGCCCAAATACACGTTTGAGCCCTAGGGGCGTACCAAACCATATACCAATAAAGTGGTATAAGAACCACGACTGAGCTAGACACAAGGCCAAGAGCCTGTAGAAGTGCTTGGACCACAAGGAACCACCCAAGGTAGTGACACAGGGGACCCACGGGGGATGCGTGCAGTGTGATAACACAGCCGCGAATCGTCGTTGACTTCTATGGGGAAAGTCGCGGTTGGAAGTTTAAAGAAAAGGGACACTTAGAGGAGGACTTGGAGCAAACCCTTTTAGAACTGGGTCGTTCTAGAGTCTATACCCACGGGAGCACCGGAGTACTCGAGTTACCTCACCCAGGGAAGCTGGGTGCATAGGTGTCTTTCGGGGTCGGGTTTCGTCGTCGTTTTCAATGGCGATCTGCTGCAAAGTGCTGCTGGCGACCAAGTCGAAAGTGTTCGGGTGGATCCAAAGGTGGATCGAAGATCTGAAGAACCTGAAAGCAGAAGGGACAGAGTCTGGGTCACTAGCCAGTGACCAGGAAGGCAATGAGCGAATGCCCACCGATGTCGGGTGCTTCAGGTTGGTTGATGGTTGTCTTGACTCTTCAGCCACGAGGTCCAGGAGGTGTCGACGATGACCAGGAGCTGGAATCGAGCTGCTCCACGACGTTTGTCAATTGCTGAGGTATCAGCGACCGGATTGGACCCAACAAGCCTTGGCAACAGCAAGTCTTGTGGAAATAGAAGAAGGACGGTGGTGCAGACCAGCAAGGTCTGAGGGACTCACCCAGCGAAGGTAAGTCAGGGCACGCCTGGAGCAATCAGGAAAGCTCAAGCAGGATAAGATTGGCCTTCGGGAGGGCCTACTAGCCAATGGACTAGCAACCGCGAAGGAGCCTTGAGTGGACGCAATTGGAGCTGGCTCACGGAACACTCGTGAAGTGGAGGCCAGTGATCTTCAGTGCAGTCGGTGCTGGAGGCGGGGGCTACTCAAAGCCCAAAGCACAACTTCGTGGGATCCCAGAAAGAGGATGCACTTGCAAATGTGCTTGGTGTCTAGAGGTCACGGTTTCACATTACCCACGACAGCTACGGGCTTCAGCTTTGCTGGGGACTCAGGGCAGCCTCGGGGAAGTCTGAAAATCTACCTCTGGTGATGCAAAGACTTTGGCGTCCGGCGGGAGCTTCGGCGATGCAGACCGGACAATTGCTTCTTTGATGCCTGCCAAGCAGGGGAGTCACTCCTTGACCCCAAGGGAGATTCTTCAGTCCTCTAATCTTAAAGTAGAGCATAGAAGGTCCAGGATTCTGTGTCAGAGTTTCGTCCAGGTAAATCTAAAGTCCTAAGGACTGGGGTCCCATACTTATACTAAGGTAGGGGGTTGGACATACTCTGGGGACCCACCTATGGGAGGGTCAGGGCAGAGGGGTGGTTACACCCCTTTCCCTTTGTCCAGTTTCGCACCAGAGCAGGGGCTGGAAGCCCCTGAGCCGGTTTGAACTGGGGTATGCACAGGGACACCAAATGTGCCCCCAGTGCAGGACTCCAAAGCACCATAGAGTGCTCCCGCCCAGCCCCAATACACACTATCCTGTCTGGGGAGGTGGTTACACCTCCCTGGGACAGGAAACCTATTGTCCAGGCCTCCCCTGCCGGAGTTTCGGTCAGCAGCAGGAGGCCAGACTCGTGTCTGTGGCAGCGGCATCCATTTTGTGATGCCAGGGCTTGGAAAGAAGTTACCGGGCAGGCCGGTGTGTACATGTCTCTCCCTCTAGAAGGGCGGAATGCTACCCCCACCGCCAGAACTGGTGGGGGGGTAGTATTCCAAGATGTTTGACACCAAACACAACATGTTTCCGTGCAGCCATCCCAAAGTTAGCATTTAACGCGGGGTTATAATGCGCTTAAGAGTATATGGGCAGGCTGCACTACAAACAGCATCAGAGAAGGGTCTCCGAATGCAGAGGGGCCTTGCTCATGCAGGGGCACCCTCTCACATAGGAACCACGCACTCTGCCTTCAGGATTGATAAGGCCTGCCATAGGAGTGACTTATAGGTTTATATGTGTGTATGTATGTAGTGATATAGGTAACCTATATCACAGTAAGGGGTGCATGCACCACCTTACCCAGGCTGCAGTAGCAGACCTGTGGTGTCCTTTTGGCTGGCCTTCCAGGGGTGGCACAATACATGCTGCAGCCCCTGGTAGGCCTCTGAGGTACCTATGCCCTGGGTACATAGTATACCATATACTAGGGACTTAACAAGGGCACTCCAGATTCCAATCAGAGATGTGCCTAAGGCACATGGAAACCATTTTAGAGAGGAAGCAGCTAGGCTGGGGTTCTGATTAGCAGGGCCCCAGCCAGACTAAAGTCGAAAAACAGTGAAGCATCAGCAAAAAGTGGGGGTACCCATGTGAAGCAGATCCTACTCTCCTACAGGTGTCATGTATGTTTCCTCTTTAAAAAGCAAAATATTGTGGTCACATTGTGCACTACTATCATTCTAACCTGTAGTTGATTCAGCATATCTAAACATGCCATGGCTAATGACGCCGCTGAAGAATCCCACAATCCCATGGTAAGTCTGCTACCAGGAGGCCCATGGAAGGACACATCAGCCAGTGGAGTGGGCTTTTGGGCTCCTGAAATCCAGGTTCTGATGCCTGGATGAGCGTGGTGGGGCCCTCCTTCACTTACCCATGAAGGTATGTCAGATCACTGTGGCCTGCTGTATCCTCCACACCATTGCCCTAAGATGCAATGTACCTATCATTAATGATGATGATGATAAACCAGGCCACAAAAACCCACTGGGTGAGGCACGCAAAATGCCTAGTGAAGATGATGGCAGTGAGGAAGATGAAGGTGAAGATGTCAGATAGCAGTTATGTGGTGAAGAGTGTGGATGCAGACATTGCATCAGTAATGTACAGATATGACTATAAACATCAAGCGTTCAGTTATTGTGACAATGTGCGGCCTAGAACAGATGATATGGGCTGAATACGTTGACCCACATGAGCGTGACACTCCTGTAGTGACCAATGTGCAACAGTAAAGTCATATTTGGCGTTTTGTGACACCTATGTATGTAAGTCCAAAGCATCTGTGTTGTTGTATTACAGGTGTCTACACCACATCTTCTTTAGTAGGACAGTTATGAGTCATGACTTCAGTATGAATGTGCTGCAGTACTGATGTACAAAGTATCCATTGGAGGTTCCTGTAAGAAATGTGTATTGAGGGTGGCCCACAAGCAAGATACTTTGCACAACCAATGGATGTGTCTGCCCTATTTTCTAAGGTACATCTGTTTCTAATGTGTTGGTTGTACTAGCTAATGAGTATGATATGTGAAATCACGAGTGTGGGTACTGTGACCAAAGCAAGGTATTCTGCAAGTCTAACGTGTACCACCGCAATGTCTAGGGATTGGATGTAGTAACTACCATGTTGTGCTCTGTAGTTTGGGGTGAATGTGTGATGCCACTGAACTGACTTTGGAACCCTGCATCTAATGCCGGACAATCTTGATTGATTTTAACCTGTGGAGAGAAGGGTGTAGGAGACGTATCAACTTCTACCATTGTTATGTTTCATACAAGTACCCTGATATAGGCTCAGGTAGTAACAAAACCGTTTACCTATATTTCCCCTGCCTTTACACAACATAATGGTTCTTGGTACTGACCTTTTACCTAGTTACGGTAATGCTTAGTGAACATGGGGATTTCTCTGAAAACTATACTCATTCAATATGCATGAGGATTCTTGGATTCCTGGAATCTCAGCAGGACTACCATCTCCTGCAAAATAACTATGTATAATGGTCATTCCTTATGTCATCCTAGTCCGACATGACACAGCAAGGTAGATCCCCTGAGGGTACCACTTTGGGTATATTATCACCATATCTTTGCTGAGGCAGGGAGAGGAGGAGAAGGACTTCCATGCTAACACACTGATGCAAGACACTGAGGTTCCTGCACGCTGACACTCTGCTCATAGTGGTCTGACATCCCTTGTGGGGTGGCCCTCTCGAGACCAGGATGGGGTCCCACAGTCTCACACTTCAGGTGATGGGGTTGACTATAGGGTGATTCTTGGCTCTACACCTATATACATGTTAGGTACACGTAGGTAGATCTAGATAGGATTGCATTGTAGGAGTACACATTTATTACTGTCATGTATTATATATACTTGCCTGCATTCATTGTTCTAGCACTATGGTAGGAATCTACCATACTTTTACCTTATTGGTGCTTATAATCATTTATATCTGTTTCTGTCTTATGGTTGTTTCAGCACACCTCTTTTACAGTAGAATGACGCTGGTTAAATAAATACTTATTGAAAAACGTCCCCACCGTTTATTCTGTCTATTACTCTGAGACAAAAGTGAGCACGAGTAACTGAACGAAAAGTACTGTACTGTTTCCACGACCCCTGATGGGACAGAGTTGTCATGTTCGATAGTTGCCATGAACTACTCTCTCTTTGGTAAGAAGGGTTTTATAGTGGCACTGTGAGCTAGCTGGTATACAGGCTAACATACCCGGTGGGGGTGTCCAGAATCAATTTGGACACAAATCCTGCAGTGTGTGTTGTCTAAACGTGCAGATCCTATATAGGTTTACAGGGACTACACAACACCATGCCATTTTTTGTGACAGTAACCTATGTTTCAGCAACACTGCCTGACTGAGTAAAGTTTACGTTTGATTTAAACTTCTCACACCATCGCAAAGTCTGTATTCAATGTTGGTCTGACGTTTGTATGAGGCCATGCACCTTAATGTACATCATGAATTTATACAGTTTAGAATGCATCATGCATCCCATCTTCTACATTAAGTTGTCATGGTTCTGGTGGCATTCTATCATGATTTATAGATGTTCAGATCATACTACACCCACAAGATCTGTTGTAAAATGAGAGCATTGGAAACATGTTGAAGTGATGGATATTTATAGATGCAAAAAACTGAGGATTCGCGCTGAAGGAAACGACTCGGGGGCACTTCTGGTTGTTACCGGAAACGAAGGGTAGCGGTCTAGTGGCCCGAATCCCTATTTAGCTGGATGACGGGCTCGACGCGCAGCGGGCGTGCTGCTGGCACGCCGAAGGCGCACCTAAGGGAAGCCCATCTTTATCCATCTGTGCCTGGACGTCGCCAGGAGCCGGAACCCCTGCCAGTTGTCCCCAGGATCTTGCCAACTCAAAGGGATATCGCCGCACATACACACGATGCGATTTATTAAAGATTAAATATAATCTTATTAACCCCTGTGAGCACCTAGTACACCCCGCCCTCTCTTCCTCTACTATTCTAGAAGGGCCTTTCACATGCAGGTATTGCAGGTTTCAGAGCATAGCTCCAGAAGACACCCTACCGCATTGCACTTTCCGACCAGATAAAGGGACCTAGGCCCGGTGTGAACACTTCACAAGGTCTTGCCCGGACCCATCTAACAAACAAAAGTTGGAACTGCTTTCTGGCCAATGTCAGATCCCTGCCTAAACACGCAGTCAACATATGGGATCTTTTATCCTCTAATGACCCCCACATTGGGTTTCTGACCGAAACTTGGATCAAACCCTCCTCCAACCCCGCAATTGTGATGGCACTCCCAGATGGCTATCAAATCCAAAAACTCGACAGGCCAGGACGGGCGGGGGGAGGTATAGCCATTTTACATAAGGACTCTATCAAAATCTCTATTCTAGATCAGATGTGTAAGGACACACTAGAATGCCTAGTTTTTAGACTTGACTTATACCCACAACATAGCTGGAAGGGTGCCCTCGTGTACAGACCCCCTGGCCCTCTGTTATATTTCACTCATCAATTGATGGAATTTATCTCCCCACGTGTCATTTCAACCCAAAACTTTCGACTCTTGGGTGACTTCAACATCCATAGTGAAAACGCCTCCAACCTAGATGCCACAGCCTGTTTGGCAGACTTGGCTTCACTTGATCTTTTGAAGATTAACTTTGCCCCCACTCATTCGGCGGGGCACACATTGGATCTAATTTTAACCAATTCCCCTAATATTCTCTGTGGTGAAACTCGCCCTCTAACTTGGTCAGATCACTCTCTGATCGATTTCCAAATCATGAGTCCCAGAAATCATTCCACCCTTAATACCCACGCCACGCGCTGGTACAGACAATGGCATAAACTTAACCCTGACCAGTTCCAGACTCTTTTCCGTTCCTGGAACACTGACACTGACATTGGTAGTGTAGAAGAACAGTTGGCTCACTTTAATTCCATCTTACAATCTATTGTTGATCATTTAGCGCCTCTGAAACAGCAGACCTACCCTCCCAGACACCCTCAAACCAGTTGGTATTCCCCTATCCTTCGGACTGAAAAGAGCCAATGTAAAAAATTGGAACGGAAATGGCGGCGTTCTCACAATGTACAGGATAAAGAGAAATTCAAAGTTGCGCTGATCTCATACCATAAAAATTTTAAGTCTGCACGTATACTGTACATTGCGAAACAACTAGAGCAGGCAGGTAACAACTCAAGAACTCTTTATCAAATCCTGAAGTCCTTTACAAATCCTAAGGCATGTGACACTGAAGAGGCTACCTCTCAATCTCTGTGTGACAACATAGTGACCTTTTTTATCCAGACAATAGACTCAATCTACTATAAAATAATCGCTGCCAGTGGTACTCATAATGATCCATCTACAGATCGCTTGGCAACCTCTGCCACTGTTGCGCAACTGAATAACTTCCCATCACTTACACCTGAAGAGGTAGAATCTCTTTTAATAAAAGTTAAATCCGGTTCCCCCTAGATGTGATCCCTGCAAAGATCACCTCCCTGCTCACCAAGCAACTTGCCACTCCCATCTGCACCATCCTTAATAGCTCATTGAGGGATGGCAGACTCCCTCTTGAATGGAAAGCAGCACAAGTTGTTCCTATCCGTAAAAACCTCAAAGCCCCGATGGTTGAATTGTCTAACTATCGCCCCATTTCCCTGCTCCCCCTTCAGAGTAAGTTACTGGAAAAACACATTAACAAGTACTTATCTGATTTTGTAGAAACCTTGCATTGCCTGTATGTCTCCCAGTCAGGTTTCCGGGCCAGGCATAGCATCGAGTCCGCCCTTATAGCAGTAATGGATAACATCAGAATGGCACTGGACAAGGGTCAGGCAGCACTTTTAGTGCTGCTTGACCTATCGGCGGCATTTGACACCATCTTGCACCAAATCCTACTTGAGAGACTTCAGGACTAACCCTGGGCAAAGCACTACACTACGCTCGCGTAGTTTGCGAAGTTTGCGCTACTTCGCACTACGCGAATTGCACGTAGCACAGTGCAAAAACGCGTCGCGTAGCGTAGTGCAACGGTCATTTTTTGCTTGCTCGCGGTCCTCAACGTCAAGTTGGCGACCGCGAGCAAGCAAAATGACATCCTGGCGAGACTTTTTCCTCGTTCGCGATCAGCAACATCAAGTTGCCGATCGCGAGCGTGGAAAATAAACCTCCCGGCGAGATTCTCAACGCGGGGAGGTTGGGTTTCTCATTGCGAGTGGTCGCATATGCTCGTGACCGCTCGCGATGAGAAACTACCAGTCCGCTTTGAGAAAGCTGCCGCTCGAGTAAAAATCTACTCGAGCGGCAGTAAAAGACAGCTCGCACTGTGCAAGATGCCGTTTTCAATGATTGCACAGTGCGGACAAGCATCTGGCACTGTGCAATCATCGCGAACAGCGCACTACGTAGTTCGCGTAGTGCTACGCGTAGCTCGCGTAGTCCGGAGTGCACTTCGCGTAGCTTCGCGTAGCGCTACTTCGCGAACTACGCCCAGGGTTATTCAGGACATCGGGTTTCAAGGGGCTGCACTGAAATGGCTGGCAAACTTCCTAACTGACAGAACTCAGACAGTTGCCATGGGCACATTTCGATCCAAGACCACCAAAGTAACCAAGGGAGTACCGCAGGGCTCCTGTTTGAGCCCTACCTTATTAAACATTTATGTTACTCCCCTGGCGAAACTAATGAGGACTCTAGGGTTTAGTCCCATCTCTTATGCTGACGACACCCAGTTTTTACTCTCTTTTGATAAATCCAGTCCTAATATCCAACTCATCTTTTCGGAGGGCTTGAAGACTATTGCTGCCTGGATGAGGGCCAATTTCCTTCAACTGAATGCCGAGAAATCGGAAATCATGTTATTTGGAGGTGCGGCAGTAAGCTGGACACCCAGTTGGTGGCCTGAGGAATTGGGCTCGGCCCCTACCCCAAAAACAGTGGTCAAGAATCTGGGAGTCTGCATTGACCAGAAACTTACGCTTGAAGCACATGCAACTACCACTGCAGGAACATGTTTTCACATACTCAGTCTCTTAAGAAGAGTATTTCCTTTTTTACCATCCTCCACATGGAAAACGCTGATGCAAGCTCTACTGCTGAGCCGACTGGACTACCTCAATGCATTGTTGGCTTCGGCAAACAAAGTTTCTTTGGACAAATTGCAGGTAGTCCAGAATACTGCGGCCCGCCTAGTAGCGAATGCCCCTCCCAGAACGGCTTCTATACCGCTTCTAAATAAACTCCACTGGCTCCCTGTGTGAAAACGGGTGAAATTCAAGCTCTGTTGCACTGTTTTTAAAGCTCTCAAAACCTGGGTCCCAACTACCTGTCTGACAAACTGGTAAAGTATTCCCCCTCTAGCCCCCTTCGGTCAGGATCCAAATTACTTCTCTGCACCCTGAGAATTAAAAAAGCATGCATGGGTGGCAGAGCATTTACTTACCTTGCCCCTCTTCTCTGGAGCGAACTTCCCCTCTACTTGCGCGAATGCCAGGACCTCCGACATTTCAGGAAGCTGCTAAAGACCTATCTTTTCTGAATGTGTTCATCTGGCTGTAGCACGTTGCCCCAGCGCGGAGATACCCCTGACAGAGTGATTCGGGCGCTATATAAATTAATAAATATCAAATATATCTGTTGTAAAATGAGAGCATTGGAAACATGTTGAAGTGATGGATATTTATTAGATGCAAAAAACTGAGGATTCGGTGTCATAAACAGTGTACGAGAGTAAATTGGGGTATATGTGATCCCCAAAAATATGTGCTGAGGACAACTTTTATGGTGAATAACAACATTGGAGTGGGGTCAATGTTGTCAGTACCAATGTTCGACTTCCTCCCCACATCAGTGCTAGGAGTAGAGTTCAAGGACAGTCAACAGAGTGGAGGTGTTATAAGCCCACAGACAGACATCCTGGTAAAGGTGGACCACTGGCAGAACTTGAGGTTTTGGATATATTCCTTCCTCGGGTCTTGGGTGGACGTCCCCTCGTCATGACTTAGGTGGGATCTGGGGCTGCTGAATTTTGGGAGTCTGCAGGACTGTCCTCCTCTGATGGCCCATCACATGCTCTGGCTGCTGCTGATGTTGAGGGCTGTGATGTGCTTGGACCAGAGGATGTGGTTGATGTAGGTGGGAAAACCTGGCAGAGGTTGGTATTGATGTCCCGCAGGATACTAACCAGAGAGGCCACCTCTATGGGCAACCCAGATATTTCATGTTAAATGGCCTCTAGCCCCTGGTTGCTGGACTGGTGCAACTCAGTCATTTCCCTCAGGACAGACACTACATGCACCATAGCAGTCCTGGTAAAAACCCATGACTTGTGCAAGGTCAGCCCCGGCATTCAGATCATCAGTGGCCTCAGCTGAGAACACTACATGTCTCCTTCCACCACGTCTGGTACCACTGGCCCCTGCCTTAGCACAGGACTGCCTATTGCCACTCGGTCCAGCCTCTTCAGTGCCTGTGGTAGTCTTAGCAACTTGAAGAGGTGGAACTGGTGAGCAAAGTATGGGCCCACCTTTAATAGGGTCACTGGTTGTGGCTTGTGCTGCACCAGCTGTGGTGGTTAGAGGTGTGGGCCCTGTGACACCAACTTAATCCGTCTGCTCAGCAGGCCGGTTGTCAATCTTCTCAGGGGTGTCAAATGGGTTGGGCACAATTCTACTCAAACCACATCTGGCTCCACTGGCCGTTGCCTTTGAACAGGACTGCCTACTGCCACTCAGTCCAGCCTCATCATTATCTGTGGTGGTGTTAGCCACCTGAGGAGGTGGGGCTGGTGAGCTAAGTATGGGCCGGCCTGTGCTAGGGGCATTGGTTGTGGATGTTGATTTACCAGCTGTGGTGGTTGGAGGTGTGGGTCCAATGAGATAAATTGAATCTGTCTGGCTAAGCTGTCCAGAAGTGCCAGCAGTGTCGTCATCACCCACGTCTGCGAGGTCAGGGTCATCACTGAGGGATTCTTAGGAATCTTCTGGGTTTGTTGTTTGACTCTGCTCTATAGCCTGGCTCAGACGTGTAGCAATGGTGGGATCATCTCTGAAAAGATAACACAACTATTAGGTTTAATGTCATTGGTATTTAAAGGTGAAAATATCCTACCTTTCAGCTTTGATGTGTGACGTTGCAAGAGGTAACTGCCACAGCAGATTTCACCAACATTTGTGGGACTTATACAACAAATTCTCCGTCCTCATTACTTTGACTTTAGTGAGGTTTCTCAGAATCTATTTTCCATCTGAAAGGGCAGGTAACTCCCTGAAATGATGAGACACACTTAATGATTTTGCCTCATGTGAAACTTGACTCAATGGTACTTACAGACACATTTTTTTGTTAATGAGTACATATTACTTTACATGTGATTTATTTTGGATTAACTGTTCTTTCGTTTATTTGGCACAAAACATATGTCCTGATTTGTGTCCTTTTCTTTTGAGAGGGATTGTTGTAGTGAGGTCGTAGTGTTAACTTACAATCTGACATCATCGCAGTGATTTCTGAAGTGTTGATCATCATTGAGGCACATTTTAGGACATATTTCTTTTCACAGACATGTCATGGGGCATCAACACAATGGTCATATGTATCCAGATTTTAGTCCTGTTGCTATCACATATTTTGTCATTTAAAAAATTAGATGTTGACATGTCTCCAGGACACATATAGGTCACACATTTG
Source organism: Calotriton arnoldi (assembly GCA_963921515.1). Taxonomy (NCBI): domain Eukaryota; kingdom Metazoa; phylum Chordata; class Amphibia; order Caudata; family Salamandridae; genus Calotriton; species Calotriton arnoldi. The sequence continues at coordinate 317,247 of CAWUFW010005973.1, read as the reverse complement.
TATGTTCACATTCCTCTATGTTAATCAGCTCAAGAACAGGCATTGATGAATGAGTTTACGATTGGCATAGTGCTGTTTTCCATTTGCAATTGTTGACCAATGCTAACCAGACATGATCGTTCATAGTGACAAAATATTGAGTTTATATGTAAGTTCACAATGCGGTATATGACATATGGTGTACTGCACTACATCTTGGATAATGAAAGATGGACATCCTAAATGTTGCAGAGTGTGGAGGTGTAATTTTGAACATTTTGCTATATAAATGTGGAAATGTAGTACACATGCTTACATGCAATCCTGTATTCTTAAGGAGGTTACTTATAGTAAGTCCAAATATGTACACATATTGTTAGGTTTGTCAGTCTCAAAGTGACTTTTTGGAGCAGGAACTCATCCCCATAGGATATAATTATTTTCCATGGTTGGGATGCACAACCCAAAAAGGAATGTTGAGGCGTGCATAGCTTCTGTTTTGACACATATCATGCAGATAGGGATTGTCATATGTTGTACAAACATGTCATATGTTGTTTGCATCATATTGACAATCAATGATTGTCATTGCCATATATAAGATTAGATGCCATTTGATTTTTGATTTGCTAACTCTGTTGAGAACTCTCTGACTCAATGTCATGCATCTTTGGCTCTGAGTAAATTCTACAGTAGTGGTTATTGTAATGACATACATCATCCCATTCTTTGACATGCTAGATGACCCATTTCCCATGCTACACATTGTGCCATACGGGGCACTTTGAAGCCCATGTAGCAGACAATCAGTTTGCTGTGTAGTTGACACACAGTGCATTTTGTAAGACCAATTCTAGTTTGATATTTACTGTATGCGTGACACATGTACCAGTGTGTCTGAATCATTGTTTTGATTCTAGGTTGTCCAACTCAGTATTTCCCCATCACCATGCCTGTTACGTAAGTAATGAACTAAGGTATGTTTTGGACACTATTGAAGTTGTGGAGTAATTGTGCGACTGTCATATGTGTGTTGATATATCAGGAGTCACCAGGCTTGCAATTATTGAGTCCCTTGTTTTTCATTTACTAATCAAAATTGCTGCACTCATCGATTTTAACATTTGTTTTATGCTCTCCCAATAACTGATGTCAGACTGCTTTGTATTCCAAGTAAATATGATATGCTAATTTGAATGGCCTCGGTCTTGATGTTTACCCTGCTTGTCTAATGTTCAAACAGTGTCTTATTGCCTCCTCCATGTGGGAGGATAGGGAGTTTCTTGTGGCCTTCCATTCCTACTTGGAAAATGCATTTCCGTTAAGCTAAGAGGCCTGAGTGCAGGATTGTTTAAACCTGATGTAGCTCTCATATCTGATAGCAAGACCTTCGTTATGCAGCTTTTAGAAATGTGTGGTGAAACACAGTCATTGTTGTACACAGTCATCCTTTCCTAACTTTGAAGATATGGCACATCAGTGTTATGACTTCTTAGACCTAATAAATATGTTTTTTTTTTACAAATGCTTTCTGTTATGGCAATGACTGGTACTTGTTTACTGTGTTTGTGTTGGTTCAGAGTTCATTCATTTGAGAGTTCACTGTGTGTTTGGTCTCTCCACGTTGTGGCTGTTCCTAAATAAGGGACTCCTGTTCATATTTCTACTGTTCAACTATGGATGCACCAGTTATGGGCCACCTTGAGGAACAGGTACTTCAATTGTGTCGTGACAGGATGCTGCAGATATTTGGCTTCACGGATTTTGAGAAAACTGGAGCATCATTGGTCCCAGACATTTAGACCAGCCAGGATTGGATGCCAGGACTGGATGCATGCAGCATGTGTTCCACATGTCCTTGAACATCACCTGAAGAGACTGTCAATTGGCCCCCAATAACTCAACACTCTCAATACACCCTGGGGTATAAGACACGCACTTTGGGGGCGATTATGATGTCAGTCGGAAGGGCATCCGAGAGCCTTTCGGAGTTGAACCTTCCGACCGACTCGAACTCGGATTCGGTTTTCACGACCGACTTATTATGATGCCCAAAACCCATTGCTTTCCTGACCGACTTGATTACTCCAAACCTGACTAGATATTCCGACTGAGAAGCCTTCGGAAACGCCGAATGGAGGCATTCAGAGCCTCTTCCGAGTCCGAATCCGACTGCCCTATTATGATGCGTACTTCTGACGCGCCGAATCAGTCGGACCAACCACCGCATCAGAGCTGTCGGGAGGGGAGTATTTCAACTCCGAATCTCGTCACAACATGATTCCTGTGCCCGAGACTGTGCAGCTATGCATTCTATCCTGCATGTCATCCCTCTACTGTACATCTACGATGAATATTACAACCCCAACCAACGAGGTCATCACAGATGGTAAGTTAGACACCTACCCCTACAGAATAACGTAACTACCCCACGAAAGACAATACAGTAGAAAGCAGGATCGCAACTAGAGCCACATTTTGGGGGAACACTTCCAGCATTGTGGAAGCAAATTTTATGGGGGAAATACTACCAGCAATGTAGAGGCAAATTTTTGGGGGTGAAGGGTAATACCTCCAGCAATGTAGAGAAAATTTCAGGGGGGTAATACTTCCAGCAATGTTGAGGCAAATTTCAGGGGGTAATACTTCCAGCAATGTAGAGGCAAATTTCAGGGTGTAATACTTCCAGCAATGTAGAGGCAAATTTCGGGGGGGGCTAATACTTCCAGCAATGCAGAGACAAATTGGGGGAGTAATACTTCTAGGAAAGTAGAGCCAAATTTGGGGGGCTATTACTTCCAGCAATGTAGAGCCAAATTTGAGGAGGGGTAATACTTCCAGTTATATAAAGCCAAATTGGAGGGTGGTAAAACTTCCAGCAATGTAGAGCCAAATTGGAGGGGGGTAATATTCCAGCAATGTAGAGCCAAGTTTTTTTGGGGGTAATACTTCCATCAATGTGTCCTTGAATAATGTACTGGTGCTCATGCAAAGTGCCTCAATACCTTTGGGTGGAGTACGAGCTGTATTCAACTTAAAAAAAACAAAGCCTAAGGTTACTCTTCAGGAAATGCATTCTCACATTGTGGCAGCAAAAGTAATTAGCAACTTTAAGGAATAGGCAGAGTGGAGATGCAGGGGCTCTAGGAATGGGTGAAAAAACAACAAAGCCCCATCATCAAGTAAATGGTCTTTTAAAGGCTGCTGCAATAACACAACAGATCAGCCACCAACAGCAGTTCAAGATCTGTGTGTGTGTATGCATGGGGAAGCTACCTCAGTTCGGGCTGACACTCATGACGGGGGGCTGAAGCCCATTGAGCCCTATGGGCATTGCGTTCTACTAGAACGTGTTCTGTACTGGGTCAGATTGGGAAGGTGGGCAAACGGGCATTGGTCGATGGGCCGGTGCCCCAGGGTCACCTGTGTGCTGCTTTTTGAGCCTCTGTAAACCACACCATGAGACTGACTTACTTCCCTAGTTCCCACCAGACCACTTCAATGTGGCACCAGTATCTTGTTCTCTTCCCTGCCGCGCTGTAAACTGAGGCTGGGGGCAGCCTTTGGGGCATACTCACCTTGGCGCCCTGCCAGAAGCAGTGTTATCTCCCCCACTGGCCCATCATGTTTAGGTCATGGCAGGTGCAGGGAGGTTACGTTGTATGCAGGCGCCTCACAGGGAGGCAAGTTTTATTTGGCCTATCTCATCTACTCCCCACCCCCTTGATCAGTAGCAGTGTGCTTTTTGATACCTTCCTTGCCAGGTAAATGCACGGAGGCAATAATGAAAGGGGTGATCAAAGAATATGGGCCACTTACTTTTAGAGTGCCCGAGCCTAATTGTGAAAAATGTAAAATGAGGGAATGTCAACATCAGGTAGGTACATTCAGACCGCATAATACCTGAAGCCAGAGGATATGGGTACACCCTGTGAGGATAAAGGATATGTGCAGAATGATGTTTGCTTTGTCCACATTTGGCACTGAAACACTGACTCAAAATTTTTGAAAACATCAAGGAGACCTTCTACTAAGAAATATTGCCAACAGGCTCTGTGGCAGTGTTTAACCCCTTCCCTACTCATGACGAGCTCAGCTCGTCATGCCTCATGGTCGGGCTGTGCGCATGACGAGCTGAGCTCGTCATGACCCCGCCCGCGATTGGAATGTCCAGCACCTGGCTGGAATTCCGCTCGCAGCGAAGGCGTTAATGGGCAAAATGGGACCCCAGAGGGACTCACACAAGGGCTACCCTTGTCAAACCAGATTAGAGGTTGAAAAAACATTGACAATGCAAACACTCAGGGAAATGGGTATAATGTTCTGCGGTCACAGTTCAATGTTTTTTCTTCAGCACATCCAGAGATACCATGACAATGCATCTATCTCCCTTGGTGTCTGACATTCAAAGTCAGAATGCCATTAGTACCCATGTATGTGTAGTGTACTTGGAAGTGTGGGGATGCGTTTCTGGAGTAGTCTGCCCCCAGGTGTCCCAACCAAACACATCCTTGACTTTTCACTTGGGGCGGCTATGGCCCTCTAAGCAATGGACTGCCATCCAATGTTTATGCATCATGACAGTACAATATGAGCAATCAACACCTCCATCACATGGAAGTATCCAAGGGGAACTTGGCCCTTATGCCCACACATAACTCAGCCAAGGCAAGGCTAGGTGGAGGCAATGTGTCCTGTGTTGCCAATAGGTTTGGCATATGCCAGTGTTCTCTTAGCAGCCATTTCAATAATCAGTCATAATCAATCAGTGGCAGACAGCAATCTGCAGCAAACACATGCTACATCATCATTTCCATCTGGTAACTGTTTTTGCATACTTACATCCACCTAATCCCCACATGTGTACATTACAACATTACCTCTTGGCCTGCATAATCTTTACTCGTGCGGGTATGACCCCTCTCACATCCACCGCAAAGTACATGCTCATCTCTCAAACTATCCTACATACAAAAGATCCTCTTAATCATCCTCTGGTGCAGCTATCCAGATATACATTTCTGCCCTCCAAGCTCCAACCGTGTACTCTAACTCTTCTACCCACACTCTCACAATCTCACATACTGGCGCTTCACATTGCTACATCCACACCTACATTCAAAGCACCACTCTTCATCACTATGTACACAACACCTCTCCCATACATGATAAGTACACAATGTACTGTACTCATCACCTCCTCAGCAGATGTTAAACGTATAATGTCAAAGGGTGACATCTCATCACCATTTGAACCCTCACTAATATCTTGACTCTACTTTTATCACAATGTGCAGCATCACATCAAACTCTGACATGCACACTTGATACTTTACCACATCTCCCACCCAGACACTTACATTGCTCAATTAATCTGTCCTTCATTCATTCGCATCTCCCCATTTACTCACCCAACTCTGCTTAAGTTCTACTAATAGTCATTTCACAGACTATTGCATCCACAGATTCAAACACAACATACATCAACTGGACTACACCTCACATTTCACCATACAGCTCCCTAACTTACACAACTGGTGTATACCCTTGACATACATTTATCCACTTTGTCACAAAAACAAGTTGAACCTTGTCTCACTGTGGCCCTGTCACATCCACATCTCAGTCCCATGGTCCATACCAACATTGACTTCTGCACTTTAACAACTACATTTATCACTTACACTGCCCTTTCACAGTCATACCTCACTGTAGTGCCACAGACTACAGCTCTCATCTCCTGCCAGACTCTAACCTTGTCTAGCTGGTTCTACCTCTATCCTATCTACCAATTCCTAGCATACCTTGCCCAGGCTTTAAACAGTCTTACAAGGTCACACACTCTGATTCACACACCCCAGCATTTCAAAACATTCACATTTTAACAATGATGATACTTCACGTCTCCGACACAAGAAATGCCTCTGAACTTTACTTCTACCATGCACTATTATAAAAATCCGAACTTGTCCTACACCCACTACGTATGAGGCTCCACTACAATTCCAAAATGGTAACACAAGTCTCTCCCACATCTACCCTTGATAAGCTAGATCAGCCCATGCAACATCAATCTGGCAAAACACATCTGCAGCTAGGCCTCACATTCCAATATCCGCCTACTCCCCTGTCTGCCAACTTAGTGCATGGGTGTGACACAGGCTCCTGTAGCATCTGCACAGCAGAGGGGCTCACAACACTTCTGTGCACTCAGCTTACCACATGTAGCACAGGGCAATACAATAAACATAACAGCACTCCAAGTTCATCTCTTTGTGATCTGGGACAGCATCAAGCATAGCTCAAAGGTACTCCATTGCCATACATGCACTAATGACAAGATACACACCAATCATATGCTCTACTTCAAATGATGTGTAGTTAACAATTGTAACGTCGTAGCTTGGAAAGACAAAGCAATTGTCATTGGAAAAGTGTGCAAAAATTCATGATTACAAGCATTCTCAACTCTTCTCAATTGGCATTCACCCCTGTTGAGCAGTGCCCAAAGTGCAATGATGACATTATGCTTGTCAGACTTTACTTGTGGGGGTGTACCATAGGATTCCCCAATGTTCATCCAGGCAGGGGCAGGTAGCAGTCACATTCTTAGCACTCACAAGTGATGTGGCCACATTCCGTAATGATGACAATACATTGTGTATGCTGTGTGAGTCAAGTGTGGCATGAAAGCCAACACAATTAAAAAAAGGAATAACATTTCAGGCCATAAACGGACATCTCAGCCCATTCCTTATTGTCCCAGGTGAGGGGTGTTGTGTGTTGTTTGTGCATCACCCTGAAGCACGATTGATACAAACACAAGGGCAGAGTCTGTCCACCTGTAGATGGTAACAGTGACTGCACACTAAAGGCAGTGCTCTGTTGCTGGGCTTTGTAGTCATTAGCATTTGTGAGGTCCTGGGCAGCTGTCCACAGGCAGCGTCAGCCTGGACTGGCACACAGCATCCACCCTTAACCAAATCCACTCCACAACACTCCTGTTACCAACAACTGAGGTTCAGGCTGCTTGCATGAACTGAGCAATAAAGGAGATTGTTGCTGTGCATTGTCATGCTGAAAAGAAACACCTTTGGCTGTGTCACATGAGGGGGCCAGAAGGGGCATTGGATGACAAAGCACACACAAATGTCGCTCAATCTGAATGCACCAACAGGACTTGACATAGCTTAGCATTCCCAACAGTAAAAATAGATGGACACAAAGAGGGTTTCCATTGTCTGAAACATAAATGACACACAAAGACAATGGAGCACCCAGAATTGTCCATAAACAAGTAGATGAAATATCTTGGACAATGCAAGCACAATCCACTCCTGACAGTATTATGACAACTCCTAAGCCATATGTAGCTAAGTCACATGTGTGTCATCTAACTGATATGACTATTGCTGCCTTTGCCAGATACAAACTTTCTGCCATCTTAGGTACAATGTTAGGTGTGTCATATGCCATCCTAAAATTATCATATGCCTGACACAATGACATTTAGAACTTGTGCCCTTATGTGAAATGCACTAGCAAGTTGCTCAGTTGGGTAGGAAAGGTAGACACATACTAATGACACATATCCCTATGATGACACACAAACCAACCCTATACAAACCAAGATACACAGGAAGTTTCATCGAAGGAACAACATAAAGCTTATCACAATTCAAAAAACAAGTTGAACAAACAACAACACCACAAGCCTGAAGTACCACGCATTGTGTCTTGGTTACAGTTGGCTTGTCACGCATCCTCTCAGATCCTAGCAGATGATTATTAACCCATTTCAGGCAAAGGGGGCACAGGTTTATTTGATGAACCCAGCAAAGTTGAAAGTGATAATTGGCAACTGGGCTCATTTTTTTCACATCAGAGATTAAAGCAAAGGAATTTTGGGATGCACTTAGTGGACAGGAGAGACGTAGCTTGTACAAGGCAAACTGGCAAATTATCTAGCAGGCTAGGATTTAGTATTAGTACTCAAGTGGGTAATTGTGAAAGGATAATAATGGGGCTCACTAATGTGTGTTTTTCTCTTCTATATCTCTCTCTTTCTCTCTTTTTCTCACTTCAACAAACATGCTGCAGGGGGGAATTAGGCATAACTCAAAGTGGGTTTATATGAATGGGGTCTCACTGGTCTTGGTGTAGTGCTGTTTCATCACCCTCACAGACCTCAAGGTCTGGTAGCTTCCATGGGTGGGTGGGGGATGAGCGCGAGGGGAAGTTCGGGGTAGAGGATTTGAGGTGGGCTGGGGGCAGTTGGGATGGCCAAGGGGGGTATGGATGCAGACCAAAAGGGGACAAAACAGAAAGACAAAGCAAAAAAAGATGATCAAGCAAGGAATGTTAGAGTAATAAGGATTAGTCAGATATTTTTCTTATATATACATGGCTAAACTGAGGATCTGCTCGATGAACGTGGGGCATGGTGAATGACAAGAATAATAGAATTAAAGTATATGAGATGTTAAAAGCTATCAACTCAGACATAATTTGCCTACAAGAGACACATGTTCCATGGTGTAACAAGGACTCCCTCCGGATAAGGGGATATGAGCTGGTCATATGTTCTACACAGACCTCTATGATAAGAGGGGTAGCCATACATATCAAACACAATACTGGAGTAGTAAAGCGTACATTAGCAGATAAGTGGGGGCGCTGGGCATTAGTCTCACTAACTACTGGATTGACAATAGGGACTGTATATGGGTCGAACCAGGATGATCCTAAAATCTGGTAAAATTTAGAGATGGATTTAGCTACCTGGCCAGACCGCCTTATAATTTGTGGTGACTTGTATATACATCTTGAAGTTACTAATGTTGGACCCCAAAAATATAGTGGGAGGAAGCCCCAAGTATATAGGGCGTTGACTGCCTTTAAGGATAGTCATGGCCTGGCTGATGTCTGGGTAGCTAAGAACTCTCCTGGTCCCGGTTATACTTACTTCTCCCACCCCCACAAAAAATGTGTTTGTTTGCATTACGTTTTGACTTCAATTAGCATGCTCAATGAGATCGAGATTAAGAAATTTCCCCAAAAAATTGCGGATCGCAATCCGCTACTCCTGGAAATGACAGGGCAGGGAGTAGGTGTGAGGCAGAGCAACTGGTCATTTGATAGGAAGCTGCTAACCAATGAAGAGTTTCTTGCAAATATTAGGCATTCGGTAACTGAATTTTTTGATATGAACCAATACAGTGCCTCACGCAGAGTAGTTTGGGAGTCCTTTAAAGCAGAACTGAGGGGGGAGGTCATTAGCTCTGTGGGCCAGCGAGGAAAGCATCAGAAGGATGGGGTTAACTCATTGATAGAAAGGCTGACATATTCAGAGATAGAACATATGAACTTGATTAGCAAGGGGGATGGGAGGATGAACTAAGGGAGTACTGTGAGAAGTTGGCCTGGCATATGCTGTCCACTAATTATAGTGGGCACCTTGCACCAGTCCAAACATCCCCTTATTGGAGATAGGTTAAAGACAACCTTATTGAAAGCTATCCTAGTGGTAGCTATGGAGAGCAGCCTTCAGGCTAAGTCTTGAAGGAATGTAAAGCAGCTTGTTTTACCAGTCTATAATCTCTTGAGTGATCAAATGAAAGAGCACCACACCAGGTATATATTCAAAATATATGTATTTATTGCTAAACACACCCCTCTAGTCTCTTTATGAGGCTAGAGTTCAAGTACATAAGTTATAAGTTATTAAATCACAGTAATAGCACAAATACACGTTTGGGCCCTAGGGGCGTACTCAAACCATATACCAATAAAGTGGTATGCGAACCACGACTGAACTAGACACTAGGCCTAGAGCCTCTAGAAGTTCTTGGACCACAAGGAACCACCCAAGGTAGTGACACAGGGGACCTACGGGAGACGCGTGCAGTGTAAATACACAACCGCGATACGCCGTTGACTTCTATGGAGAAAGTCGGGATCGGGAAATTAGAGAAAAGGGACACTTAAAAGAGGACTAGGACAAAACCCTTTGAAATCTAGGACTTTGAAGAGTCTCTACCCACGGGAGCACCGGAGTACTCGTGGTACCTCACCCAGGGAAGCCGTGTGCATAGGTGCCTTTCGGGGTCGGGTTTCGTCGTCGATTCGAATGGCGATCTGCTGCAAAGTGCTGCTGGCGGCCAAGAGAAAAGTGTCCGGGTGGATCCAAGAGTGGATCGGAGTTCTGAAGAACCTGAAAGCAGAGGGGACAGAGTCTGGGTCACTAGCCAGTGACCAGGAAGGCGATGGACAGATGCCCACCAATGTCGAGTGCTTCAGGTGCGTTGATGGTCGTCTTGACTCTTCAGCCACGAGGTCCAGGAGGTGTTGTCGGCAACCAGGAGCAGGATTCGGGCTGGTACACGATGTCTGTCGAGTGCTGAGGTGTCAGCGACCGGATTGGACCCAACAAGCCTTGGCAACGGCAAGTCTCAATGAAGATGTAGATCGTCGATGGTGCAGACCAGCAAGGTCTGTGGAACTCACCCAGTGAGGGTAAGTGAGGGCAGGCCTGGAGCAACCAGGATGCCAAGTAAGAAAAAGATTGGCCTTCGTTAAGGGCTACTAGCCAACGGGCTAGCGACCGCAAAGGAGCCTCGTGACACCGCACGTGGATCTGGCTTACAGGACACTCGTGAAGTGGGGGCCAGTGATCTTCGGTGCAGGTGGTGCTGGAGGCTAGGGCTACTCGGAGCCCAAAGCATGACTTCTTGGGAGATCCAGAAGAGGATGCACTTGCAAATGTGCTCGGTGTCCAGGGGTCACGGTCTCAAGTCACCCACGATAGCCATGGGCCTCAGCTTTGCTGGGGACTCAGGGTAGCCTCGGGGAAGTCTGAGAATCCACCTCTGGTGATGCGATGACTTCGGCGTCCGACGGGAGCTTCAGAAATGCGAACCGGACAGATGCTTCTTTGGTGCCTGCCAAGCAGGGGAGTCACTCCTTGACCCCAAGGGAGATTCTTCTGTCCTCTAATCGTGAGTAGAGCGTCGAAGGTCCAGGATTCAGTTTCAGAGTTTCGTCCAGGGATAATCTAAAGTCCTAAGGACTGGGTTCCTATCTTTATACTAAAGATAGGGGTTGGACTACTCTGTGGCCCCACCTATGGGTGGGTCAGGGCAGAGGGGTGGCTACACCCCTTTCCCTTTGTCCAGTTCACGCCAAAGCAGGGGCTGCAAGCCCCTGATCCGGTTTGAACTGGGGTGTGGTGCTCTTTCATTTGGTCACTCAAGAGATTATAGACTGGTAAAACAAGCTGCTTTACATTCCTTCAAGACTTAGCCTGAAGGCTGCTCTCCATAGCTACTACTAGGATAGCTTTCAATAAAGGTTGTCTTTAACCTATCTCCAATAAGGGGTTGTTTGGACTGGTGCAAGGTGCCCACTATAATTAGTGGACAGCATATGCCAGGCCAACTTCTCACATTGGTGTGCAGCGTGTGGGATTCCAGCTTGCTATTGTTTTACCAGATAATCTCAATTGAATTGATCAACTGAAAACCACTAAAGGTACCTAAGGTACATATAATTTAAGCTTAGAATACAGTAAGTTCTACTGAACTTAGAGTTGTGTGTTAAGGGATAGCACAACCCTTTCTACAACTCAAGAGAGTTTAGTAGGCCACACTAGAGTAGGTAGTGCATACACCACACCACACTAGTAATGTCTTTAAGGGTAGGATCTAAAGAATCCTTGCAGGAAGCCATTGAGCTTCCACCCTCCAAGTATGATACACTCCCATTCTTGGAATTGAGAGCTTTATGCAACTTGAGAAAATAAGGACAGGCCAAAGCCCCACCACCCAACACCTCAAGGAGTTGTTGGTGGCTTATGACCTTAGTAAGCCCTTGGGGACTGAAGGGGTAGGAGCTGAGGGTGGGGCAGAGGAAGAGGAGGAGGCCAGGGGTACCAATACCCCCAGCCCCCCTCTGAGACTGGCCAGGAGGGTGACAATGACCCTGACCTGGATAACCCAATCCCTCCTGTGGAAGATGATGAGGATTGTGAGAAGTTGGCCTGGTATATGCTGTCCACTAATTATAGTGGGCACCTTGCACCAGTCCAAACAACCCCTTATTGGAGATAGGTTAAAGACAACCTTTATTGAAAGCTATCCTAGTGGTAGCTATGGAGAGCAGCCTTCAGGCTAAGTCTTGAAGGAATGTAAAGCAGCTTGTTTTACCAGTCTATAATCTCTTGAGTGACCAAATGAAAGAGCACCACACCAGGTATATATTCAAAATATATGTATTTATTGCTAAACACACCCCTCTAGTCTCTTTATGAGGCTAGAGTTCGAAGTACATAAGTTATAAGTTATTAAATCACAGTAATAGCACAAATACACGTTTGGGCCCTAGGGCGTACCAAACCATATACCAATAAAGTGGTATGCGAACCACGACTGAACTAGACACTAGGCCTAGAGCCTCTAGAAGTGCTTGGACCACAAGGAACCACCAAAGGTAGTGACACAGGGGACCCACGGGAGACGCGTGCAGTGTAAATACACAACCGCGATACGCCGTTAACTTCTATGGAGAAAGTCGGGATCGGGAAAATAGAGAAAAGGGACACTTAAAAGAGGACTAGGACAAAACCCTTTGAGATCTAGGACTTTGAAGAGTCTCTACCCACGGGAGCACCAGAGTACTCGTGTTACCTCACCCAGGGAAGCCGGGTGCATAGGTGCCTTTCGGGGTCGGGTTTCGTCGTCGATTCGAATGGCGATCTGCTGCAAAGTGCTGCTGGCGGCCAAGAGAAAAGTGTCCGGGTGGATCCAAGAGTGGATCGGAGTTCTGAAGAACCTGAAAGCAGAGGGGACAGAGTCTGGGTCACTAGCCAGTGACCAGGAAGGCGATGGACAGATGCCCACCGATGTCGAGTGCTTCAGGTGCGTTGACGGTTGTCTTGACTCTTCAGCCACGAGGTCCAGGAGGCGTTGTCGGCAACCAGGAGCAGGATTCGGGCTGGTACACAATGTCTGTCGAGTGCTGAGGTGTCGGCGACCGGATTGGACCCAACAAGCCTTGGCAACGGCAAGTCTCGGTGAAGATGTTGATCGTCGATGGTGCAGACCAGCAAGGTCTGTGGAACTCACCCAGCGAGGGTAAGTGAGGGCAGCCCTGGAGCAACCAGGATGCCAAGTAAGAAAAAGATTGGCCTTCGTTAAGGGCTACTAGCTAACGGGCTAGCGACCGCGAAGGAGCCTCGTGACGCCGCACGTGGATCTGGCTTACAGGACACTCGTGGAGTGGGGGCCAGTGATCTTCGGAGCAGGTGGTGCTGGAGGCTAGGGCTACTCGGAGCACAAAGCACGACTTCTTGGGATACCCAGAAGAGGATGCACTTGCAAATGTGCTCGGTGTCCAGGGGTCACGGTCTCAAGTCACCCACAATAGCCACGGGCCTCAGCTTTGCTGGGGACTCAGGGTAGCCTCGGGGAAGTCTGAGAATCCACCTCTGGTGATGCGAAGTCTTCGGCGTCCGACGGGAGCTTCAGAAATGCGAACTGGACAGATGCTTCTTTGGTGCCTGCCAAGCAGGGGAGTCACTCCTTGACCCCAAGGGAGATTCTTCTGTCCTCTAATTGTGAGTAGAGCGTCGAAGGTCCAGGATTCAGTTTCAGAGTTTCGTCCAGGGATAATCTAAAGTCCTAAGGACTGGGTTCCTATCTTTATACTAAAGATAGGGGTTGGACTACTCTGTGGCCCCACCTATGGGTGGGTCAGGGCAGAGGGGTGGCTACACCCCTTTCCCTTTGTCCAGTTCGCGCCAAAGCAGGGGCTGCAAGCCCCTGATCCGGTTTGAACTGGGGTATGCACAGGGACACCAAATGTGCCCCCAGTGCAGGACTTCAAAGCACCCGAAAGTGCTCCCGCCCAGCCCCAATACACATTATCCTGTCTGGGGAGGTGGTCACACCTCCCTGGGACAGGAAACCTATTGTCCAGGCCTCCCCTGCCGGAGTTTCGTCCAGCAGCAGGAGGCCAGACTCGTGTCTGTGGCAGCAGCATCCATTTTGTGATGCCAGGGCTCTGGAAAGAAGTTACCGGACTAGTCAGAGTTAACATGTCTTTCCTCTAGAAGGGTGGAATGCTACCCCCGCCGCCAGGATTGGCGGGGGGTAGTATTCCAAGATGTTTGACACCAAACACGACATGTTTAGGTGCAGCCATTCCAAAGTTAGCATTTTACCGCGAGGATATAATGCGCTTAAGAGTATATGGTCAGGCTGCACTACAAACAGCATCAGAGATGGTCTCCGAACGCTGCAGAGGGGCCCTGCTCTTGCAGGGGCACCCTCTCACATAGGAACCATGCACTCTGCCTTTAGGATTGATAAGGCCTGCCTTAGGAGTGACTTATAGGTTTATATGTGTGTATGCATTTAGTGATATAGGTAACCTATATCACAGTAAGGGGTGCTTGCACCACCTTACCCAGGCTGCAGTAGCAGACCTGTGGTGTCAGTTTGGATGGCCTTCCAGGGGTGGCATAATACATGCTGCAGCCCCTGGCAGGCCTCTGAGGTACCTATGCCCTTGGTACATAGTATACCATATACTAGGGACTTATAAGGGCACTCCAGATCCCAATCAGTGATGTGCCTAAGGCACATGGAAACCATTTTAGAGAGGAAGCAGCTAGGCTGGGGTTCTGATTAGCAGGGCCCCAGCCAGACTAATGTCGAAAAACAGTGAAGCATCAGCAAAAGTGGGGGTACCCATGTGAAGCAGATCCTACTCTCCTACACAACCCCCCAAATGTAGGGACATTAAACTAACCTTGCCCAGTTAAGTCTTCATGTTCTAAGTGGAAATACCTAGAGAGTCCATCTGCATTCGCATGGTTACTCCCAGGCCTATGTTCCACTGTAAAGTCCATCCCCTGTAGGGAAATGGACCACCTAAGCAGTTTGGGGTTTTCACCCTTCATTTGTTTTAGCCATAAGAGGGGCTTATGGTCTGTCTGAACCAGGAAGTGTGTACCAAACAAGTATGGCCTCAACTTCTTCAGAGCCCAGACCACAGCAAAGGCCTCCCTCTCTATGGCTGACCAACGTTTCTCTCTAGGGGTCAGCCTTCTGCTAATAAAAGCTACTGGCTGATCCTGACCTTCTTCATTCAGTTGTGACAGTACAGCCCCTACCCCCAATTCAGATGCATCAGTTTGAACAATGAACTTCTTGGAGTAATCAGGACTCTGCAGAATTGGAGCAGTGCACATGGCCTGCTTGAGGTCATCAAATGCCTTTTGACAGCTAACTGTCCACTGAACCTTTTGGGCATTTTCTTAGAAGTTAAGTCATTCAGGGGTGTCACTATTGATCCATACCCCTTGACAAATCTCCTATAGTACCCAGTCAGGCCTAAGAAGGCTCTCACCTGAGTCTGGGTAGTGGGAGCAGTCCAGTCCATGATGGTCTGGATCTTGCTCTGCAAAGGTTGAACCTGGCCTCCACCCACAAGGTGGCCCAGGTACACAACATGACTCTGCCCTATCTGGCACTTAGTGGCCTTGATAGTCAGGCCTGCCTTTTGCAGGGCCTGTAAAACATTGCTGAGGTGGACCAGGTGATCCTCCCAGGTGGAGCTAAAGACAGCAATATCATCTAGATATGCTGCACTATAGGCTTCCAGTCCTGTGAGAACTGTGTTCACCAACCTCTGGAAAGTGGCAGGTGCATTCTTCAGACCAAAGGGCATTACTACAAATTGATAATGTCCACTAGGGGTTGAGAATGCTGTTTTGGGCTTTGCAGTATCAGCTAGTCTGATCTGCCAGTAGCCAGCTGTTAGGTCAAATGTGCTGAGATAGTTGGCAGAGGCCAAAGTATCTATGAGCTCATCTGCCCTGGGTATTGGATGGGCATCAGTCCTAGTGACTGCATTGAGACCCCTGTAGTCCAAACAAAACCTCATCTCTCTTTTTCCACCACTGGTGTGAGGTTTTGGTACAAGGACCACTGGACTAGCCCAGGGGCTATCTGAGGGTTCAATAACTCCCAATTCCAACATTTTCTGGACTTCAGTCCTGATACAGTCCCTGACATGGTCAGGTTGCCTATAAATCTTGTTTTTAATAGGCAGACTGTCCCCAGTGTCCACTTCATGAGTGCACCAGGTGGTCTGACTGGGTGTCAGTGAAAACATATGTCTAAACTGATTGAGGACTTGCCTGCAATCAGTTTGTTGCTGGGTAGTGAGGCTGCCTGCCAAGGCTACACCATCAACTGACCCATCGTCAGGGTTCTGTGAGAGCAGGTCAGGGAGTGGGTCACTCTCTTCCTCCTGCCCTTCATCAGTAGCCATGAGCAAGCCCATGTCTGCCCTGTCCACATATGGTTTTAACCTGTTGACATGGAGAACCCTGTGGGGACTCCTGGGTGTTCCTAGGTCTACTAAATAAGTGACCTCACCCTTCTGCTCAACAATAGTGTGGGGTCCACTCCATTTATCTTGGAGAGCTGCTGGGGCCACTGGCTCCAACACCCACACCTTCTGTCCTGGCTGGTAAACAGTCAGAACAGCTCTTTGGTCATGCCAGGCCTTTTGAAGTTCCTGGCTAGCCTCAAGGTTTTTGGTTGCCTTTTCATGTACTCAGCCATCCTGGAGCGGAGACCAAGTACATAGTCCACTATATCTTGCTTTGGGGGCTTGAGAGGTAACTCCCATCCTTCCTTCACCAAGCACAGTGGACCCCTCACAGGGTGGCCAAACAGAAGTTCAAAAGGGCTGTAACCAACCCCCTTCTGAGGCACCTCCCTATATGCGAATAAAAGGCAGGGCAAGAGTATGTCCCATCTTCGCCTAAGCTTTTCTGGGAGCCCTTTAATCATGCCCTTCAAGGTTTTGTTGAATCTCTCAACTAAACCATTGCATTGTGGGTGATAGGGTGTGGTGAACTTATAAGTCACTCCACACTCCTTCCACATTGCTTTTAAGTACTCAGACATGAAGTTAGCACCCATGTCTGAGACTACCTCCTTAGGAAAGCCCACTCTTGAGAAAATTCCCAGGAGGGCCCTTGCCACCACAGGTGCTGTAGTGGTCCTGAGGGGAATAGCTTCTGGGTACCTGGTGGCATGATCCACTACCACCAGGATAAACCTGTGCCCAGAGGCTGTTTGGGGATCCATGGGACCAACAATGTCAATCCCCACCCTTTCAAAGGGCACCCCCACCACAGGTAGTGGTATCAGGGGGCCTTTGTAGTGCCACCTGCTTTGCCACTGGCTTGGCAGGTTACACAGGAGCGACAAAACTCCTTACTGTCTTCAGACATGTGGGGCCAGTGAAAGTGAGGGACAATTCTGTCCCAAGTCTTGTTCTGGCCCAGGTGACCTGCTAAGGGAATATCATGGGCTAGGGTCAATAGGAAGCCCCTGAACTTCAAAGGTATTACCAACCTCCTGGTAGCACCAGGCTTGGGGTCTCTACTCTCTGAGTACAGGAGTCCATCATCCCAATACACTGTATGGGGACCACTAGCTTTCCCAGCAGCCTCAGCAGCAGCTTGCTGTCTGAGGGGTTCAAGGGAGGGGCAGCTCTGCTGCTCCTGGCTCAGATCTGCCCTAGAAGGTCCCCCTGTCCCCAAGAACTCAACCTGGTCAGGTTCAAGTTCCTCTGGGACAGTTCCTTCTTCAGGGCTGAGATCATCCCCCTCAAGGGACTGATCTTCCTCCTGAGCCAAGGGGGAAGGCACTGCCTTAACCCTACTACTCCTCCTCTTGGAAGGCACTTGGTCCATTCTTCCAGAATCCAAGGCCTGTTCAGTGCTAGACATTTTGGCTTGTGACCTGGTCACAGCAAACACATCTGCAGGGATCCCCAGCATTTCTGCATGGGTCCTGAGCTCCACTTCTGCCCAAGCAGAAGTCTCTAAGTCATTGCCAAGCAAGCATTCGACTGGTAGGTTTGCACTTACCACAACCTTCTTAAGGCCAGTTACCCCTCCCCAGGAGAAGTTAACAACTGCCAGAGTATGGTCTGTTCTGACATTGCTAGCATTGGTCACTTGGTACATCTCACCAAGCATAACTTGCCCAGGAAGCACAAGGTCTTGCGTCACCATTGTGACACTTGCCCCTGTGTCCCTAAATGCCAAAGCCTCACGTCCATTAATTAAAGGCTGTTGTCTGTACTTGCCCAGATTACTGGGACTCACAGTGGAGGTCACATCCATGCCTCCATCACAGACTAACACAGCCTGAGTCAGTTCTCTGACTAGGTCAGAGCCCAACTCAGTTCCCAGGGTGAACCCTACTAAACCCTTTGCTGGAGCACTTCCACCAACTGTACTAGGGGGAACAGGTGCCTTAGGGGCATTGGTGGGTGCTGGACTGGAGTCTTTGGACTTGGTGCAATCACTGGTCCAGTGGGTCTTTTGCTTACAGACCTTGCACCATGGTTTTCTTTGGCCTTTCCCTTTGGTAGACTGTGAATCCCCACCAGAAGAAGATTTTTGGGGGCCTGATGAAGACTTTTGATCTTTACCCTTCTCCCCACCCTTTTCAGAGTTCTTAGCATCTTGCTTCTTGGTTTCCCCACCTTGGTTCTGTACCTTCTGCTTCACCCTGGTTCTGACCCATTTGTCTGCCTTCTTTCCCAATTCTTGGGGAGAGGTCAGATCAGAGTCTACCAGGTATTGATGCAACAGCTGATTTTGACAGTTATTAAGAATCTGCTCCCTCATTATCAGATTGTACAATCCTGAGAAGTCACACACCTTACTGCCCATCAACCAGCCTTCCAGAGCCTTGGCAGAACAATCCACATAGTCTACCCAGTCTTGAGTCTGTGCTTTTTGGGTATCTCTGAACTTCAACCTGTACTGTTCAGTGGTTAGGCCAAACCCATCAATAAGAGCACTCTTCAAGACCTTGTAATTATCAGCATCCTCCTCTCTAACAGTGAGGAGCTTATCTCTACCTTTGTCAGCAAAGGAGAGCCACAAGATTGCTGCCCACTGCTCTTGAGGGACCTTCTGTACCTTACAGGCCCTCTCTAATGCAGTTATCCATTTGTGGATATCATCCCCACTCTGGTAGGGAGGGACAATCTTGCTCAGGTTCCTATGGTCATAGGACCTTTCCCTGTCTCTAGGGACATGGTTGCCACCATGGGACTCTAGTCCCAACTTTCTTCTCTCTCTAAGGAGATCTAGGGATTCCCTATCTAAAGCCAATTGCTTTTTTCTGATTTCCAGCTGAGTTTCCTCATACTGGACCAGTCTGGCTCTCCTCTCATGAGAGGATTCCCTCCTGTGAGAGGAGACAGAGCTCCCTATAGAGGTGCCAGAGTGGTTAGACTCCTGAGAAGGAGATCTAGACTTCCTGGGCACACTCTTAATCCTTCCTGGGGGACAAAGAGGGCATCATCCTGATCATCCTCATCATCTTCCACAGGAGGGATTGGGTTATCCAGGTCAGGGTCATTGTCACCCTCCTGGCCAGTCTCAGAGGGGGCTGGGGGTATTGGTACCCCTGGCCTCCTCCTCTTCTCCGGCCCCACCCTCAGCTCCTACCCCTTCAGTCCCCAAGGGCTTACTAAGGTCATAAGCCACCAACAACTCCTTGAGGTGTTGGGTGGTGGGGCTTTGGCCTGTCCTTATTTTTCTCAAGTTACATAAAGCTCTCAATTCCAAGAATGGGAGTGTATCATACTTGGAGGCTGGAAGCTCAATGGCTTCCTGCAAGGATTCTTTGGATCCTGCCCTTAAAGACAATACTAGTGTGGTGTGGTGTATGCACTACCTACTCTAGTGTGGCCTACTAAACTCTCTTGAGTTGTAGAAAGGGTTGTGCTATCCCTTAACACACAACTCTAAGTTCAGTAGAACTTACTGTATTCTAAGCTTAAATTATATGTACCTTAGGTACCTTTAGTGGTTTTCAGTTGATCAATTCAATTGAGATTATCTGGTAAAACAATAGCAAGCTGGAATCCCACACGCTGCACACCAATGTGAGAAGATGGCCTGGCATATGCTGTCCACTAATTATAGTGGGCACCTTGCACCAGTCCAAACAACCCCTTATTGGAGATAGGTTAAAGACAACCTTATTGAAAGCTATCCTAGTGGTAGCTATGGAGAGCAGCCTTCAGGCTAAGTCTTGAAGGAATGTAAAGCAGCTTGTTTTACCAGTCTATAATCTCTTGAGTGATCAAATGAAAGAGCACCACACCAGGTATATATTCAAAATATATGTATTTATTGCTAAACACACCCCTCTAGTCTCTTTATGAGGCTAGAGTTCGAAGTACATAAGTTATAAGTTATTAAATCACAGTAATAGCACAAATACACGTTTGGGCCCTAGGGGCGTACCAAACCATATACCAATAAAGTGGTATGCGAACCACGACTGAACTAGACACTAGGCCTAGAGCCTCTAGAAGTTCTTGGACCACAAGGAACCACCCAAGGTAGTGACACAGGGGACCTACGGGAGACGCGTGCAGTGTAAATACACAACCGCGATACGCCGTTGACTTCTATGGAGAAAGTCGGGATCGGGAAATTAGAGAAACGGGACACTTAAAAGAGGACTAGGACAAAACCCTTTGAGATCTAGGACTTTGAAGAGTCTCTACCCACGGGAGCACCGGAGTACTCGTGTTACCTCACCCAGGGAAGCCGGGTGCATAGGTGCCTTTCGGGGTCGGGTTTCGCTCGTCGATTCGAATGGCGATCTGCTGCAAAGTGCTGCTGGCGGCCAAGAGAAAAGTGTCCGGGTGGATCCAAGAGTGGATTGGAGTTCTGAAGAACCTGAAAGCAGAGGGGACAGAGTCTGGGTCACTAGCCAGTGACCAGGAAGGCGATGGACAGATGCCCACCGATGTCGAGTGCTTCAGGTGTGTTGATGGTCGTCTTGACTCTTCAGCCACGAGGTCCAGGAGGCGTTGTCGGCGACCAGGAGCAGGATTCGGGCTGGTACACGATGTCTGTCGAGTGCTGAGGTGTCAGCGACCGGATTGGACCCAAGAAGCCTTGGCAACGGCAAGTCTCGGTGAAGATGTAGATCGTCGATGGTGCAGACCAGCAAGGTCTGTGGAACTCACCCAGCGAGGGTAAGTGAGGACAGGCCTGGAGCAACCAGGATGACAAGTAAGAAAAAGATTGGCCTTCGTTAAGGGCTACTAGCCAACGGGCTAGCGACCGCAAAGGAGCCTTGTGACGCTGCACGTGGATCTGGCTTACAGGACACTCGTGAAGTGGGGGCCAGTGATCTTTGGTGCAGGTGGTGCTGGAGGCTAGGGCTACTCGGAGCCCAAAGCATGACTTCTTGGGAGACCCAGAAGAGGATGCACTTGCAAATGTGCTCAGTGTCCAGGGGTCACGGTCTCAAGTCACCCACGATAGCCACAGGCCTCAGCTTTGCTGGGGACTCAGGGTAGCCTCGGGGAAGTCTGAGAATCCACCTCTGGTGATGCGATGACTTCGGCGTCCGACGGGAGCTTCAGAAATGCGAACCGGACAGATGCTTCTTTGGTGCCTGCCAAGCAGGGGAGTCACTCCTTGACCCCAAGGGAGATTCTTCTGTCCTCTAATCGTGAGTAGAGCGTCGAAGGTCCAGGATTCAGTTTCAGAGTTTCGTCCAGGGATAATCTAAAGTCCTAAGGACTGGGTTCCTATCTTTTTACTAAAGATAGGGGTTGGACTACTCTGTGGCCCCACCTATGGGTGGGTCAGGGCAGAGGGGTGGCTACACCCCTTTCCCTTTGTCCAGTTCGCGCCAAAGCAGGGGCTGCAAGCCCCTGATCCGGTTTGAACTGGGGTATGCACAGGGACACCAAATGTGCCCCCAGTGCATGACTTCAAAGCACCCGAAAGTGCTCCCGCCCAGCCCCAATACACATTATTCTGTCTGGGGAGGTGGTCACACCTCCCTGGGACAGGAAACCTATTGTCCAGGCCTCCCCTGCCGGAGTTTCGTCCAGCAGCAGGAGGCCAGACTCGTGTCTGTGGCAGCAGCATCCATTTTGTGATGCCAGGGCTCTGGAAAGAAGTTACCGGACTAGTCAGAGTTAACATGTCTTTCCCTCTAGAAGGGTGGAATGCTACCCCCGCCGCCAGGATTGGCGTGGGGGTAGTATTCCAAGATGTTTGACACCAAACACAACATGTTTAGGTGCAGCCATTCCAAAGTTAGCATTTTACCGCGAGGATATAATGCGCTTAAGAGTATATGGTCAGGCTGCACTACAAACAGCATCAGAGATGATCTCCGAACGCTGCAGAGGGGCCCTGCTCATGCAGGGGCACCCTCTCACATAGGAACCATGCACTCTGCCTTTAGGATTGATAAGGCCTGCCTTAGGAGTGACTTATAGGTTTATATGTGTGTATGCATTTAGTGATATAGGTAACCTATATCACAGTAAGGGATGCTTGCACCACCTACCCAGGCTGCAGTAGCAGACCTGTGGTGTCAGTTTGGATGGCCTTCCAGGGGTGGCATAATACATGCTGCAGCCCCTGGCAGGCCTCTGAGGTACCTATGCCCTTGGTACATAGTATACCATATACTAGGGACTTATAAGGGCACTCCAGATCCCAATCAGTGATGTGCCTAAGGCACATGGAAACCATTTTAGAGAGGAAGCAGCTAGGCTGGGGTTCTGATTAGCAGGGCCCCAGCCAGACTAATGTCGAAAAACAGTGAAGCATCAGCAAAAAGTGGGGGTACCCATGTGAAGCAGATCCTACTCTCCTACAAGTACAAAGTGAAATTAGCTATAATAAAGGCTTAGATTATTAGTTATTTTCAGGAAAAAACACCCCAAACATATCAAGCGCATAAAAGAGAGATGTATGAGTATGGGGAGTCAGCGGGAAGGATGTTGGTCCTACGCACAAGACAGAAAGCTGTCAGAAATAATATAACTAAAATTAAAAACAGTGTTGGTCAATATGAGATGAACCCAGCGGAGATTATGGGCGTTTTTGAGCAATTTTACAAGAAAATGTACCATGCTGACCCTCCTAGCTCTAACATAAGGGCTCACAATGTTAGACTGCAGAAACCTAAAAGAATCGATGGAGCAGTGTATCAGGATTAGAGGAAGAGTTTGCACTAAAAGAGAATATAGATGCTCTTGGTGCCTTACCTTCTGGAAAGGCGGTGGGCCCGGACAAAATCCCCCTAGAGGTATAGAAGCTACTCCAACATGAATTAGCTCCGATGATACATGATCTTTTTTTAGACGTACAGTATAATGGGACTACACCTTCCTCATAGCAGGGAACGGATATAGTGATATTGTCAAAAAGGGGAAGCCATCAGAATTACTTGCCTCGTACCGCCCTATCTCTCTGATAAACTCTGATGCCAAAATATACTCAAAAGTGTTAGCCAATCGGCTACGGAGGAATATAGCCACACTGGGCTAACCATGGCAGCTCGGTTTTGTACCGGGTATGGGGACCACAGACCATATCAGGTGAGTTATCTCTTTATTGGATATAGCTGAAGCAATGGGGGATGATATGGCTGTGGTCCTCCTAGATGCCGAAAAGCTTTTGATCGGGTGTCATGGCAGTATCTTTGGGGAGTTTTGCCATAGAGGGGGTTTGGCCCCCAAAATATCACTGCTATCCGAGCAAGGTACTATAAACCCTATGCTCGACTACAAGTGATGGGTAACGCATCGGGGAAAATTGAGGTAGCTAGAGTGACGAGGCAGGGATGCCCATGCTCCCCAATTCTCTTCGCTATGTATATAGTCCCATTTATCAACCAGATTTTACAAAATCAAGTAATTAAACCAGTAACAACTAGAGGGTATGACATCAAGGTCTTGGCGTATATGGATGATATTGCTATTATTACAACAGAACCTGAGCAGACAATTAAAGAGGTCAAAAGCATGGCAGAAGAATTTGGGAGCAGATCCGGGTAGCTCCTGAATAAAGGAAAGACTCAAATAGTCTGATCGCGGCATTGCAATGTTCAAGATCCTCGAAAAGTTGAAACAGCCACTTATCTGGGGGTCAAGATTAATTCTACCTTGGACGCAATGTGGTCCATTATTCGAGATCCGGTACTTGATAACACAAGTACGGAATTAAGACACTTAGATAAGCTGCATTTAACAATAATAGGGAGATCCAATGATTTAAAAATTAAAATCTTCCCTAAACTGTTGTATCTGTTTTGCTCAATCCCCCTGGAATTATCAGATGCAGCTATGAAAAAGCTAAATGCTATGTTGTCTAATTTTATGTGGAATTACCGAAAAACCCAACGGGTACTGAAAATGCTGACGTTCCCTCAGGAAAGAGGGGGGTGGGCTGTCCCGAACTTGTTGTTTTATTATTGGGCTACTGCACTACAACAGATAGGTACTTTGCTTATACCGAATAGCTCGACCACTAACGACTTAGATCTACCCTCTATATATCATTTAACTATTGGAAATGAGGCACAGGTGGACTTCCTCAGACAATTAGAACCAGTTATTATAAGAAGACACGTTTCAAGTGCATAAAGGCGGCCTGGAAGATTGCTGAAAATCTTAACGTACAACAGATATACACCTTTCTGTCTGCATTTTATGATGCAATGGGTAGAAACTGGGAAATAGCCGGAATTGATAGGATAGCAGATCTATACAACAACGCAGAGATTTCCTCATTTAAAGGCTTAGTACAAAGGTACGGGATAGTTAATAGAACATAATTTAAATATATACATTTTAAGGAATACCTTATGCATCTGCCTACTGGGTCCCTCAACGCGGTCAAAATCGCAATCTTGGAAATAATAGGCCTGGGAGATAGTAGGATTAGGGACTTGTACAAAATCTTAAATAAAACCCCCCTGATAACTTGGAAAAAACTGAAGCAAAATGGGCAGCAAAGTTGGGGGATGGAGATGTTGACCTAGATATGTCAATTGAAATGGGGATGAAGATCTACTTATCAGCCAACAAAAAAGGCTCCAGCATTATAAAACAATCTTTAATCTATATTATACACCGGCGAAGCTATTTTATTGGGGAAGAGGGAGAATGACAACTGTCCCAGATGCCAATCAGGTCCTGCTGATAGTATACATATGTTCTATTCATGTAGCAAACTGCTGCCTTTAAAAACTGGCCTAGAGGACTTCTGGCAAAAAACAGTCAATAAGGCAATCCCTATTAGTCCAGTCTTGATGTTATTAGGATATGATGGTCAGGTTAATCTAGATGTATCACAAAGGGATTTTATATTTATCACAGCTGCTGTGGCTCAACTACTGATTGTCACTGCATGAAAAGATGCTGATCCCCCTACATATCAGGCCTGGCTACATCGCCTGCTGAGTATCCATGTGCAAGAAACAGCACTGTATAAAAGCAAAGGCCTTCAAGCCAGGGAGAGGGGTCGTAAGATCTGGACACCCTTGACAATATGGTTCAATAACAGGACAGGATGGAAGAGGGCAGTTCTAAGCAAAGCTAACTGAGGAATACATGATGGGATGTATGATCTGTCTCAGGATCCAGTTCTGATCTTATGATCTTGTGTGTTTATGTCTAAGATCTGTGAGATGGCACGCCCCAGTCGTTACGGCTATGCAGGGATCTAGCTAGTGGGATATGTGGGAGCTGTAAAGATATGAGTAGTGAGATAGAGATACCAGTGGCATTGAATTAGCTGACAGGTCAGACGCTCCCCCTCAGTCCCTTAAACTAGAAATGTAGTATTTTTTTATCTTAGCTACTTGATGGACTAAGAAAATTGTGTGGGTATATATGCAGCTATATATGTATTTATGCAGCTGCAGTCCGTTCAGGTTACATCGGTGGGGCCGGGTAAGGGGAGATTTCGAGGGATGATGCAGTGTGAAAATTAAATAAATAATTAATTTTCCCTCAGCATCATCCATAGAAATCACCCCTAACCCGGACCCACCACCCCACCTCTGTTCCCTGCACGGACCGCGGCTGCAACTATGTATGACCTACATAATCTATTTACTTATGAAATTACTACGTATGTAACTGATTCTCTTTCTGTACCTTTCTGGTTATAATAAAAAAAAAAGACAGCAAAACACTGGAACTTACTGATACATGTTCTGGACACACACACACCATCCACATCATGTACCCAAACAGGAGCAGGATGGGATGACTGACATCTAATTTTAAAGGCACTGGACAATGAAG
Source organism: Calotriton arnoldi (assembly GCA_963921515.1). Classification (NCBI taxonomy): domain Eukaryota; kingdom Metazoa; phylum Chordata; class Amphibia; order Caudata; family Salamandridae; genus Calotriton; species Calotriton arnoldi. The sequence goes on along the minus strand of CAWUFW010005973.1, from coordinate 291,084 downwards.
AGCACAGACACCTTGCCTAACAGGAATATCTGCAGAAAGTGGAGTCCTTGGAGGCAACAGAGTCGGGACACTGTCACAATAATGCTTACCTTACACTCACCATGGGCCCAGGAAATGTATCAGATGATTACACAGCCTTGAAGGGATTGGCCTACAGTGGCATGCCACATGTGGCAAGGTTGTCATTGCCACCAGTCTACCAGATCAATAGAAGACACAGACATGGGTCCACCGCTATCAAGTCACATAAAAGATTTGTACCATTAGTTTGCGTACATGGGTGTGTCCAATATCACTACCATGTAGTCAAAATCCATATGTATCCAGGTGTGTTGATGAGACAGTGGTCTTTGTGCACATTACAAACATATGCAACATGCTTCTCCTAAACTGTTGCACTTTTAGACACTTGCACTATGTTGACATATGAAAGCATGAAGTATCTGAAAAAAATAAAAAGGTTTGTGACTTCATTTCACACTCATAGCCAAAACTAATATTGACATTGACACCCAGCAAATATAGACACCACAATCTTGAGTACATACGGTCAAAGTGCTCATACTCCATGGATCATATGCAATCCATGCCATACTAACATCATTGTATACTTACACTACTAATTGTACATGAATTACAGTTAACTAAAAAGCAAATTTGGGGATACAGATATCTGAAAACGAGAATTTTGGCATGTGTTAGTTAGCATAAAAACGAAGTTAACTAAATATCAAAAGGCCAACGAAGCGCTGCGGGAGAGGGAAGCAGCCGCTGATGCACTTTTTGATAATCTATCTACATACCAAACATACCGAGTAAGGCCAGAAGTGTGGAAACAAACGCAGGCACAACTGATAACAGTTACAAGGTCAAGCTCAAAGCACTGGAAAAACTGATGCGCACGGAAATCATCAAATGGTGGGAGGCAAAATCTTTACAAAAGTATTGAGAGGTAGAGCGGGTCCCACGAGGGCTAAGAATAATGTTGGCACCCAGTTTTGAACAGCCCAACCCAGAAATGCTGACAGAATGGGCTAAGAGCAATCTGGAGGCCTAAATGCGCTTAGTCATCATATTAATAAAACATGTGGAAATTGACAGGGTCAGCATACAAAGTGAGATCGACCGTCTGAATGGCGAATTAGATGCCATGGATCAAAAAGAAGCCATCTCCAAGGGCAGAGATGAAATCAGGACACGCCTCAAGAAACATGAGGACACCATAAAGGCGCGGAAAGTATTTAAATTTGCCCGGGATAAAACGGATTACGAATGTGGGCAAATCTTCACATTCGCCAGGAAATATGACTCTATCAGAACACAGCGCATGAATAAACAGAGTCAGCAAGGACAATCCAAGCCGCCAGCAGGGAACACGGTGGGCGAGGACTCAACATCCCTCTCTGATTTGAGCTCTCTGGCAGAGAGTGGAGCAGATTCAGATGATGAGGCGAGATGGAGAAGTGGCAACATGCCTGGCAGAGTTAATCCAAGCCCAGGAGAAGAGATGGATTTTTTAGTCTATGACAGGAGGCAGACCCTCAGTCCACGGCCGCCGCGGAAAGAAAACACCGGCGCAACAGAAGGAGGCGGGAAAGGAGAAAACTCAGAAAAACCAAAACAAACGAACAAAAGAAGAGGCAATTGGAGAAGGAAATGAATAATGACACCAAGACTATCATAAACTTGAGCTCCATGGACCTAACAGAAGCAGAGAAACAGCTCCTCACGTTGGGCCTTACCTTTTGCCCTGAGAGCACATTTGATTATAGCAACACCCGGATTGATGTTTATAAGTTCATTAGAAAACTGAAGTTGATTAAGTCCTTTAAGCTTAAACAAAGCAATGCTACTACTGCCAACACTGCGCAGGCTGATCTAACCGTGGAACAATCCCTCACGGTGGCAGACATCCCGACACTACGCATCCTGGGGGAACTAGCAGTACCTTGCACACCAAGGCCTACACAGCAAGTTCTACTGGATGAAGGCATCAAGAGTTCCAGACGGATTCCTAGCCCCTTCAAACCGCACTCCACCTTTACCCATATGTTGCTGAGGGATGCGATAGACATCTACAGTGATGTCATCACTGACGAGCTCAAAGCGCTGCATCTAAAAACCATGAGGAAAGTGAAGGGAAAACGCACGCAGAGCCTCATGTACAAAGAACTTATGAAGAAGTTACAAAGTAACAACGAGGTCATAATACACAAAGCGGACAAAGGGGGGAACATCGTGTTGTGGCCACGCAATTTGTATTTGGAAGAAGCCTACCGGCATCTGAACGACAGTAGCTGCTATAAGCTCTCCAACCAAAAGGAAACAGCGAGTAGTAACATAGATCTCAGAAGACACCTCAATGACTTCAGATCGCAAGGCCAGCTAAGTAAAGAGGAGTGTGCTTTTCTCAGTATTGACTCACCAGTTCTCCCCATCCTGTACTTTTTGCCGAAGGTGCACAAAAACGTGACCCCCATCCCTGGCCGGCCCATCATCTCGGCCAGGAAGAGCATCTGTGAAAACGTCTCCAAGTACGTGGATTTCTTTCTGCAAGATCTGGTATCCAGCCAGAAATCCTACCTCAGAGACACAAGTGATTTCCTGCTCAAGGTTAAGGACATACCTTGGCACGAGGACTATTTGCTAATATCCATGGACATCACATCGCTGTACACCAGCATACATCACGACGATGGTCTTGCTGCTTGTAAATACTTCCTCAGCAAAAGACCCATTAACTGCCACAAACACAACGATCTCATTTTGTTTTTAATTGACTGGTGCCTTACACATAATCTTTTTATGTTTAATAGAAAGATATACCAGCAACTCAGGGGTGTGGCCATGGGAGCCTGCTTCTCACCCAGCTACGCATGTTTACATGTTGGCTGGTGGGAGGAGCGGGTTCTCATGGTCAAGCACCAGCCAGCTTTTAGTAACAACATAGGGGCCGATTCCGATTTGGGCCGGAAAACGTACCGACCGACTCGGTACGGGATTTTAGTCCGACCGACTCGAACCGGCGCCGTCCGACCCGGGTAGTACGATGAAATGCATGTGAAACGCGACCGACTCGGACGGAATACAAAACGAATGACCGAGCCGGACGGAAACAAGCCATCCGGCCGGAAAACCAGTCGAAACAAACCGACCGACACGCACCCGGATAGAAACCGAACGAAACGTACCCGCGAACTCCGACCCGCGTAGTACGATGCTGTGTGTGCGAAACACGACCGACTCGCACGGAGCACAAGCCGTACGACCGACACGCATACAAAACCCAGCCAAAGCAACCCAATACTCCGCGACCGACTCGTACGCCGCATATGAAACCTACCTGAAACACAGCGGGAACGAGTCGGACAACATCGCACCAGACAACAGCAGCGTCCGACTCAGACACAAGAACGACTCCTACATGCACCAAAAGCACCAAGGGAAAAAAGTCCAAAAAAAAAGGGCCAAACAAGCAACCACAAAGCCAATAAATACTGGGGGTGGGGAAAAAATGGAACAAGGACACACCCCCAACCCCACCTACATAAAGGCCACAAAAACCCTACCATGATCATTTGCAAAATCCACAGACCTGCCAGCAAACAACACCATCACACAGCTACTACAGACACACTCACAGCTCATACATCACACAAGCCACACACCATTACCAGACTTACAAATAGCACCCTCACACACACCCAGCTAAACCTACACTCACACCCCCCCACTTGCACACACACACACACACACACACACATCAATCACCACTACCACCCATCACCATGCCCCCAAAGAAGAACCACAAGTTCCTAGATTGTGAATTGGAAGTCCTGGTAGACGAGATACTCAGGGTAGAGCCACAGTTGTTTGGTACATTGGTACAACAGACCCCCATGTCGCAGAAAACCAAGATGTGGGCGAGGATTGTCGACAGGGTCAATGCACAAGCACAATGTTTGCGCACAAAGGAAGACATCCAGAACAGGTGGTATGATGTGCGCAGGAGGGTCCGGGACCTACTGAAAAAGGACTACCTCCTCAGCCACCGCACCGGCAGTGGCCCTCCTGTAAAACCAGTATACCTCAGGCCCTGGGAGGAGAAGGTGCGGGCCATCCTACCACCAGTGAGCGTATACGGACTAACAGACATCCCAGAGCCTGGTGAGTACACAACTAATATACACAATATGGTGTGACAATACACACACAGCACTCTCAAAGGGATCGGCAAACCATGCACCCTTACCAAATACACAGCAAACAAAACATATTCATCCCAAGATGTGAATGCCAGTCAGACAAACACAATACCTGCCATCTCATAGTGACATCTAACTGTGTCATGACATGTACAAACCTAACAACAAATACAGCAAGGCAGTGGCACAAATGGAACCAACAAACACTCTCAGATATTTTGACACCACTAGAACACCACCTCACAGGGAAGAACACTGAAAGGAAGGAATTCTGTGTATGCTGGTCAAGTCAGTGTAGCCAATAGCATCATGGGAGTTGGAGTCATAGATATTGCTCAGCCTCACAATTGCCCCATCAACACCACCCTGAACCATGCTTACATCACAGGGAGTGGAAAAGGACTCACAAGATGGCTGACACTGGGTACTACTGGGGGGAGTACAAGGCCCTGCAGGCAACTGGGCACCAACAAACAACAGGACCAAATTGTCAGCCACCTTGCCATTGCTGTCACACTCACACACACTGAAGTCCACTCAAAAGGAAGGAAGGATGGGCATGCTGGGAAGGGGGGTGGAGGCAATAGCATGATGGGAGTGGTAGTCACAGCTCAACATCCCTCACCCACATGGCCCAGCAAGCTACCACTGAAGCATGCACAACTCACAGGGAGTCAATAGCCACTTCAAAGATGTCTGACACTGGCCTCAGCTGTGGGGAGCACAAGGCCCTGCTGGGAACTGGGCACCAACAAACAACAGGACCACATTGTCAGCCACCTTGCCATTGCTGTCACACTCACACACACTGAAGTCCAGTCAAAAGGAAGGAAGGATGGGCATGCTGGGAAGGGGGGTGGAGGCAATAGCATGATGGGAGTTGTAGTCACAGATATTGCTCAGCCACACAATTGGCCCATCTACTCCACCCTGAAACATGCTCACATCACAAGGAGTGGAAAAGGACTCACAAGATGGCTGACACTGGGTACTGCTGGGGGGAGCACAAGGCCCTGCAGGCAACTGTACAACAACCAACAGCAGGACACCACTGACTGACATCCTGAAAGACACCTTGCACTCCCTGCAATGGAAGCATGTTCCATGGTGGGATATCTGGCTGGGTGGGAAGGAGGACTCACAGCACTGACCATAGTTACAAGCACCTCCCCTCACACACACCCTCAACACTAACTCCACAGAACCCACCTGGGAGAATGCAATGCCTCACATTCTAACTCAAGATCCCACAAAGAACAACCACCCGGGCTCATACTGTGTGAAGCACAGGGACACTCTTGGGAATCGTAGCCAAACAACCGCAAGGAGAACACTCTCAGCCAACCTGGCAGCACAGGCACCCCACCCCACAGGGAAGCAGAGTCAAAAGGAAGGAAGGATGGGCATGCTGGGAAGGGGGTGGAGGCAATAGCATGATGGGAGTGGTAGTCACAGATATTGCTCAGCCTCACAATTGGGCCATCAACACCACCCTGAACCATGCTCACATCACAGGGAGTGGAAAAGGACTCACAAGATGGCTGACACTGGGTACTGCTGGGGGAGCACAAGGCCCTGCAGGCAACTGTGCAACAACCAACAGCAGGACACCACTGACTGACATCCTGAAAGACAACTTGCACTCCCTGCAATGGAAGCATGTTCCATGGTGGGATATCTGGGCTGGGGGAGAAGGAGGCCCGGATGGCAACCAAATAGCACCAATGCTGGTCAGGCACACACCTCAACATTCACATTGACATGCCACAGGTTGGCAGGACAATGTGCTACACCAATATCACTCTCTGACTGTCACAATTGAGGAGAATGCAATGTCCAGGCCCGCATCCAGAGGTACAGTCACAACTGTCAGGTGTTTGAACAATTGATGCCTGTAGAAACATACCATACAATCTGTGTCTCTCCCCAAAACAGGTGATGATGGGGACTCAGCAGCAGATGAGGAGGAGTCCCTGTCCCAGGCTCCGGGGGACACAGAGCTCACTGGTGTGGATCAGCCTCTGCACTCCTCGGATGGCAAACAACAAGCAGGACCCTCCGGTGTCAGTCATCATGCAGCACCAGCAGGACCAACATCTGCACCCTCTGCACCCACCCCTCCAACAACTGCCAACACACAGGCCACCCCTGCCAACATGGACACACCAAGGACCACAGGTGACAACAGCGCAGGGACCCAGGACCAAACTGGAGCTGCTGCCAACGAGCCCACTAACAACACCCAAGTGGGCACACGGTCACCTGTGCGTGGCACCGCAGGCCCTGCAAGTGTTGCCAGGGGTGGTGGGAGGGGTGGTAGACACAGGTCGCTATTTGCATAGGGGTCTGGACTGCGTGATGACCCACAACTGGCACGCATTGCAGATGTGTACCAGACCAGCACCAGAGAGGTCACCCAGGTAGTGGGGATCCTCAAGGACATACAACAGCAGCAGGCTGCCCATCATGCCCGCTTAGACTCCCACATGTCCCGTGTCGAGACACGCATGTCTCGCATGGAGTCCAAGTGGGACACATTGCAAGAACTCACAGCGGTGCATAGGGACATACTGACATGCCTCTGCCAGATCAGCACCAACATGGCCTCACATCCCTGTGCGCCCACAACATCTGTTGCCACAACATCCGCAACTGCCACAGGGAGGGAGGAGGACTCTGGCGGAGAGTCCCCTGCACCGCGGCAGCCTGCACCTGAGGGTCCCCCCCAAGAAGAGGGGCCATCCGAGGAGGCCAAACTGAGAGGCTGATGGCCAGCTACATCCCCCAGGAAGCCAACACCTGTTCTGGAACTTTTCCTCTGTGTGCAAACTGCACGCCCTGTCGATGGCAATCCAACTCGCCCACATGACATGGGGAGCTCTAGTTGTACAAATTCATCAGATGACTGTGGACTATACCCTGGACATTTCATCTACCAGGACTTCCAATTCACATGGGAACTTTGGATTCCTATTTCTATGTACAGCACCCACCATCCTGTGCACCATCCCCACACCTTTTGTAAATAAACTCACCGAAACACCATATCTGCCTCTGTTGTGATTCCAACGTGGTCTCTGTCATGGAGATGGTGATCAGAAAAATGACACTGTGCATGCTAACTGCTACAGCAAGTCCAACACCGTCATGGCAGTCATGGCGACGTGACACATATGAGGGAGACACACCACTAGGGCCACACAACACATACACACCAGGGCCATATGACTTATCCCCTACACTGATGTTGCCTGGAAATACAGTGCAATGCACAGACACCACACATATTCACAGTCTGTGTCAACTACACTACAGGTGCAGTAAGCAAATGTCACTCAGATGTGTGACTACAGACAACGCACACCCCAAACTGAAGAACAGGTTTATTACACATTTGCTACATGTTGTTTCCACTACAAATGCAAGCAAATCCCACCTGGCTGTGGCCACAAAGTCAAACAATGCAGAAGATAGAAAGTCCAGGGGTGTGTGGCACATCACTTGTAGGGAAACAACTGCTGCCACCTTGGAAGTTGAATCATGGATTCGGGGGATCCAAGTTGTTCTAACAACTCCGGCAGCACCAAGTGAAGGACAGACATGACACAGAGTCAAAAGCACTGAAGAATAGCACAGAACGGCAATACTCATATCTAATACCTGTCACAAGATAAATACACAAAAGCAAATTAGCATGTCTACACTGTTGGCAAGTACAGACCACCTGCAAGGACACATCTCTGCATGCATCCAGTCAAGTTGCACATGGCCACACTCAAACAGCACCAGAGCACCACACACACATATCATGCAAATCAAATTCATTGATAGTACAAAACTCTGGATACTCACATTCAGCTGAAGAAGTTGGTGATGAGCTGTGTGCGGACATCACCATCATCATCATCATCATCATCACTGGCATCGTGGCCCAGGCCTGGATCCTCCACAGGTGGCGGACGTTGGTCATCGTCATCCAGGATGAGAGGCAACTCCTTCCGCACTGCCAGGTTGTGGAGCATGCAGCAGACGATGACAATCTTGCACACCTTTGCTGGGGCATATGGAAGGGCGCCTCCTGTCTTGTCCAGGCAGCGGAAGCGGCTCTTCAGGAGACCAAAGGTCCGCTCAATCACCCTCCTCGTCTGACCATGTGCCTCATTGTAGCGCATCTGGGCTGGTGTCACAGGGTTCCTGAGGGGTGTCAGCAACCACGGCATGTTGGGGTATCCCGAGTCACCTACAGACAGACAATTGCACATTAGCCAATATTGAAAAGTGTGCGGAAAGCAACATAGCAGAACACACACAATGGTAAAAAGTCAGTACACACCGACAAGCCAGGCACGCTGGTTCCGCATCTGTGACAGCATCCTCGGGATGCGACTACTCCTCATCACATAGGCATCGTGTGCCGAACCGGGGAAAGGGGCACACACATGTGTGATGGTCATGTTTGCAAGACATACCACCAGAGCATTGACAGAATGGTAATGTTTCCTGTTCCTGTATGCCTGCTCATGTGCCTGTGGTGGTACAAAAGCCACATGTGTCCCATCAATGGAGCCAATGACATGTGGCATCCTCCCCAGGGCATAGAAGTCACTCTTGACGTCAGTGAGTCGGTGACGTGGTGGGAAATAGATGTACTGGTTAAGGCATCTCAACATTGCCACCAAAACATTGCGTAGCACATGGCTGAACATAGTCTGTGACATACCACCAGTAGATGCCACAGTGTGTTGAAAGTTACCGGTGGCAAAGAAGTGTAGGGCTGCCATCACCTTCACCTTGGGGGTCAGCGCTGTAGGATACGGCCGGCCAGGCTGCAAATGTGGGTCCAACCGCACTGCCAAATCCTCAATCAGCTGCCTGGTGAAGCGGTACCGTCGGATGCTGTCATGTTCCACCATCGTTGCCATGTCTGGGAATGGTCTATGGACAGCAGGAGCCCTGCAGTGCAGAGCTGAAGAAAGCAAGATTGTCAGTCACCCCACATATGTGCCATTCACCATACTGTAGTTCACATGATACATCATTAGCAAACACTAGTACTTGATGTGTGTCTCGTTCTGTTTGGACATATATGGCACCTACATGGACATCATGTAACATCTCTGTTCAACATGTGTGGACAACAGGTCCCAGGGTGTGCTATGTGAAACCATTTGGCTGTGTCACAGTACCCATTTACTGCTGTCACGTTCCACACACACACCACAGTGACGTGTGGACAGATGCGCCACAGGCATCACAACTCATTGACAGGTAGATTCCCAGTGACACTGTCTTGCCACATGGACACTGGCATGACATGGCGTATCATGTACACGTCAGAAAAACAAACATCACTCCCACAGGTAGTGGCCCCTGTAGCCTCTGCAGGACAGACATGGACGTCTGTGACACACACACACAACATCTAAGTCCATGCACAAACAACGTGGATGTGGATACTGTCTCCCATTGTGCACATGGAGTCAGACATGTGAAACACAACATGCACACAGACTGCGGAGGGACATGACTATTGGGGCAATGGGCCACCCTGTGACGTAAATACTTTCCCACATGAGCCTTGGGGTATGTGACATGTCATACACATACACAACCTGGAAATGTAACCATGCAACATGCTCCAAAAAGAACAGTTGCACATCCCAGTGGTCATGTGCACAACACACAAAGGACCCTGTCCCCATGAACATGTGCACAGCCTGGGTGTGTCTGCCCCCAAGTGCCACCCCAAAAACAACATGTACACCCCCATACACAGATAAGGTCATGCTGCCACACATGCCTTAGATACAGTATGGACTGGGTGTGGTGTAGTAGGTGTGCCCCTGAGTCCCTGGAAAGTATATGTGGCTGGCATAGGTTCACCAGTGACCAGCATGGTGACATATGCGTGTGACCTGTACAGGGACGCGTTGTACAGCAATGGTCCGATCGGTGTGCCCGCTCGGACCATTGCATTACATGTGGGTGGGTACACGTTGTACAGCAATGGTCCGATCGGTGTGGCCGCTCGGACCATTGCATTACATATGGGCGGTTACACGTTGTATCGCGGGTATGCATTGTATCGCGGGTACACGTTGTACAGCAATGGTCCGATCGGTGTGCCCGCTCGGACCATTGCATTGCATGTGGGTGGGTACGCGTTGTACAGCAATGGTCCAATCGGTGTGCCCGCTCGGACCATTGCATTACATGTGGGCGGGTACGCGTTGTATCGCAGGTACGCGTTGTGCAGCAATGGTCCGATCGGTGTGCCCGCTCGGACCATTGCATTACATGTGGGCGGGTACGCGTTGTACAGCAATGGTCCGATCGGTGTGCCCGCTCGGACCATTGCATTGCATGTGGGCGGGTACGCGTTGTACAGCAATGGTCCGATCGGTGTGCCCGCTCGGACCATTGCATTACATGTGGGCGGGTACGCGTTGTATCGCGGGTACGTGTTGTACAGCAATGGTCCGATCGTTGTGCCCGCTCGGACCATTGCATTACATGTGGGCGGGTACGCGTTGTATCGCGGGTACGCGTTGTACAGCAATGGTCCGATCCGTGTGCCCGCTCGGACCATTGCATTACATGTGGGCGGGTACGCGTTGTATCGCGGGTACGCGTTCTACAGCAATGGTCCGATCGGTGTGCCCGCTCGGACCATTGCATTGCATGTGGGCGGGTACGCGTTGTACAGCAATGGTCCGATCGGTGTGCCCGCTCGGACCATTGCATTACATGTGGGCGGGTACGCGTTGTATCGCGGGTACGCGTTGTACAGCAATGGTCCGATCAGTGCGCACGCATTGGCTGGGGCCTGGCATGGCAACGGATGCATTTTTGAATATTCAACGAGTCTGATGCACTGAATTCACTTGGCCAGCCACAACAATGTTGCACATTCATGGGTGTCATGAAGTTGAATTTTTGAAGGATGCTGTGGGCGTGTATTGGAGCTGCTATTCCATGGATTGGTCAGATTCAGAAGATGCAAACGACTTGGACCTATCACTTTGAACACATGGCACAGTATCTGCCTCTGCAGCACACATATAATGCTGGCTGTTCCCCTGAGGGCTCACTTGCCTGCACTACATGCTCCAGGACGACATCTGCCACTACACTGCTGCTGTCTCTGCATCCTCTGGCTACTGCAATGGCACGTACTGTGTAGAGAGCCCCAGCCTTCACCCATGAGGAGAACCAGGCCCTGCTGGACAACCTCCTTCCACAGTACAGCAAGCTGTATGGGACACCAGGGGACCAGGTGAGTGTGCTTTCCACTGCTTTACTATTTGTGCATGTTGTCTGACTAGCAGGATTTACAGGGTGCACACCACTGGCTAGCATGCTCACTGAGTAGTTCGCACCCCCCAAAGTGTGTAGTCACTTGCACTGAACAGGTACAGTGGAGTAACAGTGCATTCAAACAAGGTTCACTTCCCATGCAATGATACCATGTAGTAACTGCTGGCAAACTGTCCATAGCCCTCGTTGCACAGCCTGTGTACATCATATGCCCCTGTGATTGAGACATGTATTTCCAACTGTGTGATGCACGGATATGTTGCATGTGTAGTCATGGCCTTTTCACTTTGTCATCCTCACAGGTTGATGCCCATCAGAAGCATGATATCTGGCTGGCCATCGTCTGGGCAGTGAGATCCGTGGTGGTCTACAAGCGCCGGATCCGCAACTGCCAGAAGAGGTGGCAGGACCTTCGGGGCTGGACCCGGAGGATCGCAAGGGTCCAGCTGAAGCTGTTGCCTCCTTGCAGGAGGGGCGGACACCGGACCCTGACCCCCCACATGCTCCAGATCCTGCCGGTGGTCTTCCCGGAGCTGGATGGGCAGCTGAAGGGCAGACAGCAGCAAGGAGGGGTGAGTCAAAGACTGCACTGTGAACTCTGTCTAACATGCTATGTGCCCTCCTCTGGCCTGGTTAAACTTCCCCAGTACATCAGTCTTGTTGTCCAGTACCCATGTCCCTCTATTGTGACATGGCCACTACCCATCTGATGCGCCGGTGTGCTCCTTACGCTCAGGATAATTGTGTCACTCGGGTACAGGGTCCTAGCATTTTGCTTTGCTCAAGGTGGTGACAGCTTTTGTTCCTGTGATATTGTGTTTGCCTTCATGGGTGGGTCAGTTGCTCACACAATGCCTGAGTCGTGCTATGTGGTCTGGGTGTAACTTTGATATGTGATCCACTTGCACATCTAATTCACCACATGTCCCTGGGGTATTTGCCACACCCCCATTCTGTGGGTGGGTACAATGTTTGGGCCTCGGGAGTATGTATGTCAAGTGTGTCACACATGCTTAGCCACCTGCCTACTGACCAGGGCTCATCCCTCTTGCAGGTGGAACCGGACAGTCATGCCTACTACAGGGCGTACAATACACTCTGTACTCCCACTCCCGTGTATCAGCTGACATGCTGTGCTCAGTGAAATGTTGCCTCAGGTGTCTGCCTCTGTGTCGTTGTGCTGTGACTACATTGTCATGACTCCTGTGATGTCTTTCGGTTAGGGGTCAGCATGCCATCTGCTATTGGACCATGTGAGACAAGACTTCTGTGACTCATAGGTGTTTGACTGTGCAGACAGGTGTATGCGACTGTGACTTTCAGGCAGCTGTTCATCATTCACAGAACACTGTGAGGTGCTCTTGTTCAGGGAGTAGTGTTTCATGTCTCCCATTTGTCCAAATGGTGTGCAGTGTACAAATACGGGTTCAGTTGATGTGGTTAGTGGGGGATGGACACGTGCACTTGTCAGTTACATTACTTGCCTTCCCCATGTCCTAGGATAGTGACACAGTGCAGACTGTTGTTAGCTGGCTAACATGGCCATGTGACTGGAGACAGTGATGTATGACTTTGCAGGCATGCCTGTGTCATGGCATTAAACTTCCTAAGGGTGATCCTGCAGGGGGTGACATGTGCAACTGGCACCCCATTGTGGCATTGACTATCCAGACATGGGTGCTTCATGGGGTCTGGTGCTGGTATGCATCCAATGCATTTCTTTTTAGACTCAGGCCGTCCATTTATCCAGACACCTGCACTGACTCAGTGGCAAGAGATGTGAGTTGGGCATGTTCACATACTTCACTGTGTTCTCAGCAATGTCCAACCACTGTGTAGGTAGTGCGTGTGTCCACACTGGGGTATTCCCATCAGACAGGCACCAGACAGATGGGTGCAAGGGCAGGGGGGGTGTCTGTTCCATGGTTGACCATCAGACTGACAATTGGCTTCTCCTAATCTGTGTGATAACTTTTGGCAATGTTCAACTAAAGATGCCAGGGCTTGCTATGTGATGTGCTGTACTTACTGTGGTGTGTGCGGTCAGTGCAGGTGACTGATGTTTGTCTGTTTCCCTTATTGTTTGCAGATACATCCACGGCCACAGGAGGGGACAGCTCCACGGACCAGGAGGAGCAGAGGAGCCAGACTGGGTCAGCGTCCGACGAGTGGTCAGAGGGACCCAGTGGCACGGAGGGCGAGGGGAGCCACACCGAGGAGTCCTCAGCACCATCCACCTCAGCTGAGGACCACAGCAGCTCAGAGGATGACTCCCTTGTGGAGGCGGATGTCAGCAGCCACCACACCCCAGCTAGTCTGTCTGGCCCTGCCACCACCACCACCGCCCTCCCATTGGCTCCCATTCCTGAGGTCCGTGGAGGCTCCCGTGCTCGGGAGCATGTCTCCTTCGTGCCAGGCACCGCACCCCCTGCCCCTGTGTCCCCTGCTGCCCTGAGTGAGGAGTCTGTGTACCTCCTTCAGCAGCTCCATGTAGGGCAGACAGCAATTCTGACTGTCCTCCTTGCACACACCACTCTGTTGACACAGCTGGTGTCGTTCATGGAGGGCATCTCAACGGGTATGTCTGCCCTACAGAGGAGCAATAGGTCCATGGACTCCTCCCTGACGGCAGCAGTGTCCCTCCTCCAACAGTCCCTCACCCCTCTCACCTCTGCCCCATCCACACTTCCTACCACCCTACCTGTCCAAAGCACATGCACACCTGCACATTCACCCAAGCACACCGACACGAGCAGCACAGACACACCCAAGAGAAAGGCAAGACGTGCACACAAGCATCCTCAGGGGACTGATACCACAGACACAGGGGATGGGCAAGACACACACACATGCATCCACATTCACTCCGCAGTCCTCCACATCCTCTCCCTCCAGGACCCCTTCCCTTGCCTCGCCTGCTACCCCAAAGACACAGAAGATCTTCCTGTGTGACCTCGGCCTCTTCCCCTCCAATCCTGCTGATCCAGCATACCGGGGAAGAGGAAGTCCACCCACACAGAGGGAGTGCCCCTCGCCCCAGGACACCCTCCCCCAGGTGCAGGCAGAGTGAGGCCCCCACCCGCAAGTCCCCCGGTCCCGGAAGAGCAAGACCCCGCCACCGCCCTGCAAGTCAACCACCCAGTCTCTCACCTCCATCCCCCAGCCACCACTCCACAGGTTCCACTGTCACACCCTGCCCCAGGTTCCCCCACACACCGATACCGCATGCCCAGACTGCTTAGGCCCTACCCCATTGCCACTTGCTCTTCCACCCCCAACCCAGACGCTCTGCCTGTTAGTGGCACTGGTGTGGGGACCGGGTCCTCCCCCTCTGTCCTGCCTACCTCATCTGCCCTCCCTTCCACTCCCTTGGAGTTATGCACTGCAGTGGAGTCCACAACCACCCCGTCTGACTCAGGCACTGCAGTGGGGACCCAGTCCACTTCATCAGACCAGCCCACTGCAGTGGTTGCACCACCCACAGCAACTGACTTGTGTAGAACGGTGGTGCTGGCCCCCGCTGAGTCAGACACCTCCACTGCAGTTGCCGGTGACACTCCTACACCCACCACCCCTTCACTGCCTCACTCTGCCATCCCCTGATCCTGTCCCTGCGGTGCCTGGCCTGCCCCTTGTATGGTCCCCTGTCCCTACCAGTGCAGGCAAGCAATGGATGAGCATTTCAGACTTATCACCCTGTTGGGACTGTGTTTTTGGACTGGCCATTGGCCTTAGTTTCTTTTGGACTTCGGACTCTTCTCTAACATTTGCTGAATAAAGCCTCCTTTTGTTTAATTTTGGTTTTTCTTTTGATGTACATGATGTACATGAGTAGCATCCTGCATTTGCAGTAGTTATAGTGATCACATCAGGAAAATGAAGTGTTGCTGTGATGGACTCCATGTCGTCCATGGGATATGTGTCCTGTTGTTGTGTGGATCTATGGCATCCTTTGCTGCAGTCTGAGGGTGTGATGTTCATCATTTGACACAGGGATGTACGTTTAGCATTCGTAAATGAACATATTTGTCTTACACTGATGCACATCTGGTGGGCTTAGCACTGTTCAATGTTCCAATTTCCGTGACTGTGTGCCCATCTCCACTGGACATGCAGTTTTGCACATCAATGTTGAAGGACTCATCTGTGTGTACAGTACAACATGTTTGCCAGGTGTTTTGGGTGTATGCAGATGACTGACGTGACACTCCCGTACCCAGGCTGATGTGAGCAGAGGCTTCTGTGTGTTGTAGTTGTTGACTCACTGATGGAGTGTCCTGCTGACATGTTTGAGTCATGCACAGACAAGGTTTGGCACAGCGGACCTTCCGCAGGAGTGTAGTGCCCTCATGGCAGTGTGTATTCTGGTGACATTGCGTGTGCCCGTGTTGTGTGTTGTGTGAGCATGTCTGTGCATGTTCCCTTCCCTTTTCATACACAGGCAGTGTCCCTAGGGATGTTCCTGTTTGTGATGCTTGCAGAGTTGGTATGTGTTCATCCAGCATCTTGGACCTGGTTTCTCCGTGATGTGGGTGCATGGCAAACTTATGTTCATGAGGTTCTCATCCCAGATTGTCTTTGTTGTCAGGGCTGGGGATGTGGGCAAACGCTGATGGGACACATTCAGCATTCCCCTTGGCACTTGTTGTTTACACAAGTAATGTGATTTAGAGTTTGTGGTAGCTTTCAGTGATTGTGACACGTTGTGTGTGTGACTGCTGCCACTCCTCAGGGTCAGAGCTGCAATGTTGGAAGTTGTGTATGTGTGTTCTTTGTGTGTCACCTTGGCTTCTTCGTTGGTGTGTGACTATGGCCAGGATCCCATTGTTTGTTGTGGATTTCACGTCATGCGCATGTACGGCGTACTGTGCTGTGTGTCAGACATAGACGAGTCATGTTGAGTGGGCATGTGTGATGGGTTTCAGCACCTTAGTTCCCCCCACCACCCCTGGGATTTTCATGGGTGCATGTGCAATGTCACCAGTCCATGTGAGCTTCACTGCTGCACATTGGTGGAGATCAGGGTGTGTGGTGTTGAGTGTGCAAATGTGAGTTGATGCACGGCTAGACCCCTACCTCCATATTGTCCTTGGCTGGCAGGCCGTGCTGATTGATTGGAGCTTGTGTAGGTGTGATGGTAGTTTGTAGCTCAGGACACATGGCTGTGGTTCAGAGTGTGAACGACATCTAGCTTTGTCATCACAGTGGGATTGTCATGCAGGCTAGTGTCAGCACAATGTGGGGTCCCTGGGGGTAGTGCTGTGGTGGGTCTGTCTCTTGCTGTGTTAGTTGCTGTTCCTACAAGCTTGTGTGACATGTGTAATTTGGGCTCCCTCGCATCTAACGATGCCAGATTGCCCACATAGGGGAATCCAATCCATGAGTTACTTGTGTGTGGCACTGTATGCACATTTGTGTAATTGTGATTCAGGCCTCCTCATGTGTTGTGTGGTTGCCTAGGGACACTGGCACACACCCCCATCACCTGTTGATTTTGATATGCAGTGTGAGTCTGCCTGTTTGTGTTAGTGCATTTGCATCACTGCATTGGCATTTCTGTATTGTGCCATTGTCTGTATGTAGTTTGCTTGTTTTCCCCTGCTCTCCCTGGGACTCCTAGGTCATCAGTCCGCACAATGACCATGGTTTGTATCTCCCATTGCTGCCATGGTATGGTATTTGTTCACCTGACATCGTCAGTCTCCACAGGATATCAACATTTGTGTGTCCATTGGTGCAGATATGTGGGTCAGCATCATGATGGTCACTTCTGTCATTGTGTAATTGGCTGAATGTTGACAATGTGGTCCCCCATGTGTGATGTTTGTATGCACATGGCCAAAACGAGGTTTCTGTGACACTGCACTGTTAGCCTCGCCCAATCTATGTTGCAGTGGGACACAAGCACTACTATGCCACAGATGTTTTAGTTGTTGTGTGACCAGGATTCATCCATACAGTTTGTCTTTGGCAGCTTTTACCATACCGACACTTACCTTATGATCACCGTGGTGATGGGGCTTTAAGCCCCATTGCCACACTGATCAAATGGTACATCAGCCATGGAGCCCACACTTACCTTTTGGTGACTGTGGTGATGGGCCTTTAGGCCCCATTGCCACACTGATCAAAAGGTACATCAGCCATGGGGCCCACACTTACCTTTTGGTGACTGTGGTGATGGGGCTTTAGGCCCCATTGCCACACTGATCAAAAGGTACATCAGCCATGGGGCCCACACTTACCTTTTGGTGACTGTGGTGATGGGCCTTTAGGCCCCATTGCCACAGTGGCCATGGTCGGCTTGTATTGTGGAAGCCACACACATTTATGTGTGACACATGTGATAGTGGGTCACATTGTATGTTCATTGTCATGTTCAGTGTTGTAGGCATTTGACATAGACTACACACGCTTGTCATGGTGTTTGGGTGGATGTAATTATCTGGTATTCCTTATGTGGGTGTATGCTGGTTGTGTCATGCATTACCCGTCCTATGAGTAGGGGTGGTGGTAGTGATAGGCATCCAGCCCCCCCCTGAGTAGGGGTGGTGGTAGTGGCAGGCATCCAGCCCCCCATGAGTGGGGATGGTAGTGGTGATAGGCATCCAGGCCCCCATGAGTGGGGATGGTAGTAGTGATAGGCATCCAGGCCCCCTGAGTAGGGGTGGTGGTAGTGGCAGGCATCCAGCCCCCATGAGTGGGGATGGTAGTAGTGATAGGCATCCAGGCCCCCATGAGTGGGGATGGTAGTAGTGATAGGCATCCAGCCCCCCCCGAGTAGGGGTGGTGGTAGTGGCAGCATCCAGCCCCCCATGAGTGGGGATGGTAGTAGTGATAGGCATCCAGCCCCCCCTGAGTAGGGGTGGTGGTAGTGGCAGGCATCCAGCCCCCCATGAGTGGGGATGGAAGTAGTGATAGGCATCCAGCCCCCTGAGTAGCGGTGGTGGCAGTGATAGGTATCCAGCCCCCTGAGTAGGGGTGGTGGTAGTGATAGGCATCCAGGCCCCCTGAGTAGGGGTGGTGGTAGTGGCAGGCATCCAGCCCCCATGAGTGGGGATGGTAGTAGTGATAGGCATCCATCCCCCATGAGTGGGGATGGTAGTAGTGATAGGCATACAGCCCCCCCTGAGTAGGGGTGGTGGTAGTGGCAGGCATCCAGCCCCCCATGAGTGGGGACGGTAGTAGTGATAGGCATCCAGTCCCCCCATGAGTGGGGATGGTAGTAGTGATAGGCATCAAGCCACCCCTGAGTAGGGGTGGTGGTAGTGGCAGGCATCCAGCCCCCCAAGAGTGGGGATGGTAGTAGTGATAGGCATCCATCCCCCCATGAGTGGGGATGGTAGTAGTGATAGGCATCTAGCCCCCCTGAGTAGGGGTGGTGGTAGTGGCAGGCATCCAACCCCCCATGAGTAGGGATGGTAGTAGTGATAGGCATCCAGCCCCCCTGAGAAGGGGTGGTGGTAGTGGCAGGCATCCAGCCCCCCATGAGGGGGGATGGTAGTAGTGATATGCATCCAGCCCCCCCTGAGTAGGGCTGGTGGTAGTGGCAGGCATCCATCCCCCCATGAGTGGGGAATGGTAGTAGTGATAGGCATCCAGCCCCCCCTGAGTAGGGGTGGTGGTAGTGATAGGCATCCAGGCCCCCCTGAGTAAGGGTGGTGGTAGTGGCAGGCATTCAGCCCCCCATGAGTGGGGATGGTAGTAGTTATAGGCATCCAGCCCCCCCTGAGTAGGGGTGGTGGTAGTGATAGGCATCCAGGCCCCCCTGAGTAGGGGTGGTGGTAGTGGCAGGCAACCAGCCCCCCATGAGTGGGGATGGTAGTAGTGATAGGCATCCAGCCCCCCCTGAGTAGGGGTGGTGGTAGTGGCAGGCATCCAGCCCCCCATGAGTGGGGATGGTAGTAGTGATAGGCATCCAGGCCCCCCTGAGTAGGGGTGGTGGTAGTGGCAGGCATCCAGCACCCCATGAGTGGGGATGGTAGTAGTGATAGGCATCCAGGCCCCCCTGAGTAGGGGTGGTGGTAGTGGCAGGCATCCAGCACCCCATGAGTGGGGATGGTAGTAGTGATAGGCATCCTGCCCCCCCTGAGTAAGGGTTGTGGTAGTGGCAGGCATCCAGCCCCCATGAGTGGGGATGGTAGTAGTGATAGGCATCCAGCCCCCCTGAGTAGGGGTGGTGGTAGTGATAGGCATCCAGGCCCCCTGAGTAGGGGTGGTGGTAGTGGCAGGCAGCCAGCCCCCATGAGTGGGGATGGTAGTAGTGATAGGCATCCAGCCCCCCTGAGTAGGGGTGGTGGTAGTGATAGGCATCCAGGCCCCCTGAGTAGCGGTGGTGGTAGTGGCAGGCATCCAGCCCCCCATGAGTGGGGATGGTAGTAGTGATAGGCATCCAGGCCCCCCTGAGTAGGGGTGGTGGCAGGCATCCAGGCACCTATGGGTGTGTATGGCATTGGTGATGCCCATCCCACCCCTATGATTGTGCAGTTGCTAGTGTACGTCATTTGTGCATCCCTATGTGTGTGTGACATATTTTAGGTACGTGTAGTTAGTTTGTATTGTTGGTGTTTGACTTACTGTCTGCGCCGTACGCGTCCGAACCGGTCCCGGTAATAGATGTAGAGTATTGGTAGGACCTGCGCGATGGGATTCATGGTTGGGTCGTCTCGTTCGGGTTTCTTGTGTCTTCGACTCGTACGCGTCGCTGGCTAGTTCGTCTCGTAGCCGTGGATCGTTTTGTGACGCGAAACGGAGCTTATGTGCGGCTCTCCCGGATGCTGAAACGTGCCGGACGTATCGACGGGTTTGGCGCGTACGGAAGACGCATCGTACTAGTCCGGCCGGAAGGTGCAGTGTATTTGGTTCCATGCGACTCGATTCGGCGTTTACGGATCCGGCTCGGGCGGAGAAAAGGAGCTGGATTGGGTAAGTACGGTTCATTGTCAAGTTCATTGTTGTAGGCATTTGTCATAGACTACACACGCTTGTCATGGTGTTTGGGTGGATGTAATTTTCTGGTATTCCTTATGTGGGTGTATGCTGGTTGTGTCATGCATTTCCCGTCCTATGAGTAGGGGTGGTGGTAGTGATAGGCATCCAGCCCCCCCTGAGTAGGGATGGTGGTAGTGGCAGGCATCCAGCCCCCAATGAGTGGGGATGGTAGTAGTGATAGGCATCCAGGCCCCCCATGAGTGGGGATGGTAGTAGTGATAGGCATCCAGCCCCCCCTGAGTAGGGGTGGTGGTAGTGGCAGGCATCCAGCCCCCCATGAGTGGGGATGGTAGTAGTGATAGGCATCCAGCCCCCCCTGAGTAGGGGTGGTGGTAGTGGCAGGCATCCAGCCCCCCATGAGTGGGGATGGAAGTAGTGATAGCATCCAGCCCCCCCTGAGTAGGGGTGGTGGCAGTGATAGGCATCCAGCCCCCCCTGAGTAGGGGTGGTGGTAGTGATAGGCATCCAGGCCCCCCTGAGTAGGGGTGGTGGTAGTGGCAGGCATCCAGCCCCCCATGAGTGGGGATGTTAGTAGTGATAGGCATCCATCCCCCCATGAGTGGGGATGGTAGTAGTGATAGGCATCTAGGCCCCCCTGAGTAGGGGTGGTGGTAGTGGCAGGCATCCAACCCCCCATGAGTAGGGATGGTAGTAGTGATAGGCATCCAGCCCCCCCTGAGTAGGGGTGGTGGTAGTGGCAGGCATCCAGCCCCCCATGAGTGGGGATGGTAGTAGTGATAGGCATCCAGCCCCCCTGAGTAGGGGTGGTGGTAGTGGCAGGCATCCAGCCCCCATGAGTGGGGATGGTAGTAGTGATAGGCATCCAGCCCCCTGAGTAGGGGTGGTGGTAGTGATAGGCATCCAGGCCCCCTAAGTAAGGGTGGTGGTAGTGGCAGGCATTCAGCCCCCCATGAGTGGGGATGGTAGTAGTGATAGGCATCCAGCCCCCCCTGAGTAGGGGTGGTGGTAGTGATAGGCATCCAGGCCCCCCTGAGTAGGGGTGGTGGTAGTGGCAGGCATCCAGCCCCCCATGAGTGGGGATGGTAGTAGTGATAGGCATCCAGCCCCCCTGAGTAGGGGTGGTGGTAGTGGCAGGCATCCAACCCCCATGAGTGGGGATGGTAGTAGTGATAGGCATCCAGCCCCCCTGAGTAGGGGTGGTGGTAGTGGCAGGCATCCAGCCCCCCATGAGTGGGGATGGTAGTAGTGATAGGCATCCAGCCCCCTGAGTAGGGGTGGTGGTAGTGGCAGGCATCCAGCCCCCATGAGTGGGGATGGTAGTAGTGATAGGCATCCAGCCCCCCCTGAGTAGGGGTGGTGGTAGTGATAGGCATCCAGGCCCCCCTAAGTAAGGGTGGTGGTAGTGGCAGGCATTCAGCCCCCCATGAGTGGGGATGGTAGTAGTGATAGGCATCCAGCCCCCCCTGAGTAGGGGTGGTGGTAGTGATAGGCATCCAGGCCCCCTGAGTAGGGGTGGTGGTAGTGGCAGGCATCCAGCCCCCCATGAGTGGGGATGGTAGTAGTGATAGGCATCCAGCCCCCTGAGTAGGGGTGGTGGTAGTGGCAGGCATCCAACCCCCATGAGTGGGGATGGTAGTAGTGATAGGCATCCAGGCCCCCCTGAGTAGGGGTGGTGGTAGTGGCAGGCATCCAGCCCCCCATGAGTGGGGATGGTAGTAGTGATAGGCATCCAGGCCCCCCATGAGTGGGAATGGTAGTAGTCATGGGCATCCACCCCCCCCTGAGTAGGGGTGGTGGTAGTGGCAGGCATCCAGCCCCCCATGAGTGGGGATGGTAGTAGTGATAGGCATCCAGCCCCCCCTGAGTAGGGGTGGTGGTAGTGGCAGGCATCCAGCCCCCCATGAGTGGGGATGGTAGGAGTGATAGGCATCCAGCCCCCCCTGAGTAAGGGTTGTGGTAGTGGCAGGCATCCAGCCCCCCATGAGTGGGGAATGGTAGTAGTGATAGGCATCCAGCCCCCCCTGAGTAGGGGTGGTGGTAGTGATAGGCATCCAGGCCCCCCTGAGTAGGGGTGGTGGTAGTGGCAGGCATACAGCCCCCCATGAGTGGGGATGGTAGTAGTGATAGGCATCCAGCCCCCCTGAGTAGGGGTGGTGGTAGTGATAGGCATCCAGGCCCCCTGAGTAGGGGTGGTGGTAGTGGCAGGCATCCAGCCCCCATGAGTGGGGATGGTAGTAGTGATAGGCATCCAGGCCCCCTGAGTAGGGGTGGTGGCAGGCATCCAGGCACCTATGGGTGTGTATGGCATTGGTGATGCCCATCCCACCCCTATGATTGTGCAGTTGCTAGTGTACATCATTTGTGCATCCCTATGTGTGTGTGACATATTTTAGGTACGTGTAGTTAGTTTGTATTGTTGGTGTTTGACTTACCGTCTGCGCCGTACGCGTCCTAACCGGTCCCAGTAATAGATGTAGAGTATTGGTAGGACCTGCGCGATGGGATTCATGGTTGGGTCGTCTCGTTCGGGTTTCTTGTGTCTTCGACTCGTACTCGTCGCTGGCTTGTTCGTCTCGTAACTGTGGATCGTTTTGTGACGCGAAACGGAGCTTATGTGCGGCTCTCCCGGATGCTGAAACGTGCCGGACGTAGCGACAGGTTCAGCGCGTACGGAAGACGCATCGTACTAGTCCGGCCGGAAGGTGTAGTGTATTTGGTTCCGTGCGACTCGATTCGGCGTTTACGGATCCGGCTCGGGCGGAGAAAAGGAGCTGGATTGGGTAAGTACGGCTCGCTCGGAATCTGGGCTGTTATGCGCATCGTACTTGTTCGTTCGGTAGAGTGTTCGAGTCGGTCGGAAAACACGCGTTCGGCTGGTATTTTTTCTGGACGAATACAGTTAGGTGCGCTTCCGGCCGACATCGGAATCGACCCCATAGTGTCTTGGCTGCGTTACATTGACGACGTCTTTTTAATTTGGCGAGGTGATATTAGCAGTGCTAGAACTTTCATTGATGAGATCAATACCAATGATCTCAATCTGGAATTTAATGCCAGCATTAGTGCCACCTCTACTGAATTTCTAGATGTTAATCTGTACATCGCCAATGGCACCCTGCAGTCCAAACTCCATCGAAAGCTTACCGCAGGCAATTCCACACTGCACGCTTCTAGCTTTCACCCTAGACACCTCATCACCAGCATTCCCTATGGGGAGATGCTGCGTCTGGCCAGAATTTGCAGTACACGCGAAGACCTCCTGGTGTGCCAGAATGAAGCTACCAAAATATTTAAAGCACATGGTTATTCGACAGCTGTCATACGCAAAGCTATTGATAGAGCCAATACCATCCCCAGGGGGGAATTGCTAATGATCACTACCACTGTTGAGGACACCAGCGCCACCACCATACTAGCAGAGCCCAACAGCCTGATCACCCCCAGACTGATCATAACACACAACACTGAAGAGAGAACCATCAGATCAGTCATTAACAAGCACTGGGGGATTATTAAATCTGACCCCACATTGGGCTTGGTATTAGCACAGAAACCGGACATCACATACAGGAGGGCTTTCTCTATGAGGGATGCATTGGTCAGGAATAGTCCAGAGATTGTTACTACGCAGAATTGGCTAGCTGACATAAAGGGTTTTGTTAAATGCCAGAGTTGTAGGGCATGCAATTTGGTAAGAACATCACTAAGATAGACTCCGTTTTCAGACACACGCCACTTATCATCAAACACAGATTAACCTGCAGAACGGAATTTGCGGTGTACATGCTCGAATGTAAATGTGGGCTACGTTACATTGGGAGCACCAAACTCCAGGTACACCTGCGAATACTCCAGCACCTCAGAGCGATAGTAAACAATGACCCAGCCTACCCTGTAGCCAGGCATTTCAAGGAGGTGCATAGCAACAATCTTGAGCACCTCCAATATTCAGTCATTGACTGCGTCCCACCACTTAGACGGGGTGGTATCAGGGAGAAGCTTCTGAGGCAATTGGAGAGTAGGTATATATTGCAATTCAACACTAAGGCGCCTGCAGGTCTGGACACTACGGAGGATTTGCACCATTTCTTGTGATACAGCATTCCATTCAGGCACTCCTAACACTGGTCTGTTAACTGCTACCTGGCATCCATGGCAACATACATGGATTTAATGTATAGTTGCATATATATTATTTTTTCTGTCAGCTAATGGTTACCTGCATCCATGTCATCATACATGTATCTAATGTATATTTATATATATATATATATATAATTTTTTTTTCTGCCATTAGCCAGATTAGCGTCTGTTAATCGTAATTTTAATTTCTACATTTCAAGTATCCACAGAGATAGTCATCATCTGGTCACCTAGGCCTAGCTCCGATCATTTGGACACCACCGAGCATTTACACTGTTATTTTGTGTGTCCTTAGTTGCTTTCAAGCATTTTCATTATAGGCATTCAGCTTGCGCTGTAAGAGTATTTATATAAATGTACATTTTTTGCCTTTGAATGTACTAATTTGAATCAGTTTGTTCATTTAGTCTACACACGCTTGTAATGCAGCTTATGTATTATTTACTAGGAATGTATTTTTTAGTTTGGTAGCTATTGTATATCTTCTGCGCATCCACATATGTATAATTGTTTTACATATTACACTTTGCATTTCACTTAAATGCTCATGAGGAGGCACTATCACCACTTTTACATGCACACTGTACATTTTCTCAAGTGCACTCGCACGTTTTCCTCATGTTGTATATACACGCCTGCGGGCTCACGCAACACTCGTTCACACCTTCCATTACTAGCACCATTAGTGGCAGACAGCATCCGTGCAGTTAGATACTTTATTCTGCAATGAAGACATTCTGATGGCTGAACGCGCACAGTGTATCTCAGGCCGGGATCCATTAGAAACATTTTCCAGTGTTATGTGCGCGATAGGCCACCGATGGAGAGATCTTGGGAGTGGAGGAACATTTACCGCACTCTCAGTGGTCAGACCTCTACAGGACAGGCTTTATTAAAGCCGCCCGCACTACACACATAGGATTGCCTACACAGGCTACAACGCTCAGGGCTAAAGGTACTCACACGGGCAAGGGGCAGAAAGCGCTCAACTCCGGAAATGCCTGCAGCGTTTACATCCAGCAGCACGACGGGGGCTATCACCGGTTCTGACTGACATGCGGGTTATTTATAGTCCCTTTACACGGTCTCATACACACTGCAGTAAAATATGTGATGTCATTCAGTTGCTTTACCACACGTTGCAAAACAGTTCAGTCATGTTGATGAACATAGTAGAAACACTGCCACTTACACTTATGTATATATACCACTCAGTCACCACTGTAGCGCCATGTGAACAAGGCCGCATGTCTGGCGGCCGAAACGCGTCATTTGGACATTTGATGCTGCAATAAATCATCAATAATTCTCTTAGTTTTGCCTGTGGAGTCTGTTTCCTGGTGCTGCGCCGCTCCTTTGGAAGGTTGTACCCCTGGGATCCTGATGTGACATATATATATATTTATTTACTTTAAAATAATTAATACACTCTTAAATGTAATTTAGTTTATAATCGTATATATGAAAATATACAAATAAATATATATATAGATAGATACACCAATAACATAAAATCTAATAAAAAAACAATATATTATAAATTAAAACATTAAACTATTTAAAAGTCTTTAAACTTACATTTTCCACTTCAGTGAGTGCAACAGTAGGTAAAGTGTTGAATAGTGGAGGGGTAAAAATTACTTTTCGCACACCAGTGAGTGCAACAGTAGGGAAAGTTTGGATAGCGGAGGGGTAAACAATAATATTCCCACTCCAGTGAGTGCAACAGTAGGGAAAGTGTTGGATAGCGGAGGGGTAAAAATTACTATTCCCACTCCAGTTAGTGCAACAGTAGGGAACTTGTTGGATAGCGGAGGGGTAAAAAATACCATTCCCACTCCAGTGAGTGCAACAGTAGGGAAAGTGTTGGATAGCAGAGGGGTAAAAATTACTAATCCAACTCCAGTTAGTGCGACAGTAGGGAAAGTGTTGGATAGCGGAGGAATAAAAATGAATATACTGCTCTGCAATGTTTTGGCATTAGCACTTCGCACTTTACCAACGGACCCTGACTCCTGCCGGGCCGGGTACGCAGCACTTTACCCCCGCTCCCTGGAGGACGTAATAAGAACTCAGAGCCGGTCCTGCAATGCGGGATGCGCGTGGGCTCAGCACGGGCGAAGACCGGGCCAAGACGGGCCCGTCTGAGCCCGTCATAGACCGGAAGAGGCTGGGCTGGGCCACGGCTCTGTACCCTGCATATAAAGGTACTGTGATAGTGACTTTATGATAAGAGCTGGTGAATATTTAAAAAACGTCTGAACTTCCATTGTTTCTTCCCTCCGTATACTCGGGACAATTTTTTTTTTTTTAACAATTTTTATTGAAAACAAAACTGCAGCAGTCATGACATCGCATAAACATTTCAGCTGGAGATATAGACATTTTAGGAGTACCCAAATCACACTCCGCCCAGCAGGAGCCCACCAACCAGCATAGAGCGCAGGGCTGAGTAGCGTTATGCGGGGCACAATCACTTCGCCGAGTCTGGGAAAGGCACTCGCACACCCTCTTCTATTAGTCCGGAGGTTTGTAGTTATCCCATCTGTGCCCTCCATCTCCAGTAATGCCTGCCTCTCCCGTCTAAATTCCACTGTAGGAGAAATGCAGATGTCCCCCCTGTATTTGTTCCAGCATCCCCATGTTTGATCCCATTTTCGTGGACAACCTCTATGTTTATATACAGTTTTCTCAGCTACCATGGCATGGTCCATGTCCCTAGCCCAGTCTCGCAATTGTGGTATAGTGTCCACCCCCACTTCTGGGCAATGTTCCTTTTCGCTGTGCACCATCCCAGAGTGGCCCACGCTTGTTCTGCTTGGGTGAGGTCAGTTGCCTCCCAGATATTAAGAAAGCACATCTGGGGTGAGGGATGTATGGCTTTATTAGTGGTCCTTGCCATTTGTCGGGTGACGTCTTTCCAGTATTGTTGTATGGGGGGACATTCCCACAAAGTGTGTATGAACGTACCCACTTGATTACAGTGTCGAAGACAGAGTGTGTCTGGCCGCCGTCCTAATTTAAATAACAATTTAGCATCAAAGTACACACGATGGAAAATCTTGAGCTGGACGAGCCGGAGCCGCATCGGGATTGCCACCTCCTGAGGCGAGGCCCGCGCCTCAGTCCAGTCTTCGTCAGGTATTGCCCCCAGGTCCGCTTCCCAGTTAGAACGCAATTTCCGAGTTGGGTCAGCCCGGTTATTGATCAGTTTTTTATAGGTCAAGGAGATAGCCTTTCGGGCCATTGGGTCCAGTAACAACCTATCCTCCAAAGGGGAGGAATCAGGGAGGGGGGTGTCTGTAGGGAGGGCAGAATCTATGGCGTGGCTTATCTGAAGATATCGGAAGTGTTCTGACGGTGCTAGTTGGTATTTGAGTTGAAGATCTGCAAATGAAGCCCTCTTGCCTTTTATCCACATATCTCCCACCGTGGAAATGCCAATCGTATCCCACTTGTCAAATCCTGCACAGACACTCAGTCGTCCCAGGATATCGGGTTCCCAGAGGGGGTAGCCTTTGTCAGGCGCCCTTGCCATCCCATCCGCCGCTGAATCCCGTGCCACACTTCTACCGTACGGGCCGTTGGGCCAGTCAGACCTTGTTTTCGGGGTTGGAGTATAGCGCTCTATTATAGCTTCCCTTCCCCATCAGCCACAGATCAGTGCGGAAACTGGGGTCGGTATGAGACCCAAACACCCAACTGTTGATGGCGATTAGTTGTGACGCCTGGTAATAAAGGCGCATATCCGGTAGCCCAATTCCACCATCGTACCATTCCATCGTGAGCTTATTCGTGGCTATCCGGGCGGTCTATTATCCCATAGTAAATCTCTGATTGCTGCCTCAATCTGCGAGAAATAGGTTTCGGGGATCGGGATGGGAGTATTCTGCAGGGCGTAGAGAAAACGTGGCTAGGGCTAGCATTTTGACTAATGATGCCCGCCCCAGAAGGGTAAGGGGTAGTGTCTTCCAATGGATGACATCCGATTTAAACCTCTGCAGCGGTCCCCTCAGATTCTGTTCATAGAACACTGTTACATCAGTTGTGATAAAAATGCCGAGGTATTGGAAGCCCTGGGTCGCCACAGGAATAGTGTAACCTCGCGGACTCTGGGGTGGATTACCCCGAAGAGAATACATCTGGGATTTGGACCAGTTTATCTGGTAACCAGAGTGGGCCCCAAATATATGGAAGATATGAAGGACTCGGCGGAGTGAGCGCGCCGGTGAGGCAAGATAGAGTAATATATCGTCCGCATATAACGATATGCGGTCTTCGTGGCCGTCTGCCCACCTAAAGCCTCTGATACCGGGGTCTCCCTAACCCAGACTGCTAACGGCTCCAGGACCAGGGCAAAAAGGAGGGGCGATAGTGGGCAGCCCTGCCTTGTACCACGGCCCAGAGGGAAAGAGCGTGAACGATGGTTGTTTACGGAGACATGGGCGGTGGGAAGGAGTACAACAGTCTGATCCACCCAATCAACTTGGGCCCGAGCCCAATGCGATGCAGAACCGCGAACAGATAGTCCCATGCCACGGTATCGAATGCCATTTTGGCATCAAGCGTGAGCAAGACAGCCTCCTCCTCCATCGTGGTCACACGACCCATCGCGCCATGGACGCGGCGTAAGTTACGGGCTGTATTGCGCCCCGGCATAAATCCCGACTGGTCGGGGTGGATCAAATCAGTGAGATATGGGAGTAGGCGGTTGGCCAACAGTTTAGCCAAAATTTTGGCCTCTACTGTTATCAGGGAAATGGGTCGGTATGATGTGCACTCCTCCGCTGGTTTACCGGGTTTGCGGATAACTACAATAGTGGCGGCGCGGATATCTGCTGGCAAAAGGCCAGCTTCATAACATTCGTTGTAGAGGTTTAGTAAATGAGGAGCGAGTTTCATAGCCATAGGTTTCATTAGTTCAATCGGAAGCCCATTCGGGCCCATGGCCTTGCCCGCCCGGACATCCCGAATGGCTTTCTGAATCTCTTCAACTGAGATATCCGCTTCTAAGGTCTCTTTATCTGTTTGGGAGATACTCGTGACCTCAATAGTAGCAAGGAGATCTGCCGCCCATGCCGACTGTGAGTTCTGCGGCGGGGTGTATATGTGCTCATAATATTTTGCGAACGTTTCTGCAATGGTTTGAGGATCAGTGGTCAAGACATCGCCGGGCCCTTTGAGCGCACGCACCCATCTTGCTGACTGTTCCTTACGTTCCAACCATGCCAATAATTTACCGGTACGCTCTCCCTGCTCGTATATTGTATGACGGGTGGCAAGAGCACGTCTATTTGCGTCCTTTAAAAGCAGTTGCCTATAATCTTGTCTCTTAATGTTGAGGCTATGTTGCACGTCCTGATCCGCGTTTTGCGCCGTGGCGCGTTCGAGATCCGATATCTCCGATTCTAACTCACTCACACGCCGGTTGCGCTCAGCCTTGTGGCCCACCATCATTGCCAAGGCTCTCCCCTTTATCACTGCCCCGTAGGCGCCCCAGAGTGTAATAGCTGACTTCACAGATCCAGTGTTTTCATCAAAATAGTAATCGGTATCTTTCCGTAGATTTTCCCGAATGTGCGGGATCTTCAGCGCCCAAGGTTGGATCATGATTGGGCCAGAGCTGCACCACACGGCGAGCTCCAAAAACTGTAGTGACAGGAGAATGATCCGACACTCCTCTCGCAAGACAAGCGGAGTCTGTGAAGTCTTGTATGTTTTGTGCGTGGGTGAACAGGTAGTCTAGTCGTGATTGGCTACCGTGTACACCGGATTGGAACGTAAAGTGTGTGTCGTGTAGGTGTGACCATCTCCAGATATCTACCATCCCCAGGGCATTAGTGAAATCATGTAATTGTGTGCTGTGTTCAGGGCCACGTCTGGGCGGGAATCGATCTAGTTGGCCATTCATTGTCAAGTTAAAGTCACCGCCCATCACCAGTGTGCCTACAGGTAAGTTCAATAATAGCACACCAATATCTGCCAATGTCAAGCGTTGTAGGCCCGGTGGGGCGTACACGGAGATAACGTTGAGGACTCTGCCTTCCCAGATGCCCGAGCAAGCCACATATCTACCCAGCGGGTCAGTCCACGTATCTTGTATCATATAGGGGCAGCCCTTTCGAAGGAGGATTCCAACCCCTCTAGACCCGGATGTAAAGCCAGAGTGTGTAGCCATGCGATAGCCCTTTCTATCCAGGGCCTTACAGGAGTTACCTACTAAATGTGTTTCTTGGAACAACACCATATCGAGCCCCAGACGGTGAATGTAGTGTAGCACTATTCCACGCTTGATTTTGTCCCCCAGTCCGTTGACATTCCATGTCATGAGTCTAATTCCTGACCTCTTGCCATCAAACACCAATATCCCTACAATGCTGTGAAAGGGGTGTGTCAGTTGGTTGTAACCCGTAACGGTATTTGTCAGCGTTGCTCCTATTGTGTCATCACGCCCCATGTCTCCACTAGGTGTGGGCTCGGTGACATGAATGTCAATAACCTCTGTGGTGCACTGGTATGGAATGTCCTTTCGTATTGCTGCATTAAAACCATAAAAACATCCCCCAACAAAACAAACCCAAACAAACCCAAAGATATTGCAACTCACCCCCCTCCCTGCCTCCCTGCATTACGGGACTAGAACCGCCCGCCACCCCCAACATGCAGAGTGCCTGTCGCCCACCCATAAACAATTCAAGGGAACGTGGATTACCCCACTCCCGGCACAGTTGCCAACAGGCAATTTATTCCTTGTCCCCCAACCCGACCCCACCCCCAGCACTATGTAGAACTCCGGGCTCAACCTGGATAATTGACCATCTCCAATCGGTGTCTCGGCTCATGATTCTATATGCCCCAGGCCTCAGACCCAGGAACGGACACCACCAGGTAAAACAAAAACACAGTGATAATGTATGACAGTGGGCTTTCAAACACTAAGCCAGCCTCCTCAGCAGTGACAAGAAGTGCCGCTTCGCCAGTAAAGGTAGTCCCCTCTCTCCGCCCAATCAGCCCCGTACCTGCTACTCTCGCCCTCTGAGGGCCAGGCACTCGAGTCCACAATCAGAAGCCCAACAGGGAAACCCAGGGGATCAAGAGCTATCACACCCAGTTTTACCAAAATCCAAGGTTAGTGTTCCCCCGTGTGGTCCTGGGAGTACTCGGGACAATTTTGGTGAATTATATTTCTTTACTCTACCATAGCAGGTTGGTAAACATCATATTTCATAGTTATACCCTGCCAATCTTGGTTATTGAGGACGAGTCGAGATTAAAAGTCATATACATTTGGTGCACAATCACAGACATGGGGAAGAGAAAAACTCCGAGCGCCAATGTTAAAAAGCATTCTAAGCCATGGGGACAGTCTTGTAAGACCTTATTAAGTTATTTAACGGGCGCCATGGGAGCCATTGAGCAGCAGATTATTACAGTAAAAGAGTCCCTGAACACGGGGAACCTGGGTGTGGAGGGAGGTGTAGGAGAGGATAATACAGTTCAGGGGACCCGATATACATACTGACGCTCCCAGGAGCCCATCAGGCATTAACGGTTGCGTCGTAGACATATCGGATCATATTTCAGGAAGCGGGCAGGAGTATGACGCCCAACCACTGACTAAGCGTGCCAGAAACCCTGACCCTGACCCTGACCCCCTTCCCCTCACAACAAAGGTTACTGGATCACTGGTTAGGGAGACCAACTTAAAAGCACGGAAAAAAGCCGCAAATAAGGATAAGACCATGTCTACTCAGAAAATAGCGGGTTGGGAAAAATCCTTAGTTAGCTTAAATGCACGCACACAGAATGAGGTGGCAAAGATAAAATCTAAACTGGAAAACGTAGACACCTTCCTTAGAGAAACACTAAATAATTTGATGTGCAGATTTGGAAAAATGGAAGAAGTCTTATCTAAATGTCTAGAAACCTCTATGAAATCTGGCGAGGAGTTAATAGCTGGTCATGTAAATAGTCAGTTCAGACCAAATAACAACACACGATGTCATATTACCAATCCAGCCCGTGACAGAAATAAAGACCCAACACAGGCATCACACATTATAGGACAACAGAATACTAACCGGGAGGTATTATCCACTAAAGCCTCCCGGCCCTTGACAAGCCGATGTATCCCTTAGTCTCCAATGGCAATAATCCTACTAGTACCTGGATTCAGAACGAAGGGGAGCGGCAAAAAATCAATTTGGATTTACCACCAGAGGCCACCCCGTATGTAGTGGTACTAGTTAACGTACCGAGCTTACAACCTGGTATGGTTGAACCATGGGAGACATTAAGGAATAAATCATTACATTGGTTAGGTGTTAGAACGGGCTTAACAGAGAGGTTATTTGAAGAATTTAAGATGGTTAGGAGAGTGAATTGGGTGGGTAGAAAACGGAAGAACTTGGCAGGAGACTGTGTGGTGTTGACTTTTAAAACCCCGCAGCTGGTAAGAACGATTTTGAGCAGAGCAGGAGACCACATCATTTCGGGGCAGGATGTTAACTTAGTCCCACTAGGCTACTTTTATCAACCACTGCAATTTAAAAATGTCACCCAATACAGGGAACTCCATACACCGAGTCATCTACCCCGGTTTAACGTCCCTACTTTTAATCACTACGAGACACTTACTAACCTCGAACTAGTCGATTGACCATGAATGGAGGAATCACCGAAGGCTGCAGTATCCTGCAGCCTGAGTGCAATAACAGATGAAGGCACCCTGTCACCAAAATTGAATTCGGCTAATATCCTCCCCTAGGATGCAGTTTCGTTAGTTAATGTAGATGCAGTGGTAGTCGACGACCTAGCAACTGGCATCCAGGTTGCTTCTATTTTACCTCTCCCTATACAAGCTAATCCTATATCGACTCTTATCGCTAGTGGGAGAGGAAATGGTTGTTGGGAAGCAGGGAAGAATAAGTGTCAGTTCCTGTTTTGGAATATAGCGGGTTTAAAAGCTAAGGTGACTAACACAATATGGATGGAGTTTGTGAGTAAATTTGATATTCTCAGCCTGCAAGAAACCTGGACGGTGGATCCCATCCATATAAATGGATATAAAACCTTCCATACCCCAGCAATAACATCCTCTTATGGTAGGGCAAAGGGGGTCTTTGTACGTACATCTCAAATTACTTGGATGTAAGGAAAATAGTATTAAATGCTAATGAACCAAACTACCAAATTATTAGCCTTCACTTAGAACATGCTTTCTGTATAGTCATATTGAATTTTTACAACAATGCTTCACCAATGTTGATTGAGGGCATCTTGAGATCTATGAGCCACCATTTATATAACTTACAGTCCCAGGTCTCTAATGATGTATTTGTTATCTGGGGCGGGGACTTCAATTCTCCGCTGTGTCAACATTCTGATAACGAGATTTGTGGAATTTCCTATGGAAAAGGTTCTAGCTTTTCACATTTTCCTCATACTCCATATGGGAATCTTTTGAATGATGTTATGTTCACCTCGGACATGGGATTTGCTAATGATTTGTGTTCACCTATGGTGCCCTTCTGACCCACGTTCAATGGTCGTGGTATTTTCTCTACTATTGATTTTATTCTAATATCATGCTAGACATGCTACCCGTGTTAAGAATTTTAATACTCACGAGATTGCTCTAAGTGTCCATTTTCCCTTAAGTGTAGATGCGATGGTGTACAACCAGGGTATTAACGCTAGAGCTGTTCCATCTCACTCTGTAAATAATATTACCCTGAGTAGGCAAAATGGTTACGCACTTAGATGGGCAAATATTGACTCAGCAGAATTTACTAAAAAAGTTGGGCTAAATTGTAAAGATATGTTTCTAACTTGTTTGAATGAGAAATCGACCGACCAGGAAATAATAGAAAGTTTTACCGCTATCTCAAAATATGTCAAAGATGCACTATGTGTGAAAACTAAAAACAGGTTACCCATAAACAAGGATGGTTCGATACCCATTGTACAAAGGCTTACACCAACCTTAAACACTCACTACATGCTACAGTGAAGAATCAAGAACATATTAGAGAGGCTAGAAGAGAATACAAGAGGGCATTAAAAGTGAGAAAGACCGCACTAAAAGTAGAAGCATGGCGCACTCTGCAAGAAGCCTCGGAAAATCAAGATTCGCTGCTTTTTGGAAAGCAGTAAACGCACCCTTTTTGGCCGATAAGGATATAGCAACTGTCGAGATTGCTATTACCGATTCAGAATGGATTTCACACTACTCAAAACTGTTTGACAAATCAGCAATCGACACCCAGGGTACCATGTCAAATATGACTGACAGTATGTCTGCTTGTGAACCCCTGGAACTAACACTTGATTTTACCCTTAGCGAGGTTATCATAGCAATAAATTCTAGTTTGTGTGGTAAAGCTCCAGGTCCGGACGGTATTCCGGTGGACCTTTTTAAATCCAACTTAGAATTATGGGGGCCACTTTTAACACAGGTTTTTAATGCATGTTGCTCACGAGGTCTTTTACCAACCTGGTACGAATCTGTAATTGTGCCAATTTTTAAAAAAGGCGACAGGATGAATCCAGCGTGCTACTGGCCCATCTCGCTGCTGGATTCTACAATTAAGGTTATCGGGCGAGTGCTATTGGATAGAATGCAGGCTTGGGCGGAGGAACACGCCATTATAAGTGATCTTCAATATGGCTTCCGTAAGGGCATGGGCACAGTCGAACAGGGCCTAAATTTACATATAATACTAGATAAATATACTAGGGTAAAAGTGGGAAGATTATTCATGACCTTTGTTGATTTAACGGCAGCCGTCAACTGTGTTATTCATGATAAGCTGTGGCAGATTTGAGAGAGTATGGGTATGGATGTTTTAATAATTACTTTTCTGAGGCAGCTTTTCTCAGGGGCTAGGGCGAGGGTTCGGTACGGGATGGGCGGCGAATGCACTAGGCACTTTAGTGTGCTGAGAGGAGTGAGGCAAGGCTGTGTCCTTGCTCCATTCCTCTTTACATTATATATAAATAATCTAGAAACTACTCTAGTTAAGGAGTGTAGGGATCTGCCGACAGCTGCTAAGCGCCCTATCCCTGCACTCCTATACGCGGACGACGCAGTTTTAATGGCCTGCACGCCGCTTGGTCTCCAAAGGGTTGCAAACTCCTTCTCTAACTTTATGTCAAATCTGGGGCTTAGGATTAATTGTTCTAAAACTTTCACAATGAACTGTGGGGCGGGTTCCAATAAGAAGATTAATACCCTTTTTATAGACTCAAGGTCCATCGAGTGCACCAAAACATTCTCCTATTTAGGGATCTTATTTGACAGGTCAGGATTTTGGACGCAGGCAGTTAAAACTAGACGGCTGTTGTTTACCAAGTCACTGATGGCACTTATTAACTTTAGTCGCAAATTAGGGACACGTCCTCCTGTGGAACTGCTATGCATTTATAGGGCTAAGCATGTGGCAATAGCCACCTATGGAACTGGAATCTGGGGCTATGCTGTGGTAAATGCTCTGCAGATTGCGGAAAATTTGTTTCCTAAGTTTCTCCTGGCAGTCCCAGACAGTACCTCAAATTATATCTGTCATTCGGAACTGGACATGCCATATTTGGAAGACATGATTAAGATTGAACCTGTTCTCTTATGGCACAGAATTTGGACCACAGATGAACCTGCTTTCAATCGTCATATTTTAACTGATGCTTTAGGGATGGATGGGGCCAAACACATTAGATGGCTAGAATATGTTAAAATGTTTTTAATTAAACTCGGTCACAGAGAATACTTTGCTGAGCCATATACTATGTGTAATGTGTCTAGGAATTTTTTTAAAGCTAGCTGTATACGTTATATGGGTGAAACCAGAGCTTTAAATGAAATGAAAAAATCAAGTGTCCAAGCACATCAACTTACACTGTTGACCCCCAGCATACAGCCATATATCTCTTTAATTCAATTCAATTCAAACCAGCTTTATTCGGTGTAAAATGTACATCCATAAAAGCATACTTGTAAGAACAGTAATAAAATTGATCAAGGGTCCAATTTACAAGTTTAAAAGTTCAAATCATTTACAGTTAATTTTTCATAGAAATTCCAGGGGATCCATAGTCAAAATACATTTAGGGTCAGAAGCAAGGACTAGTACCATACAATAATTTCATATCAATATACATACTACAAAATACATTCTACCAAAACATTATTTAAGTACAGCGATCAATACGTTTTATTCTATGGACTAGTCAGTACGCAGTGCATTAATAAGGGCAAATATGAAAAGTGTATATTTTACTAATTCATTCAATCTAGTTGTATGTTCCCGTTTAAACAGGGATGCAATAAATCCAGAGTAAAATTGTCTTTATGCGACACACAAACATAATGTGCATATAAAAAAAATAAATAAAAAAACAATTTAAATATTAAATGTCTGCGCATGTTTTATAACACAACTAGTTAATATAGTCACTTTTCTCATATAATAGCACATCTAAATGTGCTAATTCCTTTCTTCTCCTGACTGCCCTTAATATAAAACGAACAACAGTGCACATAATCTTCATGTTGTCCAAACTACATAAAAAGTTAAAAGCATTTTTATAATTATACAACCTATTTGTTAAAAAAGAGGTTTTAAAACAGATTTCCGAATATCGCTGTACAAAGTACAGAACAATATAAAATGTAGTGTGGACTGTGGGGTTTTTCCATTACATGGGCAATTTGGTAGATTATAAGGACCCTTTTCCTTGTCACGAAAAGCAGTTATATAGTGTATTATGCCAAATCTTAACCGTGTTAAATAAAATCTGTGTTGGGTATTTCCTATCATTGTAAGGTATGTCTGTATACCCAGCACAGAAGGGATTTGACAATAGGTGGTAACACTATGTTTATCTTTAACTTCATTGGTTCTAACACAGTCCATGGCCGAGATATATCTTGACTTCAACTCATTTTTACTGATGTCTTGTATGGATGCCGGATCCCTTTTATCAAAGTCTATCCTGCAATCTAACAGTAACTTTTGGATATACTCAAGCCATGGCATTTTTTTCCAGTGATCAAGGGCCAGGCAGTCCTTTATTATATCCGTGGTAAATTTTGTCTCTTCTTTTACCCACAACCCTCGCCAGAATGTAAGACCCGCTGTTCCGATGGTATCATTTATGTATGATACAGCCAATTCTTTATGTACAATGTAATTGGCTGTGGAGTTTGGTACTGCCAGTACTCTTTTTAAAAATTTGTTTTCTTGTATTTGTAGGGATATGGTATTTGCTCTCCCCCATATTGCAGCCCCATAACAAGCACCAGTGACACACTTAGTTCTATATAAAGTAAGTATCTCCCTCACAGGCTTGTTTCCCATTTTGGCTGAGAATCTAAAGATTCCCTCAGCAATTCTTAAAAATTTCAGGTTACATGAATCAATGTGAGGTTTCCAGCTGCCCTTTCTATTAAAAAGTAAGCCCAGGTAAGCAAAGGTTGGCACTCTACCTAAGATTACACCTCCCACATTATGTTGTCTAAGCTTCAATTTAGTCTTTCCACATGTCATAGCAAAAGTTTTGGTAAGATTTAACTTTAAATCCTTTTCTGACATGTACTGAGTAAATTTCTCGATTAGACATTGTAATCCATTTGCTGTCCTTGATAAAAGGACAGCGTCATCCGCGTAAAACCAGAGTTGTGCGTCTGCCTACTTTTGGGCAATCTACATTTTGCTTTTGCAAAAAGAGATCCACATTATTAATATATAGTGAGAACAGCAAAGGTGCCAATACACAACCTTGGCGTACACCTCTTGTAACCATAAAATCCTGTGTACATTCGCCCCTCATTCCAAAACGAACTCTTGAAGTTAAAAAGGTATAGATTTGGGATAAGTATATAATAATGTCATTTGGTGCTCCTAACTCTTTTAAGGTTTGCCACAATTTGGCATGATTGACAAAATCAAATGCACTGGTGAGGTCTACGAAGCATAGATGTAGAACCCCTCCTTAGCCAGTGTATATTTTCCTATTAGGAGTTCCAAATTTAAGCATTGTTCTACCGTTCCGATACCTCGTCTGAACCCAAACTGGGCTTCTGAGAGGATGTTTTTCTCATTAACCCATTCTTCTAACCTCCCCAGGAGAATTCTTCCCATTAATTTAGAGGTTGAGTCCAGAAGAGATATGGGACGGTAGCAGTTCGCCATCCCTCTATTACCCTTTTTAAAAATAGGTACGATAATACTTTGTGACCACGATGCAGGTAAAACTCCCCCTATTGCTGCATTAAGAACCTTTAATAAAATAGGGGTCCAAAATCCATATCGCTTTTAAAAACATCGATGGGTACCCCATCAGGTCCTGCGGCTTTCCTGCTAGCGCTCTTTAAGAGGGCAGTTTTAATTTCTACTGGCGTAATTGGCTGTGATTTTACAGGTTCAACTAATATAAAATGTCTATTTTGTGTTGTGGTAGCCCTAAGGGCACCTGGATTAAAAATAGACTCAAAGTGTGTGATCCAATCCTGTGGGGGGACCGCAATTTCAATTTTCGGAGTTGTGATATCTTTAAAGAAGGGGTGATCAATGGTACGCCAGAATAGTGTTGCATTTCTAGTTTCTGCTGCCTGAATTAAACTTGCCCAAGCATCCTCTTGAATTTCAGCTTTTCCTTCGTTTTAGTACTATTTTATACTCCTTCCTCAGGGTGCTTATTGTAGCACAGTCTCTTGGTTTTAATTTGAGAGCTGTTTTTAGATCCCTATTTAGCCTAGAGCATTCTTTATTAAACCATCTAGGGTTATTATCATGTTTCATATTCTTTTTTTGCAAGTTAAATCACTCGCTATTTCAGTGGTGATATTATGGAAAGCGTTTACAATTAGCAAGTCCGTAGAAGAGCTATTCAAACAGATATCAATATCATTTTGATTTTTCCCCTTTAAGTTATCCAAAAAGAAAATTGGGTCGACGCCTGACCATTTAATAGATACTCCATTATTTCCTTTCAGTTTTATGTCAGTATAAGTATTCTTACCCCTTAGTTGATGTCCCAGGTCAAAATTAAGCCCCAGTATAAGGGGGTGATGGTTGCTAAGCAAATTTTCGCTAATTTTAATTTTTTCCACCAGATCTATACACTTTCCTGATATAATAAAATGATCAATATTGGATGAACCTCTCCCACCTACATAGGTGGAGATCGCGGTTTCACCCTCTGAATTTTCTGGTTCCAGAATTACTAGATTATATTTAAAAATAATTTTATTTATTGCTTCACCGTATGTATCGTGTGGAAAATGTGAAATTCGGTCCCCAAAACTATCTCTAAGTCCACATTGTTCTCCCACTGGAATACCACAAACTTCGCAGTTAAAATCACCCCCCACATAACTATATACTCCCCTCCCAGTTCCCTTACAAAGTTCTCTAGATCAACCTCTAAATCTTTAATTACCCTTGATTTAGTGCTATCAAAAATATTATTGTAAAAATTAATCAAAATAATTGTTTGTTTCCCTTCCGTATACAACTGTATCAATTGATAAAATTGTGAGTTAATATTGACATCTTTCAATATCAGGGGCGCAGTAACCGCTATTAATGTTGCTAAACCTCCTTTTGGTCTTCCTCTTCTAGAGGGAATTGCATTAGTGCAAATTACTTTAAAACCATTTATAAAGAAGGGCTCTGTGTTCCATGTTTCCTGAATCATAATTATAAAATACCTCTCTATCAATTTACACCATGCATCATTATTTATCTTGTTCTTGATTCCTGAGATATTCCAAGACATGAGAGTCAAGGGCCTATAAGCTTGAGTAGTTGAACAGTATACGGCCACAGCTTCCATATCACTGATGGGAATACCACTAGTGTTATCTAGGTGTTTATGTTGGTGCTCAATTGATGTTTGTGTGCATAAAATACCATCTAGCTTGTTAGCAATATAGTTTGAAGCATTATCTGTATCAGGGTCTACCATATCATAACGATCCTCAGTAAATGTTTGCGCACTCAAGCAGTCCTTCAACTTATTTACATTTCCATTAACTACAAGCTCATATACAGGTGGAATATCATCTTGTATTCTGTTCGAGACAATTTCTATATTTTCCCTATGTCAATCAATCTCACTGCATGATCTGAGTAATTCATACCTATTATATGTAGGAATATTTAAAATCGATCTACGAAAAGTGGGGCCATTTACCTTCGGGTATACCTCATTTGGCCTATAAAAGTAGCCCAATGGGACAGCAGTTATATATTCAATCGTATCTGAATTCATTTCCATGGTTTTATTTATAAATATCCCCATCAGTTCTTGTACCAGTTCTTTACTACGGAAGTTCACCACCACACAATCTCCTGCACTATGTTTTTCCTGGAGCTGCCCACCCAGCTCACTCTCCTTAACATTATGATATTGCGTTGTAATACGTTAGTGTCGACATTCGTGTTTACATTCAACCAATGTGTCACTTGATTTTTTAATTTCTCATATGGTTCATAGGACTTATTTTTTAACCGGGGCACATTTTTAAGAACGATAACATAAGGTGTCGACTGAGGTGGAAGGTGTAGAGGCTCATCTATAGTGTTGCCAGATAACATGGACTTATTTGATTTCTCCAACTTATTAGTTTCTATCAATACGCTAGGTAGTGTTTTTTGTTCTATATCCGGCCTTCGGCTTTGTATAGATGGGATACTATCCCCTAATTCAGGCTTGGTACAGTCCTTTCCTTGTTTGATTTCAGATATGATTCTAATGCTGTCGCCCTCCTTTGGCCTAATTAATAAATTTTCAGCTACGGTGGAAATACTAGAAGTTTTGGAAGAAAAAAGTCCCGACACCAACTCAATTAAAAAAGTTACATCTTTTTGGACCAATTTTATCTCGGACATAACACGACGTTCAATACAGTCCAATTTTGAGTGTACCTTTTTAAATAATGTCTCAAAGTTATGCAACCCTTGTTGACTATCAGTCACGGAAGTTTCTCCTTTCGTCATTCCGACAGGTTTGCCCCCTTTCTTTAACTTCTGCTTTATCCTCGGCTTTGTCGCAGTAGCTTCTTCGGTACTATTCTTCATTTTTAACAGTTGTTTAACTTTTTTCGCTGGTGGGGAGACTGACGTTGAATTATCAGATAGTTCTGAGATCTCCAGTGGCGATGTTGAGATAGATGGATTATCCTTTCTGTTTGTCATGAACCTTTTACTTATACTTATATTGTTTCCAGATGGTACTGTCTCTGTCTCAGATACCTTCTCAATTGCTTCAAGTAACAGTAACTCTTGTCTGTCCTCTAGTTCCGGTACCATTAAGGCAGCATCTAGTGCAGTTTTAGTTGCAGCCAACTGTTCCGTTACAAGGACAATTTCACTATCTATCATTCCCACTGCTGACTTTAAATATTTAGTTATGGGCGTATTGGCAGACTGTGACTTCCCCAGGGATTGTGGTTGTTTCCTCTTACCCATCTTCCTCAGGGAAAGACACAATTATGGCAATGCTGTCAAAGATAGTCCTTACCAGTGTTTTATTGAGATTCCTTTGGACCAGTCAAGAGGGGTGGCCCAGCCCAGCCTCCTCCGGTCGCCGACGGGCGAGACGGCCCGCCTTGCCCGGCTTGCCCGCGCGTCCCGTGCTGCGTGAGCCCTGCCCGGGATTTGAAGCGCCTCCGGCGCTGGCGGTGACGCACCTCCTGTGCGCCTCACGTTGCAGCCTGGGGGTTGTGGTCTCGCTCCCCCAAGCTGATCCTCCGGTGATTTTCTGGCTCAGGGCAAACGGCAAACAAGCGGCAAGTGGCAAACAAAGAGTACAGGGCTCCCGCACCCGCTGTAGTAATACTATGTAGTAGGGCATACAAGGAAGGTGCGCTAAACTGGGCAAACAGCCCCCAGCTTTCTGCTTCCCCCAGCTTCTGCACAAAGCCCTGACCTCTGGACTCAGCTCTGGACTCACTACAATGTCCACAG
Source organism: Calotriton arnoldi (assembly GCA_963921515.1). Lineage (NCBI taxonomy): Eukaryota > Metazoa > Chordata > Amphibia > Caudata > Salamandridae > Calotriton > Calotriton arnoldi. The sequence continues at coordinate 248,498 of CAWUFW010005973.1, read as the reverse complement.
TGTCCTGGGTGCGCTCCCCCGAGCCTCGACAAGGGATGATGGCGGACTCGTGCAGGCTTAGCTAAATCCGCCTCCTCCTCCGTTTCTCCCGGCACCGCCGCCACCTCCTCCTCTGCTCTTCTGCTCCTTTCGGCCACCTCGTTTCTGCCCTGTCTGCCCCACCGAATGTCCTCAGGCCAACCGGCCTCCCCCAAGGAAAGTCCGCAGCCCACAGGGATCAGGCAACAGGCGCCGGCTCCGCAGGTAGGTCAGCGTCCCTAAGTCTCCGGAGCTCAGACGGAGCTCACCGCTCCGGCTCACCGCTGCTGCTCTCTCGCACGCACGCACTCTCTCTCTCTGGTTTCCACAAAACCTGGCAGAGTATATTGTCTCTTTCACATCTCTTTATTTATCTGCGATTATGATCATTTCCTGTTGACACGCTTCAGACTGAATATCCTTTATAGATCCCTAAGTTTTCCAGAACTAAATGACTGGTCTAAAGATTTATGTAAATTCCCGTGTGATGATGTCTCCACTCAGTCCACTATTCACATATTATTTTTCTGTCAAAACTATGTTAGACCGAGAAGGAGATGGATTATCCCTGTTTTGCAGAAGTTTGGACTGAGACAATGTTGCCCCGCATTATTGGCTTTGCAATGTTTGGATGAAGTATATGTCGTTGCTGCTGTTACAGCCTTTTTAAAAAATGTTTTTAATTATCGTAAATCTATGATTATGTGATCTGATTTTATTTAAGTACTCAACATCTGTATAATGTAGCTATGACATGATTTTGCACTACAATGGAGTTTTTATATTTTGTCAATTGTACTGTGCTATTATGGTTATTTTTATGATAACCGAATAAAGATCTTTGATTTGATTTGAATATTCCCACTCCAGTGAGTGCAACAGTAAGGAAAATGTTGGATAGCGGAGGGTTAAAAATTACTATTTCCACTCCAGTGGGAGCAACAGTAGGGTAAGTGTTGGATAGTGGAGGGGGTAGAAAATACTATTCCCACTCCAGTTAGTGCAACAATAGGGAAAGTGTTGGATAGTGGAGGGGTAAAAAATAATATTCCCACTCCAGTCAGTTCAAAATTAAAAACAAAAAAATATTACCAACACAAAATATTTAAAAAATAAAAATAAAATGAAAAATATATAAAAATATTTAAAAATTCTAAAAAATAGAAAAATAATATAGTGTTAAATAGATGTGACAAATACCTAGAAATATTATATTAAATACATTACAAAATAATTTAAAAACAAATAACTATTTTACTTAGAAATTATTTATAAACAAAAACATTAATTATTACATAAATGTAATCTTTTTATTTCCTACCATATAACACCGCACAATTCACAACACTCATCTACATTTAAAAAAAAATGTACCTCCATAATTAAAATAATTGACTATCAATTAATGAAATACTATTAATTAAAAAAACAAATTAAAACAGATAAAAATGTATTTACTCCCCAAACGTTACCCCTATAAAACCAAAACTCACTCACAAAAAAATAAACAATTACCGTAATTAATTTTCAATTAAATAATTAATATTAATGATAAACTAATTATTAATTGATTAAACATAAATTACTTTCCACCCTTTACCCATATAAACCCCACAACCCACACCTAAAATTCATAACACAATTTCCATATTTAATTTTAAAATAATAAATTAATATCAATTAACAACTGTATAATAATGAATTACAAATAAATTACTTCCCACCCTTTACCACTATAAACCCCACAACTCACATCTAAATGTAATTACACAATTTCCATATTTAAATTTTAATCAATTAATTAGCAATAATTAGCAAATAATTATTAATTAATTAAAAATAAATTACTTCCCACCCTTTACCCAATACACCCCACAACCCCCACCTAAAAAAGTACACAATTAGCATAATTAATTACCAATTAATTAAATAATAATAATTAACAACCAATTAATAATTGCTTTATAATAAATCACATCCTACAATTAGCACTATAAAATCTAAATTAAATAAATATTAATTTATTTAAAAAATCATTCATTTATGATAATTAAATTACTTCCCACCCTTTACGCCTATAAACCCCACAACCCGCTCATAAAACAATAACACAATTACCATAATTAATTACCAATTAATTAATTAATATTACTTAACAACCAATTAATAATTAATTAATAATAAATTACTTCCCACAAATAACACTATAAAATCTAAATTAAATAAATATTACTAAATAAAAAATAATCATTAATTCATTATAATTAAATTGCTCCCCACCCTATTCCCCTATAAACCCACAACCCACTACGGAACTAAAAAAGGCAATATTAAATTAAAATTAAATTGACAACTACTAAAAATTTAACACATATATTAAAAAACAAAACTTATACAAAAAAATAGATCACATACATTTAAAATACATACTAAAATACATAGCACTAATTAAAAAAATCGATATTTTAAATAACTATGGGGGTCATTACGATGGGAGTCGGAAAAGCAAGCCGACAGCCATGGTAGCGGGAAATCACCGCCCACCTCAACCGCGGGAAAACCGACGGCCAGATTAGGATCCACGGCGGTAGAAATCCTACCGCGGCGGAAAGGTTCCCTGAGAAACCGCCGTTCGCCTGCGGAGAAGGCCCAAACCTGTCTGCGGCGGTCGGTCTCGCAGCGGAAACAGCCCAAATGACCGCAACCACAGCGGAGACACCGCCATCGAAATTATGATATTCCCAATATCGCCGCGGTGCAGTGCGCTGTTTCCGACCGCCGCGGTCGACAACATTGATGAATGAGTGAGACGGCGGAAGCACCGTAGCCAAGCCACCGCTGCAGACGCTCCGTGAAAAAAATGGCGGTTGCGAGAAAAACACACAACATGACCACAAAGTGCACCAACCAAACAAGGCATGCACCCAAAAATACCTAACACAGCCCAAAGACACCCCCCCAAAACTACAAATCCCAGGACCACACACACGCCACACCTGCTACCAATACCCCATCCTGACACACCCACAGAGACCAGTATAAATCCAGCCCCCTAACAGACCACATTTCTTTGCAAAACTCCATAACTGAAGGGACATTCACCACAGCTGATAGGAGAGGCAAATCTGCACAACACACACACATCACCACCACCACTTCCACACCTGCACCTCTAACACCTTTGCACAGCACACACCATACACATCACAACCACCACTAGCACTTCCAAACCTGCACCTCAAACACCTTGGCACATCACACACCATGTCACCACAGAGAATGCCCAAATTCACTGAGAGTGAGTTGAGGGTCATGGATGATGAGATAATCAGGGTAGAACCACAATTGTTTGGTAAACAGGTCCAACAGACACCACTAGCTACAAGAACGCAAATGTGGAGAAAGTTAGGATAGTAGACAAGGTAAATGCAGTAGGGACCGTGCCACACAATAGAGATGAAATCGTGAAGAGGTGGCACGATCTGAAGGCAGTGGTCAAGAAGAAGGGAGCCAAGAACCATGAGCTGGCTCACAGGACAGGCAGTGGCCCTCCCGTTCTACTCAAAACATTCACTGAATGGGAGGAGAAGGTGCTTGGCATTCTACATCCAGAGAGTCTCTCAGGAATACCCGGGGGAGTGGAGGCCGGTAAGTACAAACAAATGCCTAACATCACACAAATGTACTGTCTTGCACTACTACAAATTAATACCTCCTAGGTTCAAATGTATTCATGTGCACAACACATCTCTCACAGATTCAGCAGATCTGCCCCCAAAAGGTAGCTAGCAACATCACCATGGGTACATGTGTACATGCTTCCAGCACTACAACTCCCAGCAGGCCCCCTTGTCCTACAGATGCGCAAGATGGAGCCCTCCACCCCTACCCATGTGCCACCCATAGCATTGCTCACCTTAACCTAACAGGTAGGTAGCCATCCCTACAGGGAGGTGGGTGGGTGGTTGGGAAGCCTGCACTACAACTCCCACCAGGGCCCCTTGTCTTACAGCTGCGCAAGATGGAGCCCTCCACCCCAACCCATGTGCCACCCATAGCATTGCTCACCTTAACCTAACAGGTAGGTAGCCACCCTTACAGGGAGGTGGGTGGGTGGTTGGGAAGCCTGCACTACAACTCCCAGCAGGCCCCCTTGTCCTACAGCTGCGCAATATGGAGCCCTTCCCCCCATGTGCCACCCATAGCATTGCTCACCTTAACCTAGCAGGTAGGAAGCCATACCTATAGGGAGGTGGGTGGGTGGTTGGGAAGTCTGCACTACAACTCCCATCAGGCCCCCTTGTCCTACAGCTGCGCAAGATGGAGCCCTCCACCCCAACCCATGTGCCACCCATAGCATTGCTCACCTTAACCTAACAGGTAGGTAGCCATCCCTACAGGGAGGTGGGTGGGTGGTTGGGAAGCCTGCACTACAACTCCCACCAGGGCCCCTTGTCCTACAGCTGCGCAAGATGGAGCCCTCCATCCCAACCCATGTGCCACCCATAGCATTGCTCACCTTAACCTAACAGGTCGGTAGCCACCCTTACAGGGAGGTGGGTGGGTGGTTGGGAAGCCTGCACTACAACTCCCACCAGGCCCCCTTGTCCTACAGCTGCGCAAGATGGAGCCCTTCCCCCATGTGCCACCCATAGCATTGCTCACCTTAACCTAACAGGTAGGTAGCCATCCTTACAGGGAGGTGGGTGGGTGGCTGGGAAGCCTGCACTACAACTCCCACCAGGCCCCCTTGTCCTACAGCTGCGCAAGATGGAGCACTCCCCACAGCCACAAGCATGTGGCAGATATTGAATGTCACTCATCAAACTTACGGGTAGGTAACCATTTCAACCGGGAGTGTTGTTTTTAATTGGTGACACAGCAGCACAACTCACAACAGGCCCCCTACTCCCACAGCTCAGCATGACGGAGCACTTGTCCCACTCATAGGCATGTGAGTGACGTCACATGCCTATGAGTGGGACAAGTGCTCCGTCATGCTGAGCTGTGGGAGTAGGGGGCCATGCCACCATGCCACTTAGTCCACAGTCACCTACACAAATCATGCAAAACAGTTGTGTTGTAGTCACCATGCACAAGTCTCTGTTCAAAAATGACCCACATTGTGTCCACTGTGCCAGGCATCACACACTGCAACACTAACAACGATCATGCTGCCCTGCAGCAGTGTCTGGCAGGTTGGTTGGCAAAGTGCAAATCACCCATGTCATACCACAGTGTTGCAATGTAAACAGTGGAAGTGCAGTGTACCCAAAAACTACACTGCAGCTGGGACTCACAATGCTAAACTAAGCACATCCAAAATGTCCTGCAACACACCCAGCTACCACAGTGCTGCACTGAATTGCAGAACAGCACCTTGTCTGACTAAAATTGTCAAAGGTGTCTTGTTCGGACCACCAATGTGTGTATGCATTGACAATGTTCACATCTCACACTGTCTGTCTGAACAGTGCTGGTATAGTCTGGCCCCAAAAGCACACATTGTCTGCACATGGCTGAGTACATCTCACACACACACCACTGTTGACCACAACATGTCAGTGTATGGATGCCCTGGAATAACTGCTTCACCAGTACTGTGCTCATGTTCTCAGGTCCACAAATACCATGAAACCATGACAGTGTGGAAATGTATGCTGGGTGAGATGTTCACCCTGCTGTATGTCACCACTGTGCTAGGAGCCTATACCCCTTGCCCTATTGTGCCTTCAAATGTTGGGGGAATGAACCCCACACCCAGATCGGTGGGACAACAGTGATGGGGGGCTATACCCCATGCCCTATTGTGCCTTCAAATGTTGGGGGAGTGAACCCCACACCCAGATCAGTGGGACAACAGTGATGGGGGGCTATACCCCATGACCAAATGTAATCTGAAATCAATGGGTACAAAAAGCCACACACACCTTCTGCTCACCACACGCACATTCCATCCAAAAATTACTACCAAGTCACATAGCCATGTCATTGCTCACCTTTACCTCAAACGGTAGGTAGCCATCTTCACAGTGAGACTGTGTAGTGTGTTTGGCTATTCGTCCCACAAAACGCAACATGCATGCTGTTCCACCCCTATGGAGGATGGGACACTACACCCCCAATAAGAATCATGTGGCAGGCAATGTATGCTACCCACTCAACTCACAGGTAGGTAACCGCATCTCACAGGTCAGGGTGTGTGGGGGTGGGAAGCTTGCACAACAACTCATACGGGCCCACCTGACCGACAGCACACAGGACCCATTACTTCCTGGCAATAACATGCATGTGTCAGTTATTGCAATGTACACTTCAAAAGAACTGGCATGTAGACATATCATGCTGACTTGTCCCACACTGGACCAAGATGGAAGCCATCATCATACACACACAGAGAGGTCTCACAAATACAAGCAAAAAACAGCAAACACAACATATCAACAGCCACAACATGCAGCCAGATATGCATTTAAAAAAAACATGGTGGCATAGGACACCAGGCCTCTCAATGCACAACTACACACCCAGATAGCATTGGCAACTATAGTGTGCACACACCTAAGAAAATGAAACTGTGACAGCAACCAAAGCGTGAAAGTCTGAAACACATGTAGATGGAACTCAGAGCACAACCATGCACACCACTACATGCCATCTGACAGTAGCAGTGGTCCAGACCACCTAGGATCTAATTAAAGCAAACTTAAGCATGGCTGGAATTGCAAATACAGATATGTACACCACATTGAAAAGGTATGCATGAAACTACAATGTTCACTCAATGTGCAGAGTAAACCGCTGCAAGGGCTCAACAAGTGACACATACGCGTAAATGGATGAGATATGATTGATCAATAACTGGATGCCAACATGCCTGTCAATGTAAAAAATGTAAATTGTGCATGTCATGTCTTGACAACTCCCAATATGGACAAGTAATGCATGTACCACAACAGCTTCTAATGCATCACTGGATGTCGGTCACTGCAAATTTGTACAGTGAACAACTGCTGGATGTACAAACAGTTGATGTAACACTGCTAACACAAACTTTGCTGGGTGCAACACAATGACCATTTCTCATCTGACCACTCACTGCAGAGGATGACACCAACCTGCAGAGCCAGTCCCCCCCGGAACAGAGACAACTGGATGAAGACTCCCTGGATTCCTTGGATGAGGAGCTCCAAGCTGGCCCATCTGGTGTGGCAGCCCGCAACCAGTCCCAGGCACCCATTGTCCCCACAACCACATCAGCTGCAGCCCATGACCATCCTCAGACAGCTGCTGTCACGGCCTGTGTGTCAACCACTAACACCACCACCACCACAGCTGGCCGCAACACCCTCCCTGCCCCAGGGGTTGAGCGGCCCACTACATCGACTGCGGAGGCCAGGGAGGGGATGCAGCGGGCCAATGTGAGGACCGGACAGGACCTGGCTGCAGTGCAGGTGGGAAGGACAGGGTCATGCAGAGGGGAACTGATCCTGGGATGGAAGCCCTGGCCCACATCGACAGAGTCCTTGGGGCCTACCAACAGGCCCAGGGACGAATGGGCCGGTTAGAGGAAGAATCTCGGGAGCACCTCCTGCTGCTGAGGTCCATGGACACACGCATGGGACAGATTGTGGACCTCTTGGGGCAGCTAGTGGCGGTCCTGAGGGACAGGCCAGCGCAACATTCTACCCCTCCGCCTCCCCCTGATGGGCAGCAGGATGACACTTCATCATCCTCCCCTGCGTCCACAGAGGGGGTGAGTCCTCAGACACCACTGTCCCTGCAGCAGTGGCACCTCCAGTCAAGCGCAAAAGGGGCCGGTCCAAGGAAAGGCCAGGGGGCCTCACGTGCCAAAGCACCTGCCAAACGCTAGTCCCCGAGACAGCTATGATGGCAGACCACTGCACCACTGCATTGAACTTTTGGACTATCCTTCACCACACTGCCATGTGAATGGCATCTATCTGTTGGACTGGGTCTCCACATCATTGTGGGGACTACTCAAGTATCTCATCTACCATGACTGTCAACTCACTTCTTCAATTCCCCCCTTCACATTTTCTCCACCCTCGCATGTCACAATTGTAAATAAATACACCTTACACACATGTTGTTGTGTCTGCTCTGTCTCTAATACAGGATGTGCAACCTTCACCATGTAGGACATGGTCCAGGGGAATGGAATGTAGGTAGGCAGTGAGATGTTGAAGGGACCTAGGGAAAACCGCAGAACAAGAGTCACTTGTATGGGTGTGGCATCGCACACATCACACAACACTTGTCAACTTTACACAGAGCAACAGTCACCATAGAGACATTCTGTATCACACTAACCAATCACACATACATTGGTAGGCAGAAATGAGTCAACACAAAGCTGCAGTCAGCAAGCTCACATACACCCACACAGCAACTGCAACACCATCAGACCATTTTGTCCCTTCTACATCGTCACTCACCTTCAAGTGAAGTAGCGGGTAATGAGCTGTTGACGCATGTCGACACCTTCCTCCTCTCCACTGCCTTCGTCACTAGATCCGGGTTGATTTGCAGGCGGGGGCCTTGGCTGCTCATCATCGTCATCCAGGATCAGGGGTATTGCCTTGCGAATGGCCAGGTTGTGGAGCATGCAGCATGCCACCACTATCTGACACACCTTCCCTGGCGAGTACATAGGGGCACCTCCAGTACGGTCCAGGCACCAAAATCTTGATTTTAGGAGACCAAATGTCCGTTCTATCACACGCCGTGTCCTCCCATGGGCATCATTGTATCGCACATCAGCTGGTGTGACGGGATTCCGCAATAGGCTCAGCAACCACGGGCGGTTCGGATATGCCGAGTCACCTGGGTGTGAGAAACACAGGTTAACCTTGCAGTCCCACAATGCCACAAGACAGCATGTCACACACCCCCCACTCTAATCCACTATGCATACTCACCCACAAGCCATGCACGCTCCGGAAGCAGATTGGCCATCAGCTGAGGAACGATGCTGCTGCGCAAGATGTGGGCATCATGGGCTGAGCCGGGAAACTTGGCACACACGTGTGAGATGATCATGTCCACCAGGCACACCACTTGAACATTTACTGAGTGTGAATGCTTCCTATTGCGGTAAACCTGTTCACGTGCCTGTGGTGGCACAAGCCCAACATGTGTGCAATCAATTGCACCAATGACGTGGGGGATATGTCCAAGGGCATAGAAATTGCCCTTCACAGCCACCAACTCAGGCCCCCTGGGGAAATGGATATATCTGTCTTTGTAGAGCATCATGGCCGACAGTACATCCCTCAGCACCATGCTGAACATAGGTTGTGACATCCCGCCTGCACTTGCGACCGTGTGCTGGAATGAGCCTGTTGCAAAGAAATGCAGGCATGCCATCACCTTAGATGTTGCGGTGAAAGCTGTCGGATATGTCCGACATGGCTGCAGGTGGGGCTCCAACATGGCACATAGGTTCTGCAGGGTTTGTCGGTCCAGCCTGAATTTGCGGATTATATCCTCATTCTCCATGTCTGCCAGGACTGTGAACGGACGATGTATATTGGGCCTCCTCCTCCTAGGACAGATCAAAGTGCACAGATGTCAATGCAAAAGACCATGAAATGTGCATTACATCAATTTTTTCAACAGACACATTCCCAAGTTTTACACATTGCACCATTAACCGACAGAGCACTTCACAAGTAGGTACACATCAGGCACACTACTCGTACACCTGTCCCCTTACCAGCAGCAATTATCTGTGCACCCCTCCGGCTCATTCGCATGCACAGTGTGATATACTAACAGATATGTGTGCACACCTGTGAGTATGACCCCCAGCATATGTTACTAATTGCAATACTACCCTAACACACCATGGTGCTGGCCCTGATACACCTCCCAACACAGGTTGCACATGGCACACATCAACTACACACTGACCACCGGCTGAGCGTGGGGGACACGTGTGTGCATGTGCATTACACAATGTGACAGTTGCTGATGCCCCTAGTTCAGTAAATCAGACAACATTGTGCGTTACATTGCACACACAGACATTGACCATTATCTACATATGCTATGCAACACATTAACTGGACAGTCTACATTTCATTACACAGCACATGTGACATGTGCGAGTGTATGTGCCCATGTATTGGCGACCCATATATGGTATGTGTTGGTGACGTGGAGTGACATGTTCCTTTTGTGCATTTGCCCTCATGAGGACCCTTCAATTGTTGAGACACTGGGCACTGTACATGTTGGCCTATGCATAGAGTTGGAGGACACGTTAGGTGCAGCAAAGCTACTCCACAACTCCATTAACGCTCACTCCAGGCACTGTCTGGCACCCATATGGCGATGCCTACCGCTTGGCCCCTGCGGACTGGCACCGCCCATACCCCAGGCACGATCGCGGTAGACACAGCCAGATATGTATGTGACAATGGCGGTCACTGTGCACCGCTACCCAAATCACGGTCACTCCAGGCACTGTCTGGCACACATATGGCGGTGCCTACCGCTTGGCCCTTGCGGACTGGCACCGCCCATACCCCAGGCATGATTGCGGTAGACACAGCCAGATATGTATGTGACAATGGCGGTCACTATGCACCGCTACCCAAATCACGGTCACTCCAGGCACTGTCTGGCACACATATGGCGGTGCCTACCACTTGGCCCCTGCGGACTGGCACCGCCCATACCCCAGGCACGATCGCGGTAGACACAGCCAGATATGTATGTGACAATGGCGGTCACTATGCACCGCTACCCAAATCACGGTCACTCCAGGCACTGTCTGGCACACATATGGTGGTGCCTACCGCTTGGCCCCTGCAGATTGGCACCGCCCATACCCCAGGCACGATCGTGGTAGACACAGCCAGATATGTATGTGACAATGGCGGTCACTGTGCACCGCTACCCAAATCACAGTCACTACAGGCACTGTCTGGCACACATATGGTGGTTCCTACCGCTTGGCCCCTGCGGACTGGCACCGCCCATACCCCAGGCACGATCGCGGTAGACACAGCCAGATATGTATGTGACAATGGCGGTCACTATGCACCGCTATCCAAATCACGGTCACGCCAGGCACTGTATGGCACACATTTGGCCGTGCCTACCGCCTGGCCCCTGCGGTGTGTCACCACCATGGACCATGCCCTTGCAGCCAATGGGAAGCACCCTCATGGGAGCCTGTTGCGGATTTGAAAATTGTGGTAGGCATGCACCGCCACCGCGGAGCCGGTCACTGGAAGCATTCAAAAGATGCACCACCGCGGTAGCGCGCACCTGGCCCCTACGGTGTGTCACCGCCATGGACCATGCCCTTGCAACCGATGGGAAGCACCCTCACGGGAGCCTGATGCGGATTTGAAAATCACGGTAGGCATGCACCGCCACCGGGGAGCCGGTCACTGGAAGCATTCAAAAGATGCACCACTGCGGTAGCGCGCGCCTGGCCCCTACGGTGTGTCACCGCCATGGACCATGCCCTTGCAGCCAATGGGAAGCACCCTCGCGGTAGCCTGATGCAAATTTGAAAATCGCAGTAGGCGTGCACCGCCACCGCGGAGGCGGACATTGGATGTTTTTGAATGAGGCAGACCTGGTACACCAATTACAGCACCCTGGGACCACTGACACAGCCCCAGGGGCCTATATATGTGTGGGAGGGTGCCCCACATTCCCACAGCTACCAGGGACTGCTGACTGACAACCCTCACCTGCTGCTGCTGCCTCAAGGGACTGCTGGCTGCCACCCTCCACCTGCTGCTGCTGCCTCCAGGGACTGCTGGCTGCCACCCTCCACTTGCTGCCTCAAGGGACTGCTGGCTGCCACCCTCCACCTGCTGCTTCTGCCTCCAGGGACTGCTGGCTGCCACCCTCCACCTGCTGCCTCAAGGGACTGCTGGCTGCCACCCTCCATCTGCTGCTGCTGCCTCAAGGGACTGCTGGCTGCCACCCTCCACCTGCTGCTGCTGCCTCAAGGGACTGCTGGCTGCCACCCTCAATGTGCTGCTGCTGCCACATGTCTATTGTGATGTCGAGGACTCAGAATATCTGTGCCAGTCCCTTCACCAGCGAGGAGCTTGAGGTCCTGGTAGACGGGGTGCTTGCACAGTACCCAAGGCTTTCTGGTGGCTCTAATGTCGTGGTAAGTCTCCAAGACTGTGAGTGAGAGTGCAGGGTGGGCACACGTGAGGTGGAGGTGCTTCTGTATGTGTCAGTGGTTGTAAGGGCTCTGACATGCACTGCCTAGCATGCTTACTACAGCGGGAAGGGCTTGGTGGGCTCTTTCACACGTTACCCTGCATGCCCATTCTAAGTAGAGGGACATGTTTTGTAGTGTCAGCCATACAGTGCAGCTGCATTTTGGTGATGCAGGAGTCAGGCCAGTTATCGTTTGTGTGAATGGCTGTGTTGCTCCCAATTTACCCACTCAGTGTCAGTCCACCTGCCCTGCACAGTCCCCGCCGAATGCCACATTTCCACATCACTGCATGTACAGTGTGTTCCATGTGTGTTTGGTTCACGCCTCTTCATCTAAGTACTATCTCTGCCCTGTAGATTGCACAGGAGCAGCCGTGTGAGAAGGGTGTATGTATGACAGTTGTTATCACTCTATGTGAGTTCCAGGACACAGTGAGGCTTTCACAGGGCTAGGACACTTAGGTCTGCGCAGTGTTGGACACAGTGAGTCCAACAACAAGACACATGTTTTGCTATCTTCTCTATGTGTAGTTGTAGGTAACTGCAGACAGTAGCTGCGGGCAGACTGCACGTCGCTTGCTGTGTTGGTATCCTGCATGTGAATGGGATGTGGAGGTACTGTGTCCACCATCGAACATGCATGCATGTACGTCTGATTGACCAATGACATTGTACCATGTTCACAGCAATTGTTGGCTCTGTTACAGTTGTAGCTGGAGTTTTGGATGAGTCACTGTTGTGCTACTGCATTTTCTTTGTGTTGTCATTGTACACTGTGTCACTGGAACCTCACCCCTCTTGTCTCCCATGCCTGCAGCTGAAGGTCCACCAGCGTAAAGCCGTGTGGAGGGCCATTGCCTCCAGAGTGCGAGATCTGGGTGTGTCAAACCGAAGGCGCATCCACTGTCATAAAAGGTGGGACGACATCTGCCGGCTGAGGAAGAACGTGGCCGAGATGATGCTGGGGCTGCTCCCTCAGACTGGCAGGTTGGCTAGGCGCAGCATGACACCACTAATGGTCCGCATCCTGGCTGTCACACAACCTGAGCTGGACAGACAACTGAAGGAGCATCAGCAGCAAGCTATGGGTGAGTATGTGTTGCAGGCTGCCTTTGGCTGGGAGTGGGTGCATGTGTCTACAGAGTGTGCAAATTGTCAGCTGTGTGACATTGGTTGTGTGGTGCAATGTTTTGAGAGTGGCCTCTGTGCTGGGTGTATGTGCCATGCATTTGCCCAACCTGTGCTTCATGAAGTCAGTTTTAGCACTGTGCATCTATCTTACATTTGGAGTTGTGGCCTTCAGGTACCTTCTGCTGTGGGGTAGTGTGTGAGTTCAGATAGATGCGAATGCCAGTGTGCCAACTGTGAGTGCGTTTCAATGAATGCGTGCAATTACAGACCTCAGATGTCTGCCAGTTAGACATCTGAGGCCAATGTGCAACAGTAGATGTGCCCATGAACTCGATATGGTGGATGGCATGTGTGCAGGTTCATTGTGGGCTGGTATGTTGTGGTCTGTGTGGTCTCCTACTGCTCCATCCATGTAGGTGATGTGCACCATGCTGTGGTGTTCATCCTTGCCACCATCGGGACAGTGTGTGTGCACAGGCCATTTTGTGGCTGTGTCTGATGTGAGCCAACAGCAGGATGGTGTGCTGTGTGAGTCACCTGGGGCACTTATGGCAGGATGTGTGTTGGACATGCACCGTTGGCTTGATATTTTGGGTGGCAAGATATATGTGTGCAGAGGGTGGCATGCGATGTGCTGCACACCTCTTCTAGGATGCAGATGTATTGGCACGTGTTAGTTCTGTTGATGCCACTCATCTCACAGTACTTCTCTCTCCTATGCAGCATCTCCCGTATGTGCAGAGGGACAGGGGACGGACACCAGAGGTGAGGCATCCAGTGCAACAGCCGCACTGGAGCAGACTCCCCGAGGAGGGGGACAGGAGTCTGCTAGAGGATTCACAGCCGGAGACACAAAGCTCTACGTCATCTGACGCCAGCAGTGACGCATCCATGTTGGGGGGGTACAGGGAACGGGGACTCTGCCTCCTCTTCCGCCACACAGCGTCCAGTGCCCAGCCTCCCTTCAACCTCCACTGGTGCTGCCCGTGTCCGCACGAGTAGGAAGGGAAGAGTCACCTTCACCCCAGGCACTGCTGCCCCAGCCCATGTCAGCCCTGCTGCTCTCAGTGCTGAAGCAGTCGGGCTATTGCACCAGCTGTGTGTGTGGCAGACAGCACTTCTCAATGGCTTCCAAGAGCACGACAAAAAGTTGGGGCAGGTTATAGCTTTCATGGTGGGCATACATTCCGACATAGGTGGGCTACACTAGACTGTGCAGTCCTTGTCATCAACTGTGACAGCAGCACTGCAACAGGCACATAGTCAGGGAGCGGCTCCCATCACTTTGTCCGGCCCCGTGTCACTGTGCACCTCTGACGACAGTGACAATGCTCAACAGACCCCAAAGTCCCGATAAAGAACCCGCAGCACACAGGAGCAGCAGCAGCCCAAGCGTAGTAGAGTGCAGACACCATCCCCACATAAAAGTAAGGCCACCCCAGAGCGCAGAGAGAAAAGCCAATCAGGCGACAGCAAGGGCCACAAAGCAAAGAAAGAAGCATCAGGGTCACAGGCCTCACCTTCCTCCCCCGCCAAAGACTCCCCTGTCCCAAAGACGTCTCGCAGAGGCAAAATGACAGTTTCCACACCCACTGAGAAGGTGTTGCCTGCAAACATTACACAGGATGAGGGCCCCACGGATAATCCATCCTTGACCTCCACTCCCATCCCAAGCCCTCTGAAGCCAGCATGGGAGGACACTGTAGGGGGCAAACCTGGTGGACAGAGGGAGGCAGGGCGGTGGCAAACCCCAGGCAAGCGCACAGCAGGATCCAGCATGTCCCCAGAGGGAGGGTCACCATCCACACCAGAATCAGCTTTGGTAGTGGGGTCACTTGTTGTGTCCGCCCCAGTTCACCTCAATCCCCAGGCAGGGAAGCCTTACAGGATCCCCAAGAAGTGGAGAGGCACCCCTCCACAATCTCCGGCACACACTGTGTCTCACCAGGGCATGAGTCCACCTCCCCGTGCCACCACCCCACCTGGTCCAAGCAGCCCCCCAGCTCCCACAAGCAGAGATGGCTCTTCCACAATTGTTCCTCCCACTGCCCAGGGCAGCCCCCAACTGACCCCAACACACAGTCAGCTCCAAGTCTGACAGACAGCCCCATCTGAGTGGTGGTCACCCTCACACACCTGTCTGTCCACAGCGGTGCGTGTGATGCCCATTGTCAGCCCCATTACTCTGTGGCTGGGCATGGCATGGTAGAGTTGCATACATTCCCTGTGTAGCTTCTGATGTCACTACTCTGCACAATGTCTTGGCCTTTTTGTTCACTGCTGTTTGGCCCCTGCCTGTGCAGCTTCTGATGTACCCACTCTGCACAATGTACTGGCCTTTTTGTTCACTGCTGTTTGCCCCCTGCCAGTGCAGCTTCTCATGGACTTCATCTGCACATTGTACTGGCCACTGGCCTTGTTGTTCACTGCTATTTTCCCCCTGCCTGTGCAGCTTCTGATGTCCCTACTCTGCACATTGTACTGGCCACTGGCCTTGTTGTTCACTGCTATTTGCTCCCTGGCTGTGCAGCTTCTCATTGACTTCAACTGCACATTGTACTGGCCACTGGCCTTGTTGTTCACTGCTATTTTCCCCCTGCCTGTGCAGCTTCTCATGGACTTCATCTGCACATTTTACTGGCCACTGGCCTTGTTGTTCACTGCTATTTGCCCCCTACCTGTGCAGCTTCTCATGGATTTCATCTGCACATTAGACTGGCCACTGGCCTTGTTGTTCACTGCTATTTGCTCCCTGCCTGTGCAGCTTCTCGTGGACTTCATCTGCACATTGGACTGGCCACTGGCCTTATTGCTCACTGCTGTTTGCTCCCTGCCTGTGCAGCTTCTCATGTAAATACTGTACATATTGAAATGCCCACTGGCCTTGCTGTTGCCCACATTTGTTGTCTCACTATGCAAATTGTGAATAAACACAGTTGGTCCTGCTGTGAGTTGTGTCAGTGTCGTTCCTGAATAAAGTTGTTTCTGTGTGTGCATGGTTTACTGTGTCACATGCTCAGTATGCCACTTCAACATTGCCAATAGGTTGTCTCACATTTCATTTTTTTTGCAGGGGTGGGAGGAACTTCATTTCTACCTGACTGTGATACTTATGGGTGCAGTGCAGGTGGTTGGCAATGAATTCTTGTTGTCATCATCCTTCTTTGCTCATGTTATCTATGGTGGACACATGTCAGGTTTGTGGGCAATGGCAGCACAGGGTAGGAGTTTGGGCACAGGCTTACAGGCAGGCAGGCCAGGGTCATGGGGTCTGTGTGAGCTTCCTTTCTGTGTGCCAATCAGTGTAGGTGTATGGACATCTTGTGGTGATGAGTTATCCAGGTCCCATGGCTTACTTCCAATGTGTGCACTTGGGTGGTGGAGAAGTGTATGGAGTGAAGGGGGTGACTTTGTTGTGACTGTGGATGTGTGTGCACCTGCATTGTCAACTATTGCCATGTGTCACCCTGGAGTGGTGTGCCTGTATGTGTACTTGTTGAGCCCTGTGGTTGTGTTTTGTGCACATGGCAGTATTGTGTGGTGCTGTTGTGAGAGGAGGTATGTGTGACATATCCTACTTGTGCTTGGCTGTCATGTAGGGTGTCACTGGTCCCGTGTGTTGTGCAGCAGACATTCTCTTGTCCAGTATTTGGATGCATATGTGTGGCTGGTCAGTGTTTGAGTTCAGGGCCTTCCTTTCATCCCTGTGCCTATACATGGGTGTCCTTGCTGTCTCCAGGAGTTGTTGCATTGAGGTGACCGTGGTTTGTGTTGACTGACTGTGTCAGCCATGTGTGCTGTGATGGGCTGTGTGTGTACTCACATGTGTCTTGTCTTGCATAAGCATCACACATGCTTGATGGTTGTGTCACTGCCCTTCCATTTGTGGGCACCTCACTTTGGCTTTTCTATATGTTGTCCTCCATTACTGCTGGCATGTGGTGTGTGTATGTGGCTGTGAGTCAGGGTGGTGTGTGTGTGTGTGTGTGACTTGTCAGGTAGTGTGTGCAGTGAAGTGTTTGGTCCTCATCTGTGTGTGTGTACATTTTGTGCCTGGCCTCAGTGTTCTTGGCTTGTGTGTGATGTTGTTGTGGTGTGTGTGTTGGCTGGGGCCTGGGCTTCTGTGTTATGTGTTCCTGTGCAAAGGGTCTTGCTGTGGCTGTATATGCAGTTGTTGGGACGTGGGGCATGGTGTGGCTTTAGTTGTGTGGTTGTTGTGCAGGAGTGGCACTTGGGAGGCACATGTTGTGTCCCTTCAGGGAGGTAGCTAGTGTGTTGTGGGTGGAGTTGTGGCTCTGTGCTATTTGTACGGTGCCCTTGGCAGGCGCTGGTCCTGGGCTCTGCGTTGTGTGCATGGTTCCTGCACACTGACCGTGGCGGTGACGTGACCGGGACATTTGTTCATGATGGCGGAACATGGGTGGGCAGTATGTGGCGAGGTGTGTTTGTCACAGGTGGGACATGTGTGTGTGCAGTGATGGCTGTGTGCCTGTCCCCACAGGGGTGTGTGGTGTTCCCATGCAACGTTTTTCCACCCTGGAGGTGTGTATTGTGTTACTTACACTGTTGTGTCTGTACGTACCTGCGGAGGCGTCCGCGGCGGATGATGGCTTGCAGGTGGTGTATCATGTACAGCACCGGGATGGCGTGTAGGGCAGGATCCATCGCGGTGTGTACCGGGTGTCTCTTTTCTGTCTCCGCTGTGGTGTCTCCGCCGTCTCTCGCTGTGCGGTTTCTCCGTCGCGGTGCGCTGCCATGTTTCCGGCATCATAATATCTTCGGCGTACGGGACGTCATTCCGCATGGCGGTGTGTGGTGATTGGCTCACTCCGCTGCGGTGGCGGGCGCACTTTGATGGCGGTCGGCGTCGCACCGCGGCGGACGGGAAATGGGCAATGTGTGGCCATCCTAATATGGCGGGCGTGAAGACCGCTGGCGGCGGGCGGTAAATGGGTGTAACCGCCACCGCCGGCACCGCGGTCGTGACTCCGTCCATCATCGTAATAGGCCCCTATATTTTTGCAAATGATATTAATGACTTCGATATTTTTTGGGGTTCAATAATTTTTTATTAAGTTTTCAGAAAAAGAGAACATATAATAATCCAATAAACACATTATAAATAAATTACAATGAAAAATTGTAAGAGAAAGGTATAAGTGATAGAGGAAACAAGAAAGAAGAGAAGAGAAAAAAAAAGAAAAGAAAGAGATGGGGAGTAAAGAATTTTAGAGACTAGAAAAGAATTAGAGATTAAGGTGTAGGTGCATGTGCAGAGAGATAAGAAGTAAAGGGTAACCAAAGTAGATCAGATTTAATTTTCTGAGACAAGGTAAGAGAGGAAACAGTAGTAATTCTGTGTTCATCGCAAACAAAGTTCCACCAAGTTAATAAAGATATTTTAGAATTGTCTTTCCAACAGGACAAAATCACTTTAAATGCTAAAGCGATAAATAAGTCAAACAACAAAGTAATATTAATAGATACATCAAAAGCAGGTGAGGAGGGTCTAAATGTATGAGAATATTCCAATGTAATATTCCGTTAACAATGCAAAATGTTTTCCTAGACTTCGATATTTTTTAAAACGATATTTCTTACCTTAAAGTCGATATTCTTGACCACAGTATTCTTGCTGTCAATATTTCTCTATCACGATTTTTCCAACTCACTATTTGTGTAAGTTGACATTTCCAACTCGATATTCTCTCTGCATACCATGCTGTAATGGGTAATGGTATGAACAGGAATAGGGAGGGGCACTGAAGTTTTGGGACTTTTTTTGGGTTCGGAGGTACTGGGCTGAGCTGGGGAAGTATGGGTTACTGGAGATATTTTTACTTAGGAGACCGGGGGAATTTTCTGGTGGGGGTGATTTGGGGCTTTCTTTCTTCTCATGGGGGGTAGATGTAGATGGCAGGTCCTGGGGGTGGGTTTCCTCTTCTTGGGAGGGGGCTTGTAGGTTTGGGTAGAGAAGAGTTTAACGGGCATGAGCTGGAGTACCTGGGCTGAGGGGGGAACAGGAGAGGCAAGGGTAGGGGTCGTGGAGGCAGAGGGTTCTAAGATCTGCCGCATATCAGTGGATGCATGTGTGTTGTCTTGTGGTATGTCTGTGGTGGTGAGTGTGCTGTCTGTCTTGTGAGTGTGTGTGTGTGTGTGGGTTTGTCCTTGTGTCTGTGTGTTTGTGTGCTGCATGTGGATGTTGAGGTGTGTGCATGCCTATCTTTGCATGTGCCTGGGTCAGGGAGTATATTTGGGACTGTGGATGGGGAAGAGGTAGGAGAGAGGTGGGACAGCTGGAGCTGGGACACTGCTGCCCTGAGTGTGGTGGCCAGAGCCTGATTTTATCTCTGTAGGGCAGACATGTCAGAGTGAATGCCCTCCAGGAATGATACCAATTGTGTTAGATGGGTGGTATGCACCTTGAGGACATTCAGCACTGCTGTCTGCCCCACAGAGATCTGCCTCAGTATATCTATGACCTCCACACTCAGGGCAGCAGGGGAGACAGGGGACACAGGGGAGACAGGGGCAGGGGTGAGGTGCCTGGTGCAAAGGAGACAGGTCCCCTTCTAGGGGAGTGGCCACGGACAGTGGGTTATGGAGCACCTGGGAGGGTAGAGATGGTAGGGGTGGTGGAACACCTGGATGTAGATGAGTCTGTTCCTGGCTCATCCACCACCACATGGGAGTCCTCACTGGTTGGTGATCCAACTGATGTCATGTCAGAAGCGCCCCCAGTGAGGCTCCCTTCACCCTTTGTGCGTCTGGTTCTCTTCTGCTCTGACTCGGCACTGGAACCAGTGTGGCAAGCTGCTTCCCCTTGGTCCGTGGCGCTGCCTCCTCTGCTGGCCGGTGCTGATGCTGTGAACAAGAAGGAAGAAGAATCACATGAGTCATCCGTATGTACTTGACACATAGGTTTCATCACAAATCTTCACAGATTAACCAAATACATCAATTGGACTTGTGCTATTGCATTTTAATATTGTTCTGTATATGGCACTTGTTAGTATGCCAGTTAACCATTGCTCCCTCACACATGATGTTGTCTGCGACATTGGATGTCGACATTGGGGAGAGGATGTAGCCTAACAGCGAGTGCGGTGGACCTCAAATCTGGGGAACCGGGTTCGTGTCTCGTCAATGACGCTCAACATCCTGTGTATCTGGGCAAATCAATTAATCTCCCCGTGCCTAACAAAAATTAATGTGCCATTATGTAACGCAACTGGTGCTCATGTAAAGCGCTCTGAGACCTGATACCTTCAGGTCAAGTTCACACTATTTAAAAAAAATATCAAAAACCACCAGGTGATGTGTTATCTTTTGCTACTAACGGCCTTGTGTCATTACATACCTGTCTCATGTAATGCAAGGGAGTTTAGAGCTCACAATGGAAATAGGATTCACACAATTGAATTTAGACATGGTATCCATTCTGCAATCCCTAGTCATCAAATTGTGAACCATTGGGTTTAACGACTTTCTTGTCATACATCAAGCTGGCGTAGTCATTACATAAGACATGTCACACAGATAACAGGGATTGTGCTCAGTTCTCCTGTAGCTTAACTTCTTTCCTGTCCAGTCACACATCTAACTCTTATCGTGGAAACACCAAGATAGTAAGCATAGCTAAGGAGAGAGGCACGTAGCCCACAGTCTTGTGTCATCTATGCAGTGTCAGGAAAATGACTCAGAATGTTGTGCACATTGGAAACATCTCACCAGTTTCACATGTGAACAATGGTCAACACACTGCCAAGTCCAATGACTGCATCTTCACAATGCTTTAGGTGGATAACCATGCCACTTGGCTGTCTGGGTGCATCGTCTGTACAGACTATTAGTAACAAACCTCTATTCTTTAAGAGTTTAGTCAACACTGTGTACCAACCCTGCAGAAGTCTGAATGTCCCTCACTTTTTTTACACATATTGCACACTTTGTACAGCTTATTTTGCTCATGTGTCTATCTAATTTTATTAACTTACTCCAATATGATGCACATTTGACATTTGTGAATCTGGCAGTGGTTTAAAAGGCATCCAGTATGAGTAGTCAAGGGTTTTTACACACATGCGAAGTGTTGTGAATTTGTAACTAACATAATACATTACACTTGCAGCCATGTTTCCACCAGTGACCACCTGTGTTTGCCACTGAATGCCATGTGTTGCCACTGTTACAAAGTCAGACACATGGACTCACTCTTTTGACTGGAGATAATGGAATCTTACACCCAATCATGTGAAAGGCCAGTGTGACAGGTGACCTGAGTTAGCAAACCTGTAATGAGCCCATGGGATACATTGAAACGCACTGAGCACCAGGGCTGGGAGCTAATGCCACACTTACCAAATCAATACAAACCAAGGCCTCAACATAGACATTACCTGCTACCTGGATGTATAGCATGGGCTTCCTAGACTTGAGTGCTCCAACAACAACATACTTCACAGATTTGTTGTGACCACACTGGGAACAGGTGAGACATTAGTCAATTTGCTGACACATGTGAAGCAATAGCATTACTCCTGAGAGTTATCTCCATGCACATGTTGTTGTAATTTGTGCAGATCACATGAGCATAGCATTAATGTCACTACCCTGAACATATTTTCCTCACATGTTCCAGATGTAAGGGGCATAACCAGGCATATAATTATCCTTACACATGTGCATATTTTAACACTGAACAGTTGTTTTGAGTGTCTTACAACCTGTAAAAGGGTCAGCAGGCTAAGATATTCCAACGTGCATGATTCACAAAGTTGTGCAACAAGGCACATACTCACCCCCTCCTTGCTGCTGTGTGCCTTTCAACTTCCCATCCAGGTCAGGGAAGACCACCGCTAGGATGTGGAACATGTGAGGGGTCAGTGTCTGCCACGCATTCCTCTTTTCTGGAGATGACAGGCCGAGCTGGACTTTGGTGATCTTCTTGGTCCAGCCACGAAGGTCCTGCCACTGTTTCCGACAATGAATGGTGTGCCGATTAGTGACCCCCATGGAGCGCACATTCCAGACGATGGTCCTCCACAGCTCAGGCTTCCGATGAGAGCTGACCAGTAAGGATGACATGGTGACAGACCCTTAGGAATTTTGGCCTACTGAAGACAAGGTTTGGCTGTTTGGACAGGACAGGAGGAGCCCTCCAATATGCCCCATTGAAGGTGTGCCAGATCATCACTGCTTGCTGTATGCAACACAACGTGGCAATACATGAGGGGATACCTCCCATAGTGGACGACGGAGACCAGAAGGTGCCACTGAGGGAGGATCCAGGACTGGGCCAAGATGACAGTGGTGATGATGATGATGGCAGGGATTTGAGACAACAGCTTATCCACAACTTCTTCACATGAGTGTAAGTATGCAATGAGAGGAGGTGACCATCCCCAATTGTTTATTGATGGGTTATTGGTGGACAATGTGTGCGTATGCTTGCGAGTGTATGATATTTGTCCTGAGTTTTTCCTAAGATGTGTCTTTGAAATGGTCAGATTAACATGTACAGTGTTATCGTGAAGACTAGCTAGTGTTTACACTGGCATTTTTGTGCTTAAAATGACATGATTTGCAGAATTGTGCTGCCTTATTCCAGATGTCCTAACTCTCTTCTTTGTGATTTTTTTTCCAGAGTACTTTGCCATGTGATCCACAGAGTGGACTTTGATGTTGTGACCTCACCTGACACATGTTGCTGTGACAGACTCCGACTTGGAACTGTTTCTGAACTCCCTGACACGCACTTCTTTCAGACCTAATAGACAGTTGATTTTGTTTTTAGTCACATTAAGTACTGTTTTATGTGATTTGGCTTTGTGTTGAGGCACTATGTTTTATCTTGAGAATAAACCTCTGTTCCACATTGATGTGTGCATTGTCTGTTATCACACATCCAAGGAGTCTTTGAATCCATATTTGACAATGATGACCTGGTTTGCTAACACTGAGGGGCCGATTCCGATCTCGGCCGGTAGGGCTCCGAATCGGATTCGGCTTTACCGGATCCGATTCGGAGCCCTGTTTTCCGACCGATTCGTACGCGGGTCCGGCCGAGCGAGTACGATGCAAGCGCCCGCGAAATCGCCGACTGACTCATACGCGGCTTCAACACGCTCCGACCGACTTGCACGGACACAACTCGCACCGCGCGATGGAGTCATTCCCCGGCCGGGCAAGTACGATGCGCGCCGCGAGCAGTCCGACCGACTCGCGCCGTCCGGCTCGAAAGAGCTGTCGGAGCCGGACTTTGGGGGTCCGCGTCGGACCACCCTGTACGCGTGCCCGCGAGAGTCGCACACAGGGGGGACCCATGGGTCCCCCCTACCTGGGCATGTACGGCGCGATGCGCATCGACGCGTACCCGCTGTAGGGGGCGCCCCTGTTCGCCTCGCACCCATTGAGTAAATGGGAGCCCGCGTACGCGTTGTACGACCGGCTCCCATTGACTTCAATGGGAGTCCGACCGAATCGAGTCCGGGTGCATGCATGCGCATCGTACTCGTTCGGTCGGACTGCCAGAGTCCAATTCGGTCGGAAATCTCTCCGGGTCCGGCTCGGTCGGAGAGGTTTCCGGCCCGAATCGGAATCGGCCCCTGATTGTTGATTGTGCAGGCAAATGGTGATCGTTTTGTAGACAACTGATTTCTATTGAATCTGTACCATGTACTACTGTTTGTGTGATAACCTGGTTGTGTATATCTATCATGCTGTGCCAAGGTACATTTACTCATGAGCCCTTAGTTTACTACTTGGAATTAATTTGTTACCAATGCTGTTGACAATTTCTTCATTGTGATTTTGCAGGTCATTACAATCTGTACATTTGGGACTCAAAGTCACGACATGAGCAAGTATTTCAGTGTGAAGTGTTTTATGTTTGTGCATAAAGTTAGGAGATAATTCCACACAATGGTGGTGTGCTCACAAAAAAAAGGAACGTGCAGATAGGTGTTGATAGTGTTTGTAGATGAACTCTTCCAAGGTAAAGCCACAGTTATTTGAGTCCAACTTTGACCCTCCATCCAATGTGGGACAGTTCGATGACAGTCAACAAAGTGAACACTTGGCACACAATGTAGAATATCAGGGGCACATTGTCACTTCCTGGGGGTGATGCATTGCCATCTGACTCTCAGGGATTCTTCCTCGGACGACTCTTCCCCCATTTTGTGGGGTGACCTTCAGCTGCAGGCTCCTGGGGTACTGTGGACTCTCCACCAGTCTCCACATCCCTCCCTGTTGCTTGGGCAGATGTTGATGCACCAGATGTTGTGAGCACAGATGTAGGTGTGGTTAGGTGATCTGCAATCCAGCAGAGGCGGGTACCAATGTCCCTCAGTACCCCAGTCATATAATCTATTTTCTGGATAAATGTGTCCAGGCGTTGGTTCTGCCCTGCCTGCAGCTCTTCCAGGTTTTGTAGGATCCCTATAACCTGGCCATCTCTCCCTGATAGGCATGGATTACCTGGGATAGGTTTGAGTGATCGTCCTCTGAAGCACCAGCTGCATGACAACGTAGGTCCCTATGCCCCCTCCCACTACCGCTACCCACCTGAGCATGCTCAGTTGGTGGTGGCATAGTCAACACTGAGCCTCCTTCCTCATTGACAGGGGTGTTGTTGTCCATCAACTCCAGAGGACTCTGTGCTGCTGTGCTGATGGTAGTGTCCCGGGCTGCTGTGTCCATCAGGGTAGGGGTCAGCTGGGTGTTGTCAGCTGAGGCGGAAGTGGCTGCAGAGGATCCTGCTGTAGCTGCTGCTGGTGCTGTGGGCCAACCCAAACCTGATGGGCCAGGTTGGCCCTCATCGTCCGAGGATGGTTGAGAGTCTTCCATGCCGGAGAGCTCCTGGTCGGCCAAAGTCTGGGACTGGCTGTACTGATTTGGTCTGAGTGTGTTCACAGCTCGCCCTGTGGGTACAGAAATGACACAATGATTGATGGGAATGTCCACTGCACCTCAAATCATACCCATTACATTGATGACTGAACGTAATAATGAGTTAATGAAGATAGATTGTTCTCCTTCATCCATGATGCTAGCCTATGTTTTTGGAGAACAATGCAATTCTGGCAAGATGGGGGGGATTGGTGAACATGTCCAACTATGTGCATAAATGGGCATGTTGTGTTTAGTTCTCATTACATGTCCAAAGACATTGACTGATACCTGACACTCTATGAATGACACAAGTGGGTTTGTGTTGTCCACATCTGTACTTTCACCGTGACATACATACTATTTAGCTCCCAATCTTGGCATTTTTCAGGCCTGTGTTCTGGGCTTAGTCCATATCTCAGCAGTCACATAGGTGTGGCTGCCTACACACTCACAGTATGTTTATTTACCCTGAAGTTTGTGGTCATGGTGTGAGTGAGATGCTTATTGTTCTAATCTCTATACACACAAGTGAATGCCTGTGAGG
Source organism: Calotriton arnoldi (assembly GCA_963921515.1). Taxonomy (NCBI): domain Eukaryota; kingdom Metazoa; phylum Chordata; class Amphibia; order Caudata; family Salamandridae; genus Calotriton; species Calotriton arnoldi. The sequence continues at coordinate 222,688 of CAWUFW010005973.1, read as the reverse complement.
AGCCAAATGTGTGACTGCTTAGCTTTGTGCCTACACAGATCATGTATTTTGTAAATTGACTCCATAGTCAGATGAGATGACAAACTCTGCTTTCTGCTATTTGTTGGCAAACTAATTTAATGAGGTGAGGTTTGAGTAGTTATGGTGTATTTGTGAAACTTACACTCCTCCTCCTACCCAGCCCTTTCCAGGCCAACAGGAAGAGTGTTGTCCACACAATGCTGGGAAGTGTACTTGCAAGATGGTAGCTGGTGTTTGTAACACAAAGGCAAATTTGGTAGTTGTGATAGGTTCAGACAGCAGTCCCCAGTGTCAGCAATCTTGCTAGTACACATCAATTCAATGTCAGGTAGCCATAGGCCCACATGAAGTGGTTGTGCTGTGTGTGTGGAGGAGTGTTTGCTGTTAATCTGACTCCCATCAGGCCCGTTCCTACATACACCTTCCCTCCCAGCCCAAACAGCCTATTTGGAACTATGCTTTACTGACAGTGAGTGGAAATGTAGTAGCAATATTTTTGACACTGTAGCCTGGTGTTTGGAGCACAAGTCCATGATTAGTAGAGTTACTGGGGTGCTGTTTGTGCTATGTGGGAGGAGGAGTGTTTGCACTGACTACATCTCCCATCAGGCCCTGTCCTACACACACCTTCCCAGCCAGACCAAACAGCACTCTTGGAGCTATTCAGTCCCTGACAGTGAGTGGAAATGTACTGGCTAGATGTCTGATAATGGGGACTGGTGTCTAGAGCACAGGGCGATGATGGGAGACTTGGGCAACTCAGATAATAGGTACCACTGTCAGACATCTTGCTAGTACATTTTAAAACACTGTGAGAAAAGCATTGTTCATGCTGGGCTGTTTGTGCTGGGTGAGAAGGTGTATGTAGGACAGGGACTGATGGGAGTTGTAGTAATTAAAGATACTCCTCCTCCCACCCAGATCAACTAACTCCTCTGGGCCTATGTCTTGCTCACAGTGAGTGGCAAAGTGCCTGCAAGATGTCTGACACTGGTGCCTGGTGTCTGAATTGACCACAACTCCCAACAGAGCCTTGTGCTCCAAACACCAGTCCACAGTGTCAGCCATTTTGTCAGTACATTTCCACTGACTGTCCGGTAAGCATGGTTCCTGGTGGGCTGTTTGTGCTGGTTGGGAGGAGGAGTGTTTGCCCTGACTCCATCTCCCATCAGGCTCTGTCCTCCACACACCTTCCGACCCATCGTAAAGAGGCCCATTGAATGTTTGCTCTACACTTCACCCTAAAAACAGTAAAAACGACAACAAGCAACTGGGGTAAATGATCCCAAATTAGTTATATTTCAATACAGTCAATACACTCAGGCCTATAGCTTTAGTAATTGTGACACACACATCCCAAGGGGGATGACTACAACTCCCAGGAGGCCATGTAACTCCCATCCAAAATAAGGGCTGTTCTAGGGACACTGCTCAGGAACATATCGATGTTTGGGACCACAGGACGTCCACTTATCAGGCTGCTACAGGTTAAATGTCTGTGGTTCCAAGCATCCATACGTTCCCGAGCAGTGTCCCGGCAACAGCCCTTATTTTCGGTGAGATTTAAATGCCCTCCTGGGAGTTGTGTTACATTGCATTTTCCATACTGTTACAATCACTGTATGTATAGGTGTGACTATTGTTGTTGAAATGCATTCATGACTGACCATGAATCTGATCATTGGTAAGTCTTAAAGTGATTCATGTACAAAATGTTGAGATGGGACTGTACCTACAGACTGCATTGGCATGTGGGGCTGGGCATGCATTTCTGTGTATGGTGAGTCATTTGCCCTTAATTACATGGCCACAAAAAGAGACATTTTTTGACAAAGAGTTTCAGTGTTGCATATTATAAGGGGAAGGCAGTTCCAGTCATGCCTTCAGTGTGTAATATTTCCAAGACCTTCTCCTCCCACGGCTGTAGTTGCAGCAATGTGCTGTGAGGGCCACTGCCAGTCCTCTGGGTCTCCTTGTGCTAGTTGGTGTATTTGTTCTTGGTGCGGGACTAGAGGTCATTCTACCTCTTCCTGATATCTCCCTGTGTGCGGAGAGTGTTGCTGACACCATTCATGTTGTTGACTATCCTGGTCCATATTTCCTGTGTACGTGTGTGAGGAGTACTCATGATTTGTGTTCCGAACAGCTGGGTCTCTACTCTAATGATTTCATCCACCATAATAGTGAGCTCATGTGTGCAGAATGCAGGTTTTTGGGGAATTATGGTGGTGTTGGTTAATTATCAATTGAGATATGAACAAAGAAAAGGGTGATATGATGTACGGGTTTTGCATGCTGGAATGGGGACTACAAAGTGACACACATGGTTTGTGGGTGATGCTAAATTTGTGGGCAGGTAATGGTAATGATGATAAGGACGATGGGAAATAATGGCATTTCAAAAGTCTTTGAAAGAGATTATGGTCTATATTTTGTAGTTGTTTCATGTTGAAAATTTGAAATTGTGCTGTAATTTGTTGATTATAACATAGTCATTGGAAGATGGCGCAGGACCACCGATAGGTCTGCACCACTAACGGACCACTGATGCCTTTTTGTACTCGTAATACGCTCGGTTTGCGATGCAGGATGTGCCCGGCAGTGAACGAATGATGTCTTTCCCAATCGCAATGTCGCGCAAGAGCACTGGCTGAACAGCCAAGCCGGCGGTGGCGGATATGTAGGCGTAACTCAAAATACAGCAGATGGCCTTGCATCATCAGGGCAGTGGTGCGGCACAGGCAGTTTTGCACCCTTCGTACAGGCAAACTCGTAATCAGGCCCTAAATACTTTCCAAAAAATGTAAAAATAATAAATATGTTTTCAAATATATTATTTTGTAATAAATGTTAAAAAATATATACCATTTTGCATAAATGCAAACATATACAAATGTATGTTATGTTGTTTATAAAATGTAAAAATGGCAAAATATTATTTTTTTAATAATTCTAACAGATGTTGAAAACAAATTTCTAATATTTAAAAATGTGTAAAATATGTTGTATTCTTTAATAAAAAGAACTACTTTGGGCCGGTTTTGATGTCAGGCAGAAAGCAATCTGACAGCTTGTCAGAGGCTTTCCGCCCGATATCGATGGCTTCCCTCCGACAGCCGTATTACAATACCGGCAGTTGGAGGGAAACCTGCAGGCTGACCCACTGCGCTTCCGATGGGCTCAAGGAGCCCGACGGAGCATTGGAATAAAACATAATCCCATAATGATCGTGGGGCTAGCCCCGGCTCTGCCATCGGGATTATGATGTCCCTTTCCTACAGACTTTCCATGTCGGCCTTTCAGACATGGAAAGGCTGTTAGAAAGTGACTTTGGGGGCCCCTAGTAGAGCCCCCTTTCACCCCGGCCCTCTGCCATGGGGCATTGGTGGCAAACATCCCTGCAAAGTGTGGCAGGCACCACATGGTGCCTGCCACACGGTACAGGGATTTTTACAGACATCCATTTTTCAATGGCAGCTTGTTCCGCGGCCCTTTTCTGCCCGCCACACAAGCTGCCATTGAAAAATCGATGTTTCAGACCCTCCCATAGGGCGGTTCCATCCAAATTTTGTGGGTGGAACAGTCGACCTATGGTTGTCTGGTTCCAGTCCACAGCCGACCGACATCGTAATAAGGGCATGTGTGTTTAACACAAATATATACTAACAAATAAAAATTGTATGTTCTTCTCATTTGTAATACCACCATAATCAAACATAAGTAATAACAAATTCCACACACTACACTTTAAAAATTACCCATTCCAACTCCATTAAAACTACATTCAGAGAAAGTACTAGACACTAAACCCTACAAATTAATTATTCCTACTCCAATATAAGTAAAGTCAGGGAGAGTGCTGGACACTAAACCCTACAAATCAATTATTTCTAATCCAATATACCTAAATTCAGGGAGAATGCTGGACACTTACCTTAAAAATTACTATTCCTAGTCCATTATCACTAATTCAGTGAAAATGCTGGACACTTAACCCTACAAATGAAATATTCCTACTAAAATATAACTAAATTCAGGGAAATTTCTGGACTCTAAACCCTAAAAAAGTACTATTCCTACTCCAACATCAATAAATTCAGAGAAAGTGCTGGACATTAAACCATACAAATCAACTATTCCTACTCCAATATTACTAAAATAAGGGAAAGTGCTGGACACTAAACCCTACAAATAAATTATTCCTACTCCAATATTACTAAAATAAGGGAAGCGCTGGACACTAAACCCTACAAATAAATTATTCCTACTCCAATATTACTAAATTCAGGAAAAGCGCTATACCCTAAACCCTAAAAGTTAAGTATTTCTACTACAATAAAACTAAATTGCAAAAAACTATTAAACTCATTATATTTCTAAATGAAAATATATTAAATCATTAACTAATATAAACAAAATACAATAACAAATTACAAATAAATATTACTAAACTTTTAGAAAATATTCAGAGAAAATTAACAAAATAAAATTCAAATTTCTATATAACAATTAAAGAAATTTAATAAATAAGAATAAGCATACTATAAACCTTACAAAGTTAAACCTAAAAGCTTAAAACCATATTGCAAAATAGCAAAACATATTATATTAATATGTTTTTTTTATAAAGCCACATATTTAAAATATAAAAAAAATATACATATATCAAATTTAAAAAATAAAAGTGATTACTTGTTCATATTAAAAAAATATTAAAAAGAATATATTTTTGAAGAATTCCACAACAAATTCCATAATAAAATAAAACATACTACAATTAATCTGTAAATATATAACCTTTTTAAAAAAATATTAATTATATAAAAACAATAAAAAATGTGTTCCTAAAATAAAAAAACAAAAAACAATGTCATATTTTTCTAAAATTCCCTCCCAAAAATTGCAAATCTTAAGATCCAACCCACTCTTTTAAAAAAATGGTTTTTTTGCAATTTATCTAATTTTTACAAATTAATTTGTATATTGAGCAATACATTTATTTAAATTTTAAAAGTATATATTTTTTTAATAATTGTTTCAATTATCCCGAAAAAACTAAAGATTTCAGTACAAATATATTAAATGTAATTTTGTTTTTAATATTATAAACATAAAAAGCTACATTTTAGTTGGAACCAAGAAGATACCCTAGGAGCATAGGTTGAATCCAATTTCAAGATCACTTCGTCAGGAAGAATCTGTAAACAAGGGCATGATATCATTGAGGACCCCAATTCACCCAACCTTCGGGCCAAAGTAATGGCCAAAAGGAGAGTAATTTTAGAGGGAAGGGTACCCACATCAAGCCCGCCTCAACCAGGGGTTCGAAAGGTAACCATTGGAAGCCCTGAAGGACAGTAGGCAAGCCCCAAGAAGCAACAATGACTGGCCCTTGAAGCCAATAACATTTGAGAAAATAGACAACCAAAGGAACAAGCAAATTCAATACCACTTTAGATGCACAACAAGTGGTAATTGCTGCCCACTGAACTGCTAAAGTTTTTAGAGACAAATTTGTCAAAAAACAATTTCTCACATGCTCCAGAATCTTACATGGATTTTTCCAAACTGAGTCTACATGGTGTACCTCACAGCATTTCACAAAAGAACCCCAGCTCTTATTATAGGACGACAGAGTCCACCTTTTTCTGGACAGTTGTATGTCAACTGCCAGTGTGAGGAACAGCCCATTTTCTCCAGTGCTAGGAGCTCAAGAACCAAGCTGTCAATTTCAATGTTTAAAGCTGACCAAGTGGCAATGTGGGAAACTATAGAGGGGACGTAAATATTTTCAACCTGACAATTCTTCCCCCTGAACAACTAGAGCAAAAGATGGAACCAAAGGCTACAAGGCAAAAAGGGGGCTATCACAATCACTGACAACTACTCCACCCAAATCCTCTGCAGCAACCTGGGGAGGAGGGGAATCGGAGGGCACATATACAGAAGACCCGAGGGCCAAGGACTGAGAGAGCATCCATGACTCAAGCTTGAAGTCAAATCACTTCCAAACAAAACATTGGAAGAAGGGCATTGTGGGATGATGCAAAAAGATCAATCCATGGTTCTCAGAGGAGGTGCCATACTTCCGGAAATACTGGATGAGAAAGATGGTAATGAACTGAGGAGTGCAGATTGCAACTCAGATTGTCCCTGAATATAGTCTGCCCTCATGGCAATAAGATTGATCTCTGCTCAAGAGCAAATCAGGTTGGCCAGGGTGCCCCCTGAATGTTGGTACAGACCACCAGATTCACTCGCTGAAACTGTGAATAAAAAAATTGAATAATTTCCCAAATTTCCGACAACTCCTTCCAACTGGATGAATGACCTTTGTTCCTCAATAACCACTGACACTTTGCTTCGAGAGGCGTCACGTTTGCCCACGACCCCATAGACTGGCATCTGTTGTCAACAACATAGGAGCAGGAAGTTGAAACGGACAACCTTTCTCTAGATTGGAAGTATGCAACCACCAGATCAATTCCTGAACAAGAGTGGGATCTGCAATTCGCAATTGGCGAGGAATGGAGTTCAATAAGCCATCAAATGATTTATGAGCCCAGAGAACCACTGCAGTTGTGGCTGCAATCAGACCCTGAACCTTCAGCCAATTTATGACTGGAGCTTATGCCCAGGACATCAGTGCTCTCAAGTGCTCTTATAATGTCTTGATCCTTGAGGATGGTAGAAAAACTGTGCCCTTCACATTGTCGAAAATCATTTCAAAGACCTGCAGCCGTTGCACAGAGTGTCAGGTGGAATTTCGAAAACCCCAATTATTAAATTAGGACAATGGTAGCGTCCAATGTTGCTTGTGCCTTAGGAAGAACAGTAGCAAAAATTTGTCAAATCAGCGAGGTATGGGAATATAGAAAACCTTTGAAGTTGCAAAACCCCCACAGCTGGAGCAAATACCTTGGTGAAGGTTCGAGGAACCATTGACAGACCGAACGGCCAGACCTGGAATTGATAATGAACCCCCTTCACTGCAAATCTCAGGAATTTTTGGTTGTCAGGGTCAACTGGGATGTGAAAATAGGCATCTTCTAAATCTACAATTGCCAAAATCCGCCCTGCTGTGATGAGGGGAATGATGGATTGTAGAGTGATCATCCAAAATGGTTCCATCTTTACATACTTGTTCAATGAATTCAGATCCAAGATTGGCCGAAAGGAACCATCTAGTTTGTGGACCAGGAAGAGAATATACTAAACCCTTCCCTCCAGTCTGGTGTTAGGTCTGGCACAACTGCCCTTTTTAGGAGCAGCTTCTCCACTCCTGTTAACAGTGCATCCCTTTTATGTGTTTTAATAATGTAGTAACTAAAAATCCCATGTCATGAGGGAGGTTCACAAAAGGAATTTGATACTCTTGGTGGATGATGGTGGGAGCTCATTGATCCGTTATGTGCTAGAGCTACACCTGAAGGAAGAACTGAAGCCTGATCCCAACCTCAGTATAATCACTTATGACTGCTTCCCTGGGTGGGCTGACACTGTGGTCGGGACTTGCTTGCAAACACGGCTCCCTGATCATGAGTCTGGCCTTGAAAGGCATGTGAACTGTCCATGGGAATTTGAAAATTGTATTTGTGAAAGAAGGACTTCTTTCCTTGAAACAACTAAAAATACGTCAAAATTGTCTTTTCTCTAGCACATCTTTGGAACATAGAGCTTACCTTGTACCCAAACAATTTTGGTTCCTCATGTATTAGAGATGTCTGTGCTGCATCCAGATACTATGGCTTTGTTCGCATGGATCTACCACCTGCAACTTTCACCCCTTGATGTGGTTAAAAAATCCCATAGTGTGTCATCCAAGAGGAACTGAACCAATACCTCCAGATGAACCAAAAAAGGGGTTGGATCTCACTGGACCAGGAGACAGTCAAACAGTTTCTCCAAATCCTTATGTAGTACCTGGGAAGCATATGCAGAATATGTGCTGGACATATCCCAAAAATAGAAGCTGAGTAAGCTCTCTTGAGAGCAGCCTCTACCTTCTTTTCAACAGGATCAGAAAGTGTTGCATCCTCAGATGAGAAGAAGGAAGAAGAAGTCATGGATGCAAAAACTGAATTCACTTGTGGAATCTGTGTATTAAATTGTGTAATAAGATACCTCCTGTTAAAAAAATTATGAATGCTCTGCTTATCAATATCCTTCCGTTCTTTTGCACTTCCTATGTATAGCTGTTACATAGCAACCAGGTCTTGGAAACCTCGAGTCTTGGCTTCATAAAAAACAATGCACCACCGCCTCATAGCCGTATGTGCTTGAAAGCATTGCCAGAGGTCCCACGTGCTGACTCTCATTGCAGTAGTTGATCCAACCCACCCGCGAACTGCAAACAATGCTTCCCACTGAAGCCATGCACATCCACGGAGAAGACTGCCTCTGGCGGTACAAAAAACAACATACGGTAAGTGTGTAATGTCAATTTAAATCCCAAGGAACAATAAAACAAACATAGCGTCTCTATTACATCTTGGACAGGGAAAAAAATCAGGCATGGCAAAGGGAGGGAGGAGTCTTAGGGGTCGATTCTGATCTCGGTCAGAAGGGCTCCGAATCAGATTCAGCTTTGCAGAATCTGATCCGGAGCCCTTGGTTCCGACGGACTTGTTCCAGTTCCGAACAACCAAGTATGATGCCTGGAAACCGTTTGCGCTGACCGAATCGGTTCCTGAAGGTATTTGGACAGGACAGGCCTTTCCGGAGCTGATTTGTACAGCTCGATGGACTTGCTTTCCGAACAAGCGAGTACGATGAACGATTCGGACAACCTTTTTCGATTCGGTTTTCCCGGAACGATCGGCTGCCGAAATCAGTCTTTGGGGGCCTGTAGCAGGCCCCCCTTCCCCCGGGGCCCTCTGAATCAGGCCTGTGGGGGTACCCATGGGTCCTCTCTTCCCAACCATACACAGTGTGGCAGGCACCATGAGGTGCCCGCCACAGGGTGTACGATTTTCCCGAACCATCCCTTTCTTCAATGGGAGCCTGTGTTCACGTTTGGTACACAGGCTCCCATTGAAGTCCATGGGAGTCCAACCGATCTGAATCCGGATGCATAATACAGATGCATCGTACTCGTAAGGTTGGACTACCCCGATCTGAGTCATATGGAAAGCATTCCTGAACCGAGTCGGTCAGTATGCTTTCAGAACGAGATCGGAATTGACCCCTTAGCTGGAAATAGAAATTCCAAAAAAGACTACTGTGTAGAAATGTTTGTCTGGAGGTTGGACGGCCTCATACAGTAGTGACTGGGATGAAGAGGTCCTATGAGGGGACAATTCTCCATTCTGAACACTTAGGGCCTGATTTCGATGTTGGGCGGAAAGCCATCCTACAGTCTTTTGGAGGCTCTCCGCCTGACATCCAGTGTGTCCCTCTGACAGTTGTATTATGATGATGGTGGTCAGAGGGAAATCTGCAGGGGAATGCTGTTCCTCTTTTGATGGGCTCACAGAGCAAGTAGGATGAGGAGCGGAATTGTAATCTCTTGAATGACAGAAGAGCCAGCCTTGGCTGAGCTGTAGGGATTACAATGTTGGTTTCCTACACCCTTTAAATGTTGGCTTTTTTGACATCGAAAGTCTGTCAAAAAGTGACTTTGGGGGCCCCAGAAGGGCCCCCTTCCCGGCCGGCCCTCCAATATGAAACATGGGGGCACCTAATGTGCCCCATAAACATCCCTGCATCGTGTAGCAGGCATGGCATGGTGCCTGCCGCACAGTTCAGGCATTTTCACCAATATCCATTTTTAAATGGAAGCTTGTGTTGCGGGCCTTTTTCACCTGCCTCACAAGCTTCCATTGAAAAATGAATGTTTGCGACCACCCATAGGGCGGTAGCATCCTAATCCTGAGGTCAGAACTGCTGACCTAAGGTTGGGCGGTGCCAAACCGCAACGGTGCCACCCTGCCTCACAAGCTTCCATTGAAAAATGCATGTTTGCGACCACCCATAGGGCAGTAGCATCCTAATACTGAGGTCAGAACTGCTGACCTGAGGTCGGGCGGTGCCAAAGCGCAATGGTGTCGGGCAGATGTAAGTCTGCTCAACATCATAATGAGGCCTTTAATTTAAGATGATGTGAATTTATACCACCAAAGTCTATGGATTAGGAAAGAAACCCATTTTTCTTCAGTGCAAAGATAAGAGATATGATTTGAAACAAACTATACATAGAAAAAGACATACCGTTTTCTTGATAAAATTAAGAACAGACTCGTCCTTGGATACTTTTAGCAATGCATTGGCACGCCTCTTATAAGGAGCGAAGCCACACAAACTTCACAAATAATCTCTTTGACAAACTTGTTGTATTTGATTTTAGGTCATGTGATTGCTGTAACTACTGCTCATTTTAATCCGTGTTTCAAGGTACTACTGAAATGAGCAGCAGATTTGATTGGAAAGAACATTTTAATATTGGAAACTGAAAAGGCATTACACTTTTGTTTCCTAGAAGATTTGTTTTCAAATTAAATCAATACACAACACAGCATTTTCTGCAACACATCTTTTTCCTCTGATTAATGCTACAAGAGGCTACCATCTAATAGTTTTTTTCTTGACTGCTGTCAATTCTAAGTACTGTAAATAATAGGCTTACTGTTATTTAAGGTAATGGTGGTACTCACTTTATCCAACCGTACATGGATGGAAGGCTGAGTTGGCACTGAAAGGATTTAGACTCATGAAGACCTGCATGTCACCACAGATTTCAGCAGCTTTTAGCTCGTTTAGCCATTTTGTCCTCTGCAACCTTTATTTGGATACATAAAGAATGCTCAAAATGTGGGGTGCATGCAATTTGCATAACTTGCTTTTGTGTAATTATGTTGAATTTCTGAAACATTTTGTGAAATTACATGCTTGCTCCAAAAGATCTTCAAGTGTATCCCCATCCAGTCCATCAGCAGTAGAATCTACTATGGCAATGCACTCTATGCCAGCATCACCCAGAAACTCCTCAAGAAACTGCAGAAAACTCAGAACGCCTCTGCCCGATTCATTCTCAACATCCCCTGCCACAGCCACATCACTGGCCACCTGAGACTTCCACTGGCTCCCAGTTAACAAATGAATCACCTTCAAGTTCCTCACAGACGCCTATAAAGAATTACACTATGCAGGACCTGTGTACCTTAACCACAGCCTCTCATTCCAAGCACCCACCAGAGACCTCCACTCTGCCAACTGGCCATGGCTACCATCCCATGTATACGCAAGACTATGGCCAGAGGAAGATCCTTCTCCTTTCTCGCAGAGAAGACATAGAGCACCCAGCCTCTCCACCTCAGGCAATCACCGCCACTGTCTCAATTCAGGAAGGACATCAAGACCTGGCTCTTCCACTGAACCACATCGTTTTCGGTAGACCAACAGTTTCGCCCCACCCAAAGCCTTGCGAACCTTACATGTGAGTAGTTGTGCTTAGAAGCCACCTGATTTATTGATTGTAATAATGCAAAATGCAAATCCATAATTTCATGCTTATTTTAGTATGAAATATGTCCTTAGGTCAGACAGTCAGTTAGTCAGTCAATCATAAACGCATGGTATATATACACAAATATATTGCAACAACAGTTCCATCACTATCCCATACACAATATTTAAAAGAAGCTCATCTTAAAAGAATAAAAGGGAAAGAAAAAAGAAGCCTCTCATCACGTTGCTCGCAAAAATTTTTAGAATTCGAGTAGATTAAGAATCTACAACCTATTGCTAGTTCTGTGGGACATAAATAATCTTGAGAAGCTCACTATATACAGGGAAAGGATAAGTGCTTTGTGCATTATTACAAAGTGCAACCACAGAAGCACATCTATCGATTTCATCATTAGTCTCGGAGCAACAATTAATCATAGCATTTCCTGATAAAAGGAGCCCCCTTATGAAATTGAGAACAGAATAGAACATTTCATGTGATTGGAGTGAGTATAAAAGTCTAAGACCTTCTTTGTATGTGTCTCCCCTCCTGTTTCCTGCCTGCTCCAGTGCAGAGAGTGCCCAGAGACCCCCTACCACCACCAGACTTTACTGGCAGGTCGGACCAGACTGCATTGACCAGCAACCCTGGCGGTGGGCCAGCAGAAAGTTTCACATTTGCACCTCATTGCGCAGGATGAAGGTCGCATACAGCTCACGCATTACGCAAAGCAACCTTCCACCTTCATAGCAGGATGTGTATCACCCCTGTTTCCTGCCTGCTCCAGCACAGAGACAGCCCGAAGACCCCTCCCACCACCAGACTTTGCTGGCTGGTTTGACCAGCAGCCCCAATGGTGGGGCCAGCTGGTAGCTTTACGTTCTCACCTCCCGGCTCAGGATAAAGGTTAGTGCAGCTCCTTTATCAAGGGACACACTCGGGTGTTGCCAGGGCAAAGCCCAGGCCAAGGGTGGGCCTGTCTGTACCCATCTGAGCCCAGAGGAGGCTAGGCTGGGCCACCCCTCTTTTGCATGACTCCCAGCTGAAGGTACTGTACCCCCTGCCGTTGTCCAATGGTGCCTGCTACTTCCACACTGCCTGCTGTCCCTGCCTTTGTGCTGCCTACTGTCCCTGTGCAGTCTGATGTCCCTGCTTTGCCTGCTCTGCCTGCCCCTGTGTTGCCTGCTGTCTCTGTGCTGCCTGCTGTCACTACCCCTGTGCTGCCTGCTCTTACTGCCCATGTGCCCCCTGCTGTCCCTGTACTGCCTGCTGTCCGTGCCCCTGCACTGCCTGCTGTCCTTGTACTGCCTGCTGCCCCTGCACTGCCCCTGAACTGCCTGCTGTCCCTGTACTGCCTGCTATCTCTGCCCTTGCATTGCCTGGTTTCCCTGCCCCTGTGTTAACTACTGACCCTGTTCCAGCTTCTGCCCCTTCACTACCTGCTATCCCTGCTCCTGTGCTGCCTGCATTCCCTGCATTACTTACACTTGGACCACCTGCCAGGACTACTAATGGAGGCCAATGCATCACCAGTTGGACAACACCCAGCACGAAGACCCCTGGCCCTCCCACCACCTGATGGTACACCACCAAGGAACGCCTGGATCTGTATCTTGGACATCAAAACAACGGCTGCATCTCCTCCTCCCCATGATCCCTCAAAAGACCCTTCACCTGCTGACACTTTCAATTCTCCTGCAACACAACCTACGGAAGATCCCACTCCACTCTTGCCAACAAGACCAATAACCCCACAAAACACTCCATTGTACCCTGGTCAACGCCCGCTCACTCTGCAAACATGCCACGTAAATCTGGGACACCATCACCACCCTCTCCACAGATGTTGTTTTCATCTTTAAAATGTGACTCAACCCCTCCTCGAACACTGACATCACCACTGCCACTCCTAAAGTGTACAAGATGATACATTGTGACCACGCCAACAAACAAGGTGGAGGCATCAACATCATCTTCAAGGAAACCATCAGATGTACTATCACCAACGGCAATATCACTCCTTTAATGGAACACCTTGACTTCCTACCACAACCTGACGTGAAGATGATAAGAGACACCCTCACCTACAGACTCCTGGGTCTCCAAGCAACATTCTGTGATGCCATCCCCAACCTCATCGCACCCCTAGCAATCAAGTCACACCACTATGCCCTACTCTGAGGCCTCAACTTCCAAATCGATGACACCAATGATGCCAACTCCATCGTCCTCATGGAAAACCTGAGCAACATTGGCCTCACCCAACTGGTCATCAAACCCACACACAAAGCCTGAAACACACTCAACCCCATTTTCACCTCCAGTGACAGAGTCAAATTCAGCCATACTACAGAACTAACCTGGACTGACCACACCATCGTACACTTCTCTATCACTAATACCCAACACACCATCACCAGGCGTCAGATATCCTACCACCGCAGCTGAAGCAAGGTCACTGAAACTCAGTGGTCTCAGGTCCTCCCCACCACCCAACCCAAGGTCTCAACAGACATCAACCAGGCCATCTAGAACTTCACCGCCTGGAACACCACCAGCGCCAACAGAGTCGCCCCACTAAAACCTACAAAATCCAACAAGATCCCAATGTCACATGGCCCATGGGGACATTGTCAATTTCTCTAAGTTAGCATGAGCTCTGCAGGCAGTGGGCGGCTTTGCGCACGTTACTACAAGGCTTTATTTTTGCAAAGACTTTCTTAGTCCTTTTCACATGAGAACTGTCTGCTGTGTTCACTTTCTGCCAGTTCCTGGGATTTAATCTGAACATTGTGTGCAAGGTTGATAAACAATGCCCCTTGTTATTCTGTTCTGGTCAGGCCCTAGCACCTAGACAAAACACACCAGTGTAGCTGTTGTTTGTAACTCGTACTTTGGTTTTATGGGGATACAGGCATGGGGTCAGACACTTGGAGAGGGACCTATTATGTAGAACTGCCATCTATAGTCTGAGGTATGGGGTCTGCAGACAAAACCCAGAGATCTTCCAATATATAATAATACAGCTTCTTATCAAGGGGAGGGAGATTAGGCTATATTATCTTTTTTATAATGACATCTCCGTTCATGATTTATGGCCTAGCTGCTATGCTGACAGTTTTTGTATTATGAATTTTCCTGCTTGTTGTGGCACGTATACTGCATGTTACAGCACGTTAGTTAAAATAAATATTTTAAACTGGTTCATGTCTCTGTCAGATCTTATTCTGGACAAGAACAAGAGTGTGAGAAAAAGGGTGTGTCTTGAAACTGTGAGTACTGAGAGATTCAGGAGTGTTGTGTTCTGGGGTGTCTAATCACTTGTTTCTCTGTGAGTGAGTAGGAGGTCAAATGAGACACTATAGCTAGTCAGTCCTTGGCTCATGGGTACTATGGTGGTAGGATGTCCCCAGGCACCAAGGTCCCATAATCCTATGCATAGTTCTGTTCTTGGGCAGAATCCCTGCAACAACCAAACATGGCAGCTGGTACATCCCAGAACTCAGGACCACCAAGCACAATAGCCACCAACAGGAGAAATGATGGCGCAACTCCAAGAACCCCACTGACAAAGCAGATCACAAAACAGCCCTCAGCATCTAAAATGGGCACATCAAAGAAGTCATGAAAGCACCCATTACCACCCAAATCGACCCAAGAGTCAACCACACAAAAGACCTCTTCAAAATAGTCGAAGAATTCTACAACCAAACAGCCATATAGAACACCATCCATCCCTCCCAAGAACTCTGCAACACCCTCTCAGACTACTGCCACAGCAAGATCACCAATATCGACATTTCAACATCCAACCCACCCTCCTCGATCCCGATGGCCTCAAACATCCAACGAACACTAGCCAAACCATCACCACCTGGTCCTGCTCACCTCCCTGACCTTCTCAGCCATAATGTCTTCCATCTACTATGGGGTGCCCAACGACCCCTACCCCCACCACCTCTACAACGTTGCTGTGAACCCAATCAGCATTCAACTCACCAGCATCCTCAACACCTCCATCTCCACAGTAACCTTTCCGGACAGATAGAAACACACAGGCATCAGACCTCTCCTAAAGAAAGCCTCAGTTGAACCCAACAATCTCAAAAATTACTGTTTGATCTCCCTGCTCTCCTACCCGGCCAAAGTTCTCAAGAAAGCCATCAACCAGCAACTCACCAAATTCCTCAAACAAAACCACCTACTGGACGCCTCTCAATCAGGATTCCGTGCCAACCACAGCACTGAGACTGCACTGATTGCTGCCACAGATGACATCAGAACACTCCTTGAATTTGGTGAAACCATGGCCCTGATCCTCCTCAACATCTCTGCAGCATTCAACACAGTCTCCCAAAACACCCTCATGAACAGACTCCACTACACAGGCAGGCAGAAAGATACCCTCAAGTGGATTGCCTCCTTCCTCACAAGATGCACACAGAGCATCCGACTGCCTCCCTTTACCTCCGCACCAAAATACTTCATAAGTGGCATACCACAAGGCTCATTCCTCAGCTTCACCCAGTTCAAAATCTATATGACTCCCCCTTGCAGACGTAGTCAGATCCCACAGACTCAACATAATCTTGTGCACAGATGACACTCAATGGATCCCCTCGCTCACTGAGGACCCCCTCCAACATCAAAACCAACTTCTGAAACGTAGCCGACTGGATGAGAGACAACTGTCTCTAACTCAACTCTGACAAAACTGAAGTACTGATCTCCACACGGGACCACAGCTGTTGGCCTGCAGAACTCGGACCCACACCAACCGACTATTCACGTAACCTCAGCATCATCCTCAACAGCCAACTGACCATGAAATGATGAGTTAAAGCAGTCACGTCCTCCTGCTTCCACACAATTTGCATGCTCTGCAGAATCTTCAGATGGATCCCAACCCAAACCAGAAAGAACATCATTCAGGCCCTTGTTACCGGCCGCCTTGACTGCAGCAATGCCCGCTAAGCTGGCATCTCCACCCAGCTCCTCAGAAGACTACAGACCACACAGAATGCTGCATCCGAGCTTATTCTGGACCTCCCCGAATGAACCCACATTGCCCCCCACCTGAGAGACCTCCACTGGCTCCTCATCCAGAAAAGATGCCAGTTCAAGTTCCTCATGCACACCTACAAAGCCCTCCACGACCTAGCACCTGCCTACCTCAACCATCGATTGAACTTCCACCAGCCGGATAGACGCCTGCACTTCTCAACACTCGCCCTCCCACAAACCACCTACATATGTTGCAGCCACAGCGGTGGCCGCTCCTTCTCCTACATTCCTGTCAAGACATGGAACGACCTTCCCCTCCAGCTTCATACAGCCCCCTCACTGGCAGACTTCAGAAAGAGTCACAAGACCTGGATCTTTGACAGAGACACAGCGCCCAGATACCCCTAGGGGTGACAGACTGACAGAGCTACACTCTACAAATGCTGATTGATTGATTGATGATCTCAAAAAGGGAAGTAAAAAGTTGTTCTTAGGGAATGGTAAAGTAAGCAAACAAGTAAAAAGTGTGCATTAGATTATTTTGATATATTATCACAGGGGCATGGTGGAAGATTTTCCAACCATCCTCGTTGAATGGGATATAGAACTAGCAAATGCACAGTACCCAGAACAAATCTGGTCAGTTAAATCTATATTGGGAATTTAAAACTAGCTACAATAAAATTGAATCACTGGATTAGGAGTAGCATCAGAAGTATTATTCAGATAATATTCCTGAGGAGATAATCGGTGGCAATTAGTCGCCCCCCTTTCTGAGTAAGCTGACTTTATTTAGACTTTGGCAAGAGACGGTATGTGGGCTGAGTCATCAAAAAAATCAATAAGGCCCAAACCACCAAGGGTGTGAGATGAGGCAGACCATAGTAAACTGCAAATTACTGTTCCAACCTATGGCCCAAGGGGACTTTCAGATACCGAAATGATTGACCTTTTGTGAGGCCTAATGCTCTTTGCTTTTCCGCATTGTGACACAGACGCAGACACCGATGCCGACGCAAGCACAGCATGACCTAGTTGGGAGCCCGAAACTCGGAACACGGTACTCCCGACCATCAGCCATGGCACAGCCCGGCACCGCCCCAGTACAGTCGGGCATATCCTCGGTGCTCCCTGGTCCCGGTTCTAACCTTAGCCACCAATGTTAGCAACTAACGTGTAAGTGCGGCAGCCACAGCCGGCTGCCATGGAGAGCGGGCCCCAGGCGCCCACGGAGGCAGCTCGGTTAGACCGGGTGTGGCCTGTGGTCCCCTGGAATGAGCCACTTGCGAAAGGTGAAGAAGAAGGGTGAAGGTTGATATTTCGTGGCACCCCAGGCATATCATCAGCATGCAGCATCAGGCGACATCAGCTGCCTAACCAGCCCCCTGAGCTACGCCACAACACTGCCAGGAGCAGGAGCCTTGGAGCTGAGGGAAACCAGAGGTATAAAAGCCAAAGTGCATTGAGTACACAGAGCCCATGGAGGTATTGTTGCGCTGAGCTGGAGGGCGGGAGTGCAGGGCTGTGGCGGTGAGGAGTAATCAGCGATTGGGGTGTGGGGCAGTTGCTGGTCTCCCCTGAGAGTTACATCATCAAATCCCCCATAGGAACCAGGAGGCCAGGCTGAATCCTTGCGCCACGCCCCCTGGCTTTCCTCCCTAGCTAGCCAAACATCCCCCCACACCAACTTGCAGCACTACCCTGTGGCACCCTGTGGCAGGCAGGACCCCCACCAAAATTCAAGGCCTTTAAGGCGCAACCCCGTTCCAGCCTTCAAATATGCCCGTCCTGCTCGAACTCCGCCCACGTGGCAGTTGGCAGTTGAAGGCACCATACCCTCACTGTGCATCAGTACCCCATTGCCAACTCAGCCACCTAACCCCCACTTAGCTGCAGGGAGAGCCAAGCCCACTGGAACAGTGAGGGGACAAAAAATGAATAAATAAAGAGGGCGAAAGAGCCTGGGATCTAAAGGGGGTGCCCACTACTCAGCAACCTGGACAGGCTCCCCCCAAATTGCATGGGAATTACTGTGGCCCACTGGAGGAGAACCAGAGGGCCAGAGGACAGCAGTCTCCATCCCTAGTTGATCCCTCTATCGCTAAGAGAGAGACAGGCCCGGCCATAATTTACAGCGTTGTTCCACTCCTTGTCATCACCTTCAGAGTGCTTCAAGTGAGAGCAAGAAAGGAGTAAGAGCAAGTGGGAGAAGCAGGCGTAGCTAGCCAGCCACAACTATACTCATAATTACTGCATGATGAGGTCAGGGAGAGTAAGGAAACAACAAGCAAAACACTGTAAGAAACCCAGGACAGAATCCATTATAGACACCACGGACACAGGGGCAGTTTCAATGCCCCCTATCTCAGTACAACATACCTTGACACCAGGGCACGCGGCTTCCACACCACAGCTCCTAGACCAGGACAGGACCCCCTGCAGTCTTGGCTGTACAACAGCTGTGGAAACAACTGCGGGAATCCCAACACCACTGGACAATCCAAACCCTCATGACAGGTGACACGGTACAATAGCAGCTGCTGCTACAAAAAAGATAACCTTGAGAGATTACTTCAGAAAAACCATCACAAATTCACTGGCACCAAACAACCACAATGAGATGATCATACCATCTACCCACCCCATTCAACGACGCTCAAAAGCAGAACCAGTTCAAAAAAGAGTACAGGCCATGATCCATGTGGGATCCAGCCGGCAGGGCCGTAGCCCACTCCCAGATGGTACCCCAGAAATGGAAGAACATTCCATACCTAAAACCCCCAAGTCAAGTGTACTCCCGCAGATAATTGATGAATCTCTTCACGAGTCACTAATTTTACAATCTCATAACATACATGGTTCTTCTCCAATTACCATATCAAGTGAACATTCTCATGCTAATTCTAATTCGAAGTCACCTTCATGCATTCTATTCAATACACAAACTAATACATCTGATTCAGTCGGGAGCAAAAAAATCCCCAGCCCCCAAGCAGCACAATGGACTAGGTCTTCGCCAGGCAAGATCAATCCGTAGATCCCAATAACTCCTGTAGACCCTGTCAGTCATAACCACTGTGAAACAACGTGTGGCGACCGTAATGACTGCTCCCCACTGGATCTATCTTTTTTCCAGGCTGACCCCAACAGGATCCTGGACCCACACGAAGGCCACAACCCGGCTGCGACCGAACCCAATGCACTTTGGACCCAACTTTTGCAAACTCCTTAATCCACAGTATTTGCATTAATCTATCACTCGGACAAATTAGATTTAGAAGTTGACCTTCTAAACACACTTGCTGTGTACACTGCAGGGATTGATCATAAACTGGAAGCCTCAACAAGCTGATTACAAAAGCACAATTCAACGCCAAACTAGTACAAGCAGTATGTTGCTGTTCCCCAATAAAAGACAGTCTTTCCTCTCTCCCTCAGTTTCTCACTACAGTCCTAACAGAAATTAGGAAATTACCACCATCAGACAGGACTGAACCCAGCAACAGCACTCCTGTTCAATGGTCTCAGCAGTGCCGAGAATCCCCAAAGATCATAATGTGAAACAAGGACTTAACATATGGAATATGTATTGTGACCCTATTACATCTGCCCCGCAAATAGTTACACCAGCGGCCGATCCAATGCCCGATAATCGATCTGCCACCTTGAAGAGTAGTTCTAATTATCAAGATAAACTAGTCAATAGGGACCCGATGGTATTAAGGATCGACCAACAGACCATGCCAAAGCTAACACTCTCATCAGGCAACGGGGACTCAGCGTGCACCAGGCAGGATAATGGCACAACAAATAACTCACCGCAAGCGCAATGGCTGAGCAAAAGGGAGAAATAAAGATTACAAAAAAGGTGTAACAAGCACACTGCTGAGACTCAAAATACAATTAGCAATTATTTTTCAAAACATAAAATCAAGAAACAATCTGGCTTGATAAGCAGATCTAGTACCATCATCAGTCTGTCTCTGCTACAACAACTATCTCCAAAACCAGCAGTTGTCCCATCAAGCAACGTGTTCCCTGCAACATGTCCCCATAACGAGCCCAGGCAATCATCCGGCACAGACAGAAAGATGTATCAAAGAATTTACAGTTTCAGCCTTCTGCAGAGCAAGACATAGATCTCAAGCAAGTTTCTGACCCGAACCCCCTAGCATCAGAATTCGAAGTTCGAACATCCCCATGATGCCAGCAAGCAAGACCAAGTTAAAACAGAAAATGTTAGTCACTGAACAACCCACCGACAATTCAAATCTAGGAGCCAAGGAAATACTTTGTATAACACTAACAAAGAACCCAGATCCAGCAAACTTGTGTAAAACTGTCTTCAACAAGGCGGTCCCTTATCTAGGCCTGGGCGGCGAACTCCGCTCCGCTCGCAGAGTTTGCGGAGTTTCCCGCACTCGCGTTACGCGGAGCTCGCGGAGTTCCGAAAAACTTTGCTTCACACAGCGGAGCAGAGTTTTTTTCCTCGCTCGCGTTCACCAACGTCAAGTTTTTTTGCACTTCGCGTAGCTTCGCGTAGTGCAACTCCGCCCATGGTTACCCTTATCCTCATGGCAAACCTGTAGGATCCCTGCAATGACCACTCATCGTTCAACTGAGATTAGATCAAACACAGAAAAAGTCCAAGAGCACTCTTGACATGTCCCGGCCACAATAAGCCTCCACTCTAAACTGCTATTCTCTCCAGAGTGCACCTCCCAAGGCATGCATGATATTTTAAACAGAGGAAATATCCTGAAACTTTTTTAATTTATTCCGGAAATATGCAACTTGGAATCCAACAACATAACATCTATTGAATTCATACCCAGTAAAGGCAATCAAATAACCGAAACAACCCTAATAACATTAGCATCAGAGGCAATAAAGGAACTTGTTCTATCAAAGGCCAACCAATTTAATAGCTGGGGTATTAAAATATCTCCCCCAATTGGACCACGGTACCTGTCGGTACTTGCAAAATCCCTGGTTCCCCCTCGTAACTCTGGCAATCCACCTTCTCAATACTAAAATTGGCTCAAAGTCGATCCCCTGACGAAAACGAACCAACTGGTAACAGATAATCCAGCCATTATGATGGCATACTAGACTTGGCTGATAGCTGCCCTGTCTGGGGGTTCCCATGAGTGAAATAGCTCCCACCTTGGCTTCACAATATGTTCCTGGAACATTAACGGTTTTACTGCATAATCCCAATCTCCTGACATGTTAAAGTTTATAAAAAAACACAAGATCATATTCCTCCAGGAAACATGGTCGGAGGCAAGCATTCCAATAGAAGGTTACCTGGAATTCTGGTCCCCCTCCTTAAGACTGCACAATCATGGCAGACCCCAGGGTCGGCTTGCAATATACATCGCCGGCAAGTTAAACTTAAACATCAACCAGCTTGAATTTGAAGAAGACTGGATTATCGGCATTAGGATCAGAAGCCCTAACTCCACCAAACAATTGCTCCTGATCAGTGTATATATTCCGCCAAATGCCAGAGAGAAAAAGGCTAAACTAGAACACCTGATCCGGACTATGTGCAATCTAATGAGTGAACACGGAAGCACACCCTGTCTAATTTCAGGCGATTTTAATACAAATCTCTTCCAAAATACCCCAGAAGAACTTGATGATATATACCCGGGGGGCACTCAACAGCTCATGGATAAAATAAAGCCCACTGGTAACAGGGACAGCAAACTAGGAGAATATATGGTCCTACAGCTTAGTTGTTTGGGTTATACATTACTGAACGTCCATTTCCCCTTGGACATACCGCCAAACTGGACAAGAACAGACGGACATACCCAATCATTTTTAGAATACACACTATGCAACAACGAAATGCTCTCCTTGACAGAAAATTACTCCATCACGCTGCAGGGAGAGTGACCATCGTCCCCAAGTAATCAGTTTGTCTTTCAGTGTCGCCAGCACGCGGCAACAAGTCATACAACAAATGGAATCTATACAGAGAACCTTACAAGGTTAAAATGGCCATATTTTTCTATTCCCACTATAATGACACAATGTAGAGTCCTTCTAGGTGCAAGGAGCACTGTTGATATAGCACCCACTGCAGCATGGAAGTCGTTTTCAAAACAATTGCTAAACAAATTCCTGTCCACTCTACAAAAACCATTAACAGGGAATCTACAACTCACTTCTGCAGAGACCAAAACATTTAAAACCCTACGTAATTCAGCCACACTGCATGCCTGGAAGTGCCCAGGGAACGCTCAGCTATTTAGTATCTATAAGCAAACCCAAAAAGCATTCAGCCAAGCAATACACCAAGACAAATAAAAAAGCTCTAACCAGTTCTGATTAAAATTAGTACATGCAAGCAAAAACTCTAATCCAAAGTTCTTGTGTACAGGAGGACACAAGGCCCTAAAGGGCAAAGTAGTGCTAATATAGGTGAAGATGAATGGGCATCATTTTTAACAGATCACTTCAAAATGTCTAAAAATGAAGAGGGATGACCTGCTAAACCCATATCACCCACCTTCTCGTCCATCTCCAACTATTTGCAGCTCTCCCTGGGAACAACACACACCGGAAGGCAAGAGCAACCAACAGGTATGGCCTCCCAGACACAAGTCACAAACATTACTGAAATCTTGAATCAGCAAGATGAGTCTCTGTCGCAGGCATCAAAGGCACCTGAAGTACGGAGAACCAAAATAGCACAAATTATAAGCACGCCCAGTCGGATAGGGCTCTTGGACAAAACGGTTTTCCTCAGGCTTTGTACAAAGCAGACATCAAGCTTTGGTCTGAACACCTTCACCCCTATTCTTCTATTGCTGGTTCAGTCAGCATATACCAGAGTCCTGGAATGGAGCCATCATCCACCCAATTTTTAAAGGGGGTAGGAGAGCTGACCCCAAAACCTACAGGATGATAGCTCTCCTGGACGTTGAATCCAAATACTATGCCAGCCTGTTGCTCAAAAGAGCTGTCATCCTGGGCATGCAATAGCCATATTTTACCCTTCAACCAGACTGGCTTTGTGGCAAAATAAGGAACCACGACAAATCTGTATTGATGGAGAAAGCATCAACCTCAAGAATGCCACTCCACTGTTGCTTTGTCGACTTCAAAGCGGCCTTTGACCGTGTGCACAGGGGTCTTCTATGGCTTGAATTGCAGAAATGGGGCATCCCCCATGCTCTCTTAAAGGCCATAATCCAGCTTCACTCCAATACCTGGATCCACATGAAATTGGGGGATGGATCTTATGTCTCAAGTAAAATACAACTATCCTGTGGTGTAAACCAACATGCTGGCTCCCCTTCTTTTTAACCTTTTTATCTCAGATTTATCACAGCTTTTTGATGATGTTGATTCCCACCCTCCAAAACTTGGCAGTACCTGCGTAAGCAATTTGCTATACGCAGACAATCTTGTTTTGCTTAGCCACACAAGGGTCAGCCTGCAGAGGCTTCTCGATCATCTGCTCCCCTACTCAATTAGCAACGAGCTGGAATTAAACCTGTCAAAGACAAAGACAATTACCTTTGGGAAACGGAAGCCTCTAAGTGGCGGATGGCAATTTAACAGCAAAAGCATCAAAAGCACAGCCCTCTACAAATATTTGGGGGTTTACATGGACTCAAGGGGCACTTTCTCCAAACAGAAGGAAGTGGTCGGGGCCAAGGCTCTATCAATCGAGGCAGCATTAACGAAGCTTTCGAGGCAGCTATCTGGCCCAAGTCTGACCCCTCTATGAACTGATATGAAAGCCAAAACTGCCAATTACTTATCGTATGGCCAGGAGATTATGCTGGGGAAAGACTCCCCCGTATGTTGAACAAGACAATATCAAGAATTTTCAAGCGAGTATGGCATCTACCGAAATCTTCATCCCCAGCTCAGTTAAGACTTGAGTTTGGCCTTCAAGACCATTGAGGGGTTGGGACAGGCATTTTCATTAAGCTGTGTAATAAATTGCACACCTCAAGTGAAGGAAGCCTGGAGGCTATGCTGTGGCAGGAAATATCATCCAGCCAAGTGGGACGAAATCATTGCTGCTATTTAGAACACTCATTGCAAATGCTCAATGCAACCGAATACTGGGGAACTAATCCACCCCAGCAGGCCCTAAAAATGTACATCAAAAAAAGAGTCTGGTCTTGGTCTTTTCACTCTGACAGGGAACAACTGGCAAAACGGAAACATGCCTGGTCATTTTTTGGGGGGTTTAAGCCAGGTGTCATGGTGCCATATTTATCATGAACCTATTTAGTAGCACGTAAAAAAAAATGTGGGCATTCAGGATGGCAAATGGCCTTTCTTGCACTATTTACTAGACTGGCGCCGTTCAAATGACAATACAGTGTGCAGGGGGTGTCGGTGCACCTCGGAGTGGATCGAACACGTGGCATGTGTTTGTCCCGCCTTACTTAGCGATCGAAGGATGCTGCTATGAGGCGAATGGAATAAACTTGGTGTTCACTCCTGCTGCCATCGTAGCAGCCATGAATCCGGAGAACCCGATGCTTAGCATCCAGTTCACCAAGTTCGTCACAAGACCGGTAAAAACTTTAACACAGCAGGAGTGCCAGTAACCTTATCCCCGTTTTTGTGCCAGTAGACATTTTTTTTCTGACTCAACCTGTTAGCTGCATTGTGTGGTCTATTGGCTGCTCACTTCATCGGATTGCCCTGAGTTTCTCTGAGACACCAGAGACTATATTGGACAGTTGGATTCCCTAGGACTTGTGCCACGTCCGTCTTTTTTTTAACTGTGTTTTAATGAATCTGCTCCCTTTTTAGTATCGAAGCTTCTGCACCCCTTGGCAGACATCTTTTTATAGATAACGCATGTCGAGAATTTGGGATTTTTGGCCTTGTGCAATATTGTAACGTCAAATATTTTAACTTTTGTATTATCAGCTCTTTTTTATACCCTTTATTAGTCTTCACAAAGTGCTTTTTTTATTGTAAAGATTTGAATTAATCAAACAATAAAGATTCTTCCAGATACACCAAGGTCATGTTTAACATATCCTAGCCACAGGATTTTCTCTGAATAGCCCAAAGGCAGGCAGTCAGATAAAATCTGTCTGGAGAATCCTAATTAAACTGTGGACCATATTGTAACCCATTGTAGTAGTGGAGCAAGGCCTGTACAGTCTTCCAGGCAATTGAAACCCACTTCAGAATAACAAACAGAGGTTGAGGACCCTTGAGGGACCATCAGTAGCCTTCTAAGGAAGGCGCTCTCAACAACCTGGAGCTAATAACAATCGTTAAACCCCGCACTCCAGCCCAGAGGCAGCAATTGAAATACATTTTGCTTTGTACAAGATCAACATTCCCCTAACGTGCTTCTGGTCGAGCTTAGCTGCAAAGCGAAAATGTGCCTCAACTGCTCTGTTGACTTGCTGCACCCTTTGGGGTAAAAGAGGATGCAGCTTCAGTTGCTTATTGAAAAGGATCCCCAAATAACAGAAACTTGAAACTTTGTCCCCTGGGTTTCCTTGTAAGTAAATGGTTTTAGTTTTAGTTGTTTTTGGGTCACAAACGTGCAGTTCAGACACCCCCACAAGAACTACCTGGTGACAGCCAGCAGCAGTCTGCCCCGGCAGGTTGTGACAGAATGGCAACACCTGGGAGGCTGGAGAACCATGTGAGAGAGGGGCACTGGGGCACTAGTTTGTCTCGTGGCCTAACAAGCCCAGACAGAAGATCTGCCCTAATTCTGGGTTCCTGGCCCGTCTGACCTGCCCTGCCTCCCTGTTGAGGGTCCAATGCCTGGTGTCCTGGAGGTCTGGGGGAGCGTTGGGTCCCCTTTTGGTAGACGGCTGTCGGCCCACTGCTGGGACCCAGTGACCACACGGCACCAACAGGACCTACGGGGTCAGTTCGCTGCATGGGTCAGTGCAGAACTTCTGGTAGGGGAAGCCTCCACCTGCCCCCCTGACATGTATGGGAGGAAGTAGTTGTACCATGCCCCTCAGGTATAAAGAGGCACCGGATAGCACCTGAAGTGTCCAGCACCAAGGCCTCACATGCCACATCAACACAAATGGCAATAGACCACAACACTACCCAATTCAGCGGTGCCACCTCAGGCCCTTCAGGTCCCATGGATGCCAACAATCCCGGGGCCCCAACCAATGACCTTTCGGTCATTTTGCAGGTGATCCTGACCTCCCAGGCAGCAGTGGGAGCCAGGGACGGTGAGGCAAAAATGGACATAGTGCTACTTTGTCAAGACCTCTGAAACCCCATTGTCAGGATCACGGAGACTGAGTCAAGGATCTCCACAATCGAAGATGAGGTCTCAAACTTTAATTCCCAGATCTCCATACTCCTGGCCCACACATGGAATTAAAGGCACA
This sequence comes from Calotriton arnoldi, assembly GCA_963921515.1. NCBI lineage: Eukaryota > Metazoa > Chordata > Amphibia > Caudata > Salamandridae > Calotriton > Calotriton arnoldi. The sequence goes on along the minus strand of CAWUFW010005973.1, from coordinate 195,850 downwards.
CGCAGAAAACTGCTCATGAAGCAACAATGTCTACATCATAGGGGCTCCTGAGTCCTTGGGGGAGAAGCCCCGCAGCAAATGGCAGACCTCATAGAAACATGGCTCAAGTACTGGTTGCCTGAGGGGCGCCTATCCCCCTGGTTCACGGTCAAAAAGGAGCATCGCTCTCTGGCTCCTAAGCTCCCCCCGGTGCCACTGAACGGCCGATTAACATCCACATCTTGAACTTCTGAGATCGGGATGCAGTCCTTGGTGAGGCACGCACCCAACTAGACCTACAATATAGAGGCACCAAAGTCCTTGTTTTGCCAGACTACACCAGGGAAGTTCAGCAACGTAGGTGATTCTTTCTTGATGTCAATCAAATCTAAGGAAGGTGGACCTTCAATATCGCCTCCTATTTGCAACCAGACTCAAAGTCATTTTTCTTCTTTGACACACCTGAGGAGGCTTGGCAACGGCTCCGGGAGGAGAGACCACTCTGGGGATGCTCTCTGCCCTCCACCAATAACTGGGGACCGGCTGTCGACCCTGTTGCCCCCACCCAGCCCCGACCCTGCGGACAACGTAACCACTCCCGGAGGGGACATGGTGGGAGTCGCTTGGCCTGGCACCTTGGTGCTTCCTAAGCACAACCCCGGGCCGCTGGGGCCCCAACTGGAGATCCTGCAGCAAGCAAGTATGATGACACCCGGGCTGTCGAGCCCCCTCCCCAAAAGACATTTTGGCTCTTCAACCAGACTCAGAACTTTCCTGCAGTCTCATACTCTATCCGCCCTCAGGTGTAGGTACTGGCTCCTGAGGACATCACCTGGTCTCTTCTAATTCCATGCAGACAGAGTTGGTCTCAGGCCTAGCACCCTTCAACCAGAATGAACATTGGTTTCCCTGCAGCAGATGGTGTTGACACATTCTGTCTACACATAGGTTCACCCCTTATCTTGTTGATGTCTCAATAATGTGGTACTCACTGTTGTCTCCACTGTTTCGGTTTCTTGGGTGACAGATGCTTCTAGAGTAGAAGTGTGAGGTGATAGTTGGGGGGGGTTTCTCCATATGTTCTTCTTGATTGTTTACATGTGTTTCCTTCTCTTTAGGTACAGGCACACCTAATAGCATCCCATGTGACCATGACCCTACAGCCATGTCCAATCTCAGAGTCTCTCAGGCACTAATTTTATTGTTGTGTGGGCCCCCCTGAGGACCCCCACCGGATATGTCATTGGCCTTGCGAATACACCCAATCCCACCCAATGACCTTCCAGGTATTATCATGGAACGTTAATGATCTGTTAGACCGGATCAGCCACTCAGCGGTCTTTGCATTTGCCTATCGTCATTTGCCGGAGGTCCTTCTCCTACAGGAAACCCCCCTTTAGGGTGAGCACTGTCAATTCCTGGCTCGTAAAGGTTATGAGAGGGGTTTTCATGCAGGATATTCACGTGGTTCAAGAGGGGTCGCCTTCCTCCTGCTCCGTTCCTTTCCCCTTGTAGTCTTGTGGGTCACTCGTGACCCGCAAAGGGCATTTTATAGCCCTAGGGGAACCCTGGAGGGGAAGGTGATCGTGCTGCTGTCCATCTATGTGCCTCAGGCTGCTCTGTCGCTCTGGCTTGGAGACCTCTCAACACTTCTTGCCCAGCTGTCACAGGTACTCATTGTGATGGGAGGAGACTTTAACCAGTCCCCACGCCTGCCTTGGACAGCACCGGCCTTACTGCCTCCAGGGACCCCGGGACTAAGCTTCTTGTAGACTGGACTTTCTCCTGGGGCCTTCATACACACGTCAGCTGCCCACCACACACACTCCTGCATTAACCTGATTCTCTTACCGGCTCCAAACTGCCAGGCACTGAGCCACATTGAAATATTACCTAGAGGGATCTTGGATCACTTCTCCCTGCTCCTCCGTTTTGGGCATTCCTCCCTGCCACCGAGACCTATGTGGTGTATCAACGTGTGGTACCTCCAAGACAAAATCTTTGTCCACACACTGAAAAAAGAGCTTCAATCCTACTTTTTCAATAACTCCGGATCGGTGACCCGAGTGAGCACACTCTGGTCTGCCAGGAAAAGCCACCCTGCACGGATTCACTAAAGACTTTATCAGGGCACCGGAACATGAGCACGTCTCCCTCATCAACCACTGGAAACCTGGGCCCTACACCTGGAACAATGCCTCTTCTCTGATCCACCGGAGGACATCTCCCACCAGTTACGTCTTGTCCGGGATAATATACACTCCCAAGAAGTGGCCAAACTCCTCTGGCGCACAACAACGGCCAACTTTTATAGCTGGGGTGACAAAAATGGAAAAATGCTCTACCGGCAGGACTCACACCAGTAAGTCAATAGAATAGTCCCAGAGATCATGGATCAGGCAGGCTATATGCAATGATCCCTGCCAAATATCACCTAGGTTTTTGCCCTTAACTGCGAGAAACTGTACTCCGTACCGGCAGACAGGGATCCGATTGCAAGTAGTCTCTTCTTGGACTCAGCCACCCGCCCAACCCTCTCCAGGGAAGACGCCCAACTGCTATATGGCCCCATTACTGCGGAGGAGATTGGGGAGGACCTTTTGGGTCTGAGCCCTAGAATAAGCCCTGGCCCGGATGGGTTCCCCTTGGAGTACCTTGTGAAAAACTGAGGCTTACTTCTCCCGCACCCTCTAGCACTGTTTGAAGAGGTGTGACACTTTGGCTCCTTCTCTGTAGATCTGGACTGTGCCACGATAGTAGTGATTCCCAAGACGCAACCCAGTCCACTTCTTCTGCTCACTACTGCCCCATTTCATTACTTAATTGCGAAATTCAAGTTTTTGCCACAATACTGCCAACATTCGTCCACGCAGACTAGCGTGGCTTCATGCCACAGAGAAGCCCACAGCACTGCATTTGACGACTCCATGTGGCCCTAGCCCACCCTCACTCTTTACCACAAGATCTAGCCCTACTCCTCATTGATTTCGAAAAGGCATTTGACACGGTGGATTGGGAATAGTTCCAAAAGGTGCTGGCTTCCACCTGACTTGGCCCATGCTTTTGTGGCATGGTCGGTGTCCTATTCTCTCACCCTTGTGCATGAACGGGATTCTATCAGACTCCTTCCCCATAAGATGAGGTACAAGACAGTGTTGCTCCCTGCCCCCTCTCCTCCTTGCCCTAGTAATGGAACCCCTGGCCTGGCTTACAAGTGGAAACTCCCAAATCAGGGGGTGGCTGTGGGGCATCAACCATGAGGATTGCATTGCTCTATACACGGACGACGTTCTCCTGTACTTGGCGGACCCAGCAAGGAGTAGCCCTCAATGCCTCCAGCTGCTTGAGGCTTTCAAGAAGGCCTCAGGCTTGAAGATGAACCCCTCCAAATCTGTGCTGGTCCCCCTGGCACCCTTGAGAGACAGCTTTGACTGGCAGTCATCTATTTCCCTCCGCAGTTTGAGCTACAAGTACCTAGCGTTGCACCCAGAACTCACCTTGGCCCTTAACCTGCAACTTCTGTTCAAAAAGGTAGAGGCAGTCCTAACAAAATGGCAAAGCCTCCCCCTTAATGTAAAGGGCAGTATAGTGCTGTACAAAATGATGATACTGCCCCGTTTTCTCTACATCTTTCAAAACCTGCCTCTCCAGATTCCGAAGTTTTGGTTCCGAAGAATGGAAAGAGACGCACGGACCTTTCTATGGTGGGGTCACGGCACGGGCTAGCACTCACCCACTGCCAATGAGGCCCCTTTGATGGTGGTCTAGGCATGTACAACCTGTACCTCTATTATGAGGCTTCTCCCCTCCTCCTCATCCATGACTGGTTCAACGGGGGATGGTCAGACCCTGCCTATAAACTGGAACTTTCCCTATTAGGTTTTTCTGCCCTACAGGCATAACTAAATGGCTCCCCCATTTCCAGCTCATATGCCCATGGTTACACAGTTGGTAGTCTTAGCTTGGTGAGCCGCTCTGCGTCATGTACAATGGGACAGTAAATGTACACAACAAACACCATTATGGCACCGCACCTGGCTGAAGGAGTTGGGAGCGCTCACCAGCTTTAAAGCATGGGATACTATTGGGCTCTCTCATGTAGGAGATGTGTGGTCAGGAACACAGATATGTTCCTTCGCAAATCCAGAGTCATACATCCTCTCCCACTCTACAATTCTATAGGTATCTCCAGGTCAGACACACCCTTCATGGCCAAATGCATGACACAGAGCCCCTCCCGGAGTTTAGTCCACTAGAGGCCAAAATCCTACTGGGTAACCTGGGTCACAGGGGAGTTTCCCAAATCTACTGAACCCTCATAATAAACACCCCTGGCTCACTCAGCCACCTCAGGACCCATTAGGAGGGTTGGGTCGGCTCGTTAGAAGAAGTAGACTGGCGTGATGGCCTGATGGCTACTTGCAAGCTTACCTTCTCCTACAAACTTCGATTTTTATAAACATATTACCTCTATGCAGTATATCTCCCCCTCTCACACCTACACAGAGCAGGCCTCCGCTTCAATTCCGCTTGCCCACAGTGCACAGCTACACCGGCAGACTTCTTTCACATGGTATAGTCCCGTGCGAGAATACAAACATACTAGACCGCAGTGACAGGGGATCTTGCTGAGGTGCTGGGGTGGGCAATTCCCCACTCCCCCTCCTGATCCTTCTCAGAGTATCCGAGGGTACTGGGGCACTAGGGCAGAAAGGCTTTCCTGGGTATGGCCCTCCTTGTTGCAAAGCGGGATATTGCAGCAAAATGGCTGAGTCCCTCCCTCCCACCATTGCACAGTGGCACCGTGGGATAGATTGGTATGCCCAACAAGAGTATGTGGTATTGTGGTGAAGCGATGTCCCCGGAAATACGATTATGTGTGGGGGAAGGAGCTGAGCCTATGACTCACTGTATTCAAATTATCATACCTGCGAGACCAATTGTCATTTGCATGTATATGCGCTGGCTTTCATGGTTGCAACATGTACCTGTGATAGTATATGCTATATCTGTGCCTTGTTTACTGTTGGCCACCTTGTGGCTGTTAAAACCTAATAAATATTGATTATCAACTAATGTATCATTTTATTGCAGAAGTCAAATCCATAGTTTGCTTAATGTCTACACTACAAGAGTGCTCCAACTTTATAGAAGAACTACTAAAATTAGAAAAACTGCATATTTTGGAAATTACAGCTATTGATGAAATGGAACACCAGGGAGTAACAATACTACCCACTGAAAAACGTCAAGCAAAATTAGATTCTTTGGAGAAGTCTCCATTGAAATCTGCAGATTTAGAAACGTGTTTACGCATGCATAAAAACTGTCAAGTTATTTTGTGACGTAATTTGAATGTAGAGGAAGGATTAGTAAATGGTGATATGGGTAAAGTCATTAATTAAATTAATTATCCAAACAAGGATCAGATAGAATTCTTGGCTATACAATTTGGTCATATTGATGATGTAAAGCAGATTGGGTGATGTATTGTACGTTTTTTGCTTGTAAAGGACTTGTATGTCCAACAACAACAGTTCCCACTGTCCCTTGCGTGCACTGTAACTATCCACTAATCTCAAGGTTCAAGTGCAGATAGATCTTTTGTGATCATCAGTAGTAGTATGTTTAACCACTTCGCTGCAGCTGGAATTCCCCCGCTGTGCAGAAGAATTCCACTTGTGCTCAGTTCGGACGGCCCCCGGCCGTCCTCCGCACACTCCCACCGTGACGTCGGACGGCCCCATGCAACGGGTTAAAGAAGGAATGGCATATGTTGCATTCTCTCAAGTAAGAACATTGTCTGATTTTCATATGATGAAGTTTGATGACAGAAACTTTAGTGCAGATGGAAGTTGTGTAAGAGAGTACACTTGCTAAAGATTTCTATATGCTCCTCATGTAGGTCTATACACTATTTATGAGAAACGGATAATGTGTCCACAGTGGAAGCATACAAATGACTCAACTGATGTCTAAGAACTGAAAGCAATAGTGGATAAGGTACCAAGTGCTAAGAAGAAAAAAGTGGAAATTGCAGGGAGATACTGTAGGACACCAATTGGAAAACAGGACAGGTATCAACTGCTATGCAAATGTGGTTATCTCTGTAGTGTGTCACTTACCACATCTTGTTAATCAGATTGAGGAAAAATGTAAAAAGGGTTCTGTTCTGTACTGTATTATTTACTAAAAAGTTTAGTCAGTAACACAACTTTAATACATTCTGCTTTAGGCATTTGAGATCTTTTGGATACATGTACCGGATCAGTAATAATTAGTTTCAACATTCAACAAGATGCACAAGAATTTATAATGGTCATGCTTGGACTAACTTACCAATGGGACCATGACTGTGAAGGTTGCTCATTTAAATGTCCAGTATTTGTAAAGTGCACAGCTACCTCCGGAGAGGATTCCCGGTGCTGGGGGCCGTCGGGAAGATTAAGCAAGCTATTGCCCAGAGTCACATGGTGCTGGGCTGATCTGCCGCCAGCGATCGAACCGTGAGCCCCAGGTTCCGGAGTCAGTCGCCCTGGCCACTGTGCCACACCTATTTCCATCTCCTCCGAAATAAATGCTAAACAATTCCTGTACTTAACACATCCAGATTGCATTTTGACAGATTGATTAGAGCAGCAAACCAAATTTGACCAAAATATGACCTGCCCAAATTGTAGATCAGAGGTTATGTCTACGTTGCAAATACAAAGAAGAGGAAAATATCTCATAATATTAATGCTGCAATGATGAAAATCAGATAGATCTAAGTTGGAAACTGAAATTACAAACTTCAAAGTAGGGCAAATATACATTTCTGGAAGAACTTATACAACAACGGCTATAATCTTTCAAGAAGGACTTAGTATAACATTTGGACCATAGAGTGTCCATTTAAAAAGTGACAGTGGATGGACGGATTGCAATGATATCAACCTTAAATTCAAAGCTAAACTGCCATTCAAGCTATGAAATTCTTACCTCTTGTTTCTTCAACCAAAGTTCTAACAACATCATTCAGCCTATTATGGGTGATGTCCTTAAAAAGTACTCTACAATACAACAGTGCTTTTATCTTCTGAAAAGGGTTCATATAATATGTATATGTAACAGTGTCTAATTAGACTTCAAAACTGATCGGGCAGAAGGGAATTATAGCAATCTTCAAATGAAACCAAAAATGACTTTGGAAATTTAAATTTATTATGGTTTCTTCCTTCAACCAAAGTTCTAAGTACTATTTCTACAAAAACAAATGTATTGGGTTTAATCAGTATGGATCATCAGTGTTTTAGACATCATTTGGCCTACTAGGAATGATATTTTTAAAAACATCTTGAAAATTCAAGGGTGGTATCCATTTATTAGTAGTACTGTATCAGGTATATTAATAATAGAAAATGTTTTGAGATGCATTGGTATTCATTAGTAGACTAAGGGGCATATTATCAAGGGCTCATCGCCACTTTAGCGTCACTTTTTTGACGCTAAAGTGGCGATATTTTTATCGCCCTATTAGCAAGCTGTCGCTAACAGGTGTTAGCGACAGCTTTCCGGCGATAGCACCCGTTTTTTCTATTGCCTTGCATGCCAGCAATATTTATCGCTAATGACAGGCAAGGTAGGCGTTCCCTCTCTAAATTTAGCAAAAACTCCTGCTAACCGCACTTTGCCCTATTAGCAAGGATAGGCCGGACCCGCAAAGCGATAAAAAAAGTCACGCTAAGGCCCATTAGCTGCAGGAACTTAAGACCAGAAAATATCTGGTCTTAAAAATGGGGACAAGTCTTGGGCCCACATCTATGCATGTTTTTGGTGCTGGACAGTGCTGCAAGCAATGTTGCAGCGCTGCCCTGTGACAAAAATACAGTGCAGGAATGTGCACCATCAATAAGATAGTGCGCATTCCTGGGCCCCAGTCATGAAAAGTGTTGCTGTGCTGCGACAAGACAGCATTGCAACACTTCTCATTATGCCCTCCTTGTAACAGCATGGATGCGCTGTACTCACTGGACAGCGATCCATGACGCAAGTAATGACAGATACGTCAGGAATCCTGACGTATCTGTCTGCACTAAAGTCACGCATTGCTGCAGTCATGTCACCACCATGACGCAACTCCAGCAATGCATAGGGCCAGCCTATCCCTGTGGCACTGCCTCACCCTCACGCCTGCCATCAGGCAATCGGAAGGTACTGATGCAGTGCTGTTCATGAGGGGTGCCCAAATGTCGGCGCAGTTGGAGATACATCGGTGGTGGTTGGGCGCTGCGGTGTCATCGTTTGGAAGCGTTGGTGGAGTGTTGGTGCGGAGGGAGTTGATGAGATGTTCTTCGGTGGCCTTGATCCAGCTGCGAGGGGGTGCAATGATGGCGGTGGCGTACGGTGGGCCAGGTGAAGACGTGATGTTACCAATGATGGTCGGTCCAGGAAAGTCCGGTGTTGTGGCTGCACTTGAAGTTCACGCTGGCGGAGGTGATGTGCTTGACCATGTGTCCTGCTATGTGGCTTGTTGCGGTGACTTGCTGCTTGTGTCTGATGTAGGGGACCTTCCCCATGAGGGGGTGGTGTCCTGGTTACTGGGGTTCTCCAGGTGGAACTTGAGGTCACCGAGTAGGATGTCGTTGGTGGATGGGAGATCCTGGGGTGCAATGAGGTCTAAAATGGTATTGGAGAATGGGGGGGCATGGCCCGGGGGCCTGCACATGAGGGTGCCGCAGAGGATGCACCTGTGCCTGGTCTGGATCTTGTAGTTGACGTGGTCCATGGTCACCCTTGGGTCATTAGAGTGTGTGGTCAGTCGGAGTGTGCTCCTGTAGGTGATGGCAATGTCTCCTCCCTGGCGGTTGGGGTGCTCCTTGCAGGTGATACTGCAGCCGTCAGTGATGGTGATGGCGATGTCCGGTCCGGAGCAGAGGTTGGTCCTGGCAGGTGAGGTGGTGTCCAGGGTTGATGGCGAGGAGGCTGCTGGCGTCGTATCGTTGGAGTGTCCAAGAGGAATGCTCCTTGGTGCTGAGCGCGGTCCAGGGGCAGACGGACGCAAACTGCGTAGCCTATGGGTTGCCTTTAGCACGGGAGACGATGCAGGCTGTACATTGTTAACAACGCAACTCTGACAACGGAGGTGCCTTAATATCGCATTTGAACACAATGCATTGTGAGGTAAGTAATGGGGTAATACCAACTTTTTCAGTTGTGCATGGGTATTGGATGTAAAACATGAAAAATTGGATGTTGTTTGGGGTAAAATATGAAAAATGGGGTGTTTGTTGGGGTAAAACATGAAAAATTGGGTGTTTATCGGGGCAAAACATGAAAAATGGGGTGTTTTTTGGGCTAAAATATGAAAAATGGGGTGTTTTTGGGGTAAATTTTTGAATTATTGTGGTTTTTTGGGGGTCAAATTTCTAAATCCTGGGTGTTTTTGTGCCAAAAAAGAGAAATTTGGGGGTGCATTTGTCTCAAATGTGACCTCTTGGGTGTCTTTTGGGGGTTCAGAAATGAATTCCAGGGTTCACGGTTGGGTCTGTTGTGCAAAGGTTATTCTTGGGTCGCACTCACTGTAGTGGGAACAGTGATCGTCATGTCTCAGCTATGCAACACCTACTCTACTGTTGCAATGTGCCTAGTATTAGTATGTATTAGAATGGAATGCGATGTCATGGCGTGCATCGCAACTACGTATGTGCCTTTGGCACACGAGTGGTATGCCCGCTGTGCATGGGTGCACAGCGGCCACCATTGAGAAGTGTGGGGGGTGTCTGGACAGCTGTGAGGTGGTAAACCCCGTAATGAACACTGGATGGTGCGTGGCCACGGGGATTTGTGTGTGTGAGCTTGTGTAGTTAAAAATTAATTGAGGGAACTCTCCCCTCTAAGCCTTGTCCCGTGTCTACGTAGCTCCTGCTCTCCAGCATCTGCTTCCAGGAAAAGGAAGTAGGCAGCCAGGCTCCCTTGCATCAGTCATTCACAATGCTGCAATGCGGCGGTGGTATTGTTATTTGGCAACGGGACAAGTCATGCAGCCAGGGGCCGGAGGGGTGGGCATGTTCTCCATGCAGGCTGCAATGCAGCCTTCATTGCGAACAGAGAAGTGCACATGTCTGCATTGGGCGGCCTGAGTGGGCCAACCAAACAGTCATTGCACACTTGAGTGTGCATGCCAATCCGCACATTCGCTGCTCCGTGTTTGGAGCAGTCCTACCCACCCGCCCAACTCCTGAGGATACATAGCATGATTACATCCGTCATTTATCCCTTGTTTTTCCCTTTTTTAACTATTTCATTGGCTTCCCTGAGCCCGCACTACACGCTTCCGGCCGCTGCTGCCCCTGCGGGCCAACTCCCCTAACCTCGCACATTCCCACCTCCCAGCTGATCGTTCCTCCACCCTCCCCTACTTAATGGCAGACGCAGCGCAATTGCGCAGCGAACAGGCGCTGCTGGCACGCAGAAGGTGCACCTAAGACAAGCCCGTCTGCGCATGTCTGCAACCCAACTGCGACCAGCGCCAGTAAGCCTGGATCATGGGCCACCCACTGCTCCAGCATAGCCACCCTCCACGCACTCAAACCCGGGAAAGTCAGAGACTGACAACAGGCCTCGGCAAACACGACCCACGGCCAGTTCTCCTGCCTCCACTGCCGCCAGTGCTTAATCACCACCCCGGACTCCAACACAGCCGACACCAGCACCGGCGACACCCTAGGATGCATCCCCCCAACGGGCACTCCGTGCACATACACACCGTGGAAATATGGAACCTACTCGACTCTCTCTCACCTGACATCGCCTTCTTCATGGAGACCTGGACCAACGCCTCCTCCACCCCGACATCAAGACCGCTATCCCGGACGGCTACTAGATCCAGAGGAAGGACCGCACCAACCACCCGGGAGGGTGCCTCGCCAATGCACACAAGAGCACCCTCTGCCTCACCACCACCAGCGGAACCTTCCCCTCCGCCAAACACCTGCACTTCCATATCCAGACCAGCCACAACTCCACACTCCAAGGAACCCTCTTCTACAGACACCCCAGGCCCCAGACACACCAGCCAGCCCACCATCTCCACCTGGACGCCAGTCACAGCCGAAGACACAGCCTCAACCATGAAAGGCATGCACTCATGGGCCCCCACCAACCCATGCCCCCCCACATCTACCACAGACCTGCGGCCGCCATCACACACGAACTGCAATGCACCATCAACACCACCTTCAAGTCAGGCACCTACCCAGATGACTGAGAGCGTGCAGAAGTCTGGCCCCTTCTCAAGAAGACCACAGCTGACCCCACCGACCTCAAGAACTACCGGCCCATCTCGCTCCTCCCCTTCGCAGCCAAAGTTGCAAAGTTGCAGAGTAAACAGTCAACAGGGAAGTGACACGATTCATTGATGACAACGCCATCCTTGACCCGTCCCAATCCGGATTGCAAACCAACCACAGCAATGAGGCCGTCCTACTGACCGCCACAGACGACATCCGTACACTCCTGGACCAAGGCCACTCTGCAGCCCTCATCATACTCATCCTTTCAGTGGCCTTCAACACCGTCTTCCACCACACACTAGTGGCCAGACTACCCGACGCCGGCATACAAGGAACAGGCCTCAACTGGATCCGATCATTCCTCCCCAGAAGAAGCAAAAGTATCAGACTGCCAACCTTCCTCTCCAATCCCACGTAAATCACCTGCGGAGTCCCAGAGGGTTCATCTCTGAGCCCGACAGTCTTCAACATCTGAATGGCACCCTCAACGCCAACGTCCAACAACACGGCCTCAACATCGTATCCTATGCTGATGACACCCAGCTCATCCTCTCCCTCACCAAAAAGACCACCACCGCCAGACTCAACTTCCAGAACGGAATGCAGGACGTCACTGTCTGGATGACCAACAGCTGCCTGGAGCTCAATGCCGGGAAGACAGGAGTCCTTGTCCTTGGAACCACACCTTCAGCATGGAACAACACCTGTTGGCCTTTGCCCTTGGAAGCCCACCTCCCCCCTCCGGACCACGCCAGAAACCTCTGCATCGTACTTGACCCATCCCTCACCATGAACAGACAGGTTTACGCCGTCACCTCCAGCTGCTTCAACACCCTCTGCATCCTCCGCAAGACCTTCACATGGATACCCCCAGAGTCATTGGAGACAGTCACCCATGCACTCATCACCAGCAGACTGGACATTGGAAACGCACTCTATGCTGCCATTTACAAGTCCCTACTCCGCAAACTTCCGACATTACAGTACACCGCCACCAGACTCGTCCTCGGCATCCCCCGGCACTAACACATCAGCCAACATCTACGTAGGCTCCAGTGTCTCCCCGTGATGATAAGAGTCACCGCCAAAATCATCAATCATGCCTACGAATGCCTACACAACAACATAACCAAATTACTCAACAACAGAATCAACTTCAACGTACACAAATGAGACATCCGATTTTCCAACATCGCACTGTCCGAAACACAGTGCATCCACAGACCCAGAGCAGGCGGGAGATCCTTCTCCCACATTGCATCCAATACCTGGAAGGAGCTACCGCCAGACATCAGAGGTGCCCCCTCCCTGAACACCTTCAGGAAGACCCTCAAGACCTGGCTCTTTGGCTTACAGATATGCAGACCCCCACTGCTCAGTGCCTTGCGACCCTCACAGGTGTGTGGCATGCTTACAATTCCCCTGAGTGATTGATTGATTGAGTTATCATCATGTGATGATTGTTCCTCTTCTGCACTGCTTCAGGTGGTGGGGCAATGCTCTTCCAACATAGCGGTATACCCGCCACTGGGGGTGCATCATCTACATGTGATAGGTATGAGCGACTCCCCCAGCCCTCCTGTGCTACGCATCCCACCTTCTCCTTACCTGGACATTGACCCCGTGGCACAATCCACTACACTCTCTCCACATCTGTGACTCAGCCAGCAGGAGCCTGAGCCAGGTGTGCTTTCACTGGGCTGGGTACAGCAGTCACCGCATAGTCGGCTGGTGCACCGCCCAATGCAGTTGAGGCAGCAGGGCTCCCCTAGGCGTGTAGTTGCAGCGCTCAGTCCACACAAGTTCGGTGTCACACAGGAGCCTCACCCTCCAGGGCGTACAGCCAGCCCAACATCATCCGGCCTGTGATGCAGGGAGATGGCACACACCGTTGGTAATCCCCTCCGTGCACCCTGGTATAGTGGTGGATTGTAGTAAGCGATGCGGACCTCACTACGTTGGTGCGCAGGAGCGCCTCTACCATTAACTGCTCCAAGGGGCGCAAGGCGGTCTTCTCACACAGGTCAGCTACGTGGCTCCATGCGACCTGCCAGACTTCACCACCAGGTACGGGCGATCGTCATGCATCAATGTCTCCCACCACTGCTCATTGACTCCACAGCTCCTCCACGTCCCACTCCAGTCTCCAGACGCAGGTCCAGCGAAGAATCCAGGCTCAAGAAGCTGGTCCAGGGAGGCATCCAGGCTCCAGACGCAGGTCCAGGGAGGCATCCAGGCTCAAGACGCAGGTCCAGCGGGGCATCCAGGCTCCAGACACAGGTCCAGGGAGGCATCCAGGCTCAAGACGCAGGTCCAGCAGGGCATCTAGGCTCCAGACGCAGGTCCAGGGAGGCATCCAGGCTCCAGATGCAGGTCCAGGGAGGCATCCAGGCTCAAGACGCAGGTCCAGCAGGGCATCCAGGCTCTCATCCTGGTCATCCTGGATGTTGGGAGGCTTGAGGGGGTTGTTGATGTGTGCTGCACTTGGCCCTGGCTGCTCCAATCTGCATTAAACTTTTTTTGGGGGCATCTTTTCTATGGGAGGTGGACTGTTAGGCTATTTTTTAAGTTAGAGGGAAAATTCACTCATGTTGGGCTGCCTAACGTCCGTTTTTTTATCGCTAATGGGCTCATCACCACTTTTTTAACGTTAGCGCGAGGATTTTTATCGCCGTCCCGCTAATTTTATCGCTGGACATTTCAGCCGGTAAGAGAAACTATCGCCTGTTAGCGGTGTGTTGTTAATACGCCGCTAACACAGCGATAATTTCCTGCAGTAGACAGCGATAAAAAAAGTCACGCTAACGGAGGTTAGCGATAATTATCGCAACTTCTTGATAATATCCCCAAAGTGTGGGTAAAACAACTGATTAGCAAATTGTAGTGAGTGGAAAGCATAGTAACACATATTTACAATGATGTGCTGAGAAGTTCTGTTTTTTGTACAATCCATACAATTGTTTTTTCCCCACTGTTCGAAGATGATGCTACATACAGTCCACCCTGTATGGTGAAATAGTATGAAAGCTCAGAACAATAAAAAAGGGAAAGTAATACTTTTCTCACATTGTAATACAGTGTTATAGTATAAGAAATATATATTTTTCAAGATCACATACTCTGTCTTTTTGATTTTGATAGTGGCTACAGTTCAATGTTCTAAAATGTCTCAAAAGATATGTTCTACCATAAACATATTGATTAGAGGTATTGATGGAGAGTTTTTATATACATGAAGTGGTGATAGCTTCTCATTACTTAATTTGACCTGTTTTGTAAGGAAACGTTTCAGTATAAAATTATAGAATTAAAGACACTCAAACACCATATCATTCAAACAGTTATTTTTGCAAACATTCACATACTCACTACTTTATACATACAGAGTATCACACCACCACTTTTTTTCTGAAACAGTCACTAACACACCCATTTGCTCACTCGTACTGTACTCACACACAGTCTAAGTTACTTATTGAGTGCTTAGATATAGAGATATAGGCCCACATGCATCAAAGAAAAAATCTGCGACTCTAAAATAGCGAAAAATAAGGAATCGCTATTTCAGAATCGCTAAACGGAATGCACCAAAATATTCGGTAAATATTTGCGATTCCTTAAAATCGCTAAAATGTTTACCGATTACTTATTTACCGAATCGGTATTTGCGAATCCGCAAATACCGATTCGGTAAATGCGAAAGCGTCAATCGTCTCATGGAGATGACATCATACCAGGAAGTGAATCCCAGATACCACACACCTGTGCAGAGTGAGAGACTGAGGAGGAGGAAGACTGTTTTTGCACAGCCTGGAAAACACTTTTTCCTGCAGGAGTTGATACCAACAATCACAATGGACCCAGGAAACAAAAAGCAAAAAGGAGAAGGCAGGAAGAGGAAGATCAAATTCAGTGAGAGGGAACTGGAAATACTCACTGAGGAAGTCGTCCAAAAACATGACCAGCTGTTTGGGAAACAATCCCTGCATGTTGCAGAGTCAGTCAAGCGGAAGATCTGGCTTGGGATACAAGCCCGGGTCAATTCTGTGGGGTCACACACCGTGACATCAACAACCTGCAGAAGCGATGGTATGACCTACGCAGCCGGGCAAAAGAGAGAGTGGCTGAAAGGCTGGCATCTGCAAGAAAAACAGGAGGGGGAACATCTACTCAGCCTGCAAACACCCCAATGGACGACTTGGTGGAATCCACTCTGCAGCCCGAGGCAGTTGTCGGGGTCACGCAGATTGACACCTCAGGACATGCGGGGACCTCCCAAGGTAAGAGCACAACCAAACATATTGCAAAATAATTGTAAGCCAAAGTGCAACAAATGCATACCCTGCGTAGTGTAGCAGACATGAGTCCAGTCCACCTCTTACTTGCAACCCCTAATGCATTGTGGGAGTTGTATGCATACAAATGTAATGGCAAAGCATGGAGGAGTAGCACAGCTCAAATGCAACAGAGTACAGCAAGGCAGTGACAACAGTAGACTTCCTACATCACAGAAGTCAATTTATTACACCTCTGTGAGCGCAATGTCACAAACATGTGCAAAAAATAGATATATTACATTTTACAAAACAAAATGATCTTGCACTGTTTCCCTCACAGATGCATCACAGGAGAGTGACGTGGCAGACATCCACGATTCTGAGGGACAGACAGACCAGCAAGGTGAGGGACAAGAGATGCCGGCATCCTCGCCCCTACCTGTTCCCACTCACCGCAGGAGAAGAGTACTACCACTGCCCGATTTGGATAGTGAGGAGGACACACAAACAGAAGCGAACCCACAGGGCACTGCCCATACACCACCACCCCCACCACCAGAGGTAACAAACCCGCCACGTCACAGTCCGTTCCGCAGGCGAAGGCCAAGTCCATTACTGAGGTCTGCTGTGGACGATGGTGAAGCTGCCTGCAGTGTGCTTGAGACCAAGATGCTGAGGGTCCAGCGCCTGCAACAAAAGAACATGCGAATCATGCAGGAGCAACTGGGAACAATGGTCACACACATGGGTGGGATACGTGACTGCATGAAGGAGCAGACGACTGCAGTCGTTGAGGGGCTCAGGGCACACAGTGATAAACTTGACCGTGTTGCAACAGCCATTGAACAGATGTGCGGGGTCATGCAGGCTGAGCATATCTCTAATACCAGGAGGC
Source organism: Calotriton arnoldi (assembly GCA_963921515.1). Taxonomy (NCBI): domain Eukaryota; kingdom Metazoa; phylum Chordata; class Amphibia; order Caudata; family Salamandridae; genus Calotriton; species Calotriton arnoldi. Next base: position 179,426 of record CAWUFW010005973.1, on the reverse strand, counting down.
AACAACATGCTATGGGGCGCATGCACGGATACACCAGGGCCATCAACAGGCTGAGTTCTACAACAGCTCAGCTATACAGGCGTGCAGTCGCCATGCAGGTCGAGATGACTCACTGCTGTGGGGATGTGGCCAGGGGCCTAATCCAGGTCACCACTGCTGTGGAAGGGCTGCAGACAGCAGCAGCCAGTGGGAACCTCATGCATGGAGGGGGGGAGAGTGAGGAGGCCTCCAGCCTTAGCAGCCTACTGGTGCCTGTGGCACATAGCAGGAGGCGCAGTAACAGGAGTCAGGCAGGCACAGAAGACACCATGTCAGATGCAGCTGGGCCTACTACAAGGGCCACAGGGGGCGTCACAGGAAGCGTTAGACATTTGGACATTCAGACAATCTGGTGATGAAACCAGATATGTGTTACTAATACACACTGCAGTTGCAGTCCCAAGGCAATGGAATGTAATTGTCTGTACATGGTATGTGTGCATTAACACATACACACAATTGTCACATTAAACCTTTAACCAAATACTGTGTTGTCATGTGCTTACTCACCTTAGAAGTAATGTTGCGTGATTTCTGCTCTTCTACGTCTGCCCTCTGCTGCATGTGGTCCGCCTGCTGCATGGGGTGGTTGTGCCGGCTGTATGTCCTGTTCTGGCTCGCTGTCAGAGTCCACCAAGGGGATGCCTCTAGTGATGGCTATGTTGTGCAACATAGCACACGTTGCCACAATCTTACAGCATTTCTCAGGACTGTACTGTAATGCCCCACCGCTCTTGTGTATGATGCGGAATCGCGATTTAAGTACCCCAAATGTCCTTTCGATCACATTGCGCGTTGCAATGTGCGCACAATTGTAACGTCGCTCCCTTTGAGTGGCAGGATTCAGGTATGGGGTGAGGATGTAAGGCCTCACAGGGTATGCGCTATCACCTACAGGATGTGAGAGACCAACATACATTAGTCACTGCAATGTGTCACCATGGTGTACACTTTTAAATTACAGTATTACATTGATTTACGCAGAAGATATCCTTCTCCGAACTCCCCGCAAGTAGACGTCTGTGTATTCCACTGTGCCGGAAGATGTATGCGTCATGGGCACTGCCAGGGTAACTTGCCACAATGTCAGTGATTAGTGTTTTTGAGTTGCATGTTACCTGTATGTTCAGTGAGTGGTAAGATTTCCGGTTGCGGTAGATATACTCATTCACTGCAGGGGGACATATGGGTACATGCGTCCCATCGATACAACCAATCACATGCGGGAACTGTGCAACCTGATAAAAATCTAATTTGGTTTGCATCAAATCCTGTGGTGTGGTGGGGAACCTGATGTGGTTGTGTATCCTCTGCAACATGGCATTTAGGAAACTGTTAAAAAAACGCGATATGGCACTTTGGGAGACCCCTCCAGCTGCTGCAATTACTCACTGGAAGGACCCTGAAGCTAGGAGATGCAGGGAACACAGGACCTGCACATGGGTGGGTATGGCATGTGTCCTGCGGGTCTGCCGCTGCAGTATAGGGTCTAACTCAGCAATTAGAGCTAAGATAGCTGGAGCATTCAGCCTATATTTATCATAGATCTCCTCCTCTGTCTGCCCTAGCAATGTGACGCGCACTCTAAAGATTCTCTCCTGGATCCTCCTTCTCCTCTGTGCTGCTGCTCTCAGCCTCATCCTCCTTGCCACAACGTAGAGCGCTGCCATGGTGGATCGTTGGGATGCATTCTGGGACTGTTTAAGTAGTTTGCTGATGATTTACACCTGTTTTTGATCATGTGTAATTTTTACCACCTGATGTGATGTCTTCTAGTTTAAGTAATGCAAATAGCGAATTTGGGCTGGTTCTGTATTAGCGAAAACTTAATGCATCCCATTTTGCGATTTCTTAATTGCGCTTCCTAAAATACAGATTCGTTATTACCGATTCTGTATTTTATGAAGCGCAAAAATTGCGAAAACTACTATTTCTTGCCATTTTGCTTAATGCATCGGAACTAGCTAATTTGCGATCGGAAAAGGCATTTTTTACCGATTCGCAATTTTTCCGGTCACAAATTAGCTTGATGCATGTGGGCCATAATGTGTATCTAGCCATACAGAGAGTCACTAGTACACCTACCCACTCAGTCACATTAACACTGAAGCATCCACTCACATATATTGATATATCATATGTATCTAGGCGTGCTGGGAGCAGTTCTGCACACAGTGTTCCATACACCAATACTCACTAACACAACCTGAAAGTAATTAATGCTGCTCCTTTGATACACATTTAGAGAGCTAGAGAGTCACTACGAGTGATAGTGATATACTAATATACTTTATTAAATATGGAAAGAAATACTCAAATAAGAAATCTGAAACTAATTCAGATATCTACTGAGTACCTAACACTAAGAAGTCGACTATATAGATATCTGCTGCTTCAATCATGTATCAGACATGCTCCTTCAGAACCAGTATGTGTAGTTTAATACTAGGCCAAGATGAGTTTAGAAACTGGTTGCCAATCCTGAAATTCATCTTCTATTACATATAACTCACCCCCAAGATAGGGAGTACATATGGCATAGGCAATGACCTGTCTGCATAAAACCTTACACATATGGTTTCAAATTTCAGTCTCTGACAACTGCACCTACTTACCCCTATGCCCAGTTAGAACTTCCAGTCAAACAGTAAGATTGTAACTCACATACCTATCTCCAAAAGGTTACAGCCACTAGTACACCCAGCCACTCACTTCCAATAGCTCCTAAGCATTCATTCAGATACACAGTTACATCATTTCTATTGAGGCCTACTAGGGGCAGTTATACCTGTATACTCACTAACACAGTTTGAAAGCAGTCCATGCAGCCCCTGGGGTAAAGATTATGGGGCACATGCATGAAGAATTTTTGTATTCACAAATGGCCCGATTCGCAGAATTGGCCAGTTTGCGAATACAAAAAAGGCTTTTTCACATGCATCAAACCTAAATTGCGATTCTGTAACCTGTTACCGAATCGTAAATTGGGTTTTGCGATTCGGTATTTGGAAGGGGCATGTTAAAGGCGTCCCTTCCAAATACCGAATCCTAACAGAATGCATGAATGTTTTGTGACCATGAATGCGGTCGCAAAACATTTGCATATACCACCTACTTCAAGTAGGTGGTAACATATTCACAAATAGGAAGGGGTCCCCGAGGGACCCCTCCCCTTTGTGAATGGTTGTAAAAGCATTTTTAAGAGCAGGCAGTGGTCCCACAGACCACTGCCTGGTCTTAAAAAATGAAAAGAAAACTTTACAATTTACTTTTTTGTAAAGCATCTCGTTTTCCTTTAGGGAAAACGGGCTGCTTTACAAAAATAGATTGCCTTATTTAAAAGCAATCACGGACATCGTGGTCTGCTGACTTCAGCAGACCACCATCCCGTGATTTTTGCGATTCCTAGGGCATCGCAAATTGAGATCTACCTAATTAATATTAATGAGGTAGAGTGATTTGCAACCACCTAGGAAACGCAAACTGAGACTCTTAAAGTTTCATGCATTGTAAATTGCGATTAACTAATTGCAATTCCCAGGAATTCGCAATTAGGTAGTTGCAGTTTACAATTTTGATGCATGTGCCCCTTAGACACAGTGGAGTCACTAAAAATTATAGTCATATAGGGGCACATGCATCAAAGTAAGGAATTGTGATTCCTTAATAGCGATTATTAAGGAATCGCTATTAAGGAATAGCAATTCCTTATGCATGTAGGTTTCGCTAAAATATTAGCACTTCCTACACATTCTTAATTGCGAATCGCAAATTGCGATTCGAAAATTAAGGAATGCCTTCCCATTCATTCCTATGGGCCAATGAATGGGACAGCATCCGCAATTTGCGAGTACCCAACAGGTACTTGCAAATTGCGAATGCAATTTCAAGGGTGCTAGGGGGCCTAAAGGCCACCCTGATGCACCCCCAAAACATGCACCTAGAAAAATGCAATTTTATGCATTTTTCTAAAGAACTTGAAGTTGATGGTAATTTGCGATTCCTTAATGTAAAGTCGCAATCTTAGATTGCTTCTTGCATTGCATTTAAGGAATCGCAAATTTTGCGATTACCTATTTTGCGAATTTGCTTTTGGGTTGATGCATCCCAAATGGCAAAATACCGGTCGCCCGTTTGAGAACTGTATTTTGCTTGATGCATGTGGCCCATAGCAACATACATCTTGAAATATGCAAAAAGACAACAAAATAGGAACTAAGGCATTCATTTAGATATCAACTGAGACACTAATGCTAACAAGTTACCCAAATAGAAGACTGTCTCTTCAAACATGTCTCAGACCTGCTACTGTAAAAGCATGGTGTGCAGTTTTATAGTAGGTCAAGTTGACTTCACAAACTAATTGCTAAGCTTTAAACTCATCTTCTATTAAAAATAACTTACCCCCAAAGGTAGGCAGTACCTAGTGCATATATAGTGAACTATATAAGTTAATACATACACATATGGTTTCAACATTTTCTGACTGACATCTGTACTTACAGACCCCTATGCCCAGTTATACATTCTGTCCTACAGTCACATTGCAACTCACATACCTATCTGCAAAATTATAGATTCATTAATACACCCAGCCACTCACTGACAATACCTCCTAAGCTAATTTAAGTCACTACAGTTCCACTTGCAAATCCCGGTGTCACACTGTCACTCACTCCGAATAGTTCCTAACCATTCACTCAGTTGTACACAACCAGCATATAGAGCTAGGTCTACTGCAAACACTTCTACACATACAGTGACATACTACAATACTCACTAGCACAGCCAGTTAGCAATACATCCAGCCTCTCATATACATATTTAGAGAGCCATAGAAATAGTAACAGAGATAGTCACATAGCAACTTACTTTCTTATAGATGCAAATAACACCCAAATAGGTATTGGAGCACTCATTCACATATTTACTGACACTGACAAATCAAGCATATAGACAAATGCTGTTTGAAACAGCCACTCACTCATCATTACACACAACTATGCACCCACTCATTTGCACATACAGTTAGTAATGCACATACTAACTCACCCGTGCAGTCACTCACACATACAGTCAACCATCCATAGAGGCACTAATACATCCCCTCAACTACCCATTATATACCCACTCACACACTCAGCCACACAGCTACTTACACACCCACTCCATCACTCATACAGTCACTCACATAGCCAGTCAATCACACAATCACTTGTTAACATACACACACTCACTAACACATCCTGTCGCTCACTCATAGAGCCTCTCACACAGTTACTCATTCACACAGTTACTTAGTCACACACTTATTCGTTCATGCATACATCAAGAAAATCCACACTCACTTTTATCAATACAATTATTTATGTGCCCTTTTACATGGTTCTCTAGTTACTGACACACTCACTCACTCATGTATAGATATACTCATATACCCTATCACTTACCGATACATACATCCAACTACTAATCCATGCAGCTACTCAGCACCTTTTCACTCACCCACACACTAATTTATAAACCTTTTCACTCACTCATTCAATTACTGATACACTGACTTATTTTTCCATGCAGCAATTACACAGTCTCCCACTCACCCATATAGCACACATGCACACACTCACTAAATTATACAATCACTTATATAGCCACTTACTCACACATTCAATTACAGTCACACTTTCTCACCCAGTCATGCATCTACTCACATACCCTGGCATTCTCCCATACAGCCACTCATACACCATTCTCTCATACATATGCTCATTTATGTACCTGGTGCTCTCACTACCACTGAGACACCACCTCATTCACCCATACAAACACTCAACATCCATTTACTTATCCATACAGGTGCTCATGCACCCTCTCACTCACATATATTCTCATGCTCACAATTAGTCACTCACTCATACAAAAATTAATCCACCTCGTAACACATCTGTACAACCACTTACACACACACTCAATCACAAATACAGTTACTCACATATACAGTCAATTACACATATACTAACTGACACACCAAAACATAGACCAAGATGCATTCAGATTGTTACAAACATACATATAACATGGAATTATTATTTCTATCTCTAACCTGTATAGGAGGTTCTAGAAGAAATGTTTTTTTTTTTTTAAATTGTGATTATTTTGCTTTTCTAAACATTTAGAAATTTTTGGGGAGGTTTTTATTTTTTCTTGAACAAAAAGAAAAAAACAGGCACACAAAAAACTGTGCTTTAACACAAAAAATAGCAACGGTGAGTACTGATAGTGTCTAGCATTTTCGTAACAATTTGTTCTCCAATACTAAGAGCCGTCGGAGGACACCCCCCCTTTTTACCACAACTCTGCAAATGCGCTTCTTGGTGCACTTCTGGTGGGGCGATGAGGTCCCCTTGCGTCCTGAGGGCCTCAGGACTAAAGTGGACTACATCCCCCAAGCAGCAGCATGCCAGGAGGCGTGTTTGCAGAGTGGTGAAGAAAGAGGGCATGGCCTCTGACCACCTCTCAGCAATCCAGCTGGATCCAGTGGTTTACTGGAGGTAACAGGTGGGCTAGTTGGCCCCTAAGGATCCTCGCCAGCGAAAGGAACTTCATCCCCTAACCAAGAGCATGCCAGAAGGTTTTTTTTCAGAGTGGTGGTGGAAGGGGGTGTGGCCTGCTATCAGAACTCAGTAATCCTGCTCTATGGGACTTACTGGAGGTAATAGGAGGGGTAGGTGCCAACTCAGGATTGCTGAGAAGTTGTCAGAGACCATGCCCCCTTTCTCCACCATTCTGCAAATGTGCCTCCTGGTGCACTACTAGTTGGGGAATAAAGACCCCTTGGCTCCAGAGGGACCTTGGGGGCCAAGAAGCCCTCCTGGTACATCCTATAAGCCCTTCACAGTGGAACTCATGAGAGCTGGTCGGAGGCTCAGTCTCCTTTCTCCACCACTCTGCAAATGACTGCTAGTTAAAGAACCTTAGAAATTCACCTAAAAAAACAAAGGTTACAGGGGCGTTATAGTTAGGAATTAGCATTTAAAAACCTTAAAAATGTACTGAAAAAAACAGAGGTTAAACAGGCGTTATAGTTGGGAATTATCATTTAAAAAAGCCTAAGAAATTCACTGACAAGACCACAAGTTTCAGGGATGTTATAGTTAAGAATTGGCATTTAAAAAACCTTAGAAATTCACGGACAAGAACCAAAGGTAACTGAGAAGTTATAGTTAGGCTGATATTTCACTCATGCAAAGCCTGTGAAATTCCTAACTATAACATCCCTGAAACCTGTGGTTTTTTCAGTGAATTTCTAAGGTTTTTTAAAGGCTAATTCCTAACTATAACGTCCCTGAAACCTTCGGTTTTGTCAGTGACTTTCTAAGGTTTTTTTAAATGCTCATCCCTAACTATAACGCCCCTGTAACCTTTGTATTTTTAAGTGAATTTCTAAGTGTATTTCCTAAGTGAAATTATATATATATATACATATATATATATATATATATATATATATATATATTCACTGAAAAAACCATAGGTTTCAGACACGTTATAGTTAGAAATTAGCATTTAAAAAACCTTTGAAATTCACTGAAAAAACCATAGGTTTCAGGCACGTTATAGTTAGAAATTAGCATTTAAAAACCTTAGAAATTCACTGAAAAACCATAAGGTTTTAGGGACAGTTATAGTTAGTTGGACATTGCACTCGTACAAAACCCGTGAAATTCCCCCGTTATAGTTAGTTCAGGTAACTATAACTCGCGCCCCGCAATGCACTGCTGATGACGTCACATATTACATCACTCATGACATGGTCAGTGACATCACTGATGACATCACTGATGACATCTCAAATGACATCACTGATGACATCACTGATGACATCATCCAGTGACTGTGTGTTTCTGTAAAGTTTAAATATGTTTAATATATATAGGGAAAGGCGTATTGAAGAATGAGTGGGTGTATAAGTGTCTGAATGGATGATTTAGTACGTGAGTGACTGACTGTACAAGTGAGTGATTAAATGTATCTTACTGAATGCATGGGTTAGTGACTAAACTGTGTGAATGTCTGTATCCGTCTGTCTGTTGGTTTGTAAGCGGCTGCATGGCTTTCTGAATAGCTACATGAGTGTCTACATGGGTTATTGATTGATTGTCTGAGTATCTGTATGGGTGCCTGAGTGTTTGTGTGGGTGGGGTGTGTGTGACTCTGTACATAGATGTGTGAGTGGGTGATTCACTGGGTGCATGGTTTCAAGAGTGCGTCTGTGATGGACTGTATGGGTGGGTGAGTGTGTGTATGGGTGTGTTAGTGATTGAATGTATATCTCAGTGGTACATGTGTGAGTAACTACATATGTGAAAGGCAGTATATATGTGTGTTGGAGTATATAAATGGCTATAAGTGAGAGTGTGTGATTGTGAGAGTGGCTATATGGATGAGTGTGTGCTTGCATCAGTGATTGCATAGGAGCGTAAGAATGTGCTAGTATTTTTATGAGTAAGTGAGCTGGTGTGTATAACTGTATAGGTGAGTAAATTGGAGTGTGATTAATTATTTGCATGACTGACTAGGTGTGTGAGTACCTCTATGGATGAGTTGCGTTGTGTGAGTGTTTATATAGGTGTATGAGTGCATATGATAGTCCTGTACTGAGTGACTGTAAGTATGAGTGACTATACGGGTGAGTGAGTAGATGTGTGTGTGTAGACCTAAGAATCAGTGAGTGGGTATGTACTTATTGGTATTGGAGTGTGTATGGTTTTGAGAATGGCAGTCTGTAATTTAGAGTGGGTGTATCAAAACTTATATTAGGGTGTGAGAAGATGCATTAAATTCTCACATGGATGATGTCATCAGTGATGTCATCAGTGATGTCATTTGAGATGTCATCAGTGATGTCATCAGTGATGTCACTTACCATGTCATGAGTGATGTAATATGTGACGTCATCAGCAGTGCATTGGTGGGCGCGAGTTATAGTTACCTGAACTAACTATAACGGGGGAATTTCACGGGTTTTGTACAAGTGCAATGTCCAACTAACTATAACTGTCCCTAAAACCTTATGGTTTTTTCAGTGAATTTCTAAGGTTTTTTAAATGCTAATTTCTAACTATAACGTGCCTGAAACCTATGGTTTTTTCAGTGAATTTCAAAGGTTTTTTAAATGCTAATTTCTAACTATAACGTGTCTGAAACCTATGGTTTTTTCAGTGAATTTCAAAGGTTTTTTAAATGCTAATTCCTAACTATAACATGTCTGAAACCTACGGTTTTTTCAGTGAATTTCAAAGGTTTTGTAAATGACAATTTTTAAATGTATTAATTGTTATATTTATTTTTTTCATACTGATTTACTACATTTTTAGAAACAATTTATTTTTACATATTTTATTTTTTAAATTACATTGTAATTACATTATACATTACAAAAAATACTTTCTCAGAATGAATTACTTTAGTTTAAATACTTTGCACATAGGCAATAGACTTTAAGTACAGTAGTTACAGTTGTTGCAATGGGCAACACATTTTCAAACACAATGCAACATTCAGCTCAATGTGAATTTCTAGTTAAATGCAATTAGTTACTTTATGGATTACTTTTTCTAACCACAGGACTGGATCCTAGATTCAGTCCTGGGACATCTCCTGTAAACAGTTGAGTAAAAGCGTTTGGTTACAGTAGTGATTTTTAAGGAATATTATTGTATTTTAAAAGTTGACACTTTGAAACTTTTTCTCATAGAATCACCAATGTTATCCTATGGAAGGAAATTCACTTAGCAGGTAAAAACTGTTATCGTTACTTTTTCTTACTCAGTGTTGGATCCTGGATCCAGCACTGGTGCATCTCCTGTAAACAGTTGAAAGAATGCGTTTAAGTCATACAGGCGATTTTTAAGGAATATTTGTAGTTTGTGAAAATCGACACTTTGAAACTTTTCTGCTGAAAACCAGACAATGGATTCCTATGGAAGAAAATATAAGTTACTGGTAAGTACGGTTAAAATTACTTTTCAGGGTCAGTGCTGGGCTAAAAGATGCAGCACTGAGGTCTCTCCTGATAACAGGTGAGTAAATCGGAATTCGTATTTCGGCTGATTTTAGAGGAATATTTTAAAGTTCCAAAACTCCACACTTAGAAGAATTTCCAAGTGAAACCAGTCAATGTTAGCCTATGGAAGGAAATTCAAGTTACTGGTAAGTACGGTTAAAATTACTTTTCAGGACCAGTACTGGGCTGAAAGATACAGCACTGAGGTCTCTCCTGATAACAGGTGAGTAAATCGGAATTCGTATTTCGGCTGATTTTAGAGGAATATTTGTATGTTTCAAAAATAAACACTTAGAAACTTTTTCAGCAAAAAGCAGGCAATGATATCCTATGGAAGGAAATTCAAGTTACTGGTAAGTACGGTTAAAATTACTTTTCAGGATTAGTACTGGGCTGAAAGATGCAGCACTGAGGTCTCTCCTGATAACAGGTGAGTAAATCAGAATTCGTAGTTCGGCAGATTTTAGAGGAATATTTGCACAATGGTGAAAGGAGGGGGCGGGGCCTGAGGTGACATCTGTGCAAACGCGCCCGTGGCGCGTTTTAAGTTGGGGGATTAAGTCCCCTTGAATCATGAGGGTCCCTAGGGGCCAACTAGCCCACCAGGAACCTCCAGTATGCGCTAGGGCTGCGTTGCAGAGACGTGTAGAGAGGCCACACCCCTTTACACCTCTCTGCAACGCAGCTCTGTGGCGCTTTCTGGATGTACCTGTTGGGCTAGTTGGCCCCCAGGGACCCTCAGGATTGAAGGGGATTTAATTCCCCATCTTAAAACGCGCCACGGGGCCTGTTTGCACACATGTCACCTCAGGCCCCGCCCTCCCTTCACCACTGTGTAAACGCGCCCGTGGCGCGTTTTAAGTCGGGGATTAACTCCCTTGAATCCTGAGGGTCCCTGGGGTGCAACTAGCCCACCAGCTACCTCCATTAAGCGCCACAGAGCTGCGTTGCAGAGAGGTGTAAAAAGGGGCGTGGCCTCTGTACACCTCTCTGCAAGGCAGCTCCTGGCGCATACTGGAGGTTCCTGGTGAGCTAGTTGGCCCCCAGGGACCCCCAGTATTCAAGGGGAATTACTTCCTTCTTAAAACGCGCCAGGGGGCACGTTTGCAGAGTACTGCAGGGAGGGGGCGGAGCCTCCGGCACGATGCCGTTTTTTTTTTTTTTTATGGGAGGGGGCTGCGTGGCCCCCCTTCCCTCTGCCACTTTTGGCCCCGGGGACCCCATCCCCCGGGGCCTGACCATTTTTTTTTTTTTTTTAAACGGGAAGGGGGCCGCGTGGCCCCCTTCCCTGGGCCTCTATTGGCCCCGGGGACCCCATCCCCTGGGGCATGCCGTCTTTTTTAAATAAAAAATATGGAGGGGGCTGCGTGGCCCCCTCCTCAGGCCATTTAAGGCCCCGGGGACCCCATCCCTCGGGGCCGGCCTTGCCCTTATTTTTTTATTTATTTATTTATTTTTTATTTGGGGAGGGGGCTGCGTGGCCCCCTCCCGGGCCACTTATGGCCCCGGGGACCCCATCCCCCGGGGCCTGGCCTCTGGTTGGGGACTGTGGGGGTCCCCAATCCCCCACAGTCCCGCCGGCTCCCCGTGTCCTATGGGAGCCGGCATTGCTTTCCACATGGGGAGCAGCTAAGATGCTGCTCCCCATGTGGAAAGCAATTGGTGTGCATTTTGAAAGAGAGAGCAGGTTTCCTGCTCTCTTTCAAATTGCAAACTAAGTTTGCTATGACAGGGCGGGAGCCGCGAGGCTCCCGTCCTGTCATAGTAAACAGCAGTGTCCTGGGGTAGGCACCCCGGGACACTGCAGGAGCTGGCCCTGGGGGTGGCGGTCCCCAGGGCCATCAAGGGCTCCAGGAGGGGGCCGCACGGCCCCCTCCCTCCATTTTGAAAGCCCCAGGGAGGTGGTGGTCCCCGGGGCTTGGGGGTCCAAAACAGACCCCCATTTCCAATTTTCTTAGTGCCCCGGGGAGGTGGTGGTCCCCAGGGCGTGTGGGGGAACTGGAGCCCCCCAACACAGGTTTAAAAAAAAAAAAAAAGAGCCCCGGGAGGTGGCGGTCCTCGAGGGCTACGGGAGGCTCAGAGCCCTCCCGCACCATTTATGATAAAGCCCTCAGCATGCCCCCGGGACTTGGCCCACCCGGGGGCAATTAACATCGAAGCGCGGAGACCGCGTTCGATTTTATCGGCAGGATTCGCGCTCCTGAGCGCATCCTGCCGATTTTTTAAAAAAGAAAATGCTTTTTGCCCAGGGGGTCCTTGTGGGACCCCTGAGCAGACCTAGGGGGTCAGGGTGTTTCTACCCTGCCCCCTTTGTGCGTTTTGCGCACTTTTTTACTGCTTTCTTGTTCCTCGGTTCTACCGAGGAACAAGATGGCTGCCAACACTTCCTGGTTTGGAGTGTTGACAGCCAATTAGCAGACAGCTCGTGATCGGGAGGGTGCGCGGATCCTCCGTGCCCATAGATATATATGTACTTTTACTTTTGATTTTCTCAGCAACTACTGAACGGATTTACACCATTTAACAAAAGGGTTCTTTCTGAACCAAGAACTACCTCTTTGCCAAATTTGGTGTAATTCCGTTCAGCAGTTCGGGCTGTAGCCGTGTCTAAAGTTTCCTATGGAAAATGAATGGGGAAAACGCGTTTTGGGACCCCCTTTTCTCGGCCACCGCTTAACAAATCACCCCGAGACTTTCAGGGTAGGAGCGGACCGGAGCGCCCACAAAGTTTGAAAATTTCGCAAAGATACGTCAACAGGCAAGAGAGTTATTTCAAATAGAATGTCGCGATTTCTATGGAAAATAGGTCCTAACTATAACTATCTACTGGCGACCGCCAGTAGATAATATATATATATATATATTATCTACTGGCGGTCGCCAGTAGATAGTTATAGTTAGGACCTATTTTCCATAGGAAATCCGCAACATTCTATTTGAAATAACTTTAGCGCCGGTTGACGAATCTTCGTGAAATTTTCAATACTTATGGCCCGCTCCGGTCCGCTTCTATCCTGAAAGTTTCGGGGTGATTCATCAAGTGGGGGCCGAGAAAAAAGGGGGGTCTCATAACGTGTTTTCCCCATGCAATTTTCCATAGGAACCTTTCATCGCAGCTACAGCCCGAACTGCTGAACGGAATTACACCAAATTTGGCAAAAAGGTAGCCCTTGTTTCAGAGTCGTGCCTTTTGATTAAATGGTGTAAATCCGTTCAGACGTTCCTGAGAAATTTGAAAAAGAAAATACATATATATCTGGGCGGAGCCTAACCACACATGTCATCGTGAGATCTGATTGGCTGTCAGCATTTCATCCTGGATTGCTGGCAGCCATCTTGGGACCAATATAAATGATAGTACCCCATTGAAATGCATTGTAGTGAATCGAAGATTTTGAGGGTTACCAAATGGAGAACTATAAAGGGTGATAACAGACTTTAGTTACATTAGAATTCATTTGTTGATGGTACCATACTAATTTCAGGAATTGTGGTGTGTTCTAAGGTGATTTTACCCTGTGAAAAACCTTCTGCTGGGATATCATGAATCATGTTTGAGAGAAAACAATTTTCACATGCTTGTCCCATACAGTTTTGGAAGGTGCTCCAGAAGCTAAAATGAGAGCATATTTTCTGTAAATTCACATTATCTTTCTCAGTCATCTGAGAATGAAGTCTGACATTCTCAGTAAAACATGTACATCCAACAAGGGCAGAGACTGTCAGTTGATTCCTTTGTGTTCTACTGCAGTTTCCCAGAGTGTCCTAAAGAACAACTAGAGTGCTAACAGCCTTACTTATGACAAAATTATTGCACACCTGAAGCCATCTTGATTGGAAAAAACTGGTAACACTTAAAACATTTAATTTAAAAAGGAACAAAATGAGGGGGTTCATTTTGCCATAGAAATTATGGTTAGTGCTGTAGAAAGAAAAATTAGGACATGTTTCAAGTGTGATCTCAAATATCTTCCTGTTATATTTCAACAGGAGCAGCCTGTCAGTTGATGCCTTTGTGTTCTACTGCAGCTTCCCAGAGTGTTCTAAAGAACAACTAGAGCACTAACAGTCTTACTTATGACCAAATTATGGCACACCTGAAGCCATCTTGATTGAAAAAAACTGGTAACACTTAAAACATTTAATTTAAAAAGGAACAAAATGAGGGGGTTCATTTTGCCATAGAAATTATGGTTAGTGCTGTAGAAAGAAAAATTAGGACATGTTTTAAGTGAGATCTCAAATATCTTCCTGTTATATTTCAACAGGAGCAGCCTGTCAGTTGATGCCTTTGTGTTCTACTGCAGCTTCCCAGAGTGTTCTAAAGATCAACTAGAGTGCTAACAGCCTTACTTATGACAAAAGTATGGCACACCTGAAGCCATCTTGATTGGAATAAACTGGTAACACTTAAAACATTTAATTTAAAAAGGAACAAATGATGGGGTTCATTTTGTCATAGAAATTATGGTTAGTGCTGTAGAAACAAAAATTAGGACATGTTTCAACTGTGATCTCAAATATCTTCCTGTTATATTTCAACAGGAGCAGCCTGTCAGTTGATGCCTTTGTGTTCTACTGCAGCTTCCCAGAGTGTTCTAAAGAACGACTAGAGCGCTAACAGTCTTACTTATGACACAATTATGGCACACCTGAAGCCATCTTGATTGGAATAAACTGGTAACTCTTAAAACATTTAATTTAAAAAGGTTCAAAATGAGGGGGTTCATTTTGTCATAGAAATTATGATTAGTGCTGCAGAAAGAACATTTAGGGCACATTTGGAGTGACTTCTCAAATCCTCTTCTATTTCATAAAAAAAATTCTGACATGCAGACTGAAACATGCACTTTCAATACCAGCAGCAGACTTCCCTGGTGAGCAGTAGCTTTACTACAGTGATCTAATGAGCAAGCGACCCCTGACCTTGACTGGTAGGTCGCTCCCCCACCACACAGCTCCGTCTGTGTGCCCTGCTGCTGCCCCTGATTGTGCTTGTTTTTTTCCTTTCTGTGCCCCCTTGCTGCCCCTGATTGTGCTTGTTTTTTTCCTTTCTGTGCCCCCTTGCTGCCCCTGATTGTGATCGTTTTTCCTTTCTGTGCCCCCTTGCTGCCCCTGATTGTGATCGTTTTTTCCTTTCTGTGCCCCTTGCTGCCCCTGATTGTGATCGTTTTTCCTTTCTGTGCCCCCTTGCTGCCCCTGATTGTGATCATTTTTTTCCTTTCTGTGCCCCCTTGCTGCCCCTGATTGTGCTCGTTTTTCCTTTCTGTGCCCCCTTGCTGCCCCTGATTGTGATCGTTTTTCCTTTCTGTGCCCCCTTGCTGCCCCTGATTGTGATCGTTTTTTTCCTTTCTGTGCCCCCTTGCTGCCCCTGATTGTGATCGTTTTTTCCTTTCTGTGCCCCCTTGCTGCCCCTGATTGTGATCGTTTTTCCTTTCTGTGCCCCCTTGCTGCCCTTGATTGTGATCGTTTTTTCCTTTCTGTGCCCCCTTGCTGCCCCTGATTGTGATCGTTTTTCCTTTCTGTGCCCCCTTGCTGCCCCTGATTGTGATCGCTTTTTCCTTTCTGTGCCCCCTTGCTGCCCCTGATTGTGATCGTTTTTTCCTTTCTGTGCCCCCTTGCTGCCCCTGGATTGTGCTCGTTTTTCCTTTCTGTGCCCCCTTGCTGCCCCTGATTGTGCTCGTTTTTCCTTTCTGTGCCCCCTTGCTGCCCCTGATTGTGCTCGTTTTTCCTTTCTGTGCCCCCTTGCTGCCCCTGATTGTGATCGTTTTTTCCTTTCTGTGCCTGTTTCCCACCGCTGCGCCCCTGCGGCCCCGCCCCTCACTGCCCATTCGCTGCCCCATTCCCTGCTCCTCCCTCCCATCTCCCCATTTATGGCGGCCGCTGCGTGGTGAAGAGAGCGACCCCTGACCTTGACTGGTAGGTCGCTCCCCCACCACACAGCTCCGTCTGTGTGCCCTGCTGCTGCCCCTGATTGTGCTCGTTTTTTTCCTTTCTGTGCCCCCTTGCTGCCCCTGATTGTGCTCGTTTTTTTCCTTTCTGTGCCCCCTTGCTGCCCCTGATTGTGATCGTTTTTTCCTTTCTGTGCCCCCTTGCTGCCCCTGATTGTGATCGTTTTTTCCTTTCTGTGCCCCCTTGCTGCCCCTGATTGTGATCGTTTTTTCCTTTCTGTGCCCCCTTGCTGCCCCTGATTGTGATCGTTTTTTCCTTTCTGTGCCTCCTTGCTGCCCCTGATTGTGATCGTTTTTCCTTTCTGTGCCCCCTTGCTGCCCCTGATTGTGCTCGTTTTTTTCCTTTCTGTGCCCCCTTGCTGCCCCTGATTGTGATCGCTTTTTCCTTTCTGTGCCCCCTTGCTGCCCCTGATTGTGCTCGTTTTTTCCTTTCTGTGCCCCCTTGCTGCCCCTGATTGTGATCGTTTTTCCTTTCTGTGCCCCCTTGCTGCCCCTGATTGTGATCGTTTTTCCTTTCTGTGCCTGTTTCCCGCCGCTGCGCCCCTGCGGCCCCGCCCCCTCACTGCCCATTTGCTGCCCCATTCCCTGCTCCTCCCTCCCACCTCCCCATTTATGGCGGCCGCTGCGTGGCCGAGCCGCTGGCGCGCCGAAGGCTTGCCTAAGGCAAGCCCGTCTGCGCCCGTCCGCGCCGTGGCCGCGCCCAGCGCCAGACCCCCTGGTCCGGGCATCCCCCGCGCCCGCCACATCAACAGACGCCGATACGACGCCAGCACCCTCCACGCACTCAACCCCGGAAAAGATCACGCCTGCTACCAGGCCACCCCGAAGCGCACCCAAGGGCCCTTCACCTGCCGGAACTGCAGCTTCGCCAGCACTCGCCCCACCAAACCACCGCCCAGGAAAGAACCCAACTACCTCAGATGCATCCTCCTCAACACCCGCTCCGCCCGCAAACACGCCATCGAACTCTGGGACCCTCTCGACTCAACCTCCCCAGACGTCGCATTCCTGACGGAGACCTGGCTGAATCCCGCTTCAGCCCCCGACATCGCCATTGCCATCCCGGACGGATACAAGATCACCCGCAGGGACCGCACCAACGGAGTCGGAGGAGGCATCGCCATCGTCCACAGGAACACCCTCAGAGTCTCAACCAACACCAACGACACCCTCAGCACCGCCGAACACATGCACTTCCAGATCCACACCGATCCCAACACCACCCTCAGAGGAACCCTCATCTACAGACCCCCGGACCCCGACCACAGTTCAGCGAGTTCCATCGCTGACTTCGTCAGCACACACGCCATCGCCTCCACGGACTACATCCTCCTCGGGGACCTGAACTTCCACCTCGAGAACAACAAGGACACCAACTCCACCACCCTGATCGACAACCTCGCCACCCTCGGACTCAGACAGCTCGTGACTACACCCACCCACGCCGCCGGCCACACGCTAGACTCCATCTTTTCCGCAAGCCCACACGTCTCCTTCAACCACACCTCCGAACCCCACTGGACTGACCACCACTGCATCCACTTCACCTACAGGAAGCCCACCACGCACCACCGCACCGAACAAATGCCTCGCCGCTGCTGGAGCAGAGTCACGGAAGACCAGCTAACCACAACCCTCGCCCTGAGCCCACCCGCCGAACCCTCCGACCCCGACACCGCCGCCCGCAACCTCAGACAGTGGATCGACGACTGCGCCAACACCCTCGCCCCGCTCAAGAATCCGCCCAACAGCCACACCAGCAAGAAAGCCACCTGGTTCACCGAAGACCTCCAGGCCTCCAAACGAACATGCCGAAAACTGGAGAAGATCTGTCTCCACGAACGGACAGCGGACAGCTACGCCGCCCACAAGAGCACCACCCGCAATCACCATCACCTCATCAGATCTGCCAAAAGGGCCTCACTCAAAGACCGCCTAGACAACAACGCACACAACAGCAAAGAGCTCTTCAACATCGTGAAGGAACTCTCCAACCCCAGCTCCAACACCAACGACATCCAGCCGTCGCAAGACCTGTGCGACTCACTGGCCACCTCCTTCCACCGCAAAATTGCCGACATCCACGACAGCTTCAACACCACGACCGCCCCGGCAACCACCGAGACCACTGCCCCCACAACCACCAACCGCCTGCTCTCCTGGACCAACATCAACGACGAGGACACCAGCGAGATCATGAACACCATCCACTCCGGTTCACCGCTAGACCCGTGCCCTCACCACATCTTCAACAAAGCCAGTACAGCCATCGCGCCCCATCTCCGGAAAATAATCAACATCTCCTTCGAGACAGCAACCTTCCCGGAAAGCTGGAAGCACGCCGAGATCACCGCCTTACTCAAGAAACCCAAGGCAGACCCCAAGGACCTCAAGAACTTCCGACCCATCTCTCTGCTCCCGTTCCCCGCGAAGGTCACCGAGAAAATCGTCAACAAACAACTGACCCGCTACCTCGAGGAGAACAACATCCTGGACCCTTCCCAGTCCGGCTTCCGCAGCAACCACAGCACCGAAACCGCCCTCATCGCCGCCACCGATGACATCAGAACCCTGCTAGACAACGGAGAAACAGCAGCCCTCATCCTCCTGGACCTATCAGCCGCCTTCGACACGGTCTGCCACCACACACTACGAACACGCCTTCACGACGCCGGGATCCAAGAGAAGGCCCTGGACTGGACCACATCCTTCCTTTCCGGCAGAACACAAAGCGTCCGCCTCGCCCCTTCCGATCCAAGGCCACCAAGATCATCTGCGGCGTACCCCAAGGCTCCTCCCTCAGCCCAACGCTGTTCAACATCTACATGGCACCCCTCGCCCACGTCGCCCGACAGCACAACCTCAACATCATCTCCTACGCCGACGACACCCAGCTGATCCTCTCCCTCACCAAAGACCCTCACACCGCCAAAGCCCACCTCCACAAAGGAATGAAGGCCGTCGCCGAATGGATGAGGACCAGCCGCCTGAAGCTGAACTCGGACAAGACGGAGGTCCTCATCCTTGGTTCCAACCCTTCAGCCTGGGACGACTCCTGGTGGCCAACATCACTGGGAACAGCCCCGCCACCCACCGACCACGTACGCAACCTAGGGGTCATCCTCGACCCCACCCTCTCCATGACTAAGCAGGTCAACGCCGTTTCCTCATCCTGCTTCAACATCCTCCGAATGCTCCGCAGGATCTTCAAGTGGATCCCCACCGAAACAAGAAAAACAGTCACCCAGGCCCTCGTCACCAGCAGGCTGGACTACGGAAACGCCCTCTACGCAGGAACGACGGCTAAGCTCCTGAGATGGCTGCAACGCATCCAGAACGCCTCTGCACGTCTTATCCTCGACATCCCCCCATGCAGGCACATCACACCCCACCTGAGAGACCTGCACTGGCTCCCTGTCAACAAGAGGATAACCTTCAAGCTCCTCACCCACGCACACAAAGCACTCCACAACTCCAGACCAGCCTACCTCAACAGACGACTCAGCTTCTACACCCCACCCGCCAGCTCCGCTCGACCAGCCTCGCCCTCGCCACAGTCCCCCGCATCCGGAAAACGACTGCCGGCAGCAGATCCTTCTCCCACCTCGCCGCCAAGACCTGGAACACCCTCCCCACCAACCTCTGACAGACCCAAGACCTACTGGCCTTCAGAAGACTCCTCAAGACCTGGCTCTTCGATCAGTAGCAGCACCACCCCCCTCTTCCCCCAGCGCCTTGAGACCCTCGCGGGTATGTAGTGCACTTTATAAGTGACATGATTGATTGATTGATTGATTGAACTAGAGTGCTAACATTCTGAATTTATGGCAAATGTGTGACACATCTGAATGCCTTCTTGATGGAATCAAAGTAAAAAACTGAAACTCCAGGGACCCTCAGGATTCAAGGGGACTTAATCCCCCAACTTAAAACGCGCCACGGGGCGTGTTTGCACAGTGGTGAAGGGAGGGGGCGGGGCTTCAGGTGACATGTGTGCAAACAGGCCCCGTGGCGCGTTTTGAGATGGGGAATTAAATCCCCTTCAATCCTGAGGGTCCCTGGGGGCCAACTAGCCCACCAGGTACGTCCAGAAAGTGCCACAGAGCTGCGTTGCAGAGAGGTGTAAAAAGGGGCGTGACCTCTGAACACCTCTCTGCAACGCAGCTCCCTGGCGCATACTGGAGGTACAGGGTGGGCTAGTTGGACCTC
Organism: Calotriton arnoldi; assembly: GCA_963921515.1. Classification (NCBI taxonomy): domain Eukaryota; kingdom Metazoa; phylum Chordata; class Amphibia; order Caudata; family Salamandridae; genus Calotriton; species Calotriton arnoldi. The sequence continues at coordinate 159,161 of CAWUFW010005973.1, read as the reverse complement.
AGGGACCCTCATGATTCAAGGGGACTTAATCCCACCAACTTAAAACGTGCCACGGGGCGCATTTGCACAGTGGAGAAGGGAGGGGGCGGGGCTTGAGGTGACATATGTGCAAACAGGCCCCGTGGCGTGTTTTAAGTTGGGAGATTAAGTCCCCTTCAATCCTGAGGGTCCCTGGAGTCCAACTAGCCCACCAGGTACCTTCAGTAAGCACAACAGAGTTGTGTTGCAGAGAGGTGAAAAAAGGTGCGTGGCCTCGGAACGCCTCTCTGCAACTAAGCTCTGTGGTCCTAACTGTAGGTACCTGGGGGGCTAGTTGGGCCCCAGGGACACTCAAGATTCAAGGGGACTTAATCCCGCAACTTAAAACGTGCCACGGGGCGCGTTTGCACACATGTCACCTCAGGCCCGTCCTCCCTTCACCACTGTGCAAACGCGCGCTGTAGCGCATTTTAAGAGGTTGTTTTAATCCCCCTGCCCTATTATGTACTAGGGACTTACAGAGGAGGTCATGCTAATCACAGGGTACCCCAACGCATAGTGTTCCCTAGTGTATGTAGGTGTTTTAACTGTATTCTAAGTGTGTTTTAGCATAGCACTGGCTCTGGTTAGTCAGAGTCAGTTACCACCAGTACATGTCGGAAAAAGTTGTGTGCACAGGATGATTTTGGAACAAGGCCTCTTTCTGCTCCTCTGTTGGTTCTTTCTGCACATCTTTTGCTTCTTCCTGCACTTTTCTTCGTCTTTGTGGACTTTTGTTGCTTCTTTCTGCATTTCTTTTGCTTCTTTCTGTGTGTTTTTTCTTCTTTCTTCACAAGTCCTACCTCTGTAGGCATAGTTACAAACTAGCATTTAAAAAACCTTGGAAATTCACTTAAAAAACCATAGGTTTCAGGCATGTTACAGTTAGAAATTAGCATTTAAAAAACCTTTGAAATTCACTTAAAAAACCATAGGTTTCAGGCACGTTATAGTTAGAAATTAGCATTTAAAAACCTTAGAAATTCACTGAAAAAAACATAGGTTTCAGACACGTTATAGTTAGAAATTAGCATTTAAAAAACCTTTGAAATTCACTGAAAAAACCATAGGTTTTAGGGACAGTTAGAGTTAGTTGGACATTTCACTCGTACAAAACCCGTGAAATTCCCCCGTTATAGTTAGTTCAGCTAACTATAACTCGCGCCCCCGCAATGCACTGCTGATGACGTCACATATTACATCACTCATGACATGGTCAGTGACATCACTGATGACATCACTGATGACATCTCTAATGACATCACTGATGACATCATCCATGCGATAATTTGATGCATCTTCTCACACCCTAATATAACTTTTGATACACCCACTGTAAATTACAGACTGCCATTGTCAAAACCATAGACACTCCAACACCAATAACTACATACACACTCACTGATTCTTAGGTCTACAAACACATCCACTCACTCACCTCTACAGTCACTCATACTTACGGTCACTCAGTACAGGACTTTCATATGCACTTATACACCTACATAGACACTCACACACCGCCACTCATCCTTAGAGGTACTCACACACCTAGTCAGTCATGCAAATAATTAATCACACTGCTATTTACTCACCTATACAGTTATACACACACCAGCTCACTTACCCATACAAATACGAGCACATTCTTACGCTCTTATACAATCACTGATACAAGTACACACTCATCCATACAGCCACTCTCAAAATCACACACTCTCACTTATAGCCATTTATATACTACAACACACATATATACTGCCTTTGACATATTAGTTACTCACACATGTACCACTAAGATGTACATTCACTCACTAACACACACATACACACACTCACCCACCCATACATTCCATCACAGATGCACTCTTGAAACCATGCACCCAGTGAATCACCCACTCACACATCTATGCGCAGGCACACACACCCCACCCACACAAACACTCAGGCACCCATACAGATACTCAGACAACCAATCAATAACCCATGTAGACACTCATGTAGCTATTCGCAAACCCATGCAGCCGCTTACACACCAACAGACAGACGGATACAGACATTCACACAGTTTAGTCACTAACCCATGCATTCAGTAAGATACGTTTAATCACTCACTTAAAGAGTCAGTCACGCACCTACTAAATCATCCATCCAGACACTTATACACCCACTCATTCTTCAATACACCTTGGCATATATATTAAACATATTTAAACTTTATAGAAACACACAGTCACTGGATGATGTCATCAGTGATGTCATTTGAGATGTCATCAGTGATGTCATCAGTGATGTCACTGACCATGTCATGAGTGATGTAATATGTGACGTGATCAGCAGTGCATTGTAGGGCGCGAGTTATAGTTAGCTGAACTAACTATAACGGGGGAATTTCACGGGTTTTGTACGAGTGAAATGTCCAACTAACTATAACTGTCCCTAAAACCTATGGTTTTTTCAGTGAATATATATATATATATATATATATATATATATATATATATATATATATATATATAAACACTCCTTAGTTTCTTATTATGAAAAACCAATGCCGAGCCCAATTCCTTTTAGCATGTATAATTTTTTTTATTTCATACAGCGTAAAACGCCAGACGCGTTTCGGAGCAGCCGCTCCTTGATCACGGGTCAAAGTATGTTTGTTGCCACCATTACCGTGGCAATACCATATATATTACAAACATAAAGGTAGGACAACAAGATTGTCCTCATCATTCTGCAAAATGGCATCCATTTTGAAAGGGTCATTTTACCACTTAAATTATCAGGTTATACCTTGTTGATACTGCAAGTTTGAGCAAGTTATTCACCATTATACCAATATTGTTGTACGTGATTCTAAAATAATGAACATCTATTTATGCAAACTGATTAATCACAGTGTCAAAAAAACTTCCACCGAATTGGTGTTATCCAATTTATATACTCCAATTCTGCCCCAGTGGGCTGATGAATGTCTTGCATAGTGTTATATGCTATATGAAACGAAAAAGATGTATCCATGCTAAAAGGAATTGGGCTCAGCATTGGTTTTTCATAATAGGAAACTAAGGAGTGGATTATTGAGTTGCACGACCTCGTTGTGAGCCCCAACCTTTCGAAGCACGAGAAGACAGTGGGCACTCCAGATGGGTTAAGAAATACTCATTTATTAATAACAGTGTATCAGCTTCCTGATGCGTTTCGGTGTTTAGCCTTTATCAAATTTACACTGACCATCCGGCCATTTCTTTTTAAAGGTACATGGTGTCATGGACATAGAAGACAACAATGTCTCTGAAGTCTCTCTTCATTTTTTTTGCATATTTTCATTTTTTCTTTCTTTTATATATCTTTTTTTCTACATTTATAATTTCAATGCAATATATAGGTAAAACACAATCCAGTGTACCTTACTTTTAAGTGTACAGGATTTAGACCTGGGAACTAGGAGGTCTCAATAGATCATTTAGTATATATATTAACCAACGCTAGTCTTTCCTTCAAAAACCAGACACTGACACCACAAGGAATGTTAAGGTTATTCTCACCATTTTAAGTCAGCTGTTACGTGTTTCAGCAGTTCCTGCTACCTAGTTCACACACAATAGGCGCCATTGCTTCCGCCACATAAATAATGCAACACATAATGCTTGAACATGATAGACACGGTAGAGATACTTTTGCAAAGATTACAACTTAGGGGCCGATTCCGATTCGGGCCGGAAATCACTCCGACCGAGCCGGACCCGGAGAGATTTCCGACCGAATCGGACTCTGGCAGTCCGACCGAACGAGTACGATGCGCACGCATGCAATCGGGCTCGATTCGGTTGGACTCCCATTGAAGTCAATGGGAGCCGGTCGTACAATGCGTACGCGGGCTCCCAATGACTCAATGGGTGCGAGGCGAACAAGGGCGCCCCCTACAGCGGGTATGCGTCAATGCGGTTCGCGCCGCACATGCACAGGTAGGGGGGACCCATGGGTCCCCCCTGTGTGCGACTCGCGCGGCTACGAGTACAGGGGGGTCCGACACGGACCCCCAAAGTCTGGCTCCTACAGCTCTTTCGAGCCGGACGGCATGAGTCGGTCGGACTGCTCAAGGCGCGCATCGTACTTGCCCAGCCGGGGAACGTCTCCATCGCGCGGTGCGAGTCGAGTCCATGCGAGTCGGTCGGAGCGGTTCGGACCCATGAACGAGTCGGTCGGCAATTTCGCGTGCGTTCGCATCGTACTTGTTCGGCCGGACGCGCGTTCGAATCGGTCGGGAAAGAGGGCTCCGAATCGGATCCGGTTAAGCCGAATCCGATTCGGTGTGCTACCGGCCGAGATCGGAATCGACCCCTTAGTCTTTTTTCTTCTTTTTCGTCTTTTGCTTTTCTTTTTTTATATATAAAGTGTTCGTTCTATGCAATACACTAATTTACTACATCTACTATTTATCATATCTAGGAAAATGGGTTTAAAGTGCTAGTGCTGCGTAACAAAAATGTTATTGTGGCTCTGTCTATCAGTAATGGCTTGGATTAATTGGCAAATAATATCAGCTCGAACCGCCACAATTTTTCAAAGTGCTAGTGCTGTTCTAAGATATTCATATGGTCATTTCTATATTTAAAAATTCTTGATAAGTTGTAATATTTCTAAAACTGATTAAGGAGGATGTTGTTTCTCAATGACAATCCATATGCAAACTCTTAAAAATGAGAAGTAGTCATCAATGGCTAGTGCCCATTGAAAAATAAATATCAACAGCTAGCGCTTAAATCATATATAATGCTCCAATTGAATGTCATTTGATAATAGACTCAACTTACAAGAGATGTATATATATATATATATTATCTACTGGCGGTCGCCAGTAGATAGTTATAGTTAGGAACTATTATCCATAGGAAATCCGCAACATTCGATTTGAAATAACTCTTGCGCCGGTTGACGAATCTTCGCAAAAGCTTCCAACTTGTTGGGGCGCTCCGCTCCTACCCTGAAAGTCTCGGGTTGATTCGTCAAGCGGGGGCCGAGAAAAAAGGGGGGTCCCAAAACACGTTTTCCCCATTCATTTTTCCATAGGAACCTTTAGTCGCAGCTACAGCCCGAACTGCTGAACGGAATTACACCAAATTTGGCAAAGAGGTAGCCCTTGGTTTAGTGTCGTGCCTTTTGCTTAAATGGTGTAAATCCGTTCAGTAGTTCCTGAGAAAATCAAAAGTAAAGTCACATATATATCTATGGGCGAGTAGGGTCCGCGTATCCTGAGCGCACCCTGCGCGCACCGTCCCGATCACGAGCTGCATGCTAATTGGCTGTCAAGTGGCTGTCAACACTCCAAATCAGGAAGTGTTGGCAGCCATTTTGTCCCTCGGTAGAACCGAGGGACAGAAACAAGTGCGCAAAGCGCAAAAAGGGGGCAGGGTAGGAACACCCTGACCCCCTAGGTCTGCTCTGGGGGTCCCACAAGGACCCCCTGGGCAGAAAAATGCATTTTATTTTTTTTTAAACGGCGGGATGTGCTTAGGGTGCGCGGATCCCGCCGATTAAAAAAAAAAAAAGCACAAGAAACAAGTGCGCAAAACGCACAAAGGGGGCAGGGTAGAAACACCCTGAAACCCTAGGCCTGCTCAGGGGGTCCGTCAAGGACCCCCTGGGCAGAAAAAAGCAAAAAAAAAAAAAAATGACCGGCATTGTGCCGAGGCCCCGCCCCCTCCCTGCAGCAGTCTGCAAACGCGCCCCCTGGTGCGTTTTAAGAAGGGGAAGTAATTCCCCTTGAATACTGGGGGTCCCTGGGGGCCAACTAGCCCACCAGGAACCTCCGGTATGCGCCAGGGGGCTGCGTTGCAGAGCGGTGTACAGAGGCCATGCCCCTTTTTACACCTCTCTGCAACGCAGCTCTGTGGCGCTTTTTGGAGGTACATGGTGGGCTACTTGGACTCCAGGGACCCTCAGTATTCAAGGGGACTTAATCCCCCAACTTAAAACGCGCCACGTGGCACGTTTGCACAGTGGTGAAGGGAGGGGGCGGGGCTTCAGGTGACATGTGTGCAAACAGACCCCGTGGCGCATTTTAAGATGGGGAATGAAATCCCCTTCAATCCTGAGGGTCCCTGGGGGCAAACTAGCCCACCAGGTACTTCCAGAAAGCACCACAGAGCTGCATTGCAGAGAGGTGCAAAAAGGGGCGTGGCCTCTGAACACCTCTCTGCAACGCAGCTCCCTGGCGCATACTGGAGGTACAGGGTGGGCTAGTTGGACCCCAGGGACCCTCATGATTCAAGGGGACTTAATCCTCCAACTTAAAACGCGCCACGGGGCGCGTTTGCACAGATGTCACCTCAGGCCCCGCCCCCTCCCTTCACCATTGTGCAAATATTCCTCTAAAATCAGCCGAATTACGAATTCCAATTTACTCACCTGTTATCAGGAGAGACCTCAGTCCTGCATCTTTCAGCCCAGTACTGATCCTGAAAAGTAATTTTAACCGTACTTACCAGTAACTTGAATTTCCTTCCATAGGATATCATTGACTGCTTTTGCTGAAAAAGTTTCTAAGTGTCGATTTTTGAAACATGCAAATATTCCTCTAAAATCAGCCGAACTACGAATTCCGATTTACTCACCTGTTATCAGGAGAGACCACAGTGCTGCATCTTTCAGCCCAGTACTGATCCTGAAAAGTAATTTTAACCGTACTTACCAGTAACTTGAATTTCCTTCCATAGGATATCATTGTCTGCTTTTTGCTGAAAAAGTTCTGTGTCGATTTTTGAAACATACAAATATTCCTCTAAAATCAGCCGAACTACGAATTCCGATTTACTCACCTGTTATCAGGAGAGACCTCAGTGCTGCATCTTTCAGCCCAGTACTGATCCTGAAAAGTAATTTTAACCGTACTTACCAGTAACTTGAATTTCCTTCCATAGGATATCATTGACTGGTTTCACTTGGAAATTCTTCTAAGTGTGGAGTTTTGGAACTTTATAATATTCCTCTAAAATCAGCCGAAATACGAATTCCGATTTACTCACCTGTTATCAGGAGAGACCTCAGTGCTGCATCTTTCAGCCCAGTACTGATCCTGAAAAGTAATTTTAACCGTACTTACCAGTAACTTGAATTTCCTTCCATATGATATCATTGACTGGTTTCACTTGGAAATTCTTCTAAGTGTGGAGTTTTGGAACTTTATAATATTCCTCTAAAATCAGCCGAAATACGAATTCCGATTTACTCACCTGTTATCAGGAGAGACCTCAGTGCTGCATCTTTCAGCCCAGTACTGATCCTGAAAAGTAATTTTAACCGTACTTACCAGTAACTTGAATTTCCTTCCATAGGATATCATTGCCTGCTTTTTGCTGAAAAAGTTTCTAAGTGTCGATTTTTGAAACATACAAATATTCCTCTAAAATCAGCCAAAATACGAATTCCGATTTACTCACCTGTTATCAGGAGAGACCTCAGTGCTGCATCTTTCAGCCCAGTACTGATCCTGAAAAGTAATTTTAACCGTACTTACCAGTAACTTATATTTCCTTCCGTAGGAATCCATTGTCTGGTTTTCAGCAGAAAAGTTTCAAAGTGTTGATTTTCACAAACTACAAATATTCCTTAAAAATCGCCTGTATGACTTAAACGCATTCTTTCAACTGTTTACAGGAAATGCACCAGTGCTGGATCCAGGATCCACCACTGAGTAAGAAAAAGTAACGATAACACTACTTACCTGCTAAGTGAATTTCCTCCCATAGGATAACATTGGTGATTCTATGTGAAAAAGTACTTTTAAAATACAATAATATTCCTTAAAAATCACTACTGTAATCAAAACGCTTTTACTCAACTGTTTACAGGAGATGTCCCAGGACTGAATCTAGGATCCAGTCCTGTGGTTAGAAAAGTAATCCATAAAGTAACTAATTGCATTTAGCTAGAAATTCACATTGAGCTCAATGTTGCATTGTGTTTGAAATTGTGTTGCCCATTGCAACAACTGTAACTACTGTACTTAAAAGTCTATTGCCTATTTGCAAAGTATTTAAACTAAAGTAATTCATTCTGAGAAAGTATATTTTGTAATGTAATGTATAATGTAATTACAATGTAATTTAAAAAATAAAACATCTAAAAATAAATAGTTTAAAAAAATGTAGTAAATCAGTATCAAAAAAATAAATATAACAATTAATACATTTAAAAATTGTCATTTACATAACCTTTGAAATTCACTGAAAAAAACCAAAGTTATATTAGGGTGTGAGAAGATGCATTAAATTCTCACATGGATGATGTCATCAGTGATGTCATTTGAGATGTCATCAGTGATGTCATCAGTGATGTCACTGACCATGTCATGAGTGATGTAATATGTGACGTCATCAGCAGTGCATTGCGGGGGCGCGAGTTATAGTTAGCTGAACAAACTATAACGGGGGAATTTCACGGGTTTTGTACGAGTGCAATGTCCAACTAACTATAACTTTCCCTAAAACCTATGGTTTTTTCAGTGAATTTCAAAGGTTTTTAAATGCTAAACCCTAACTATAACAGGCCTGAAACCTATGGTTTTTTCAGTGAATTTCAAAGGTTTTTAAAATGCTAATTCCTAACTATAACAAGCCTGAAACCTATGTTTTTTTCAGTGAATATATATATATATTCAGCTCCTTTACACACAGTAAATAATGACCAGCACTCTCGCTAGGTTAAATCCCGTTGCGAACAATTAATTCAAAACAAACGCGTTTCGGCGTTAGCCTTTGTCAATGCTAACGGGCGCCGTTACCATGGCAACTTTTATTACATGATACCGTCATTGAAAGGAAAAGAGGGACTGTCATAAACTCTAACAAAATGGGCGCCATCTTGGAACATGTTTTCCTAACGTTAAATACAAATCAGTTGCATAATTGCACTAAAGTAAACAAGCTCCTGGACTTCAAACAAATTTCATATTCATTTCATTTGGAGATTACACGGAGCATGTTACCATTATGACGTCACAAATTCATCAACATTACTCTTTGGTATATCACTACTAACCCTCTAAAGAGAAGAGAACAGCTTTTTAGCCTTGAATAGGCTGACTGGTGACATGATGTGGACCCAATGTACATACTTTTAATCACTTAAAATTCTTCGATTAAATCCATGGTATATTACCATTATCCCACGATAATTACATTCTATGTTGATTAAATATACACTTTATTATTTCACCTTGAATAGGTTGTCCTATAACACTATGTTAAAATTAACATAATATGAAATAAAGTTTATACATTTGTCTTGATCTACCCTTACTCTTCCAACACCTCATCTCGTCCCCTCCTCATCCTAAGTGAAGGATCTGCTATTCTACAAATGAACTGCTAAATCTTCCCCGCTGTTTAAACCACCTGGTGATTTTGTTTGGAGATCAATAATAAAACGCGATTCCAGTCTCCTCAAACATCTTTCCCTGTTGCCTCCCCTTATGTTCTTTGGGACATGGTCCAGGCAGAAGTACTCCAAAAGTAGCCTATTGCTTTCATGATGACTTGCAAAATGGCGTGCAACTGGGTAATTCATATCTACGCTCGTTATTGCTCTTTGATGTTCCAATATCCTTAGTTTTACTGGATTCTTCGTACTTCCCACGTAACGCAAGTTACATGGGCAAGTCAAACAGTACACCACATAGGGGGTGCTACATGTCATGAATATGGTTATCTGTTTTTCTCTCATGATCCCTTCTATTTTGTATGTGGTGACTTTCTTGCTAGTTGAACATGCCCTGCATTTTCCGCAGGGAAACGAGCCACGGAGACTTTGTAGGCCTGACTCTGGTCTCCTACCTTCTAGATGGCTTGCCACTAACTCATCTCTTATGGATCTCGATCTTCTGAATGTCAGACTCGGTTCCAGTGGCAGGTCTCTCCCTATTATCATATCAGACCTTAAAATTCTCCAATTCCAGCGTAGAATTGCCCTTATCTTTTGAGATGCATTAGAATAGTTGGTTATCATTCTAAATTTGTTTTCTGGTCTCTGTTCTTCTCTCTGTGTACTATCAGGTCTCAAAAGCTCCAGCCTTTCTTTTCCTGCTGCTTTTTGTTCTGCATTCTTTAGAAATTTCTCCGAATAACCCCTCTCTCTGAAACGCTGGAGGCTTTCTTTAGCTGCCTTAGTGTAATCTTCATCTCTAGAGCTGTTTCTTTTGATCCGAAGCAATTCCCCATAGGGGATGCTTCGGATCAGGTTTACTGGGTGACTACTCCTCCCGTGTAGAACTGAGTTCCCCGCTGTTGCCTTTCTGTATAGGGATGTGTGAATCTCATTCCCTATATATATATATTCACTGAAAAAACCATAGGTTTCAGGGACGTTATAGTTAGCTGGACATTTCACTCGTACAAAACCATAGAAATTCCACTGTTATAGTTAGTTCATCTAACTATAACTCGCGCCCCCGCAATGCACTGCTGATCACATCACATATTACATCATTCATGACATGGTCAGTGCCATCACTGATGACATCACTGATCACATCTCAAATGACATCACTGATGACATCACTGATGACATCATCCAGTGAATGTATTTTGTTTTAAATTTTAAATATGTATTATATATATACCAAGGTGTATTGAAGGATGAGTGGGTGTATAAGTGTCTGGATGGAGGATTTAGTAGGTGTGTGACTGACTGTTTAACTGAGTTATTACATGTGTCTTACTGAATGCATGGGTTAGTGACTAAACTGTGTGAATGTCTATATCAGTCTGTTTGCTGTTATATAAGCTGCTGCATGGGTTGGTCAGTAGCTACATGAGTGTATATATGGGTTATTAATTGGTTGCAAGAGTATTTGTATGGGTGCCTCAGTGTGTGTGTGGGTGCGTGGGAGGTGTGCGACTGTGCATACATGTTTGAGTGGTTGATTCACTGGGTGTATGGGTTCAAGAGTGCATGTGGAAACAGCTGTATGCGTGGGTGAGTATGTGTATGGGTGTGTTAGTGAGTGAATGGACGTCTCAGTGGTACATGTCCAACTAACTACATATGTAAAAGACAGTATGTGTGAGAGTTGGAGTATATAAATAACTATACGTGAGAGTTAGTGATTGTGAGAGTGGCTGTATGGATGAGTGTGTACTTGTATCAGTGATTGTATAAGAGACTAATTATGCGTTTCTTTCTGTTTGAATAAGTGATGTGTTGTGTGTATAACTGTATAGGTCAGTAAATGGAAGTGTGATTGCTTATTTGCATGACTGACTAGGTGTGTGAGTAACTCTGGATGAGTGCTGCTGTGTAAGTGTCTGTGTAGGTGTATGAGTGCATATGATAGTGTTGTATTGATGAGTGACTGCATGTATGAGTGATTGTATGGGTGAATGAGTGGATGAGTGTGTAGACCTAAGAACCAGTGATTAGATATGTAGTAAGTAGTATTGGTGTGTCTATGGTTTCAAAAATGGTATTCTGTATTTTGGAGTGGGTGTATCAAAGGTTATATTAGGGTGTGAGAAGGTGCATCAGATTGTCACATGGACGATGTCATCAGTGATGTCATCCGTGATGTAATTTGAGATGTGATCAGTGATGTCATCAGTGATGTCACTGACCATGTCATGAATTATGTAATATGTGATGTGATCAGCAGTGCATTGCGGGGGCGCGAGTTATAGTTAGCTGAACTAAATATAACAGTGGAATTTCTATGGTTTTGTATGAGTGAAATGTCCAGCTAACTATAACGTCCCTGAAACCTATGGTTTTTTCTGTGAATTTCAAATGTTTTTAAATGCTAATTTCTAACTATAACGTGCCTGAAACCTATGGTTTTTTCAGTGAATTTCTAAGGTTTTTTAAATGCTAATTTCTAACTATAACGTGCCTGAAACCTATGGTTTTTTCAGTGAATTTCAAACGTTTTTTAAAATCTAATTTCTAATTATAATGTTCATTAAACCTATGGTATTTTCAGTGATTTTAAATTATCATTCCATTCTCAACCTAGTAAAAACAGCCAATATCGCCAGTTTTCCAACAATAGCTTCCGCAAAAAAATTTGCCACAAATGAGAGCGACAACTAACGCTAATAATATGCAGAGTAGGCGTTCCCGTGCAAAAATAACACAAAAACACCACTTCCCGATATTTTGAACGAGCAACCAAATCTGGGGTGCGATCCAAAAACAGGCGATAAGCTGCGTTAGCAGTAGGAATTTAACATCTGCCTTTTACTGGTGTAAAGCAGGATGACTACCTACAGTGTGAAAGGGAGCCCAGCCTAGAACCACATCTGAAGACCAACACATGTCATAGAGCTACTGAACATGCAGCTCCGACATCCAAGAAGGCCACAACACCCACTGCCATCACCCTCAGGACCTCCACCCTCGGACCACCCCCTCCCTACTACCACCGAGGCAGCACAGAACAGGACAGCGGACCTTCTAAAAATGGCATGGTACCTCTGCCACACAATAGCTGAATCTTGGGAGATGTGGCAACCAAGTATTTGTGAAGAACGCAAGTCACCCATCAAAAAAAATGCACACAATACCAAGTGTAGCGGTGATGTGGTGGACAGACCTCACTATGCAGAGCACAAACCTCTCCATGTGGACATATACTGCTGGTGCTTGTACTGTTGTGGACAATAGACGCAACCATGTTACCTCAGGCAGTGGAGAAGATCTCGGTCATGTAGCTGTGTTGTCCCCCCTGGAAGCGGAAGCAGAGTGTGCTGGTCCAACGTACGCCACTCCAGCATAGGAGTATGAATAAATAGGCTGGGGCTGTGGGTGTGGTTCACTTGTGGGAAGGCCAAAGCATCTGCCAGGGCGGCAGCCCTCACCCTGCCATGAGGCCTCCGCCATGACCGCCGGCCTCCTTGACACAGGCCGGCTGTGAACCCAGCAGCAGAGCACCACAGACTTATGTCTGTACAGACTACTGACTTTGATCTACACTGCGGACAGCAGGGCTCACAATTCAGATCAAGTCGCAATTGCAGATGACGCAGTCCAGTAGGCAAGAGACATTGCTCCCAGTGCGGCTCGCCCGGACCATGCATCATCGCAGACTGCGCACACACTGAGTGCTTCAGGTGGCACTAACTCAGTGCACCACAAGCCAATGCCACGTGGACTTATTAAGACAGAATTCATTAGGCAAAAGACATTGCTACCAGTGCGGCCCGCCCGGACCACGCATCATCGCAGGCTCCACACACACTGGTTGCTTCAGGTGACACTAACTGTACAGCTCAACTCAACGCCACATGGCTGTGGGCCCTTGATGACCGCTGCCTCCGGCCTACACTGCAGTCATCAGGGCTCTAATTTAAAATTGACTCTTGATTCATTAATTGCAGAGTCCAGTAGGCAACTAAGTATTACATACCTAAAACCTACATAATATCCTTTTAGTATCCTTGCTTCAAGAACTTGTTTTATATCAGTTATAGCTTTAGTACAATGACCAAATTCATCTTGCAAGTCCAAAGGAACACTGAATGCCAGTCTACACTGTGGACAGCAGAGCTCACAATTAGAATTCAGTTTTTATTTATTAATTGCAGACAGAATTGTACTCTATGTCCTCGAATTTTGCAAAGAGGAAGTGACAAAAAGCATTCCTTGATGTCTGTGCTGACTACTGCCTTCGATCTATACTGCGGTCAGCAGGGCTCACAATTCAGATCGAGTTGTGATTGCAGATGACGAAGTCCAGTAGGCAAGAGACATTGCATCATCGCTGGTTGCGCACACGCTGACCGCCACACCTACCACTAACTGTATGCAGCTCAAGTCAATGCCACATTGCTGTAGGCCCTTCCTGACTGCTGCCTCCGGCCTACACTGTGCTCAGCAGGGCTCACAATTCAAATTCAGTCTTCATTCATTAATTTCAGAGTCCAGTAGGCAACTAATTATAACGTCCCTGAAACCTACATATTTCAACAGTGTATTCCATAAATGTTTCATCTTTTGTTCCATACACCTACACTGCGGTTAGCAGAGCTCACAATTTAAATTGAGACATGATTTATTTATTGCAGAGAGAATTGTACTCTATGTCCTCGAATTTTGTAAACAGGAAGTGACTAAAAGCATTCTTTGATGTCTGGGCTGACTACTGCCTTCGATCTACACTGCGGATAGCAGGGCTCACAATTCACATTGAGTCGCGATTGCAGATGACTCAATCCAGTAGGCAACAGACATTGCTCCCAGTGCGGCTCGCCCGCACCACGCATCATCTCTGGCTGCGCACACGCTGAATGCTTCTGATGCCCCTCTCTCAGTGCAGCACAACTCATGAACCCTTTATGATACAATGTTTTGTGTATAATTTCACATCTGCTGCCCCTACCTCAGTGTACCACAAGTCATGGACCCTTTACGATACAATCTTGTGTGTATTATTTCACATCTGTTGCCCCTACCTTAGTGCAGCACAAATCATTGACCCTTTATGATTGAATTTGTGTATCTGATCAAATGATTACTGTTGTACTTGTTGCCAGCACCAACCATTCCCGGACGGCTGGCTTACACTCACCCCACACGCATCCAGCACAGACGTCACTGGACATGTGACCCTGGTAATAAAAATGAGTCGAGCGCACGTGCCCGTACCCAGTTCCACTATCTATCTGTGTCCGTGTGTTCATTATGTATGCAAGATGCCGCCCCTGGGCCCTACCACATTACATTGTGCTGTGGACAGGATATGCAACCATGTTACCTCTGGCAGAGGGGAAAACTTTGGTAATGTAACTTTCTCTCGGTCATTGTACAAGTATGTACATAGAGACTAGATCATTAGAGTACTGCAAGGAGAGTGTATAGTGAATTTATAAGTGCTTGGAGATTGGCGGAGTAATTGAATAAGTACATATGTTGGCGCAGCCTAACCCCGAACACAAGCTTGGCTCTAATTGGCTGCCCTCTATGTGCCAAAAACTGAAACTTGAACTTTGCATGGCCCTGTATTCCTACAGCTGCAACACTCCACTAAATGTGCAATAAACATTCATATCCACACAGATGTGTCATGTCCACCATCTTTCATGTGTGGAACTATGGATGAAAGTAGGGTCAGTGATTCCCTGTACCTTCCATGTAGCCATGTTGTGGGACTTGGCTCACAGAGTGACACATTGGTGCTTGCGACCGGGGTGATGTCAGCACTACAACAGGGACACCCACATCAGTTGATTCCTCATACAGCCCAGGACGGAGCCACGCCCATAGCTCCGGAGTCATTCTTCACAGCCTCATGCAGGACTGGCATATGCCAGGCCAGCCCACTCCGCTTACACTTACAGGGAAGGACAACAACGCTACATGGCCCAGATTTTCATTGCAGTGATCTGCTGGTCACACCCTAGTTGTCAGTACACCACAGCCACTCCCTCACGGCTAGTATACACCCACACCACACCAATCCAGCACAGGTGTCACAGGACATGTGACCCTGCCAATAAAAAAGACCAGGTCCGTGTGCTCGACGCCATTTCAGAGTTGCTTGCACCGGATGCACTTCGGCCGGCACATGCACACTGGCACGGGACGGTGACTTTTGGACCACTGGGGTACGGGTACCATAACTGCTAAGTGGGTGTACAGCCTGCGGTGATGGCCCGTCCCAGCGGT
The DNA here is from genome assembly GCA_963921515.1 of Calotriton arnoldi. Lineage (NCBI taxonomy): Eukaryota > Metazoa > Chordata > Amphibia > Caudata > Salamandridae > Calotriton > Calotriton arnoldi. The sequence goes on along the minus strand of CAWUFW010005973.1, from coordinate 143,486 downwards.
CTGGATAGCTCAGGTTTTGTGTGCCCTGCTGGACCGCAGTGTAGGCCTGAGCCATCAGACAGCGCAGGTCTACCGGCACATGGTGTTGCCTCGCTGGTCACAGAGTTAGTGGCACAGCAAGTGCTGAGTGGGTGTGCAGCCTGCGATGAAAAGCCCGGTGCACTGGTATGTCCTCTGCCATGGTGAAATCAAGACCCAGCACCAAATGTGAGACCTAGTGGCCTGCGGAGCGGGGCTGCATGATATGCAGGGTGCCGTTTTCGCGGGCCCTGCGCTTGGGGCTTGCAGCGGCACGTGGTAGGCCCTCTTTTCTACACGCAGGTTGCGAAAGGTGAGCAGAGAGGCTTGTTAGCACAGCGGCGGGCAGTGACCTCCGGGCAGTGGGAGTGGATGGGGTGCAGCAGCCTGGGTGCGCAGCGGCGGACAGTCACCTCCGGGCAGTGGGAGTGGATGGGGTGCAGCAGCCTGGGTGCACAGCAGCGGGCAGACACCTCTGGGCAATGGAAGTGGATGGGGTGCAGCAGCCTGGGTGTGCAACGGCGAGCAGACACCTCTGGGCAGTGGAAGTAGATGGGGTGCAGCCGCCTGGATGCACAAAGGCGGGACAGAGAATTAGGCGTGTGCAGTTGTATGTACTCTGCCATTACTGAATCCATCCTACGTTTCAGATGAGTAAGCTTGAGGGCTTCACTATGTTCGTGGTTAAAGACACACCGGTGATGGAAAGGTGAGCTGTGAGGGTTTTGTCCACAGTGTGAGCACTCACTGTCCCTCTCCATATCTTTCTTTCTCTCCCTCACACTCTTTCTCTCTCTCTTCCTCTCTCTCTCACTCTATCTCTTACTCTCTCTCACACTGTTTTTTTTTCTTTTTCTCTCTCTACCTCTCTCTCTCTTTCTCTCTCTCTCTCTCACTCTTCCTCTGTTTCTCTCTTCCTCTTTCTCACACTGTTTCTCTCTTTCTCTCTCTCTTCCTCTTTCTCACTGTTTCTCTCTCTCTTCCTCTCTCTCTCTCACTCTTTCTCTCTGTCTACCTCTCACTGTTTCTTTCTTTTTATCTCTCTTCCTCTCTGTCACTCTTTCTCTCTCTCTCTCTCTCCTTTGATGGACGCATGACGCACAATATTATCTTGCTTTTTGTCTAGCAGGCTGTGATACACATATTGACGACCCCCCCGACACGGACCTCCTGCCACGAGGCGATGACTTCAGTTCCACTGAGTTAGTGCCACCAGAGCTGAGCGCGTGTGCAGCCTGCGATGATGCGTGTCCATCCTGCAATCAAAACCCACTTTGAATTGTGAGCTCGGCTTGACCGCGTGTACGCAACGCCTGAGGATGTTGCTTCGGCACGTGGAGGACCCTCTTAGACACACACTGGTGGTGGAAGTTGAGCAGAGAGACTTGTTTCCGCAGCAGCGAGCAGTCACCTCTGGGCAGTGGGAGTGGATAGTGTGCAGCACCCTGCGTGCACAAGAGCGGGCAGACACCTCCGACCAGTGGGAATGGATGGGGTGCAGCAGCCTGGGTGCACAGGAGCGGGCAGACACCTCTAGGCAGTGGGAGTGGATGGGATGCAGCAGTCTGGGTGCGCAGGAACGGGCAGTCACCTCCGGGCAGTGGGACTGGATGGGGTGCACCAGCCTGGGTGCACAGCAGCGGGCAGACACGTCTGGGCAGTGGGAGTAAATGGGGTACAGCAGCCTGGGTGCGCAGAGGCGGGCAGACACCTATGGGTGGCGGGAGTCGATGGGGTGCAGCAGCCTGGGTGCACAGGGGCAAAACAGAGAATTAGGCAGTAGTATGTACTCTGCCATTACTGATTCTATACTATGTTTCAGATGACTAAACTTGAAGACTGCACTATGTCCCGGCACGTGGTTGGAGACACACCGGTGGCAGAAAGGTGAGTTGTGAGGATTTTCTCCACAATGCCAACACTCACTCTCCCTCTCCATCTCTTCCTTTCTGTTGCTCACACTCTTTCTCTCTCTCTCACTCTCTATCTCTTCCTTTCTCTCTCTCACACTCTTTCTCTCTTTCTATGTCTTTTCCTCTCTCTCTCATTCTTTCTTTCTATCTCTCTTCCTCTCTGTCTCACTCTTTCTTTCTCTCTCTCTCTACCTCTCTCTCATACTGTTTCTCTCTTTCTCTCTCTCTTCCTTGTATCTCACTCTTTCTCTCTCTCTTCCTCTCTCTCTCACTCTTTCTCTCTTTCTCTGTCTTCCTCTCTGTCTCACTCACTCTTTCTTTCTCTGTCTCTTCCTCTCTCTCACTCTCTCTCTCTCTCTCCTTTCATGGACTCATGACACACACTCTTATCTTGCTTTTTGTCTAGCAGGCTGTGATTCACAGATTGACGCCCCCCCGACACGGACCTCCCGCCACGAGGTGATGACTTCAGTTCCACTCAGTTAGTGCCACCAGAGCTGAGCGCGTGTGCAGCCTGCGATGATGCGTGGCCATCCTGCAATCAACACCCACTTTCAATTGTGAGCTCGGCTCGACCGCGTGTACGCAACGCCTGAGGAGGTTGCTTTGGCACGTGGTGGACCCTCTTACACACACACCGGAGACGGAAGGTGAGCAGAGAGGCTTGTTTCTGCAACAGCGAGCAGTCACCTCTGGGCGGTGGGAGTGGATAGTGTGCAGCACCCTGGGTGCACAACAGCGGGCAAACACCTCTGAGCAGTGGGAGTGGATTTTCTCCAAAGTGTCAACACTTACTCTCCCTCTCCATCTCTTCATTTCTGACACTCACACTCTTTCTCTCTCTCTCTCTCTCTCTCACTCTCTATCTCTTCCTTTCTCTCTCTCACACTCTTTCTCTCTTTCTATGTCTTTTCCTCTCTCTATCATTCTTTCTTTCTCTCTCTCTTCCTCTCTGTCTCACTCTTTCTCTCTCTCTCTCACACTATTTCTCTCCTTCTCTCTGTCTTCCTTGTATCTCACTCTTTCTCTCTCTCTTCCTCTCTCTCTCACTCTTTCTCTCTTTCTCTGTCTTCCTCTCTCTCACTCTTTCTTTCTCTGTCTCTTCCTCTCTCTCACTCTTTCTCTCTTTCTCTCTCTCTCTTTTCATGGACGCATGACGCACAATCTTATCTTTCTTTTTGTCTTGCAGGCTGTGATTCACAAATTGTCGAGGGATGACACGCCAAACCTGTACCTACTTTTATTTTGTTGTTTTGTTTAAATAAAATGTTTTATATGTAAATCCATAGATGACTAAGGGCCATATGTATCAATGTTCGGTTTTGCGATTCTCAAATAGCGATTTTTTGCGAATCGCTATTTGAGAATAGCAAAACGAGATGTATGTAGGATTTTCAAAAAAATTGCGAATCCTACATATTCCTTAATTGCGAATCGCAAAATGCGATTCGCAATTAAGGAAACCTTCCCATTCATTCCTATGGGCTTAGAGGACCATAGGAATGAATGGGAAGACATTCTCAATTTGTGATTAGCAATTAGAGAATCGCAAATTGAGAATGCAATTTCAAGATTGCAAGAGTGTCAAAAGGACCCCTGAAATAAGCATGGGTGCACATGTGGCACACATACATGCCCCAAGGGCATGTATGTGCGCCACATTGCACTTTGAAAAATGCAAAAAAGTGCATTTTTCAAGGAAATCGCAAATTACCACCAACTTGAAGTTGGTGGTAATTTGCGATTCCTTAAGGCCAAATTGCACTTTTTTGTGCTTCTTACATTGCATTTAAGGAATCGCAATTTGCGATTCCTTAAATGCAATCGCAAAATAGGGAATCGCAAATTTTGCGATTCCTTATTTTGCGAGGCAGTTTGACATTAATACATACCACTAAGCCCAATTGCGATCGCAAACGCTGAAATTCTGCAAATTTCGGCGTTTGCGATTGCAATTTGGAATGATACATATGGCCCTGAGATTCTTATTTGTCCAACCCCACATGCATCTTCTTTACTATAATTGTGCGACATCAGCCAATTTGTTACGTTCCAGATTTCCTAAGGTTGCTGTCACATTTGTTTGTGTGGGGGGGAGGTGATGGGGGATGGCGGACAAGGGGCTGGTGGCGGGGGGTGTCGGAGCAGTGTTGGGTGTCTGAACTGCATGATCGTTGGCTCCATTGCATCTGTTGTCATTCACTTTGAAAGTTAAAAATATCGTCCCAAATACTTAACACTACTACAAAACACATAACACACCTTCTTAATTTCTAATTTACCTTCGTAGTTGGTATGCAGATTTCAAATGTCACAAATGCATGCAATTCTTTTCTTGTCACACAGTACATCTAATGCACCGCTTTCATCAAGAATGGAACCAGTAATGGCAGACTTTCCCTGTTGCTCCACACATAAATACATATAAAGAACAAATTAAAATAGTTCCTTATTTTTTTTAGATTGCAAAACCTCTCTTTATTGGATATTTTTGAACTTTCCATATAAACAGTTTTTTTAAGGACACATACAGGTGAAAAGTTCAAGGTATTGTATCACCACTTTCTAGAACATTCTAGGACATGTGCAGGTTAAAAGTTCATCATTTTTTTAAACCTACCGATATTTCTTTTTGCAACATTTTTTTCAACATTTAACGGCACGTGGAGGTCAAAAATTCACCATACTTTCAAGTTTGAACTGCACCTTCCAAATGCAATTAGCAGGTGTGGTTGAGCTGAGCAAATTTCATCCTATAATATGTACTCCACGTATAAACTGCTTTTTTATTAACCAATCACAAAGAAGCTTTTCATCAAAACTAATATAAACCCTACTTTTTAGGACACAATACATTTCATCTCCCAATCGGTTAACGTTTTGTATGTAAAAAAAAAAGTAGTTCCCCATGTTTAAACATATCTCTTATTCTACGAACGGACTGCATGAGCTACAGACATTTATCCATATCGTGTAGCCATACCTTCAAAATGCTAGTGTGGATTGTAGGACATAGCTATGTTTTCTGGTGCAAGAGGTATGCAGAACAGAGACGTATTGACTTAGACCTAGGTTTACAAAATGTGCACATTAAATGGTTTGCACAGAGAGAATTGAAGTGGCACCAATTGCTCCCTTTGGTTAAAACCTGTTTGCATCTCTAACACCATGATCTCATGATTGTGCACTGTGGTGGTAACAACCTAGGCACATTGACTGGGGTAGCTTTGGAAATGCTTATGAAAGACACCTTTGGACAATTGATGTTACTTTTGCCTCAAACTGTCTTTGTATATTCCAATATATGCCAAAGACAGAAGTGGAAATGGTCAATCCAATTTTGTCATAAGATTGAAAAATCTAGGAAGAATGTCAACAAAGCTGTGTCTGCATACCTCAGAGACCATAGAATGGGGTCGATTTACAACAACAACATACGTTTTGATATGGCTGATATCTACAGAAGTGATGGAGTACACTTTACAGATAAGGGAAACCAAGTTTTCCTGATTAACTTGAAGCTGTGCATTCGCACTTACATCTAGCTCCAACTAATAAACACAAGGGCTCCTATTAGAGCCGCCTTATATTCCCAATTTCGGCTCGCAGAGTGTCACCTGTGGGCCGTTGGGCAGGCTCGCAGAGGAAGAGCTGCGGCCCGTGGGCTCAGCTTGCAGAGGGAGACCTACGAGCCGTTGGCTCACAAAAGCACAGCACCGTACTGGCTCGCAGAGGGAGAGCTGTGGCCGGACTCACAGAGGGAGACCAACGGGCCAACAGGCCTGCTAGCAGACACACAGCTATCAGTTAATGGGCTGGATCGCAGAGATACAGCTGCGAGCCCTTCAAGCTGCAAACCGACGGGCTAACTCGCAGAGGGAGAATAACGGGCCAACGGGCCTCCTAGCACAGACACAGCTACGAGCTAACAAGGTGGCTCACAGAGGTAGAGCTGCGGGCCCGACGGACTGCCTTCTAAAGGCATAGCCGTGAGCTGATGATGTGGGGAGAGGGTGCGTAAAAGGAGTATCTCGCACAGAAAGACCTGCAGGATATTTTCAGTATTGCCTCAGAGGTAGAATTACGGATGCAATGCCTTTTAGAGGGAGAGATGCGAGCTGACGGACTAAGTCACAAAATGGCTCACAGCTCGCAGTCGCAGAGCTGCGAGCTGACGGACTGGCTTCTAAAGGCATAGCCGTGAGCTGGTGATGTGGGGAGAGAGACCATGAAAAGGGTATCTCGCACAGACAGAGCTGCGGTATATTTTTAGTGTTGCCTCGCAGAGGTAGAAATACAGACCTGATGCCTTGCAGAGGGAAAGTTGTGAGCTGACAGACTGAATCACAAAATGCCTGCCAAAACTTCCTAGTTTCAACAGTTCGCAGCCAATGAGCCGCAAGCTCGTGCTCGTAACGCTTCAGCCAATCAGATGTCAGAATTCTTAAATATCGATATCTGGAAAATTTGATATTTCTCTAAAACTACTGAACGGATTTTCCTGATTTAAACAAAAGCGTGCTTTCTGGACCAAGACCTTTCTCTGTGCCAAATTTGGCGTAGTTCCATTCAGCAGTTTTACCTGTAGCCTTGTCTAAAGTTTCCTCTGGAAATTGCATGGAGAAAACACATTTTGGGACCCCCTTTTCCTTAGCCCCCCTTGACAAATCCCCTCCAAACTTTTAGGATAGGAGCTGACCTGAAAAGAGGAACTTTTTGGAAAATATCGTAAAGATTCGTCAAACGACGCCAAAGTTATAAGCACATCAAAAAATGCTTTTCCTAAGGAAACGTGGTCCTTACTATAACTACCTACTGGCGTATATATATATATATATATATATATATATATATATATATATATATATATATATATATATATATATATATATATGAATATATATATATATATATATTCACTGAAAAAACATTAGGATTCAGGGACGTTATAGTTCAAAATTATCATTTAAAAATCCTTTGAAATTCACTGAAAAAAACATAGGTTTCAGTGACGTTATAGTTAAAAATTAGCTTTTAAAAACTTAGAAATTCACTGATTAAACCACAGGTTTCAGGGACGTTATAGTTAGTTGGACATTTCACTCGTACAAAACCAGTGAAATTCGGCCGTTATAGTTAGTTGAGCTAACTATAACTCACGCCCCGCAATGCACTGCTGATGACGTCACATATTACATCACTCATGACATCCCAAATGACATCACTGATGACATCACTGATGACATCATCCACGTGATAATCTGATGCACCTCCTCACACCCTAATATAACATTTGATACACCCACTCTAAAATACAGATTACCATGTATGAAACAATAGACACACCAATACTAGTTACTACATACACACTCTCTGATTCCTAGGTCTACACACACATCCGACCCTCAGCATTGGGGACAGTGGGGGGAGCCCCAATGACCCTACGGTCCTGCCGGCTCCCCGCCTCCTGCAGGAGCCAGCATTGCTTTTGCGCAAGGGGAGTTGCTGACATGCAGCTCCCCTTGTGCAAAAGCAATCCTGCTTTGGTTTTTGGAAGCAGGTTTTCCTGCTCTTGCTTCCAAAAACCAAAGCAGAGTTTGCTATGGCAGGGCGGGAGCCGTGCTCCCGCCCTGCCATAGCAAACAGCAATGTCCCGGGGGTGGGCAACCCGGGACATTGCAGGAGCCTGCCATGGGGGGTGGCGGTCCCCAGGGCCATCAAGGGCTCCTGGAGGGAGGGCCGTGCGACACTCCTGCCAATGTTTGCAAAGCCCAGGGGGGTGGTGGTCCCCGCGGCCAGGGTGTCCGCAACAGACCCCCAACTTTAAATATTTAGTGCCCTGGGTAGGTGGTGGTCCCTGGGGCAGTGTGGGGGGGGCTCGAGCTACCCCACACTAATTATTTTTAAAGCCCAGGGGATGTGGTGGTCCCCGGGGCTTGAGGGGGCCCGCAAGGCCGCCCCACCCTAATTTCATCAAAGCCCTTTCAGGAGGTGGCGGTCCCCGGGGCTTGGGGGGCCCGCAAGGCCCCCCACCTTAATTTCAGTAAAGCCCTGGGGAGGTGGTGGTCCCTGGGGCTGCGGTGGGCCACATGCCCCCCACGCATAATTTATAAAGCCCTGGGGAGTCACTGCATGTATGAGTGACTTTATGGGTGAATGAGTGGATGTGTGTGTAGACCTAGGAATCAGTGCGTGTGTAGTAACTGGTATTGGTGTCTGTATTGTTTCGAAAATGGTAGTCTGTATTTTAGAATGGGTATATCAAAGGTTTTACTAAGGTATGAGGAGGTGCATCAGATTTTCACGTGGATGATGTCATCAGTGATGTCATCAGTGATGTCATGTGAGATGTCATCAGTGATGTCATCAGTGATGTCACTGACCATGTCATGAATGATGTAATATGTGACGTTATCAGCAGTGCATTGTGGGGGCGTGAGTTATAGTTAGCTCAACTAACTATAACGGCCGAATTTCTATGGTTCTGTACGAGTGAAATGTGCAAGTAACTATAACGTCCCTGAAACCTATGGTTTTTTCAGTGAATTTCAAAGGTTTTTAACATCATAATTTGTAACTATAACGTCCCTGAAACCTATGGTTTTTTCAGTGAATTTCAAAGGTTTTTTAAATGCTAATTTATAATTATAATGTTCATTAAACCTACCTGCTGTGCAATCCAAAAACAAGCTGGTGCTTGTAGTGTTATGGACAGTGGACGCAACCATGTTACCTCAGGCAGTGGGGAAGATCTCCGTCATGAACCTGTGTCATCGCCCCCTGTAAGCAGAAGCGCAGTGGGCTGGTCCAACGTACGCCACTCCAGCGTAGAAGTGTGAATAAATAGGCCGGGGTTCTGGGCGTGGTTCACTTGTGTGAAAACCAATGTGTCTGCCAGAGCGGCGACCCTCACCCTGCCACGTGGCTGCTACCATGACCGCGGGCCTCCTCGACACAAGCCCCCTGCGAACACAGCGGCACAGCACTGCACAGTTATGTCTGTACAGGCTACTGCCTTCGATCTACACTGCAGACAACAGGGCTCACAATACAGATTGAGTCGCGATTCCAGATGACGGAGTCCAGTAGGCATGACACATTGCTCCCAGTGTGGCCTGCCCGGACCATGCATCATCGCAGACTGCATACACGCTGAGTGCCAGAGGTACCACTAACTCAGTGCACCACAAGCAAACGCCACGTGGCCTTATTAAGGCAGAATTCATTAAACAAAAGACATTGCTACCAGTGCGGCCCACACGGACCACGCATCATTGCAGGATGCACACACGCTGAGTGCTTCAGGTGCCACTAGCTCACTGCACCATAAGTCATCGCCACATACCCTTAAACCTACATAATATCCTTTTAGTATCCTTGCTTCAAGAAACTTTTTAATATCAATTATAGCTTTAGTACAATGACCAAATTCATCTTGCAAGTCCAAAGGAACACTGAATGGCAGTCTACACTGCGGACAGCAGAGCTCACAATTTGAATTCAGTCTTGATTTATTAATTGCATACAGAATTGTACTCTATGTCGTTGAATTTTCTCAAGAGGAAGTGACAAAAAGCTTTCCTCGATGTCTGTGCTGACTACTGCCTTCGATCTACACTGCGGACAGCTGGACACACAATTCAGATGGATTTGCGATTGCAGATGACGTAGTCTAGTAGGCAACAGACATTGCTACCAGTGCGGCCCTCCCGGACCACGCATCATCGCTAGCTGTGCACACGCGGAATGCTTCTGATGCTCCTACCTCAGTCCACCACAACCGATGGACCCTTTATGACAGAATATTTTGTGTATGATTTCAGATCTGGTGCCCCTAACTTAGTGTAGCACAAGTCATGGACCCTTTATGATTGAATCTCTGTGTGTGTGATCAGATGATTACTGCTGTACTTGTTACCAGCACCAACCTTTCCCGGAGGGCTGGCTTACACTCACCCCACACGCATCCAGCACAGACATCAATGGACATGTGACCCTGGTAATAAAAAGAAGTCGAGTGCACGTGCTCGTATCCAGTTCCACTATCTATCTGTGTCCGTGTGTTCATTATGTATGCAACATGCTGCCCCTGGTCCCTACCACATTACATTGTGCTCTGGACAGCATATGCAACCAACTTACATTTGACAGTGGGAGAAAACTGTGGTTATGTAACTTTGTCTCGGTCATTGTACAAGTACGTACGTAGAGACTGGATGATTAGAGTACTGCAAGGAGAGTGAATAGTGAATTTATAAGTGTGTGGGGATTGGCGGAGTGATTGTATAAGTACATATGTTGGTGCGGATCACTGACAGAATATCGATAACAAGAATATCGACCTACAACAATATCGAAGTAAAAATATCGAATGCCAAAATTTCGACTCCCTATCTACAAACAGGTAAGTACAAAAATATCGACTCCAAAATATAGTTGTAAAAAATATAGTGTCAAAATATCGAATTTTTTAAATGTATGAAAAGTAATGTAAAATTAATGAAATAATATATATAATTAACTAAAACATACTTAAAAATACTTAAATAACTTTAAAATTAATAAATAATTAATGTAACTTAAAAAAAATAAACATACATTTTAATTTTTTAATACATAAATATATTAATGTAATATTTATAAAAAATATTCAATATTTTTAGCGTAGGATAGCGGGACGGTAAAATTTACTATTACCACTTCAGTCAGTGCAACAGTAGGGAAAGCGTTGGATAGCGGGAGGGTAAAAATTACTATTCCCACTCCAGTAAGTGCAACAGTAGGGAAAACGTTGGATAGCGGGAGGGTACAATTACTATTCCCACTCCAGAGACTGCAACAGTAGGGAAAGAGTTGGATAGCGTAGGGGTAATAATTACTATTCCCACTCCAGAGAGTGCAACAGTAGGGAAAGAGTTGGATAGCGTAGGGGTAAAAATTACTATTCCCACTCCAGTGAGTGCAACAGTAGGGAAAGCGTTGGATAGCATAGGGGTAATAATTACTATTCCCACTCCAGAGAGTGCAACAGTAGGGAAAGAGTTGGATAGCGTAGGGGTAAAAATTACTATTCCCACTCCAGTGAGTGCAACAGTAGGGAAAGCGTTGGATAGCGTAGGGGTAATAATTACTATTCCCACTCCAGAGAGTGCAACAGTAGGGAAAGAGTTGGATAGCGAAGGGGTAAAAATTACTATTCCCACTCCAGTGAGTGCAACAGTAGGGAAAGCGTTGGATAGCGTAGGGGTAATAATTACTATTCCCACTCCAGAGAGTGCAACAGTAGGGAAAGAGTTGGATAGCGTAGGGGTAAAATTACTATTCCCACTCCAGTGAGTGCAACAGTAGGGAAAGCGTTGGATAGCGTAGGGGTAATAATTACTATTCCAACTCCAGAGAGTGCAACAGTAGGGAAAGAGTTGGATAGCGTAGGGGTAAAAATTACTATTCCCACTCCAGTGAGTGCAACAGTAGGGAAAGCGTTGGATAGCGTAGGGGTAATAATTACTATTCCCACTCCAGAGAGTGCAACAGTAGGGAAAGTAATATTTTTATATTTTACTAAAAAATAATTAATTATCAATACTAATAAATATTATTAATAACACTAATTACCATTTATAAAATATTTAATAATTAGTTTATTATAAATACAATACATATGATTTATTAAAAATTAATTACCTATTAATAAATCAACAACCAATTAATAATCATTACCAGATTTGTATAAATATTTAAATAAATACCAATTAATATTTAATTACCAGTAAATTAAGTATCAATACAAAAAAATATTTTCTATAATTAACTAATTACAATTAAATTACTTCCCCACATTTCCCTATAAACCCACATCCCACTACAACTATTTAATTAATAGAAATAACATAATTACCAATAAATCAATTTAAAAAAATTATTACCAATTAATAAAATGTAATTCCCAATTAATAATTAATTAACAATAAATTAATTATCAATACCAATTAATATTAATTAATATGTACTTAATTTCTATTAAATTACTTCCCACCCTATTCCCCTATAAACCCACATCCCGCTACAACTATTTAATTAATATAATTAACATAATTACCAATTAATGAATTAAAAAAAAAATTACCAATTATTAAAATTTAATTACCAATTAATAATTAATTAACAATGAAGTAATTATCAATACCAATTAATATTTATTAATATGTACTTAATTTCAATTAAATTACTTCCCACCCTATTCCCCTATAAACCCACATCCCGCTACAACTATTTAATTAATATAATTAACATAATTACCAATTAATGAATTAAAAAATAATAATTACCAATTATTAAAATTTAATTACCAATTAATAATTAATTAACAATGAAGTAATTATCAATACCAATTAATATTTATTAATATGTACTTAATTTCAATTAAATTACTTCCCACCCTATTCCCCTATAAACCCACTACCCGCTATGGAATTAAATTACGCAAAAATTAAATAACATAAAATTCATTGCTTTTAAAAAATTAAACATACATTACAACAACTAATATACACTTTTAACACATATACTAACATACAATACACTTAGAAAAATTCGATATTATTAAAAATTCGATATTTTTTAATGCCTATATTATGTATTTCGATATTTTAACAATCTATATTACTCACCTTAATTTCGATATTTTTAACGACTATATTATGTCCATTCGATATTATGTCCATTCTATATTTTGGACTCGATATTGTGTCCATTCGATATTTTTGTTTCGATATTATGTCTGTTTACCGTTGGTGCACCCTAACTCCGACAACGAACTTGTCTCTAATTGGCTGCCCTCCTTGTCCCAAAAACTGAAATTTGGATTTTGCATGGCCCAGTATTGCTACAGCTGCAATACTCCACTGAATGTGCAATAAACATTCACACCCACACAGATGTGTCATGTCCACCATCTTTCTTGTGTGGAACTATGGATGAATGTAGGGTCAGTGATTCCCCGTACCTTCCATGTTGGCCATGTTGTGGGACTTGGCTCACAGAGTGACACATTGACGCTTGCAACCCCGGTGACGGTAGCACTACAACAAGAACACCGGCATGGCGCATCAGTTGATTCCTCATACAGCTCACGATGGAGCCACGCCCATAGCTCCGGAGTCATTCTTCACAGCCTCACGCAGAACTGGCATACGCCAGGCCAGTCCATTCTGCTTATGCTTACAGGGAAAGACAACAACGCTACATGGCCCAGATTTTCATTGCAGTGATCTGCTGGTCACACCCTAGTTGTCAGTACGCCACAGCCACTCCCTCATGGCTAGTATACACCCACACCACACCCATTCAGCACAGGCGTCACTAGGACACGTGACCCTGCCAATAAAAAAGACCGGGCGCACGTGCTCAATGCCATTTCAGAATTGCTCGCACCGGATGCACTGCGGCCGGCACAGGCACACCGGCACGGGACGGTGACTTTCGGTCCACTGAGGTACGGGTACCGTAACTGCTGAGCGGGTGTACAGCCTGCGGTGATGGCCCATTCCGGCGGTCTGGACAGCTCAGGTTTTCTGTGCCCTGCTGGACCACAGTGTAGGCCTGAGCCACCAAACAGGGAGGCCTACCACCACGTGCGTGGCCTCACTGTTCACTGAGTTAGTGGCACCGCGAGCCGACTGCGAGCTGACTAGCAGGCTCATAGAGGGAGAACCGCGGCCCGTCAGTTCGCAGAGGAAGAGCTGCGGGCCAGCTCGCAGAGGAACACCTGTGGGCCGACTAGTATAGGGAAAGGTGCGGGCCATCGACTTCCAAAGGGATAGCTGCGGAACACTGATGTGGGGAGAGGGAGCGAGAAGAGCGTATCTCGCAGAGAGACACCTCCGGTATATTTCCAGTATTGGCTTCACAGATACAACTGCGGGCCCGAGAACTCGCACCCGAAGAGCTGTGAGCCGACAAGTGGTTTGCAGAGGCAGACTTGCGGGCCCAAGTATGTTGTTGGAGGTATGCTGTTGATGGTGGAAAAGGGTGCATTACCTGCTGATGTAGGGAGACGCAGCGTGAAAGCGGTATCTCGCACAGACAGAGCTCCGGTATATTAAGTTGCCCCTGGGACCTTTCTTTTATATTTTCACTCGATGCGAGGCACAAGATGGCTTCTAACACTTCCTGGTTTGAATTGTTAGCAGCCAATCAGAGGCAAGCTCCAGCTCGAGAGTTAGGCACAGTCCAGATATATATATCTTTTTTTCCTTTAATATCTCAAAAACTACTGAACGGATTTACACCATTTCCACAAAACCACGCTTTCTGCACCAAGACCTTTCTCCCTGCCAAATTTGCAATTCTTTCTTTCTCACACAGTACATGTAATGCACCGCTCTCATCAAGAATGGAATTAGTAATGGCACAATTTCCCATGTTGCTCCACACATAAATACATGTAAAGAACAAATCAGAATAGTTCCTTTATTTTTTCAAATTGCAAAACTTCTCTCTATTGGTTATTTTTGAACTTTCCATATAAACAGTTTTTTAAAAATTTAAGAACACATACAGGTGAGAAGTTCAACGTATTCTATCAACAAACTTTCTCGAACATTCTATGACACGTGCAGGTTAAAAGTTCATCATTTTTTCAAACCTAATGATATTTTTTCACCATTGTTTTAAGTTCGAACAGTGCCTTCCAAATGCAAGTAGCAGGTGTGGTTGAACTGAGCAAATGTTATCCTATCATATGAACTCTACGTTGAAACTGCTTTTTTTAACCAATCACAAAGATGCTTTTCGACAAACTAATATGCACCCTACTTTTTAGTAAACAATGTTTTTCATCTCCCAATCAGTTATCATTTTGTATAAGAAAAAAAGTAGTTCCCCTTCTATAAACATATGTCTTATTCTACGAACGGACTGCATGAGCTACAGACATCTATCCATATCTTCCAGCTACACCTTCAAAATGCTAGTGTGGATCGTAGGACATAGCTATGTTTTCTGGTGCAAAAGGTATGCAGAACAGAGACGTATTGACTTAGACCTAGGCTTACAAAATGTGGACATTAAATGGTTTGGACAGAGAGGATTGAAGTGGCACCAATTACTCCCTTTGTTAAAACCTGTTTGCATCTCCAACTCCCTGACCTCATGATTGTGCACTGTGGTGGAAATGACCTAGGCACATTGACTGGGGTAGGTTTGGAAATGCTAATGAAGGACACCTTTAGACAATTGATGTTGCTTTTGCCTCAAACTGTCTTTGTATATTCCAATATATGCCAAAGACAGAAGTGGAAATGGTCAAACAAATGTTGTCCTCAGATTGAAAAATCTAGGAAGAATGTCAACAAAGCTGTGTCTGCAATGTACCTCAGAGACCATAGAATGGGGTTGATCTACAACAACAACATACGTTATGATATGGCTGATATCTACAGAAGTGATGGAGTACACTTCACAGATCAGGGAAATCGAGTTTTTCTGAATAACCTGAAGCTGTGCATCCGCACTTATATGTAGCTCCAACTAATAAACACAAAGGCTCTTTTTAGAGCCGCCATATATTCCCAATATCCGTTCGAAGACTGACAACTGCAATCCGGCTAGCACAGGGAGACCTGCGGGCCGTCGGGCAGCCTCGCATTGGGAGAGCTACGGCCCGTGGGCTCGGCTCACACAGAGAGAGCTACGGGCTGTTGGCTCGCAAACGCAGAGCTGTGAGCCAATGGACTGTTAGTGTTTAATGGTTTAGGGTAGTGCAATGGTGTTTGTGTAGTGTAGGGGGTCCTGCTGTGGGTAGTGTTTTAGGGTTTACGGTAGTGCAGTGGTGTTTGTGTAGTATAGAGGGTGGTGCTGGGGGTACATTTAGGGTTTAGGGTAGGGCAGTGGTCTTTACGTAGTGTAGGGGGTCCTACTGTGAGTAGTGTTTTAAGGTTTAGGGTAGTGCAGTGGTGTTTGGGTAGTGTAGAGGGTCATGCTGTGGGTAGCGTTTTATGGTTTAGGGTAGTGCAGTGGTGTTTCTGTAGTTTAGGGGGTCGTACTGGGGGTAGTGTTTTAGGGTTTAAGGTAGTGCAGTGGTGTTTCTGTAGTGTAGGGGGTCATGCTGGCAGTAGTGGTTTAGTGTTTAGTTACGTAGTGCAGTGGTTTTTGAGTAGTGTAGGGGGTCGTGCTGGGGTAATGTTTTCGGGTTTAGGGTAGTGCAGTAGTGTTTCTGTAGTGTAGGGGGTTGTGCTGGGGGTAGTGTTTTAAGGTTTAAGGTAGTGCAGTGGTGTTTCTGTAGTGTAGGGTGTCGTGCTGGCAGTAGTGGTTTAGTGTTTAGTTAGGTAGTGCAGTGGTGTTTAGGTTGTGTAGAGGGTCGTGCCGACAGACTGACTCACAGAGCTCCGAGCCAACGGACTGGCTTCTAAAGGCATAGCTGCGACCTCGTGATGTGGGGAGAGGCAGCGTGAAAGGAGTATCTTACACAGACACAGATGCCAGTGTTGCCTCGCAGAGGTAAAACTACACATCCTATGGCTTCTACATGGAGAGATGCGAGCTGACGGACTAAGTCACAAAATGGCTGCCAACACTTCCTAGTTTCAACCGTTCACAGCCAATGAGCTGCGAGCTCTTGCTCATAACCCTCAGCCAATCAGATGTCAGAATTCTCAAATATCAATATCTGTAAAATTTGATATTTCTCAAAAACTACTGAACGGATTTACACCATTTCAACAAAAGCACACTTTCTCGACCACAACCTTTCTCCCTCACAAATTTGGCATAATTCCGTTCAGCAGTTTGACCTGTAGCCTTGTCTAAAGTTTCCTATGGAAAATGCATTGAGAAAACACATTTTGGGACTCCCCGTTTTCCTCAGCCCCCCCTTGACCAAACACCCCCAAACTTTCAAGATAGGAGCTGATCAAAAAAGATAAACTTTTTTGAAAATTTCGTAAAGATTTGTCAAATGACGCCAAAGTTATAAGCACAAGGAGGGCTCCAGGAGAGGGGCCGCGCAACCCCCCTCCCAACATGAGTGAAGCCCCTGGGCTGCGGGGACCCCTGCGGTCCCCCGCAGCCCCAGCGACCCCCAGCTATTATTTTTTAAGAAATGCCCGCGGGACCTAGCCCACCCAGGGACCTCATTAAAATAAAACGCGGGAACCCGCAACCCCAACGCGAATTGCGCCGATTTTTTTTTTTTATAAAAAATGCTTTTTTTGGCCCTGGGGTCCTTCTGGGACCCCCTGAGCAGGCCTAGGGGGTCACGGTGTTTCTACCCTGCCCCCTTCTCTTGTTTTATACCTTTGTTTCTCTGTTTTCTAGTGACTCGCTTCTACCGAGCCACAAGATGGCTGCCAACACTTCCTGGTTTGGAGTGTTCGCAGCCAATCACAATGAAGCTTGTGCACAGGACTTAGGCTCCGCCCAGATATCAAAACTTTTATTTTTCTTATTTCTCAGCAACCACTGAACGGATTTACACCATTTTACAAAAGGTCACTTTCTGAGCCAAGCACTACCTTTTAGCCAAATTTGGGGTAATTCCATTCTGTAGTTTCGGCTGTAGCCTTCAACAAAGTTTCCTATGGGAAATTGATTTTTTGACTCTTATTTTTTGTATTTCTCAAAAACTACTGAACGGATTTACCCCATTTAAAGAAAAGGTCGCTTTCTGAACCAAGCTCTACCTTTCTGCCACATTTCAGGTAATTCCGTTCAGCAGTTCGGGCTGTAGCTCGTCGCAAAATTTCCTATGGAAATTAACATGGCGAAAACGCATTTTGGGACCCCCCATTTTTTCTCAGCCCCCACTTGACAAATTACCCCAAACTTTCAAGATAGGAGCCAACCTAAAAAGCACAACTTTTTGCAAAATTTCATAAAGATTCGTCAAACGACGCCAGTTATTAGCAAATCAAAAAATGCTTTTCCTATGGAAACTAGGTTGTAACTATAACTACCCTACCCAGTAGGTAATATATATATATATATATATATATATATATATATATATATATATATATATATATATATATATATATATATATATATATATATATATATATAATTATTATTTTTTCACACAAAAACAAGGGTTACAGGGATGTTATAGTTAGGGTCAGATTTTACTGATCCAAAACAAGAGAAATTCAGCCGTTATAGTTACCTGAGTTAACTATAACTCGCGCTGCGGCAATTCACTGTTTATGACCTCACATTATACATCACTCATGACATGGTCAGTGTCATCACTGATGACATCATTGATGACATCACTGATAACATCACTGATGACATGATCCAGTGACTGTGAGTGTTTTTAAAAAGTTTATGAGTGTTACATATATAGTAAGGTGTGTTGCTGAATCAGTGGGTCTATTATTGTCTCTATGGATGACTCAGTGGGTGCATGACTGACTGTATAAGTAAGTAAATAATTGTCTCAGTGTATGCATAGGTGAGTGACTGGTTGTGTAAATGAGTGTGTCTGTCTATCAGTTGAAGTCTAAGTGGGTACATGAGAGTGTTAGTGGGTACATGAATGGTTATATGGGTGATCGAGTGACTATATGACTACCTCTATGGTTGTCTGGGTGTCCGTGTGTGTGGATGAGGAGGTGTGTGACTGCCTCTATGGATGAGTGAGTCAGTGTCTGTTTGGGGTACTGTGTGCATGTTTCAGAAGCTATATGGGTGAGTGAGTGTCTGTATGCCTGTATCAGTGATTGATTGCATGAGTCAGTATGGGTGAGTAACTGGATATGTAAAAGGCAGTATAGTTGAGTGATGGGGTATATGAGTGACTGTATGCATGAGTGAGTGAAAATGAGAGTGGCTATATGGATGAGTGTGTGCCTCTGTCACTAAATGTATAGGTGAGTGAGTACATGTTACTATTTGTATAAGTGAGTAAGTGGGTGTCTGTGTAACTGTTTGGGTGAGTAAGTGGCTGTGTGATTGACTGTATGGGTTAGTGTATAGGTGTGTGAGTAGTTCTATGGCTGACTCACTCAGTGTGTGAGGGCCTGTATGAGTGGATATGTCAATAGCTTGCATTAGTGAGTGCGTGGGCATATGAGTGGCAGTATGGGTGAGTGGGTGGATATGTGTGTAGATCTATGAATCAGTGAGTGGGTGTGTAAGTACTGGTATGGCTCTGTGAATGGGGTTATGAAAGGTTGTGTGGGAGTGACAGTGGGTGTATAAAAGATTCTATAGGGATGTGAGTAGGTGTGTCAGAGATGGTGTGGATGATATCATCAATGATGTCATCAGTGATGTAATTTTTGATTTCATCAGTGATATCACTGACCATGTCATGAGTGATGTAATATGTGAGGTCATAAGCAGTGCATTGCGGGGGCGCGAGTTAAAGTTAATAGATACTGGTAGGATGATTAAATGAGAGCCTCTAGTGCCTGGATGATTGCAAGAGTGCATACATAGTATGCAGGTGGTTTATGCAGTGCAAGGATAGTGCATACATCATCGTTTAAGCCCATGAATAGCACCTTGCCGATTGGATGAGTGGATGAATAGTGTTTCAGTGATTGGATGCAGCCCATGTCTTTTGGATTGAGTAAACAGGTAGTGCCTGGATGCTTACATAACTACATGGGTAGTGCCTGCCGAATTGAATAAGTGCATCAGTAGTACCTACCTAATTAGATGAGTGCATGACTAGTGTCTGAGTGATTGCATAATTCCATTGTTAAAGCTTGAGACATTGGATAAAAGTAAGTATACTTCTGGGGTGATTGTATCAGTGCAAGACTATTGGCTCAGTAATTAAATGACTGCATAGGTACTGGATGGTTGATACGTTTACTATAAGGGTACTCACTACATAATTACATGAGTAGACCCTGAGTGTTTCATCAGTGCACGCACACGTCTCAGTGTTTCAATGACTGCATGAGTTGTAAGTGGGTGCTTAGATGGCTGCATAGGTTCTGCAAAAATGTTATAATGATTGCATAGTTACAGCCTTGTTAATTGCATAAGTCAATAGATAGTACCTAGGTGATTAGATGAATGTATACGTAGTCTCTGCATACTTCAATAACTACATAATTTCTGCCTGCCTGATTGCAAGAGTACATGTATAGTTTCTGAATAATTGAATAACTCCATGGATAGTGAATCAATGATTTGATTTCAGCCTGAGTAGTGGCTAAGTGATTGAGAAAGTACCTTCATTCCTGTTAGATACAATTGTCACTATATCTCTGAATCATTGGTTATCTTCTTTTGTCAGTATCAAACTATCTGTTTTACTGTATACATGCTTCTCTTCTGAGCTATGTGTGAGTGAAATCTGGGTATCAAACTTGAGATATAATTGCATACATGTCCTTCTAGAAACATACATTGCTTTGCTACTGAGCATGTAGTAAGTTTCTTAAACAGAAAACAACATTTTGAAATTTTTCAAAGCACAAAACCTTTTGTGAATGACATACCTACATCATTTCTCAAATACTTTTTCTGCTTCTAAAACATATATTCAGGATATCTCAAACAAAAGTTACACTCAAAATGAAGCTAGCACAAGAACTCTCGAAGCATTCTGCACTATTAATACTTCTCAATTTTAAACAAACCATGTTAAAAGAAAATATTTTTAATCAGCCTTACTAAATATAGATCACCATATATGTGATTTCTATTTTTTTAATATATTTTTATTGAAATATTTTTTGGGCAGGGCAGTTAAATAAATTCATATACAGACAAATACAGAAATATTTCGTAGAGATAAAAAGCATTGGGGTAAAAACCTATACATTCTTATTAAAAGCAGCATTACTTTCATATACAATATATCAATTCATTAGTACCTCAGGATCCCCTGACCTCCACCTTCCACCAATAAACTGGGGCCCAGATAGTTTTCCCCAATTTTTTGGCCTTTCGGCCTTTACTTTCATAAATTCCTCTCTCCAAATTAAAAGTGGAGAGGAGCCGGGCGAGCCATTGGGAAAAGTATGGGTCCACCGGATCCAACCAAGCTGTAGCAATACAGATTTTAGCCACTGCCATTGCCAGAAACATAAAATATGGTTGAGCCCCATCTGATCCTGAGCTACTTACCCCCAGTAGCATTAGTTTTGGGGTTAAAACTACATTCACCTTCAGAGTTAACTCCAAGAACTGCTCTCTATCTTTCTTTAAAGTATCGAGCCGCGGACAGGTTGAAAACGTGTGAACCACGTCTGCCCTGAGGGCTTGGCAGCAAAGGTAGCTAATTCCCACTGATCCACCCCACTTTGCTATTTTATTAACCCTGGGCGTAGTTCGCGTAGTTGCGCTACGCGAAGCTACGTGAAGACGTCGGAGCGCTACGCGAGCTACGCGTAGCTTCGCGAGCGTGCGTAGCTGCTTGTCACGCCCATTCGCAATGCGTTTTTCTTGCTCGGGAACGCGTGGTGCGTGTTCGGGACGCTGTTTGCGTGCTCGGGGGTGCGAACTTACCCATGCGGTCGCCTATGGGCGCGGCCATTTTGTTTTTCACTTGTCCCGCCCGTTCGCGATCCCTTATTTCCTGTTCCGCGTATAGCGTGCTCGCGATGCGCATTCCATGTTCGGGAACGCGTTGTACGTGTTCGCAACGTTTTTTGCGTGCTCGGGGAGAAATATCGCGCGAACTTACCCACGCGGTCGCGATGGGCGCGGCCATCTTGTTTTTCCACCCTATGCTATGGTTCTGGGCCTGCTTTTCTATCCTCCCTCAATCTTTGCAATCCTTAGTTTTTTACACTGTTTTTCAATGTTTCTTTATTTCTTATCTATCTCTCTCTCTGCCTAAGTCTATATTTTGCATTTTTTTCTACTTTTTACTGTGTTTTTTTTACTTTTCTACTGTTTTATATAACTTTCTTCTTTAAGCTCCTACTTCTTCCCCTAACTTTATTTTTCCCTTCTAACTTTTCTTTTTCGCCTCCTCCCACCCCAGAACCATGGTGAAGGGTAGCAGCAGCGGCTCAAAGGGCAAGGCGCGTGCGCCCAAGAGCCGCCTGCCTTGCGGCAGACTGCGCCCTGCAGGGGTGCAAGCCCACCAGCTCTTTAGTGAGGCGGAGGTGGTCGCCCTTGTTTTGTTTGTTCAGCGCCACCTCCCCTTGACCTTGGCAGCAGGCGGCAGGCCAGGCTCCAGGTACCCGACCCAGGAGCGTCACCGCCGGTGGGCGAAGGTGCGCCGGGCAGTGTTTTGCTGCTCAGGGGTCCGGCGCACCCATAACCAGCTGGCCCACCGGTGGTCAGACATCCTTGACCGGGAGCAGGACCTGTTGGACCTGCTAGGTGTCGAGGTCGTGGGGCTTGGTGAGTAGCTAATATATATAGTAGTATAAGTATTGTGATTTGTGTATACATTTTTTACAAATAACAAGAATACTGCTGCTTACATTGCAGGTAAATTACGTTTCAAAATCTTCTGTGATTGTAGGACACAGGTGCTGGGCGGTACTCTTACTTGTTTGCAACTTTGTGCTCGCTTGTCATTATTATGTAAGAGTTTACTTTAGGGAACTTCAGTTAGGTAATGCTATTGCTAGAGAGACTGTAGTCCTTCCTTTGTCCTCCTGTCAAATAGTGGTGGATGGATTTGATACTAGGTTTAGTTACTATTAGTTGATAATTTTTGAGCGGTCTGCGTGACGCATCCTCTGTCACTGAGTGCTGCTTACCCCAGTCCTTAGTAGAACCTTTTGTAGTTTGTTTAGTGAGTGGTACTGGTAAGCTTAGCTTAGCAGTGTCAGTCAGCTGCAGAACATCAGACGCAACCAACCAACAATTTGGTGTATGCATTATGCACTTTATGCATGTGTCCTCCTTCTCATCTATGCATTTTTGATGGCAAAAAAAATGGAAATGCAGGCTTAATGAACAATTGGCCCGCCTGGAATAGGTGGGCTAGGTCAGGTGGTACTTAGGCTTAGTTAGTGTTCTGGATTTTATTTGAATCAATCAGAATGGAACACTGAATTAGTGTTCCCAAATAAGTAGACTGTCCGTGAATCCCGCAAGCCAGTAGGCGATCGGATTAGATAGGTCAATTTTATTGCAATTTTTGTTTCCTAAAACGTTTTTGAGCGTTTTTTTAGATAATTTATTTGTTTCACAGCAATCATTAATGTTTGTGTCTTTCTTTTTCTTTATTATATCTTACATGATCACTGATCTGCAGCACCCAGGGTTAAGAAGACGGGGTCCGAGTCGGCGGGACAACCACCAGAGGACCGCTCCTCTACCGAGGTCCCTGCTGCTGGTCCCAGTAAGTCCTCCAGTGGTTAATATTAACAAATATATTGCACTAACTTTTACTGCACCTTATTTTTTCAGAACTATTAATTCTGGCTCCACTCCCTAATTCTATTTTTTACAAAAGATTCTTTGATCTTGACTTGACTATCTGTTTCTAAATTCTGGTTATCCCTGCCTCTAAGTTCTAACTGCCTCTGCTATGAATGCCTGTACTACTACTATTAGTCTGTCGCTAAGCTTGCCCAGTTTGCATTGCCACTCTTTATTGTACGGTTTTGAATAAAACTCAGATTGACCAATACTAATAGCTCTAGCCACTGAGTCCAGTCCTTTCGGTTGTCCTCTTCTAGGCTTCTTAATCTTGAGGCTTTGACAATTACCACAAACAAAATGCCCAACCAGATATTTGACTATTTTTGATAGGATATAGTACATACTACTACTGATGTGTGGATTCTGCACAGCCCCATGCAGAACTATGCACAATGAAATAGGATGTTGGTGATGGGAGTTTGGAACTTGGACGTTCCTCCCACCTCAGTCAGAAGTGAACCCACAATCCCCTGAACGACTAGCTATAGTGTCTCATTAGGTCCCCGAACCCCCACCCGAAGATACCCAATGATTATGATTACACAACCCAGAACATAACACCCTTTCGCTCACTCACTCGTGTAAGTCCACCACCACCACCACACCAAATACCACAGAGTCTATGTGTAAGTTCAAAAGGTTTATTTTCAACTAACAAGCTCTGTATGTTGTTCTATAAAATTCAGTGTACTCCAGCCTGCTCCAACAGCAAAATGCATAAGATTAAAACAATAAACATTGTTACAACAAGTGCATGATGAATTGATAGAAGACAAAAGATCAGTGCGAATTCTGGGAGACTCCTCACCATAGAACGTAGAATTACTGGTTACATCTCATGCATCATTCATAAGCTCTGCAAATCTCTGGTTCGTAGAAGGAAATCTTCTGCCTGAGAAAAATGGAGCGCGTTAGATAGTATAATGCAAGCATTTCTCAGTCCTGACAAAAAAGTGTAACATGTTACTTATGGCTAAGCAATAGGGACTAACCGAACTCCATAACAAAGTGGCTTGTTTTTCGACCTCTTGTACGCAACGCTCAGACAGTAGCTGCATGTGCTCATGTGGGCTCAAAAAGGCGTCTTACTGCACAACAAGCTGCGAGGTAACATGCGCAAAAGACATGAAGCGTAAAATGGTTGCATGGCTCAGGCTAACTTTGCAAAGAGTAGAGTATAGTATAATAAATAATGTCCCTAGGGACCATAACACTACTAGTGTCTACTGACTCTAGTACCCGATTTTGACTAGTGAATGTGATGTATAATATGTATGTATTAACTTTTTTTCAATCTTGCTAGTGAAAAAGAATAAATAGGGGGAGGTGTACACAGGCATCTAAAAATGTGTCATGTTTTTATCTAGGCGTAGTACCGACCACCAGTGTCAGCGGGGCCAGCGGCGATTGCCACCATTCCGGAGGGGGCAGGAGATGCGGCGCCTGCAGGAGCTACAGGGGGTGAGCCAGCAGCAGTGGCGGACGGTGGTAAGTTATATTCTTTACTTATTGACATTGCACTAGCTGGAAGGGTGTTGACTTCACTCACTGTACTGTTGTTGAGACTTATTAGGTATGAAGTTGTTGTACTGAATATTATACAACGGTTGAAGAAGAGAAGACACCCTTTACTTAGCATTAGCAATGCAGTAGCAATAGCATTACCAGGATGCTTGATTAACCAATGGCCTCTTCTATCTGACTCCAACTCAGCTGTGAAAGTTTTATGGAGGAGACTAAAAGTCAGATCAGATGACCTTGATGGATGTGTTGAACAAAAAGGGAAAGAAGGGTGGAAGGAGGAAGGACGGGCGAGATTTAATATGATGACTGGCAGAGAAGGATACGTTGGAAGCATGGATAGGTGGCTGATAGGAATCAGATGCATGTGTTGTTGAAGGATGGGTGGAAGGTGAAAGAAGAATGGATGCCTGCCTGGGTGGGCGACACAGTATGGGTGGATACTGTGGATAGCAAGAATCATCAGCGGTGTTTGGGTGAAACTCTAAGCCAAGGCAAGCAATGGAGTGAGTGGACGCATGGGTTGTTGTTGGTGAAACAAAGTAAGGTTTGTGGAGAGATTAAGAAGAATGATTGACATTTGCTACTAGAATGGATGGATGCCTGTATGTATTTATTCATCAAGACAGCATAGGTGGAGACTGTCACGGGATGCACAGTTTTAGTTTTAAGGGATTTTAAAAGAAACCGCGCCACAGTAGGAAAGCTGATGTGGGGAGGGGCAGGGTGGGGGGTAGCAGTAAACAATGTGTTACGTGGCCAAATAAAGGTAACTTTACTGTAAACATAAAAATAAATAAAGCAAATTTAATTGTGCGCACTGCACCGCCAAAAGCGATGCAGTGGGCGCAACAAAATTAGTTTTATTTATTTATATGTTTACTTACCTGTAATTGGCCGTAATCCATAGTTTACTACCCCCCACCCTGCCCCTCCCTACGTCACCGCCCGGCAGCACTCCCCGAGTCCCACCACCGACCGCTACTGACCTTATGTCGTCGTCCCATATAAAAGCAATGATCATTGGATCAGATATATAATCTGCCTTTTTGTAGTAGCCAGGGCACTGTCAAAGTGAAATTGACCAATTGCCCTTCATGTAACAGAGAGAGTATGGCCAGTGCCACCCGTAATAGAAAAATACAAGCTTCCCCACCTGCAGACAGTAGTAAATCAAACTAACATGAGTCTGCGTCATGAGTCGGACTCGTCGTATGTTTGTCTTGGGTGCAAGCATAGTTGACCGAGCTGGCATGCCGGCTACTATAACCAGGTTATGTCATTTCGCTAAACTAGTAGAGATAAGAAGAAGACTGGTGTACTGTGTACTGGAGTCCATAGTGCTAGTATAATGCCTGAACTCCCACAAATGTTACAGGCAGAGGAAGTGGGAGGATAGATAGATTATTACCAGAAATGTTATGTACTGTGCTTCTTGCTAGTGCTACTGTGCCATTATGTGTTGAATTAATCTTGTGTTACTGTTTTGCTAAGAGTACTGGTTACAACAATATTCTTTTTCTTTCTTGATATAGATACTCCTTCCCAAGAAAAACCATCATGGAAGGAGTTGGTAGCCAGGGCCCGGCGCCGGAAACTGGAGGCCATCTGTGAGGAGTACCGGCGGCTGGTGGCTCAGGCGGAGGAGGAGGAGGAGGCGGCAGCAGCTGCAGCCTCGTCCGATGCCCCGGGCCCCAGCCAGGCCAGACCTCCAGTGGTACGGCGCCGCAGTCCGGCAGCCGCCCGCCGGCGCAATTCTCTTGCAGCCAGCACTGCTGTCCCCCACCCTGAATGCCACTGCAGGGCATTTTGACGTAAGATTCTCCTCCGGGTGGCAGTGCTAGAGGAGCGGGTAAAAATTCTGGTGGACAAACACCTTAAAGCCCGCCGAATCTAATAGGAGGACCCTGTTGCATTGCCCCTTTTTTATTCCTTTTGTTGGTGGGTGGGAATTGGACGTTGGGGTTTCACTTTCTGGACATTCTTTGGACTTTTTTTCGTTTTGGACATTGGTTGGGGTTAGGGAGAGGGGTGGGTCAGGTGTGGGATAGTTTATTTTTGTTAGGGTAATAAATTATATTTATACTTAAACATACAATGTTAATGTTTTGTGGGGGGTTACTGTTTTACGAATTAACGTCACATGGTTTCTGCTGCAGCAGGGCCGCAGCCAGAGTTTGATTTAAATAATCTGCCAATGATGTAACACAAACAGATAGATGCAGTACCCCTCACTGAGTTATGTGTCCTACTAGTACTGTCAGTCTCTCCTCCTAGTCCATTATACCTCCCAAGAAACTTATCTTACCTGTGATTGATGATGATTACGTTTGGCACAGCGATGGCTGCATGGTTTCCCAAGAGAATGGAGAAGATGCCATGGTTGTGCTGGTAGTAGTAGAGTAGACACTGGCAGCAGCATTTGCTAAAAAAATAAAAAAGAGACAGTCACTTGCCTGAAAGCGACTGTGGGAGGAGTAGTAGAACGAAGTAAAATACAGTACAGAAGAAGACTGCCAAATAAACAATATTGCATTTGCAACTGCTAAAGTCAAATAAAACATAATGGTGGCGGGGAGTGGGACAGCCTAGTACAAGAAGTTACAAACTGTAGTTGTGTCGAGTGAGTCACTTAACTTAACACAATCGTAATTCGTAACCTTTACTTCTGTGTGGTAGGAGTTTGATGATGAATCCAATCAATGCTGGCAATTAATTATGATGTACTATTAGCCGGTGACGGATTGCACATAGACTGAGCATGGGTGGGCAAGCAGAAGAAGTTCCTCGCCCTGCCTTGAAATTTAATTAGTGTTGCTTTCACCACATCTGCCCCAGCAAGCGTGTGATCAATTGGTGTACATTTTATGTAGTCACATCACACCTCAATATAAATCACAGCCCGGGGGAAGAGGGTTAGGGTTTGATGAGTGGATGGGAAGGGGGGTTTGGGGAAAGGTTGGAGAAAGAAAAACAGTACGCATGGACAACAAAAGCAAAGCGAAATCTTGGCAGACGACCATGATCCATTCTTATCCAAAAAATCTATAAAGGGAGAAAAAGGAAATGCATGCATGATGATGATGAAGATAACTTGATGGTTAATGAGTAGTACTTACTAACTCCTACTAGACAATTAGACAGTACAGGGCAGCAGTATATTCTACGCAATTTGCCTTGCCTGTAATATGCTCTCAGAGAGTGAGACCCAAATTCCATGTTGTACTGGGCTTACTTTTAAAGATAGCAAAGAAAATTAAAAAATAGTAGTAGGGATCAATTAGCAAACAAACAACAACACACAACACACAGTCGTAATGATTGAAGAGAAAAAAGGATTCCAATTGATTAAAAGATGAATGATGAATGATACTAAAGTTACTATTATCCTGGTCAAATTGTGGAGTTGAATCTCGTCCTTCCTCTTGGTCCTATCTTCCATGGACGCTCCGCACATCAATCTTGGTGGCCTTACTGATGCGGATTGGTATGGTAAATGTGAGTTGTGTCTCCCAGTATAGCACAGGGTAAAGGCCGGCCTGTAACGTCTAGATGGAAAAACAAAAGGGGTATTGAAAAATCAATGAATAAAAAAAAACATCAATTACGGTGGAGTCCAAGAAGAGCAGAGAGAACACTTTCAGACTGAGGCGGCTTGGATATATCGTGTATATTCTGTTTACAGCATTAAGCCACAAAAACAACAGGACAGAACAGGCCCACCACAGCACCAGCCCGTCCGTGACCCAACCTCCATTTACCTTAATTTTTGACAGAGCCAGACAAAACAAGGCATATATACACAGCAACTTAGCATTTTCAAAATTAAGTGACAAAATCTATGCGCCGCTGTCAGTCATGACTTGACTCGACTCCACCACTACACGGACATGTAGGTCTGCTGTGTTTACTTTCTTGTTGAATTGTTGTGTTTATGTTTACCTTATGCCACTTCGTGAAATGCAGTTATTCCTTCAATCATCTCCGATCCAACTGACTGACTACAAAGATAGTATGGTCATCATCATGGTGTGGTACGTGTTGTCCAACTCCAACTCAGTCTGTAGTGACTCCGATTAAGCCCATATTCCATATTAAAAAACTGCAACAGATATTGGCCTGCACCTGCAGTAGTAGGAGTACAATTTGGTTATTAAACAACAAGAAGGGAAACATTGACTGTCACTGACTTGACTTGAGTGAGTCACTTTGTAGATTAACTAGTAGAGTAGAGTTCGACTTCATGCACAACATCAACAACAAACAACAGCAATTGCTCAGAGTCTGCAAGCATCCAATGCATTCCATCATTACCTGTCTTGCTCTTCTCTTTGGCTGTCAGATCATCAGATGCCTATTTCTGACAGGTGTGTGTTTTTTTTTTTTACGGGGCAGTGGCGTGGCCTCATCATCATTACTCCAGTCCACATTCATTTTGAGTGTTAGTCGCTGTTTCGGTTTTCGTTTTATTCATCTGTGGCACTTTCTTTGTCACAGTTTAAGTTGCTTCACATGGTCAGCAGTGCACTGTGATGATGGGCCGCGGCCTGGGTAGCGCTCAGTGCTGGTCATTTGAGTTTGCACAAATGTCAGCAAGTTTCTTCGAAGAGTCTTGTCTTTCTCTGCCAAGTACCTTCTGTCCTGACAGTGAGGAGCTTTGGATGCCTGCCGAGGCTGTAGCCTTCGGACAGTGATGAGTTTCGGCTCGGAAACAAAACGGAGGATAGCTATAGTCATGTTTCACTTCTTATGGAGGCACTGTTAAAGGCAAAATTTATTGTACTCCAATGTCTGGATTGATGGAAATGTACTAGGGCGAGACAGGAAGATGAAGCAGGACTCTGAAGAGTGGACAGTTAAATGCACAGACGTGCAACTCCAATAGGGAAATAAAAAGAGAAGACGGTGGTGATGGATTTGTTGTGATTTGATTTGAACCAGAAAGACAGATACACAGACACATAAAGGAAGGAAGAAAGTAACAATTTGAAAGTCTAGTTGTCACGGAAGAGAAGCTCGTCCTCAAACTCTGGTGGTTCGGACAGAAGTAGGTCCTGTAACGCACTATTTACGTCATCCAAGTCGCTCTCCTCTTCCTGCTGTGATTCACGTATTTTGTAATCCGGTGGTATAAAGTGCTGATTCATTTTGATCATGGTTAACCTCTCCACCCTTTTGGGCGAGAGACTGGTCCTTTTTGAAGTTACAATGGCACCAGCAGCACTGAAAACACGCTCAGAAGAGACACTTGCGACAGGGGAAGCCAGATACTTTATCGCCAGCCTGCTGAGCACTGTTCATTGGCTTCTTTTCCCATACCAATACACCAATGGGTTTCGATCCATGAAGACCTCTGTTGGGTCATCCAGGTAGGCCTGGACCGTCCGCTCAATGTTCAGGGGTGCTCCGATGTGCTCGGCCTCTTTTGCCTTTGCATCAGCACTGGACTTACCATACCCCTGCCGGAGAAACCAATCAGTTGCAGATTGTACTGTGGATGATCCTGTTCTTGCTGTTGTTGATGTTATTGTTGGTGTAGGTGACTGCTGGGAGGCAAACGCACTGCCCTCAGGCTCCGAAGTAGAACTTGACTCTGGATGCCCTGTAGTACTTGTTATGGCCTGGGGTGGGGGGCCTGTAATTAACAGCCGTTTGTTTTTGAAAATTGTGGCTTCCTTAGCTATGAAAGTTTTGTAGTTGGCAACATCCACTTCCGAAAAAGGAATTACTGCCTTGCTGTTCAGAAATACTTTGTACCGTGGATCCAAAATTGTGGCACTAATGTAATGTGGTTGTGACAAAATCTTATTTTGAATCCTTGTATTTTCAGATAAGCGAGCGGCTAAGGTCTCTGCCAAATGATATGCGTCTTGTTTGTCATCCACACCTGGGTACGTTTCAGACACCTCCTTCAGCTGTTGCTCTAGCATGTGCAACAATGGGATAGCTTGGCCCATAGTACAGTCCTCCCTGCTGACTTCACGTGTGAAGATCTCAAAAGGAAGTAGCATCTCAGTCAGGCATTTAATGAGGTCCCATTGACCCATCTCAACAGTCATGCCTCTCACAGTAGGTTCCCCTAATCTTTGCATGACGTAAGCATTGAGTGGTATGTACAGTTCAAACAGACGATCAAGCATGTAATAAGTTGAGTTCCAACGTGTTGGCACCTCCTGGATGAGCGCTTTGACTGGCATTTTATGCTCACGTTGAATGACCCTCAGCTGCTTCCGGGCTTTAAAAGAATGGCTGAAATGTGTGCATATTCTTCTGCAGGTGGCCAGTAAGTTGCTGACTTTGGATTCATTTTTCAAAAAGTCTTGAACAACAATGTTAATGCAGTGTGCCAAACACGGGACCCTGAAATAGCCACCATTGAGCATGGCCTTAACTACATTACTGCCGTTGTCCGTGGCAACAAAACCAATCGTAAGCCCTCTTGGGCGCAGCCACTCAAAGACCTTGGTGTTAAACTCTTCCAAAATGTTTGCAGCAGTATGAGATTTGTCCATGGCAAACTTGGCTACAGTTGCATGTTTGCGAGTGGCATGAAAAATCTCAGCAGCGTCAACACCAGCAGATATCTGTTCTCTAACCCCCGCAAAAGAGATCCAGTGTGCAGTGATGCACATGTAATCTGTGGCTTGGCAACTGGTCCACATGTCTGTTGTCAGGTGGATACTGTGAACAGCACTCTGCTTCAAGGCTTTTCCAAGCAATTCCAGCACGTCGTGATGTAGTGCCGGAACAGCAACTCTGGCAAAATAGTAGCGGCTGGGAACATGCCATTTTGGGCAGATGGTTGACACAAATTCCAGAAAACCCACCCCTTCAACAAAAGAAAAAGGGAGAAGGTCCAGTGCTAACATTTTAGCCAGCTTCGCATTGTACAAACGTGCTATTGGGTGGTTGCGTTCGTACTGCCCTTCCCCCCCAAACATGCTGATAATGGTAGGCTGCATGGTTTTCCTTTCTCTTAGGCTCAACAACGTACTTTTTGGGGTTGCGGACCTGGTACTCCTTGGTGTCTCAGGCTGACTCTTACTCTTGTGCCACTGAGATGTTGCTCAAGATGTGTGCGACGTTAACACTGCACTGCTGGGGTCAGTGACACCTTTTGTACCACTACCATAGAGAATGTCTCCCTGTCCTTCCTCTTCCACCGTGATCGGATCTTCTACTCCTTTATCTCCACCAACACCAATGGTTGCAGTTTTTATGGGGCGAAGGTGGTCCTCCCAGCTGATCAAGTGGTGTTTTTTCAGATGGGTCATTTGGCCTCCGGTACCATAGTTTGTACCAAGCTTACCACGACTAACAGAGGTATTACAAATGGAGCATATAGCAATGTTCTCCTCCTTTTCGCTAACCGTAAAGAATTCCCAAACTGGGGAGCTTAACTTTGTCCTCCTGCTGGAGGTGCCACTTCCAATGCCGGTTGATCTTTAGGGTGTGTGTTGAATTTGACTCTGTGCTGCTGTACCACTACCTACTCCTACTGAGGTGGTGGTTGTGCTGGATGTAGGTCGCTGCCGGGCCTTTGCTAATGCAAATATGGAAGCTGTAGGTCGTGTTGGTGTTACCTGTGGAGGTATGCGTGCTACATCCCTCGCAGCGATTTTGGATAGGGTAATAATGTTGGTCTCCATCTCCTCGGGGCCGGGAGTGATGTTCGTGATGACTGGCTCATCATCATTATCCTGCTGTTCTACATCGACCTCCATAAGTGTAAGGCTTTCTGGAACCTTCCTTTTCCCTAGCTTGGTCTTGGAAAGTGGCTCCCTCACAGACTCAGTTTGTGGCTTCCAAGTGGCATCTAGATCATCAGAAGGGGGGCTTGGCGAAGAACTTGATGGACTACCCCTCCTTTTCCTTGCTGGAGATTTGGAAGACAATGGATCTTCTGAATGAGTGGCTTCTTCTTCTACCTCTGCATGAGGCTCAATTTCCTGAACTGCCCCTACTTCAGGAGGATCAACAATTACTATTGCGGGCGGTGGTTGCGGCTGTTGTTGTTGACCACTTATCTGCTGTGTTTCCTCCTGCGTTGATTGGGTACTACTTTGAGATAGCGATAAGTTTATCTCAGGCTCAGCATCACTGCTTTCCACCATTAGGCTGGCTACCTCTTCCACACTCATGTGCTTGGGCCTGGGTTGGTGGGTTGGGCCCACTGATGCGGAGGTGCTGCCCCCAGCTTGCCCCCCGGACACCGCTGCTGCAGGCGTAATTTGTTTTTGCCCAAAAAAGGTATTGGCCGGCACACCAGACTTAAGTGTCACTTCCTTCTTCTGTTCCTTCTTCTCAATAGCAACTTTCTTGGTACTGGAGGACCTAGTACCTGCTTTCTTTGGGCCCATCTTCTTCAGATGTCAGCAGCACTCAGTTGCAGAGATGTCTGGTCAGGTCACACGTCACGTTGTGTTGTGTTGTGTGTACAGCAGCAGGATGTCTGTGTGGCAGTGCAACGGGCAATGACACACCTCCTCCTCAGTATTTGTGCACCTAAAAGCAAAAAAGCAAGAACATCAGTCAAACATAGCACAAATCAAACAAATATAATATAGAACTTAGTGTGTGGTGGCCTCACTTATTAAATTTTAGAAACTCGGTGAACAACAACACACAGTGTAGCCATTTATGAGACGTTAACAAGGCCAGGGCTTTCCTGGCTACTGTGTAGTGCTAGTGTGTACACTCTGGAAGAATAAGAATAGTAAAGAACAAAAACAAAAATGTAGTGGAGCATGTTTGGCCTAAATTTGTGCATCACGTGGGATGTATGTAGTAGCATCAGGGAGCTGCAGCTGGCAATGGGGGAAGAGGAACAATGGAAGACACGCAGGCCTATGTGGCAAAAACAGCACACTACTATAACTACCACCACAAAATGGCCCCCAGCAACATGGTGACTCACAGGCACAAGGCACGGCAAACAATGAACTTAGTCAAGCAGGCCTATATATGGGCAGACAAAGGATGCCTTATAAAACACACAGCTTTAATGCAAAAACTAAAATCCACATGTCTAAAAACACTTTTGAAAGTTAGACAACCACTACAACAACACATAATTATAATTACACACGCAAAAAAGGCATTTATTTAACACACCCAAAAAGTGAAATAGACCCTCCAAAAAAAACCACATTTTGCAATTCAATTCAATGCCATCCATGGCCTAAATGATGTCAAAATTCCACAGACAACACAGAAACAGTTTTTATGCACCCATGATGACTACCTCTGGGCCTACTGGCAGACTAGGCCGTAAGCTTGGAGGCCTATGGCAAAAGCACAGTGGTTGATCCCACAAAATGGCCGCCACCACATGGCCAGGCCACCAAACAACTTCCTTCCTGTTGAAAAAAATTGTAAAACAAAAAAAAAGTGACTCCTTGCTCACCAAACTACATCTAAATGACAACCTGAGGAGTTTTTTGTGCAAAATTAACTAAATCATCATTTTCGAGAAGGTTTTATGCTGCTCGAGAGATATTCTTCGCCAGATTGTAAATTCTGCGTGTTCGGCATCGCGATCGTCACAAAAAGGCGTTATCGCGCGCGCGAAAACGTATATTGAGCGCGCAAAGAAGATAAAAAGTGTAAGTCCGCGTTGTCGCGCAGTGCGGAGTTGCCCAAAGTCCGCGAGCTGAATGCCCAGGGTTACCTACTGGCTGAAAAGGCCTATTTATTTAACAAACACCCAAAAACTGAAATACCACCCCAAAACCCACATTTTGCAAATCAATCCAATGCCATCCATGGCCTAAATTATGTTACAATTCAACAGACAACACAGAAACACTTTTTATGCACCCATGAGGATGACTACCTCCGGGCCTACTGGCAGACTAGGCCGCAAGCTTGGAGGCCTATGGCAAAAGCACAGTGGCTGGTCCCACAAAATGGCCGCCACCACATGGCCAGGCCACCCACAACAACAAGAAAAGGAACACAAGACAGACAATGCAGGCCTATGGCAAAAGCACAATGCCTGGCTTTACAAAATGGCCGTCACCCACATGGCGAGGCCACCCAAAATAACAAGAAAGTGAAGACAAAGGACAGGAGTCAGACCAGGCAGTTGGAGACTCTGGGCAACTTCCTTCCTGTTGAAAAAAGTTGTAAAACAAAAAAAAAGTGACTCCTTGCTCACCAAACTACATCTAAATGACAACCTGAGGAGTTTTTTGTGCAAAATGAACTAAATCAACATTTTCGAGAAGGTTTTTTGCTGCTCGAGAGATATTCTTCGCCAGATTGTAAATTCTGCGTGTTCGGCATCGCGATCGTCACAAAAAGTCGTTATCGCGCGCGTGAAAACGTATATTGAGCGCGCGAAGAAGATAAAAAGTGTAAGTCTGCGTTGTCGCGCAGTGCGGAGTTGCCCAAAGTCTGCGAGCTGAACGCCCAGGGTTACCTACTGGCTGAAAAGGCCTATTTATTTAACAAACACCCAAAAACTGAAATACCACCCCAAAACCCACATTTTGCAAATCAATCCAATGCCATCCATGGCCTAAATTATGTTACAATTCAACAGACAACACAGAAACAGTTTTTATGCACCCATAAGGATGACTACCTCTGGGCCTACTGGCAGACTAGGCCGCAAGCTTGGAGGCCTATGGCAAAAGCACAGTGGCTGGTCCCACAAAATGGCCACCACCACATGGCCAGGCCACCCACAAGTTCACAACAAGCATAAGCCAAGGGGAACAAAGAAAAAACATGCAGGCCTATATGGAAAAAGCAGCACACTACTAAACTACCACCACAAAATGGCCCCAAGCCACGTGGTCACTCACAGTCACAACAGGCCATGGAAAACAATGAACTCAAGCAGGCCTATAATAATATGACCAGACAAAGGAGGCCTGCAGTGCTAAACAACACAGGTTTAATACAAAAATGCAAAAACGAAAATCCACAGGGCTATGAAAGGTTGGAAAGTTACACAACAAGCACACACACACATCCAACAAAGGTATATATTACACCCAAAAAGTGAAATACACCCCAAAAACTACATTTACCAATTCAATCCAATGCCATCCATGTATGCCCTACATGATGTTTAAATTCAACAGACACCACAGAAACATGCACCCATGGGTACCTCTGGCTCTAGTCCGGGCCTACTGGCTGAAATTCCAATCAAAGAAAAACAACTAGGCCCCTGCCGAAACTACAGGCCACAACAATACATTTTAAAAACTATGGAAATCCCCCCAAAAAATGTAGGTACAAACAAGCCCCAATCAAACAAACAAGTACACCAATTCTCCAACTTACTTGTAAAATCTCAAATCCAAGAGTCCTCAAATCCAATCCAATGATATGATGCAGCAGAGAGACACAAAAAGTGATCCTTCCAGCTCCAAATCCAAATGAAAGTGAACAGCACATGGACAAAGCACTGGGAGGAGCCTGCTGGACAGGAACAGGAAGTTTGAGAATCAGGGGCACTTCTTTCCTCTTGGAAAAAAAAGAAAAAGGACTCCTTGCTCACCAAACTACATCTAAATGACAACCTGAGGAGTTTTTTGTTCAAAATGAACTAAATCATCATTTTCGAGAAGGTTTTATGATGCTCGAGAGATATTCTTCGCCAGATTGTAGTTTCTTCGTGTTCGGGATCGCGATCTTACCAACACTGCCGCCGGAAGTCAGATCGCGCGTCCGAATGACGTGTTCGCGTTCGCACACTCTCGCGGGATCTTGCGGCCGGATTCCAAATCTCGAGGCGCCCGCGAACGGATAGGAAGTCGCGTCGGCGAACGCAGAATCACAGTAGGTCGTTACCGCACGCGCGAGAACGTATATTGAGCGCGCCGCAAATTGCGTAGTGCACGGTAACTTCGCGTTCTACGCGAATCGCGAAGTTACCGGAACTTCGCAAACTCCGCGAGCGTAGTGTAGTTCACCGCCCAGGGTTATATTTTATTATGCATATAATACAAATCTAGAACCCTCTTGAAATGCTGCACCTGTAACTTTGATGAACAGAGTATAGTGTGTCTCTTATCTAGGGAATCAAGGACGCCAGATCATTTTAACCCGAGCCTTTGATCCCATGTGTCCGCCTGCCTCTCTAGATCGTCTGGCTGCATGACAATCAGCTTGCTATAGATCCTACTGATGGTACAACCTTCTTTGTCCCTCAGCCCATCTATGATAATGTTTTTGGTTATCCCTTTTGGACCCCCTATTTTCTTCCCCAGGAAGCTACGTATCTGTAGATATTTGAAAAAATCTTTCCTGTCTATCCCATATCTATCTTGTATCTCGGTGAATGACCTGATTCCAGTTGAACCAACCAAGTCCCCATTCATCTCTAGCCCTATGCCCCTTCACTGTGTCACTGTATTATCATGAAAAACTATCGGTAGTGATGAATTCAAATAAAGGGGGGTGTAATAATTTATTCTTCCTGTTCCTATCTTTCTCTTTATCGTCCTCCAGACCTGGCCTGCTGCCAAAAGAGTCTTAGATCTCACCTTCTTTTAATAACTAGGCTGGGTGAATCTTAGATAGAGGTTTTAAGCATCTTCCTCCACAAATAGCTCAAAGATATCCGATACCTTCCCCTGATTCCAAGGATCGAAAGGATTTCCCCCAACTGGTCTGCACATATATTGCAGGGCTGATGCTAGGAAATATAATCTAAAATCTGGGACAGTTAATCCTGCTCTCTCCCTAAGGAGAGTCATAAATTTCAGGGTCCGCCTTGTCTTCCCATATGCCCATATAAATCTATTTACCATCCCCTCTAAATTCTTGAACCATACTGTACAAATATCGTCGTTCAATCCAAGATGGTTGTTAATTAAGATTTGGCTTTGGTGTTGATTGGGTGAGTACCCTGAGATTTTCCCAAAAGCTAGAATTTCTTTTTTTATTCCTGCCAATGCAGACTCTGGAAGTGATGTGATGACCACTAGGTCGTCTGCATAGCCTAAAATCTTGGTTTCAAACCCATGATAACTTATAGGTTTTATACCTGGGTTGGCTTCGATTTTACGTATCTGAGATCAATATAGCAGGCGAACAATAATAGGGAACAAGGGCAACCCTGCATGGTCCCTCTTTTAATCTTGAGTTCCTCTATTTGTCCTCCTATTTGTATGAGTCTAGCTGTAGGCGAGGCATACAGTACGTGTAGGGCCTTAATAAAACCCATTCTGGCCCCCAGCTGTTCAAGGACAGCCCACAAAAAGTCCAAGGAGACCCTATCAAATGCTTTCTCTGCATATAGTAGTATGAGTACCATAGGGTCTCCTGCGACTGAAGCAGCATCAAAAAGAGTGATAACCCTTCTGACATGATCCGTGGTCTCCCTACCAGGTATGAATCCATGCTGTCTAGGCGAGATGTCTCGTCTGTTAACTGGGCTCAGTCGGTTCACCAGAACCTTAGAATATATTTTTGCATTTGTGTTTATCAGAGTAATTGGCCGATATGACCCTGGGTCTATGGCTGGCTTCCCCTTCTTCAAGAATACCATGATACTGGCCTGTGCCCAAGAATCCGGGGGAGACTCCCCTATCTGTACCTGATAAAAAATACTAGAAAAATCTGCCCCAAGAGATGGCCAAAAAACCTTATAAAACTCGAGCAGAATTCATTCTGGCCCTGCAGCCTTTCGTGCTGAGAGCTCACTGAGTGCTCTGATATTTCCTCTCGTAGGTAAGCATCTTCCATGGCTTCTTGGTCCTCCGTGGAGAATTTCTCCCCGCAGTCAGAAGCTAGGTATTCCCTAATTACATCCTTCCCACTATCCCTCTCATAATCGTATCATTTCATATACAACCTACGGAAATCCTCTCGGATTCCCGAAGCTATAGTAACAAAATTCCCTTTCTCATTCTTAATTGCTGTTATCTCGCTCCGCACATTTTTCTGTCTAGTACGCATTGCTAATATACATCTTGACCATTCACTAAACTCGTAGCATTCATCCCATTGAGTCATATATTTCTCAGTGACCTTTGTTATGACTATATCACCTATTGCAGCTTTGGCTAGGGCAAGCCTACCCATCATACTCTTTATAGCCTTTCCAGCCTCTATCGCCCCAACTAGTTTTCCTTCAATTACCCTTAATTTTTTAAACAGATCAGTTAGTTGCTGTTGCAGCTTTTTAGAATGGTGCAAGCCAAAATTCAGTGTCTCCCCATGAATTCCTGCCTTTAAGACCATACCAATTCGGGCACTCCCTCTGTTATCTCCCAAAAAATCTTCTTTCCATTTCTTCATGTGGGTAATATAACCCTCATCTACTAGCAACCCCCTTTCAAAGGTCCAATTTTGTTGTGTCCTCTCTCCCCTTATTTGTATTATTCCTAGCACTAGGGGGTTGTGGTCTGACATTATGATGGGATATTTTTCAATACAACAGTTTCAAATAATACATTGAGAAAAGTAATCCAACTGGGCAATTGTTTTGTGTGGGGCCGAAAAATAGGTGCTTCCTTAGTCGGAGTCTGCCATCTTTAAATTCCTCCATACATCTAATAGCCCGTTCCCCTCAGCCAAAGGAGAAAGATACTTATAGACCCTAGGCTTCCTGCCTACATATGACCCTGGGTTGTTACCCCACAGCACACCAATCCCGTTAATGTTCAAATCCCCACACATTATAATTGGAGTCAGCCACCTTGCTAATTCCAAATTCAGGAAATCGAAAACCTCAGGGTCATCCCCCGTTGGCCCATATATTGAGCACAGAGTGAATGAGAATGTTGAAATATGTAACTCTACAATAACCCAACACCCATATTTATCGGCCAGCTGTTTCTTACAGACAATCTCTTTTCTCCGAGCTAAAATAGCTACCCCTCTGGTTCTGGTACCCTGTGTGGTATGAGTTATGAAATGATACCCCAATTGATCTAGACAAGATGGTGTCTCTGTGAGAGATGGATGTGGTCTCCCAATCCCTCACTGCTCAATGCTCAGTCAAAAAGGGGAGCGGAGCTTAGAGGACACCACGCCCACTAACCTGAAAGTTTACTGTATGTGGGCTGCCTACCTGGGGCAGGGGAATAACTCTGTGGCTCCCATGGCGGTCAGGGCATGGACGGTCCTGATGGTGCTGAAAGCCTCCCTTGCAAGATTCTCCTTCTCCCTCTGAGCCGCTACCAAGTTCTTAGCTGTGCTCGCAGAACGGCCCGGGTGGCTCTCAGCAGGGAAAAGCGTCCAATTCAACATGCCTCCTTAGACTGCTCACTCTGCCCGAGACCGCAGTGGGGAAGCTGGATAGTCTGGATTGGCAGCTGCATCTATGGGCTCATGCCCCGCCCCCACGCATCAAAGGGCCAAAGACCACCCTCTCCAATGGAAACAAAAATGCTCATAAAGGAAATTAGGGCTCGGAGGCTACTGCCAGCAAGAACACTACAAATGGGGATAAAGAGGTGTCAGGACCAAAAACAAACTCTCGCCTGCAGCAATCAATTACTGAGTTTTTTTTGTGACGTGGCACTTGGAGGTCGGCAGCTGATCATTGCTAATGAGGTAGGAGGAGCAGAACATCAATCCATAAACCAAGGCAAGGATCTAAACCCCAATGACTGTGTCAATATTAAGGGGGGCAGATCTGGGTCAGAGCAATCAACACATAATCCATCAAAAGAGACTCCTCCAAGGGCCCTAATCCATGAAGACCCATGGGTAAGGCAAGAGCGGGGTGCCATTCAATTGGAGGAAGTGACTCAAGCCGCAGATTACAGTAAAGCCACGCCAGAGGCATGGTGCCCCCCGATATGCAGCAGGGCAGACCTTGAGACAAATATATTAATGTAGGGGGTTGCAGAACTTAGGTCCCTAGAGGAATCTCTGGATTTAGGTAACAAGTTCTTTTCTCTGAGGGATGGCTCTGATACGAGTGCTGCAGTATCTGAGGGAGGGAGTGTGTCCATATCCTCTAGCTCTGACGCTAGCAGCCAGCTGCATGGCCTGACAAGGTGGTTTGCAGGAAGAAATATCTTCGGTGAAGCAAAGAACGGGCTTCCCAGGGTCAGGTCAAGGAGGGCTTGAAGAAACAGGGAAGTCTCGCTTTAAAGTGGGATTATTCTGCCACACAAAAATCATACTAGGAGCCCTATACGGAGGTCAGAAAGGGACAAAATAATCAAGACCCTGAGGAACCGACATTGAACTTGATATACGACTTGATTAAACAGCACCAGCAAGAGACGCAGCGAAATGGTAAAAAATTCCGCCTGGCAACCCAGAAATAACAAGGGGCCGTCAGAAAGGTAGAGAAAGCCTGTACCGAAATAGCGGAAAGAATTATTGCAGTAGAGGAACGGGAGAAGGAAGTGGCCAAAGGACAAAGTCAGACAGAAGCCCAAGGAGCACAAATAGCGGACATGCATTGGAAGCTCTAAAACTATGAAAGCTGGCTGAGACGCAACAACCTGAAGATCTTGAGCATAGAAGAAGGCATAGAAGGAGGGATATTAGAGCCTATGTCTTAAAGTTATTGAGAGGGGCTTTTCCAGAACTCCAGCAGTGGAACTGGGACAGCGGGTCCATCGCCACCCTATTATGCTTAAAAACCCCAGGCAGGCTCATCCAGGGGGAATGCAACAACCAAGAGCCATCATAGTTTACTTCAGGAACTTCTTACTACATGAAGCAGTATTCCTTAAAGCTCGCCCAGGCTCCAAGCGTTCATATGAGGGACAATCGTTCTTCACTCAACCCGATTTCTGCCATATGATGGGGTAAAGACGTTGGTGCCTAAGACAGCTGATCCAACCTTGTCAAGTGCAGGAGGCAGAGGCATATCTGTTATATCCACCCCGCTTGAAAATAATCTACAATAACAAAGTGAGAGTCTTTACATCTGAGATAAAGGCGAAGGAATACCTGGATGAAATACGAAGGTAGAGATAGATTAAGAGTAATGAACTAAATCTGTCATTTGTATGATAAAGGGACAAAATGGGGTGACAAAGAGATGTTTTCTCAGATGCTCCCCGATGTAAACATTGGTTATAGGCGTGGGTATTGAGCAGGGTGGGGGAAGGGAAATAGGCACCATCACCCAGAGGCAGAGGACTTAAAAATACTGCACTCCGATATTATCTGCCTCCAGGAAACACACATTGTGGGTACAGAAAAAAGAGTGATTTCTTAATAGATGTACACCATCGAGCCATCTTTCCCAAAATACATACCTCTCTGCATCTTTAAGCAAACTCAAAAGTCGCATCGTATATATAGCTATGTGCAAGCACAAAAACTATATCTCACCATGTAAGCATAAGCAAAGTGGTCATATAAGTTAAAAACCACATTGACAAACACTTCCCAATATATACCCAACAAGTATTACTTCTTTCTAATTCATATACATGCAGACAAAATGTTCTCATATTTGATTACTCACTACACTATTCCTGTGTGATAATGTTACTAAAAGTACTACAACTCCCAGAATGAAAATGACAGATGAATCTATTCTCACACATTATGTTTACACATTTAACCCCTTCGCTAGCGTTCGTCGGCCAACGGCCGCCGCGAGCACTACCTCGGTAGTGCTGCGCACGTCCGTTGGCCGACGCGGTCCCGCCCACTCCTTTGAAGTGCCGCACCGGCGTGGAATGTTCGCCGCGGTAAAGGGGTTAAAACATTCTTAGGGGCTCATTACGATGTCGGGCGGAAGCACTACCGCCGTTCTGTCGGAGGCAAAAAACGCTAGTTACCGTCCGCCAGCAACGGCCCACACGCCCGCCAAATTAGGATGTGAAAAGTCAGCCAAACACCGCCCGTAAGCCTGCAACACCGCCCGCCATCAAAGTGCGCCCGTCTACGTAGCGGCGCAAGCCAATGGAGACACACCGTCCGGCGAAATGACGTACCGCCCGGCGTACAAATTACGATGCCACAACCAAACAGCCTCACCGGCAAAGAGACACCGCACGAGATACCAAGGCGGAAACCCGACTGTTGAGTACGGAGACCAAAAAGGCGGCCCACCCCGAAATGAATCCTGCACTCCAGGCCATCCCCATGCTGTACCTGATGCACCACCTAGGAGTGAACGCGCCATGACGACGCAGGTAGACAGACACACAACAAGGGCACGCAAACACTGCACACAATGCAAGGGCGGAAAAACTGTACATGGCCCCCCCAGACACCCCTGTATGGACAGGACACATCCACCACTGTACCTACACATGTCCCACCTGTTAAAAAAAACAACTCGCAACATCCTGGGCACCCACTACCCGGGACCAGGAAGTGACGTCCCCGTCACAGCACCACAGTGCAGCGGCGATGACGCAGGTACACATGCGCACAACGCGGAGGCCAACGACAGCGCCACGCATGGGCTGCACACAAACACCACAGGGTCACAACTACACAACCCACACACCAGCCCCACCCTGAAGGCACATGTCACGTGGCCTTCCTGCATCAATCATGTCCCCAACCGACAACTCACAGTTGTCAACTGGATGTCACACATGTGTCCCGAACAGGGGAGTAATGTGATGGCAAAATAGGACACACCCTTGTGTGCAAAACATGGAGAAGCACACGGCGGCTGCTACATAACAGCGCAGAATATGGACATTGTCCGCAAAAGGCACGCCAGTATCATCCAAAAATACCTATACCATCCTGCTCGCAATATCAAGACATGCAATGTACAAAATAGAAAAACCCTGCTGCCTGAGAACAGGTGTTCCCAATCACTACACCCACACAGAAGCCTCAATGTACAGCGGCAACGGAGTGTCCCACCCACACACGGGAGAGCAGATAGCACTGAATGGCCTTCCATTCCTACTCTGAAATCACATTGCAACAAATTATGGAGGAGAATGGAGCCATTGTACCAACAAGAAGCCAAACATAGCCATGCAGAGTAAACCTTCCACTGG
Organism: Calotriton arnoldi; assembly: GCA_963921515.1. Lineage (NCBI taxonomy): Eukaryota > Metazoa > Chordata > Amphibia > Caudata > Salamandridae > Calotriton > Calotriton arnoldi. The sequence goes on along the minus strand of CAWUFW010005973.1, from coordinate 99,775 downwards.
CAGATAGCGCCTAACATGAAAGAAAGATAATACTACAAAATACAATTATACCACTCCTCCATGTGGGTCAAATGCAAGTAATCTGGAAAGAGTCAGACACCACTGGCCTTGACCATTCATTGAAGCATGTGGGATGAGGGCCTGTGTCCTCCACCCAAGCTATACCCCAAGTCCTGCCGCCGTACATCCATTCCAGAATTCTCAGCATCGTCGGAGGTTGCACTCTGCTGACTGCTCAGGCAGCCGGAGCACGCCATCACATCACCCTGCAGAAAAATGGCTGTTGCACCAGTGCTTCCCAACTACGCCGGACAGATGCAGCTGTACAGTGACAGCTTGCTACAGATAGTGGGCTGTGCAAATCTGGCTATGCTGAATGTAAGTTACCGAGTAACTTACCGCATTGCAATGTTCAGCTGCATCATCCCCGTTTTCTACTGTCGGAGGTGTCCATTCCACTGTCCTGTGGATTTATGTCTCTCCAACCCGGCATGTCCAAAGGCGGACTTGGTACACTTGTTTGCACCCCTGGACGCCCACGACAGGATCTGTTCAATGTATGGGGGCATGGCGTATGTGGCTGCAATCGGGGACACACTGCAATGGGACCAGTGTGCCTCCACACAACGTATTCTGGATCACAGTTTCATCGAATGTCATCCAACATGTCCCATCAGGCTTCTACAAGGGACAACTTACGATGTACACATTGCTACCCACCATCCGCTTCATTGGATGTCATCCATGTTTACCACCAATGCGATGGATGCCCTGCTGGAAGGTATCGCATACCTGACAACTTGTCAATTCATGGGTCCCCGACTCAATCCCCCAATTGAACATTGATGTTCAACACCGTACCTATGCTTGGCTTTCGCATGGAGTGGGCAGTTAGCTGTACAACAACTATACCATACAATCTGCAACAAACACCTTACCATCAACTCCACTGCCATGACATCTGACATTTTCGGGACATGCACTCTGTTCCTCACCATATCCCGTGTCTCTGCATGAACAGGGGGAGGCAGGGGTATGGGACTTGTGTACAGTAACCACATGGCCAATACTGCACGAACAACTATGCTATAATATGTATTCTGTGCACCTGAACACATGCACCTGTCAGTGCACACTTATCTGTCTGCTGTATTACGTGAGAACTGTCACATCACCTTTGTCTGTACTTCCGTGCCAGGACTTTTGCATGGACAAAAAATGCAACCCCCTACAACATGGTCCTAGTTATTGTGTCATGTTCAGTAGCCACCATATTGCAACAACTTGTGAGACGCTGCTGCATGCATGTAGGCTCATGCTCTGATGTCACCTCTGACGCAGGTGTGTCGGAGTCACTATTGTAGTAATCCTGTACCATGGAACTGAGATGTACTGTGCCTATAAAGTCAAGCTGTCTGGTAGGCAAAATGAATACTGTCTGTGTCAAAGTCTAGAGCTCTTCAGTAATGAGCAAATGTACTTTAGCATAGCAAGGGCAAGGCATTTGTAACTCTGAAGCCTTTATTCCACAGTCAACAACTAATCACATCTACCTGTACCCCTTTTGTATGTGTAATCATGCTAAGCATATCCTCCACATGCATTTTGCTGCCAGTAGTGTCCACTATACTGCATCACAGAGGAAGTAAGTTCAAATACATGCCTTAAAGCAAATATGTGACTCTGTAGAATTATTTATCGAAGACAAGTACGAATGAGAGAGGATGAGAGTGTGTGAAGTACACAAGAGTCGTGAGATGACCATGTAGTCTAGTGTCATTGGATGTCAATGCATATGAGTTGCCGCCACAGTGGACTTAGTGAAATACCAGAGGTCGTGGGCCTTGGCTTGTCAGACTCTGACGTGGCCCAACAGATCATCACATTAACACTGACGGCCTGGTCACTACAAAGCACAGTCCTACATATGTGTACAATTACCTTCACAGTCTGACATCACACTCATCAAGCAAAATTGGGAGCCACGCAAGAAGCATGCTACAGCAATGCATGACAAAACACGCACACGATATCAGCGTGGGTGGGCAGGTCTGCACAGTGAGTACGAACTGCAGAAATTCACATACATGCTTAATTAAACAAGGCTCAATCTTGACAGTCACACACCCTGCAGACCCACAATGTCCAAAACATATCAAGTAGGAGTCATCCTAAACTGCAAGGACACACCCACACACTGGACACTGTGCAACATACAATACACACATGTGCTCACATTCACAGACCTGAACACGGATACAAACACCCACCATGGCCCTGGGTAACACATGTGTGTAGTCGACATTGCCAGAGCGCACACACACACACCAACACTACCCCAAAGTCACACCCTTCACACCACACACACCTACACCTCTCAAATGCACACATTGAAAGTAAGCCATGTGCCCAGGCTCAATGTTCATCACAAGATTAACATACACCTACACTGCTGGCCACACAGAAAGTAAGCTCACACATACCCGCACACTCTGCACATGCTACCTGTCATCCTGTGGCTAGACTCACACCCTGTGCTTTGCTTGTACGCAAACATGACACGTATACATTTTCCCAGAAATACCACCAAATACATGCAGACAATCCGTGTCACAAAAATACTTCTTCATCACACACACAAGTAGCAGAGTCTGAAAGAAGTAAAGTCCCTGCCACGTGTAAAACACATTGGAATGTGAGACCAGACATTGCAATTGTTGAGGTACCATACACGGCATGTGCGTCACTTAACTATGCACACACAGTAACAACTGCAATCAGCAACTACACAGACACAACCGACTACAGGAACAACAGCATCCAGTCACAGATTACATAGACAGGCGGCAATATTGTTCAACACCAGGGACAGTGGCCAGTCCGATGTGCAGAGTAATGATACAAAAAGCTGCGTATGCAATGTGTGTGAGTAAACCCTGCTATGTTTAAGGGACGGCTCTCTGCCCCCACTCCAACGGCACAGCGTTTTTTGTTTTTTTTTGTTTGTTTTTGCTGCTTGCGTAATTCTTCTTTTGGACATAATTTTATTCCTGGTTTTCCTTTCTTTCATCATATATTCCACTCTGATTCCTCTTTTAGTTTCACACGTAAGGTAACATGCCAATTTTCAACGGTTTCTCATGTTCAAGATTGTCCATCCGGACCTTATTTCAAGAACAAGTACAGATGCAAAAAAGTTCATCCGAAGCAGTATTTTATTAACCCAATGCATTTCGGGCACATCGAGCCCTTCGTCGGGGGTAACTAAAAACAACAATGAAACAAGCATCATTATTTTATCCAACATTGCATAATCTAAACAGCAGCCGTGACAAATTAGTTGCACCTCAAGTCCCTTCTGAACAATGCCTTTCACATTCACTTTAATCTTCCATTAGACAATCATTTAAATACCATACCATGTATTATTGCCAAAACCATTGACACTGCCTGGTTCCAACACACTTCCCTCTATTATCTCTCCCTTATCACAAACAGTAATTACCTCTGACATGCACCCGAACCCTGAACTAAACTTCACATCTTCTCGATTTATGCCTTTCTTAATTTCACCTGCTAACCTGTTCCCCTCTCTTCCACGCAACCATACACTCAACCCTCCTCATTGTGCAACTGTTATTACACCCACATCTCACGTTACCGCATCTCAACCGCGTACCCATCCCACTTACAACTCAGCTTCATCACGCTTCTTATCATTCTCACATTCTCACTACTCCACACTATCATATTGCCCTCCCCCCTCTCTAATACCCACATCATTCACTCATCTTCCTGTCACCCTCACAGTCTCATTGAAGCCGCATAATGCAACCAACTGCTTATCTCTCCCCCCGTTATCACTCTTTACTAGCACACATACTCGAGAACAATTCAGCTATATTCTAACCCGAAATCACATTCTACATACCTGCCTCAACCAAGTGACATGTCCCTCCTCCTCTCGCAGTTGCAAGGAAAAATGTCTCCCATGTTTTTCAAGAGCGCCGATTTTAAACACGCTCACATGGCCTAACCCCTCCTACATTTCTGGCAACCAATTAACAACCCGTTTAACCCACCCTCGCTGGAACCATGTCCTAGATTCCTAACTACTACCATTCCCATACTGCACTAGGACAACACATTCAAACATCTCAATGGAATTGCACAAGTGGCGTATTAGAAAAAATGAAAAATTGGTGCATTAAGTACAGCGTCACGCCTAAACATATTAAAAAGATTATGATGATTGCTACAAATGTCTTTCAATTCATGTTAATGTTCATTTAACCCCTTCGATGCTCGTCATGCTGCGCGGTCGCGCTGTGCGCATGACGAGCTGAGCTCATCACGACCACACCCGCGATCGGAATGTCCAGCACACGAGCGGAATTCCGATCGCGGTCAAGGGGTTAAATGCCCCTTTAGTAAAACATTGCTGGATGCACACGATCTTCCGCCTTACGTGTGATGATAGCACTTTTCTCAGGGTTCCTAACAGACTCCATCTTGACATTGGGTGCAAACCCGTGGTGAGGCAGGGTTATGAAGACTACATATTTGAAAATAGGGAATGCACACCCGCTTGAAACAATGAATTTATCCATGTTAGTCCTAACGGCACCTGAGTATTAAATTGCTATGTTTAAGGGATGGCTCTCCGCCCCCAAAACGCTGTGCCATTGGAGTGGGGGCGGAGAGCCGTCCCTTAAACATAGCAATTTAATACTCAGGTGCCGTTAGGGCAGGGCACCATACCAATGAGCACGCGACCATGTATGCATGGTGAGGACTAACATCGATAAATTCATTGTTTCAAGCGGGTGTGCATTCCCTATTTTCAAATATGTGAGTGTACACTGCCATGGCCAGCAACACTGCCATGGCAGTCACAATAGCCATTACAGCCACCACTGTGTCACAGGTAGTTGTGTGAGGGTGCCTACCATTCAAACAGGATGCCAGTCCGACTCGGTGCTGTCTGTGTGCTATGGGACAGTTGGAGGTCCGCCCCTGAGAGAGAAGCACAACTGTGGAAGACACACATGTGGCATGTGAAGTGGGAGGGCTGCTTGGCCCAGGTGGGTGGGTGGCACGGGTAGGTGCACTCATGCAGTGTTGAAACAGACTGTGTGGGGAGGATTCCGGAGGGGTAGATTTCCACTGTGTTGGGTATTTGGAAAGCCTACCTGTCTGGGGATGAATGTGATCTCGTGTGGGCACAACAGGCGGGCACATGATCAATGCTGCATCAGGTGTAGACGTTAGCCCTCCCTCTGGGGACATGCTGGATACTGCTGTACGTCTGCCAGGCCCTTGCCAAGGCACTTACATCCCCTGTCCTCCAGGTGTACCCCCTGCATTGTCCACCTGCACAGGCTACCCAGGGCACGGGATGGCAGTGGAGCTTGGTGGGTGGGAGGTCATGGCGCCCTTCTCCTGGTCACATCTCACAGGCAACACATTCTCAGTGTGCAGCAGGGCACAAGTCCTAAATAAGAAGTGGGGGGATGCTGACGTCACGACAGGAAGTGACGTCACGAAAGGTGGCTTGCACCATCAGCCTCTTTACCTCCCCTCGCCCACCCCTTAGATGCGATTGCATCAGAGAAGCTAGCGCGTGCACCAGCAGCTCCGATCTCGCCCCAGAGAGGCCAAAGAGTGAATGTGTGGCTCCATTTGCTCCAGTTATCGAGCTCGCGGTAAAATAAGTGGGGGACGCCATCCACCCGCGTGGTACCCTGACTCGAGACACCATCCCACAATACTGTACACTTGCTTGCTGCTGCTGCCCCTACAAACATGCATCCGGCACAGGCTGTTTGACTGTCAAGATGCAGACCATTAGTGGTGAAATTCAGCACCGTGCTAACCTGACAATACGAGGGGGCATCCCATATTCGTCTCCGCCACGTAGTCGCTCATCCGGCAGATGACATCACACCCTTTGTGGAATTGGCTGCACTGTCAGTTACACATACACAGAGGCATCAACTTGGATGCAAAGGCTCATCAGAAGGCCTTGGGCTGGAGGACTTCCAACTGCAGGGATGGTACACAAGAGGGTTGAAATATCACTCATACACTTCTCATCATCACCCACATCCACCAATCACAGTGGCATGATGCTGACCCATCCAAAATACTCAGAGATGTGTAACAGAGCCAAGAAGTAATCGGACATGGCATGACAGCATGTGTACACCACACATGAATGCATGCTGGTGGGAGTGTGTACACAGTACCTGTCCATCCCATTCACATGCAGGATGCCAGCACATTGAGCAATGTGTAGTCTGCCCACATCTACTGTCCATTGTCAGTGTCCAACACTGCGCAGCCCTCAACGTACTTGCCCTGTGAATGGCTCATCCCGCAATGGAGGTCACATTCAGTGCCACTATCTCTCACACACATCCCTATCACAAGGCCTGGAGTGTTCAATCGACAGGGCTGAGTTTGCGCATTTCCGGAGAGTTGTGAACAAAAGACACATGTAACCCACTGTACAGTCAGTGTTATTTCCTTCTAGGGTTGGGCGGTCAATGTGCAGCCCAGGTCTGCTGAGACTGAGCAGGCCAGCAGGGACCCAGCCAGCCATTCACACATGCAATAACTGCCCTGAGTCCTGCATTGCCAAGTGGCTGCGTCACTGGATCTCTGACATGAAAATGCCATGTACCACCACTCGGGAGGGACATGCATGGGAAAGCGCCAGAAAGCCTACATACCCCTTCCACCTGTAGTAAGCATGGTAAGCAGTGCATGTTGGAACCCCACAGGCTCTGACTCATAGTGCTGTGGATCAACGACATGTGTGTCCCCCACATGCACTCCCACACACACTGTAGTTGTCTTACACACACAACTTTTGCAAGAAATAGCCTTGGGCAGTGTGCGTGGAGCTCGGAATCCAGGATCTCCAGCTCCTCGCTGGTGTGTGGACCTGGACATATCTTCAGAGTCGTCGACATGAAGGTGGACAGGTGGCAGCAGCAGCAGGTGTTGTTGAGGGATGCCAGGCAGCAGTCCCTGGAAGCTGTGGTAATGCCGGTCTCCCTCCCACACTCATATAGCCCCCTGGGGCTGTTTCAGTGGGTCCAAGCTTCTGCAATTGGTGTACCATGTCTGCCTACTTCAAATGCACCCAATGGCCTGCTCCGAGCTGTCCCGGTACGCTTACCTCTATAGTCGAACACGCAGGATGCAACCACGAGGGCCATTAGAGTTGGCCTCAAGGGCCTGGTCCATGGCGGGTACAGTCCGCTGGTGCCAAGTGGAATCCACAGTTTAATGTGCGCCATGCATTTGCAGGTGTGGCCATGATTTGTGTGTGGGAGCATGTCCACACTAGACAGGGCCACTTCATGCTGTGTGCATAGGCATTGACGGACAGTGCTCAGCCTCCACATGTCTGTTGGCACATCATCATGTACACATTAGCATGGGAGCATGGGATGTGCAAATGCACACACATGCCATATTTCTCAATGTACATCTCCCTCTTGGCATGTGTCACTTGTGATGTGTATTTGCATTCACACAGCTGTGTTGTCATGGAGTTGTCAATGTGTACACCTGTCAATGTGTGTTGGAGGTGTGATACGTACAGTGCTGTACATTAGGTGAACTAGGGACATCATTGACTATCTCATATCCCGTTGTGCAACAGGACCCACTTGTTTGGGCCGCTCAGCCTGTGTACATTGTGTTGTTGGTGTGTGCCATACTCACCCAGCCTCGGAAGCTGTGTCAGGCACAGCAGCTAGGTGTATTGCCGTGGTGTTGCCGCTTCCCACATATGCAGTCTGAAATCATCATCATGCCTTTCAAACTATTATGGCCTAAATCCCCATGTGCATGCTCATAGCAATGGTTTGTGTCAGTGGTCATTGCTATTGGTAAGGGGACCTGTGTAAGAGTATTGTAGCTGTGCTGTCCCTACTTGTCAGCTGTTCTGTGATTCTATTGCTTTGTCAGTAATTTTAGTTTTGTGTATGTGAAAATGCCATGTGGTGTGTTGCATTGACATGTGTCCACTTCCATCTGTCCTAGGAGGAGACCAAACATACATCGCCCCTACCAATTGCTGGCAGACATGGAGGATGTGGAGGTTATATGGAAATTCCGTCTGGACCGACCCACCCTGCATCACCTATGTGCAATGTTGGAACCCCCCCTTCGTCCTCGCAGGGTGTATCCTACAGTATTCACCCCCACGGCTAAGGTGATGGCTGCACTGCATTTTTTCGCAACCGGATCTTTACAACACATGGTGGGCAGTGGAGGTGGGATGTCCCAGCCCATGTTTAGCATGGTGCACGGGATGTCCTGTCAGCTATGATGCTCTACAGGAACCGGTACATCCGATTCCCCAGGGCTCGTGATTTGGCGGCAGTGAAGGGTGCTTTCTATGCCCTTGGACGTATCCCCCACATTGTTGTGCAATTGATTGCACCCATGTTGGCCTTGTTGCACCACAGGCCATGGAGCACATCTATAGGAACCAGAAAAATTTCCACTCCTTGAATGTGCAAGTGGTGTGCCTGGCGGATATGATTATCACACACGTGTGTGCGAAGTTTCCCGGATCCGCCCATGACTCGCACATCATGTGCCACAGCATCCTCCCACGAATGATGACCAATCTTCAACCGGACCGTGCATGGATTGTTGGTGAGTATGCATACTCGTGTAGCGTGCTGGGTGTGACATGCTGTCTTGTATCCTTTTGGAATTGCAACGATTCTCTGTGTTTCTCACACCCAGGTGACTCTGCATATCCTAACGGGCCTTGGCTGCTGAGCCCACTACGTAATCCTAGGACACCAGCTGATGTCAGATACAATGAGGCACATGGGAGGACTAGACGTGTGGTGGAGTGGACTTTTGGACTCCTGAAGTCCAGATTCAGATGCCTGGACCGCACCGGGGGTACACTGGCATACTCCCCACAGAAGGTGTGCCAGATAGTTGTGGCATGCTGCATGCTGCACAATCTCGCGATTCGCAGGCAGATCCCCCTGATAGTGGATGACGGTGATCAGCCAGGGCCCCCGCCTGCAGACCAAGCTGTGTCCAGTGATGAGGACAGTGGAGAGGAGGAAGCAGTGAATGAGTGTCAGCAGCTCATCGCCCGCTACTTCACTTGACGGTGAGTGACCATGTATGACGGCTGATGTTGCTGTAGTTGTGTAGGTGTATGTGTGCATTGTCAAGGCAGCCTATTGTTCACTGAGTGCTGTGTGGCAATGGTCCATATCCAGGGTAGTATGCCACTGACAGTGGCTGTAGCATTGTGCCCTGTTGCTCTGTGAGATGTGTGTACATTGCTTAAACTTGATGACAAGTACTGTGTGATGAGTGTGTGACACACACATTCAATGGACTCTTGTTCTGTTTTTCACCCCTAGGTCCCTACAGCCTCTCCTGGCCTATCGACATGCCATACTCCAGATGCATTTCTGATCATGGTGACGGTTGCACATCCTTGATTAAACACAGAGCAGATAAAACAGAATGTGATCCAGGTGTATGTATTTTAAGCGGTGACATGTGATTGTGGGCAAGGTGATCACAAAAGTGTTGCATGCTGAAACAATGAGTTGACGGTCATGTCCGCGTGATGGTCAAGGTGTACCCATGTTGTTCTGGGTCCACAGTCCGACAGACACATGCCATTCACATGGCAGTGTGGGGTAGGATAGTAGTCCAAGTGAATGCAGTAGATGGCCACCGTGGCTGGCTGACTCACTGGCGTTTGGAGCGTGCAAAGTAATATCTGGACACCTGTTTCCTCTTCGGATGACCCCTTCCACGTTTGAGAGGGGGGTTGTGTTTGTGGGCTGCTGGTGGTGGCTGAGGATTGGCCACTCACTGTGGACGCAGGGGAACTGGATGTTGCATGCCCCTGCGCCCCAGCAGGTGGTGGCAGAGGTGGTGTGGTTGACCTTGATTGGGCCCTCACCACCACCACTAGCTGGCCCATGAGGTCGACAAGTTGGCCCATACGGGTCACGAATTGGCCCATATGGGTGTCCATGGACCTCAACACCCCAAGGACTTCCCGCGTATCGGAAGCTGACCGGGCCCATTGTCCCTGGCTTCTTCATAGGCCCCAAGGACTCTGGCGATTTACGGCAGGGCTTGGCTCCCAGGCTCTGATGGTGTTGGCCTGACCCTGCTCCTCCCACCTGAACTGCTGCCACCGACCTGGCTACTCACCACATTGGTCACCCGGGGCCTTGTTCTGGCTCCCAGAGTCGATGTCAACATGCGTACCACCCCTTGCGCAGGGTGAGTGGTCAGGGAGGCCCTGGTGGTGGTGGTGGTTGCGGCGTTGGTGGTGGCCGCAATGACTGTGGCAGCAGGGGCCTTGGACTTTTCACCAGCCCTGGGAGATGGGTTGGTGGGTAGGAGGGGTCCTGGGGAGCGGTTGCGCCCTTCCACACCAGATGTGCCTGGTCAGGAGTCCTTGTCCGAAGAGGTGTCCAGGTCTTCCATCCGTGAGTCCGGGTGGAGGGCTTGTGGACTGGCTGTGATGGCTGCTGTCTCCCTCTCCAGCATCATGCTGTTCGTCACCTGTGGGGCGGAGACGAAAGGTTATTGTGTTGCACCTTGCAAGGTTTGTGTTAGATGTCTGACATTCACAGTTTGTGCACAGTTGTGCACTGATTTCCCAGATGCGTGTATGGCTCTACGATGTGTGTGCGTGATCAAGGCAATGGAATAGTGTGATTGGTGCATGTGGCATGGGACGGATTTGGAATGCCAATCGGTGTGTGTTGCAGTACCCCTACATTTTGTGGCTTTGGTGGAAACGGGGTACAGCCCCATGAACGCGTTTGAGATGAAATATGTTTTTGGGGTTCAAATGAAATGCTTAGAAACGCAGATGGCAAAAGGGGAACAGCCCCATGAACGCTTTTGAGATGAAATATGGTTTTGGGGTTCAAATGAACCGCTTAGAAACGCAGATGGGAAACGGAGTACAGCTCCATCAACGCTTTTGATATGAAATATGGTTTTGTGGTACATACTGTGACATATGGGTGCAGAAGGGGACATGTGTTTTGGCCAAACGACACTACAGAGACAAAGGTGTGTGTATGTCTGACATACCCAGCATATCTGCTCACTGTTGTCATTTAGGGACATTACACTGTAAGCATTGTAGTGAGTGAGTAATGGTTGTGTGCCACACAACGTATTGCAGATGGGACAATTCCTTGGTGTGCATGCTACCCTCAGCCATGTGCAGCAATGCAGTGCTCTTGGGGTGTTGGCTATGTTAGGTATGTTGTAAATCACAGTGTGACGTGCGCTTCAGACACTGCAGACACATTTTTGGTCATCGGCAGGAATCTTTGCTGAACTACTGTATATGGGACAACGGTTTAGATGATATACCTTTCATGACAATGGGGCTGAAAGATGAGATGGATGAGATTTTGAATGTGCATTGTGTAGCTTTGTGGTTCATGGGTCCAGTATGTGACATTACTGGGGTTCCACTCTGTTACATTGAGACAAGATAGACTTACATGGGTGATGTTGTACAATGTCAACGGAACAGGCAGACACGACTACATGGACAAGACTTCGATGGTGTTGCTGATGTGTGTGATGACTGGCACAGTGCACGCCATGTGGGTCAGTACTCCAGTGAGACTTGTGCATGAAGACGTGACTCCTTACGTGTTACTGTATTTGAGATGGCTCATGTGGGCTATAACTCTGTAATTCATGTCCGTGTGCACATTAGTCACATGATTATGACAGGGAGCAGTGCTACCTGTTCCTCTGCTACGTGACATGTCCCAAATGTTAGTCGTAGTACAGTCCTCATGCCTACAGACACCCCGCCCTGTACAGTAGTCTACCTACTTGTTGGTTTGGAGGGAGCAATGCAATGGCTACCACATGGTTATGAGAGTGAGGGGTGCTCCATCTTGCTGGTCTGTGGGAGTAGGGGCCGTGTTGTGAATTGTGGTGATGGCTTACCACCCACAGACACCCCTCCATGTAGGGAAACATATCTACCTGTCGGGTGAAGGTGTGCACTGCAATGGCTGACACATGGGTGTGGGGAGTGCTCCATCTTGCTGCGCTGTAGGACTAGGGGCCTGGTGGGGGTTGTACTTCTGCAGTCCCCCTCCGATACACGGACTTTGTGGTAAGGCTACTTACCTGTTACTTGTTGGTTAGTGCAGCTATGGCTGACACATGTGTGTGGGTGTGGGGAGTGCTCCTTCCGGCGCATCTGGGGTACAAGGGGACCTGGTGGGAGTTGTGGTGCTGGCTGACTGTACACATGCCCCCATGGTTTTGTTTGTTGGTACCTTTGGGCTGAGTGTGTGGGAGTGTCTGTTGCATGTGTGAGAGATGTCTTGTGGATTGTGTACTGGACATGGGGGTGTTTGGCCCTCGGTGCTATGGCATTCTGGTAGTGCATGACAGTACATAGCGTGTGCTGGTATACATTTGTTTGTACCTACCATCCTCCACTCCCCTTGGTATTCCGGTGAGACTCTCTGGACGTAGAATGCCTTGCACCTTCTCCTCCCACGCCTTGAAGGTCTTGAATGGCGCGGGATTTCCGCCTCCAGTCCTGTCAGCCAGCTCACGATTCTTAGCCTCCTTCTTCCTGACCACGCTTTTCAGGTCGTGCCACCTCTTTGCAATTTCACCCCGGTTGCGTGGCATGTTCCCAATTGCATTCACCTGGTCTACGATCCTGCTCCACATTCTGTTTCTGGTGGCTACTGGTGTCTGTTGGACCTGGTTCCCATAGATTTGTGGGTGCACCTTGATGATCTCGTCGACCATGACCGTCAACTCAGTGGCAGTGTACTTAGGCATTCTTTGTGTTGCCATGGTGTGTGGTTTGGTATTTGTGGAGCTGGTGTGGTGGGTGTGTGGTGTGTGGTGTGTGATGTGCAGGGGGTTAGTGATGCCGATGTTTCAGTGGTGATGGTGGTGGTGGTGTTGGTGATGAGTGTGATGTGTGCATGCGTGTGGTATGCTGCTTTCCTTTGTGGCTCTCTGGGTTCTCTGCTGTCGTCTTCGCTTTGTAGTAGTGCAAGGGATTGTGGTTTGTGAAGGGGCTGCTTTTGTACTCACCTATGTGGGTGTGTCATGATGGGCTGTCGTTTTCAGGTGTGTTGTGCCTGGTGTCCTGGGATTTGTAGTTTTTTTGTTTTGCCAGGGGGGATGTGTCTTTGGGATGTGTTCTGTGTTTGGGTATTTTGGCGTAGTTTGGTGTGTGGACTTCTTGGCCATGTTGTGTGTATTTCTTTGGTCCGCCAATGAATTCCGTGCACGGACGTGGCCGCCAGGCCTTCCGCCGTGTCAGTTATTCATCACTGTTGTTAACCGTGGCGGGCGGGAAATATGTGGTTTTTCCGCGCTCATGTCGGGGAGATCATAATTTCACGGCCGGTGTCTCGGTCGTCAGAGCGGGCGGATTTGGGTTGTCGGGTGTGATTGCGTCCGTGGCGGACGGATAATCTTCTACTCTGACATGGACGGGCGGAATTTTGTGTGTTATTACCGCCGCGGGCGGAGGTTGCTTCGCGACATCATAATTGCTCGGTCGGTATTCCCATGGTTCAGGCGGGCAGTTTTTTCAGGCTATAGTAGATGGCGTATTTTTTACCGCCGGTTATCGTAATGGGCCCCTTAGTTCCTTATTGCAACTTTCCACAAAACTATACTGTTATTTTTGAATAAAATACACCATGTAATAAACAGGCACACATTTATTTTTCTCTTACTTCCCAAAATATTCAACACTAACCTTTTAAGCACATACCATCTTATAGATACAGTTCAACTTGCACATTGTTTTCTCATCACTGTGATACTCCTATTAATCAAACTCCCATGTACATCTTCATTTCTGATTTACATTTTTAAAATAATTACAAAGTTATCTACATACCACTGAATTTAGTTTGTAGATTGTATTGTTGTTTTAGCTCTTACTGCATAATTTGGACACTGTTACGATTTTTAAAAACTAAGCACAAGAATGGTACACCACTCTCATACAAAGCAAGTCTAAAATGGTGACCTCTTCAACTTTCCACTCTATCATCATGAATAAGCCAGCAAATGAAAAGATGACTTTCATTTTAGACTCCTGCATTTCCACTTGTGAATGGTTAGCATATTTTAACCCTTTGCCTCTCTTTCGAAAGAAGGTTCCTGATGCCGCATTTTCACAATGCTTTTGTGTTCATCGTGGAATATTCGCAAAAAAAATGGGAGTTCAAACCGATATCTAATTTCATTTTTTCTGAAATTTAAATACTACAGAAAAGTTTATTACAGATTCCTGAGTTGGAAATTAAAACTTGCCATTACGTACATTGTGTCATCTCTCCTCAACTTTTCCCCCAAAAAAATCTGTCTCTTTAACACCCTTACCCCCCAATACAGTCTTAGCTCAGTGTAGTTAGCAACCCAGTGGAACCAGTAGGTCAAAAGTTCACAGCACATTCTAGAAAGAACATTCTGCTTTCAAATGAGATACAGCAGGTGTGGTATACTCCACAGATTTAAAAACATTTCCATGTCTGTATTATATTTCTTTTTTTAAACAACAGCCAATAATAAGACTTCTTTCTCAGCCATCCAATACACTACCTAACTTTATCCACTTCCATGCTGACAACATAAAATGAAATATGCATATATATTTTTTGTAAACAAATTATACCTCTATTTTAATTGGTTTTCCTTTGGAGAAAAACCTCATTCAGCTCCAGCCTTCTCATGACTACTATTGCTCCTTCACTACAAAATGCTTACAGTATGGATTGTTGGCCACAGCTACATCGATTAGGCTAAAGAGGCTGCAAAAAAGAGAGGTATTGACAGAGATGTGGGTTTTCCAAATGTGCAGATTACTTGGTTTGGCCGGAGAGGGTTAAAGTTTCATCAGTTACTGTCTTTGGTTATATCCATTGTGGATTCCCAAACTCCTCACTGCCTGATTGTGCACTCTGGTGGCAATGACCTAGGCATATTGACTAGAGTAGAGCTGAAAATCCTAATGAAAGAACACTTTGCAGAACCTATGTCACTTTTCCTTCACTCTTTCTTGGTGTACTCTAATATATGCCAAAAACAGAAACGGAATTGCTCAAATCACTTCTGTCCACAGATTGACAAAGCCTGGAAACCTGTTAATAAAACTGTTTCTGCATTCCTCACAGGCAATCATATGGGCTGTATCTATAACAGCAAATTATGTTTTGACATGCACCGAATTGATGGATTGCACTTTACAGATGAAGGCAACAGGGTGTTTCTATATTACCTTCAACTCTGCATCCGGTCTTATGTATAGCAGCCATATACACACAACAAACACAACTGCTCTTGTCAGAGCCACCCTAACACGTGAAATTTTGTGACGTTTTTTCATAAAGGTTTTTTCTTTAGTTTTTTACAATCTTCGCAATGACATTGCAATCACTGAGAACATGTCACAAAAATGTAAAACAAACATAAAGCAGACATTCAATGACCACCAACACACCCCAAAATAATATGTAAAAAAATCCATTCTGAACATCGCACTACACATATTACTATTAAAATATTTCTTTCAAAGCATGTTTAAATCTATATTTTTCTATTAAGTTTCTTTAAAAAACACCTTTCAGACCTATTTTCCATTTTCGTGGTTATTCGGAAAGTGAAAACACATATATGCACTCATATTACAGTATTTTACATACTGGGGGTTTATTACTGTACACTTAAAAATCACGTTTTTCTAGTGTATTTCTAGAACAACCATCTCTATAACCTATTTTCCGTTTTCGAAGTGAGGCCAGAGATCGCAAAGACGTCGGTAATCGTGACCCCCACGGTTATGTCGCGAAAGCAGAAAGCAAAAGCAGGAATACAATAGTCACCAACACATAACTATGTAATTCATTCTAACCCTCACAGTGGATATCTCACTATATAAATACCTCTATAAAAACATTTATCAAAAGCTCAATATCTCTACAACAATGCACATTAATGATTCACTGATATATTTTTTTATATTTCCACCAATACTCACGACGATGTTGATAGTCACAAGGTCCCCGCGATGGGACATGGGGGACCACGCTGGCAGTTGCAGCATCGCTGTGAATTTCGCATGCGATTAAAAAAATAAATTTTGGACACATAACTTGTGTCATTAACAAACCCGTTTCTCAACCATGGAGTCAGAGTACCTCCACCCTGACCCCTTATGTGGTTTTTCACACAAATATTCAGCCCCGGGAACCATTCTCAATAGATAAAATAGAGGCCATAACTTTCTATTCAGATTGCGTCCAGCTAATCAGAGCAATCCTGATGGCTTGTGTATTCGCAATTCACTGCGGCCAAAGATATCACTATAATTTTAAACATACATTTCTCAACAACTGCTTATCGGATTTACCCAAATAAGCAAAGGGTGCTTCCTTGAACCGGCATCTACCTCCCTGCTAAATTTGGTGTAAGTCAGTTCAGCGGTTCGGGCTGCAGATGTGGC
Organism: Calotriton arnoldi; assembly: GCA_963921515.1. NCBI lineage: Eukaryota > Metazoa > Chordata > Amphibia > Caudata > Salamandridae > Calotriton > Calotriton arnoldi. The sequence goes on along the minus strand of CAWUFW010005973.1, from coordinate 83,223 downwards.
TAAAGGTTCCTATGGGAATTAACATTAACAATTTTCTGAAGATGGGGCAAAAGAGCCCAAAGTTATAGCTAAGTGAAAAAATAATTTTCCTATGGAAACTAGGGGCATCATTACGGTGCCAGTTGGACAACATAGTAGAAGCAGGACCAACCAACTAGAAGTTGGCGGTCCCACTGCCCTGATTACAATGCGACTGCCTTCATGGATGTCGCAATGTGTATATTTTCTAATGCGGCATTTGCTGCAGGCTATATCACGCGCCCCAAACAATAATGAACATGCCTGCACCGTGTGGCAGGCACCATGTGGTGCCTCCAATATGGTGCAGGGATGATTAGGTGACCCCCAGGTCCTATAACTGAGGGTCAGGGAAGAAGGGGACCCTCCTAGTGACTCCCAAAGTCATTTTAATGCGGTTGGTGGACCGCAGGGGCAGATGTCATGGGTACCACACCGCCCAGCCATCAGTGGTGGACCCACCAAAATCGTAATCCGCCCCTAGGTCCTAACTATAACTACCTAATGGCAACCAGGTTCTCCAACCAGTAGCTCGTGAGTTACTGTAGCTCTCCAACTACCTCTGATTAGCTTTAGATTGCCCTGGGGACCGTCAACACCAAGGGCAAGCTCCAGCAATGTGTTGGGGTGACACAAATTCAGCAACATACACACCAGCTAACATACTGATACAGACATTCACACAACCATTCACTCACCCTTGTATTGACTAAGACATCTAATCACTCACTTATACAGTCAGTCATGCAACCACTAAATCATTCATACAGGCACTCATACACTCACTGATTCACAAATGCACCTGGGTATATATATATTTAACATTCATATACAGTTTAAAAATGGTCATAGTCACTGGATAATGTCATTAGTGATGTCATCAGTGATGTCATTTGAGATGTCATCAGTGATGTCATTTGGGATGTCATCAGTGATATCATTTGAGATGTCATCACTGATGTCATCGGTGATGTCACTGACCATGTTGTGAGTGATGTACTATTTGAGGTCGTAAGCAGTGCATGGGGGCAGAGTTATAGTTAGTTCAGCTAACTATAACAGCTGAATTTCTCTGGTTTTGTACGAGTGAACTGTCGGTCTAACTATTACATCCCTATAACCTTTGTTTTTTTCAGTGAATTTCTAAGGTGTTTTTAATTCTATTTACTAAATATGATGTCCCTGTAACCCATGTATATATATATATATATATATATATATATATATATATATATATATATATATATATATATATATTCACTGAAAAAACCATAGGTTTCAGGGACATTATAGTTATAAATTAGCATTTAAAAAACCTTAGAAATTCACTGAAAACACCACAGGTTTCAGGGACGTTATAGTTAGTTGGACATTTCACTCGTACAAAACCAGATAAATTCCCCCGTTATAGTTAGTTCAGCTAACTATAACTCGCGCCCGCAATGCACTGCTGATGACGTCACATATTACATCATTCATGACATGGTCAGTGACATCACTGATGACATCACTGATGACATCTCAAATGACATCACTGATGACATCACTGATGACATCATCCAGTGACTGTGTGTTTCTGTAAAGTTTAAATATGTTTTATATATATGCCAAGGTGTATTGAAGAATGAATGGGTATATAAGTGTCTGGATGGATGATTTAGTAGATGTGTGATTGACTGTATAAGTGAGTTATTAAATGTGTCTTACTGAATACATGGGTTGGTGAGTAGCTACAGGAGTGTCTATATCGGTTATTGATTGGTTGCTTGAGAATTTGTATGGGAGACTGAGTATGTGTGTGGGTGGGTGGGAGGTGTGTGACTCTGTGCATAGATGTGTGAGTGGTTGATTCACTGGGTGTATGGGTTCAAGAGTGCATGTGGAAACAGCTGTATGGGTGGGTGAGTGTGTGTATGGGTGTATTGGTAAGTGAATGGATGTCTCAGTGGTACATGTCCAAGTAACTACATAGGGAAAAGGCAGTGTATGTGAGAGTTGGAGTATAAATGACTATACGTGAGAGTCAGTGATTGTGAGAGTGGCTGTATGGATGAGTGTGTACTTGTATCAGTGATTATATAAGAGAGTAAGTATGCGTTACTATCTGTATAGGTGAGTAAATTGGAGTGTTATTGATTCTTTGCATGACTGACTAGGTGTGTAAGTAACTCCATGGATGAGTGGTGGTGTGTGAGTGTCTGTATAGGTGTATGAGTGCATATGATAGTGTTGTATTGATCAATGACTGCATGTATGAGTGATTGTATGGGTGAATGAGTGGATGTGTGTGTAGCCCTAGGAATCAGTGAGTGTGCATGTAGTAACTGGTATTGGTGTGTTGATGGTTTCAAAAATGGTAGTCTGTATTTTACAGTGGGTGTATCAAAGGTTATATTAGAATATGAGGAGGTGCATCAGATTTTCACATGGAATTTGTCATCAGTGATGTCATCAGTGATGTCACTGACCATGTCATGAATGATGTAATATGTGATGTCACCAGCAGTGCATTGCGGGGGCGCGAGTTATAGTTAGCTGAACTAAGTATAACGGGGGAATTTCTCTGGTTTTGTACAAGTGAAATGTCCAACAAACTATAACGTCCCTGAAACCTGTGGCTTTTTCAGTGAATTTCTAAGGTTTTGTAAATGCTAATTTCTAACTATAACGTCCCTGAAACCTATGGTTTTTTCAGTGAATTTCAAAGGTTTTTTAAATGCTAATTTCTAACTATGCCTACAAAGGTAGGACATGTGAAGAAAGAGGAAGAAAAGCGCACAAAGAAGCAAGACAAATGCAGAAAGAGGCAACAGAAGTCCAGAAAGACGAAGAAAAGTGCAAGAAGAAGCAAGAGTTGTGCAGAAAGAACCAACAGAGGAGCAGAAAGTCCTCCTGTGCCCCCACCTTTTGCTGACGGGTACTGGTGGTAACTGACTCTGACTAACCGGCCCTAGAGCCAGTTCTATGCTAAAAGACACTTAGAATACAGTGAAAACACCTACATACACCAGGGAACACTATGCGTTGGGGTACCCCTGTGATTAGCATGACCTCCTCTGTATTTGCCATGAGTTAGTGCCTGGGTAAATGGATGAGTACATGGGTACTGACTGCATGATTAGAGTACTGCAATGAGAGTGGATGGTGAATTTATAAACGCTTGTGTTTTGGCGGAGTGATTGGATAAGGACATGGAACTGGTTGGGTGTTTGGAGGAGTGCATGGGTAGTGACAAGGAGATGGCTGGACTGCATCAGTAGTCCTCAGGGGATTGTAGCAGTGCATGCGTTAGTGCCTGCTTCATTGCCTAAGTACATGGGTAGTGACTGGATGATTAGAGTACTGCAAGGAGAGTGCATGGTGAATCTATAAGTGCTTGGGTTTTGGCGGAGTGATTGGATAAGTACATGGTGCTGGCTGGGTGATTGGAGGAGTGCAAGGGTAGTGACAAAGAGATGGCTGGGCTGCATCAGTAGTGCTCAGGGGATTGTAGCAGTGCATGTGTTAGTGCCTGGGTGATTGCATGAGTACATGGGTAGTGACTGGATGATTAGAGTACTGCAATGAGAGTGCATGGTGAATTTATAAGTGCTTGTGTTTTGGTGGAGTGATTGGATAAGTACCTGGTGCTCGCTGGGTGATTGGAGGAGTGCATGGGTAGTGACAGGGTGATGGCTGGACTGCATCAGTAGTGCTCAGGGTATTGTAGCAGTGCAGTTTTGGCGGAGTGATTGGATAAGTACATGGTGCTCGCTGGGTGATAGGAGGAGTGCATGGGTAGTGACAGGGCGATGGCTGGACTGCATCAGTAGTGCTCAGAGTATTGTAGCAGTGCATGAGTTAGTACATGGGTCATTGCATGAGTGCATGGGTACTGACTGGATGATAAGAGTAATGCAAGGAGAGTGCATGGTAAATTTTTAAGTGCTTTTGTTTTGGCAGAGTGATTGGATAAGTACATGGTGCTCGCTGGGTGATAGGAGGAGTGCATGGGTAGTGACAGGGCGATGGCTGGACTGCATCAGTAGTGCTCAGAGTATTGTAGCAGTGCATGAGTTAGTGTATGGGTCATTGCATGAGTGCATGGGTACTGACTGGATGATTATAATACTACAAGGAGAGTGCAAGGTGAATTTATAAGTGGTTGGGTTTTGGCGGAGTGATTGGATAAGTACACACATGTCACATCACGCCCGCCCCCTCCCTTCACCACTGTGCAAACGCGCCCCCTGGTGGGTTTTAAGTTGGGGGATTAATTCCCCTTGAATCCTGAGGGTCCCTGGGGGCCAGCTAGCCCACCAGGTACCTCCAGTAAGTGCCACAGAGCTGCGTTGCAGAGAGGTGGTCCAAGGCCACTGCCCTTTTTACACCTCTCTGCAACGCAGCTCTGTGACGCTTACTGGAGGTACCTGGTAAGCTAGTTGGACCCAAGGGACCCTGAGGATTCAAGGGACTTAATCCCCCAACGTACAACACGCCAGACGGCCCGTATGCACAGTGGTGAAGGGAGGGGGTGGGGCCTGATGTAACAAGTGTGCAAACGCGCCCCGTGGTGTGTTTTAAGTTGGGAGATTACGTCCGCTTGAATCCTGAGGGTCCCTAATGCCCAACTAGCCCAACAGGTACCTCCAGTAAGCACCACAGAGCTGCATTGCAGAGAGGTGGTCTGAGACCATGCCCCTTTTTACACCTCTCTGCAACGCAACTCTGTTGCACTTACTGAAGGTACCTGGTGGGCTAATTGGCCCCCAGGGACCCTCAGGATACAAGGGGACTTAATCCCCCAACTTAAAACGCACCACGGAGCGCGTTTGCACACTTTTCACATCATGCCCCGCCCCCTCCCTTCACCACTGTGCAAACACGCCCCGTGGCGCTTTTTAAGTCGGGAGATTAAGTCCCCTTGAATCCTGAGGGTCCCTGGAGTCCAACTAGCCCACCAGGTACCTCCAGTAAGCGCCACAGAGCTGCGTTGCAGAGAGGTGTAAAAAGGGGCGTGGCCTCAGACCACCTCTCTGCAAGGCAGGCCTGTGTGCTTACTGGAGGTACCTGGTGGGCTAGTTGGCCCCCAGGGTCCCTCAGGATTCAAGAGGAATTAATTTCCCAACTTAAAACGCGCCACAGGGCGTGTTTGCACAAATGTCGCCGGAGGCCCCGCCCCTCCCTTCACCACTGTGCAAACAAGCCCCGTGGCGCGTTTTAAGTTGGGGGATTAAGTCCCCTTGAATCCTGAGGGTCCCTGGGGTCCAACTAGCCCACCAGCTACCTCCAGTAAGCGCCACAGAGCTGCGTTGCAGAGAGGTGTAAAAAGTGGCGTTGCCTGGACCACCTCTCTGCAAGGCAGCCCTGTGGCACTTACTGGAGGCACCTGGTGGGCTAGTTGGCCCCCATGGACCCTCAGGATTAAAGAGGAATTCATTCCCCAACTTAAAACGCGCCACAGGGCGCGTTTGCAGAGTGTTGCTGAGAGGGGGCGGGGCTTCGGTGCAATGCCGGCTTTTTTTTTATATTATTTTTTTTTTTAGAAGGGGGGCTGTGTGGCCCCCCTTCCTTTCCTATTTTATGGGCCCTGGGGACCCCATTCCCCAGGGCCTGACCACTATTTTTTTCAAAAATGTGAGGGTGTCTATATAGGTGTATGAGTGCATATGATAGTCCTGTACTGAGTGACCATAAGTATGAGTGACTGTACGGGTGAGTGAGTGGATGTGTTTGTAAACCTAAGAATCAGTGAGTGGGTATGTAGTTATTGGTGATGGAGTGTCTATGGTTTTGAGAATGGCAGTCTGTAATTTAGAGTGGGTGTATCAAAGGTTATATTAGGGTTTGAGAAGATGCATCTAATTATCACATGGATGATGTCATCAGTGATGTCATCAGTGATGTCATTTGAGATGTCATGAGTGATGTCATCAGTGATGTCACTGACCATGTCATGAGTGATGTAATATGTGACATCATCAGCAGTGCATTGCGGGGGCGCGAGTTATAGTTAGCTGTACTAACTATAACGGGGGAATTTCTATGGTTTTGTACGAGTGAAATGTCCAACTAACTATAACTTTCCCTAAAACCTATGTTTTTTTCAGTGAATTTCTAAGGTTTTTTAAATGCTAATTTCTAACTATAACATGCCTGAAACCTATGGTTTTTTCAGTGAATTGCAAAGGTTTTTCAAATGCTAGTTTCTAACTATGCCTGCAGAGGTAGGACATGTGAAGAAAGAAGAAAAAACGCACAGAAAGAACCAAAAGAAATGCAGAAAGAAGCAACAGAAGTCCACAAAGACGAAGAAAAGTTCAGGAAGAAGCAAGACATGTGCAGAAAGAACCAACAGAGGAGCAGAAAGAGGCCTTGTTCCAAAATCATCCTGTGCCCACAACTTTTTCAGACGGGTACTGGTGGTAACTGACTCTGACTAACCAGGCCTAGAGCCAGTGCTATGCTAAAAGACACTTAGAATACAGTGAAAACACCTACATACACTAGGGAACACTATGTGTTGGGGTACCCCTGTGATTAGCATGACCTCCTCTGTAAGGCCCTAGTACATAATAGGGCAGGGGGATTAAAACTACCTCTTAAAACGCGCTACCGGGCGCGATTGCACACTGGTGAAGGGAGGGGGGGGCCTGAGGTGACATGTGTGCAAACACGCCCTGTGACCATTTTAAGTTGGGAGATTAAGTCCCCTTGAATCCTGACGGTCCCTGGGGTCCAACTAGCCAACAGGTACCTCCAGTAAGCGCCACAGAGCTGCGTTGCTCACTCAGCTCACTCAGCCCAACCCTCTTCAACGTCTACATGAGCCCCCTCGCAGCCATCGCACGCCGACACAACCTCAACATCATCTCCTACGCCGACGACACCCAGCTGATCCTCTCCCTCACCAACGACCCCACCACCGCCAGAGCCAACCTACACGACGGGATGAGAGACGTCGCCGACTGGATGAGGAACAGCCGCCTTAAACTGAACTCAGACAAGACGGAAGTCCTCATCCTGGGCTCATCACCCTCCGCCTGGGACGACTCCTGGTGGCCCCCGGCCCTGGGCACCGCGCCCAAGCCAACGGACCATGCACGCAACCTGGGCTTCATCCTGGACTCCTCCCTGTCGATGACCAGACAAGTCAACGCCGTCTCATCTTCATGCTTCAACACCCTGCGCATGCTCCGCAAGATCTTCAGATGGATCCCCACTGAAACCAGGAAGACCGTCACCCAGGCACTCGTCACCAGCCGACTGGACTATGGGAACACCCTCTACGCCGGAACCACAGCCAAACTTCAAAAGAGACTCCAGCGCATCCAGAACGCCTCCGCACGACTCATCCTGGACATCCCCCGACACAGCCACATCACCGTGCACCTGAAAGACCTGCACTGGCTCCCCGTCAGCAAGAGAATCACGTTCAGACTCCTCACCCACGCACACAAGGCCCTCCACGACCTGGGCCCAAAGTACCTCAACGACCGCATGACCTTCTACACGCCCACACGCCAGCTACGATCAACCAGCCACGCCCTCGCCACCGTACCACGCATCCGCAGAACCACCGCCGGAGGAAGATCCTTCTCCTACCTGGCAGCCAAGACCTGGAACTCCCTCCCCACTCACCTTCGGCAAACCCAGGACCATCTCTCCTTCAGGAAGCAGCTCAAGACCTGGCTGTTCGAGCAGTAACTTACCCCCTCCCCCAGCGCCTTGAGACCCTCCCGGGTGAGTAGCGCGCTCTATAAATGCCGTGATTGATTGATTGATTGATGGTTGCAGAGAGGTGTAAAAAGGGGCGTGGCCTGGCCACTTCTAGCCCTGGGGACCCCATCCCCCGGGGACCATGGGGGGAGCCCCAATGCCCCCACGATCCCTGCCGGCTCCCCGCCTCCTCGGGAGCCGGCATTGCTTTTCCACATGGGGAGCTGCTGACATGCAGCTCCCCATGTGGAAAAGCAATGTGGTTTGATTTTTGAAAGCGAGAGCAGGTTTCCTGCTCTCACTTTCAAAACCCAAACCACAGTTTGCAATGACAGGGCGGGAGCCGCGCGGCTACTGCCCTGTCATTGCAAACAGCAGTGTCCCGGGCTGGGCACCCCGGGACACTGCAGGAGCCGGCCCTGGGGGGTGACGGTCCCCAGGGCCATCACTGGCTCCATGAGGGGGGCCGCGCTGCCCCCCCTCCCACATAATGCAAACCCCAGGGGGTGGTGGTCCCCGGGGCTCGGGGGTCCATTACGGACCCCCAAATTTAAATATTAGTGCCCGGGGAGGTGGCAGTCCCCGGGGCATGTGGGGGGGCTCGAGCCCCCCCCACACAGGTATATATTTTTTTTTTAAATGAAGCCCCGGGGGGTGGCGGTCCCCGGGGCTGCGGGGGGGCAGTGTGCCCCCGCGATTATAATTGATTTAAGCCCCGGGGGTGGTGGTCCCCGGGGCTTGGGGGGGCCTTAGAGGCCCCCCAAACTCTAAAAAAACAAGCCCCGGGGGGGTGGTGGTCCTCAGGCTGCGGGGGTGCTGTGTGCCCCCCGCAAATATTGTTGCAAAGCCCGGGGGTGGCGGTCCCCGGGGCAGTGTGGGGGTATTGGGGCCCCCACACATATTTTACTGCCCTCGGGACCTGGCCCACCCGGGGGCTTCAATTAAACAAAGTGCGGGAGCCCGCACTTCGTTTTTTTTTAATTTTCACAGCCGGATTCGCGCACCCAGCGCGAATTCGGCCGATTGTATTTTTTTTTAAATACTTTTTTGGGCCCTGAGCAGGCCTAGAGGGTCAGGGTGTTTCTACTTTGCCCCCTTTTCTTGTTTTGTGCCTTAGTTTTTCTGTTTTCTTGTGCCTTGGTTACCGAGGCACAAGATGACTGCCAACACTTCCTGGTTTGGAGTGTTGACAGCCAATTAGCATGAAGCTCGTGATCGGGAGGGTGCGCGGATCCACCGCGGCCATAGATATTGAAACTTTTATTTTTTTTATTTCTCAGGAACTACTTAACGGATTTACACCATTTTTAAAAAAAAAGGGCGCTTTCTGAACCAAGCACTACCTTTTTGCCAAATTTGGTGTAATTCCGCTCAGCAGTTTTGGCTGTAACCGTGTCTAAAGTTTCCTATGGGAAATTGATTTTTTGACCTCTATTTTTTGATTTTCACCATTTAAAAAAAAGGGCGCTTTCTGAACCAAGCACTACCTTTTTGTAAAATTTTGGTGTAATTCCGTTCAGCAGTTCGGGCTGTAGCCGTGTCTAAAGTTTCCTATTGGAATTAACATGGAGAAAACACATTTTGGGACCCCCCTTTTTTCTCGGCCCCAGCTTGCCGAATCACCCCAAAACTTTCAAGACAGGAGCTGACTGGAGCGCCCCACTAGTTTTGAAAATTTCGCGATGATTCGTCATCCGGCGCCAAAGTTATTGGGAAAACAAAAAATGCTTTTCCTATGGAAACGAGGTCCTAACTATAACTACCTACTGGCGACCGCCAGTAGGTAATATTTATATATTTATATATATATATATTATTTTTTTTCAAAAAGGTCCACAATTCAATAGGAAAGGAGGGCTGCACACCAGTATTCACCACAAGTAATTTATTTGGAGCAAAAAGGAACAACGCGTTTCAGCCGAAACGGCCTTTGTCAAGTTCAAACTTCCGCTATCACCCGTACCATTAAATACGTCATCATAGACATAGCAAACATACTGCGCGACATGATTAAACACAATATTATCGTAAAATCAATTCATCATTTTGAAAATGATTTATCAACAATATACATAATTTTACACCAAAAAAGGAAATATTATTCGAACTAATCATTAGTTTGCATCCTCCGTGATCGCAAATCATAGGGGATTCACGGAGCATGCTGTGTCCTGCCTTCTTCCCGTACCGAGAATCTCTGGCCAAGTAATAGACATAGAACACTACTGTGGGAAAAAGGCTTCTTGCTAATCACATTGGACGTATGTTCCTTATATACTTGTATAAATCACGAGCAAGGTGTTGATGCATGTCTATATTATCTACAGAAGAGACCAATTGGCCTCTATGATCACACGATCATGCTTAAATTGATGATGTCCTATGGTTTGAATGAAAATATCTGTCTATTTGACAAAATACTGTATCGTCAAAAGTCTGGGACTGCCATGGGCACCTGCTTCGCCCCCATCTTGGCTAATTTGTTTCTAGGCTGGTGGGAGGAGCAGGTGGTCTGGAATGAGGTCAATGAAAGGTTTACAAATCAGGTTCCATTATGGCTGAGGTATATAGATCATCTGGGATGGTGATGAGAAATCAGCTTTGAGGTTCATTGAGCGTCTCTCTTCCAATGACCTTAATCTCAGCTTCACATACAAAATCAGACAAAAAGAGTGTGACTTCCTTGACATCCATGTCACAGTGCAAGACAATAAAATTGTGACTAATTTGTTCAGGAAGGAGACTGCACGTAACAGTACATTACACGCACGCAGTCAACATCCCACCTCTCTCCTTAATAGTATTCCCTACGGCGAGTTGCTGCGGGCTCGCAGGAACTGCAGTACAGACAGTGGCTACTCTAAAGAGTGTGACATCATGTTAAAAGGGTTCAAAAACAGGGATATTCTAACAAAATTCTGTCCCAAGCCAAAAACAAGTTGTGTAATGTTAAACAGGCTGATGTTCTGTTCAACAGAAACAGAATAATTCCAGATAAGCAAGCCATGGTGACACCTAGAATGATAACCACCTATAATGATCAATCTGGTAGACTCAAATCGATCATGAAAAAACATTGGGGGCTCATTCAAGCGGATACTGTCATTGGAAGAGACATTGGTTGTTCACCAACCATAACATACAAGAGAGAGACCAAGTTCGCTTCATGATAAATTGGTGAACAGCTATTTTCAAACTGAACCCAACACGAATTGGCTGCAATCCAACAGGGGATTTCATAAGTGCTTTGCTTGTAAAGCATGCAAAAACAGTGAAAATCTCAAAACCTATAAAGCTGCCAATGGTATGGATAAAGTCATCTCCAAATTTATTACCTGTACCATGGACCACATGGTTTATGCCCTAGAATGTCCCTGTGGTCTCCGCTACATAGGGAGTACCAAATTGCCTGTCAAAAAACGGATACTTGACCATCAGAGAGCCATAGCTTGTGAGAAGTTGGCCTGGTATATGCTGTTCACTAATTAAAGTGGACACCTTGCACCAGTACAATTCGACTCTTATGGTAGATAGGTTTAAGACAACCTTTATAGAAAGCTATCCTAGTGGTAGCTGTGGAGAGCAGGCTTCAGGCTAAGTCTTGAAGGAATGTAAAGCAGCTTGTTTTACCACACAATCTCTTGAATCACCAAATGAAAAGACACCACACAGGTATATATATCAAATATATATGTATTTATTACTAAACAACTCTCTACTAATCTCTGGTGAGATTAGAAGTCAGGAACATATGCATAAATCAACGTTTCACAATAAATTAAGCACAAATATGGCTGGGGCCCTAGGGGCGTACCAGACCATATACTAAGAAAGAGACTTAGAAACAACGACTTGCAAGGAGACAAGGCCTAGGGCCTTCAGAAGTGCTGGGGCCTCACGAAACCACCCAAGGCAGGTAAGTAAAGGACCCACGGGCGACGCGTGCAGTGTGGATACACAGGCGTGGATCGCCGTTGACTTCAATGGGGCAAGTCGCGGTTGGAAATAAAGAGTTTTAGGATACTTAGGGAGAACCTACAAGCAAGTCACTTACAGGGTAAGTAGTTCTAGGGCCCACACCCACAGGAGCACCGTAGTGCTGGAGTTACCTCACCCAGGGAAGCCGGGTGCATAGGTGTCCTTTGGTGTCGCGTCGCGGCGTCGTTTTCAATGGAGGACAAAGAAGACTTGCTGCTTGTGAAGTTCGAGGAAGTGTCCGGTGGAATCCAAGCCTGGATTCAGAAGATGGAAGACCTGAATGCAGAGGGGACAGTGTTCAAAGTCACTTGGCAGTGACTCGGGGCAAGGAAGATGGATGCCCACCGTCATCGCAAGGTTCAGGTCATTCACAGGTGCCTTGACTCTTCAGCCACGAGGTCCAGGAGGCGTCAACGACAACCAGGAGCTGGATTCGGCGTGTCCCACAATGTCTGCAGCTTACTGCAATGTCAGTAACTCGATTGGAGCCAACAAGCCTTGGTAACAGCAAGTCTTGTGGAAAGTATGAAAAGGCAATGGCGCAGACCAGCAAGGTCTGAGGGACTCACCCAGCAAAGGTAAGTCAGGGCAGGCCTGGAGCAACCAGAGGAGTCCATTGGTTTCTTAGGAAAGTCTTCAGGGGACCCACAAGCCGGCTGGCAAGGGATCGCAAAGACGCCTCAGGAGGATTTGCTCAACAGGGGTCCACGGTCACTCGGGATGGTGTAGGCCTCTGATCTTCAGAGGGATTCCTGATGGAGGCTAGGAACACATGTGGTCCAAAGCACAGGTTCTTAGAACGTTGTGAAGGGGTTGCACTTGACAATAGTGCACAGAACCCAGGGGTCACGGTTCCTCATCACTCTTGGTGTCCACTGGCCTCAGCTTCGCTGGGGACTCACGATGGTCTTTGGGAAGTCAGGAAATCTACGTCTTGGGCTGCAGGGACTTCAGACTCCGGCGGGAGCGGCATAGTTTGTGACCATCAATGTAGTTTTTGGTGCCTGCCAAGCACGGGAGTCACTCCTTGACTCCAAGGGAGATTCTTCCATCTTCCAGAGATAGTGGAACGTCGAAGGTCCAGGATTCTTCTTCAGAGCATCATCCAGGTATATCTAACTTTCAAGTTCAAGGGTTCCCTATCTTATACTGTAAAGAAGGGAGGGACTAGCTCTATGACCCCACCTATGGGAGGGTCAGGGGAGTGGGTGGCTACACCCACTTCCCTTTGTCCAGTTTCACGCCAGAGCAGGGGCAGGTAGCCCCTGAGCCGGTTTGAACTGGCATATGCACAGAGGAGCCTACTGCTCCCCCAGTGCAGGACTTCAAAGCACTCTAAGAGTGCACCCACCCAGCCCCAATACACTAAACCCTGTCTGGGAGGTGGTTACACCTCCCTGTGACAGGATGCCTATTGTTGGGCTTCCTCCACTGCGAGTTTCGGTCATCAGCAGGAGGGCAGCCCAGTGTCTGTGACTGGTGGCATCCATTTTGTGATGCCAGGGCTCTTCAGGATTCTACCGCGTTTCCACAGTAGGTACATGTCTATCCCTCTAGAAGGGTAGAATGCTACCCCCGCCGCCAGGACTGGCGGGGGGTAATATTCCAAGATGTTTGACACCAAACACGACATGTTTTGATGCAGCCATTCCAAAGTTAGCATTTTACCGCGAGGATATAATGCACTTAAGAGTATATGGTTTAACCGCATCCACAAACAGCACCAGAGAATGGACTCTGAGAGCTTCAGAGGGGCCCTGCTCAGGCAGAGGCACCCCCTCACATAGAAGCCAAGCACCCTGCCCTCAGGATTGATAGGGCCTGCCTTAGGGGTGACTGATAGGTTTAAATGTGTGTGCAGGAGAGATATAGGGAACCTATATCTCAATGAGGAGTGCTAACACCACCTCACCCAGGCTGCAGTAGCAGACCTGTGGTGTCAGATTTAGTCTGCTTCCCAGGGGTGGCATAATACATGCTTCAGCCCCTGGTAGGCCTGTGAAGTACCTATGCCCTTGGTACCTAAGGTACCATATACTAGGGACTCATAAGGTACCACAGTATCCAATCACTAGTGCACCTAGAGTGCACTCCAAGTCATTTAGAGAGAACAGAGAGGCTGGGGCCCTGATTGGCAGGGACCCAGCCAGACTATAGCCAGAAACCAGTGTAAACATCAGAAAAAAAGTGGGGGCAACATAAGAGGCAGATCCTACTCTCCTACACAACCCCCCAAATGCAGGGACACTAAACTAACCTTGACCAGTTGAGTCTTCGTGTTCTAAGTGGAAATACCTTGAGAGTCCATCTGCATTGGCATGTTGGGTCCCAGGTCTATGTTCCACTGTATAGTCCATCCCCTGTAGGGAAATGGACCACCTCAAAAGTTTTGGGTTTTCACCTTTCATCTGTTTAAGCCATAGGAGGGGCTTGTGGTCAGTCTGAACTATGAAGTGAGTGCCAAACAAGTAAGGCCTCAGATTCTTCAGGGCCCATACCATAGCAAAGGCCTGCCTCTCTATAGCTGACCAACATTTCTCTCTAGGGGTCAGCCTTCTGCTAATAAAAGCTACTGGCTGGTCTTGACCTTCATCATTCAGTTGAGACAGTACAGCTCCCACACCCAGCTCAGAAGCATCTGTTTGGACAATGAACTTTTTGGTGTAGTCTGGACTCTGTAAGATGGGGGCAGTGCACATGGCCTGCTTTAGGTCTTCAAATGCCTTTTGACAGCTAGCTGTCCACTGAACCTTTTTGGCATTTTCTTTGAGGTCAGATCATTCAAGGGGGCACTATAGATCCATATCCCTTGACAAACCTCCTATAGTACCCAGTCAGGCCTAAGAAGGCTCTCACCTGTGTCTGGGTGGTTGGAGCAACCCATTCCATTATGGTTTGGATTTTGCTCTATAAAGGTTGAACCTGGCCTCCACCCACAAGGTGGCCCAGGTACACAACCTGACTCTGCCCTATCTGGCACTTGGTGGCCTTGATAGTGAGGCCTGCTTTCTGCAGAGCCTCCAAAACATTTCTGAGGTGGACCAGGTGATCCTGTCAGGAGGAACTAAAGACAGCAATATCATCTAGATAAGCTGAGCAATAAGTTTCCATCCCTGCCAGAACTTTATTCACCAACCTCTGAAAAGTGGCAGGTGCATTTTTCAATCCAAAGGGCATCACCACAAAGTGGTAGTGCCCACTAGGGGTCGAAAATGCTGTTTTGGCTTTTGCATCATCAGCTAATCTGATCTGCCAGTAGCCAGCTGTTAGGTGAAATGTACTTAGATACTTGGCTGAGGCCAAAGTATCAATAAGCTCATCTGCCCTTGGTATGGGATAGGCATCAGTCCTAGTGACTGCATTGAGACCTCTGTAGTCTACACAAAACCTAATTTCTTTCTTACCACCCTGGGTATGAGGATTGGGTGCCAGTACTACTGGGCTAGCCCAAGGGCTATCTGAAGGCTCAATTACACCTAGCTCCAACATTTTCTGGACTTCAGTCCTGATACAGTCCCTGATATGGTCAGGTTGCCTGTAGATTTTACTCTTGACAGGCAGACTGTATCCAGTGTCCACCTCATGGGTGCACCAGGTAGTCTGACTAGGGGTCAGGCTGAACATATGTCTATACTGTTGCAGAACTTGTCTGCACTCAGTTTGCTGATGGTCAGTGAGGCTGCTTGCCAAAGCAACTCCATCTACTGACCCATCATCAGGGATCTGAGATAGCAGGTCAGGGAGAGGGTCACTCTCCTCCTCCTGGTCCTCATCAGTTGCCATGAGCAAGCCCATGTCAGCCCTGTCAACATATGGCTTTAATCTGTTGACATGGAGCACCCTCAGGGGGCTCCTGGGAGTTCCAAGATTCACCAGGTAGGTGACTTCTCCCTTCTGTTCAACTATGGTATGGGGGCCACTCCACTTGTCCTGGAGGGCTGCTGGGGCCACAGGCACCAACACCCACACTTTCTGTCCTGGCTGGTACACAGTCAGCACAGCCTTTTGGTCATGCCAAGCTTTTTGCAATTCTTGGCTGGCCTCCAGGTTTTTGGTTGCCTTTTTCATGTATTTGCCCATCCGGGAGCGGAGACCAAGTATATAGTCCATCACATACTGTTTGGGGGGTTTGAGAGGTAACTCCCAGCCCTATTTAACCAAACACAATGGACCTCTAACAGGATGCCCAAACAGAAGCTCAAATGGGCTGTAGCCAACCCCCTTCTGTGGAACTTCTCTGTATGCAAACAACAGGCAAGGAAGAAGAAGGTCCCATTTCCGCCTAAGCTTCTCTGGGAGTCCTTTAATCATTCCTTTCAGGGTTTTGTTGAAACGTTCAACCAACCCATTGTATTGTTGGTGATAGGGGGTGGTGAACTTATAAGTTATACCACACTCCTTCCACATTGCTTTCAGATATCCTGACATGAAGTTTGGTTCTCTGTCAGATATGACCTCCTTTGGGAAACCCACTCTGGAGAAAACTCCAATGAGGGCTCTTGCCACCACAGGGGCTGTGGTGGTCCTCAGGGGAATTGCTTCTGGGTACCTGGTGGCATTATCCACTACCACCAGGATAAACCTGTGCCCAGACGCAGTTTGAGGGTCAAGGGGACCAACAATGTCAATCCCTACCCTTTTGAAGGGTACCCCCACCACAGGTAGTGGTATCAGGGGGGCCTTTGTTGTGCCACCTGCCTTACCACTGGCTTGGCATGTGACACAGGAGCGACAAAACTCCTTTGTGTCCTCTGACATATGTGGCCAATGAAAATGTGGAACAAGCCTGTCCCAGGTCTTGTTTTGTCCCAAGTGACCTGCTAAAGGGATGTCATGTGCTAGGGTCAAGAGGAACCCCCTAAACTTCTGAGGTATTACCAACCTCCTGGTGGCTCCAGGGGCTGGGTCTCTACCCTCAGAATATAGGAGTCCCTCATCCCAATAAACTTTATGCGACCCACTAGCACTCCCAGCAGCCTCAGCAGCAGCCTGCTGTCTGAGGGGTTCAAGAGAGGGGCAGCACTGTTGCTCCTTACTCAGATCTTCCCTAGAAGGGCCCCTGCCCCTAAGAACTCAACCTGATCAGGCTCAAGTCCCTCTGGGGCAGTTCCTTCTTCAGGATCTGCTTCACCTCCCTCTGGAGGTGAATCTGTGATCTGAGACAGAGGGGAAGGCACTGCCTTTACCCTACTGCTCCTCCTCTTGGGAAGCATCTGGTCCATTGTTCCAGGATCCAGAGCTGGTTCAGTGTTATGCATTCTTGCTTGTGACCTGGTCACAGCAAATACCTCTGCAGGGATGCCCAACATCTCAGCATGAGTCCATAACTCTACTTCAGACCAGGCTGAAGTCTCTAGATCATTGCCCAATAGACATTCGACCTTCTTGAGGCCAGTTACCCCTCCCCAGGAGAAATTCACAACTGCCAGACTATGGTTGGTCCTGACATTGCTTGCATTGGTCACCTGGTACATTTCTCCCAGGATGATCTGCTCAGAGTCCACAAGATCCTCTGCCACCATGGTGACACTAGCACCTGTGTCCCTAAATGCCAAAGCCTGTTTGCCATTTATTACAGGCTGCTGTTTGTATTTGCCCAGATTACTGGGGCTTACTAGGAAGGACATATCAGTGTCTCCCTCACAAATCAGCAATGCCTTAGTGGGTACTCTGACTAGGCCAGAGTCCACTTCAGAACCCAGGGTCAACCCTACTACACCCTTATTCCGAGTACCACCTCCACCAGTAGCTGAGCTAGGGGGGACAGTTGCCTTAGGGGCAGGAGTGGTGGTGGTTTGGTCTTTGGACTTGTTACAATCAGAAGTCCAGTGCCCTTTCTGCTTACAGAATTTGCACCAGGACTTCTTTTGGCCTTTTCCTTTGTTGGATTGTGACTCCCCACCAGATGCAGATTTTTGGGGCCCTTGTGAAGACTTCTGGTCTTTTGACTTATCCCCACCTTTCTCAGAGCCCTTAGAATCCTGCTTCTTTGTGTCACCCCCTTGGTTCTGGGTTTTCTGCCTCACCCTGGTTCTGACCCATTTGTCTGCCTTCTTTCCCAATTCTTGGGGAGAGGTCAGATCAGAGTCCACCAGGTACTGATGCAACAACTGGTTCTGGCAATTATTAAGGATCTGTTCTCTCATCATTAGATTATACAATCCCTTGAAATCAGTAACCCTACTGCCAACCAGCCAACCCTCCAGAGCATTGGTTGCACAATCAACAAAGTCAGTCCAGTCCTGAGTCTGTGCCTTCTGGGTGTCTCTGAACTTCAACCTGTACTGCTCAGTGGTTAAGCCAAACCCATCTATCAGTGCACTCTTCAGGACTTCATAATCATCTTCTCTAACAGTGAGGAGCTTGTCTCTACTTTTATCTGAAAAGGAGAGCCACAAGATTGCTGCCCACTGCTTTTGGGGGACCTGCTGTACTCTACAGGCCCTCTCCATAGCAGTTATCCACTTGTGGATATCATCCCCACTCTGGTAGGGAGGAACAACCTTGCTCAGGTTCCTATGGTATGGAATATATTCTCTGCCTCTAGGGACACTGTTGCTGCCACCAAGGGGTTCTAACCCCTATCTTCTAGAAGCTCTCTGGATCTCCAGGGCTTCTCTATCCAGTGCCAACTGCTTGGTTCTGAGGGCAACTCTTGCTTCCTCATACTGTAGCAGTTTGCACATTCTTTCAGAGGAGGTCTCTCTTATGGGAAAGTATGAGTTCCTCTGCTGGACAAATTCTCTGCCAGAGTGATAAGAGTGGTCAGATTCCCTGGAAGGGGACCTATGCCTCTCATCCACTCTGTCAGTTCTCTTAGGGAGAATTCCTCTGTGCTTTTCAGGCCCCTTGAAGCCTGGCCCTTCAATCACAGAGTCTTGGTCATTCTGATTTTCATCATCTGACCCAGACACTGTAATTGACCCACTCACTGATTCAGACCCATTAGCTCCTAGAGCTAATCTAAGATCATCTGCTGTCAGCAGATCTATCAGGTGTAGTGTGGAGGGACTCTGTCCTAGCTTCAGGTGTCTTTCAACACACATGGCTCTCAAGTCAGAGAAAGCCATGTCCTTATACTGAGGCTGCGTGGATCCACTGGTTCCACCCTTTAAGGACATTCTAGTGTTGTGCAGTGTTGTACTACCTACACTAGTTAGTGGCCTACTGATCCTAGCTTGAGCTGTAGAAAGGGTGTGCTATCCCTTGGCACACAGCTCTAAGTTCAGTAGAACTTATTGATACTAAGCTTGACTTTATATGTACCTTAAGTACCTATAGTGGTTTTCAGTTAGTAATTCAAATAGAGATTTTCTGGTAAAACAATAGCAAGCTGGAATCCCACCGCTGCCACCAATGTGAGAAGTTGGCCTGGTATATGCTGTTCACTAATTAAAGTGGACACCTTGCACCAGTACAATTCGACTCTTATGGTAGATAGGTTTAAGACAACCTTTATAGAAAGCTATCCTAGTGGTAGATGTGGAGAGCAGCCTTCAGGCTAAGTCTTGAAGGAATGTAAAGCAGCTTGTTTTACCACACAATCTCTTGAATCACCAAATGAAAAGACACCACACAGGTATATATATCAAATATATATGTATTTATTACTAAACAACTCTCTACTAATCTCTGGTGAGATTAGAAGTCAGGAACATATGCATAATTCAACGTTTCACAATAAATTAAGCACAAATATGGCTGGGGCCCTAGGGGCGTACCAGACCATATACTAAGAAAGAGACTTAGAAACAACGACTTGCAAGGAGACAAGGCCTAGGGCCTTCAGAAGTGCTGGGGCCTCACGAAACCACCCAAGGCAGGTAAGTAAAGGACCCACGGGGGACGCGTGCAGTGTGGATACACAGGCGCGGATCGCCGTTGACTTCAATGGGGCAAGTCGCGGTTGGAAATAAAGAGTTTTAGGATACTTAGGGAGAACCTACAAGCAAGTCACTTACAGGGTAAGTAGTTCTAGGGCCCACACCCACAGGAGCACCATAGTGCTGGAGTTACCTCACCCAGGGAAGCCGGGTGCATAGGTGTCCTTTGGTGTCGGGTTGCGGCGTCGTTTTCAATGGAGGACAAAGAAGACTTGCTGCTTGTGATGTCCGAGGAAGTGTCCGGTGGAATCCAAGCCTGGATTCAGAAGAAGGAAGACCTGAAAGCAGAGGGGACAGTGTTCAAAGTCACTTGGCAGTGACTTGGGGCAAGGAAGATGGATGCACACCGTCATTGCAGGATTCAGGTCGTCACGGTTGCCTTGACTCTTCATCCACGAGGTCCAGGAGTTGTCGACGACAACCAGGAGCTGGATTCTGCGTGTCCCACAGTGTCTGCAGCTTACTGCGGTGTCGGCAACTCGATTGGAGCCAACGAGCCTTGGTAACAGCAAGTCTTGTGGAAAGTGTGAAAAGGCAATGGTGCAGATCAGCAAGGACTGAGGGACTCACCCAGCAAGGGTAAGTCAGGGCAGGCCTGGAGCAACTAGGGGAGCCCTTTGGTTTCTTAGAAAAGTCTTCAGGGGACCCACGAGCTGGCTGGCAAGTGATTGCAAAGACGCCTTGGAAGGCGGGGACCACACGTGGTCCAAAGCACAGGTTCTTAGAATGTTGGGAAGGGGTTGCACTTGACAATAGTGCACCGTACCCTGGGGTCGCGGTTCCTCGTCACTCTTGGGGTCCACTGGCCTCAGCTTCACTGGGGACTCACGATGGCCTTAGGGAAGTCAGGAAATTTACTTCTGGGGCTGCAGAGACTTCGGACTCTGGCGGGAGCGGCGTAGTTTGCGACCATCGTTGTAGTTTTTGGTGCCTGCCAAGCAGGGGAGTCACTCCTTGACTCCAAGGGAGATTCTTCAGTCTTCCAAAGGTAGTGGAACATCGAAGGTCCAGGATTCTGCTTCAGAGCATCATCCAGGGATATCTAACTTTCAAGTTCAAGGGTTCCCTACCTTATACTAACAAGGAAGGGAGAGACTAGCTCTTAGACCCCACCTATGGGAGGGTCAGGTGAGTGGGTGGTTACACCCACTTCCCTTTGTCCAGTTTCGCACCAGAGCAGGGGCAGGTAGCCCCTGAGCCGGTTTGAACTGGCATATGCACAGAGGAGCCTTCTGCTCCCCCAGTGCAGGACTTCAAAGCACTCTAAGAGTGCACCCACCCAGCCCCAATACACTAAGCCTGTCTGGGAGGTGGTTACACCTCCCTGTGACAGGATACCTTTTGTTGGGCTTCCTCCACTGCGAGTTTCGGTCATCAGAAGGAGGGCAGCCCAGTGTCTGTGACTGGTGGCATCCATTTTGTGATGCCAGGTCTCTGCAGGATCCCACCGCTGCCACCAATGTGAGAAGTTGGCCTGGTATATGCTGTTCACTAATTAAAGTGGACACCTTGCACCAGTACAATTCGACTCTTATGATAGATAGGTTTAAGACAACCTTTAAAGAAAGCTATCCTAGTGGTAGCTGTGGAGAGCAGCCTTCAGGCTAAGTCTTGAAGGAATGTAAAGCAGCTTGTTTTACCACACAATCTCCTGAATCACCAAATGAAAAGACACCACAAAGGTATATATATCAAATATATACGTATTTATTACTAAACAACTCTCTACTAATCTCTTTATGAGATTAGAAATTAGTGAACAGCATATACCAGGCCAACTTCTCACACCTTGGTACCTAAGGTACCATATACTAGGGACTCATAAGGTACCACAGTATCCAATCACTAGTGCACCTAGAATGCACTCCAAGTCATTTAGAGAGAACAGAGAGGCTGGGGCCCTGATTGGCAGGGACCCAGCCAGACTATAGCCAGAAACCAGTGTAAACATCAGAAAAAAAGTGGGGGCAACATAAGAGGCAGATCCTACTCTCCTACACTAATCTAGATTTTAATTATCCTGTGGCCAGACATTTTTATAATGTCCACGAGAGCAATAACAAATTGCTCAAATACATTGGACTAGATAGAGTATATAAACAAATTAGGGGTGGTGACAGAGAAAAGCGGCTGCGGATTCTCAAATCCAGGTACATCATTGATCTAAATATGAGAATGCCATTTGGGCTAAATAGAGAAGAGGAATTGGCAACCCATATTGGGGTGTAATCAACCCCTGGACGTTGGGACAATTTGTCTTCAATACTTACTGTATATACTCTGATTCACAGTTTTCCCCATTTCCACTATTATTCGTTGCTCTATTCTTTCTCCCACTTATTTTTCAAAAATATTATTACATATATATATATTTCTTCACTTGCTCTCAGGTATGTGTGGTAGGACCTTAGTTAACTATTCTGGATCTAATTATTTTTCCAGTAACTTATATGGGCACTTGCCTGCATGACATTTAGTTACATAAATCTCCTCTTGACCTTTGTTTACAGGTACTGCAGTGAGATACATTATGGTTATCTCCAATTTTAGAGTAATCCACCATTATTCTCCAAGGCCACCCCACTGTGAGGATTAATCACTAGCATACTTTTTTACTTTTTCTTTTGTGTTTGGGTTTTATTACGATCACTAATTGGCACGATATTTACACCACCGTTGTATCCATGCCGTATCTATTGAATAACAGCCAATGAAACATCTTTTATTACTGCATAAGTATTTGCATACACGATGTTCCATACTCCATTATCCCGTATGCAATTGCCAGATGGCCGTCACATAGGGAATTACCACGCTGTTATTTTGGGATTATGTCTAATATTATGCTTGATCATTAATTTAAGAAATTGTACATATGATCATTTTTTGTGTGTCCGCGCTACCCTATGAATTGATATAATGATTGATGAATTCATGAATCTATAGACTGAGAACATTAGTAGTATTATTAGAATCAATATAATGTCAACACATATCACAAACGGTGATGTGTATATTTTATACTGTATTCTTTATGCTGGTCTATTACAGCACGAGATATGTGGCTGTTTTGTATGTCTATTACTTGGCCAGAGATTCTCGGTACGGGAAGAGGGCAGGACACAACATGCTCCGTGAATCGCCTATGAATTGCGATCACGGAGGATGCAAATTAATGATTAGTTTGAATAATCTTTCCTTTTTTGGTGTAAAATTATGTATATTGTTGATAAATCATTTTCAAAATGATGAATTGATTTCACGATAATATCGAGTTTAATCATGTCACACAGTATGTTTGCTATGTCTATGATGATGAATTTAATGGTACGGGTGATAGCGGAAGTTTGAACTTGACAAAGGCTGTTTTGGCTGAAACGCGCTGTTCCTTTTTGCTCCAAATAAATTGCTTGTGGTGAATACTGGTGTGCCGCCCTCCTTTCCTATTGAATTTTGGACCTTTTTGAAAAAATTATCGTGGATTGTGCCGCCATGGCTGGCACCAACAAACAATTGGCAGGCATACGGCGTTTCTGGCGGGCAACAGGATTGTATCATATATATATATATTCACTGAAAAAACCATAGGTTCCAGGGACGTTATAGTTAGAAATTAGCATTTAAAAAACCTTTAAAATTCACTGAAAAAAACAAAGGTTTCAGGGACGTTATAGTTAGAAATTAGCATTTAAAAAACCTTAGAAATTCACTGAAAAAACCACAGGTTTTAGGGACGTTATAGTTAGTTGGATATTTCACTCATACAAAACCAAAGAAATTCAGCCGTTATAGTTAGTTCAGCTAACTATAACTCACGCCCCCGCAATGCACTGCTGATGACGTCACATATTACATCATTCATGACATGGTCAGTGACATCACTGATGACATCACTGATGACATCTCAAATGACATCACTGAAGACATTTCTATAAAGATTAAATATGTTTTATATATATGCCAAGGTGTATTGAAGAATGAGTGGGTGTCTAAGTGTCTGGATGGATGATTTAGTAGGTGCGTGACTGACTGTATAAGTGAGTGATTAGATGTGTCTTACTGAATGAATGGGTTAGTGACTGATACAGACATTCACACAGTTTAGTTTGTCAGTTGGAGTGTAAGCGGTTGCATGGGTTGGTGAGTAGCTAAATGAGGATCTATATGGGTTATTAATTGGTTGTATGAGTATCTGTATGGGTGCCTGAGTGTCTGTGTGGGTGGGTGGTGGGTGTGACTCTGTGCTTAGATGTGTGAGTGGATGATTCACTGGGTGTATGGGTTCAAGAGTGCATCTGTGAAGGGATGTATGGGTGGATGAGTATGTGTATGGGTGTGTTGGTGAGTGAATGGATACCTCAGTGGTACATGTGTGAGTAACTGCATATGTGAAAGGCAGTATATGTGAGTGTTGGAGTGTATAAAAGACTATGGGGCCGATTCCGATCTCGGCCGGTAGTGCTCCGAATCGGATTCGGATTCACCGGATCCGATTCGGAGCCCGTTTCCCGACCGAATCGTACGCGGGTCCGGCCAAGCGAGTACGATGCAAGCACCCGCGAAATCGCCGACCGACTCGAACGCGGCTTCAACACGCTCCGACCGACTCGCATGGACACGACTCGCACCGCGCTATGGAGACGTTTCCCGGCCGGGTAAGTACGATGCGCGCGTACGCGTTGTACGACAGGCTCCCATTGACTTCAATTGGAGTCCGACCGACTCGAGTCCGATGGCATGCGTGCGCATCGTACTCGTTCGGTCGGACTGCTAGGGTCCGATTCAGTCGGAATTCTCTCCGGGTCTGGCTCGGTCGGAGAGATTTCCGACCTGAATCGGAATCGGCCCCTATATTTGAGAGTGAGTGATTGTGAGAGTGGCTGTATGGATCAGTGTGTGCTTGTATTAGTTATTGTATAAGAGTGTAAGTATGTGTTAGTATATGTTTGAATAAGTGAGGTGGTGTGTGTATAACTGTACAGGTGAGTAAATGGGAGTGTGATTGATTATTTGCATGACTGACTAGGTGTGTGAGTAACTCTATGGATGAGTGGCGGTGTGTGAGTGTATGTATAGATATGTGAGTGCATATGATAATTCCGTATTGATGGTTGACTGCATGTATGAGTGACTGTATGGGTGAATGAGTGGATGTGTGTGTAGACCTAGGAATTAGTGAGTGGGTATGTACTAACTGGTATTGGTGTGTCTAGGAATTAGTGAGTGGGTATGTACTAACTGGTATGGTGTGTCTATGCATCAGATTATCACGTGGATGATGTCATCAGTGATGTCATTTGAGATGTCATCAGTGATGTCATCAGTGATGTCACTGACCATTTCATGAATGATGTAATATGTGACATCATCAGCAGTGCATTGCGGGGCGCGAGTAATAGTTAGCTGAACTAACTATAATGGCTGAATTTCTCTGGTTTTGTACGAGTGAAATATCCAACTAACTATAACGTCTCTGAAACCTGTGTTTTTTTCAGTGAATTTCTAAGGTTTTTTAAATGCTATTTTCTAACTATAACGTCCCTGAAACCTATGGTTTTTTCAGTGAATTTCATAGGTTTTTTAAATGCTAATTTTTAACTATAACATCCCTGAAACCTATGGCTATTTCAGTGAATTTCAAAGGTTTTTTAAATGCTAATTTCTAACTATAACGTCCCTGAAACCTATGGTTTTTCAGTGAATTTCAAAGGTTTTTTAAATGCTAATTTCTAACTATGCCTATAAAGGTAGGACATGTGAAGAAAGGAAGAAAAGCGCAGAAAGAAGCAAGACAAATGCAGAAAGAGGCAACAGAAGTCCAGAAAGACAAAGAAAAGTGCAGGAAGAAGCAAGAGACGTGCAGAAAGAACCAACAGAGGAGCAGAAAGTCCTCCTGTGCCCCCAACTTTTTGCGGACGGGTACTGGTGGTAACTGACTCTGACTAACCAGGCCTAGAGCCAGTGCTATGCTAAAAGACACTTAGAATACAGTGAAAACACCTACATACACTAGGGAACACTATGCGTTGGGGTACCCCTGTTATTAGCATGACCTCCTCTGTATTTGCCATGAGTTAGTGCCTGGGTCATTTCATGAGTACATGGGTACTGGCTGGATGATTAGAGTACTGCATGGAGAGTGCATGGTGAATTTATAAGTGCTTGGGATTTGGTGGAGTGATTGGATAATTACATGGTGCTGGCTGGGTGATTGGAAGAGTGCATGGGTAGTGACAAGGAGATGGCTGGACTGCAGCAGTAGTGCTCAGGGGATTGTAGCAGTGCAAGTGTTAGTGCCTGGGTCATTGCATGAGTACATGGGTAGTGACTGGATAATTAGAGTACTGCAAGGAAAGTGAATGGTGAATTTATAAGTGCTGGTGTTTTGGCACAGTGATTTATTAAGTACATGGAACTGGCTGGGTGGTTGGAGGAGTGCATGGGTAGTGCCAAAGTGATGGCTGGACTGCATCAGTAGTGCTCAGGGGATTGTAGCAGTGCATGTGTTAGTGCCTGGGTCATTGCATGAGTACATGGGTACTGACTGTTTGATTAGAGTACTGCAAGGAGAGTGCATGGTGAATTTATAAGTGCTTGTATTTTGGCGCAGTGATTAGATAAGGACATGCAACTGGCTGGGTGATTGAAGGAGTGCATGGGTAGTGACAAGGAGATGGCTGGACAGCATCAGTAGTGCTCAGGGGATTGTAGCAGTGCATGTGTTAGTGCCTGGGTCATTGCATGAGTACATGGGTAGTGACTGGATGATTAGAGTACTGCAAGGTGAGTGCATGGTGAATTTTTAAGTGCTTGTGTTTTTGCGCAGTGATTAGATAAGGACATGGAACTGGCTGGGTGATTAGAGGAGTGCATGGGTAGTGACAAGGAGATGGCTGGACTGCATCAGTAGTGCTCAGGGGATTGTAGCAGTGCATGTGTTAGTGCCTGGGTCATTGCATGAGTACAGGGGTAGTGACTGGATGATTATAGTACTGCAAGGAGAGTGCATGGTGAATGTATAAGTGCTTGTGTTTTGGCGCAGTGATTAGATAAGGACATGGAGCTGGCTGGGTGATTGGAGGAGTGCATGGGTAGTGACAAGGAGATGGCTGGACTGCATCAGTAGTGCTCAGGGGATTGTAGCAGTGCATGTGTTAGTGCCTGTGTCATTGCATGAGTAGATGGGTAGTGACTGGATGATTAGAGTACCGTAAGGAGAGTGCATGGTGAATTTATAAGTGCTTGTGTTTTGGCGTAGTGATTAGATAAGGACATGGAACTGGCTGGGTGATTGGAGGAGTGCATGGGTAGTGACAAGGAGATGGCTGGACTGCATCAGTAGTGCTCAGGGGATTGTAGCAGTGCATGTGTTAGTGCCTGGGCCATTGCATGAGTGCATGGGTAGTGACTGAATGATTAGAGTACTGCAAGTAGTGTGCATGGTGAATTTATAAGTGCTTGTCTTTTGGTGCAGTGATTAGATAAGGACATGGAACAGGCTGGGTGATTGGAGGAGTGCATGGTTAGTGACAAAGTGATGGCTGGGCTGCATCAGTAGTGCTCAGGGGATTGTAGCAGTGCATGTGTAAGTGCCTGGGTCATTGCATGAGTACATGGGTACTGACTGGATGATTAGAGTACTGCAAGGAGAGTGCATGGTGAATTGTAAGTGCTTGTGTTTTGGTGCAGTGATTAGATAAGGACATGGAACAGGCTGGGTGATTAGAGGAGTGCATGGGTAGTGACAAGGAGATGGCTGGACTGCATCAGTAGTGCTCAGGGGATTGTAGCAGTGCATGTTTTAGTTCCTGGGTTATTGCATGAATACATGGGTACTGACTGGATGATTAGAGTACTGCAAGGAGAGTGCATGGTGAATTTATAAGTGCTTGTGTTTTGGCGCAATGATTAGTTAAGGACATGGAACTGGCTGGGTGATTGGAGGAGTGCATGGGTAGTGACAAGGAGTTGGCTGGACTGCATCAGTAGTGCTCAGGGGATTGTAGCAGTGCATGTGTTAGTGCCTGGGTCATTGCATGAGTACATGGGTAGTGACTGGATGATTAGAGTACTGCAAGGAGAGTGCATGGTGAATTTATAAGTGCTTGTGTTTTGGTGCAGTGATTAGATAAGGACATGGAACTATCTGGGTGATTGGAGGAGTGCATGGGTAGTGACAAGGAGATGGCTGGACTGCATCAGTAGTGCTCAGGGGATTGTAGCAGTGCATGTTTTAGTGCCTGTGTCATTGCATGAGTGCATGGGTAGTGACTGGATGATTAGAGTACTGTAAGGAGAGTGCATGGTGAATTTATAAGTGCTTGTGTTTTGGCATAGTGATTAGATAAGGACATGGAACTGGCTGGGTGATTGGAGGAGTGCATGGGTAGTGACAAGGAGATGGCTGAACTGCATCAGTAGTGCTCAGGGGATTGTAGCAGTGCATGTGTTAGTGCCTGGGCCATTGCATGAGTGCATGGGTAGTGACTGAATGATTAGAGTACTGCAAGGAGTGTGCATGGTGAATTTATAAGTGCTTGTCTTTTGGCGCAGTGATTATATAAGGACATGGAACTGGCTGGGTGATTGGAGGAGTGCATGGGTAGTGACAAGGAGATGGCTGGACTGCATCAGTAGTGCTCAGGGGATTGTAGCAGTGCATGTGTTAGTGCCTGGGTCATTGCATGAGTACAGGGGTAGTGACTGGATGATTAGAGTACTGCAAGGAGAGTGCATGGTGAATTTATAAGTGCTTGGGTTTTGGCAGAGTGATTAGATAAGGACATGGAACTGGCTGGGTGATTGGAGTAGTGCATGGGTAGTGCCAAGTAGATGGCTGGACTGCATCAGTAGTGCTCAGGGGATTGTAGCAGTGCATGTGTTAGTGCCTGGGCCATTGCATGAGTACATGGGTAGTGACTGGATGATTAGAGTACTGCAATGAGAGTGCATGGTGAATTTATAAGTGCTTGTTTTTTGGCGCAGTGATTAGGTAAGGACATGGAACTGGCTGGGTGATTGGAGGAGTGCATGGGTAGTGACAAGGAGATGGCTGGACTGCATCAGTAGTGCTCAGGGGATTGTAGCAGTGCATGTATTATTGCCTGGCTCATTGCATGAGTACATGGGTAGTGAGTGGATGATTAGAGTACTGCAAGGAGAGTGCATGGTGAATTTTAAGTGCTTGTGTTTTGGCGCAGTGATTAGATAAGGACATGGAACAGGCTGGGTGATTTGAGGAGTACATGGGTAGTGACAAGGAAATGGCTGGACTGCATCAGTAGTGCTCAGGGGACTGTAGCAGTGCATGTGTTAGTGCCTGGGTCATTGCATGAGTACATGGGTAGTGACTGGATGATTAGAGTACTGCAAGGAGAGTGCATGGTGAATTTATAAGTGCTTGTGTTATGGCACAGTGATTAGATAAGGACAAAGAACTGGCTGGGTGATTGGAGGAGTGCATGGGTAGTGACAAGGAAATGGCTGGACTGCATCAGTAGTGCTCAGGGGATTGTAGCAGTGCATGTGTTAGTGCCTGGGTCATTGCATGAGTACATGGGTAGTGACTGGATGATTAGAGTGTTGCAAGGAGAGTGCTGTGAGAAGTTGGCCTGGTATATGCTGTCCACTAATTATAGTGGGCACCTTGCACCAGTCCAAACAACCCCTTATTGGAGATAGGTTAAAGACAACCTTTATTGAAAGCTATCCTAGTGGTAGTTATGGAGAGCAGCCTTCAGGCTAAGTCTTGAAGGAATGTAAAGCAGCTTGTTTTACCAGTCTAGAATCTCTTGAGTGACCAAATGAAAGAGGACCACACCAGGTATATATATAAAATAAATGTATTTAGTCTTAAACACACCCCTCTAGTCTCTTTACGAGGCTAGAGTTCGAAGTACATACGTTACAAGTCAGTTATCAACAGTAATAGCACAAATACACGTTTGAGCCCTAGGGGCGTACCAAACCATATACCAATAAAGTGGTATAAGAACTACGACTGAGCTAGTCACAAGGCCTAGAGCCTGTAGAAGTGCTTGGACCACAAGGAACCACCCAAGGTAGTGACACAGGGGACCCACGGGGGACGCGTGCAGTGTTGGAACACAGCCGCAAATCACCGTTAACTTCTATGGGGAAAGTTGCGGTTAGGTTTTTAAAAGGAAAGGACACTTAGAGGAGGACTTGGAGCAAACCCCTTTAGAACTAGGTTGTTCTAGAGTCAATACCCACGGGAGCACTGTAGTACTCGAGTTACCTCACCCAGGGAAGCCGGGTGCATAGTTGTCTTTTGGTGTTGGGTTTCATCGTCGTTTTCAATGGCGATCTGCCGCAGCGGGCTGCTGGCGACCAAGTCGAAAGTGTCTGGGTGGATCCAAGGGTGGATCGAAGATCTGAAGAACCTGAAAGCAGAGGGGACAGAGTCTGGGGCACTAGCCAGTGACCGGGAGGGCGATGAGCAGATGCCCACCGTTGTCGGGTGCTTCAGGTAGGTTGAATGTCATCTTGACTCTTCAGCCACGAGGTCCAGGAGGTGTTGACAATGACCAGGAGCTGGATTCGAGCTGTCCCATGATGTCTGTCGATTGCTGCGGTGTCCGCGACTGGATTGGACCCAACAGGCCTTGGCAACGGCAAGTCACGTGGAAACAAAGAAAGGACGTTGATGCAGACCAGCAAGGTCTGGGGGACTCACCCTGCGAGGGTAAGTCAGGGCACTTCTGGAGCAACCAGGAAAGCCCAAGCAGAAGAAGAGTTGCCTTCGGGAGCGCCCATTAGCCAACGGACTAGCAAACGCTAAGGAGCCTCAAGTGGACGCACTTGGAGCTGGCTCACAGGACACTCATGGAGTGGAGGCCAGTGATCTTTGGTTCAGTCGGTGCTAGAGGGGAGGGCTATTTGGAGCCCACAGCACAACTTTGTGGGACACCAGGAAGAGGATGCACTTACAAACGTTCTTGGTGTCCAGGGGTCATGGTTCCACATTACCCACAACAGCTATGTGCCTCAGCTTTGCTGGGGTTTCAGGGCATCCTCGGAGAAGTCTGGAAATCCACCTCTGGTGTTGCAAAGACTTCGGCGTCCGGCGGGAGCTTCAGCGATGCAAACTGGACAATTGCTTCTTAGGTGCCTGCCAAGCAGGGGAGTCACTCCTTGACCCCAAGTGAGATTCTTCAGTCCTCTAATCTTGAAGTAGAGCGTCGAAGGTCCAGGATTCGTCTTCAGAGTTTCGTCCAGGGTAATCTAAAGTGCTAAGGACTGGGGTCTCATACTTATACCAAGTTAGTGGGTTGGACATACTCTGGGGACCAACCTATGGGATGGTCAGGGAAGAGGGGTGGTTACACCCATTCCCTTTGTCCAGTTTCGTGCCAGAGCGAGGGCAGGTAGCCCCTGCAACCAGTTTGAACTGGGCTATGCACAGGGACACCAAATGTGCCCCCAGTGCAGGACTTCAAAGCACCAGAGAGTGCTCCCACCCAGCCACAATACACACTATCCTGTCTGGGGAGGGGGTTACACCTCGCTGTGACAGGAAACCTATTGTCCAGGCCTCCCCTGCCGGAGTTTCGGTCAGCAGCAGGAGGCCAGACCCGTGTCTGTGGCAGCGGCATCCATTTTGTGATACCAGGGCTCTGAAAAGTTAATACCGGGCAGGCCGGTGGGTACATATCTCTCCCTCTAGAAGGGTGGAATGCTACCCCCGCCGCCAGGACTGGCGGGGGGTAGTATTCCAAGGTGTTTGACACCAAACACAACATGTTTTGGTGCAGCCAGTCCAAAGTTAGCATTCTACCGCAAGGATATAATGCACTTAAGAGTATATGGTCAGGCTGTACCACAAACAGCATCAGAGGATTGACTCCGAATGCTGCAGAGGGGCTCTGCTCATGAAGGGGCACCCTCTCACATAAAAACCAAGCACTCTGTCTTCAGGATTGTTAAGGCCTGCCATAGGAGTGACTTATAGGTTTATATGTGTGTGCAATGGTAGTGATATAGGTAGCCCATACCACAGGAAGGGGTGCATGCACCACCTTACCCAGTCTGCAGTAGCAGACCTGTGGTGTCATTTTGGGGGCCTTCCAGGGGTGGCACAATACATGCTTCAGCCCCTGGTAGGCCTCTGGGGTACCTATGCCCTGGGTACATAGTATACCATATACTAGGGACTTATAAGGGCACTCCAGAATCCAATCAGAGATGTACCTAAGGTACATGGAAACCATTTTAGAGAGGAAGCAGCTAGGCTGGGGTTCTGATTAGCAGGGCCCCAGCCAGACTAAAGTCGAAAAACAGTGAAGCATCAGCAAAAGTGGGGGTACCCATGTGAAGCGGATCCTACTCTCCTACACAACCCCCCAAATGCAGGGACATTAAACTAACCTTGACCAGTTGAGTCTTCATGTTCTAAGTGGAAGTACCTAGAGAGTCCATCTGCATTGGCATGGTTACTCCCAGGTCTATGTTCCACTGTAAAGTCCATTCCCTGTAGGGAAATGGACCACCTAAGCAGTTTGGGGTTTTCACCCTTCATTTGTTTTAGCCATAAGAGGGGCTTATTGTCTGTTTGAACAAGGAAGTGAGTACCAAACAGGTATGGCCTCAACTTCATCAGTGCCCAGAGCACAGCAAAGGCCTCCCTCTCAATGGCTGACCAACGTTTCTCTCTAGGGGTCAGCCTTCTGCTAATAAAAGCTACTGGCTGATCCTGACCTTCATCATTCAATTGTGACAGTACAGCCCCTATCCCCAATTCAGATGCATCTGTTTGGACAATGAACTTCTTGGAGTAATCAGGACTCTGTAGAATGGGAGCAGTGCACATGGCCTACTTCAGGTCATCAAATGCCTTTTGACAGCTAGCTGTTCACTGAACCTTATTGGGCATTTTCTTGGAAGTTAAGTCATTCAGGGGTGTCACTATTGATCCATACCCCTTGACAAATCTCCTATAGTACCCAGTCAGGACTAAGAAGGCTCTCACCTGAGTCTGGGTAGTTGGAGCAACCCAGTCCATGATGGTCTGGATTTTGCTCTGCTGTGGCTGAACCTGGCCTCCACCTACAAGGTGGCCCAGGTACACAACCTGACTCTGCCCTATCTGGCACTTGGTGGCCTTGATAGTGAGGCCTGTCTTTTGCAGGGCCTCTAAAACATTCCTTAGGTGGACCAGGTACCCTCCCAGGTGGAGCTAACAACAGCAATATCATCTAGATATGCTGCACTATAGGCTTCCAGACCTGTGAGAACTGTATTCACCAACCTTTGGAAAGTGGCAGGTGCATTCTTCAAACCAAAGGGCATTACCACAAATTTATAATGCCCACTAGGGGTTGAGAATGCTGTTTTTGGCTTTGCATCATCAGCTAGCCTGATCTGCCAGTAGCCAGCTGTTTGGTCAAATGTGCTTAGATACTTGGCTGAGGCCAAAGTGTCTATTAGCTCATCCGCCCGGGGTATTGGATGGGCATCAGTCCTAGTGACTGCATTGAGACCCCTGTAGACCACACAAAACTTCATCTCTCTTTTCCCACCACTGGTGTGAGGTTTTGGCACAAGGACCACTGGACTAGCCCAAGGGCTATCTGAGGGTTCAATAACTCCCAAATCCAACATTTTCTGGACTTCTGTCCTGATACAGTCCCTGACATGGTCAGGTTGCCTATAAATCTTATTTTTAATAGGCAGACTGCCCCCAGTGTCAACTTCATGAGTGCACCAGGTGGTCTGACTTGGAGTCAGAGAGAACATATGCCTGAACTGATTGAGCACCTGTCTGCAATCAGTCTGCTGCTGGGTAGTGAGGCTGCCTGCCAAGGCTACACCATCCACTGACCCATCATCAGGGTTCTGTGAGAGCAGGTCAGGGAGTGGGTCACTCTCTTCCTCCTGTCCCTCATCAGTAGCCATGAGCAAGCCCATGTCTGCCCTGTCCACATATGGCTTCAATCTGTTGACATGGAGAACCCTGTGGGGACTCCTGGGTGTTCCTAGGTCTACCAAGTAGGTAACCTCACCCTTCTGCTCAACAATGGTATGGGGTCCACTCCATTTGTCTTGACGAGCTGCTGGGGCCACTGGCTCCAACACCCACACCTTCTGCCCTGGCTGGTAACCAGTCAGTACAGCCTTTTGGTCATGCCAGGCTTTTTGGAGTTCCTGGCTAGCCTCAAGGTTTTTAGTTGCCTTTTTCATGTACTCAACCATCCTGGAGCGGAGACCAAGTACGTAGTCCACTATATCCTGCTTTGGGGGCTTGAGAGGTAACTCCCATCCTTCCTTTACCAGGCACAAGGGACCCCTGACAGGGTGACCAAACAAAAGTTCAAAAGGGCTGTAGCTAACCCCCTTTTGAGGCACCTCCCTGTATGCAAATAAAAGGCAGGGCAAGAGTATGTCCCATTTTTGCCTAAGCTTCTCTGGGAGCCCTTTAATCATGCCCTTCAAGGTTTTGTTGAATCTCTCAACCATAACCATTGCATTGTGGGTGATAGGGTGTGGTGAACTTGTAAGTCACTCCACACTCCTTCCACATTGCCTTCAAGTAGCCAGACATAAAGTTTGCACCCCTGTCTGATACAACCTCCTTAGGGAAGCCCACTCTTGAGAAAACTCCCAGGAGGGCTCTTGCCACCACAGGTGCTGTAGTGGTCCTAAGGGGAATAGCCTCTGGGTACCTGGTGGCATGGTCCACCACCACCAGGATAAACATGTGCCCAGATGCTGTTTGGGGATCCATGGGACCAACAATGTCAATCCCCACCCTTTCAAAGGGAACCCCCACCACAGGTAGTGGTATCAGGGGGGCCTTTGTAGTGCCACCTGCCTTGCCACTGGCATGGCAGGTTACACAGGAGCGAAAAAACTCCTTGGTGTCTTCAGACATGTGGGGCCAGTGAAAGTGAGGGACAATTCTGTCCCAAGTCTTGTTCTGGCCCAGGTGACCTGCTAGAGGAATGTCATGGGCTAGGGTCAATAGGAAGCCCCTGAACCTCAGAGGTATAACCAACCTCCTGGTGGCACCAGGCTTGGGGTCTCTACACTCTGAGTACAAGAGTCCATCATCCCAATACACTTTATGGGGACCACTAGCATTCACAGCAGCCTCAGCAGCAGCTTGCTGTCTGAGGGGTTCAAGAGAGGGGCAGCTCTGCTGCTCCTGGCTCAGATCTGCCCTGGAAGGGCCCCCTGTCCCTAAGAACTCAACCTGATCAGGTTCAAGCTCCTCTGGGACAGTTCCTTCCTCAGGACTGAGATCATCTCCTTGAAGAGACTGATCTTCCTTCTGAGCCAAGGGGGAAGGCACTGCCTTTACCCTACTCCTCCTCCTCTTGGATGGCACTTGGTCCATTGTTCCTGAATCCAAGGCCTGTTCAGTGTTAGACATTTTGCTCTGTGACCTGGTCACAGCAAACACATCTGCAGGGATGCCCAGCACTTCTGCATGGGTCCTGAGCTCCACTTCTGCCCAAGCTGAAGTTTCTAGATCATTGCCAAGCAAGCATTCAACTGGTAGGTCTGCACTCACCACAACCTTCTTAAGGCCAGTTACCCCTCCCCAGGAGAAGTTAACAACTGCCAGAGTATGGTCTGTTCTGACATTGCTAGCATTGGTCACTTGGTACATTTCACCAAGTATAATCTGCCCAGGATCCACAAGGTCTTGTGTCACCATGGTGACACTTGCCCCTGTGTCCCTAAATGCCAAAGCCTCTTTTCCATTTATTAATGGCTGTTGCCTGTATTTGCCCAGATTACTGGGACTCACAGAGGAGGTCACATCCATGCCTCCATCACAGACTAGGACAGCCTGAGTGAGTTCTCTGACTAGGCCAGAGCTCATCTCATTACCCAGGGTCAACCCTACTAAACCCTTGGCTTGTGTACTCCCACCACCAATTGTAACTGCACTAGGGGGAACAGGTGCCTTAGGGGCATTGGTGGGGGCTGGAATAGATTATTTGGACTTGGTGCAATCTCTGGTCCAGTGTGTCTTTTGCTTACAGACTTTGCACCATGGTTTCTTTTGGCCTTTCCCTTTGTTAGACTGTGAATCCCCCCCTGAAGAAGATTTTTGGGGGCCTTGTGAAGACTTCTGGTCTTTACCCTTCTCCCCACCCTTGTCAGAGTTCTTAGAATCTTGCTTCTTTGGGTCACCACCTTGGTTCTGTACCTTCTGCCTCACCCTGGTTCTGACCCATTTGTCTGCCTTCTTTCCCAATTCTTGGGGAGAGGTCAGATCAGAGTCCACCAGGTACTGATGCAACAGCTGATTTTGACAGTTATTAAGAATCTGCTCCCTCATGATAAGATTGTACAATCCTTTGAAGTCACATACCTTACTGCCCATCAATCAACCTTCCAGAGCCTTAGCAGAACAATCAACAAAGTCCACCCAGTCTTGAGTCTGTGCTTTTTGGGTATCTCTGAACTTTAACCTGTATTGTTCAGTGGTTAGGCCAAACCCATCAATTAATGCACTCTTTAAGACTTTGTAATTGTCAGCATCCTCTTCTCTGACAGATAGGAGCTTATCTCTACCTTTGTCTGCAAAGGAGAGCCACAAGATTGCTGCCCACTGCTCCTGAGGGACCCTCTGTACCTTACAGGCCCTCTCCAGTGCAGTTATCCATTTGTGGATGTCAACCCCACTCTGGTAGGGAGGGACAATCTTGCTCCGGTTTGTATGGTCATAAGACCTTTCCCTATCTCTGGGGAAATTGCTGCCACCATGGGACTCTAGTCCCAACTTTCTTCTTTGTCTTTGAAGCTCTAGGGACTCCCTGTCTATAGCCAACTGCTCTCTTCTGAGTCTCAACTGAGCTTCCCCATACTTGAGCAGTCTCTCTTTCCTCTCACTGGAGGATTCCCTCCTATGAGAGGAAACAGAGGTCCCTACTGAGGTGTCAGAGTGGTTAGACTCCTGAGAAGGAGATCTAGACCTTCTGGGCACACTCACAACTCTTCCTGTGGGGGCAAAGGGGAGGTCATCCTGATCCTCCTCCTCATCTGCAGGAGGAGCTGCATTTTCCAGGGCAAGGTCATTGTCACCTTCCTGGCCAGTTTCAGAGGTCAGGTCCTGGGGAGTTTCATCCCTGGCCCCTTCCTCATCTTCTGCCCCACACTCTCTGCCTACCCTTGCAGACCATATGGGTCTTCTAAGATCATCTAGCAGAAGCATCTCCAGGAGACGTTGGGTGTTGGCACGTTTGCCTGTCTTCAACTTCCTAATCTTGCACAACTCTCTCAATTCCACGAATGGGAGGTTGTCATATTTGGATGGCAGGAGCCCACTGGTTCCTGGTAGTGAAGACATTACTAGGGAGGTGTGGTGTATACACTACCTACTCTAGTGTGGCCTACTAAACTCTCTTGAGTCGTAGAAAGGGTGTGCTAGGCCCTTAACACACAACTCTAAGTTCAGTAGAACTTACTGTATACTAAGCTTGTTTTTATATGTACCTAAGGTACACTTAGTGGTTTTCAGTTGATCAATTCAATTGAGATTATCTGGTAAAACAATAGCAAGCTGGAATCCCACACGCTGCACACCAATGTGAGAAGTTGGCCTGGTATATGCTGTCCACTAATTATAGTAGGCACCTTGCACCAGTCCAAACAACCCCTTATTGGAGATAGGTTAAAGACAACCTTTATTGAAAGCTATCCTAGTGGTAGCTATGGAGAGCAGCCTTCAGGCTAAGTTTTGAAGGAATGTAAAGCAGCTTGTTTTACCAGTCTATAATCTCTTGAGTGACCAAATGAAAGAGGACCACACCAGGTATATATATAAAATATATGTATTTAGTCTTAAACACACCCCTCTAGTCTCTTTATGAGGCTAGAGTTCGAAGTACATACGTTACAAGTCAGTTATCAACAGTAATAGCACAAATACACGTTTGAGCCCTAGGGGCGTACCAAACCATATACCAATAAAGTGGTATAAGAACCACGACTGAGCTAGACACAAGGCCTAGAGCCTGTAGAAGTGCTTGGACCACAAGAAACCGCCCAAGGTAGTGACACAGGGGACCCACGGGGGACGCGTGCAGTGTTGGAACACAGCCGCGAATCACCGTTAACTTCTATGGGGAAAGTCGCGGTTAGGTTTTTAAAAGGAAAGGACACTTAGAGGAGGACTTGGAGCAAACCCCTTTAGAACTAGGTCGTTCTAGAGTCAATACCCACGGGAGCACCGTAGTACTCGAGTTACCTCACACAGGGAAGCCGGGTGCATAGGTGTCTTTTGGTGTCGGGTTTCATCGTCGTTTTCAATGGCGATCTGCTGCAGCGGGCTGCTGGCGACCAAGTCGAAAGTGTCCAGGTGGATCCAAAGGTGGATCGAAGATCTGAAGAACCTGAAAGCAGAGGGGACAGAGTCTGGGTCACTAGCCAGTGACCAGGAGGGCGATGAGCAGATGCCCACCGTTGTCGGGTGCTTCAGGTAGGTTGATGGTTGTCTTGACTCTTCAGCCATGAGGTCCAGGAGGTGTCGATGATGACCAGGAGCTGGATTCGAGCTGTCCCATGACGTCTGTCGATTGCTGCGGTGTCGGCGACCGGATTGGACCCAACAGGCCTTGGCAACGGCAAGTCACGTGGAAACAAAGAAAGGACGTTGATGCAGACCACCAAGGTCTGGAGGACTCACCCAGCAAGGGTAAATCAGGGCACGTCTGGAGCAACCAGGAAAGCCCAAGCAGAAGAAGAGTTGCCTTCAGGAGGTCCCAGTAGCCAACGGACTAGCAACCGCAAAGGAGCCTTGAGTTGACACACTTGGAGCTAGCTCACAGGACACTCGTGGAGTGGAGGCCAGTAATCTTCGGTGCAGTCGGTGCAGGAGGAGGGGGCTACTCGGAGCCCAAAGCACAACTTTGTGGGATGCCAGTTAGAGGATGCACATACAAAAGTTCTTGGTGTCCAGGGTTCATGGTTCCACATTACCCACGACAGCTACGTGCCTCAGCTTTGCAGGGGTCTCAGGGAAGCCTCGCGTAAGTCTGGAAATCCACCTCTGGTGTTGCAAAGACGTCGGCGTCCGGCAGGAGCTTCAGCGATGCAGACCGGACAATTGCTTCTTAGGTGGCTGCCAAGCAGGGGAGTCACTCCTTGACCCCAAGGGAGATTCTTCAGTCCTCTAATCTTGAAGTAGAGCATCAAAGGTCCAGGATTTGGCTTCAGAATTTCGTCCAGGGTAATCTAAAGTCCTAAGGACTGGGGTCCCAAACTTATACCAAGTTAGGGGGTTGGACATACTCTGGGGACCCACCTATGGGATGGTCAGGGAAGAGGGGTGGTTACACCCATTCCCTTTGTCCAGTTTCGTGCCAGAGCGAGGGCAGGTAGCCCCTGCAACTGGTTTGAACTGGGCTATGCACAGGGACACCAAATGTGCCCCCAGTGCAGGGCTTCAAAGCACCAGAGAGTGCTCCCGCCCAGCCCCAATACACACTATCCTGTCTGGGGAGGGGGTTACACCTCCCTGTAACAGGAAACCTATTGTCCAGGCCTCCCCTGCCGGAGTTTTGGTCAGCAGCAGGAGGCCAGACCCGTGTCTGTGGCAGTGGCATCCATTTTGTGATGCCAGGGCTCTGTAATGTTAATACCGGGCCGGCCGGTGGGTACATGTCTCTCCCTCTAGAAGGGTGGAATGTTACACCCGCCGCCAGGACTGGCGGGGGGTAGTATTCCAAGGTGTTTGACACCAAACACAACATGTTTTGGTGCAGCCAGTCCAAAGTTAGCATTCTACTGCGAGGATATAATGCACTTAAGAGTATATGGTCAGGCTGTACCACGAACAGCATCAGAGGATTGACTCCGAACGCTGCAGAGGGGCTATGCTCATGCAGGGGAACCCTCTCACATAAAAACCAAGCACTCTGCCTTCAGGATTGTTAAGGCCTGCCATAGGAGTGAGTTATAGGTTTATATGTGTGTGCAATGGTAGTGATATAGGTAGCCTATACCACATGAAGGGGTGCATGCACCACCTTACCCAGGCTGCAGTAGAAGACCTGTGGTGTCATTTTGGGGGGCCTTCCAGGGGTGGCACAATACATGCTTCAGCCCCTGGTAGGCATCTGGGGTACCAATGCCCTGGGTATAGTATACCATATACTAGGGACTTATAAGGGCACTCCAGAATCCAATCAGAGATGTACCTAAGGTACATGGAAACCATTTTAGAGAGGAAGCAGCTAGGCTGGGGTTCTGATTAGCAGGGCCCCAGCCAGACTAAAGTAGAAAAACAGTGAAGCATCAGCAAAAAGTGGGGGTACCCATGTGAAGCAGATCCTACTCTCCTACAAGTGCATGGTGAATTTATAAGTGCTTGTGTTTTGGCACAGTGATTAGATAAGGACATGGAACTGGCTGTGTGATTGGAGGAGTGCATGGATAGTGACAAGGAGATGGCTGGTCTGCATCAGTAGTGCTCAGGGGATTGTAGCAGTGCATGTGTTAGTGCCTGGGTCATTGCATGAGTACATGGGTAATGACTGGATGATTAGAGTACTGCAAGTACAGTGCATGGTGAATTTATAAGTGCTTGTGTTTTGGCTCAGTGATTAGATAAGGACATGGAACTGGATGGGTTATTGGAGTTGTGCATGGGTAATGACAAGGAGATGGCTGGACTGCATCAGTAGTGCTCAGGGGATTGTAGCAGTGCATGTGTTTGTGCCTGGCCATTCCATGAGTACATGGGTAGTGACTGGATGATTAGAGTACTGCAAGGAGAGTGCATGGTGAATTGATAAGTGCTTGGGTTTTGGCGGAGTGATTTGATAAGTACATGGTGCTTGCTGGGTGATTGGAGAAGTGCGTGGGTAGTGACAGGGCGATGGCTGGACTGCATGGGTAGTGCTCAGGGTATTGTACCAGTGCATGAGTTAGTGCATGGGTCATTGCATGAGTGCATGGGTAGTGACTGGATGATTAGAGTGCTGCAAGGAGAGTGCATGGTGAATTTATAAGTGCTTGGGTTTTGGCGGAGTTATGGGTTAGGTACACACATCTCACATCAGTGCCCGCCCACTCCCTTCACTACTGTGCAAACGCGCCCCCTGGCGGGTTTTAAGTTGGAGGATTAATTCCCCTTGAATCCTGAGGGTCCCTGGGGGCCAACTAGCCCACCAGGTACCTCCAGTAAGCACCACAGAGCTGCGTTGCAGAGAGGTGGTTTACACCTCTCTGCAACGCAACTCTGTGGCGCTTACTGGATGTAACTGGTGGGCTAGTTGGCCCCCAGGGACCCTCAGGTTTCAAGGGGACTTAATCCCCCAACTTAAAATGCACCCTCCTGGGCCACTTCTGGCCCCGGGGACCCCATCCCCCGGGGCCGGCCTTTCCTTTTTTATTTTTATTTTTAGGGGAGGGGGGCCACGTGGCCCCCCTCCCGGGCCACTTCTGGCCTCGGGGACCCCATCCCCCGAGGCCTGGCCTCTGTGATGGGGACCTTGGGGGGAGCCCCAATTCCCCCATGGTCCCGGCTGGCTCCCCGCCTCCTGCGGGAGCCGGCATTGCTTTTCCACACGGAGAGCTGCTGACATGCAGCTCCCCTTGTGGAAAAGCAATCTGCTTTGGATTTTGGAAGCGAGAGCAGGAAACCTGCTCTGCTTCAAAAATCCAAAGCAGAGTTTTCTATGACAGAGCGGGAGCCGCACGGCTCCCGCCCTGCCATAGCAAACAGCAGTGTCCCGGGGATGGGCACCCTGGGACAATGCAGGTGCTGGCCCTGGGGGATGGCGGTCCCCAGGGCCATGGAGGGCTCCAGGAGGGGGCCACATGGCCCCCCTCCCTCTATTTCAAATCCCCGGGGAGGTTGTGGTCCCCGGGGCTTGGTGGTCCATTATGGACCCCCAAATTTGAATATTTGGAGGCCCGGGGAGGTGGCGGTCCCCGGGGCTCCGGGGGGGCGATGTGCCCCCCGCATTTAATTGACAAAGCCCCGGGGAGGTGGTGGTCCCCGGGGCAGCTGGAGGGCCATGTACCCCCTGCTCATATTTTTGTAAAGCCCCGGGGGTGGTGGTCCCCGGGATTTGGGGGGGCCTAGGAGGCCCCCACAGATTTAAAAACAGGAC
Organism: Calotriton arnoldi; assembly: GCA_963921515.1. NCBI lineage: Eukaryota > Metazoa > Chordata > Amphibia > Caudata > Salamandridae > Calotriton > Calotriton arnoldi. The sequence continues at coordinate 41,555 of CAWUFW010005973.1, read as the reverse complement.
CTGGGGAGGTGCCGTTCCCCGGGGCTGCGTGGGGGCCACGTGCCCGTGCAAATAAATTATAAATAATATTATAAATTATGAAGCCCAGGGGAGGTGGCGCCCCCGCTACACAATTAAGGAATGCCCCCGGGCCTTGGCCAACCCAGGGGCTTTGAAAACGAAGTGCGGGAGACCGCAATTTGTTTTTTTTTATTTTCAGATGGATTCGAGCACCCGGCGCGACCCCGCCCTGAGCAGGCCTGGGGGTCAGGGTGTTTTACCCTGCCCCCTTTTCTTATTTTTTAATCTTTTTTTACCTTTTTCTTTCTCCCTCCTCCGAGGCACAAGATGGCTGCCAACACTTCCTGGTTTGGAGTGTTGGCAGCCAATCAGAGGCAAGCTCGTGCTCGGGAGGTTAGTCTCCGCCCAGATATTGAAAGTTTTATTTTCTTTAATTTCTCAGCAACTACTGAATGGATTTACACCATTTAACAAAAAGGACTCTTTCTGACCAAGGGCTACCTTTTTGCCACATTTGGTGTAATTCCGTTCAGCAGTTCGGGCTGTAGCTTTGTATAAAGTTTCCTATGGAAATTAACATGGGAAAACGCGTTTTGGGACCTACTTTTTGCTCGGCCCCCGCTTGACGAATCACCCTGAAACTTTCAAGACAGGACCTAACAGGAGCTGATCACTAGTTTAAAACATTTCGCGAAGATTCGTCAACCGGCGCCAAAGTTATTGGGAAAACAAAATACGCATTTCCTATTGAAACTAGGTCCTAACTATAATATATATATATATATATATATATATATTCACTGGAAAAACCATAGGTTTTAGGGACAGTTATAGTTAGTTGGACATTTCACTCGTACAAAACCATAGAAATTCCCCCGTTATAGTTAGTTCAGCTAACTATAACTCGCGCCCACGCAATGCACTGCTGATGACGTCACATATTACATCACTCATGACATGGTCAGTGACATCACTGATGACATCTCAAATGACATCACTGATGACATCATCCAGTGACTGTGTGTTTCTGTAAAGTTTAAATATGTTTAATATATATAGGGAAAGGCGTATTGAAGAATGAGTGGGTGTATAAGTGTCTGAATGGATGGTTTAGTACGTGCGTGACTGACTCTACAAGTGAGTGATTAAACGTATCTTACTGAATGCATGGGTTAGTGACTAAACTGTGTGAATGTCTGTATCCGTCTGTTTGTTGGTGTGTAAGTGGATGCATGAATTTGCGAATAGCTACATGAGTGTCTAAATGGGTTATTGATTGGTTCTCTGAGTATCTGTATGGCTGCCTGAGTGTTTGTGTGGGTGGGGTGTGTGTGACTCTGTACATAGATGTGTGAGTGGGTGATTCACTGGGTGCATGATTTCAAGAGTGCATCTGTGATGGACTGCTTGGGTGGGTGAGTGTGTGTATGGGTGTGTTAGTGAGTGAATGTATATCTCAGTGGTACATGTGCGAGTAACTACATATGTAAAAGGCAGTATATATGTATGTTAGAGTATTTAAATGGCTATAAGTGAGAGTGTGTGATTGTGAGAGTGGCTGTATGGATGTGTGTGTGCTTGTATCAGTTATTGTATAAGAGTGTAAGAATGTGCTAGTATTTGTATGAGTAAGTGAGCTGGTGTGTGTATAACTGTATAGGTGAGTAAATGGGTGTGTGATTAATTTTTTGCATGACTAACTAGGTGTGTGAGTACCTCTATGGATGAGTGGCGGTGTGTGAGTGTTTATATAGGTGTATGAGTGCATATGATAGTCCTGTACTGAGTGACTGTAAGTATGAGTGACTGTACGGGTGAGTGAGTAGATGTGTGTGTGTAGACCTAAGAATCAGTGAGTGGGTATGTAGTTTTTGGTATTGGAGTGTGTATGGTTTTGAGAATGGCAGTCTGTAATTTAGAGTGGGTGTATCAAAAGTTATATTAGGGTGTGAGAAGATGCATGAAATTATCACATGGATGATGTCATCAGTGATGTCATTTGAGATGTCATCAGTGATGTCATCAGTGATGTCACTGACCATGTCATGAGTGATGTAATATGTGACGTCATCATCAGTGCATTGCGGGGCGCGAGTTATAGTTAGCTGAACTAACTATAACGGGGAATTTATATGGTTTTGTACGAGTGAAATGTACAACTAACTATAACTGTCCCTAAAACCTATGGTTTTTCCAGTGAATTTCAAAGGTTTTTTAAATGCTAATTTCTAACTATAACGTGTCTGAAACCTATGGTTTTTTTAGTGAATTTCAAAGGTTTTTTAAATGCTAATTTCTAACTATTACGTGCCTGAAACCTATGATTTGTAAGTGAATTTCAAAGGTTTTTTAAATGCTAGTTTCTAACTATGCCTACAGAGGTAGGACATGTGAAGAAAGAAGAAAAACGCACAGAAAGAAGCAAAAGAAATGCAGAAAGAAGCAACAGAAGTCCACAAAGACGAAGAAAAGTGCAGGAAGTAGCAAAAGATGTGCAGAAAGAACCAACAGAGGAGCAGAAAGAGGCCTTGTTGCAAAATCATCCTGTGCCCACAACTTTTTCAGACGGGTACTGGTGGTAACTGACTCTGACTAACCTGAGTCAGTGCTATGCTAAAAGACACTTAGAATACAGTGAAAACACCTACATACACTAGGGAACACTATGCGTTGGGGTACCCCTGTGATTAGCATGACCTCCTCTGTAAGTCCCTAGTACATAATAGGGCAGGGGGATTAAAACTACCTCTTAAAACGCGCTACAGGGCGCGTTTGCACAGTGGTGAAGGGAGGGGGGCCTGAGGTGACATGTGTGCAAACGCGCCCCGTGGCGCGTTTTAAGTTGCGAGATTAAGTCCCCTTGAATCCTGAGGATCCCTGGGGCCCAACTAGCCCCCCAGGTACCTACAGTTAGGACCACAGAGCTGAGTTGCAGAGAGGCGTTCCGAGGCCACGAACCTTTTTTCACCTCTCTGCAATGCAACTCTGTTGTGCTTACTGAAGGTACCTGGTGGGCTAGTTGGCCCCCAGGGTCCCTCAGGATTCAAGGGGAATTATTTCCCCAACTTAAAACGCACCACAGGGCGTGTTTGCGCACATGTTGTAGGAAGGTGGAATCTGACTATATGGTTGCCCCCACTTTTTTTATGGTGTTTTGCTGGTTTATGACTTAGTTGGACTGGGATCCTGCTATTCAGGGCCCCAGTCTATCTGCTTTCTCTGTAAAATGGTTTCCATGTGCCTTAGGCACATCTCTGATTGGAATCTGGAGTGCCCTTATAAGTCCCTAGTATATGGTATACTATGTACCAAGGGCATAGGTACCTCAGAGGCCTACCAGGGGCTGCAGCACGTATTGTGCCACCCCTGGAAGGCCATCCAAACTGACACCACAGGTCTGCTACTGCAGCCTGGGTAAGGTGGTGCATGCACCCCTTACTGTGATATAGGTTACCTATATCACTAAATACATACGCACATATAAACCTATAAGTCACTCCTAAGGCAGGCCTTATCAATCCTAAAGGCAGAGTGCATGGTTCCTATGTGAGAGGGTGCCCCTGCGTGAGCAGGGCCCCTCTGCAGCGTTCGGAGACCATCTCTGATGCTGTTTGTAGTGCAGCCTGACCATATACTCTTAAGCGCATTATATCCTCGCGGTAAAATGCTAACTTTGGAATGGCTGCACCTAAACATGTCGTGTTTGGTGTCAAACATCTTGGAATACTACCCCCGCCAATCCTGGCGGCGGGGGTAGCATTCCACCCTTCTAGAGGGAAAGACATGTTAACTCTGGCTTACCCGGTAACTTCTTTCTGAAGCCCTGGCATCACAAAATGGATGCTGCTGCCACAGACACAAGTCTGGCCTCCTGCTGCTGGACAAAACTCCGGCAGGGGAGGCCTGGACAATAGGTTTCCTGTTGCAGGGAGGTGTGACCACCTCCCCAGACAGGATAATGTGTATTGGGGCTGGGTGGGTGCACTCTTAGAGTGCTTTGAAGTCCTGCACTGGGGGAGCAAAAGGCTCCTCTGTGCATATGCCAGTTCAAACCAGCTCAGGGGCTACCTGCCCCTGCTCTGGCGCGAAACTGGACAAAGGGAAGTGGGTGTAGCCACCCCTCCCTTGACCCTCCCATAGGTGGGGTCATAGAGTTAGTCCCTCCCTGTTTTACTGGTTAAAATGGGGAACCCTTGCCACAGCAAGATTAGATTATACCTGGACGAAACTCTGAAACAGAATCCTGGACCTTCGACGCTCTACTCACGATTAGAGGACTGAAGAATCTCCCTTGGGGTCAAGGAGTGACTCCCCTGCTTGGCAGGCACCAAAGAAGCATCTGTCCGGTTCGCATCACTGAAGCTCCCGTTGGACGCCGAAGTCATCGCATCACCAGAGGTGGATTCTCAGACTTCCCGAGGCTACCCTGAGTCCCCAGCAAAGCTGAGGCCCGTGGCTATCGTGGGTAACGTGAGACCGTGACCCCTGGACACCGAGCACACTTGCAAGTGCACCATCTTCTGGGTCTCCCAAGAAGTCGTGCTTTAGGCTCCGAGTAGCCCTAGCCTCCAGCACCACCTGCACCGAAGATCACTGGCCCCCACTCCACGAGTGCCCTGTAAGCCAGCTCCACGTGCGGCGTCACGAGGCTCCTTTGCGGTCGCTAGCCTGTTGGCTAGTAGCCCTTAATGAAGGCCAATCTTTTCTTTACTTGGCAGTCTGGTTGCGCCAGGCCTGCCCTCACTTACCCTCGCTGGGTGAGTTCCCCAGACCTTGCTGGTCTGCATCATCGACGATCTACATCTTACTCGAGACTTGCCGTTGCCAAGGCTTGTTGGGTCCAATCTGGTCGCCGACACCTCTGCACTCGACAGACATCGAGCAACAGCCCGAATCCTGCTCCTGGTCGCCGACAACGCCTCCCGGACCTCGTGGCTGAAGAGTCAAGACGACCGTCAACGAACTTGAAGCACTCGACATCGGTGGGCATCTGTCCATCGCCCTCCTGGTCACTGGCTAGTGACCCAGACTCTGTCCCCTCTGCTTTCAGGTTCTTCAGAACTCCTATCCACTCTTGGATCCACCCGGACACTTTTCTCCTGGTCGCCAGCAGCACTTTGCAGCAGATCGCCATAAGAACCGACGACGAAACCCGACCCCGAAAGGCACCTATGCACCCGGCTTCCCTGGGTGAGGTAACACGAGTACTCCGGTGCTCCCGTGGGTAGAGACTCTTCAAAGTCCTAGATCTCAAAGGGTTTTGTCCTAGTCCTCTTTTAAGTGTCCCTTTCCTCTATTTTCCCGATCCCGACTTTCTCCATAGAAGTTAACGGCGTATCGCGGTTGTGTATTTACACTGCACGCGTCTCCCGTGGGTCCCCTGTGTCACTACCTTGGGTGGTTCCTTGTGGTCCAAGCACTTCTAGAGGCTCTAGGCCTAGTGTCTAGTTCAGTCGTGGTTCGCATACCACTTTATTGGTATATGGTTTGGTACGCCCCTAGGGCCCAAACGTGTATTTGTGCTATTACTGTGATTTAAGATCTTATAACCTATGTACTTCGAACTCTAGCCTCATAAAGAGACTAGAGGGGTGTGTTTAGTAATAAATACATATATTTTGAATATATACCTGGTGTGGTGCTCTTTCATTTGGTCACTCAAGAGATTATAGACTGGTAAAACAAGCTGCTTTACATTCCTTCAAGACTTAGCCTGAAGGCTGCTCTCCACAGCTACCACTAGGATAGCTTTCAATAAGGTTGTCTTTAACCTACCTACCATAAGAGTCGATTTGGACTGGTGCAAGGTGCCCACTATAATTAGTGGACAGCATATGCCAGGCCAACTTCTCACATTGGTGTGCAGCGTGTGGGATTCCAGCTTGCTATTGTTTTACCAGATAATCTCAATTGAATTGATCAACTGAAAACCACTAAAGGTACCTAAGGTACATATAATTTAAGCTTAGAATAACAGTAAGTTCTACTGAACTTAGAGTTGTGTGTTAAGGGATAGCACAACCCTTTCTACAACTCAAGAGAGTTTAGTAGGCCACACTAGAGTAGGTAGTGCATACACCACACCACACTAGTAATGTCTTTAAGGGCAGGATCCAAAGAATCCTTGCAGGAAGCCATTGAGCTTCCACCCTCCAAGTATGATACACTCCCATTCTTGGAATTGAGAGCTTTATGTAACTTGAGGAAAATAAGGACAGGCCAAAGTCCCACCACCCAACACCTCAAGGAGTTGTTGGTGGCTTATGACCTTAGTAAGTCCTGTAGGGACTGAAGGGGTAGGAGCTGAGGGTGGGGCAGAAGAAGAGGAGGGCGCTAGGGGTACCAGTACCCCCAGCCCCCCTCTGAAACTGACCAGGAGGGTGACAATGACCCTGACCTGGAAAACCCAATCCCTCCTGTGGATGATGATGAGGATGATCAAAATGATGCCCTCTTTGTCCCCCAGGAAGGATTAAGAGTGTGCCCAGAAGGTCTAGGTCTCCTTCTCAGGAGTCTAACCACTCTGGCACCTCTATAGGGAGCTCTGTCTCATCTCATAGGAGAGAATCCTCTCATGAGAGAAGAAAGAGGCTAGTCCAGTATGAGGAAACTCAGCTGGAGACTCAGGAAAAAGCAATTAGCTTTAGATAGAGAATCCCTAGATCTCCTTAGAGAGAGAAGAAAGTTGGGACTAGAGTCCCATGGTGGCAGCAATATCCCTAGAGATAGGGAGAGGTCCTATGACCATAGAAACCTAAACAAGATTGTCCCTCCCTACCAGAGTGGGGATGACATCCACAAATGGATAACTGCACTGGAGAGGGCCTGTAAAGTTCAGAAGGTCCCCCAGAGGCAGTGGGCAGCAATCTTGTGGCTCTCCTTTGCAGACAAAGGTAGAGACAAGCTCCTCACTGTAAGAGAAGAGGATGCTGACAATTACACAGTCTTGAAGAGTGCTCTGATAGATGGGTTTGGCCTAACCACTGAACAGTATAGGTTGAAGTTCAGAGACACCCAAAAGCTCAGACTCAAGACTGGGTTGATTTTGTAGATTGTGCTACAAAGGCTCTGGAAGGTTGGATACATGGCAACAAAGTGCATGACTTTTTAGGATTGTACAATTTGATTATGAGGGAGCAGATCCTTAATAATTGTCAAAACCAGCTTTTGCACCAGTATCTGGTGGACTCTGATCTGACCTCTCCCCAAGAATTGGGAAAGAAGGCAGACAAATGGGTCAGAACCAGAGTAAAAACTAGAAATCAGGGTGGTGACCAGAAGAAAGATTCTACTAAGTCCCAAGAGAAAGGTGGGGATAAATCTAAGGATAAGTCCCCTACAGGGCCCCAAAATTCCTCTTCTGGGGGTGGGTCCCAAACTCCTTCCTCTCCTGAAAAGAAACCCTATTGCCATGTCTGTAAAAAGCCTGGGCACTGGAAAACTGATCCCAGTTGCCCCAGGATTGGCAATAAAGAAAATGTTCCTCCCACAACTACTACCACCCCTCCTGGTACTACCAGTAGTAATCCTCCAGTTGGGAGTAGTGCACCCAAAAAGTTAGGTGATTTTGCAAGAGGAACAGAGGTGGGCCCTAGTTTAGACAGGGACCCCTCAACAGACTCCTCTGACTCTGATGGTGGTATAGGATTTGCCACCTTTACCATGGGTCCCATAGCATTGGGCAGGTACAGATTGGAGCCAATGATTAATGGTCAGAAAGCTGTGGCATTTAGGGACACAGGGGCTAGTGTCACCATGGTGGCAGGGAAACTAGTCCCCCTCACCAGTTTTTACCTGAGTTTAAGTACCAGGTGACCAACATTGATGGTGTCAGAACAGATCACCCCATGGCCATAGTCAATCTCAGCTGGGAGGGGGTCACAGGCCCAAAGAGAGTGGCAGTGTCCCCCACCTTACCTGTAGATTGCCTGATGGGCAATGATTTGGAAATTTCAGCCTGGGCTGAAGTTGAACACCAAACCCATCTTAGGATGTTGGGCGTCCCTGTAAAGGTTAGTGGGGCTGTGATGGCCACAGCCCCAGACCAAGAATTTGGAGAGATGGAGCCTGAAAGAATGGCCCACTCTCCCCCAAAGAGAGCACAAGGGTTGAAGAAAAGTCTTCTTCCCCCAGACAGTAGGTAAGGCTCAGCCTCCTCAGGGAACTGACCCTACCCCTAGTGAAGGAACTGCCACAGAGGTAGTCAGGCCTGGCCTGGCCACGCCCCTGATGGCAGAGGACCCTTCCAAGGTGGTACCCAGTCTGGAGCAGGTAACCTGCCCCTCTCTACCCTGCCTCAGTCAGCCCAGGGCTGCAGAGGTCAGGGAGGTCAGTGGACCCCCCAGGGCCCCCTGTCCAGAGGAAGCCCCCATCAGCAGATTAGGGGCACCCAGTCTAGTAGCCCTAGCCAGGTGAAAATTCCTCTACACACTGAGGGATCCCCCATACCTTTATGTAGGGACCTCCCCCAGAAGGACTCTGGTAGGCAAGGGCAAACCTGGGACCAGAAGGTTCCAAACCTGCCATGTCCCTCCAGTAGTTCCATCCAAAGGGACCCAACCCCCAGCTGTAGGCAGCCAAAGGTTGACCCTTAGAGCAAAGTGCAACTCAGTCATGGAAAGACAGGCATACATGGTGACCAGTGATCTGAGGAAGCTGAGGCCAACATTCCTAGGGCCTCACTTCCCTACTCAGACACCTCACCAGCCTTGTACTTTACCTAAGCATACCAGAGGTAGTGATTCCCCATGGTGGAGACCCTCTCATACCCTTAGGGTGAGGGATTGCTTAGTGGACCATAAGACAGGGGGCAACCATGCTAGTGCAGGTGCTTCCTTATATGGCCACTTAGTCAATGATAGGCTCAACTGGCCAAGGTTAGCCTTATCTCCTTTCGTTTGGGGGGTTATGTAGGAAGGTGGAATCTGACTATATGGTTGCCCCCACTTTTTTATGGTGTTTTGCTGGTTTATGACTTAGTTGGACTGGGATCCTGCTATTCAGGGCCCCAGTCTATCTGCTTTCTCTGTAAAATGGTTTCCATGTGCCTTAGGCACATCTCTGATTGGAATCTGGAGTGCCCTTATAAGTCCCTAGTATATGGTATACTATGTACCAAGGGCATAGGTACCTCAGAGGCCTGCCAGGGGCTGCAGCATGTATTATGCCACCCCTGGAAGGCCATCCAAACTGACACCACAGGTCTGCTACTGCAGCCTGGGTAAGGTGGTGCATGCACCTCTTACTGTGATATAGGTTACCTATATCACTAAATACATACGCACATATAAACCTATAAGTCACTCCTAAGGCAGGCCTTATCAATCCTAAAGGCAGAGTGCATGGTTCCTATGTGAGAGGGTGCCCCTGCATGAGCAGGGCCCCTCTGCAGCGTTCGGAGACCATCTCTGATGCTGTTTGTAGTGCAGCCTGACCATATACTCTTAAGCGCATTATATCCTCGCGGTCAAATGCTAACTTTGGAATGGCTGCACCTAAACATGTCGTGTTTGGTGTCAAACATCTTGGAATACTACCCCCCGCCAATCCTGGCGGCGGGGTAGCATTCCACCCTTCTAGATGGAAAGACATGTTAACTCTGGCTTACCCGGTAACTTCTTTCTGAAGCCCTGGCATCACAAAATGGATGCTGCTGCCACAGACACAAGTCTGGCCTCCTGCTGCTGGACGAAACTCCGGCAGGGGAGGCCTGGACAATAGGTTTCCTGTTGCAGGGAGGTGTGACCACCTCCCCAGACAGGATAATGTGTATTGGGGCTGGGTGGGTGCACTCTTAGAGTGCTTTGAAGTCCTGCACTGGGGGAGCAAAAGGCTCCTCTGTGCATATGCCAGTTCAAACCAGCTCAGGGGCTACCTGCCCCTGCTCTGGCGCGAAACTGGACAAAGGGAAGTGGGTGTAGCCACCCCTCCCTTGACCCTCCCATAGGTGGGGTCATAGAGTTAGTCCCTCCCTGTTTTACTGGTTAAAATGGGGAACCCTTGCCACAGCAAGATTAGATTATACCTGGACGAAACTCTGACACTGAATCCTGGACCTTCGACGCTCTACGACAAGATTAGAGGACTGAAGAATCTCCCTTGGGGTCAAGGAGTGACTCCCCTGCTTGGCAGGCACCAAAGAAGCATCTGTCCGGTTCGCATTACTGAAGCTCCCGTCGGACGCCGAAGTCATCGCATCACCAGAGGTGGATTCTCAGACTTCCCGAGGCTACCCTGAGTCCCCAGCAAAGCTGAGGCCCGTGGCTATCGTGGGTGACTTGAGACCGTGACCCCTGGACACCGAGCACACTTGCAAGTGCACCATCTTCTGGGTCTCACAAGAAGTCGTGCTTTGGGCTCCGAGTAGCCCTAGCCTCCAGCACCACCTGCACTGAAGATCACTGGCCCCCACTCCACGAGTGTCCTGTAAGCCAGCTCCACGTGCGGCGTCACGAGGCTCCTTTGCGGTCGCTAGCCCGTTGGCTAGTAGCCCTTAACGAAGGCCAATCTTTTCTTTCCTTGGCAGTCCTGGTTGCTCCAGGCCTGCCCTCACTTACCTTCGCTGGGTGAGTTCCCCAGACCTTGCTGGTCTGCATCATCGACGATCTACATCTTACTCGAGACTTGCCGTTGCCAAGGCTTGTTGGGTCCAATCCGGTCGCCGACACCTCAGCACTCGACAGACATCGAGCACCAGCCCGAATCCTGCTCCTGGTCGCCGACAACGCCTCCCGGACCTCGTGGCTGAAGAGTCAAGACAACTGTCACCGCACCTGAAGCACTCGACATCGGTGGGCATCTGTCCATCGCCTTCCTGGTCACTGGCTAGTGACCCAGACTCTGTCCCCTCTGCTTTCAGGTTCTTCAGAACTCCGATCCACTCTTGGATCCACCCGGACACTTTTCTCCTGGTCACCAGCAGCACTTTGCAGCAGATCGCCATACGAAACGACGACGAAACCCGACCCCGAAAGGCACCTATGCACCCGGCTTCCCTGGGTGAGGTAACACGAGTACTCCGGTGCTCCCGTGGGTAGAGACTCTTCAAAGTCCTAGATCTCAAAGGGTTTTGTCCTAGTCCTCTTTTAAGTGTCCCTTTCCTCTATTTTCCCGATCCCGACTTTCTCCATAGAAGTTAACGGCGTATCGCGGTTGTGTATTTACACTGCACGCGTCTCCCGTGGGTCCCCTGTGTCACTACCTTGGGTGGTTCCTTGTGGTCCAAGCACTTCTAGAGGCTCTAGGCCTAGTGTCTAGTTCAGTCGTGGTTCGCATACCACTTTATTGGTATATGGTTTGGTACGCTCCTAGGGCCCAAACGTGTATTTGTGCTATTACTGTGATTTAAGATCTTATAACCTATGTACTTCGAACTCTAGCCTCATAAAGAGACTAGAGGGGTGTGTTTAGTAATAAATACATATATTTTGAATATATACCTGGTGTGGTGCTCTTTCATTTGGTCACTCAAGAGATTATAGACTGGTAAAACAAGCTGCTTTACATTCCTTCAAGACTTAGCCTGAAGGCTGCTCTCCATAGCTACCACTAGGATAGCTTTCAATAAGGTTGTCTTTAACCTATCTACCATAAGAGTCGATTTGGACTGGTGCAAGGTGCCCACTATAATTAGTGGACAGCATATGCCAGGCCAACTTCTCACAGTAATTATAGCTCGGGCAGATGCTGCAGATTTCCCTGGTGGTCCCCTAGATCTATCTAGTTCGGGAGAGAGCATTCAGTTAAAACCACCTCCCCATATCTGTGGAATGTGTCCATAGTGTGCAATCTTGTTGTGTAGCGAGTAGTAAAATTGCGGGTCATCAACGTTAGGCCCATTAACACCTATTAACAGTACTTCGAAATGCCCCACACTGCAGTAAGCAATCACATATTGTCCCCCTGTGTCCACACAGACCTCCCGCAATTTGACACGAGATCCACATCAGGCCCAGATCAAGACACCACGTGCGTGCGACGTGAACCCTGCTGCCAAATACTCACCCTTCATCCTGCGCTGGGAGAGTAGTCCTCTCTGAGGGGTCAAGTGCGTTTCCTGTAGAATAGCTACATCTATATGGTGCAGCTGCAAATATAGTACCACTTCCTGTATCTTATGATTGTCATTTAGCCCCCTGACATTCCAGGTGAGAAAATTCAGTGTAGCCCCATGCACAGTTGTTGTGGCGTTAGTATTTTCCTCACCACCCATTGCCCACTTTGTGCCTATACATGTCACACGTCATACTTAGACAACCGCCTCGGAACTTTAAATAGCTGTGGTGCAAAAATATTGGAGTATATAACTGTCTCCCTCCTCCACCCATGCTGTGCACCCTAAAACTTGACCAGCTTACCAGAGCCCACCCTCATTATCCCCTAACAAAAACAAGATGCCCCAAACAAACAAATGTGTATAACACGTGAGGGCAGAGATTACCATATCGAACTACATGGTCGAACTTTGTGACTGTGCCGACAAATAGTTATCTTGTTGCTTCTGGAGCTATACCATGCCTACGCACCAGGAGTAGTATTCTTGAGGGTATGGTTATTGTGGGCAATTTTTACTCATGGCATTCTGTGCAGTTCCTGACCTGTTGTGAACTTCATAGTGTGATTCCGAACATTTAGCATTCAAATCAAACCCCCATCTGGGTCCCACCCATCGCCACGCTTTGTACCCCTTCTCGAGGATCAATCACAACAAGCAGCACCTCCTTGGACCAATTATAGTGCCAATACAAGTATCTATCCATAACATGAGTTAGTTTAAATATCGTGGCAAACCAATACACATCAATTAGTCTTGCTGGTCTAACTCACTGGCAGTGTTGTTGCCATCAGGTACATACTCTTTTGTTTGCTTGTTAGCTTTTGCTGCTTCCAAGCTCTTAAGTGTTTGTTGCAGGGTTTTGGGGTAAGAGAAGATCCTGGGTTTCCCCTCAACCAGTACGCGCATACGCACTGAGTAGAGAATGGCGTATTCCACGTTGAGTTCACAAAGTTTCCGTTTTGATAGTGCAAATTGCCTCCTCACTTCCTGAACCTGCAGGGTGAAGTCTGGGTACAAAGAAATTTCGGGTCCCTCATAGCTTCTAAATCTCTGGTGCAACGTAAGGCTGCATCACCATCCCGATAGTTGAGCATACGTGCTATTATTGAGCGAGATGGCGCGCCCAGCGCCGGACGCGGAGCCAGTGAACGGTGAGCACGCTCTACTATGGACACTGCAGAGAAAGTGTCACGGACTAGTAGAGTTATTAGTAGTTTCTAAATGAAGGTCTCCATGTTCCTAGTAACTGTAGACTCCGCCGGCCCACTATACGCAGATTATTTCTTCGTGAGCCTCCAAATCCTACGCCTTACTCTGCAGTGTTGTCTTTAGTTTCTCCATTTTCTTATTCGCCCCCGATGCTTCAGCTTGTATATCTTCTACTTCTGAGACACTCCTTTCAACGATGTCCAGTCTCTCAGAGTATTTATCAATCTGTTCTGACATACTGTCCATAAGGTAAGTGAGGGAATCAATCTTACCATCAATGGTGGTTAGGCTCTGTTGCATAGTTACCAGCATCTGCCTTATGTCATCCCCAGGTCCGGCCCTGCTGCATTGGTGTCTTGTTCTTGAGATGTTGCATCCTCGTCGCGTGTCCTCATGGATTTATGCTGTTCATAATTCAGCTTGGGCTGGCTTTTGCCTGGTTTGTCCATCTTGATAATCGAGTGCATGTAACTTCCAGTGCCTGCTGAGCTCCACAAGTGCAATACGACCGTCTGGCGCACACAGCCCACGTTTATCACTCGGTTCTCGGCGCCCCCCCCTATCTCCGCCTGTGCAATCTTATGGTGTTATATCCCAGTTCTGCTATCAGGCAGTCGGGTATTGATGAATATCGTTGATCACTGGCGGCGCACCCACCTCGTGTTCCAGATACCAGTTAGTGCACTTACTTGTGGGGGTGCGGGACTCCAGGTGCTAGTGGCAGCTATTGTGTGCTAGGGGCTCGGGGGGATGTTGTGTTCACGCCCCGTATTCTCTCAGGTTGCGCAGCAGCTCAGCTTGTACTGTCCCCTATTGAGCTGCAAGGAGGCTGCAGTCCCACGCACCCCAGGGCCAACCACAGTCAGGAGTATGCAGGCGAGTCTGTCCTAGGTCTGCCGCCTCACTTGCGCCTCACCTAATGGCTGCTGCACAGGGAAGCAGGAATCTTAATTGTAGAAGCTTGTACTGTCCCCTGTTGAGCTGCAAGGAGGCTGCAGTCCCACGCACCCCAGGGCCAACCACAGTCAGGAGTATGCAGGCGAGTCTGTCCTAGGTCTGCCGCCTCGCTTGCGCCTCACCTAATGGCTGATGCACAGGGAAGCAGGAATCTTAATTGCAGAAGCAGGCCTCAGCGGGGGCGGACCAGAGCGCCGTGCGTGTTCTGCTGCAGACTCCCACTTGCGAGCTCCAGGGACGAGGATAGGCACGGCAGGAGCGGGGCCCTTCTACAATCGTCTCCCACACGCTGGCAGATTCCAGGTATCAGATCGAGCCAGGGGCCTCCTGCGATTGATATGCTCCCAGGAACTAGGGGCATCGCACACCGCAAATGAGAGGGGAATGCCTGCCCAAAGTGCGGCACACTCCCAGTGAGCAGGTAGGCCACGCTGGCCGATTCCCAATGGAGGCCCAGTGGAGCCCAGGGGTGGCCACCGAAGGTCAGAGTAGGCTCGTTTGGAGGCACAGCACCTATCTTGCATTACGCTTATGGTCAGGGTAGCATTCCAGCAATGATGCCGGATGATCGTTCCGGTTATTAGCAACGGCACTGGGAGCTCACCTAGGTCGCATCCATCTTTAGGCCAGGCAAGCTCTGCCCCCTCCAGATGCGTTCTTTAGTGGTCAACATTAAATGGGCCCCCAATGGCTTTGTGATCCCCATGTATGGCAGTTTTTTCAATTCACATCCTTGCTCTCCTTCTCCCATGTGCTCTTGTCCTCACCCGTTGTCACAGAATCGTCCACTGACTTCTGCGATTTTTCGCCAACCCCTTCTTCGCTTTTCCACTCCCCCTTCTCCCTCCATGCCCTTCCCCTGATCCGGCTCATACTTACCCTTGAGCAAACAAATACTTCCTCTCTGTTTATTCTCAGCACGTCTACGATGCACATCTTGAGGCACCTCCCACCATACACTCTCATGCACCTCATCGTCCACAATCTCTCCTTCCTCCAATTCTTCATCACCATAATCAGGCTGCCACTTGGCCTCCCTAAAGACACCACCACAATACGCACTCGTGCCCAGCACCTCACCATCACCCACACCACCATCACCAAATTGCTCATCATAAAGATCTTGTGAAGGGTTGAAGTCCTGCAAGATGAACGCAGGTCCCAATCTTTGCCTCTCCACCAAATCTTCCAGCACCGTCCCACAGCCGGCTGCATAAACATGCACTCTGTCTTCAGACCGGGGTTGCCAAGTTGCACCAGACACTCCCAGCTCACCGGACACCGCTGCCGCCGCCAAAACTACCTCAAGTCCCTGGCTGGCACTAAACTGACCCTGGCCTGCCTGCCCTGCAGCACAGGAGGGACTGTCATGGCACCACACCCACCTTCCATGCCCCCCATCCTGAAACCCACCCCATCCACATCAGAAAATGCGCTGTATGTGCTGGGGACCAAAACATCCCTCCACTGGCCTGCGACCCCCTGCGCGGCCCCTTCTCACTGAGCATTTAGCTGGCCCTCCGTGTTGCACACTCCACTCCTTACAACCCCCCGTATTTCTCCCTACGGCACCCCCTGTTGAAAAAGCCTGTCATCTCATCCCCAATTCAGAAGCCCCTGGCCCTGCCACTCTCCCTCCTCCCTCACTACCTGCAAGATGCTTAGCAAGCACCTGGCTCTCTCCCCCGCAGCTCTCCCCTTCCTCTCTTCCTCAGCAGATAGGGCCTGCCTGCACGGACTCAATAAATCCAGCAGCAGGCCCTGCAGTTCACAAGCCCCGCCCCTGCTGCCTAAGTGATCTGCCTCCACCACGTGGCTGAGAAGCATCACCGCACTCTCGGACCACACTCTCCCTGCTTCCTCGAACATATGCATCGGCGCCTGCAGAGCCACTGGCCCGGACACCACCAGCCCTTCACCCGGCAGGGCCTTAGCAAGCACGTACTTTACCTTTATTCGGGTGCATGCCTCCATGAGACGCAAGCCCTCTGCCAGAGCGGACTGCGGCTATGCCGGCCGCTCAGACGGCAGTCCCGCGCCCCCTTCATGAACCCAGCAGCCCTTGCCCGCATGGTGGCCCCCGAGGCGCGGAAAGTGGCGGGCTCGCTGCACAAAGGTGTTTGCCCCCTCCTGCCTATTGCAGTGCGGTGGGGCATTGCAGCCTGAGGCGGCCGGCCTTCTGCACTGCTTGTATCCCTCATAGCACCTGCCCCTCCCTGTTTATGCTTACGGGATGGCGACAAGCAAGCCATAACGGCCAGCGCCACACTCCCCTCCGATCTCCACGTCGGCCGCTCCAGGTGAGGGCCACCCACTTGTTGCAGGGCCCCCTTCAACAGTAGATACGACCTGCTTGCCTCCTACAGCATCCTCAAGGCCTGGCACATGCTCTCGGATATGGACATTTTCACTTGCCTCACAAAACTCAGTAAAGTATGCCAATTAGCCACTGGGCAGCGGAAAAAAACTTCACTCAGTCCCTATCAGCTGGGGTGTACCCAAATGCTACAATAGCACCCACACCTAACTGACATGACCCTTAGAGACCCTTCTGGCCCTGCCCACGCACCCCTTGACCAATTGGGCCTCTCCTCGCTCCTGGATCCTACCACCCTTCCGAAGATTCCGGGAGGGTAGGGCATTCTGCCCCCTCCCCCAAAAAACCCCATTACCAGCTAGGTCAAGCAATGACTGTCCATGTCAGTAATTGCTCAGTGCTGTTTTTCAGCAACAAATGTAATGTTTTTGCTGCTGAAAAATAGCACTGACAGCTAAAGGTGTTTCTTAGTGGTGGGAATACTTCACCATGTGAATTGGCCAAAGTCTGGCTCCCAGAAAATGGTCTAGGAGGTCAGCTGGCAATGCTGGAGCTTTCTCCTCGGTGGCCTGAAGGAGGGAGCTGTTGGTCAAAGGGTGCACAACTGATGGATAGGGAGTTTGGGAACATAAAGTTTAAAGTAGAGAATAAGGTTAAATAGAATTGGCATGTGGGGAATATAACAGAGGGGGATATTGGGCTTTTTTCCCTCTAGATTCGAGCAATTACCTCTATGGATTTTCTATTTGGACAGATCAGAAAAACTTCAGGCTATGGAGACAGAGAGGAGACAGAAGTGGGTATAAAGATTGCAGTACATGAGAAAGGGACAGGAAAGGGTATTTCAACGTAAACATGAGGACAAGTTCATGAAGGGCATATGGGAACTTATGTGAGACCTGGAGTTAGAGTGATGAGAGACAGAGGGGGCCGATTCCGATTCGGGCCGGAAATCTCTCCGACTGAGCCGGACCCGGAGAGATTTCCGACCGAATCGGACCCGTGCAGCCCGACCGAACGAGTACGATGCGTCCGTATGCTATCGTACCCGAGTCGGTCGGACTCCCATTGAAGTCAATGGGAGCCGGTCGTACAACGCGTATGCGGGCTCCCATTGCCTCAATGGGTGCGAGGCGAACAAGGGCGCCCCCTACAGTGGGTACGCGGCGAAGCGACTCGCGCCGTACACGCACAGGTAGGGGGGACCCATGGGTCCCCCCTATGTGCGTCTCGCGCGGCTATGCGTACAGGGGGGTCCGACACGGACCCCCGAAGTACGGCTCCGACTGCTCTTTCGAGCCGGATGGCGCGTGTCGGTCGGACTGCTCACGGCGCGCATCGTACTTACCCGGCCGGGGAACGTCTCCATTGCGCGGTGCGAGTCGTGCCCGAAGCGAGTCGGTCGGTGCGGTTAGACCCGGTAACGAGTCGGTCGGAGCGGTTGGGACGCCCGAACGAGTCGGTCGGCGAGTCCGCATCGTACTCGCTCGTCCGGACGCGCGTACGAATCGGTCGAGAATAGGGCTCCGAATCGGATCCGATTATGCCAAATCCGATTCGGAGCCCTACCGGCCGAGATCGGAATCGGCCCCAGAGTAGTGAGAAAAGATGAAGTCCATGAAAAACGGATAGAACAGAGTTTTCAAAGATCAAGATAGGAGAAGGGGGAAGAGGATGGGTTGTTAGTAACCAGTGGGAGAGTGGGAGTTAAGTGAGAAAAATGTAAGCTATGTTATTGTATTCATTAGAGGTTGTCAGTTTAGAGTCAAAGATTGTCACAAAGTTTCTACTAAGAAAAGATCTACAAACTATAGGCCTAGCAGTGGTCATCTTGGGGGATGAATATAGAAATACAATACATACTGACCACCCAAGGTCAGACTTTCACTACTCAAAGATGTCCTTCTCTCATCAGCCCGGCTCATCCCGAGAGCTAAAATGTTTGACCATATCTCACCAATCCTGGCCTCCATGTAATACAAAGTGCCCAAGGGGCCCAACGGGCATTTGCACCAGCTTTGTGCGGTCCCGGGAACTTTGGGATTACAGAAGGGGTGCAGACACTTGTGCGGCCCTTTTTGCAATACAGATAGCACTGGTGCACATATAACGCCGGCGCTATCATCAGAGGGCGTTCCCTCATTTGCATGGGGGTGAGGGCCCATGCAAATGAGGGAATCTCTTTGCCTCTGCGCCCATGCCGTATTATAGATGCGGTGCAGAGGCAAAGAAGCTGTCAAGAGATGCAGTGACATTGTGCCACCTATAAGGTGGCACACTGTCAGTGCACGCCCTGATGGCAGCTCTCTGAAGGGGTGAGACCCTGGTAAATGACTGCACCTGCCTGCAAGGGAATCTGTCATCCCTCTATAAAGTAGAGGCGGGTTGCTGCCTGCACAGTGAAGCATGGAGGGGCTGTTTTAAGGCCGTTCCGTATTTCAGTTGAAAGCGCTGCCCTCAGGGCAGCAAGGGTTTGTGGCTGGGGCAGTGCATTCTATCTAATACTTCCCAATTTCCTTTTTAGCACAGAGCATACCGTTTTAAAGGTGCGCCTGGCGCTAACAAGGTAAATGTATTGCATTGTATAATAGGGTCCCTGGTGTTGCAGCTCACAGCATCCCTGAATACCTTCCGTGCAAACTGATAATTTCTAGAAAAAGCAGACCACCAAGAATGCAGTCTATCCCTATATTGTAGAAAAGCTCTAAAATTGAAGTGCTCCTTTGCAGGCAACTCCCAAGATTTGGAACTCCGTCTTAACGCACATTTACTTTACCACATCCTTAAAAAAGTTCCTACAGAGACTAAACAGCCAAGTACTTCCTCCCCAGGACATCCGGTCATATGATTGTGAGCCTCACCTTCCTGTGAATATTGTGCATTATGCATACCTTTGTGATTTACAATATTTCTTACCAGTAGATTGAAAAATTCACTGTAAAATGCTTCTATACTCTACCATCAAAAAAACTGACGTATTTTTTAACACCCGAAGCATTGTTGATATTGTATACATCCTCTTTATCTACCTATGTCACACATCTCTGTTTACCATACCAGTGTCTTTGTACAGCGCACGGCACTGCAACTCAGCTGAGAGTCTAAATTGCACGGAAAAAACACAAAAAACACACTAGATAGAAACGGACCTGTTTCTAGCCACGACCCTAACAGGAGACTTTGAGATCCGAGAGTGACGCGGAAGGGAAATCAAGGAGTGACTTTACGAGGAATCGGTACTCGCTGTGATTTATAAGTCAGGGGAGTCAGTCAGTTTCCCAAGATTACCTAAGACCTTTAGCAGCCAATTGAGTGCACCCGCTATCTCTGTCTCACCATAGTGTTTCAAGACTGACACTTCTTAGGTCCACTCTTTCTCTAATTGATAATCGACCTCAGCTGACAGGAACCTGCTCTGTGTGCATTTTAGAGAGGAAATCCTATCAAATTGCCAATCTTGACAGTTTGAAGGTAATAAGAGATTTGAGGCCAGCACTCAGTGTCTCTCTCCCCGAAGAGTTGCTGAATGTGTTCTTCAGGCTGTTGTAAACTTTTTTTGCAGCTTCAATTTGAATTAACTGTGGTTCATAGCTTTCTAGTCTTCAAATGCTGCAAAATACGTTTGAGTATTGTTTTTAGGAATCTGCTGCCATCCTCTGGTGTATGTGTGCAATTTACGTTATTTTATACAAAGGCGGTCCAACGATCTATGGTGGAGGAAATGCGACTAATACAGTATCCTTTGTATTAAACATTTCTTAATAAGACCCCAAGAATCTCATTCACTGAATGCTTGGCACACACGAACACAGCTTAAATATGCAAAAAGTGGCATTTGTGAACACAAATGATAGATCAGGGAGGATTCTCGTCTAGATTTACTTCCTTCGGAAAGTCTCAGTTATTTTACCACCGTTACCACTCAACTTTAAATCTCGTTTTTACAATTATGGAAAATCTACCTAGTTGATGTATTTAGCACAATCTGGTTGATTTTGCACAGGCCTGATGCGATCTAGGGATGGAAAATCTGCAACTACTCCACCGTATGGATAGTGTTGGGAGGAAATTCCAGTAGCGGATTTTGCTCTGAGTTTCACACTTCCTCTACAAATTAGAGCATTTCCCGATCTAACAACCTCTAAATCAGGCCTGGACGTAAATCAGGATTGGGCTGGACTCGTGGAGTTTCATTCTGTGGAATTCTGCAGAGTTACATAAAACTTTTTGATATTCTTTGGAGTTCCGCAACTTAGCACCGGTTGTGCGAGCACTGCTAATAATTAAGCCCGAATGGCGCCATGCGGTGCGTAAGACAACGCGGCCATTCGAGTTGATTTTGCTACCACTCGAGTAGAAAATTTACTCGATCTGCAGCTAATCTGCTCGAGAGGCAGCCCTCTGACCTTGACTGCTTGCGACCGCCAACATTCGAAAGTCACGCTAGGGGACGCCAAATCTCTCTCTCGCTAGCTAGTTCCATTTCTGGAGCCTCGCAGGAAAAATATTTGGCCATGCAGCAGTTGGCGGAATTTGGCCAGAACTCCACATTACAAGAGTACTGCGTAGTCGCAAATTTCCACCAATTCCGTGGGTGGAATGAAACATTCCGCCAACCCCTAATGTAAACAAGGGAGTGAATATGGTTGCTCCCATGATAATGTAACAAGAGATGAGTGATGACATTACAAATAAGTTAAACACCCACCAAGTCATGTCCTTGTAGCCATTTAAAAAACTTGAAATGTCTTTTCTCAGAATTATTATACTTCTAAATGTACTCCTCTAAGTTAACATAAGTGAATGCAAGTGCAGGGGCATAGCTTGGTCAGTAAGATTGAGGGGGTGTGAACTTATGATTTTCCAACAATCACTCTGGCATATAATGCTAAAATCCATTCTACAACAAGCAGGGTGTATGAGGGGGCCCTAAGGGAAAGTGGAACGGGAGATGAATGCAGATTGGTGGACTACTAAGTGAGAGAAAGACAATATTTTGTAAAATAACCTACATTTTCGAGAACTTTCAAAACAGAGCAGGAGAGAGTGTGTGCATTTTTGTCTGTGTGTATGTACAAATTCCTGGTGAAATCCAAGAGACACCTCCCCATATTTGACTGAAAGCACCTGTACCCAACTATTTATCAGAAAACATATTTATTAGGAGGGTGTAACACCACAAACACCCCCTGAAACTACGCCCCTGGGAAAGTGACCCAAACTACTCAATGTTTAGGTCCTGTTAAGGATAGCTTTTTAGTTATTGTGGTCTCTCTACCTCTGCAGATGTGTTGGGTTTGCCGTACTCCTCCCCCTTCTGTGTGTTTTTCATGCTAGCCATACATCCACTGTTTTTAAGAATGTATCTCTTTATCTTGCATTCTTAGTTTGTTTATGATCATTATAAGGGGGAAGGATGTGTTATAATGTTTTTGTGTTTTTATGCATCCTACATTACTGTCAAATGGTGTTTTACTATCTCCATACATTTTGTTGTACATGATCATTTTATGGGGGAGGGTGATGTTTAATGATTTTGTTGTTTATGCATCCTCCTTTGCAGATATGTGTGTCTTTTATCATCTTCATACATTTTGATTGTTTTCGATCATTATCGGCCAGAATACTGCGTGCAGGGAATATAAACTTTATTCCCTATCTGCACTCTCCCAGGCAAGGAATACAACTTTGCTCCCGCCCAGGTGGGAGCAGAGAAAAAAGCTGCTCTCACCCTGGCAGGAGGAAGACAACACCACAATGGGTGCTGGCTGGGATGTTGACAGTGGCCACGTGGGCCCTGTGGCTCTTATCACAGCCACCAAATTAAAAAAATATGTTTGTGCTCCAGATGGGAACTAGGGCACACACCTTTAAAACAAAAATGGCCAGCTCCTGCTGGAAGTAGAAGATGGGGAGACTGGAGGGGCCACAAGAGCACTGGAATTCACCCCATGGCCCAAAAGTTATTTTAAATTGTGGGTGTTTTTAATGGAACCGGGTCACCCAAAAATAAAAATACACAAAACAAGAAGGATAAATAAGTGGCAGAAGTCACTCATTTATTAATCACTGTTCTAGCAAGGAGCACCCCATAATGATGTGTAAGGGCTTTTTAGTTTAATTTTTCTGATCCTGGTGGTGCCCCTAGAAAGGGCAGGGGCACCGTCAAGCATTATTTTCAATTTGTGGAGTAATGCTGAGAGCACCGAAGCCCCCATGCAACGTTTAAAAAAAACACAGTATGGCTCCTGGATCATTGAATGCATGGCCTCAAGAGAGCTTATCATATTTTTTTAAAATGCTCCGAGCTGGACCTGTATGCTCTTCAGCTGAAGCGCAGGAATCCTTGCAGTTGGTTTTAAGGTTGCACTTTGTAGCCCTCATTTTTTTTTTTTAAAAGACTCAAAAACAAGTTTTATGTTTTTTCTTAAAATCACTTTATTTAAAATATTTTGTGACAATCACTATTAATAAATATTGCAAAGTGTGAATGTATAAAATATACATTTGATTGTAGTTATTGTTGGCTTTTTGACAAAGCCAAGAGGTCTGCTATATATTTGTTGATGTGCCAACCCTTGATAATGCCAACAGGCCCACCGCTTTTTATATTTTGGTGTTCTGACCCTTTGACAAAGCCAGTAGGTCTGTGCAACCTCCATCATCACAAACACTTCCATGTCCTCATGTCCTAGCTGTTGGAAGATATTTGATTGACAGTGTTTATTTATGAAAAGCAAACTCTAGTATGTTACCGATTGTGTCCCTTTCATGCTTTAGAGTGCAGTGACACCACTAGCAGACAAGAATGATATGTGATAAATAGTTTTTTTTTAAACAAATTTCTTAATTTGATGTTGTGTCTTATGACAAATATCTGAAAAACACAATAGACAATACGCAGCAGTTAGCACTTAAACTTCAGTAGTGCAAGATGGATTATTGTCATATCAACATGAAAATTCAGTTGTCTCCTCTTCATCATAAAGAAAATTACACATGCATGTGTGACTCTCCTCCTCCCCCGCCCCCATGCCTCGTTCCCACAGAACATAATAAACATCATAAGGACTGGGTTGTCAATTGTCTTCTTTCTCCATTCGATAATCTTCACATTTTTGCCACATCTTGAAGTGTTTTTGGAGGCAAGCCCTCGCTTCACAGATCAGGGGCTCTAATATGCACCATTTACCCATGCCCTTTTTAGCTTAGTTACATAAGGGTTGGTGAAAATTCCTCCAATTCTGTGCTATGCTCCTTTTACCCAAAACCTGACCCAGCCAGAGGAGGGATCTTTCTGCACAAGTGCAGCCCTCATTATGCAGAATATTCAATAGTGCATGCTTTGGCTGTGCCTCGGTGGGTCGCCCCAAAACTGTCTGTAATGCATCAGATATCATTGCTCAACAAGATCTAAAGCGATCACTAGTACAAACTGTGCAAAGAAAATCTCCTGACGTATTCTGATATCTTAGGCAATTTGGGCCATGACCTTGCTGGAGAGGTCATAACTTCTCAGGAGTTAAGTATATTCTATGAAGATATTTAAATTGCATAAACCAGAGTCTACATGAAATCGCAGCTTTTCTTGGAGTCATAAGTGTAAAGGTCCACTCCTCGTGCTTCAGGGGACCCACCCCTCTCTCCCAGACCTCTCAGACCTGACTGACCATATTTGGAGTGCTAATAATCAAAGCTGTACAGAGAAAGGATATTTTGCCTCTGGTAGGATGCTGGGACATGAATATTTTGGCTCCAACCATCCGAAGTGGGCACTTGTTTCATGTCAGTAAGATATTGGCATGATTGCACTGGTACATATAAAATTAAGTATTCAGATGTCTGAATTCCTCCTTCGTAATAGTGAAGGATTTCAGCACCCCTCCTGCCAGAGCATCCCCAGGAGGGTAAGTTCCAGTCGGTCCAATCCACCAAAGTCCTCAATGGAAGCAACCTCCAGAAGGACCATGCCTTCCCACAGTGGTGGTGGCGATGGTGGTGAGGGTGTGTGTGTGTGCGTGCATGCGTGCGTGCATCTGTGTGTATATATATATATATGGTATTTTATAGCTCGAACCTAGCCAAAAAGCAGCGGAGCTCTGCGCATGGCCAAAGACAAGAATAACGTCCTCTTCCTTTATCAATCTGCCTGCCAATTTGAGGCCTTCCGTATTGTCAAGACGGCCTTTGTTGCAAGGAGCAGTCCCAAAGGGGGTTTGCCTCCATGTAGGTAATGAAATGGAGATCCTGGCCCATTGCCCAGAGTTCGGTGGTGTATGCTGGGGCAGGGTATATATAAAGCAGTCCCCCCAAGCCTCAGTGCCCAAATAACATAAAAGAGATTGTCCCAGGAAAGGAGTGCAGGTTGTGCATTTAATGTATGTCCCTGTGTTAGAACACTAAAGGTTTGCCTAATAATATGCCTAGCGCAGTGGTTAATTTGTAAAAATGTAAGTGCAGGGTCCTCGTCAGGAGGCCCCTGCTGCTTGTAACATCCATTGCTCCTGTCAGCGCTGCCAACGACAGTAGCGACACAACTACTAAACATCACACTCTTACAAGTGTGGCAATTCAGACTATTCCAGGCCCCCATCGCTATAAGAGTGGCTTGGGAGGCAGGTATTTGCTGTTGTTAATGTATATTCAATTTAAGAAACAGCTGTTGTAGTGCTCATCCCTAAATTAGGCAGACACCGCTACCATGTGGCAGACTGTCATAAGTGCCAGTGCTGACAATTAAGTGCCGGTGCCAATACCAAAACCACAGGCTTACGTAGGCAGTGGCCTAGTGGCTCAGTGAGGCATAAACAGACTGGGAGGAGAACGTGACTCTTAGTGCTTAATTTGTAAATGGCGGAGTGCCGGTGCCCAAAGCTCTACTCAGAAGGCCGCAGTGGTGAAATTAAATGTCATCACCATGAATAATAAAGCTGTGTAGCCTTCAATTCACCTCAGACATCTTGAATCAGCTAAAAGGCACTCTCTCCCCCTTTATTTCACTCCCATGGGTTCCACCTTTCTCTTTTGTGACGGTTTTTCCATCTGTCTCTTCCTCCGTCTTTCGTTTTCTGTGCTTCTCCTTCTCTTGCTATCACTAAATGTCTGCTGTGGAAAAATAAGTGCCGGTCTCCAAAAATAAGTGCTGATGCACCCAAAGGCAACCACCGGCTCAAATTAACTACTGGTGACTCTATATCTGGCTTGTTCAAACAGATCTAGCAATGGTTGCGAAGGCAAGACATTATGGGGCCGATTCCGATTCGGGCCGGAAATCTCCCGACCGAGCCGGACCTGGAGAGATTTCCGACCGAATCGGACCCTAGCAGCCCGACCGAACCAGTACGATGTGCACGTATGCTATCGGACTCGATTCGGTCGGACTCCAATGAAGTCAATGGGAGCCAGTCGTACGACGCGTACACGGGCTCCCATTGACTCAATGGGCACGACGCGAACAAGGGCGCACCCTACAGCGTGTTCGCGTCGATGCGGGTCGCGCCGTACATGCACGTGTAGGGGGACCCATGGGTCCCCCCGTGTGCGACTCGCACGCCTACGCTTCCAGGGGGTCCGACACGGACCCCCAAAGTGCGGCTCCGACAGCTCCTTGGAGCCGGACTGTGCGAGTCGGTCGGAGCGGTCGAGGTGCGCATCGTACTTACCCGGCCAGGGAACGTCTCCATTGCGCAGTGCGAGTCATCCACGTGCGAGTCGGTCGGAGCGGTCGGGTCCTGCGAACGAGTCGGTCGGAGATTTCGCGAGCGCACGCATCGTACTCGCTCGCCCGGACGCACGTACGAATCGGTCGGGAAATAGGGCTCCGAATCGGATCCGGTTAAGCCGAATCCGATTCGGTGCCCTACCGGCCGAGATCGGAATCGACCCCTTAAAGTGTTGTGCCGGAAGTCCTTTGTGGCCAGTTGCCTTACTGGAGGAGAGCTGAGAGACAGCCTTCAGCATCTCATTAAGGGATAACGGTGCGTCAAGTGTGAGTTTATAAGCCTACTTTAGGGTTCGGAAAGGTATAGTTGCTAAGTATAACTTAATTCAGTCTTGCGGGCAGGGAGGGGGAAGATGCCCAATGTGAAGAACCAAAATAGTGTGCAAACTCATTTGCAATGTCTATGGGACGGGTAACAATCTCCCCTTTACCCAGGGCTTTAAGTGGGCTGGGGCCTTTTCCACTCAAGAGCTGACTAATATGTCTGGATGCATTCTGCAGGTCTTGTCCCCCAGCCAGTGCTTCCTACTTCAAGTGACAAGCCAAGCCCCCTAAGCAGGATTCATTCTGATTTGATTGTTTTGTAGCTGCGTCTGCTTAAAGATGTGTAAATTCTTTTCTATTTGTTTTCTCAGAAATTCTGTTCTGCAGACGGGAGCTTCGATTTTAGATCATTGATCATGTTTTAATGCATTCTTTTATAAAGAGGTAGTTTGCTAATTGCTTGACTCTTAATTATCGTCTTATAGGGTTCCTTTAATACAGCTATGGATTCCATGGTTCCTGTGCTAGCGTCACAGTAATAAGTAATGTCTTCTGTTAGGGAGGCCCTAACTTCTTGTTTCATGGGGCACAATAGACTGCATCCCCACAGTAATTAAGTGTCGGGAGGTTTACCATAAAAATATGGGTATGCTTACCACACATCACCCAACCTCGTGTCAGGTGTTTCTCCATTTGTTGTTCTCAGAGGGCGAGAACCATGCACTAAATTCAATCCCACATGTTTGGGTGGTGGTAGGGTGGTGGAACCCGACCTCAAAGGTGTAAGCAAGAAAGTAGAACTACACCAGAGGAAGTACAAGAAATGGTACGATGAAAAAAACGTGGTTAAGACTCCTAGGTGGGAGGAAGGTGACTTGGTACAAGTCAAAAGGAGTATAAAAGACCCTCATAGCAAAAGTAAATATTACCCTCCATGTCGGGTTTCAAAATGCTATAAAAACGTGGTGTTACTGGATAATGGACAGTTTTGGAGTTGTGATAAAATTGTTAAATGTAGCAATGTCTAATCTCATGTAATAAGGGAGATGTGCTATAATCTCCTTTCTCCCTACCCTTACCTTTCCCCGTTCTCCCTCTTTGGTACATTCCTTTTTTCCCCTTCCCTTCTGCCCTGTTGGTTTCTCCCTGGGGAGCTTGACTTAGAATGTTGACAGTGCTCAGCTGTGTGGAAATTGTTCTGGAGAGCGGATGGTCAATAAAGAAGATCTTTACTTACTTCCTGCCTCGCATCTTCTTCTTAACAGCTTCCTCAGAAGTGCAGGCAATACCACCCTGAACCAAAATTTCAACCAAAACAAATCTATATTACTTTGGTTACCCTTAGACGCTTACACCGCACCTTTAGATAAGGGACCTGAACCGAACTTTACCCAGCAACCCTCCACTCATACCTAGGTTTTTGGGACATCCCCCAAACCCCCCACTCTCTTCTTACACTTTCCTATCCACTCTTCTCTCCTTTCACACGAATTGTATACTGCCACCGCCCCATCACTGGAGCCTCCCAGGGTTGCTTCTGCCACAATACCTAATAATAATAACTCTTTTATTGTTCTTATTGCTCCAATGAATTTCTTTGCTGATTTAATCTTCAATATCTTCACAATACTAGATATGAAATCCACAATGTATTTTATCATCTATTGGTTTCTCATACAACTTGTGAAACAATTCTGCACTTCTAGTCTGTCTTGTTTGTTTTTTATGATATGAGAATGTTAAAAAGATGTTAAAATAAAAAATAAATTTAAAAGTGTAGATGCAATGGGTGCATTATAGGACAGTCCCCTGGCATGTAGTGCAACATTCTTAACTACTGACAAATCAGCAGTGGCTCTCAGAAAATAGTCAGTGCATTAAAGTGACCTGTGAGTCCATGAAAAGAACGTAAAACCACCTTCATTGGAACAGCAGTATTTCCACCCACAGTGGCGACCGACAAAGATAAAGAGTGGTGAGATGGGTGGAGGGGGCACGGGGAGGGGTGCCGTGGGTGGAGCACACATGACGGGGGGGTTTAATAATAAAAATAAAAAAGACTTACCTGGTGCTGCCGGCCGCCTCACACACTTCTGGATCCAGTTCCTGGTCCCAGCAGTCCCTGGGACAGCATCACAGACTCCCCATCCAATCCCCACGCTGCCCTCAAGCATGAGAGAAGCACAGAGATTGGCTTGAGTGGGCTGGATTAACGCTTGCTCTGGCACAGGGAGTCTGTACTGTTTCTCCAACCCGGCTGTGCAATAAAGTTGGGTTGAAGAAACCTAAGTGTGCATGTCAGTTTGGCCGGCCTAAGATGGCTGGCCAAACTGACATGCACACTTACAAGTGTACCAGCTGCTTCTTTTCCCCCTCCCATGGCCCCTCCCTGCACACACTGGCTCAGTGCCAGTAGCTGAAAAATAAAACGACAATAAAATATGGTTTTATTTTTCAGCTGCTGGCTCTGAGCCAGTGGGGTGATGCTCATCCACCATTGCGGAGGAGCCGCCGCTGTGCACACATCGCGGAGATCCGTATATCTTGAGAAATCTACCCGAGGTAATACCTGAGTAATCACTAATACTGGGGAACTGACCTGTCTCTTCTGTAGCCCATAGAACAGATCAAAGTAAAGATACGAAAATCCTAAATAATGAGGGGGTGCATGCCGCACAGAAAGCAATCTGCACCCCATTTACTGTGCCTGTCACTATACCATATTGCCCCCTGCATCATGCCCTGTATGCGAAATCACAAACAGGAGGTGTTGACTTATCACTATAACAACGCCCCTTGAACGCCTTTCATACCCCGCTGCACAGCGCAGTAATGAAAACACATCTGTTGAGGCATCTCTAAACATTACCCTTTAGGTGGGTTTCTTGCTGCATGAGGACATCAACCACATACTGCTTACAAGCCTTTAAGACTGCACCTCTCTTGATTTTATACAAGAGATTATTAACATACCGGGAAATGCATCTGACTGGGGCCTGATGACTCCTTTGATAGGTGGTATGTGTCATGGGGGCTCTGTTCGGTAAATGAATATTCAGTAGCAAATACCTGAGTGCTGGGTGTATTAAACAATATAACATACTGAACTGTATTCTACCACCCACGTTCCACCCTACACTTTGCTGGGTGATGCATTTGCCATGAATCAACGGACAAGAGGGCTTGATCAATGGGAGAAGAGTGACCAATAGCCCCTCACCGCGAAGGTACCCCTGAACAGATCATTGCAGAAAAAACACAGAAACAACCTCCATGCTCAAGCAAACAAAAAAGAGCGTGCTTGGCTCAGCATTCTCTGTGCCTCTTTAGCAACATTAGTGCTGTAGGAGTCATAGGGGCATATTTACAAGGGCATTGCCTCACCGAAGGGTCACTTTTTTGCAACGCTCTGGTGGCGCTGTGCCCTGCTCCATATTTACAAGGTGACGCTAAGCCACCTCAGTTCTGAGGGAGGAATCATACCTCCCACACCAGTTACTGGTGTGGCGGTTTGATTCCAAGGTGTATGACACCAAACAGGACATACTTCGTTGCAGTAGTTTTCGAGATAGCATTTACCGCGAGGTTATAATGCACCTCTACCTATATGTCTGGTAGTATCACCTACAGCCCGGGAGAATGGTCTCCGAAGACTGCAGAGGGGCCCTGCTCATGCAGGAGCACCCTCTCACGTAAAACCCAGCACCCTGCCTTCAGGATTGATAAGGCCTGCTATAGGGGTGACTTATAAGGTTTTAAGTGTAGTGATATATATAGATGTAGTGAACCTATATCTCTCGTAAGTGGTGCAAGCACCGGCTTACACAGGCTGCAGTAGGAGACCTGAGGTTCCATTTTGCATGGCCTCTCAGGGGTGGCATAATACATGCTTCAGCCCATGGGAGGCCTCTGGGGTACCTTTGCCCTGGGTACATGTGTACCATATACTAGGGACTGATAAGAGGTACCCCAGTATCCAATCTGGATACATATCAATTTAAGGGAGAAAGCAGATAGGCTGGGGTCCTGAATAGCAGGATCCCAGCCAGACTAGTCAAAACAGTGGGTGCAAAAAGCAAAAAGTGGGGGTAACCATAAGAAGCAGATCCTACTTTCCTACACATACTAACTTTCACATTATGTATTTGCAGATTATCAAGTTATAACACTGATTTGGTGCTCTATATATACATTTCATTTTCTTTAGAATGCTGAATTAGTGAAGCTACATGGCATAGCAGGAGTGACATTAGGGAGTTTAGTTCCTTGGTCCTGAAGAAAAGCCATGGGGTATGGCTTGAAACATGTAGACCCTTAGAAACTCAGGAACATTATTGACTTGAGTCTTGTTATACCGACTAGAGGTCCAAATAAAGAATATTTTACCTACCTGGCAGGGATTTTTAATTCTCACACATAAGACCCCCCAACCGCTGTTTTTCACCTAGTGTTCATCATTTTATATAAATCTATTTGTGCCCCCACATATTTCGAAGGTTGCAGCATGCCCCGTTGCGCAGCGGAACGGGATGGACCCAATGATGAAGCATGCCACAAAGGGGAAACCCTGGTGGGTGAGGGTTATCCACAGAAAACATATTGTTTTCCAATATATGTGGAGGTTTAGTCCATGATTAACGGACGAGCTCTTTTTGTTTTTTGACATGTATTAGAAGGAGGACGAGTCTCTCTGGTTTTCCTCTACCTCCCCCTTTTGTTCTAGAAATTATTATTTTTGGACACCTTGCACATTGCAGCGAGACGTGCCTTCTATGCTCCCACCCAAGGACCAGAGTGTGAGGGTCGTGAGTGGGCAAATCCACCCAGAGTGTCAAACCTGGAGGTGCACCTCTTATCTCCGAGCCTGATTTTGCATAGGAAATGCATCACTTTTTTGGCACAGCCTGACGCAAAATCTATTTTGGGATTTACAAAGCCACACAAAGCCTGATTTGCTTGGCTTTGTAAAAAAATGTAATGCAAGGCAGCACTTACCATTGTCTTGCTTTACCTTGCATCAAGTAGACGTTTCATGGATGGAGCATGGGTGATCCAGTGCATCCACCTGTGTATTTTGATGCACACCCACATTTACAAAGACTTGTACACATAGGTTTGCGCCAAAATGATGCACCTAACTGAGGCTGAAGTAACAATGAGAAATATGTTTTTTCCTCCTTGTTAATTCCTCCTTGTATGTGTGTTGCTTTCTGCAGCACACATACAATGAGCAATAAACCTCCAAGGATAGTTTTTGTGCAGGAAGGTATCCCTTTCTGCACAAAACTATCTTGACCACAACACAGGCACCCTTGTGACAAAATGCAAGAGTGCCTGACTTGGCGCCAGGCAGCCACAAGTGCATCAGTGTTATGAGAGAGTAGAACTTTGCCATACCTTTGAAAATATGGAGCTGTTTTGCTCACTTTTCACACAACACAGCGCAGCAACTTCACTTGCTGTGCTGCGTTGCATGAATTGATAGTAAATGTGCCCCCAAGAGTCCACCTTCAGAGAGCGGATTTGTCTTTAATGCCTGTTCTCCACCCTAGACAGAGCAGTGTGGACAACAGATTGGAAAAAAAGAAGGAGGAGGGGAACACTCTGACCCTCTAGCCTCCGGGTGTTGGCTAAACCCAAGACTGCACATCAGTCCTTGATGAAATTGCCAGTTCAAATGTCCAATTTGCCCAAATTGGGAGAGGCTTCACATGAATTCGAAAAGGATGCAGGTAGACCTCTGGGGGCTGGAGGGGCAGGAGGAACACTCTAGGACCATGGTCAAAGGACAACATTTTGCAGGAAGGGAGCAGGCCACTCAGGTCTCAACAATCCTCACACAAATGGTGGTGGTGGCAAACCAGAGGATGTAAATAGATCAATAGGATGGGATGGGCACAGCGACCTGTTCCAGGCAGACCCTTCCAAAGTGTCTCTCACTGAAAGGTGAGGGCATCACAGGAAGGCAATCCCTTCTACACTGCCTTCAGGCCAAGGGTTTTCAAGGGGGTGGCAACTGCTTTACACAATTCGCAACAGTGTGTAACACAGGACCTCAACCCTCTCCCGCTTGTCTAGTGGCGGGCATGGGCAGAATGACCTTGACTGTTAGAAAGTGTGTGCCCGGCTGCAGAATCTAAACTTATTTTTTGTATTCCACAGTTTCGCTGTATCTGCTTGGAAAATTCCATTGTGGGCGTGCCTTCATTCGTTCTGAAATGTACATAATGTATCTTTATGCTTGCTGATTTCACTCCCTCTGCAGCACTCCTTAGAGACTGGGCAGACCGGGCTCCACTCTGAGCGTACTCTGAATAAACAGATATTGGTTTGTATTCTCTACTGTCTGACCGACTCTTCATTTGGTATGGAAGGCTGAGAGGTGGTCTTGTGTGACCCGGGTGACCAGAATCGGGTCACTTTCTTCAGTTGGTGCCGGGACAGGGACTCTTTCGGGTGAGTGACCCATCCCCTTCTGCGGACGGGGGGGAAGTCGAGGCCATCGTCGGGTCGGACTGACGGTTCAGGGATCCCTGTTTGAGGAGCATTGATTACTCGCAGCTGCCCCTTCCATCCTGCCGAACGGTGCCTCGCCCAGTGGTCATCCCGACTGGAGTCCTAAACGGCGAAACCCTTGGATCTGACTGTTTGGTTTGAAGAATCAGCAGTGGAGAATAAATTCGCTTCGACCTGCATATATCAGGTGAGTTTGTTTTGGTTCTTCGTGGTTATGGTACCATTTTGGTTTGCATTGGAAATGGTCTGAGGACCGTCTTTGGTACAAAAGCATTTGCAACTGCTTTACCAGGCATAGAATAGTAAATTTGTTTTCTTTTGAGAATGCCTGGAATCAGTAAGCTGTTTTCTTTGTGTTGTCGTTGTTGTTCTACAGATGCTCGATTGGAAGAAGCTCAGCCGTTGCCTCCAGAAGGCACCCCAAATTTTGATATGTACGTGAAACATGGTCTTGGCCCTATTATGTTTAGTACATTATGGCACAAATTTACAAGGGACAATGCCGAGTTACAGTGGCTGTTAACGGGCACTTTTGATGAACAAAGGATTGGGTATTAACAGGAACAGTTATTCAAGTAGACAGTCTATGTTTGATTCTCTTAGGACTTGGCAGAAGGCAGCTAGGCAGAGATGATTGAAGTCCGAGAAAGAGGCCCGGAAAGGAAAAATGCAGACACTGACTCAGAAAGCTGTAGCATATGATAGAGAAAAACAGGAAAAGGGAGTTGAATGCGAAGATAGGAGGTTCCGATTGCATATTGATAAATTGTATTTGGCTCAGGGAGAAACTGATACTTTTGTGGAAGAATTGTTAGATAATCGACCCCCGCCCCGTATGCTCTTCAAAGGATATATCCCAATGTTCCTGTGCCTGTTACAGCTGTTCTTTCTGTTCCTGTGTCTACTGCCGTCGTTTCAACGGCTGTGGCCTCGGCTCCTCCTCGTCTTTCTTCTGTTTCTTTGCCGTCTGTGGCAACGACGACTGTTAGTACTCCTTCCACACCTATTGTCTCAGCATCCCTGTCCCCTGCTCTTACTCCTGCGACGCACCTGCCAGCGACACTTGGGCCTGTTACTTCTGTTGCTTCTCCCTCCACGGTTCTTCATCCCCCGATATTTGTAAGCACTGAGACACCAGTTCGTGGGTTCGAGGATAGAGATTTATTAAAATTTCTTGAACGTATGGGCCCTTTTGTATGGTCTGCGGAGGGCGTTGAAGAGCAGAAGGTCATAGCTAATCAAACCGCACAGTGGGCCCGTAATCCCATTTACAGTGTGGAGGATGTTTGGAGTGTGATGAAAGATTATGAGCCTTTTATACAGCAGCATGCCCTTAAACATATATCCTCTACGTTGATTGGCCTTTGGCAGCAACGTTTTGGGGATGATGCGCCACAAATTTTATTTGATATTAGAGACCGTTTGTATGCTAGTGGTTTGGACCCAGGCCAAGTGTTTGGAAACATTACCACGTTGGTTGCTTATAGAGGTAGGTTGCATGACAAAAGTCCTAACACGGTATCTCCGTTTCCGATGCAAGAGGTTCATCCCATATGGTAAGCAGTCTAAATATCTAGGGGCATATTAGCAAGGGCACTATCGCCGCTTTAGCGGCACTTTTGCCGCTAAAGCGGCGATATTCACTATCGCCCTATCAGCAAACTGTCTCTAACAGCAGTTAGCGACAGTTTGCGGGCATTAGCGCCCGTTTTTTACCGCTTTGCATGTCAGCGATATTTATCGCTAATGACATGCAAAGTGGGCGTTCCGACGAACAAACCTGGGAAACACCCGCTAACAGGCCTATCGCCTATTAGCAAGGTGGCCATGGCCCCAGTTAGCGACGTGAAAAGTCGCGCTAACCGGGGTCATCGCCATTTATTTAACACCTGCAATTAGCAGGTGTTAGCCATACCTAACATGGGGGGGTGGATTATGCTGATACGACCACAGGGTCGTATCAGCAAGGTGTTCTCCCTTCTCCATGCAACATCGCTGGTTTTTCAGCGATGTTGGCCCATTTCCCCCGCTATCGCTGGAATATTCATCGCCATAGCGCTAATCGTTGCTAATACAGCGTTAGCGTGGCGATATATTCCAGCGATAAAAAAAATCACGCTAAGCAGGGTTAGCGATGATTATCGCCTCTTCTTGCTAATATGCCCCCTAGTTTTTTATGTCGACTTGCACTAATATCGAGTGCAGAATATCGTGATACAAAAATATCGACTGTCAGAATATCGTGGTCAAGAATATTGAGTCTAAGGTAAGTAATATCGTTTTTAACAACATCGAAGTCATTAATATCGTTTTAAAAAATATCGAAGTCATTAATATCGTTTGCTAAAATATAGGGGCATATTAGCAAGACCGGCGATAAAATTATCGCCGTTTTAGCGGCAGGAAACTGCTGCTAAACGGCGATAATGGGCTTGCTAATATGCGTTATGGAATTCCAATACAAGCCCAGGTTAGATGTCCTGCACATCTAACCTGGGCTTCTATTGGAATTCTATAACGCATATTAGCAAGCCCATTATCGCCGTTTTAGCAGCAGTTTCCTGCCGCTAAAACGGCGATAATTTTATCGCCGGTCTTGCTAATATGCCCCGTAGTTGTTAAAAATATCGTTTTTATAGTTAATGTTATGTATTTTAGTATGTATTTTAAATGTATGTGTTCTATTTTTTTGTCTAAGTATTGCATTTGTTTTTTAATATATCTGTTAAATTTTTAGAAGTTATTAATTTTATTTTAAGTAAATTTTGCGTTTTAGTTTCGTAGCGGGTTGTGGGTTTATAGGGGAATAGGGTGGGAAGTAATTTAATTATAATACATTTATTAATAATTTTGAGAAGTTATTAATTTTATTTTAATTAAATTTTGCGTTTTAGTTCCGTAGCAGGTTGTGGGTTTATAGGGGAATAGGGTGGGAAGTAATTTAATTATAATACATTTATTAATAATTTTGAGAAGTTATTAATTTTATTTTAATTAAATTTTGTGTTTTAGTTCCGTAGCAGGTTGTGGGTTTATAGGGGAATAGGGTGGGAAGTAATTTCATTATAATTAATGTATTAATATTTTTATTAATTAATATTTATGTATTTAATATTTTATATTGTTAATTGTGGGAATTAATTTATTATTTATTTATCAATTGGTTGTTAATTATTATTAATTAATTGGTAATTATGTTAATTATGTCATTTTTTTATGAGCGGGTTGTGGGTTGATAGGGGAGTAGAGTGGGAAGTAATTTAATTATAATTAATTAATTAATATTTTTACTAATTTATATTTATGTATTTCATTTTTTATATTGTTAATTGTGGTATCTAATTAATTATTAATTATTTATTAATTTGTTGTTAATTATTATTAATTATTTAGTAGTTATGTTGTGTCATTTTTTAGGAGTGCGTTGTGGGTTGATAGGGAGTAGGGTGAGAAGTAATTTAATTTTAATAAATGTTTTAATATTTATAATATAATATTTATTTAATGTTATTTTCTAATGTTAATTGTGTGAATTAATTTATTATTAATTGTTTTTATTTTGCTTGTTAATTGTTATTAAATAATTAATCAATTGTACATAAATTATGTTAATTGTGTCATGTTTTACAACATTGGTGGTGTCATTTATAGGGGAATATGGTGGGAGGTAAAATATTTATAATTAATTAATTATTTGTTAATTAATGCTAATTAATTAATTAAATATTAAATATGGTAATTGTGGAATAATTTTGATGTGAGTTGTGGAGTTTATAGTTGTAAATGTTGGGAAGATTTTTTTAAAAATTAATTAATGATTTGTTGTTAACCCTTTAAGTGCGCCCGTCGGCCAACGGCCGTCGCGAGCACTACCTCGGTAGTGCTGCGCACGTCCGTTGGCCGACGCGGCCCCGCCCACATAATGGAACGCCCGCACTGCGGCGAAATTATCACCGCGGTAAACGGGTTAATTGTTATTAATTTATTAATGTAAAATTAGTTATGGAAATTGTGTAAATATTTTTAGGTGTGTTTTTGTGTTTATTGGGGTAGAGGGTTGAAAGTAATATACTTTAAATAAATTAATCATTAGTTGATCATTTATATTCATTTATTAGTTGATAAATATTGTTAGTAATTGTTTTGTTTTTATTTTGTTTGGGGATTTAGGTTCAATAGCTGTAATGTTTTGTTTTATCCCCTCCGCTAACCAACACTTTCCCTACTGTTGCACTCATTGGAGTGGGAATAGTAAATTATTCCCCTCCGCTATCCAACACTTTCCCTACTGTTGCATTCATTGGAGTGGGAATAGTAAATTATTCCCCTCCGCTATCCAACACTTTCCCTACTGTTGCACTCGCTGGAGTGGGAATAGTAATTTTTACCCCTACGCTATCTAACACTTTCCCTACTTTGGACTCGCTGGAGTGGGAATAGTAATTTTTACCCCTCCGCTATCCAACACTTTCCATACTGGTGCACTCCCTGGAGTGGGAATAGTAATTTATCCCCTACGCTATCCAACACTTTCTCTACTGTTGCACTCGCTGGAGTGGGAATAGTAAATTATTCCCCTCTGTATCCAACACTTTCCCTACTGTTGCACTTGCTGGAGTGGGAATAGTAATGTATTCATCTCTGCAATCCAACACTTTCCCTACTGTTGTACTCAATGTAGTGTAAAATGTAGTTTTAAAAAATAATAAATATTTTAATATTTTAATTTATAATATATATATATATATTTTTATTTTTATGTTACAGGTGTATGTATATTTATATGTATTTATAATTTTCAATATATTTCTAACATTTTATAATTTATTAAAATAATTATTTCTTAATTATTATTAAGTAAATATATATATTACATTTTATATATGTATGTTTAATTTATTTTTACATTACATTTATTACTTATAATTGTTAACATTTTCTAATAATTCTAAATATTTTTTTAAGTTATATGTATTATTTAATTTATTTTACATTATTTTTTATACATTTAAAAAAACGATATTTTGTACTTCGATATTTTTAACAACGATATTTTTTTTCTCGATATTTTAGTATTTACCATGATGAAGATAGGATGTCGATATTTTTGACATCGATATTTATGTCCCGATATTTTGGGAACACGATATTCTGTCACTCAATATTTTGTCAGTGATCCATCCCATATATCATCCAGAGATACCAGAGTTAACGGATCAGCGTGGTAATGTCACTCGAGCGGGTGTAGCGGCCCGGTTTCAGGAGCAATGGGTTTATACTCCGTGGAAAAGAAGTAAGGTTTTATCTTTTAAAATTCATTTGCCGAATCCTAGGAAAAATCCTACTGCTTATTCTAAAGAATTGACCTATACCGCCTCTTCGACGGTAATTACCCTTGCTGATATTGAAATGTTTTTCGGTCTTCTTGTTCCGGTTGATATTTGGAGGCAGGTCCATACTCAATATCATGTTCCGGAGTTGGGTGGTACTTGGGATCAGAATTAAAGCATGGGACCAGAGAGAAAACCAGGTGATAAGCCCCGAGCGTAAATTTTAGCGTTGCCAGACCGCATTATTACGTATATGCATTCTCTTATTCCACCGAGGAAAGTAGATTGGGATAAATTGTCGACTTGTCGCCAGAAGAAAGATGAGAGTGTGTCTGATTTTTTCACTCGGGTCGAGGATACGTTTTTGGATTATAGTGGCCAGGATTTGTCTATTGAAGGGGTGTTCGGTTGTTTGTTTATAGATTTGTCTCTAATTTGATTCCTGAAATTGCGACTCGATTGCAGGCTTCTGAGAGTACCTGCTCCACCTCTTCCCCTTCCGTTATTTTGAACATGGCTCAATATTATGAGCATCGAGACAATGAGGAGAAAGAAAGGACAGAGAAGAAGCATAAAGATTTAAAAACAAAGGTGTTGTTGCAACAAGCTTTTAGAGGGAATGGTAGAGGACGTGGTGGTTCTGTCCGACAGCTTCCACGTACTAGTAGGCAGCTGAATACGACACCTCTGGAGCCGAATCAGTGTGCTTATTGTAAGGAGGAGGGTCACTGGCGTAGGCAGTGTCCCGTGCTTTTGAAGAAGGTGGCGGTCCCCAGAGGACGAGGTTCTCGTGGACGGGGTCGTGGGGCTGGAGGGGCTGATAGGGCTCAGAACTCTGCAGCTTCACAGGATCGTACCGATAGCAATTACTTTGACGATCCTCGTGATGGACAGTACTATCATGATGATTATGATATGGAGGATGTCACAGGAATGTCTTATAGCTAGGACAGCCAGGGACAGAGTAAAGGACCAGTCCCATACCTGTAGACCAGCGTGGACCTTATGTAACAGCGGAACTGCAAGGTTCGACGAAGGAATTTTTGGTGGACACAGGTGTGACAAAAGTTCTGTTTCTCGAAATATGGTCCCTGGAGCGGCTCTGTCTGGCCATAATAATGTTTCGGTAGGTTTTTCTTGTGTACCGGTAGTAAGCCCCATTTCAAGACCCCTTGCACTAACTGTTGGTCCTTTTACAGTGGATTCACCATTTCTGTTAACATCTGGGGGCCGATTCCGATCTCGGCCGGTAGGGCTCCGAATCAGATTCGGCTTAACCGGATCCGATTCGGAGCCCTATTTCCCGACCGATTCGATACGCGCGTCCGGGCGGCGAGTACGATGCATAATCGCCGACCGACTCGTCCGGGCGTCCCGACCGCTCCGACCGACTCGTTCCCGGGTCTAACCGCACCGACCGACTCGCTCGGACACGACTCGCACCGCGCAATGGAGACGTTCCCGGCCGGGTAAGTATGATGCGCGCCGCGGGCAGTCCGACCGAGCCGCGCAGTCCGGCTCGAAAGAGCAGTCGGAGCCGTACTTCGGGGGTCCGTGTCGGACCCCCTGTACGCGTAGCCGCGCGAGTCGCACACAGGGGGACCCATGGGTCCCCCTACCTGTGCGTGTACGGCGCGAGTCGCTTCGCCGCGTACACGCTGTAGGGGCGCCCTCGTCCGCCTCGCACCCATTGAGTCAATGGGAGCCCGCGTACGCGTTGTACGACAGGCTCCCATTGACTTCATGGGAGTCCGACCGAATCGAGTCCGATGGCATACGTGCGCATCGTACTCGTTCGGTCGGGCTGCACGGGTCCGATTCGGTCGGAAATCTCTCCGGGTCCGGCTCGGTCGGAGAGATTTCCGGCCCGAATCGGGATCGGCCCCCTAATTGTGGTGAGAATTTGATGGGTTTGGATTTGTTGAAAAAATTGCATGCTACGATTTATTGTTCCCCGAAAGGCGTTTACATGACGATGGGTCCAAATGTGAGCACTAGACAGTGTCTGTCTCTTCCTCTTCCTGCTGAATTTGCTGACATACCATCTACTTTGTGGGCAACTGGTGATACAGATGTGGGATTGCTGCATATCCCGCCGGTTTTGATAAAAGTTAAAGACAATGCTATTCTGCCTCATATTCCTCAGTATAAAACACCACAGGCCGGAGAGCGAGCATTATTGCAAATTATTCAAGATCTGATCAAGTAAGGAGTATTTGAGGAGACGTCTGCCAATATTTGTAATAGTCTTATTCTTCTGATTCTTAAACGGACACCCTCTGGTTCCCCTGATGATCATGAAGATGTTTATCGTTTTGTGATTGACATGCGTGATGTTAACAAAATAGTGGTTCCTCAGTTTCCAGTGTTCCCAGACATTACGACGCTTTTGATGATGATTCCTTGTACTGCTAAATTTTTTCTGTCATTGATTTGAAAAATGCCTTCTTTATTATTCCTATACATCCGGATAGTAGGTACTTGTTTGGGTTTACGCTAGCTGGCAGAAGCTTTAGGTTCTGTCGAGCTCCTAAGGGCTATACTGAGAGTCTGAGTATTTATAGCCAGGCTTTAAAGAGTCAGTTGGATTCCCTTTCGCTTCCTGCAGGTAATGTATTGGTGCAGTATGTTGATGATCTCCTCATCGCCTCCGATACAGAGCAAGGTTGTAAAGACAGTACGGTTTAATTGTTGCTGCATTTGGCTCACCATGGACATAAAGTTTTTCTTTCTACATTTCAGTATTGTCGACAGGAGGTCACCTATTTAGGTCACCTACTGTCGAAGGAAGGTAGGAGATTAACCCGTGAGCATATCATCACCATTGTTAAAATCCCTGTTCTACAAACTCAGCGCGCTTTTATAGGCATCACTTCCTACTGTCGGCAGTGGATACCTAGTAACTCCCTACTAATCAAACCTTTGCTTGCACTAACAACGAAAGATGTGCATGAGCCTTTGCCTTGGATGCCCGAATGTCAGCAGTCTTTTGAGCAATTGAAAACTGCGCTTTGTTCAGCTCCAGTACGAGGCACCCCAGATTACAATAAACCGTTTGTGTTGTACGTCCATGAGGTGGCTGGTTGCACGCTTTCTGTTTTAACACAAAATTTTGGAGATAAGCAACAGCCGTGTGCTTATTTTTCTGCTGTCCTTGATCTAGTGAGAGCCCTTCTGAGTTGTCTA